>CAVLGL010000095.1:6737500-9137500 GCA_963668995.1 Parnassius mnemosyne
TGTGCAGTGTGTACGTGTACATGTGTACGTGTGCATTGTGTACGTGTGCATGTGTACGTGTGCATGTGTACGTGTGCATGTGTACGTGTGCATGTGTACGTGTGCATGTGTACGTGTGCATGTGTACGTGTGCATGTGTACGTGTGCATGTGTACGTGTGCATGTGTACGTGTGCATGTGTACGTGTGCAGTGTGTACGTGTGCAGTGTGTACGTGTACATGTGTACGTGTGCATTGTGTACGTGTGCATGTGTACGTGTGCATGTGTACGTGTGCATGTGTACGTGTGCATGTGTACGTGTGCATGTGTACGTGTGCATGTGTACGTGTGCATGTGTACGTGTGCATGTGTACGTGTGCATGTGTACGTGTGCATGTGTACGTGTGCAGTGTGTACGTGTGCAGTGTGTACGTGTACATGTGTACGTGTGCATTGTGTACGTGTGCATGTGTACGTGTGCATGTGTACGTGTGCATGTGTACGTGTGCATGTGTACGTGTGCATGTGTACGTGTGCATGTGTACGTGTGCATGTGTACGTGTGCATGTGTACGTGTGCATGTGTACGTGTGCATGTGTACGTGTGCATGTGTACGTGTGCAGTGTGTACGTGTGCAGTGTGTACGTGTACATGTGTACGTGTGCATTGTGTACGTGTGCATGTGTACGTGTGCATGTGTACGTGTGCATGTGTACGTGTGCATGTGTACGTGTGCATGTGTACGTGTGCATGTGTACGTGTGCATGTGTACGTGTGCATGTTTACGTGTGCGTGCACGTACCGCGTGCAGCTTGGCGAGGTCGCGCTCGAGCTGCAGCGCGGCGCGGCGGCGCGCGGCCACCTCGGGCGCGGCGGGGTGCTGCAGCGGGCTCAGCGCTCGCACGGCGCCGCGGTCCGCTCGCCGCGCAGCCGCCATGCGGGCCGCGCGCTCGCGCTCTACTGTCCTGCACACGGGACGCGAGCGCTTTTTATTTTATTTTCTCATCATCTATTCATTACAGCCAGTCTTCTATGTATACTAATAGACCGGCAATTCAGAACAAAAACTGTGTCACGGCTGTGGATCACGCGCAATCGACGTGGGTACGGCGCGGGCCCGTATCTAGCACGATAAATATGACACGCAAGATATTAGAAGTATTTTCATTTACGACAGTTATTGTTTTTAGGCAAATACTAAATAAAATTACATACTTATATGAAATACAGTTCAAATCACATTGACAAAGTGCGCACATAAATAATGACAACGTTTTCTTAATCGTATTAAATAAAATCAGTTTTAGATTATCAGTAGCGTAAAACAGAGAACTAGTCTTCCCGCCCGATCGCTGTCAACTAAAGGAGTTACGAAGAATTGACCTTGCATAATTTTTAAAGACCGCAGAGCCAGTTTACTAGTACACAGAAAAACACGGGCCACCGGCGGATCAGAGGGAAGTCATACGCAAGCGTTCCCCTCTGTTAAAGTATAAGTGCAGGCGGTCCTGTTTAAACTATTTGCAACGGCACTGCTCAATAAACTAAATCCAGTTGCGCGGCTGAATCGATGTCCTACGAAAATGTTAAATTGTTTAATTTTTCGCTGCAAAAAGAGATCTGCCACGTCAAATTTACAAAAAGATGGCACTAACCTTCATATATCAATAATTTTAATCACAGCATTGCTATTTACTTCTTTTAAACTTAAACATTCAATAATAACGGTCGTGTTGTTTCGGATTTGTTTAACCTTTCAAAGCTCGGCGAATCCATTTGGATTCTCAAAATGTCATTTTGTAGATCTCTCAAAACAATTGTTTTTTAAATGTTATTTATAAGAACTATATATCTAATTTTCTAAAAAAAATATTAGAACTAGTCTCGTTACTAAATTACGCTTCTATAAAATAAGAGTATTTAGTTCAAATGACGAGTTTCCGCCATGATGCGTCGTATTTACTACAGTATATACCTGTGTCGTGTCAGTGACTCTTGCCCTACTGTATTATTTTTAAAATTTGAGTGTTTACATTTATATAGAAAAGTTTGTCGAGTTTTTTTATACAAAGGGTAAGTAATTACATTGTTTTTTAAAAAGTTTTGCTTATATTTCGTATTTTAACAATTTTTATTCAATTTATAAAATTAGCATTTCAAATACCGTCGTTCACGTATGAAATAAAGTACTCAGAATTAACTGAAAATGAAATATAAAGTGTAAATAATCACCATAAATCATGAAAAAAAACACAGAAACTCATATTTTATACAGTCCAATGTGAAAAAATGACGTTTTATATTATAATTTCGATATATCGTGAAAATTATGGCAAAATTATTTTCAACAAAAATGGCGTAAACAATACATAAACAACAAATAAATATATACCTATGATTAAGCCGTGTAGTGGCGGTCAAGAATACCACTACCCCATATCCTCCCGTGGGTGTCGTAAAAGGCGACAAAGGGAAACAGGCAGGAGATGGGCAGCAGCATCTTCTTGATAACAGCAAACTAACAATAAAAATAAAAAAACTGCGGTTGCCAACCCGCTCACCAAGCGTGGCAACTATGGCAAATATCCCCCTATGAATGACAGTAACAAAGAAACGGCCCCCAGTCCCCGGCGGCCCCGCTATTCCTGGCTACGGTGGCGACCATGGTAACGGCGGGGCAGGGGGTGCTAAGAATCTCCGGTGGAGGTTCGGTTGCCACCTTAGACGACTCGACCTGGCAACGTACAACGCACGCACCCTGAGGACTGACGAAAAGATCGTGGAGCTGGAAGAAGAGATAGACAAGTTGCGCTGGCATATTATAGGATTATCCGAAGTCCGAAGAGAGGGGGAGGACACGGTAATCCTCGAATCCGGCAACTTGCTCTATCACCGGGAGGGCGACCATCTGTCCCAAGGAGGTGTCGGATTTATCGTCCACAAGTCTCTAGTTAACAACGTTGTAAAGATCGGGAGTGTGTCGACGAGGGTTGCGTACCTTATACTCAGAATCACCAAACGGTATTCGCTGAAGGTCATACAGGTTTACGCACCAACCTCGGCACACCCCGATGGGGAGGTGGAGGAAATGTATGAGGATATCTCTAGAGCCATGCATTCCTCCAAAACCCAATATACGGTGTTAATGGGAGACTTCAATGCAAAACTAGGCACAAGAGAGACCGGTGAGCTGAAAGTAGGGAAATTTGGAATAGGGCAACGGAACCCAAGGGGCCAGCAGCTGGCCGACTTCATGGAGAAAGAGGGACTCTTTATGATGAACTCTTTCTTCCAGAAGCGGCCCCACAGGAAGTGGACCTGGTCGAGCCCCGACGGTTCGACAAAAAATGAGATTGACTTCATTATGACGACCAGACGACAACTGTTCAGTGATGTCTCCGTGATCGCGAGAGTGAAAACTGGTAGCGATCACCGAATGGTTAGAGGCACACTGAACCTAAACGTTAAGTTGGAGAGGTCTCGTCTAATGAAGTCAACGCTCCGTCCCCCTCGTGCTCTGTTCCAAAGTCCCGAAACCTTTCAGCTCGAGTTACAAAACCGTTTTCAGTGCCTAGAAGACTGCAATGAAGTGGACGATATGAATGACAAGCTCGTGGAAACTGTCCATGCTGTCGGAGCTAAGTTCTGCAAGACCCGCCGCAGAAGAACACAAAAACTCTCCGATCACACTCTTAATCTCATGGCTGTTAGACGGGAGATGAAGCTACATTCTTCAACAGACTTGACAGCATACAGACATCTGAACAGACAGATCGCCAAATGCATGCGGCGGGACTTACGCAACTTCAATACAGCTCGTATTGAAGAAGCGATCGAGCGGAACCAAGGCTCCAAAGTCTTTGCCAGAGATCTGTCTGCCAGAAAGAGCCACCTGTCAAAGCTGAAGACAGAATGTGGCAGCATCGTTTCCGGGACACCTGAGATTTTGAGTGAGATTGAGAGGTTCTATGGGCAGCTGTACACGTCATCGTTGGAGCCACACGCAAGTGTGAGTAACGATCCAAGAGTGAGTCTCATCCGACACTATTCCGAAGATATCCCGGACGTCAGTCTGAGCGAGATTAGAATGGCTCTCCAGCACCTTAAAAACGGTAAGGCCCCAGGCGAGGATGGAATTACAGCGGAGCTTCTGAAAGCGGGTGGAAGACCGGTACTTGAAGTCCTTCAGAAGCTCTTTAATTCCGTCCTCCATAGTGGCATTACACCGGAGGCGTGGAGCAGAAGTGCGGTGGTCTTGTTCTTTAAGAAAGATGACAATGCTCTCTTGAAGAACTACAGACCGATTTCCCTTCTGAGCCGCGTCTACGTGCTGTTTTCGAGTCATTACGAATCGTCTCGCGCGCAGACTTGACGACTTCCAGCCTCCCGAACAAGCCGGTTTCCGAAAGGGCTTTAGCACCATAGACCACATACATACCCTTCGGCAAATTGTACAGAAGTCCGAAGAGTACAATTTGCCACTATGTCTGGCGTATGTGGACTATGAGAAAGCCTTTGATTCCGTCGAAATTTGGGCGGTGCTGCAGTCCCTTCAGCGGTGCCAAGTTGACTGTCGGTATATCGAAGTGTTGAAGTGCTTGTACAGTAGGGCTACGATGGCTATCCGAGTACAGAACCAGAGTACGAAACCTATCCAATTGCAGAGAGGTGTAAGACAGGGTGACGTCATATCCCCGAAACTCTTCACCGCTGCATTGGAAGACGTTTTCAAGCTTCTGGACTGGAAAGGATACGGTATCAACATCAATGGCGAGTACATCACTCACCTTCGATTTGCCGACGATATAGTCCTTATGGCAGAATCGCTGGAGGACCTAAGCACTATGCTCAATGACCTCGATAGTGTTTCCCAACGGATAGGTCTTAAGATGAACATCGACAAAACAAAGATCATGTTCAATGTCCATGTCACACCTATGCCGGTAGTTGTTGGGAGCACTAAGCTCGAAGTTGTTGACGAGTATGTTTACCTGGGACAAATAGTCCGACTAGGTAAGTCCAACTTCGACCGAGAGGTCAATCGACGGATTCAACTCGGCTGGGCAGCGTTCGGGAAGCTCCGACACATCTTCTCGTCAGACATACCTCAAAACCTGAAAACGAAATTGTACAACCAGTGCGTGTTGCCAGTGATGACTTATGGAACTGAGACGTGGTCCTTCACTGCTGGCCGTATGAGGAAGCTCAAGGTCGCTCAGCGAGCTATGGAGAGGGCTATGCTCGGAGTTTCTCTGCGTGATAAACTTAGGAATGAGGATATCCGCAGTAGAACCAGAGTAACCGACATAGCCCAACGGATTAGTAAGCTGAAGTGGCAGTGGGCCGGCCATATAGCTCGAAGAACCGACAACCGATGGGGAAGAAAGGTTCTCGAGTGGCAGCCTCGTACCGGTAGGCGAAGTGTAGGGCGTCCCCCCACGAGATGGAGTGACGACCTGGTAAGACATGCAGGAAGTCGATGGATGCAGGTGGCTCAGGACCGTGTTTTGTGGCATTCTTTGGGGGAGGCCTATGTTCAGCAGTGGACTTGTGAAGGGCTGTAATGATGATGATGATGATTGATTTTATTTCGATTTATTAGAGGCTCCTACTGAGTGTTTATTATTACGATGTCGATATAATTTTATGTTATATATTTCTTTTCTTTATGAAATTTCGAGTGTTTTTTTCTATATAGTAGTTAGATATTTGAGTGTAGAATTTAGTATTTCATAATTCATATGTATAAATTTTATAAACTTTGAAATGAAATGAAATGAAAGTTTATTGTTTCCAACATATTCTATTAGTATAAGTTTGAGGACTTCTTTTAAGTATAAAGATACTTGTGGTAGAACGTCCTCGCCCTCCCTTAACTAAATACATTCAACAAAAAAAGAAACAGGGTGTGTATGGGTACGCGCGCGCGCGTGTGTGTGTATGTATGAAAAAAGACAGTGAGTGAATGTGTTATAAGCTTATAAGGTAAATTATAATACGGCTCCGTGGCGCAGTGGCTTAGCAATGAGTTGTTGTGCTGGGGGGCGCGGGTTCGAATCCCGCACGGAACAAGTATTTGTATGGCCTACAAATAATTGTTCCACGTCTGGATGTTTGTCCTTATGCAATTTGTGTTTGTAAACTGCCTCCACGATACAGGAGAAAATCCTAGTGCGGGGGTAACGTTTTTAAAAAAAAAAAAAAAAATTGTAATAAAGCTTCAGTTTGATCGTAATTGTCTTAAGCCACTGCATTATTTTTTTCTTACAGTCATATGTCTTTAATGGATATATTTGCAATATTTTATTAATCTGATTGTATAAATGTTCTGATTGCTTGTTATATTGATGTTTTGCAAAGGTGGTTTTCACTCTCCAAATAGGAGCTACGCTATAATTTCTTCTTTTACTACTGTAAATAGGATTAAAAGCCAAAGATTTATGTTTTTTCAATACAGTGTGTAATATGTACAACTGCCTCACCGAAATCAGCCCACTTGATGCATACAAAAAGCTAGTGGAGTACCTGTACAGTATAAAATGCATAACCTTTAGTAGACATCTCTGAGCTCTTTCAATTTCAATAAATTTACTTTTGTAAGTACCCCCTCAAATTGGTATACAATATATTATATATATAATAGATTGAGCTAGCGCTACATATATTTGATTCAAAAGATCTAAACTGGCAACATGTCTTAAAGTTTTAAATATCCAAGTGAGCTTTCGAATTCTACTCGATACTATTTCAACATGTCTGTACCAGGAAAGTCGCTGATCCACCACAACGCCAAGATACTTTGTATATGAAACTTTTTCTATGTAAACTTTGTCTTCTTACTCTTTTCGATTTTCATGAAGACACAAAATGTTCACGTGTGTACTACATACATTTTCAGAAAAATGGCGGAATTTGATATCTTATGCTGTGACTCAACGAGGGCGATCTCAGCAAAGAAGGGGAAGAAACATTTTCACATAATAATTTTGTAAGTTATTTATTATACTCTGGTCTTTATTATGATTATAAATATGAGTGCATATAGTGGTTGTATAACGCGACTGCTGATTATGAGGTCCCGGGTTCAAATTCTGGGTTTAGTCAATAAAATTATTTAATGAGTTTTTCCGTCAAGAAATTCCCAGTAGCAGCCCAGAGTCAGGAAGTTGGCGCTGTCTCACCCCCATACCGCGAAAAGCATGTACAGCCATTGGTCCTGCGTCTGATCTCTCTCCTGTCATGTTGGTTTACCGTCCTGTATATATATATATATACATATACATGTTGGTATTTATATACCATTTGTATTAAAACAGCCTATAAATTATCTACACCTATCATATTACGTAAACATGAAACACATCTATGAAGTCTCTGGTTTTTCTCACTTACTAATTAAAAGACAGCAGTGGTATCCTGGTCAATCCAACTCATGACCATAAAAAGATGTTATATGTGTATCTAAAATGTCTCATCTTACTTGCTTTTCAGGAGCAGGATATGCAGGGGGACTTCGATAACTCCAATGAGGTTATCCTACTGGCCATGTTTGATGAACATGTACAGCAGTTGGAGTGTCTAAGTCTCCCTTTAGGACCCGCACCTTCCACTGAGCCAGCACAAGTAAATCCGCCATTACCAGTGTCACCATCTTCTTCGTAAGTTAATTTTGTTATTATGTTTGTATTAAAGCTTTTTCAAAAGAATGTGTAAGTAGAAGCTACTACAGTTTTTAAACATTGTCTATATTCAATGAAAATTCTTCACTCTTATAAATTAGAGAAATGAAAAAGCCTCCGTCTTGGGAAGAACGAGTTAGAAACCCAGCGAGACTTTGGTGAATAGAATTAATTTACAATATTTTTTATAGAATAAAATTAGTATGGTAGCAATCTCCTCGTTCCCAAGGATTATCATCAATCATAACCTTTACTAAACAAATTTAGCTTACTAAAAATTTTTACTGATTGATAAGGTTTTTTATTTTCTGGGACTTTGTTTTAAAAGCATATACCTATGTTGCCCCATGAAGGAATTATACTGTCTCTTTGGAGTTTAGTAACTGTTGTAACTAGTTACTATTTTCATCTTTGATTCTATAAAAATTAATTTGTATATAATTATTCTATTATAAACATTTATGTTATATTTAATAGTTTATAGGAGCCGTGGTAGCTAGGATGGTTAGTTTCATAGTATTAATTCTTATTTGAATAGATAGTTTTATCATTAAGGGTATTTATGTACCAGTAGTTCATTAAAATCGGATATTTGATTTAGAATGTATAATAGGTATAAAAATACAATACACGAACCGTTCGACGCCGCTTCGCAGAGACGTTCCCTACTCTATGGAGTATTTTAACGGGACTTTCACTGGCAGATAACTGACTGGTGTTATAAGGAATAATTAGGGTTCTACACAAATAAATTAAAATCCATGAAATCTAATGGTCATAAATTAATACGCAGGCGAAGTCGCGGGGAACAGCTAGTATTACATAAAATATGTATGAACTAAATTATGTTATGTAATTTTTATATTTGTCTTGCAGGCGAAATGTTCGTCCAGAAGTGGTCGTTGTCGTTGAGCGGTTAGATGAGGAGAACGGCAATGAGTACTTGTTGGCGGAAGTATATCATGAGGAGGTGGTGGCGAGTTCGAGTGGTGGTGCTGTGCGAGGCGTGTGGTTCCCAGCGACGGCAGCAGCAGGCGGGCGTCGGGCACGAGGCGGCCGCCGCGCCCTCCTCTCCGCCTCCTCATCGTGTCATATAATATTAATAATATTTTGTATTTAATTTTTTTGAATAAATAGAATACAATACATTTTATTCAATACGGATAACACTTATTGAAAGTCATTGTGTTTTATCGTTGGTTATAAAAAACCTGTAATTTTTAGTTATTATTAAGAAGATGCTGCTGCCCATTTCCTGTTTCAGTTTTCCTCCGACGCCTCTTACGGCACCCACGAAACGAGACGAAACTGTGCTAGTGGATATTCTTGACCTCTCAACAGTATCTTTCAAAATTGCATCATTCCTATGATTATAATAATCTTTATTACCATATATATTATTTAACAATACGTCTATTTATAAACTACACAGGAATATTTTATCTTATAACATGAAAAATAGTATCCATTGCCGAACTAGGCCAGAACCTGTATTTCAGCATATGGCGCCACTCCCCGGACATAATAAACATAGATTACTTATTTATATTATGGAAAAATTACCTAACTTTATTTTTTATATTACATGAGGGTTATAAAAAATGTAAATAGAAAGAAAAAAAATATGTAAAATGTCGTGTGTGAGAGGGTGTGTACGAGATGAAGAATACAATTTAATGAATACCTTAGGTTACCTAACAATAGATGTTCGAGATCAGTCCATAATAACTCAGCGCTGCACTGTCAAAAGATCTTCCGTTTCACCATATTCTATGTAATATGTGGGTATAATATTATGGTTTAAACAATAAAATATAATAAACATGTTTTTCTCATCTAAATTTATATATTATTATAACATTAATGCTAAATGGGAAGTATAATAGTAAACAAAAATAATGAAAAAATAAAGTAAAACAATGGTATGAATTGAATCGCCGTAATGGATGACATTGACAGTTACTGACCACAGATATTTGACAGCGGAGATGGATGTTTTGACTGTTGAGCGTATGGAGCACAGAACACAATTACTCTCTATCAAGAGGTAGGGATGTTAAAAAATAATCGATTTTTATATTAATCGATTATTTTTTTCTAAAAATCGATTTTTAAAAGTACATTTTTTGGTAATAAAAATCGATTTTTAATAAATCGATTATGTAAATTACACGTTTTAATCGATTTTTGTAAACACCGCTATCTGTGCGATGGATGTAAAAACGTTAAGTAAGTTCAATGACATGAATAAGTCGATCAAAAGAACAGCGTCATCTGTGTGACCGAAGAAAAAACGCGAAGTAAGTTTACTAAAATGAACAAGTCGATCAAAAGTCAGCGCCATCTGTAAGTATCTCTAAATATATAAAACAGTTTCGCCTTTCGTTTCGTAATACGAAGTACAAACGAAGTACGAAGTATTACGGATTCGTAATACGCAGCGTTGCCACTTTAATGATTTTGTCACTAATTTAGTGAATTTTTGGAGATAGATAGTGATATTCTGAAAAAGATAATCACTAAAAAATTATTTGATGACTTTTAATGATATTTATCAAATCTTGAAGAATTTAGAAAATACATATTAGCAACCCTCTTTACCTGTTGGTAAATTCCCCAGTTTATGTCAAAACAGCACTATCCTTTTCTCACATTACAATAACTTAATTAGACATCTTTGTTTGGTTATGCTAAGCCTACCTTGGACTTTTCCCGACTAATAATGAGGACCTAATCGTATTTAAAGTTGGTTTCAGTGAGTGCTGAATACTGAAAGGTTGATATATGAATATTGAAATGTAAGAATGTCTCCTAATAAAAAACTTAATTGGAATCGGGGTAGATGCCTCTGTCATGACTGGAATCAATAATGGCGCACGCGTACCTAATTAAATTCTAGTCAGCTGTGTTTGCCACACATGCACTCATTCACACTGTTTCACGTGTGCCAGAGAAACCGTTACCGCGAAATATAGAGCTTCTGATTAGAGAAACTTTTAATTAGTTCTGATATTCACCCAAGCGCTGTGATGAGTACAAAGATATTTATGAGACTGTAAATTATGGCGAGAATACTTTAAAAATATTGCACTCTTGTGATACTCGTCTGTCCGTTGAAGATACTGTGACCAGCAGGCCGTCTCGATTTTATATGTTGTGTTTATTGTAATTATTTCCACAATTAAAATTGTATTTTTATTACATACCATGTGATTTGTTTTTAAATAATTTGGTGAATTCAAAGGATATTTTTAAGTAAAAATATCCCTAAATCTGGTGAAATTTCAGACCATAACTAATGATAAATTTTTCTGCAAGGTGGCAACACTGTTTCGTATATTTTCAAGTTTTCAACAGTTTTCTTTCTCCGCCAAGAGTAAAATTAGTATCCTGTGGTTTTATTTATTTCTTTCTTTGGAGAGCGTAAATAATTATTTAACAATAAAAATGTCTAAAACTCCTAAAAGTAGCTGGCGGGAGTATTTTGTAATGAAGAAGGATAATACTAGAGCACAATGCAAGTATTGCCCGAAGGAATTAAAGACATGTAGTAATACTACAAATTTAAAACAACATATGGAGCGAAAACATCCCACTGTCTTACAGGCTATCCAGGTAAGTACCATAAATTAATATATTTTATATTGCACATGGTTCTTATGACAGTAAAATACTGAAATCTGTAAAGTTCGTTTTTCTTGCGAGTCATACGTTTTATAATCTCAACATTTAAATTAAAAGCAAATATCTATATCATGGTAGAATTAACATAAACAAATTTATCTATCAAACGGCAGCGAATCGAAACCAAAGAGTATAGTAACTTGATCGAAACCGATCGGATTTCAACTGCCAAATTTTTAAAACCCGCCAAAGAGTATAGTAATATTTAGGAGGGACCCCTCGAAACTAAACAGTATATATTCACTACGTTTACTCAACGTTTATACCTATGATTGAATTTTTATTTATTTATTAGAGGCTCCTACTGAGTATATTGATACAGTTATATTATATATTTCTTTTCTTTATGAAATTTGGAGTGTTTCTATAACCTTGTATCTTTCTACATAGTAGTTATTTGATTATAACATATGAGGTGTAGTTTTGCCTTAGGTGTAGAAGTGACGTAAATGTTATCAACGTGACAAAGTCACAATTATTTTTCACTGTGACTTTTTCGTAACCGGAACGATTTCTTTTATAGGCTAAGGTTGATAAGCGAGCACACAGTCCACCTGACGGTAAATGGTTGCAGTGGCCTATAGACATCTACATCAAAATGGAGATGCGTTGTCAGCCGTGGGGACTAAAATGGAATGCCTCTTTTCCAGTAAAAATGGTCTCCGGTTTTCTACACTCACCATACGAAACACAGCAGCACTAAACCGCTAATTTACGCTGGTATTCTGTGAGAGCGTGGTGCCTCCCCGGTCGAGCCGACCCATTCCTGCTACTACTATACAATTAATATAGCTGCAGCATGGCTCTACCACGTAAAATAGGTCATTTAAAAATAATTACTTTAAAAATACTTACTATACTTTTCCTCAAGTGTAGTCGCCTCTTACGACACACACGGGATGATATGAACATTCATACACCGCCACTACATAGTTAATGATAATTTCTCAAAACATTTTATTTATCGACAACATCTTACAATCGTAGTTTCTCTAGCACTCACGTGACCTTCGATACTTCGATACAAATAATTCGACATTTTAATTGTTGATATTTATTTTTTATTTTTGTTAAGAACATAATAAAATTAATTAGCAAAATGACTCACTTTCACGCGCAAGTTCACACACTTTATTACTTTTGAAATTCGCACGCATTAGGAATTAATTTTGACTCTTGTAAAATGAACTGTTGTTTATTTAATTGCCGTAGAACTTCCGTGAAGATGATATTCAGGATATCAGCAAGTCTGGAAACAAAGATGCGTCGATACAATCTTCATCAACAGAAATTGAGGCTGCACCTTCAACACCAAAGCGTGTCAGATCAAGCATTGGAGCTTCTTTTTCGAAAATTTTAGCATACGCCTCAGATGGCGATAAACACAAGGAAATAACTCTGAACATAGCAGAAATGATATGCCGGGACAGTCTACCCTACAGTATGGTAGAAGGAATTAAAAAATTAATGAAGACTGTAGCTCCTTTGTATAAGGTTCCGTGCCGTAAAACTATCACAGATCTCATAGATATTAAATATGAAGAAAAAAAAACTCTTAGCATACAAAAATTAAGATTAGTGAAAAACGTCTGTCTTACAATAGATGAATGGAAAGATATGCAGTTGAGGAGTTTTTTAGGCGTGACAGTGCACTTTATAGAAAACTTTGAAATGAAGTCAACCAACATTGCATGTGAACAACTTCACGATCACCATACAGGAGAGTATTTGTCAGAAACGATAAATAGAATTTGTTTAGATTTGGGTTTGTCTCACGAAAAAATTGTAAGCGTTACTACTGACAATGGCAGCAATATAGTTAAAGCTATTGAAATTCTTTTTGGTCGAGCAAAACATGTTAGGTGCTTAGCACATACACTGAACTTGGTGATCGAAAATTCTGTAAATACAACTGATATAAAACATTTTCTAGACAGAGTCCGTAAAATCGTGATTTGGTTCCACCAAAGTGGTGTTGGCGCTGAAGAATTGCGACAAGCGCAAAAGCTTCAAAATGTTCCTGAAGGAAAATTGAAACATTTGATAGGGGACGTATTGACGTGACGTGTTATGGACGTGTTAATGAGCAGCACTATAGGATCCGTGTTGATAAATTACCCAAATGCGCCCCAAATGCTTACAGCAAACGAAATTGTTGTGTTGAAAGAAATTGAAAAAATTTTAAAGCCTTTTCAAAATGTTACCGAAGAAATGAGTGCAGAAAAATATGTTACAGCTAGTAAAGCCATACCTATTATTAAATGTTTGAGAACTCTGTTAGATGGTATAACACCAACGAGTGATTTGGCAAACCAACTAAAAAAATCCTTGCAAACAGAATTAAGCAAAAGATTTGATAATATCCAAAAAGTGCACCATTTTTCGGTTGCCACGTTTCTGGATCCAAGATTCAAAAAAATATATTTAGATGAGGCGGTATCGTTGTCAAAAACAATAAATTATATGAACAGATGTTTGAGCTTGAACAACGGGAATGATGATAATCCAGTAGCGGCTAGTTCTGAATCATTTTTTTCATCAGGAGCGGCTGTCGACGGACAAGATATATGGCAGGTACACCATGAAAAAATAATGGCAGCCAACACGACAATACCCAAAAATACAGAATTGGACCTATACATTGCGGCACCGCTATCAAATATTAAGGGAGATCCCCTCAATATATGGAGAAGCTCTGAAGGAACTTTGCCTAAGCTAACAGAATTGGCTCTAAAACACCTATCTGTGATGGCCAGTTCCGCGCCAGCCGAAAGATTATTTTCAAAAGCGGGAAATATTCTTAGGAAAACACGTAACCGTATTTTAGGAAAAAGACTACCAAAATTATTATTTTTAAACTCTTTAACGGAAAATTTATGGCAATGATTATTTTACTTTCTTTTGTTTACATAACTTTAAAAAAGATTTGTCTTGTATTTTAGTTTTTAAGACCAAAAGGTTGTCGTTTATTTATAATTATATTTTTATTTTATTTTCATTCTAGTCCTATGTAAATGGTACTGAACATTAGTGGCAATAATTATTTATAGAAGTTTTGTTTAAACTTAAAGGTTGAAAAGAGATTTATTTTGGTATTTTAGTTTTGAGAAAAAAGGTTGTCGTTTATTTATAATTATATTTTCATTTTATTTTCAATCTAGTCCAATGTAAATGGTACTGAACATTAGTGGCAATACTTATTTATAGATTTTTTCTTTAAACTTAAAGGTTAAAAAAGACTTATTTTGCATTTTAGTTTTGAGACCAAAAGGTTGTCGTTTATTTATAATTATATTTTTATTTTATTTTCATTCTTGTCCAATGTAAATGGTACTGAACATTAGTAGCAATAAGTATTAATAGATTTTTAAACTTAAAAGTTAAAAAAAGATTTATTTTTTATTTTAGTTTTGAGAACAAAAGGTTGTCGTTTGATTATTTATACTTATAGTTTTATTTTATTTTTATTCTAGTCCAATGTGAATGATACTGAACATTTGTGGCATTAATAATATTTTGATTTTTTTTTTGTTCAAACTTAGTTTAAAAAAGTTATCGTTTACAAAACTTAACATTTCTTTTTATGTTTGTTCTAATACATTGTTAAATGGCACTGAATATTTGTAACAGTAATTATTTTTAGTTTTTTATTGTTTAAATTTATACGTTAAAAAATTGTTTTGTAGTTCAATTTTGAAACCAGATTTGTCGTTGTCGTCGACCATGGTTGTCGTTGTGATTATATTTTATTCTTATCATTTTATTTGATTTTTATTCTGATAAATTGTTAATACTATACTAATCTTGTAGTTTTATTAATATATAGAAAAGCAGGCGTTTGTTAGAATAAAATATTTTTTTTTTCGAAAAAGAATTGATTATTTCTTGGAATAAAAATCGATTTTTCATAAATCGATTATTATAACAAACCTTAAAATCGATTTTTTAGTAATCGATTTTTTTCACCCAATGTCACATCCCTATCAAGAGGTATGGAGTGTAGAGGTAAGGAGTACAGACTCTGTATAAAAAAGTGTCCGTAGGAAGGCGTTAAATAAGGGTGGCGCCACTGTAGCTACAGTCTAAATTATAAAGAACTTTTTATAATTTTTTTTTACTGCACAAACTCACCGTAATTCTTTTTACAATAATTATTTTATTGCTTTCAAAATTTTTATTTTCAAAATCACAACGTATTTTACGGCAATTTAACATACCCCCTAGCTACTCGAGCGCTGTAGTGGAGAGTTTTTGAACTAACTGTTATTTACTGCTTACAGATGGACACTTTTTTAACTATTCTCGTATGGGAGTTGGTACTCCTTACTTTTACACTCCATAGTTGAGTGGTTAATCTGTTACCGCATGTTTTGTTTTTTTATAGTATAACCTTTTTTCTTTACTTGGCTACTTCAAAAGAAGGGTAATGTTTTTTGAGTATGCACGTATGGATGTCTTTTTCTTTGACACGCTCTGTAACCTAAATTGCTTGATGGATTTTTTAATATATGGGGCGTCGTTAGATTTGCCTTAGTTGTGGAAGTGACATAATATTTGAATTTTTTTCTTTTCAGTAAACTAGATTTTATTATTTATCATTGTTTTAACCATTGGACTTGTTTATGCAACTTGTTTAATAAATTATTTCATCTTGTTGTTTGATGAGTTTTTTTACATAGAAATATTTTTCAAATAATAAAATTACTCCCCTCTCTTTCCTTTCAGTTTCCTTACATTTTTTCTTTTTCATAAGGTCATAACAATCTACTTCTGGCCATGGGTCATGGAAATACAGAGGAGCTCATGAGCAAATGACGAGATTAAATTTAAAAACATGTTCGGACTTTTTTCTCCTACTTTTCCTAATAGAGCCTAGTAAAGTCCACTATAGATCATAGCATGGAGGTTAGGGGACAGGAGAACGATCGATACGTGCTAAAGCATAGCCCGCCTGTCCCTGAAAATTTGTAGAATTTATAGCCGCGCTACCGTTGGTAAATAGTGTATGCGAAGTAATTTTTTACAAAAAGAAACATTAAAAAATGGTGAAATATTATAAATAAAAAAAATCAATAATAATTTATATTTGTAATATTTATAATAATTATTGAGACAACTTAGCGATCGCAGGTCCTCACTTATTTTGTCCATATTAGACTAGAGAGTAGACACTGCTGCCCGTATCCTAATTTGTTTCACTCTGTCCCTTATTAATCATAACTGACAACTAACATCACGGTGAAAAATAACGTTTATGTCAACGTCTAATAAGTAATCGACGTGACAAAGTAAGTGATTTTTCACTGTTGTTTTTATAGACCTATAACGTCGGTCATAGTTATTAAAAATAATACTTCCCCAAGTCTAGTCGCCTTTTACGACACACGGCATGATATGGATATTCGTACACTGCAATGTTTTGAGAACCGTGTAATGAAACGGTGATTGAAAATTTCTGAAAACATTTCACTTATCGACGTCTTGCAATCGTCGTGACTAGCGCTCACTTGACTTTCATACAAACAATTCGATATTTTAAGTGTTGAATTGGTAATTTCTCAAAACATTTTATTTATCGAGAACGTATTGCAATCTTCGTTACCCTAGCGCTCACTTTATAAAAATAGATATTGTCTTTGGCTTGACCATAGGTCTGACTAATTGGTTTTCATGAACTGTCAAAGTCTTAAGTGGTTAAACAGGGCGATGATTCCGAGTCTGTTTCCGAGTTATCACTATCACCGAGCGATTCTGTTCTATGAGAAATTGTTTTTTTTTTATTTATTTTTTAAATAACTGTCTTTACAGCTCTGAGTTCTAGCCCTTCTGAGCCTGAAGTTACAATGTATAATTATTCTTTATAGTAAACTGCTTCACATTATGTTGATGCATCACATTGTGCAACCCTTGGGAGATTTTGATAGCAACTTGAGCCAGCAGACAGCTGACAGTTGGCGATGGTATCTCAAGGCGCCTAAGCAGACAGACATCTTATCTTGAGAATCACATCACCATCAGAGAACTTGTTTCACCGTTTCCACTAATAGTTCACATGCGCAGACACTTAATACAATAAATCGCATCACTTTTATATATCGAAATCCACATCAAACCATTATCTACATAAACAATAATACAGGAGCAGCAATCCGCCGCCGGCCAAGTTCCCGCCAAAACTCATGTGAAATTGTTAGTTTATTGTTTTGATTGTTATATGTGAGTTTCGTAGTGACAGACTTTTTATTTTAGTGTGCGCAGATTTTCCCACGCAAAAAACGACAGATAGTTTTGTACCGAGAAAAAAACGCTATGGCTACTCACCTCCGGTCCGCTGATGGCTCGTGTTGCTCTATTAGTAGTTACATAAAAGTCTTTGGTAAAAACAAGTAGGATATCGTGTTTTGACGGAGTAAAAGAATCCATCGCGGCTTTCCATCCCGTAAATTTTGTAAATAGTGGACTTTTACGTGCTAATGAAAAGAAAAAAAGGATAAATGGAAAACATTGTGACTCTTTAGATTTAGACCGATAACTTTTAACAAAAAGTAAAAACCGACTTCAAATTGCTAAAACCACCCTTGAAGTAAAACCTATTTAATCAAAAAAGAATCATTAAATTCTGTTCTCAATCTGCGAAGATATCATATATTTCTTAAACAATAGTCCAATATGAAACTGTTTTCTCTATTTTACATCCTTGGGGCCGGAATTTTTTTAATCATTAAAATCCGTTCACAATCTGCTAAAATATCGAGTAACATACATAAAAAATCATACACTCGAATTGAAAACCTACTCCTTTTTGAAGTCAGTTAAAAAGGTGTGCATTACTCACCAACTCAGCACTTTGATCTGATGCTGCAAGGCCTCGTTGACTTCTCCAGCGGCAACACCTTCTGCTACCTTCACTGGAGTCTCCTCTGAAAGACGTATAACGCCAAACGATGTTACCATAACCAAACACAAATATACATCCGTCCTATTTAATTTGCGAGTTAATCATTTAATAAGATAATATATAAGTATATTTATATATATAAGTATATTTCTGTATTTATTTATTTTATTTATTTATTTATTTTAAAGGACATCCTACAGTAGTTACAATATATACTATTTATTGTTTTCTATCTTTGAATTACACATTATGCTTATTGAACTACAGATTACAGGTTGTCACAACATGCTTAAATTTAATGAAAAAAAAAAGTACAAAAATTAAGGATATTAAAGAAAAGGGCCAATATATTTAACATAAATAAATAAAATACATAACAGAGGTGCATCACTCACTGATAATAATTGTTGTATTAGGACACTGTACATTAATAACATTTAAATTACAAATAAACTAATGAAATTTGAAAGTATTTTTTTTTTATCAACAACATAGAAAACAAGGCTTTACAACACTACACTTAAACAGTAATTACCATTAAAAAAACACGCACAGTTTATGCGTACAGTCCATTGAAATATTTGTCGAAGCGTCTATAAAATACCCGGTTGGATCGAGGTAGAATGGAGGGTATATCGAGAAACCCCCTCTTGTGTCTGTAGTATAAAGTTCACTGTAGGTGCCGTGCGCGGGGGATTCCGCTCAAGTCAATCAACGAGTGTGGTCACTCTACTAGTGCTAAGATAGTGTCGTGGTTCTGTTCGTTGTTGTAATTCTTCTAGTGCAGACAAGGAGGATTGGTGTTGCTGAGATGCTGTCCAGTGTTACATTGAGATAAGTAGTGTTGCTGTTGGTTTACATATTTTGGTGTTATCATGTAATTACGTACCTCACGTTACACTGGTGTGTGATTGTGGCGGAGACGTGTTACGGTGTGGTCGAACTGTAATTTCACTATACTGGATGTATAGTGCGTCACGCTGTCTTATTACTGATAATGATTAACTGCGTAAGCAAGTGAGCAAGTTGAACATCCACTCTCACACTTTTATTATTTTTAACAATTAACGCTATCCTGATGTATCTCAGAGATCAAAATTGCGATCCTCTATTGTAATCTCCGACATCAGAAGTGGGATCTCTTGTTGTCATTTCCGACATCAGAAGTGGGATAAAGTCCCTGTTATCGTCCACATATAACCCTCGAGTGTGATGTGTGATAGTGTGATGGTTATTACGTTGGTGAAAGACTAAGATGCGCCTCGCGTTCTTTTGATGTTAAATGTTTAAGTGTAGAGTAAAAGTTAAAAGTGAAATGTTTTAAGCCAAAAGTTAAATCTTTTTGTTCGGTTTATAATAAAAAGTACCCGCAAGTACGTTCATTATTTCTTAAGTCGAAAGAAATGTTGAAGGTATTCTAAATGAGTTATAGTTTGCATTCAGTGGAACTTTAACTTGCTCAAGTTATGTTATAATTTGATACACGAAGTGTGATTTACATGGGTTAGTTTTAAAATTCAAAATGTTTAAACGATGTACCGAAAAAAGGAACATGTTTACTTTAACGTGCTATGAATTAAAAACACCAAGTAGTATTTTTGTGTTCTAATGTGTTGATAAGTGTTACAGTTTACTGCGAGTATTACGTAGTCGATAAAATTGGGATTTGATGTTGAGGGCTTCGTGGAAGATGTGGTGCTGTGGCACTCGCTTTTGAGTGGAAGTATGCTGTCGGCTTATGACGCCGCGGCCATGTTAATTGCCGCTGCTACCGATCACCATTTGATAAACGAGTAGAACGTGTGATGTGACTACATGTGCGCGAATGTGAGGCAAGGGTGTGCCTTGCTGGTCAGAACGGACTGCCGGGTCCAGCTGTAGTTTGGCCTGGTTTCGGCAAACGCGTATGCTGCACGCGTGGTGGGCGCCGTCCCGGAGCGCGCGTATGCATGGCGGTGCCTCGGAAATCTTACACTATGTGTGCGCGGAAGTCGTACACTATTTGTGCGCGGAAGTGTTATACTCTGTACGCGCGGAAGTCGTGTTCTCTGAACATGCATCAGGGTCTGTCCTGGCAGGCGCTATCCTGGTTCAAGTTTTTAACGTGGTTCACGTGGTTAACGTGGGATCTCGCAAGATCAAGTAAGAGTATGTGTGAGACACTTCGTATGGAGATGTATGCATACTTGTGAAAGCGAAGTGCTTTATTATAGTTCACGGTATGAGAGCGTATTTCTGTTTGATGGCCTCGTATGTGTGATGGATGAGAGGATAGGCAACTGTGTATGTTGTCCTGACATTAACAACTTGTTTTTCACGCAGATCACGATGACGACAACCCCGACGATGCCTGTGAACCCTCAGGTAAACCTGCTGGCTTCCGTTAACGCTTGGAGTGCGTGGTACGGTGCAGCATCTCGCTGGCGATGGTGAGATGCGACGACTCGTTGGTGCGAGTGGGGCACGCCCTGTGCTGTTGTTTTGGCCACGTGAGCTTGCTTCATGGCAGCTAACTATGGCGTGTGCTGGTTTGTTTTAATAGCCACGTACGCTTGCCTTACGCCTGCCGCAGAGGCGAACAGTGAGCAACGTGTTGATGTTTACTATGTGAGCAATCCCAGCGGTGTGCTGATAAATACTGGTGAGTCGTACCCATTTTATTATGATTCTGGGCCGAATCATCAAAGATTGTGTTGTGGCAAAAGTGTAAGTAATTTTGTAAATTTAACCGAAATCTGTCAAAGTTTAGTGTGCAAAGTAACAAATACTCCCATGATCATGTGAGGAAGATCCCCGATCACCAAGTTCCTCGAGAATTAGATGACATTAGTAGGGAGACCAAATTTGATTAAGAATGGCTTGTATACTCATACTCAAAACTTTAGACCGCACCTCATGAGTAACATGTGGCGATGGGTCTGTAGGAAATCGTTGGTGCGATTTCTGTCTGTGTTGGTGCACAGAGCGCTTCATGTGTTTTAGCACATATTGCGTTAGTTTCGAGAATCGTTGGTGCGATTCTTGTCTGTGTGGTGCATATTTGGCGGCAGATATGTAGAGAATCGTTGGTGCGATTCTGGCATATGTGGCGGCAGATGTGTAAAGAATCGTTGGTGCGATTCTGGCATGTGTTGGTGTATATTTGGCGGCAGATATGTGGAGATCCCTAAAGTTCTGCCATGTTCTTTCTACACATTCTTTTCTGCCATCGATGGTGTCAAGCTTTTCGGCTACCCTCGCATGATATTTGTCCCTTGTATCCGCTTCCTGAAGCTTCCAGCTTCGGATGCGACAGACCGACTGTGGTTCTGTTACTGCCGTCCGGTAGCGCCAACCCGCGAACAGACCCCTAAATCTAGTAATCACTAGATAGTGATCCGTTCCCAGGTCAGCACCCCTGAACACTCGCGTATCCATCACCTGTTTTCGCAGTCGGTCATTCACCAGGAACAAATCGATCATACTTCTCTCATTCTTTCGTTCTCTAGTATACATATGGATTTTCTTGTGATTAAACATAGTGTTTGTCACAAGAAGACCCTTTTCCTTGCACACCGGCAGTATAAGCTTGCCAGCATCATTAACCCTTTTATCGCCAAACTTTCCAAGTACCGACTCGTACCCTGGTCGAGCGGTACCAACCCATCCATTCAAATCACCACATACAACAATTCTTTCGTTTCCCCTAGCCAAATCTAGAACTTTTCTTACATTCTCCCAAAACTCCTCCAGCTCAGCCCTGGACGACAAAGCTACCGGCGCATAAACAGCCAAAAGGAATAACTTCGTCAGTCCCAATTTAAAGCGAACCCAGAGAAGTCTTGAGTTCACAACCTTATATTCAGTCATAACATCGACCAACCGAGAAGACAGCAGCACCCCCACTCCCTGGCAGGCGTTCTCGCTCTCCGGGACTCCGGACCATAGAGCTAACGCCCCGCCAGGGAGCTCTTCAGTACCACTGCCCTTCCGTTTGGTCTCCGACTTACACACGACATCTAATTCTCTTTCTTTCATTATTTCGATCAACTCATTCGTCTTATCTCTCATGCCTCCTCTAACATTCCACGTGCCAACTCTGCACTCTGTCCTCCACCTTCCGCCGTGTCGGGCTGTGCGTGACGGGTGGCGGTCCCCATCGCCGCTTTGCGCGCTGCATTCCACACCAGTGGGGACGAGCTGGTGTGCGTCGCCTTGGGGGGACGCCCTAACCCTCGTTGGCATGGGTGCGCAGCTAAATAGAATTGCAGCCCTGAAAAGGGCTGGCAGGGGTCGCGACGAGCACGCTTCTACAATGACTATTTGAAAGGGACGAAGAGAGAACGAAGTGTGAATTATGGGTAAATCAGGAATGTCTAGAACAGGTAAATGAAATTGTATACTTGGGGAGTGCTTTTAGCCGGGATGGAAGATGTGATTTAGATGTGAACAGGCGTGTCGCTGCCGGGAACAAAGTCAATGGTGCCCTGACTGCGTTAGTCAAAAGGCAAGGCGTAGCGAAGAGTGCACGCCTTGCAATACATAACGCAGTGTTGGTACCGACTTTGTTATATGGCAGCGAAACCTGGGTATGCCAGAAGAAGCATAAAAGTAAGTTGAATGCAGTGGAGATGCGATCTCTTCGTAAAATGTGCGGCGTTACCATGGCCGACCGAAAGCGAAACGAAGAGATTCGCAATATGGCAGGTTTGAAAGATGACCTTATCACAACAATTGATAAGGGCGTGCTTCGGTGGTTTGGGCACGTTGAGCGAATGAGTGAAGACCGAATGGTGAAGAAAATATATAGCGCGAAAGTTAATATTAAAAGGTGTCGAGGTAGACCGAGACTAACTTTCGAAGACCATGTGAGCAAATTGCTCGAAGAGGGTAGGGTCAAGAGTACTCGCATACCTAGACGTGCATGCATGAAGAAGATAATGAATCTGAAAGAAGCGAAAGAGGTTTGTAAGGATCGTAACACTTTGCGATCTGTTCTCTCTGGCTACCCCGTCAGGGATTGTGCGTGAAGATAAGTAAGTAAGTAGATATGTGGAGAATCGTTGGTGCGATTCTGGCATATGTGACGGCGGATATGTAAAGAATCGTTGGTGCGATTCTGGTCTGTGTTGGTGCACAGATTTCAATGAAAGCTTCAAGAGTTGAATATGCATTGCTTATGAATTGTAAAGAGTAAAAAAATTGTTAAAATTACTGTGTTGGAACTTGTTGATCGGACCTTTCACAATAAATCATGTTGTGCAGGAAGCACTGTGTATGAAGCCTTAATGATAAGGCATTGTCAATTATGACAGTTGACTGACTATTGTACTTAGACTTAGGAGAAGTAAAGTACCATTTGGAATCGACCTTGTTTCCACTGGCAGAATAGCCAAGGTAGATTAATCTCTGAGCATATTTTGTCTACAGGTACTGCAACCAAGGACGGATGCTAGTCAGATGGCCGTGTCATGGATTGATGGCGCCATAGCGCAACAAGCAGCGCTATCTAACAATTAATTTTGCGAACTAATAATATGTACCCACTCATGTCAGGATGGACGAGCGGACGAATTGGTGTTTGTTACAGGAATGCATAAAATACACGCCCGAGGACGGTCGTACGTCAGGATGGCCGTGTCGGAACGTCTATAAAATACCCGGTTGGATCGAGGTAGAATGGAGGGTATATCGAGAAACCCTCTTGTGTCTGTAGTATAAAGTTCACTGTAGGTGCCGTGCGCGGGGGATTCCGCTCAAGTCATTCAACGAGTGTGGTCACTCTACTAGTGCTAAGATAGTGTAGTGGTTCTGTTCGTTGTTGTAATTCTTCTAGTGCAGACAAGGAGGATTGGCGTTGCTGAGATGCTGTCCAGTGTTACATTGAGATAAGTAGTGTTGCTGTTGGTTTACATATTTTGGTGTTATCATGTAATTACGTACCTCACGTTACACTGGTGTGTGATTGTGGCGGAGACGTGTTACGGTGTGGTCGAACTGTAATTTCACTATACTGGATGTATAGTGCGTTACGCTGTCTTATTACTGATAATGATTAACTGCGTAAGCAAGAGAGCAAGTTGAACATCCGCTCTCACACTTTTATTATTTTTAACAATTAACGCTATCCTGATGTATCTCGGAGATCAAAATTGCGATCCTCTATTGTAATCTCCGACATCAGAAGTGGGATCTCCTGTTGTCATTTCCGACATATTCATAAATAATTAAATTAAAACTCTTAGAAGCAGCCATATTTATGCATAAACTGTGAGATAAAGCATGACTATAAAGTAGAGAAAGAGACAGACGATAGAAGAAGACACGAAGCAGGACAGCTTGTCAAGTTTGCTATTATAGTAATAAATTGTTAGGAAGGATGAGTTTGATCATAACTATTGAAGTGCAAAGCTTAGTTTCGTGTGAACTCTGAAGAGGTATGTGTTGCCGGACAAGGGAAGATTAAGATTCTCATTTAACTAAATAAGAGATGAAGATGATTTGAGTTACACGGTCTTAAGTATACCAACAAATTTAAACTTAATTGCTATTTGAGGAATATTTTATAACATATAAGTACTAGATGTGTGAAAATATTCAAGTGAATTACAGAATCGAATTTTTTTTAAATTCCGCAATGTACCAACGAGAAAAGTCTTGCATGTTTAGCAAATATAATTCTTAACTTGTAAACAAGCACGTAAATGAATCCACAGTTCAGAGGAAAAAGCACACTAATATTTTAATATTGAAGTATTTAACCCTTTCGATGTCCCGTGCACTACATATAGGTCATTGCTATTGTCTTAATGTTGTGTCTGAAAACCGGACAGTGAAAGTGTTAAGTTTCCTATAAGCGCCGAGAGTCCAAAACTACTAATGGTGACGAAACGCAACATCTTGAAACACGACGGGGATAATTTTGGAATTGTCAAACTTTGTGATCTTCACCCAATACACTAAGACTAGGAAAGAAAGATAGACCGAGCACTATGTATGTATATATCAAATTATTTACTTATTGTAAGAGCACGCACTCACGCACACAAATGCATCAAAAATCATTGGCATGGTTTTAGGTGCCTGTGCGGTGCATCCAGCAGTTGACTATTAAGGGCTATTAAAAAAAAAGATGTGTATGGGAGTGCGTGTTAAGAAGTTGACCATAATTTCGGCGTCACTTGAAATGTACGCAGTCCATCTTTATTTTTGATCTGTACCGTCATTAAATGCTCGATAAATTGAGTAAACTGTGTAGCGGCGATGTAAGTATATCTATTACCCCATATCGTCCCGTGGGTGTCGTAAGAGGCGACAGAGGGAAATAAAAACAGAAGATGGGCAGCAGCATCTTTCTGATGATAACAAATGAAAATAATAAAAACCTGTGGTCGCTAACCCGCCTGCCAAGCGTGGCAACTATTGCAGATTTCTCCCGATGAGGCAATCTATCGGAGAGGGCTATGTTCAGCAGGACTTTTATAGGCTGTAATGGATGTTAGATGGTAATAGATTCAATTACTGTTGGAAACTAAATAATCGTAGGATATGTCTTTGATTATTTAAATTACATTGGATGGAGACACGCAGTAAGTCGGTGGAGCTTAGGGCTTCGATTTGTAGCATTGCTTGTGGGAGGCTTCAATGTTGAACATGATATATATAATTTGATCGAAGCCCTAAGCTCCACCGACTTACTGCATGTCTCCATCCAATGGCGGGCCGCCCAACACTTCGCTTAGCAGTACGAGGCTGCCACTCGAGAACTTTTCTTCCCTATCGGTTGTCAATTATTCGAGCTATAATATGGCCAGCCCATTGCCACTTCCGCGTACTGATTCGTAACTTACAAATAATTTATTTTTTATATCACATCAAACTTTTCACACACCTAATACCATTCAGTTATCATTCTTTGAATAAAGGTTAAACACAACGAAAATCCGGAAACACTGTAGTGTCTCACGCCAAGTACACGTTCAACATATGTATATGTATGTAAACGTGTAGGCGTGAGACTACAGTGTATATATTCTCGAATCGGATGTCAACATAACCTCACCAAATTTTTAACTTCATATATTTAATTATTAACGAAACGTCAACACTTTATACAGTCATTTATTATTTTGTTTATCAATTGTTTCCATATAACACTAAAAATTATTTCTATCTATCAATTATTTCATACTTTTCAATATCTCAAATTTTTGATTGCTCAGTTTTCCGATTACACAAAAGATTTTATTAATTTCGGTGTAAATTTTTAAAAATTAATTATAAATTAACTAATAGCAATAGAGGATGCAAGAGAAATCGGAAAGATTTCTATGGGAGGCACAATGCGGATTTAGACCTGGAAGAGGTTGCACGGATCAAATGTTTTCTCTCCGCATGATCACGGAAAAGCTTCTGGCTGAGCTGACCAGAGGATTTTCTGTGCTTTTGTGGATCTTGAGAAAGCATTTGATAAGGTTGTAAGGAAGAAAATGTGGGAACTGTTGCCGGGGTATGGTGTGGATGGTCGATTGCTAAGGGCTGTGCAGTCTCTTTACTGTGACTGTAAAGCCTGTGTGCGGGTAGGGCATGACCTGTCACCCATGTTTAGCGTCCAAACGGGCGTAAAACAGGGTTGTGTCATGTCTTCCTGGCTGTTCATACTGTATCTCGACAGCTGTTTACAAAAGCTGAAAGATAGCTGTTTGGGTGTGAAATTGGGTGACATTAAAGTAAATTGTCTGCTGTATGCTGATGATGCAGTGCTTATTGCACCATCAGAGGCAGAAATGCAGGCATTAGTCACGTGTATGAAAGAGGAATGTGAAATTAAAGGTCTCCGTTTGAACGCTAATAAAACTAAAGTTCTGGTATTTGAAAGGGACGAAGAGAGAACGAAGTGTGAAATATGGGTAAATCAGGAATGTCTAGAACAAGTAAATGAAATTGTATACTTGGGGAGTGCTTTTAGCCGGGATGGAAGATGTGATTTAGATGTGGACAGGCGTGTCGCTGCCGGGAACAAAGTCAATGGTGCCCTGACTGCGTTAGTCAAAAGACAAGGCGTGGTGAAGAGTGCACGCCTTGCAATACATAACGCAGTGTTGGTACCGACTTTGTTATATGGCAGCGAAACCTGGGTATGCCAGAAGAAGCATAAAAGCAAGTTGAATGCAGTGGAGATGCGATCTCTTCGTAAAATGTGCGGCGTTACCATGGCCGACCGAAAGCGAAACGAAGAGATTCGCAATATGGCAGGTTTGAAAGATGACCTTATCACAAAAATTGATAAGGGCGTGCTTCGGTGGTTTGGGCACGTTGAGCGAATGAGTGAAGACCGAATGGTGAAGAAAATATATAGCGCGAAAGTTAATATTAAAAGGTGTCGAGGTAGACCGAGACTAACTTTCGAAGACCATGTGAGCAAATTGCTCGAAGAGGGTAGGGTCAAGAGTACTCGGATACCTAGACGTGCATGTATGAAGAAGATAATGAATCTGAAAGAAGCGAAAGAGGTATGTAAGGATCGTGACACTTGGCGATCTGTTCTCTCTGGCTACCCCGTCAGGGATTGTGCGTGAAGATAAGTAAGTAAGCAATAGAGGTGGAACAATTTCGGATTCTGCTGGAGCATTTAAGGAACAATTAAGTAGCTTACATTTTAATTTTAAAAAGTAGATATTTTTTGTTTTATAGCAAAATTAAATTTTCGATACTTAAATATTTAAAAATTTATTATAAATTAACTAATAGCAATAGAGGTGGAGCAATTTCGGATTCTGCTGGAGCATTTAAGGAGCAATTAATTGGCATACAGTTTAATTTAAAAACAAATAATGTTCTACGCTAACTTCCTTCTGGTGTTTTGTATACTGGCATTTTACTAACTAGTCATGAAATTTTTTAAATATTTGAATTCAGCTGACTTCACTCCGTCTACAACAGCTATATTCATATCGTAGTTTTTCAGACGCCAGCGCTATTGTGGTAGGTTTTGGAACCTCTATTTTCAGTATATAGTTGGACACTTTTTCAACTTTCGCACCTTATAAGATGGTTCTACTTCTACTCTACACTCCATAGTTTAACTCCACAGTTCACACCACAGACTAACTAGTAGATTATACTTAGTCTAGTTACGCCTTAGTTACTCGACTCCATCGAGTCAGTAATTCATTCTTGGGGCGATGTATACGCTTTTACAACTGGAATTTTTTAAATATACTAAATTTGACCTGCTCAAAGTTCAAAAACTTTATTAAACTAAGTTTGTATAAAAAGGGTTATTATAATAGTAAGGAATTTATGGATGACAATAACCCCTGGGAATGAGGTGATCACAACCATACTGTTTCTAATTTGTTGTGTAGTTAATTGTGTACATGATTGTAAGATGTTATTTTAAAAAAAAGTCCCGCTGGGTTTCTTGCTGGTTCTTCCCAGGACAGAGGTTTTTCTCCGAACCAGTGGTAATAAAACAAAAGAGTAACTTTCAATAAGTATCATTTATAATCTATATTGAATAAAAAAATGTCTGTTTTTGTTTCTACCGAATGTCTACACGATACTTTTTTACTTGGATACTCTGGTGCAGTTGTACAAAAATATTTAATTGTTAGTAGAGTTTATTCAGAGTTACATTGAAATTCAAAGTTAAAGTTTTATACCTAAGTTGACTGTATAATGAATGGAGACTTTATTATATAAAAAACATCACTATTGTTATGAAATAAGTACCTGTTTAATATAATTCTTAAAAAATTAAATAAAACCCGGTCTCGATACGTTAAATTTTTCGAGAGTTATCGTGACCACGTAAAAAAAATCTGGACGTCCACGAAAATTTTTTTCAGTTTTCTTAAAATAGCAAAATAAAATTGATTTGTACAAAATATGAGATAGATTGAATAAACTTTCTTGGAATATCTACTCATATTATCTTACTGAGTGCAAATCAGTTGTTGTAGAGGTAGTTAAAGAGCAAAAAAATTTATTGACCTTGACTTGTTGAGAGTAAAGCACAAACTCAACCGCTTCGCGGTATGAGGTGTGCGATGAGGTGTGAAAAAAAGAAATTGTGTACTTTACAAAAAGATATGAAATCCGAACAAAAACAGTTTCACTGTAAAGCATCGCACCAAGTACACTTTCAACTATAGTTACAAAAATAATAATTACATTTTTACAAAAAATTATAAAATAAAATAAAAACGAAGTACATAACCGTTTAAAGGATGTACTTGGTGTGATGAGATGGAATGCCTCATTTCCAGTAAAAAGGGCCTCCGGCCACCTGCACTCACCAAGCGAAACGCAGAGGTAAACCTCTACTTCACGCTGGTTTTCTGTGAGGTCGTGGTACTACCCCGGTTCGAGCCGGCCCATCCGTGCGACAGCAAAAGCTGCCGCGTGGCTCTACCACTGTTAGTAGTTTCCACTAATAGTTTACATGTGCAGACATATAATACATAAAAACGCAATACTTTACTTATTAAATTCCACTTCAAACCATTAACTAAACGATAAAACAGGAGTTGTAATCCGCCAGCAGCGAAGTTCTCGCCAAAATTCCTTAGTAGCTACATTACCAACGATCAGATTTTTAATATATTTGTCATTTCAGTTAGTCCCACTATCTTTTTTAATAAAGTATAAAGTTTCTATGGATAGATAATCTTAAATCATCATGAACTATAAATGTTTATATTTTTTTTTTCAGTTACTACAGTACGTACTCCGTATAAGTACAACAATTGTCACTTATGTAATAAAATATTTAATTTTGACTATAAAACAACGAAAACAAATGTTGTAGGAACCTCATTTTCAAACAGTAGTCAATAAAAAAAATAACGTTTCTCAAACGAAATCTTAATACTCGTATCTTAAATGAAAAGGTGAATGAAGATATACATTAAACGAAAAGTTGAATGAAGATATTCATTAAATTAAAACCATACGCTTTCTGAGCTTAACCTTTCATAAGCTTAATAAAATCGATTACACAAAAAACTAACACAAAATTACACCCATGCTGTAATGAAACAAATGCAACATCGATTAATTGATAGCTTTCGCGGCGTTTCACTCGGGGCTGCAAGTATGATGCATACAGTAACGGTCCCAATATCGAGCCTTATGGGACTCCAGATTAGACTTCAACGAAATCAGAGCGATGTCCAGCTATTATAACAGCCTGAGATCGGTTACGTAAATAGGACTCTATCCACCTAAGCAGATTTCCATGAATTCCCAGCTCCTGGAGTTTACGCAAAAGTATAATGTGATCCACGCGATCAAAAGCCTTCTCAAAATCTGTATAAATGGCATCGATCTGAAAACCATCATCCATACCTCGAAGAACATCACTGGAAAAAATTGATAAATTAGTACTGTTTGAGCGACCACGAACGAATCCATGCTGTTGCGGAGGAATGTGACGAACAATCAGGGGATACAAATGCATATGCGCAACTCTCTCCATCAGTTTACTCAACACATTAAGAATAGATATAGGTCTGTAATTTTCGATGGCTGTTTTGATTCCTTTTTTATGGACCGGAACGACATTAGCAGTTTTCCAAATCTTGGGAAAATAACCCTCAGCATAACTTCGATTAAAAATTAATGTTATAGGAGCCGCTAGCGATTCTGCACACTTCACAAAAAAATATGGAGGGATTTCATCACATCCAGCACCTTTAGAACAATCGAGATTATCAAGAAGCTTTTTTATGTCTGTGACAGAAAGATATATATCACTAATAACATCATTGCCAAGGAAATGTTTATGTGTAAAGTTTCCATAATGTAATGCCGGTTGACTAAAATTACGACTAAAATATTCATTGAAAGCATTGCAAATATCATTTTGATTTGACAATTGATTATTATTATATTGCATTATGTGAGGATAAGCTGATTTATTTTTCCTCTTGGATTTTATATAAGTCCATAACAATTTTGGTGTAGTTTTAATTTTTTCTTGTGAAAAGTTTATATAAGACGAATAACATTCCCTTTCAAGTTTTTTTAATCGCGAACGCAATATAGAAAAAGATTCGTAATCATTTGGGTTTCCAAATTTTTTCCAGTAAGTGTGATACTTAGCTTTTTCTTTAATCAATTTTATTAAGGCATTACTATACCAAACAGGATAGTTGTAAGTATACGACACAATTTTTTGGGACACAATTAGAGATGGCGGTACTTAAAGTTACGTAAAAAGTGTCAATAATGTATTCCAAATCATGAGATTTTAGAAAAGACCAATCGTAATTAGAGAAGAAAGTATTTAATTTATTATAATCAGCTTTCCTAAATAAGTTTCTTTTTCTAGTTTTTGGTTTGATCGTTGGTACTGTTATATCCTTCACATGAATATCGACTGACGGATGAAATACATCTTCATTTACTATTGGTACTTTAGATTTTACGATAGTTAGTGATATATTAGAGAAAATTAAATCAAGTATATTACCATGTGAGTTAGATAAATAATTGTATTGAGTTAAACCAAAATACGAAGTAGTATTAATTAGATCGGTAGCAGAATTCTGCATATCGACATTTCCCTTTTTTAGTATTATAGGTTTCTTCAATTTCCAATCTATACAAGGCAAGTTAAAATCACCAATTACTATAAAATGATCATCTGGTTTTGAACTAATCGCAGCAGTAAGTAATTGTATAAAATTTTGCATGTTAAATGCAAGCGCACGGTTTGACGGTATATAAGCACATATAATATTTAAATCATGCAGTAAGTCAAGCGCACGCGCCGGTATTGTTATACATATGCACTCAAGATCGTCGCGGTCAAGGTCAGAGCGCCTGCACGCCCTAAGCCGGGAAGCGCACGCGATCATCACTCCACCACCGAGCGCACCGCGGTCGCGACGGAACAGGTCGTATTTATCAGAACTGCACAGTTCCGTATGAAGTATACTGTCGCATAACCATGTCTCTGTAATTAAAGCGATGTCAATATCAGATAGAAATAGATTGTTATAGAACTGGTTAGTCTTAGTCCGTAAGCCTCTTACATTTTGATAATAAAGTCTTAATCCACTATTGCACTTTTCCATTATAAACTTTAAGTACACCGTTAGTTATAGATTGATACACATAAAGGATTGTAATAACTGCTATCATTTGTACCACACCAAAAATGCAATAAATAAATAAGTAGTGAATGCTAAATATCTTTTTCCACGACAGTAAGACATAATATAAAGTTTTACAAAGAAATAAAAAAGAAGTGCAGTATTTAATCCCTATTGATATATTATCATAATATTTAATATAATGTAGTATTTTTTCATAGTATTTAGTAGTATGAGTAATAATAAATTGAAGTAGTGAATCATATGTGGTGTGATAATTTTCCAACTTGATTTGTGTTAAACTGTAAAGAGGTATAATATAATGAATGTGAGTGAAAAATGTGTAGTGTGTAAGAATGCGTAATATAACTAAAAATAACATCGCTATACAATCAGTAAAAGTTAAATTATCTTTGTCAAATCGGCCGTCGTTATAATAGGTATACGGGGAGAAGTTTCGTTGCGACGCACATAAATACGGCAGTTTTTTGTCCAGATAAATTTAAAATTAAATTCCTTGGCCTTGATTTTACACTGTTTAAATAAATCACGGTTATATGGTGTAAGATGCTCATTAATATAAATATTATTATTTTTAGTATTATCGTTCCTTGTCTTGTTCTCCATTCCCATGTCGGTTACTTTGATGCCGCGATGTTTACGCGATGCAACTACAATCGAGTCTTTTGTGATGCGGTGACGAAACCGGGCAATGATGGAACGGTGATTGATGGAACTGCTCGGCTTACGCGGCTGCACACGATGTGCAAACTCCACCTCAGTGTTGTCAATGGTGACACCTAATTTCTCGGCCAGCTTAACAATAATTCCAACAGTGTCCTCATCCTTGTACTCGGGGACACCTGTAATTTCTATAAGCCGAAATTGCTCCACCTCTATTGCTATTAGTTAATTTAGAATTAATTTAAAAAAAACTTTGGAAAATTTAATTTTGCTATAAAACATAAAATATCTACTTTTTAAAATTAACTGTATGTCGATTAATTGATCCTTGAAATCGAGTAAATAGTGTATTAATATAGTTTTACAGTGTGTTTACAACTCTTAATATATTTGTATAGAATGTCGTTTTGATAATAGTTAATATAAATGACTTTAATTGTTTAAGAAAAAATCGACCAATCACAGTGCGTCCTATCGTAAAACTTTCTGGAAATTTAATTAACTGCGCAATAGTTTATACTAAAAATAATGAGAATAATTTTGTGTTCTAAAAGAGTTGTAAATATGACATTTAGTTAGCATATGGTATATAGATTACGATAGTGAAGAAATAATTTGTATAATTAAACGCATTTGGTAGTGTAGTGGACTGTATTAATTTAATTGTTGCAAATGGACTGTATGACTGACTAATTACTACGCTAGGGGACTGCTCAAAGAAAAGATGGTACTGTAGAACTATACTGTATTAAACTATTTACAAATGCGGCTTTCACTAATTAACTATATACATAGAGGGAGTCTTCTTGATTTCTCTTGAGGTTTCTTCTCTTATTGTCTTCGAGTGTCGCTTCCGAAATTAACACCTCACAGACCAAAACGCCCTTCTTATATCCCGCAAGAGAGCGTCTCGGTTCGTGAGTAGCGTCGTAAGGCGATGCCGCGCGCTGATTGGCCGGCGACATCGCGTGATCTGCTGCCGATGTGCGGGGTGCGCGGGGCGCACCGGGGTATGAAGGGGCGACGGGGCGGCGGCCTCCTTCGCTGTCCGTAACAGGTAGTTATAGAAAAATTAAAGAATTAATGTACCCATTTATTGTGAAAATTTGGGACATTTCGTTTAATAACTTTTTTAAATATTAATGTATTGAATAACCTTTAACATATACCAATAAAGGACCAAAATGCCGATTTAATGATTTATAGCATGTTAGTGTAGAAATTAGTCTTGTATAGAAAATATTGTAATTTATGCGAATTGCATAGTGAAAATGTTATAAAATAAAGAGGCAAAACGGGAAATAGCAAGCGGCTCACTATACAGTATAGCCGAAGTCTGCCTTATGGGCGCGAAACCCAGCAACGTTGTAGTGTGAAGAACTACCAGTGGCATTCAGCAGTAGTGTGAAGAACTACCAGTGACAAGCAGTAGTATCCGGTAGTAGCTGAAGTGACTAGTAGCAGAACATAGTGAACAGTAATACTGAATTAGTGAAAGTGTTAGCTAGCCGAAAAAGGTCGTAACTGAAATTCGCAGTTACACATAGCCGAAAAGTGGCAACTGAAAATTCGCAGTTGCATATAGTAAAAAAGAGTTAGCTAGCCGAAAAAAGTGGTAACTGAAAATTCGCAGCTATATATAGTGAAAAAGTGTTAGCTAGCCGAAAAAAGTGGTAACTGAAAATTCGCAGTTACATATAGTGAAGTGTTAGCTAGACGAAAAAAGTGGTAACTGATATTCGCAGTTACACAAGTGATAAAATCAACTAGTTTTAGTTGATAAATAGCTGCTAGTCAGTAGTGTTAGAAAACCAGCTACTACCAATAGATATTTTAATACTACCGCACATTTTAATTAAATCTTTTGAAATATATAGTGACCAACCAATAGTGAACAACCGTAGTTGAACAACCGTATTCAACAACCGTGGTCAATAAATAATAATTATAAAATTTCGGGACTAATCAATCAGTCGAACCGCTGGCCACTCCCTTGCTATTTGAATTTATAAATCGTGCATTTTAATTTTGAACCTCAGTCCACAGTTTTCCATCAGCACACACAGAGACGGCATTGGAAGTATCCTCCGGAACCTATAGGTGTAGGACGTGAGCGACTCGCGGAGTATCTTCGACAACATTTACTCCGGAGAGTTACGCCCCGTCCGGCACAAATGTTGGCACAAATTTTTAAAATTAAACTGTATGCAACTAATTGCTCCTTAAATGCTCCAGCAGAATCCGAAATTGCTCCACCTCTATTGCTATTAGTTAATTTATAATAAATTAAAAAAATTTAAGTATCGAAAATTTAATTTTGCTATAAAACATAAAATATCTACTTTTTAAAATAAAACTAAATGCCAATTAATTGCTCCTTAAATACTCCAGAAAAATCCAAAATTGCTCCACCTCTATTGCTATTAGTTAATTTAGAATTAGTTTTGAGAAAGAGTAATCCCATTTGAGTAATAGCTTCATCGTCAATAGAATGTAGTAACATTCTATTCATATACTTTGATGTTTTTGAATAGAGTAGAATAGAATAGAATAATTTTTATTCAATATACATTACTTGAGTAATTCTTATTGAAAGTCATTTTTTACTTTACTACTGGTTCGAAAAAACCCTCTGTCCTGGAAAGAACCAGCAAGAAACCCAGCGGGACGTTTTTTTAAATAAATTTTACAATACAAAATGATTACAAACTATTTACAAAATTTATTTTAGAAACTGCTTGGAAGCGACCACCTCATTCCCAGGGGTTATTATCAACCATGTATTCATTTATACTATAATAACCCTTTTTTTTTTAAAATCGATGTTTCACTTTCGAAAATATCGAGGTTCTAATATCGCTTTTTTTATGAGCGATGTTGCATCCCTACCGCCATACCAATATTCTCAACATAAGGTGTCTATCTGCTTAGACGTCTTGAGATAATATTGCCAACTATCTGCTGGCTCAAGTTGCGATAAATGAAAACATGGCTTAAAACACAAGCATCCAAGCCAAAAATCTTGAAAATAAGTAAATGAAAATATGGCTTAAAAGACAAGCATTCAAGTCAACAATCTTTATAACCCATTTACACTCGCGCGAGCGACGAGGCGAGTCGCGAGACGAGCCACGAGGCGCGAGTGTAAACGCTAGCTCGTGGCTCGCCTCGCAGCTCGCCTCGCCACTCGCGGCGCTCGCGTCGGACGCGGTTTTTTGGGCACGAGGCAAAGGGCCTCGCGAGGGACGCGAGCATGGTGTTTACACTCGCGTCTCGTTTCAGTTTGTTTACGGCGCCCTTCCGTGCAGGTTGTGTTGTTTTGTTGGGTTTACACGTTCAACTTCAATTAAAAATGGACTAGTCGCAAGAAGAAATGCAGCAGTTCTTGAAACTCTATCAGGCTGAGCGAATAATTTGGGATCCAAAACATATTATTTATTTTATTTATTTATTAGAAAACTACGGCATGATTACAATAGTAGTATACAACCTTTACTTAGTTTTAAATTAAAGCTAATTACAGTTTTCTTACTTAAAAATCATAACTTAAGAGTACGAGAAGAAAGAGTAATTTAAAAATATGTGTATATATATATATATATACACATACACATACACACACACACACATATATATATATATATATATATATATATTATATATATATATATATATATGTGTGTGTGTATATATATATACATATATACATATATATATATATACATAATGTGTGTGTATATGCGTTTGTGAGAGAGAGTGTGTGTGTCTGTGTGTGTGTGGAGGTATGTGTGTGTAAAATGCTTTAGTATTATATAAATTAACATGCTATATTGATGTTACATAAGCTTTTTGATGACGACGTGTTTAAAACCATATGTGGTCGAATTAAAGGGATCTTACTTACTTACTTACTTACTTATCTTCACGCACAATCCCTGACGGGGTAGCCAGAGAGAACAGATCGCCAAGTGTCACGATCCTTACAAACCTCTTTCGCTTCTTTCAGATTCATTATCTTCTTCATGCATGCACGTCTAGGTATCCGAGTACTTTTGACCCTACCCTCTTCGAGCAATTTGCTCACATGGTCTTCGAAAGTTAGTCTCGGTCTACCTCGACACCTTTTAATATTAACTTTCGCGCTATATATTTTCTTCACCATTCGGTCTTCACTCATTCGCTCAACGTGCCCAAACCACCGAAGCACGCCCTTATCAATTTTTGTGATAAGGTCATCTTTCAAACCTGCCATATTGCGAATCTCTTCGTTTCGCTTTCGGTCGGCCATGGTAACGCCGCACATTTTACGAAGAGATCGCATCTCCACTGCATTCAACTTACTTTTATGCTTCTTCTGGCATACCCAGGTTTCGCTGCCATATAACAAAATCGGTACCAACACTGCGTTATGTATTGCAAGGCGTGCACTCTTCGCTACGCCTTGCCTTTTGACTAACGCAGTCATGGCACCATTGACTTTGTTCCCGGCAGCGACACGCCTGTCCACATCTAAATCACATCTTCCATCCCGGCTAAAAGCACTCCCCAAGTATACAATTTCATTTACCTGTTCTAGACATTCCTGATTTACCCATATTTCACACTTCGTTCTCTCTTCGTCCCTTTCAAATACCAGAACCTTAGTTTTATTAGCATTCAAACGGAGACCTTTAATTTCACATTCCTCTTTCATACACGTGACTAATGCCTGCAGTTCTGCCTCTGATGGTGCAATAAGCACTGCATCATCAGCATACAGCAGACAATTTACTTTAATGTCACCCAATTTCACACCCAAACAACTATCTTTCAGCTTCTGTAAACAGCTGTCGAGATACAGTATGAACAGCCAGGAAGACATGACACAACCCTGCTTTACGCCCGTTTGGACGTCAAACATGGGTGACAGGTCATGCCCTACCCGCACACAGGCTTTACAGTCACAGTAAAGAGACTGCACAGCCCTTAGCAATCGACCATCCACACCATACCCCGGCAACAGTTCCCACATTTTCTTCCTTACAACCTTATCAAATGCTTTCTCAAGATCCACAAAAGCACAGAAAATCTTCTGGTTAGCAGCCAGAAGCTTTTCCGTGATCATGCGGAGAGAAAACATTTGATCCGTGCATCCTCTTCCAGGTCTAAATCCGCATTGTGCCTCCCATAGAAATCTTTCCGATTTCTCTTGCATCCTACGTGTCAAAACCTTCGAGTAAACTTTACTTGCTAAACTGGTCAAGCTGATCGCCCGATAGCACCCGCAGTCAAAATGTGAACCTTTACCTTTATATAAAGGCACAATGACTGCGGATCGCCAATCATCCGGGACATCCCCCGTCCGCCAGCACAAATTGCACAGCAGATGAAAGCTGTCCCAGACGCGAGGCCCACCATACTTGACCATTTCAGCAGTAACTCTGTCTAGTCCCGCAGCCTTACCACATTTCAAACTTCGAATCGCACGTTCAATCTCTTTCATACTGATGACCTCAGTGTCATCGAGGTCCGGGTCTGGCGTACCAGTCACGGCGTCATCCCCGGATCCCTCACTAAGATCATCATACGCATACATTTCTCTATAAAATTCGCTCCATCGCTGCATGACGTCCGATTTTTTTGAGAGGACGTCATTAGTTCTCGAAAGCACTTTGTTCATTCTTAAGGCTGTCGCACCACTCCGGGTCCTTCCAACCTCTTTCCAGAAGAGTTTGGAGTTCTCCTTAAAGTTGTGCGACAACCTTTCGTCCGCTTCCATTCTACACCTTTCACGCACTTCCTCAATCAATGCTTTCGTGTGAACTTTCTGCAGCCTATATCTTTCTTTCATCTTCTCTCTCATATCCTTATCATTACTAGAGGCCAAGTAGTCTAACCATGCTTTCTTCTTCTTTTTTACAGCTTCTTTCACTTCATCATTCCACCATGCATCTCTTCTTTTACTACTGCCTCTTTTTATTGTTCCACACACTTCTTCCGCTGCACTTACCATTCCATCCCTAAGGTTCTGCCAAGTTCTTTCTACACATTCTTTTCTGCCATCGATGGTGTCAAGCTTTTCGGCTACCCTCGCATGATATTTGTCCCTAGTATCCGCTTCCTGAAGCTTCCAGCTTCGGATGCGACAGACCGACTGTGGTTCTGTTACTGCCGTCCGGTAGCGCCAACCCGCGAACAGACCCCTAAATCTAGTAATCACTAGATAGTGATCCGTTCCCAGGTCAGCACCCCTGAACACTCGCGTATCCATCACCTGTTTTCGCAGTCGGTCATCCACCAGGAACAAATCAATCATACTTCTCTCATTCTTTCGTTCTCTAGTATACATATGGATTTTCTTGAGATTAAACATAGTGTTTGTCACAAGAAGACCCTTTTCCTTGCACACCGGCAGTATAAGCTTGCCAGCATCATTAACCCTTTTATCGCCAAACTTTCCAAGTACCGACTCGTACCCTGGTCGAGCGGTACCAACCCATCCATTCAAATCACCACATACAACAATTCTTTCGTTTCCCCTAGCCAAATCTAGAACTTCTCTTACATTCTCCCAAAACTCCTCCAGCTCAGCCCTGGACGACGAAGCTACCGGCGCATAAACAGCCAAAAGGAATAACTTCGTCAGTCCCAATTTAAAGCGAACCCAGAGAAGTCTTGAGTTCACAACCTTATATTCAGTCATAACATCGACCAACCGAGAAGACAGCAGCACCCCCACTCCCTGGCAGGCGTTCTCGCTCTCCGGGACTCCTGACCATAGAGCTAACGCCCCGCCAGGGAGCTCTTCAGTACCACTGCCCTTCCGTTTGGTCTCCGACATACACACGACATCTAATTCTCTTTCTTTCATTATTTCGATCAACTCATTCGTCTTATCTCTCATGCCTCCTCTAACATTCCACGTGCCAACTCTGCACTCTGTCCTCCACCTTCCGCCGTGTCGGGCTGCGCGTGACGGGTGGCGGTCCCCATCGCCGCTTTGCACGCTGCATTCCACACCAACGGGGACGAGCTGGTGTGCGTCGCCTTGGGGGGACGCCCTAACCCTCGTTGGCATGGGTGCGCAGCTAGTAGAATTGCAGCCCTGAAAAGGGCTGGCAGGGGTCGCGACGAGCACGCTTCTACAATGACCCCCTATATCAGAAAATCTATATCAGAAATTTCTATATCAGAAAATTTCGTGTTGTAATTATGTAGTATCCTAGACAGAACTGAGTTTGATGAATAACTGGTACGCGACAAAGGTACATGGAATAAACGTTTATTTGTGTGACGAGTGCGCTTTGAAGGTACATTAAGCGATATCATCATCATTAATGGTAGAAATCCGTAAAAACGACAGCTATCTTCGTAGATAACACAATTTGGACACATTTTGAAATTTAGGTATTTAATGAATTTTTTCTGGATGGATTCAATGGCATCAATATGCTTTGCGTACTGTGGAGACCATACACAGCTCGCATATTCGAGTAAGCTTCTTACATATGCAAAGTAAATTATGCATAAAAATACCCAAAAAGTAAAAGATGCGTGGAATAGAATTTCCGAGGTTATGTGCTACCAGAGCCGCAGACCGCTAGCAGAGCTCAAAGTAAAAAAGAATTCGCTTATTACCTTTACCTTTCGTCAACACCTACGAAGAAAAAAGCAATCTATGAAATCTTTGAAAAAATCTAAGAAATTTTTTAATTTCCTTCTTTTTAAAATGGTCAAGCATCGATAAATATTTATTAAGGCAAGAGTTGATGCCGCTATTATTTCGACGTCTTCCATCGTTGCTGGTTCAACGCAAACTGAACGCATCGCGAGAGTGTAAACAGGCACTCGTTACCTCGCAACAACACGCGAGCTGCGAGGCGAGGTACGAGGCGAGGCGCGAGGCGAGAGTCTAAATGGGGTATTAAAAAGATAAAAAATTCCACCGAAATTAATAAAATTTTTGTGTAATCGGAAAACTGAGCAAGCAAAAATTTGAGATATTGAAAAGTATGAAATAATTGATAGATAGAAATGATTTTTAGTGTTATATTGGAAACAATTGATAAACAAAATAATAAATGACTGTATAAAGTGTTGACGTTTCGTTAATAATGAAATATATGAAGTTAAAAATTTGGTGAGGTTATGTTGCCATCTGATTCGAGAATATATACACTGTAGTCTCACGCCTACACGTTTACATACATATACATATGTGGAACGTGTACTTGGTGTGAGACACTACAGTGTCTCCGGATTGTATTTACGTATCAAATCAGGGGCGTAGCTACCGCCGTATCAGCCGTATCAATGATACGGGGCCCCCGGGCTACAGGGGCCCCAAACGTGTGTAAACAAAAATTCCAAGGACATCTATGGGACAGGAAAAGCTGTCACTATCGCCTATAGAAGCAAAGAATTTAGAAAAACTGAAATCGTTTTCAGCTATGAATGCTACCGAATCGTCTTCAGCTATGTTCGCTGAACAAAAGGCAAGAAAAGTGTATATTTGATTTTAATTGTTTGGCTAGCTTAGTAGTTAGAGTATTAATTGTAAGTAATAACGAATATCCCCGTGTAATAATCCCCGTGTAGTGGCGGGTAAGAATACTCACTACCCCATATCTTCCCGTGGGTGTCGTAAGAGGCGACAGAGAGAAACTGAGGCAGAGGATAGGCAGCAGCATCTTTCTGATAACAGTAAAACAATAATAAAAGACTGCGGTTGCCAACCCGCTCGCACAGGAAGTGGACCTGGTCGAGCCCCGACGGTTCGACAAAAAATGAGATTGACTTCATTATGACGACCAGACGACAACTGTTCAGTGATGTTTCAGTGATCACGAGGGTGAAAACCGGCAGCGATCACCGAATGGTGAGAGGTACACTGAACCTAAAAAGTTAAGTTGGAGAGGTCTCGTTTGATGAAGTCAACGCTCCGTCCCCCTCGTGCTCTAATCCAAAGTCCCGAAACCTTTCAGCTCGAGCTACGAAACCGTTTTCATTGCCTAGAAGATTGAAATGCAGTGGACGATATGAATGACAAGCTCGTGGAAACTGTCCATGCGGTCGGAGCTAAGTTTTGCAAGACCCGCAGCAGAAGTACAAAAAAACTCTCCGATAACACTCTTAATCTCATGGCTGTTAGACGGGATATGAAGCTGCAGTCTTCAGTAGATTTGACAGCATACAGACAACTGAACAGACAGATCTCCAAATGCATGCGGCGGGACTTACGCAACTTTAATACTGCTCGTATTGAAGAAGCGAAACCAGGGCTCCAGTCTTTGCCAGAGATCTGTCTGCCAGAAAGAGCCAACTGTCAAAGCTGAAGACCGAGCAGCGTCGTTTCCGGGACACCTGAGATTTTGAGTGAGATTGAGAGGTTCTATGGGCAGCTGTACACATCATCGTTGGAGCCACACGCAAGTGTGAGTAACGATCCAAGAGCGAGTCTTATCCGACACTATTCCGATGATATCCCGGACGTCAGTCTGAGCGAGATTAGAATGGCTCTCCAGCACCTTAAAAACGGCAAGGCTCCAGGCGAGAATGGAATTACAGCGGAGCTTCTGAAAGCGGGTGGAAAACCGGTACTTGAAGTCCTTCAGAAGCTCTTTAATTTCGTCCTCCATGCTGGCATTACACCAGAGGCGTGGAGCAGAAGTGCGGTAGTCTTGTTCTTTCAAAAAGGTGACTACGCTCTCTTGAAGAACTACAGACCGAATTCCCTTCTGAGCCGCGTCTTCGTGCTGTTTTCGAGAATCATTACGAATCGTCTCGCGCGCAGACTTGACGACTTCCAGCCTCCCGAACAAGCCGGTTTCCGAAAAGGCTTTAGCACCATAGACCACATACATACCCTTCTGCCAAGTGTATAGAAGTCCGAGGAGTACAATTTGCCACTATGTCAGGCGTATGTGGACTATGAGAAAGCCTTTGATTCCGTCGAAATTTGGGCGGTGCTGCAGTTCCTTCAGCGCTGCCAAGTTGACTGTCGGTATATCGAAGTGCAGAAGTGCTTGTACAGTAGGGCTACGATGGCTGTCCGAGTACAGAACCAGACTACGAAACCTATCCAATTGCAGAGAGGTGTAAGACAGGGTGACGTTTATCCCCGAAACTCTTCACCGCTGCATTGGAAGACGTTTTCAAGCTTCTGGACTGGAAAGGATACGGTATTAAAATCAATGGCGAGTACATCACTCACCTTCGATTTGCCGACGATATAGTTCTTATGGCAGAATCGCTGGAGGACTTTAGTACTATGCTCAATGACCTCAATAGCGTCTCCCAACGGATAGGTCTTAAGATGAACATGGACAAAACAAAGATCATGTTTAATGCTATGCTCAGAGTTTCTCTGCGTGATAAACTTAGAAATGAGATTATCCGCAGTAGAACCAGAGTGACCGACATGGTACGGATTTACCCAACGGATTAGTAAGCTGAAGTGGGCCGGCCATATAGCCAATAGCGGCAACAACTGATGGGGAAAAAAGGATCTCGAGTGGCGGCCTCGTACCGGCGGACGAAGTGTAGGGCGTCCCCCCCAGATCCATGATCCATGATGGAATGACTATAATGCAGGAAGTCGATGGATGCAGGTGGCTCAGTGCCGTGCTTTATGGCATTCTTTGGGGGGAGGGGGGGGCTGTGTTCAGCAGTGGACTTGTGAAGGGCTGTAATGATGATGAATAACGAATAATCAATAATATGTAATAATATTAATTCAAAGGCAAAAACGCTTGTTTTATTCCTTTTATGAAATCTTTACTCATCATTGGGGCCCCTCAACAAATTTTGATACAGGGCCCATCTAAGGCACGCTACGCCACTGTATCAAATGTATAATTTTGTGGATATTCTTTTCACGATGAACTTCATTCAGGTACTGCACACGTCACCATATTTAATTACACCTTTTAAACACTTATTATTACTTCAAAATTAAAGATATAGCGAAAATAAGCGGGATTTGTTTCGTTAACGATTGACGTCAGCCCGGTATAGGCCTATAGTGTGTACGTGTATGGTCTAGCCATTATATCTCGATCTAACGTAAGTATATGCTATGCCCTTTCCCTTTTACATTGCCAATCTAACGTAAGTATATACTAAATCGAGAGCAAACCACTGAGGTATTGTTTTGTGTATTAATATAATACTCTATCGCATATATGGCGGACTTCATGACTTAAGGCATTCTCTCCTAATGAACCATTAAGCTAAGCAGAGATAAACATATGGGAGGTAGTGCAGCAAAACTAAACTAAAAAAAATAAAAATCCGTAAAAATAGTTTTAATCAATGTGTAGTGTTCGCGTAAATATAAGAAATCATTATGTAAAAGTAAACTAATAATGAGAAAAAAATGTTCACGGAACTTTGTTTTTAAAAAGAAACCAGTACGGTGTAAAGGCGTTAGCAACTTTAGATTATCCGAAGAACGGAGAAAACAATTATTATTATCTCCTAGGTACTGAAATTTAGATTTTTTTTTTTTATTATCTTCAGGAGAACAAACAATTGTGTAATAAAACATAATACAAAATACAGGTCTTATAAAAAGGGAAATACAAGTAATTACACAACCAGCACCGTTATCCACAAAGTAATATCACAATAAAAGTAATATAATAATGCACAGCAAGCACGTTGTATGATACCACAAAAGATGAATAATTCAAGCGTTCCCTGAGCAAATCCCAGCCAACACAACCACTGTAGTGGCTATGCTAGCCAAAACTTGCCTCGAGAAACAACAGTTAAACCATTAATAAACTGTTTAAACCATAAGGCAATACTTAGTAGTAATTTTTTTTAAAATACACTTTTTGAACATTACAAATGATAAAGCAAATATGTCAAGATCAGTAAAGTAATCATTGTATGATTTCATGATACGCCGTAGTGGAGCTCTCTCTCCCGCGTTTGTTCGGCACATCTTAGGAGCAAATAAGCGATGACTATACGTATTACGAATACGTTGGGACCGACTAGGTATGCGTAGATATATTTGATTTATGAGTTGATTACAATCTAATTTATTATGACAGATTTTGTATAAGAATAACTGATCGAAATATAATCTTCTCATTTTTAGAGTGGAAATTGAGAATTTATCTAAATGAGTGAGATATGATGACCATTTCTTAAAGCATTTATAGTTTAAAAACCGAAGATATTTACGTTGTACCAATTCCAGCTGATCACTATATTTTTCATAATAAGGGTTCCAAACACAAGTGGCGTATTCGAGTTGTGGCCTAATGAGTGCCTTATATAGTAACAAATACGTCGCAGGCCTTTTAAACAGATTACAGGTCCTTCTTACGAAAGCACTAAGCTGAAAGCCTTTAGCCGTAATGTGACTAATATGAGCATCAAAATGTAGCTTCGAGTCAAATAGTATTCCCAGGTCTTTTATTATGGAGACTTTTTGTAAGGGAGTGTTACAAAGAGAGTATGTGAAATGGATGACATTAATATTTTTAGTAAATGTGATAGATTTACATTTTGATAAACTCAGCTGTAAATTATTAGCAGCACAATAAGCAGACAAACGATCCAGATCACTTTGCAATTTATAACAATCTTCAGTTGTGTTTATTTTCCGAAATATTTTAAGGTCGTCAGCATATAATAGAAAATGGGTGTTTTTAAAGCAGGTACTAATGTCATTTATGAAGAGAACGAAAAGCAAAGGCCCCAAAATTGATCCCTGCGGTACACCAGATGTCACATCTATCACATCTGAAGAAAAGCCATTGACCACAACCTTTTGGGTTCTATTTTTTACATAAGAAGCAAACCAGCGTAACAAATTCCCACGTATACCATTAAATGCGATTTTTTGTAGTAGTATGGTATGGTCCACCTTGTCAAAAGCTTTACAGAAATCAGTGTAAATGGTATCAACTTGGAGTCGGTTATCCATATTTTCAAATAAGAAGTTAGCGTATAAAGCCAAATTACTTACCGTGGAGCGATTTCGGACAAAACCATGTTGTTCAGGAATAATAAAACTATGCAGATATGGATAGACAGCATTGTGGACCAATCTTTCCAGCACTTTTGACAACGTGGACAAAATAGACGATAGTTGGTGATGTCATTTTTTTGGCCATTTTTATACACAGGTGTGATGTTTGCCGATTTCCATGCCTGCGGTACTACTCCCTCCCTCAAACTGCGATTAAATAAAATAAACAATGGTCTACTAATGGATTCGGCGGTATATTTTAGAAAAAAGGGCGAGATACCATCTGGTCCAGATCCCTTTGTCACGTCCAAGGCTTTAAGAATCTTTGTTATCTCATCTTTTGAGAATGTTAAGTCACATATAGTTACTTGACTATTTGAGTTAGAACTAATTACAACATCATTAGGCTGATTTATGTATTTACTATTTTCGTACACTGAACTAAAAAACCTTGAAAATAATTTACACACATCCAGAGGACTGCTGGACTCTTCGTTACTGTAAATCATTGTATTAGGTATACCCGTTTTGTTTTTGCGACTATTTATAAAGGACCAAAATTGTTTTATGTCTTTTTTTATTCCATCCTCAACAGACTGCAGGTACTTATCAAAACATTCGGCCGACAGCGCCTTAAACCTTTTGCGATACAATGAAAATTGTTCGTAGTCAGTTATGTTATGATATTTTTTTCATTTAATCCACGCCTTTTCTTTGTTTTTAAAAATATGTATTAAAGGGCGGGAAAACCATATAGGATAATCATTGGATTTTATAGGTCGCTGCGGCACATGCATTTTAACAATTTTATATATCGTCTCATAGAAGAACTGAGTAGCAGAATCTAATGAAATATTATTCAAAATTGAAGCCCAGTCAAAAGAATTAATATCACTATTAATATCAGAATACTTTGCCTCAGTAAAACGATATCTAGGTTGAGAAGATCGAGCCATGGGCTTATTTGATAATCCAAAACAAACTAACGTGCTAAAAGGCGGATGATAACTATCTATCGGCAATAAAGGGTTAAGAGTTGGCTTACAGACACATATTGTGTCATTCGAAATTAATAAATCCAAAATACGGTCTAAGTGATTTCTTATATTGTTATATTGTTTACAGTTTATTGATGATAAAAAGTTAAACAAGAGGGTATCCAAAGAGCTATTATTATTGTGTACGCTTGGCATAAGTGCACACGTATCGTGTACATTCCATTCAACGTTTGGCAAATTAAAATCACCATAGATGTAAATATTACCAATAGTGTGACATATTATTTTCTGTTCAAGCAGATTAAATAACATTTCATATGTAATAAGGGTCTGATTTGGTGGTACATATAAGCCGCAAACGATGTGGTATTTATTGTTAAACTTAGAGTAAAACTTTAAAAGTACGTATTCAATATTACATGGCATGACACAATGGAAGTTATCACAATACACAGAACTTAACTCACAACGTATTGCATGCAGACCGCGGCGCACCGCGACTAGAACACTACCACCGTCAGATTTACTGCACAACGCTCTGTTTCTGTCACAACGATGTACTACGTACCGGGAGTCAATGAATTCTTCATCAGCAATGTTAGGAACCAACCATGTTTCAGTTAAAATAATGATATCATACGACTCGGCTAGAATATTATTGTATAAGGTACTTAATTTTGTTCTTACACCTCGGCAGTTTTGATAATATATTGATAAATTACTAGTCTCTGTATCGAGTTAGAATGTTAATCCATGTTACTAATAGAAATATAAACTCATTAGCCATCATACTTAGTACATCATTTACATTAATAATTATTAGGCCAGCACTTATTAAGTTCGATAAAATGAGCTTGTGAAAATTAATAATACTTACATAACCAACAAAACCAATCACTTGAATACTCGCAGTATATGGAAAATAATTTTCATTACTTGGTAATACATGTGCAAATAAACATTGTGGATTAAATATATCGATAGAAAATATTATGATCATTATGGTAAAAAGTTTGTAATAATGAGTGATCAACGCATACCTTGTCGTAAACACACAGTGTAGTGTACAGATCAGAGCCCGCATACATAACGTCAGTAATGAGTTGAAATTATTATAATGTATTACGTATTCACGATAACTTTACTTATACAACTATTAGAGAACACACTTAAAATAATTACATATACGTAATTATTGTTTAGCGATATATGGTATATATGGTATAAGTTTCGAAATGTCCTTTTCTGAGCGAATAGCAATCGCAGGCGTGGAAACATCAGCTCGAGCAAGTATAACACCGTGCTTGATCCAAACGAATCTATATCTATTTTGTTTGGCAATATCCCGAACTTGTCGAAATAACTTCTTAGATTGTAGTGTTAGATGTTCATTTACATAAACTTTTTGAGGAGAACCTTGTATGTTAATTTGATCAGATGTTACACCTTTGTTCAAACGCACTGCCGAGATGAAGTTGTCTCTAGTAATTTGGCTGGCAAATTTGACTATTAAATTCTTCGGTCGTGAGCTATTTGGGTTACTCTGGGGGACACGATGAATGGAGATGATATCACGTGCAGATACAGGTTGTTTTATTACATTTGCGATATTTTCAATGATAGACATAAGGTTCTCTCCACGTTTCTCTGGAAGATTACTTATTTCTACATTACAATTCCGCGCTCTCTGTTCAATGTAGAGTCTAGTTTCGCCTCCATGTAAGCAATACGTGGTTCATTTGTTTGGACGCTCTTTTCAATGATTTCTACTCGACTGTTAACCTCATGCGTACATTTTTCGAGATCGTCGTATTTATCGCTAATATATTTAATGGATGTCTTCACACTCGCAAACTCATTGAGCAATTTGGTGAATTTGTTATCTTGCTTAGTAAACCATGTCTCCAGCATGGACAGCATATTTTCTTGGAAGGACTTAAATTCATGGCAGATATCGATCTCTTGGCTAGATACTCTTTTACGAAACGTAACGTAGGGTGGTGGGGATTCCTTATCAATAAGCGATCCATCTATACTCATTTCACGTGACCTCGGTGTATGTTCCACTTCATGAATAAAGGTACTGTTTGTAGTGTTCGTCATAATGGTCGAGCTCTCTGAATACAAGCTACTCTGTGCACGATGCACTCGCAGTCGGATGTTCGCGCTTAGCGACAACACGTAAAGTACGCCACACGGACACAAGTATACTTATTAGCGGAGTAAAAGAAAACAACCGGTTTGCGCCAGCGCTCGACACGGAATAAGGAATAATTTTAAGTATTCAGGAGCACAAGGATCGTTCAAGATAGTGAAAAGAGTGCAGAGTATTCTAAAATAAATAAATATCTGTGCTTACGGATAGGCAGCAAGTTAAGCTGAGTACGCAAAGATGACACGTGTATATATTTGCGAAGACCATAAATGTATCTGATGCAGTTGTTGCGGAGACGATCCAATGTGTTAAGATGCTGTTGAGTTAAGTCTGTGCCACATATCTACATAGTCTATTATGGGCAGAATAAGAGACAGAATAAGTAAAACTTTTGTAGCGGTAGGAAGAAAAATTTTCAAGCGATAAAGAGACCGTAATGTTGCAGTTACTTTGCGGCTTACCTCCTGGATTTGCTTGTTCCATGAAAGACAGCTATCAATGTACAGACCGAAATTCTTAACATGTGGAGAGTATGTTGTTGAGTATTGTTGTTGTACGAAATAAACGTGTAATAAGTGGAGATATCTATTTAAAACTAACTTTTCAATTAAATAACACTGTGTAACACAAAACTTCACCTAGCGACATCTGGTGAGCGGATGATTATTAGGACTTATTACCTCCCACTATGAAATCAAACTTAAATAAGTATTCGCGTCAAAAACGTGTTAAAATAGGTTACCTTCGAGTGCGCAGTTCTCGTCGAGCTCGTTGGCGCGCAGCAGCGCGGTGAGCGCGTCCAAGGCGCGCTCCTGCGCCGCCGCGTCGGGCAGCGCGCCGGCCGCCCGCAGCAGCTGCTCCGGGCTGCACGTCTCCAGGGCTTCCGACCACATGCTCACTAGGCACTGCCAACGGACAACGCGAAAGATTACGGTTTTTTTTTTTTGAAGTTATACTTCTTTCGGGGCGTTTGTGGAAAATTATGATTGAATTTCTTATGATGCGCGCGCACACCGATAACTAAAAACGACACCATAAAGTTATTGCGCGCGCACACACCGAAACCTAAAAACGACAATTTCATTGGGTAACTGTCTCTCAAATTTTCGTGGAAAATAATAACTACATTTAAGATAGTTATTTTTGTTTCGTTACTTCCTACGTGCGTACATAAGTACACACACACAGGTTTTTTTTCTTATAAAATAAGGGTAACAAGTGAACACACAATCCCCTTAATGGTAAATGGATGCCGTGGTCCATAGACATCTACATCTACATTAAGAATCGGCAGGTGCGTTGCCACCCATAAGAATTAACATGGAATGCCTCTATTCCAATAAAAACGGTTTCCTGATCTCTATACTCACAATACGAAACACAACAAAATTACGCTACCGTTTTATGCTGATATTTTTTGAGTGTGGTTCTTCACCGACCGAGACGACCCATACATGCTACAACCATAGTATATAGCAACCAGATTTTACTTTGTTGTGTAGCTTCCCACACGTTTATACTCCATCACGGACAATTACTTTAAACAAGCAATTACATTATAACTAGAACCATCTAGCAGACGTAGTTAAGCTCTCTCCGATGGAGCAAGCAAATTGGGTCTGATTTTTTTTATTTTAAGCAATTCACTGTGGACTTTATATAAATATATATTAAACTTATAAATAACTCGACCTTATCATCATCTATTTTAGTCCATAAATATAGAATTTGTTAAAACTTGACTTGAAGCGCCACTAACATAACTATGAACCGTCGTCTGGTCGAAACAAATATATAGAGTTAATATAACCTTAATTGGTCAAATCATTCAAAAATTTTACAATCACTAAGAGATGTACCCACAGAACAAATACAAAGAGGAGACCACCTAAGCAACTGTGCACTATGATTCTAACTAGGTCCTGCCATCATCACAGTGGGCGTGGCTTTAGTTAATATACTGTCAACATTCATCCTAAGCGTTTATGTGTCGAAAATGGCAAATCGGTGTATTTTTGTAGTATTAAGAAAAGGATGAAGTGTTGTGTTTTAACGTCTAAAAACTATTCAGATAGACGTTCTGATGCTATGGATTGCAACACATTTCATTTGTAAGTAATTTTATTCCTGACTAGCTGTGCCCGCGGCGTAGCTCGCGTATACAGGTTTTACATAAAGAATTTGTCGTTTAGGTAAGAGAATATTAAACGATTTATTTCATTACTGTATCAATAAGTGGTAACAAAATAAATCATTATCATCAAAGTTCTAAGTCGTTTATGATAGAGCTTCTGTGTAAACGACGTTAGAAGTAGGCTTAGCCGGGGTATACACAAAAAGGTTACGGGGGCTACTAACGCGGGAAAAAGCAACATAGAGTTGGCCATGTGCAAAACAGTCAGTACTGAGGTACACTCCTACAACGCGTAAAGTTTGACCTTGCGCTTTATTTAGACGCCCATTACACGGTAGGTTTTGCTGTCAGTTTTACAACAATCACGTTTGTGATTGACGAATAACCTACCGTGTAATGCGGTGATTGACGGTTGCATGAAATTGATTGACAAATATCTGGATAATATTTTGATTTTTACGTCAATCAACTATCAGTCACGAATTTTGATTGAACGTGTAATGTCGTGCGTGCATTTCGTCAATCACGCGTCAGTCAACGCCACAGAGTACCTTTATATATGTCAACGCTTAGACAGCGATGGAGGCGGACGCAGACTATATTAAAGAGGCGGCTTCCACGCGCTTGTGAAGCCCGTCGCCACTCCCGCCAAACGTGCTTCAGTCAGAAAAGGATTTTATTTTAAATTGTAAGGCTCTCCCCGAGTTGTGTGACACGAAAAACACCGGGTATCAGCCACGCCCCTAAATTCCAGCGTTTCCGCCTTTTTACTTCGTAAATAAGATTTCTAGTAGTCGTAACTACAAATATTGTCAGCTAATAAATTCTTCGTAACCAGGGGAAAGTATATTTCAAATATTACCTCACAGTTTTAAACCTAACAGTGTTATTTTAAAAATCAAAACACGTACGCAACGAAATACGCTAATTTTCCTCATTTTTTGACAAGTTATGGTCCCGATACAATTAAGCATATTTTACATTAGCTAATCTTTAGGCTTTTTGATTTGTATGAATATGACTATAGATATAGTAAAGCAGCTATTTTTGTTAAAACCTATAAGTTTTTTATTTCATTTTAGTGGAAATTAATGGGGCTATAATTAGATATACGAAATGTATGGAGCGTTTAATGTCAGCTGACGGGCTGTTTGACGTAGTTGGTTACATTTGGTTTGACGTACATAATAAGAAGTACCTAATTTCAGCCACGTAATATAAATCAGGGCTGTCATAAACTGGAACAAATACCATTAATTAGAACATAACTTAACTTATTTTATAGTTAAAGAAGTTATGATCAATTCGTCTATATTTTAAAATTGGTTTTTGATTCAAAAGTTTAGCAAATGATACGTACTTGCTTTTCAGACATTAATTTGGTATATGTTAAGAACACCATACAATATTTAATTATTTTTGAGAAAGAAAAAAACAATAAATGTAATTAACTACAACTTAGTAATACTAATTTTACTATAACTTAAAAACCATAAATGAAAAAGTCATAACAAGGAAAGTGGTTCAGGACCATGCTTTGCGGCAGTCTATGGAGGATGATGTTCTGTAGTGGACTTGTGACCGGCTGAAATGATGATGAAGATCTAAAAACTTGGATGATTAAATTATAAGAAATCGATGTACTATAATACATAATTTTTATTATAATTTTGTTTTAATTAATTGTTTAGTGTTAAAAGAAAAGTGGAACTGCTTAAAGCTAAACCACAGTAAGGTAAGAAGTAAAATATTAAAATAAAATAATTGTTGTCGTCTATCTTAATACATATTCCATGCTTGTGACATGCATGGTTTATTAAATATTAGAAATTTTCCTATTCGTTTTTTTTTTCTTTCCTTTTCAATATGAATATTAAATTACACTTAAATGGTGAATCGAAAATGAACTTAGTTTATAGGTAGGTCCTTTCCCTCCGAAAATTTGGGTTTGACTGACATCAGTCAGCATGAGCGTGTAATGTGGAAATTATTCTATCATTCAAACGTCAATCGCGATTGATCGAACTGATTGACGCTTGCGTAGGCGTGTAATGGGCGTCTTACGGTCATCGCATAACACACACTCACTGTAACTGGGAACTGAACGCGCTTAAAACTGAAAGGAAAGTTACTTCTTAATAGAGGGTTTTTGGGCAGTGCTGCCAGATAAAAAAAACTCATTCAGCTCTAGGACAACACAAAAAGCGCTAGATTTCGCGCTAAATTAACTACAAACAAAGTTTGTGTTTTTTTATATAATCATAATAAAGAAAACAACATTAAGTTTTTTTTCTGGCAATATTTTTTTGATGTATCAATACTTCGCAGGACATCGACTTATAATTATAGCAATTGCTGTCAAGAGTAGTTAGTACTGTACGAACAATAAAAATGTCATTAATTGTTTTTAAGTGCAATGTATTTCGCAACTTAGTTTCAGATGTCAGCATCTGATTGCGGTTGCTACACAGTTTCTTTGTGTTATAACTTCTAAGTAACTTTTAACTTAGCTGTGCTCTAAGCAACTGACTAAAACTGAATAAAGCAAAATAAATGCGTTGCCAAAACCATGAACGAAAACTTTAATAAAGGGGATTTCCCCGCTTATAGTCGTCGGTAAAAAAATCAAGTTGATCATTCTAAAGAGGAAGCCAGGAGATCCATAGCACAGGGTATCCTAGTTTGGACTCGTCTCCCATGCTCTTTGTTTTGTGGAAAAAATATGTTTGAAAAAGATAAACTGCAATGTACTATTTGTGGGAAAAAATAATAAAGGTCATTATTATTATTATCGGTAATGTGGACTAACAGTGCTGCTATAAAAGAGTTAATAATTCGCTAGTCGCTAAAATATTGAAATGTGTGCTAAATACACCAAAAAGCGCTGGATTAAGCGCTAGGTGCTAAAATTTCGAAATGCGCGCTATACATTCCAAAAAAGTGCTAAATCTAGTTCCCAAAGCGCTAAAATGGCAGTTCTGATTTTGCGTATATTATAAATACAATATCACGACATTTCGTTGCAAAATTTTTATTTTTGGTCGGGTTCCGTTGTATGGCTTCGATGGATACAAATTTCTTCAGTCAGTCTCAATACGATTCATCGGCGAAAAATCTCAACACAGCAATTCAGAAAAGTTTGTAATTTGTACAACTCCATCTATTACGTCCTTTGTGTGAGAAAACATCCTATCTCTTTTTGTGTTTTAAGTATAAATATATTAATTATTATGGAACGTTTTTTTTACACAGAAATCTTTTTATTACTATTTCTGAGATTTTATGGCGCCATTGAACAAATTCGAACCTACATTTCAAAATAATAATCATTACTTTCGATAGAATGAACCAATTTTAATAAAACAAAGATTAAATGTAACTCGAAGATACGCTTTATGATATTCTTAACGATTGCTTTGAAAATAAAAGATGTTTACGTTAGACGTGATGCGTTCATATAATAACAGACAAATAGACAGACAGACAATTCTAAAAATTATAAAATGTTCTTATTTAATCATTTTCAGTTCCCCATAATGATTTTAGCCACCAAAATATAATATATACCTACAATGTACAGAAACAGACACAACATGTTATCATCATTTTTATTATATGTATATATTTAAAGAGAGATGGCGCTGCTAACATCATCAATTCTAAAAATAAAAGAGATTAATTGACGCGATTGATAAATTATATAAAACGTAAGAGAACTTATAAATCAGTGCCTGCACAGTAAGCAAAAAATAAAGTTTGACTCTCGCCAAAACCAATGCAATTGTTAATAGCTCTTTTAAAATTTGATTTACCACATCAAATTGTACTCGGCGGTAAAGAATAAATTGAGTTTGTCAACACGCAGTAGGGCAGCGAGTAATATAATAAAGATTAGCAGTAAATATGAAAACTCATCTACAGGAAAAAACCACATTTGCAATTGCATTTTCACAACATCACCATCTATCGAAGAAATGGGTTAACTATTGTGCTTCAGATTTAGTTAATAAGGTTAATATATTTTTGTATAATATATTTAATACGTTCTTTATTACTTTTGTTTACTGCGCTTTAGATATACATAATTATATCATTATTTTACATAATTTAACTATGATTTATGATATGATATTAGTTTAAAATGCACTTGATGACTCAAACAAAGCCACCGTTGAGCAAATTCGTACCTATACTTCCCTACCCATACTTCAGAATATTTATCATAACTTTTGATGGAATGAACTGATTTTAATGAAATAAAGACTAAATGTAACCCGAAGATACACTTTATAATTTCCTTAACAATTCTTATGATATAAATTAGTACTTTATACGTGATACGTTAACAAACAAACAGACAGACAGACAGACAGACAGACAGACAGACAGAAAATTCTAAAAATGGTAGAAATGTATTTAATTACTTACTTACTTTTAGTACCCCTCAATCACTTTTATTACAAAAATATAAAATGTACAGACATCTGCTATTTACAGTTTTATTATATGTATAGATTTATTAAAATACTTCTCGAAAAATCTCTTAGCGTCGGCTTTCAAATATAATTAAATATATTCGACACTAGATGGCGACACTTTGTGTCATGGGAACTAAAAATATAAAGGTACGTAGAGCTCAGTATTGGTAAAATAATCATGCGAAGGTGCTGAAATTTGTTTTTCATTCCGTCCTAAAGAATGTTTAAACGCCGAAATATTATTTTTATAGTTTTTATAATCATTTTGTGAACAGGCAGCCATCTATCGTCAAAGTGACGGCTCCGGGGCGCAGTGGCTTAGCAATCAGTTGTTGCGCTGGGGGCCGCGGGTTCGAATCCCGCACGGAACACGTATTTGTATGGCCTACAAATAATTGTTTCGGGTGTGGATGTTTGTCCTTGTGCAATTTATGTTTGTAAACTGCCTCCACGACACAGGAGAAAATCCTAGTGTGGGGGTAACATTTTTTAAAAAATAAATAAATAGAGTAGTTAAACTACATTGCATCATCGACATGGAAAGATGCGAGTAGTTTTATTATTTATCGGTAGATGGAAAATAGTTAAGTGGGCGGGGCATAACACCTCCTCAGCCGGCAAATTGTCACGCGTTGTTACATAGTGAAATCTAATTACAGCACCTCCTCTTTGTATTTGCTCCGTGGGTGTACCAACGATTATATACCTACATAATGATACATATTATATTATGCACATTTATATAAACCACACCTGTATCATATGCAACTGATATTCGAGCTGGCACCGGAAGCTGTACTGGACGGCCGTGTGCGTCTTGGTGATCACCTCTCTGTCCCACACGTTCACTGCTGGGAATCTGGACATCAAGAAATAACACAAAAACTTATAAACAAGTTGTCACGTGCAATACAGTTTCAAGGTCATCGATAGGAACATGAGAGGTTATTAATGTACTTTTACTGAATTTGTCACGTGGAATATAGAGTATGGCATTAAGCTACATATTAAAATGAATTATACTGATGAACTCCATACAGCATTATTATGTCACATTTATTTTTATTTATTTAAACTTAGAATGGAACAAAAAAGTACGAATGCGGACTTACACCTTCTCCTACCAGTCAACTTATATGTAAGCAACGAACACTACTTTGGAGGTGAAATAAGATTTATGGAAGAAAGAATTAAAGATTAACACAAGTGGTAAAATTAAAAAATTTGTACTAATTTTATTCAATATAAATTATTAAGGATAACTCAAAAACTACTAGTCAGATCTTAATCAAGTTTATATGGGACCACATGAGAAGCACCAGCTTTCAAATAAAAAAAAGAGTCATCTAAATCGGTTCAGGTAGGAAAAAGTTAAAGATAATACGCATAGAAAAACACAGTCGAATTGAGTACCTCCTCCTTTTTGAAGTTGGTTGAAAATAAATATATGATAATTTATTTTAAATATTACTTATACATATATTAATATATATTTACAAACACATACATACATATATAAGACATTATTGTAAGTTACACTACCATGTATGGAAAGGTTTGTTACAATCATCGATCACTAATAAATAACTAGATAAACAATCAGTGCCAAAAAAATTCCTTACCAAATGAGCGCTCACTCGAACATTTGGGTGCGCTTTTAATTTGTACGTAGCTTTGTGAATATAACTTTAGACAATGCGTTTAAGGTTGAATTTACATTTATGTACTCATATTTATTTCAACTAAAATTACGTCAAAACAATTGGCGACAGTTTTTAGAGAACTTTTGCTTGGCATTGTGTATCTAGTTTTTTATTAGTGATCGATGGTTACAATGAAATAAATAATTTTGTTTATTTACACCTCAAACACCTTTTGCCACATATAATATAAAGAACATAGCTAATATAATGAAATGGAAAATGTGATTCTACTACTAGCTTATATAAAAAAAGAGTGTAGTGTGTTAGTAAAGATGCGACCAAACCCTAAGGCCCAATTTACACTGCCGCGGCACGGAATGGAAGCGAATTTTTGTAACGAAATTGTACATAATAAAATAAGTTTTATGTTAATTGTGTAAAGTTCAAACTACATATGAGCCAAAAAAAGTCGCGCGTCTTCTTTTATCATATCTAGTTTGCACGTTACGCAATTAACATAAAATTAATTTTACTATGTATTTCGTTACAAAAATTCGCTTCCATTCCATTCCGCCACAATGTAAATTGAGCCTTAAACGTACAAGGAATAACATCCGAATGTAAGCATGACAGTAATCTATATCTATATAAATAAGATGATAAATGTTTGCAGTAGTGCGAGGATCACGGAAAAACTACTGGATAGGTTTTAATTAGGTCTTCTTAGTTTTATTTCTGATCCACTTGGCCCTTAACTAAAAAAAAATATTAGGATATCTTCATTTAATAAAAAGTCTTAAAGTTTTAAGAAACAACGATTTTTATACGGGGTTTTTCACGCGGTCACCTGTACGTCGCATGCTCTCGCGTTACTAACCCAGAGATATTTTATATATTTTAGCTACAAACGGAGCAACAAATAACATTGTTTACATGAACTTGAAATTTTGTAAGCAAAGTATATTTTTGCTTGCGATCTTTTTGACGTTTTTTCCTTCGGACATACGAAAAGTTTGTTAATATATCAAGCAATACGGACGAAGTCGCGGGTATCAGCTAGTAAATAATAATGCTGTACAAAAGCGAAACCAGATGATTGTGTCCGATACTCTTTCTAAAAACCCGAGTAAAACTTTTTAAATATATAATAGATTGCGTACTCACTTTTCCCGTATTTGCCCAAGTATGATGTCCGCTTTGGTGTTGAGCCGCCGTAGTAATAGAATGAGCATTATTGCGTCGTGGTCCCCTGAAAATACAACATTAGCCATCTTAGTACAAAAATTTATAATCAGTCTCAGGTTTAAAATCAGAATCATTTTGCGCTTTGAATAAAGCAAAGGAAGCGACAGTAGCCTAATGGTATAGTTCGGACCGCGAACTCCAAAAGGTCGTGGGTTCGAATCCGCTGTTCGACTACTGTCGTGAACCACTCCTAACACAAGCATTTCAAGCTTACCAGAAGTTTTGTAACGTGAATAGCATTGCTAGTATTTAAAAACAATCTTTATGGAGTCGGTACTTTGGAACAGCCAGTCCCCCGTGACCACGGGTGCTGGAAAGCACCCGAAACGTCGGGAATATATAAAAATAAGTTAATATACGCGATAAAATCCGTAAAATTAGTTTTATTTAAAATTGGAACAGCCAGCTTAGATTTAGTGCGCGTATTATAACTATGGGCAACAATCATTTTGTCAAAGGCATTGAAATATTTCCTTTCATAAATAATATTACCCATAATGAATTGTGATGCAACAGTTGAGATGTTTATTTTTGGAAGTAAAGACTAGAAATGAGTTGGGGGGTGGCTCGAACTTTAGGCCTAGTCAGTTTGAATAGCCTATCATGTAGACGATGTCATGGGGGTCATGGTTGAATAGGGGCAAAAAGTTCTCATTACACTCCTCTGTAGTGCCCTGTAGACCCCTTTACCTCCGACAATATACATTTATGATATTAGTATTAAGTATAGAATAGCGACAGTATAATTAAAGTTCTTGTACAAGCAACACGTCTCCTTCATTCACCACCTTCCGAGTTCCGACATTACATGGCGACCCTGCCAGGCGGTGCGCTGCAACAATACAAGCGCACCGCCGCGGCCTGTAAACATTGTTTTTTTTTTTTATAGGATAGGGTGACAAACGAGCACACAGTCCACCTGATGGTAAGTGGTTACTGTGATCCATAGACATCTACATCTATCCTCAATAAAGACTCAAGATGCAGATGCGTTGTCACCCGTGAGGACTAAGATGGAATGCCTCTTTGCCAGTAAAATGGGTCTCCGGTTCTCTACACTCACCATACGAAACACAGCAGCGTTAAGCTGCTATTTTACGTTGGTTTTCTGTGAGAGCGTGGTCCTTCCCCGGTCGAGCCGACCCATTCGTGCTACAACTATACTACTAATATAGCTGCAGCATGGCTCTACCACGTAAAATAATATAAATATTTGTTGAAAATAATATAAATATTTACCCGGACTACACGGAATTTATACCCGGATGTGACGAAAAATAACTAAATATGAATACAAGAAGAGGCCTTAATAATTATTTTACAGAAGGTGACTGAAAAATTAAAAAGTATAATGTATATGAAGTAGTACTATAAAGTCAACTAAGAGGAAAATAAAGTGATTTTTATATAATGAGCAAAATTCAAGAAACAGCAGATTCATTTTAAAAGGAAAGAAACAGTTGTACTTTTGCAAGCTTCGTCCAGAAGAATATTAAAATTCAGTCAAAAAGAACAAAGAAGAAATTAAGAGGTAACTTCGCGCCTGTGTGATTTTAATTCCATTTTAAACTTTATTTATCAATTTGTGTTTGTTTTTATGTTCTTTTTGCTATTATATTTGATGAATTTAAGTGGTATATATTCTGTATTTAATATACCTATTTTTAAATTGAAAGTAATTATCAGATAGTTTGAGATTCAATTAATTTTTTAATATTTTCCTTACTGTATCTGAAAAAATAAATTAAAACGCAATAATTATAAATTAAGTTACGTATGCACTTCTGTGGCATATTTTTATTAAGGTACAAGACGATTTTATATTCACTTTTATTAAGTTATTGTTTTATATTATTTTTACTACTGTGTCGTGCAAAAATTAATGAAGTAATGTGATAGATTACATTTTCACGTCCTTAAATTTACCATAGTTCATCATAAATTAAATTTTTCATCTTTTATAGTTAAAATAACACTTTTTCTTTTAACGACCACAAACTAATCTAGATAAGTTAAATTCAATTTCAATTCGAAATTCAAATGTAAGAAGAATCAATCTTTACACAGTGAATATAAAAGGTCTGCTAAACTTTTCTTATGAATGATATATCTAGAAATATGACATGTAATGTTATGCAATGAGCTTATCTTAAAACAATAGAGAGTAATATGCGATATATGAACAGGTACATAAAAATAAATCATAACAACATTCTAATAAAGACGAAAATAATAACTATCAGAAAATAAATGAGAAATGATCTGTCATAGTATTTACATAAATATGAAAATATTGAAATACAATAAAGTAAAAAATAAGAGGTTTAATAGTAATGTTCCTTAACAGTTAAAACGGCCAAAAAAAATTTTTCACTGATAAAAATGTTACCCCTTTTGTACAAAATTAGAATGTATGTAATTGAAAGATATGAGGAATGGAAGAAAAGAATTGAAAAGAATGTTCGAAAGTGTGAATACGAATGATTGAGTTGCTAAGCTTCCTCAATATTGGACTGATCACCCAAATATTGATGAATGCTTAAACTCCTGGTATGGAATTAATTATGAGCGAGAATAATGCACGTTAGTATATGGAAGTGGAGCATGCAAGTGAATAAAAATAACCGATACACTCAAATAGATATTAAGATGTTAAAAAAAAACACGGTCATGTATAAATAAAGAAGGAAATAAGATTTATTAAGAGAATATAAATAAAACATATGTTGACCTTGATAAACAAGTAATGGAGAGATACGGGAACGTCCATCACTGGTAAAGCATATAGTCCTCGAGCAGGGTATGTTTCCATGATTGGATGATAAAATCGGGATTAACGGGTACGTACTAGGGAACAATACCTTCGGTACAAGTGATGTGAACGAGTTTACTCATATTGGAGACTGTTGGAGACCAGATAAGTCTTAAATTTGTTACCCTTAATAATGGTACATAGAGGTCACATCCTTCATTGGATCATTGTGTGAACTTAGTTTTCCTCCGTGACAATTGTTGGAGTCCTTTTAAAATGACTTAAAAGTTGACCTCGAGGTTGTGCGCACAACCCAAGGTACAGTTTTACCTTGATATACTTAGTATGATAAGAAAATGTTTATGTACCAATAAAATGAAATGAATGTTACAAAAAAGTAATATAATACTCAAGTAAATGGGGGGCCCATATTTATAAAGTACCCAAGTAAATGGGGGGCCCATATTTATAAAGTATATAACACTTTTTAGGGCGTTACTCACCGGCTACGGTTATCGGAGAGTTAAGGGACTCGAAGATCAAAATAAAAGTATCCCAGGGCGCCTGTTGTTGGATGATTAGTAAATGAAAATGCAAAGATACATATACAGCCAAAAAATAGTTTATTTCCTTCTAAAGTTCACATGTATAGCTCCAAATATCAAGTTTTCACTTTAAAATACCCTACGAACTGAGGTTTTGACTAACCTGGTGGATTACACAATATTACACTGTTTATGGTCAATCCCGCGAAGCAGTGAGGCAACAGATATCCTCCAGGTGTACGCCGGTCGCGGTCTCCTGGCCGCCCAATCCCAATATAGCCACCCGTTGAAGCTGCCTCGCCTCGTTCACATTGTTAAACTTGATAATGGACCATACTCAAAGTACGGACTAAGGACTAAGGACCCCTATGACAAGGCAAAAGAATCTATGAAACACCGTGTACCGTTAATTAGAGCACATGTGCTTTTAAGAAGACAAAAACATTAAGTACTTACAATTTATGGGATGATGTGTTTCAACACATTAAACTGCCCGTAGACATTGTGTTTAAGGGGCCGTACGCCCAAGTAGTCGTCACTTTAAATTCATGTTCCGGCGTTTCGATTCAAAAATTATATATGTGCGTGTCCGATCATTACAACGGCTCGCTCCAAAAAGAACTAGGCCTCCCTTGGGCTACACGCCACCGTCGATCCGTGGTAGGATTTCGAACTAACACGAAAGGTCAATTGCATGCAATTAGCTAGCTCGATTCGTCAATATACGTTTCTAGTTACTTCGGACTAATGACGTTAGATGGCGCTCTGAAGTCTGTTCATCGCATGTAATAACGTAAATATGCTAAAATAATGTACACGAAAATTTTCGTGTTACAAGTACCCGCGTGATAAATATCACTAAATAAAATATAAATGAAGTGAATTAATACTCCGATTCCCGATATCTAATTAATAAATAAATATATAAGTGAATAGAATTACTAAAACAAATTAAGCTAGCTAAAAGGTCAAAAAGAATAAATTATTATGAAAGGAAAGAAAGTATGTACATACAAGAATTATAAAAGAAAATATAAATACATATATGTATAACCTTAGGCCTAATAATTTAAACAAAGTAAATAGGAGTAGTGGTACTGGTATGAAAATAAGTACAATGAAATGAGAAAAATTCAAATCATAAAAGTACATGAGAAAAAATAAAATGAGTTACATACAAGGTATTAAGGGGATCCCCGACCAAATCTATAAAGTGAGATAGGTAGTTATTTGCATTTCTTTACTAGGATGCTACCCAAAATGCTACCTACTAGTTGCACATGTAGTACCTATAGGATCGATCCACATAGCTACATGTATAATTAAATAAATACCTAATATAATCCACGTGTTATAATCATATAGCAAATAATATATTTTATCCATAATCGCAATAATATAGAGTATAGGGCTTAAAATAAAATAAAATAATTATGTAAAATATTATTGTAATAGCTACATATTATACAAGTAATATTAATAATTACGTTATAAAAATGATGAATAGTTATAAAAGATTGTTTAGTATTATATAGAATCAATTCCATAAAGTTTAAAGTTCAACATAACTAAAAAAAATAATAGGGAAGGAGATTTTGAAATAAATTAGAGATACGAACGTAATCAGAGTAGAGTATAAATATTATATTTATACAATAAAGTACAGTGCATGGCGCACATTTCAGCCAACTAATATTAATTAAATACAGGCAATTATTTAACACTCACAAATTAAACATGTTGTAATTATAGACACACAACCACATGTACACAAAAATATAAATAATTAAATATGAAAAAAAAAAATATTTTCGCGTATATATTTCGCGTATATTTTATATGAATTTACAAGATTTTTTCCTTAAATTAATAATTTAACCTTAAATTTTCTATTTTATGTTATTTTTTTTGTTTATGTAAAAGTTGTACAATTTTAAACTAAAGTTGGTTTATATATTGCTTTTAAAATCAAATCGAAACAGTATCGATCCGCTATTATTATAAGTTTCATAATGTAATAGTTTTTTCTTTTATTATAGACAATGAAACCTAAAATTATGTTATTATATACTAAAAATACTTAAAACAACAAATACAACGTATATTTTACTATACAAACTTATATTTGTGTAATAGCCTATTGTGTCATAAATTTGTGTTTCAAATGAGATAAACATATAAGGAATATGTAGGAGTCATGACATCTTAATGAAGGTAATAATGCGTTTACGACTATTAATGATAAATAACATTTATAATAATAAATACTTGATAATGTATGTAAATTTATCATGACACAATGCAATGTAAAATATTTAATAAGTAAATTAAAAAGCGTCTAATACTATAATTTTCAGATACATTTTAAGTGTATTCATAATAAAACATTTTGAAAGTTATGGTAAAATTATGTAATAAAGAATATTTAATAAAGAAGTAAAATCAATACCTAATAGTTAACCAAATGTAAAAATAAAAAATAAATCAAGCTAAACTATTGAACTGAGTGAGCAAAACGTGTCCTTCTCATTGACACTTTTCCTATATCACGTTTTTTTTCTATAGTTTCATTTAAATGTAAGATTCAACTTGAAAAGGGTTAAAAACAATTCGGTATTATTAATAAGTGTTAGCTTTTCTTTTCTTTTATAAAAGCAGGGACCTTCAAATTATGTATTCAAATTACCTACTTAAAAATTAAAAGTGTTCTTTTGAATGTTTAAATTTTTAATGTTTTTTATGTAAAGTTGATAGGTGTTACAGTGATTATTCAATTATTTTCTGTAAACGATATAGTAAATATCATACTTCTAGAAATTGTAATTTTAAAAAAAACTAACGCATTTTTTTGATGGATTTAAAATTATCTAAAATTCTGTATAAATAAGAAATTTAAAACTATCATTTTACATGTATCCATATATGTATGTAATAAATAATAAATGAAGTGATGCCCTTAAATTTATTATTTCATATTTAAGTAAGAGAACGCAAAAAGTTGTCATTAACAGTGGTATTTCAGTGTCAGCTGCGTGTCCCCATAGCAAAATACCATACGACATTATGCTATGGAAGTAGCTGAAGTAAACTAGTCTAGCTGTTTCAACACTTTGTTAGCAGTGGTAGAGCCAAGCGGTAGCTTTTGCTGTCGCACGGATGGGCCAGCTCGAACCGGGGTGGTACCACGACCTCACAGAATACCAGCGTGAAGTAGAGGTTTACCTCTGCGTTGCGCTTGATGAATGCAGGTGGCCGGAGGCCCAATTCCCCCCCCCCCATCAACATGGTAGTGGAATTAAATACAAGACTACCCCAGGAGGGTACCAGCACCCCTGGAGAATCCCTCGCTGAGCATCCACGAACAAACTACTTCACTCCTGAGCGTGGGTGCTCAGGCTGCCCCGCGTATTCTGGGGGGGGGCAAAATTCCGCTCGTGACTAATGCTGCTCGGGGCAAGCGGAGCAATACAACCAAGGCGACCCCTGTCACGCTATCCGTGAATTTTTGCAACATCAGGGGACTTCATTCCAACCTTAACGCTGTCCATTACCATCTAGAGACGGCGAAGCCGGCCTTGTTCTTTTTAACCGAGACTCAGGTGTCCTCTCCGGCTGATACTTCATATCTCTCCTACCCGGGATACAAATTGGAACACTCCTTTGTGCCCCGGGCTGGAGTTTGTGTATACGTCAGAGAGGACATCTGTTTTCGACGCCTCGGCAGCCTTGAAGGTACGGACCTGTCCATCTTATGGCTGCGCATAGACAGCGACGACCATCCCCGCGTCTACGGGTGCCTCTATAGGTCCCATAGCGGTAATGCCGACACAGACCGACTCATCGACCACGTCCAAATGGCTGCAGACTCCGTGCTACAACAGGTCCCATCCTCAGAGATCGTGATAATCGGTGATTTCAACGCCCACCACGCTGAATGGCTTGGTTCTCGTTTAACCGATCATGCGGGTAGATCTGTCTATGACTTTGCTTTGGCATATGGTCTAACACAACTGGTTACTTCGCCTACGCGGATCCCAGATGTGGAAGACCATGTACCTTCCCTGTTGGACCTTCTGCTGACCTCTCATCCGGACGGATATCAGGTCTCCGTCGATGCCCCTCTGGGCTCTTCGGACCATTGTCTGATCCGGAGCACGGTGCCACTCACGCTCCAATCGCAGTTGCGATCTACAGCTTGCCGCCGTGTTTGGCACTATAGGTCAGCTGATTGGGACGGGATGCGGTCTTTTTTTGCATCCTACCCTTGGGGGCGGGTTTGCTTCTCGCCGGAAGATCCCAGCGTTGTTGCCGATTCTGTTGCTGATGTGGTACTTCAGGGTATGGAACTTTTTATTCCATCCTCTGTGGTGCCCATCGGAGGCAGATCCCAGCCATGGTTTGGTCGCTCCTGTAAAATAGCATCACGCTATAAGCAGGAGTGCTACCGGGCCTGGGCTGACGCATCAACGTCTCGGGATTTAAACACCAGCGCACTTAAAAAGAAGTATAATTCCGCCTCCAGGTCCTTCAAAAGCGTCATTGCCAAGGCAAGGTCTGAGCACATCGGCAGAATTGGCGAGAAGCTAGTTCGCCTTCCTTCGGGAACCCGTGCATTCTGGTCTCTCGCCAAGGCTGTCCAAGGGAACTTCTGTCAGCCATCCCTCCCATCTCTGCACAGAGAGGACGACTCACTGGCCCATGCCGCAAAAGAGAAAGCCGATCTGTTGTGCTCTCTTTTTGCGTCTAACTCGACTCTAGATGACGGGGGGAACACACCGCCGACCATCCCGCGATGTGAGTGTTCCATGCCGGATGTGCGATTTACACAGCGCTCGGTTCGCAAAGCACTCTTCTCCCTGGACGTCAGCAAGTCGAGTGGGCCCGATGGAGTCCCTCCCATTGTGCTGAAGACGTGTGCTCCGGAGTTGGCACCGGTTTTATCGCGTCTTTTCCGGTACTCCTACTCCCAAGGCGTAGTCCCGAATTCATGGAAGACAGCTTTGGTCCACCCGATCCCTAAAACAGGGACCGCTCAGACCCGTGCTACTACAGGCCTATCGCCATCACCTCCTTGTTCTCCAAAATAATGGAATCCATTATAAACTGCCAGCTCATGAGGTACCTTGAGGATCACCAGCTGATCAGTGACCGTCAGTACGGTTTTCGTCGGGGTCGATCAGCAGGTGATCTTCTAGTTTACTTAACTCATAGATGGGCGGAGGCAGTAGAGTCCAAGGGGGAGGCATTGGCCGTTAGTTTGGACATAGCGAAGGCCTTCGATCGGGTCTGGCACAAGGCGCTTCTTTCGAAGCTTCCTTCCTATGGGCTTCCCGAGAAATTGTGCAAATGGATCACCAGTTTCCTTGCTGATCGGAGCATCAAGGTCGTAGTAGACGGTGCATGCTCTGATTACAAGCCTATCAACGCTGGTGTTCCACAAGGCTGCGTGCTATCACAAACGCTGTTTCTCCTGCATATCAATGATATGTTGCTAACTGGTAGCATTCATTGCTATGCAGACGACAGCACTGGGGATGCCTTATATACCGGCCGTGCCAATATTTCTCGGGAAAACGTCGCCGAGTACCGGGACAAACTTGTGTCTGAAGTCGAGTCTTTGCTTAACAAAGTCTCGGATTGGGGCCGACTAAATCTAGTCCAGTTCAATCCCCAGAAGACACAAGTTTGCGCGTTTACCGCTAAAAAGAACCCCTTTGTCGTATCTCCTCAGTTTCAAGGCACTCCCCTTGCTGCCTCAGCCAGTATCGGAATCCTTGGCGTCGACATATCGAATAGCGTGCAGTTTCGTGGTCACTTGGAAGGGAAGGCCAAATTGGCCTCTAAAAAGCTTGGCGTGCTCAGCAGAGCGAGACAGTATTTCATGCCGGCACATCGCTTGCAACTTTACAAAGCGCAAGTTCGGCCCCACATGGAATACTGTTCTCATCTCTGGGCCGGGGCACCCCAGTGCCAGCTCCTTCCACTTGACCGCATCCAGCGCAGAGCGATTCGAATCGTCGACGACCGAGTTCTTTCCGATCGGCTCGATACACTGGCACTGCGTAGAGATGTTGCATCTCTTTGCGTATTTTATCGCATCTATCACGGGGAGTGCTCTGAGGAATTGTTCGGACTAATTCCAGCCGCTCAATTTCACCATCGCACGTCGCGACAAAACTCGCGTTACCATCCATACCATCTGGATGATTGGCGGTCCACCACTGTGCGATTTAGAAGAAGTTTTCTCCCTCGCACAACTTCTTTGTGGAATCAATTACCACCAGCGAATTTTCCGAACCGATACGATTTAGGAACCTTCAAGAAAAGAGCTTACACATTTCTAAAAGGCTGGCAACGCATCTGCAATTCCCCTGGTGTTGCGGTTGTTCATGGGCGGCGGTAGTCACTTACCATCAGGTGAGCCGCATGCTCGTTTGGCCCCTATTCTATAAAAAAAAAATAACAATATGAGCTCTTCCGGATCGATGGTACAAATGGGCGTGCCTCAAGGCTCAATTCTCGGCCCCTTTCTGTTTCTTGTATACATTAATGACTTACCTTACATAGTAGGGGATAACCATGATATAGTATTATTTGCAGATGACACTTCTCTAATTTTCAAATTAAGTCGACAGTTACTAAAATATGACGAAGTAAATAATGCTATATCTAAATTAGTAAATTGGTTCGATGTTAATACTCGTAATTTGCATTTAAATGGCACTAAAACAAAATGTATGAAATTCATGACTCCAAATGTCAAACAATTAAATACTAATGTAATTTTAAATGGGGAGAAACTGAGTCTTGTAGATACCACCATTTTTCTTGGAATCACACTAGACGCGAAGCTTCAATGGAGCCCCCATATATCAAAACTAGCAAGCAGACTTAGTTCTGCAGCATATGCTGTAAAAAAGATTAGAAGTCTAACCAGTGTTGAAACAGCTAGACTAGTTTACTTCAGCTACTTCCATAGCATAATGTCGTATGGTATTTTGCTATGGGGACACGCAGCTGACACTGAAATTATATTTGTTTTGCAGAAGAGGGCCATAAGAGCAATTTATGATTTAAAGCCTAAAGAGTCGCTGCGACAAAAATTTAAGGAAATTAATATATTAACTTTGGCCTCTCAATACATTTATGAAAATGTAATGTACGTACACAAAAATAAAAGTAGTTTTACAAAAATAAGTGATATTCATTCTGTAAATACTAGGAACAGACACAAGCTAGTAGTACCAGTTACTCGACTTCATCGAGTCAGTAATTCATTCTTGGGGCGATGCATACGCTTTTACAACAAAATTCCAGAAAATATACAAAGTTTGACCTGTTCAAAGTTCAAAAACTTTATTAAACTAAGTTTGTATAAAAAGGGTTATTATAATATTAAGGAATTTATGGATGATAATAACCCCTGGAAATGAGGTGATCGCTACCAAGCTATTTCTAATTTGTTGTGTTGTTAATTTGTGTAACATCATGATTGTAAGCTGTTATTTAAAAAAAAAGTCCCGCTGGGTTTCTTGCTGGTTCTTCCCAGGACAGAGGTTTTTTTCCGAACCAGTGGTAATCAAACAAAAGAGTGACTTTCAATAAGTATTATTTATAATCTATATTGAATAAAAAAGTTTCTGTTTCTGTTTCTGTTTCAATAATAACATTGTACAACTTATGTTAAAATAGCGTGATCATAATACGATGTAATTGTAAACGTTTCCATATACGTACTTTGGTAATTAAAACAAAGGTGTCTCAAATCGCTTACGCGGCTGGGAATGCAATTTGTATTTTGATCTGTCTTTTGTTATGTGATTATATTATTGTTATTGAAAATGATTACGTTGCTTAACATTGACTTCTTTGTTCTGTTCATCTTAATATGAAATGAAATAATTAAATTTTTGGTTAAATTGAATGACCTCAGCAAATTATAAGATTTATAATATTTTGAAATTATTCTTTTAGGAAAGTATTTAAGGGATTTAAATAGTTTATTTATGATATATGATTAAATTGTGAGCCTCGATTCTTAAAAATAATGTATATGTAAAGAATATAATTCTTCTTGCAAAAGACGTATAATTTTTATGACTAAGTTGCGAATACATAACTATTTTTATTATGTGAAGTGAGAATCATGGAAAGGACTATATACATTGGCCATTTCCTTAATTATGTACCTATACGCGAGCTGTGTACATGAAAGAAAAGACGCAATTATTTGATGAATATTATTGATGATATTTAATGCCATGCAGTAAAATGAAAAATAAATAATAGTTACCGAAGAATAAAGTAAATATATAAAGTTAAAAAAAGTGAATTAAATAAAAGTATCTGGAAATGTAAGACAAAATATAAAAAAATATTTTTAAAGCTCATAAAAAAATGTAATCATTCCTTTTTTTTATTTTTTTGCCGGTGAGAGGTGTAGTGCCCTGTAGACTCCCCTTTACCTCCGATAATATACATTTATGATATTAGTATTAAGTATAGAATAGCGACAGTATAATTAAAGTTCTTGTACAAGCAACACGTCTCCTTCATTCACCACCTTCCGAGTTCCGACATTACACCTCAAAGGGGTCAAAATGGCTAAAAACCACAAAATTAAAATTCCTATTTCGGCTAGAACTCCGTCTCCTTCGAAGGTTCTTACACAGTCTTTACTTTCCGCGTCTCACTTGTTTCTTTAAAAAGGTCGAAGTCAAACGTTGTAATGCCCTACTTTATTTAAAAAAAAAATGACTGTCTGCTTGGTTTAGTCGTCGTAAAAGGGGTTACTGATAACGAGGCTCTGGGTTTGAATCTCGGGGTGGGCTAAAATTAGTTATTGGGTTTTCAGTAATTGTCTGGAGCAAGGAAGTTAGCGGCGTTTCACCTGCGTGCCGTGGAAAGCACGAAAAAATGTCGGTTGGTGGGTTACATTGGACTATCAGAGCCAGGAAATAGAGAGTGCACCTGTGTTTGCGTTTATACTCGTGTATTATAATCCTGTCTTATGCAAATGGCTAGTCTCTGTTGATATGGGTCGCCGTGACTGAAATCGGTTTGAAGGTCATTATTAGTATTAAAGAAATAGTGCGGCACTGACCGACGGTGGTCATGAAGTGGTCCTCTTTTGTGTGAATTTGTGGTTTATCAAATCCGATGTAATAACGGCGACGATTTTGAATACGTACACAGATTGCAGGTTTACCAGACCATTATGTCAGCTACATGATTGATAACTTTAAAAAATGTGAAAAACGATTGATCCTGCAGCTTATCCATGGAACTTGCGGTTTATTTTTGAGTGTAACGCTTGAATATCTATTTAGTTTTTTGCTTTTTTATTTTTGAAAATCTTTGAAACGGCTTGATCGATTGACTTAAAAATCTAATCAGTTCGAAGTGTCAATGAACACCTTCGAACGTTGTGTCGTCCATCGCGATTGGTTGATTTATTCTAAAGATATCGTATGACAATATTTCATTTAAATATATACATACATATACACACATACACACACGGTCGGACGTCCAGCCAAAATTTGATGAAAACTCGCATTTTCAAAATCGGATCAAAATTTGTAAGTAGGTAGTTTTGATAAATTAAAATAAAAAATTTCGTACAACCGATTTCAATATAAATTGTTAAGAATAATTTAAAAACTATTGGTCAGGCATTGATTAAAATATGGGACTATATGTAAAGTATCAGCTTTCAAATAAGAAATGAATTATCGAAATCGTTAACGTAGAACAAAGTTATCAGGTAACACACATAAAAAAACATACAGCCGAATTGAGTACCGGCTCGTTTTTGAAGTCGGTAAAAAATGAGTAATGTTCTGACTGGAGGTGGCCATGAAGTGGTCGGGCAGGCAGGCGGCCAGCATGTCGGCGCGGGCGCGCGCCTGCGCCAGCTCGAGCGCGCGCAGCTGCAGGTCCACCGAGCGCGTGGAGGCGCGCGACGCCTGCACCAGCGACCCCAGCTCTGCTGGAGACGCGCGCACTTGCACCACACCACCACACTCCTGCTCGGGACGCACCGACTCTGCAACAACCGCTCACCTTTCAATTATTTATTCACATTACCCACTGCAATGTATACATGCAACATGTAACTTAGATCATATGGTTCCCGTTATGTGCGTTATCAGGATCAGTATTCAAACGTATAGAAATAACTTTATTTCAGAATAAATCGATCATAAACAATAATTATTTTATTTAAATAAATTTTTATTTGCCAATAGCAAATGGTTTTAATACCTCTGCCTGACACGCACGACGCTAAAGCATGATCTTTAAGGCGCAGGTTGAGCAAAATGTCGCGCTAGTCGTTATTTGGGCGGTTTTTAGGAGCTATCTACTTTTTATTTAAAAGATATATCAACAAATAAAAAACACATTATATTTCTACATAATCTTGATTCCATAAAAGCTATATCCAATTTTTTTTTAAAGGAATACATATTAATATAATCTCCTTACAACGAAACCACATAAATGTGAAATTATTATTGATAACATGCATCTCCTCGTAAAGTAAGTATTATTTTGTTTTGCGATTTACACCAATGGATAGGCAATTTATTAATGAACATTTTTATAGTAAAATTTTTTTCAAAAGACCAAAATTTGATTTTATTAAGAAATTATTTTAAAATCTAGGCGTATATACTGCTCACGGGCTTGATGAAGTCAGTGAGCGCTGAGCTCTTCGACGGGAAGCCCGTGTCGTTAGAGCGTCGACCGACGCATACGCCACGTCATATGAGTCGATAATATTATTACTTATTAGGTTATTTATAGGTAGTATTATTTGTTTGTTTTGGGTATAATTTTTCGTATTAGTTATACATATATTTGTTGTGTTTTTTACTGCGCGATGAAGATTTTTGCGTGTATTTTCTTTGAAGTAAATGCAAATAAAAAAATGAAGCACCATTAGCATGTAAGGTTCGAATCCATAATTAAAATTTCGACAAATATTATAATTTACACTATAAAAGGCTAATTCAATATTATCACCCAACCACAATATCTTATCAGGTATACTACTGCCTCGTTGGTCTAGTGGTTGTAGTAGTGCGACTGCTGATCATGAGGTCCCGGGTTCGAATCCTGGGTTGGGCCAAAAAGTCAGTTATGAGTTTTTCATTTATGTTCTAAGTTATAATTCGTATTACTAAGTTATAGTTTTTTGCTAAAATATAGTATATTATTTATTGCTTGTTTTTTCTTCTTTTTCAAAAAATAATTGAGTACATAAGGTGTTCTATACTTATATCTCGGTAAAAAGTACTAATATACCTACTTTTTACTATAAACTAAAAAAATTTAAAACTAAATTTAACTAAAAAGACTAAGCTGACCATTTATTTTTTAACTCATAACAGGACATGGGTTTATTTATACTCTAAAAACTATAACTTTATACAATTAGTGTTCACTATAAAATTATATTCGGTATAGACGGTAATTATTAAATGCAACATATTTTTTTTAATTATTAATTACATTTGTCAGTGGATTAAATTTGCTTTAATAAAGTTGGTGATGATTTTAAATAAGAATAAAATTCTGCTCAAGTTTTTTATTGTTATCTTTGTTAACAACATCGCCTTTAGAACTCTGGAACCGTAAGTGTTTCTTTCAGACGTCCACAATTTATGCAAAATAAAAAAATACTCTTTCTACCGGAGCATTCGTACCAGGTAGACATAAAATATATTCGATTAAAAAAAATTATGTTGAAGATTGTTGACTTTGAATACTTCCATCCAACGAGTTACGGGACAATTTTGTGTCCCGGTGCTTTGTTTGGGGACAATGGGACAGGAGACCGAGAAAAGGGACAGTCCCGTTCAAAACGGGACGTATGGTCACTTTAGCTATAACCCGGCGACCATGAAGCAAATACAAAGTTAGTCTTTGTATTAGCTTCATGGTGGCGCAGTGGCTTAGCAATCAGTTGTTGCGCTGGGGGCCGCGGGTTCGAATCCCGCATGGAACAAGATTTGTATGGCCTACAAATAATTGTTCCGGGTCTGGATGTTTGTCTTTGTGCAATTTATGTTTGTAAACTGCCTCCACGACACAGGAGAAAATCCTAGTGTGGGTGTAATATTTTTTTACAACTGAAATTGAAAGATTGAACCCTTATACTTCTTGTTGATTTTTGTATTTATATATTTTTTATTGCACCAAATATTTGTACAAAAGCCGAGTTATCTATTTATTTACCTATAGTGAATAGGTATCTTTTAAACTCACAATTTTCAATGCTTCCGTTTATATAATTAATTATAAAATTTCATAATTAGATAATATATGAAAATACATAATTCTAATATAATGCAACTAATATATACAGAATAAAAAAATTAAAATACATTTATCTTTGTACGCTATGTGTATTTCCATAAAACAGTTTATTGATGTTGAAAAAATAATACTACTTTCGTACAATAGGTGGCGTCTTACATATTTCTTCCGGCGAGCCGCTCGCTACAATATACTCGTATTAATATTGTAGCGAACGGCGCGCCGGTCAAATGCTCAAGGTCGTTCGCATGGAGTAGCCCCTAATGCAGAGGTAATAAAACCATCACATGCAACAGACATAAAAATGTTATTAAAAAAAATATTGTCTGGTTTTCTTTATTTCGAACTTTCTGAAGTAAGTAATTTCTATACGTTTGAATACTCATTTTAATACCACACTTAACGAAAATCACATGGCTTTTATTACATGTTGCACTTGTATATACATATTTAAATAAATAATATAACTCCATGTACATATATTATTAATATATGTACACTATGTGAATAACATGTTTCACACCTGCCAAACATTTTTAACACCTAAGGTTGATTAGCATTAAGACCACCCTATGAACCCTTAACTTTAAGATTAATAAAATAATACAATTAACATATCCCCCCAATTTTCATACCTCTACAGAAACATAATAGTGCATACACAGCTGATACCCACCCAGACGAACCAGTAAACAGAAAAGAAGTCCTTCAACTTAGTAAAATGTATGCTACGCAATATGTTCGCATGTTTTTTTAAATGAAACATAAATCGAACAAAAGCATCTGATAACAAATCAAAATAATAAAACACTACGATTGCTAACCCGCCTGCCACGCGTGACAACTGTGGCAAATATTGCCCCAATTATGCAACCTATTGGACAGGCCAGCTTTGGACTTTGGGCTCGTGATAAAGAAAAAGAAGATAAAAAAGATTACGTAGTAAAGCTACAAATATATTATGGTTGCAGCACAAATGGTTCGGCACCAGGGTAGGACCGCGCTCTCACAAAAAAGCGTAAAATAGCATCTTAATGCTGCTGTGTTTCGTATGGTGAGTGTAGAGAGAACAAGAGTCCCCTTTTTACTGGAAACGAGGCATTCCATCTTAGTACTCATGGGTAACAACGCATCTACGAGTACATTTTGAATCTTAATTAAAGAGAAATGTAGATATCTATGGGCGACAGCATCCACATACCATCAGGTGGACTATGTGCTCGTTTGTCACCCATATTCTATATAAATAAAATCTTAATTAAAGAGAAATGTAGATATCTATGGGCGACAGCATCCACATACCATCAGGTGGACTATGTGCTCGTTTGTCACCCATATTCTATATAAATAAAGAAACAAGATAAAATATGAAGGCGAAAATATTGAAATAACCTTTCATGCACTTTCGATTTCCATTGAGTGAGGTTATAATAAGAAATTTTAGTATTAAGTAATTTTAACAACTAAGTTTGGATTTCGAAATCAAACTTCAAATCAGCTTATTAAATGATGTCATTAGAAATGCGAGAATTAAACAAATAGATCTTAATACATAGGGCCAACTATAGACTACAATTATCACTATCACACCATCACTAACGCATCCCCCTCTCAAGCTGTACATACTGTTACGAGCTTGGGGTTCGAGACAACTAAAACTGCCGATTGAATTACCAAAATTGACACTTTAATTACAGAACACTAATTACAATTTAAAACCACGCTAATAATAAAACACAATTGTACTACTGATCACTTTAGTTCGCAGTTATTTCGCTTCGAAGTATTCTCTTGTATCGCCAATTCAATACTCCTCGGTCGTGGTCTATACCTGCTTTATATAGGGTCTCAGATAGTTTCCAAAACCTTCTACTGTAGAAACATCTAGTATGTTCGAGTACATATCGGTCTCGAGATTTCTAGAAGGATCTTGACTCTCCTAGTTCTACTACTCGACACAAGAGGGCACTTGTGGTAACTAGTGTTGCCATGTACAAGACATAAATAGTGGCACGCAACAATACATAGACTTTCCCTATGTCCAGCATTGGGACACGTTAAGCTGCCTTTTTTAGGGTTCCGTACCAAAAGGGTAACCAACGGGCCCCTATTACTACGGCTCCACTTTCTGTCCGTCCGTCTGTCTGTCTGTCAACGGGATGTAACTCATAATCCGTAATAGGTAGACAGTTGAATTTTTTTTACAGAATGTTTATTTCTGTAGGGCCGCTATAACAACAAATAATAAAAATAAAATAAATTAAAAATTAAACGGGGCTTCCCTACTAGAAACGTGTTTTATGATGGTACGGAACTCTACATGCGCGAGCCCGACTCGCACTTTTTTATTCATTGAGACTTACCTTCTTTGGAGTCAAGTTGTGCTCGTATCTCGTTATACTGCTCAGTCATCTTGTGAACCAGCTCGCGGAATTTCAATAGCGATGGTCGCGTCCCTGTCCATTATAGTCTCTAGAGCCGCCTCACGTTCACGCACCGTCTGTGACAAAAACCGAATGCCAAATGATTTTTACCTTAAAGTTTTCAGTACTGCTCAGATATTTTGCTCGGCGCTAAAAAATATCTCAGATATGAAACATACCTCCTCCCTATACATAAACTCTCACGCTTTTTACCCAGAAAGGTAGACGGGGACTACGTGATCACATTTGGTACGATACTACCATACTAATTCTCTAATTTCTTTCATACATGTTCAACGATTAGATTACTCCTAATTTGGCATTCTATATTAATGGTCAGGGCTGATAACGTAACTGCATTTTCATTCGTAATCGAGGACAAATGTAGATGTCTATGGGCCACAGCATCCACTTACCATCAGGTAAACTGTGTACTCGTTTGTTCTATAAAAAAAAAAAACATAAAAATAAAGGAGAATACAATCAACATTTACAACTACCCACAATCAAGATTCAAAATATGTATCTGACATTCCGGTACTGTCCAGATGACGTAGATGTTGGTTGCATATATCCATCGGCAGCACTTACTATCAAATTTGAACGACTGTCAGTTCGTTTCGTTCGTTAGTTTCATACAATAAAATACTTTTCTAGATAATAGACCTTCTTTTACAGCTAGGAGTGCATCTGGATAGGCACAATATTTCATACGTTTTTTCCACTTGGCACCAGTGCATGGACTGCAGTGTTGCAGTTCGAAAGCAAGTTAACCAGTACAGTGTTTTTGTTTTAATTTAAAGTAACAAAAGAACTGATAGTAAAGCTGATAGTCGGTAGCTACTGAAGCCAACTTCAAACAAAGAGGACTACAGATGCGTTGTCATATCTGAGGACTAAGATGGAATGCCTCAATTAAAAAAACCCTGTAATTACTCTTACTCTCTATACCCTTCAAGCTAGAATACAGCAGGGCTAACATGGGCAGGGGACAATTTTATCCCCGAGGAAAGGAGAAAATGTTTATCCCCTCGCTTAGTTTTATCCACCCTTCGAGCATGTGCACACCGATGGATATAATATCCACAGTAGATAAAATGGAAGATAGACTTAGATAGACTTTTTGTATGAATATTTAAACTTAAACCCACGTCCATTAAACTAGGATAAAATTGTCCCTTTCAAATGTCAAAAAAGCATAATTTTTCGTTTCATTAGGCTCCATGCTACGAACAACGAGTAGACATATATCCCATATGTGTACTTGTTATGTCAAATGGGAATATACTTCTCCCCATTACCGTGCTTTGGCATAAGGACAAGATAATTTTATCTCTTGTCAGTGGGTATAAACGGGGGATATTTCTTTGTCCCCAGCCCATGCTAGCCGTGCAGTAGTAGAGAAATAGGTTAGAGGATAGTTCATACCCAGACGGCCTCCTGGGCATATAAAGACAAGTGTCAGGTTATGAGGCAAACGCATACCTTAAGCTACCTTTAAAAAAAACAGACTCTTACCTCTCTAGTAGCCGCGTGCGCCATCTCCAACTCCTCCCTCAGATCCATTTCCAGCTCCCTATTGGACTCCACCAGCTGTTCGTGAACCTCTTGCAGGGCTTCCAGCTCAGACACATCTTGCTTGAGTTGTTCAACCTGTAATTAAAATTAAAGCTTCATTATAGATTTTGTAAAGAGAACAGTCTATCTAGATTACTTTGGAGCCATGTCCAACTTACCTGTCACCTGAGCCATTAATTTTCTATCGTATCGAATTCGTATCACAATCGAAAGACTGTATTTCAAAACATAGTTAGTTCCCTTTACGTCCGCCAGGGGCACTGACTGACACACGACGAATCTGCTCGGCTCCGTGGCGTGGGCAGTGGCTTAGCAATGAGTCGCAGCACTGACGGCTGCAGGTTCTAAACCCACACGGAACAAGTATTTGTATGATCTACAAATAATTGTTCCGGATCTGGATGTGTGTCCTAGTGTAATTTGTTTGTAAACTGCCTCCACAATACAGGAGAAAATTCTAGTATGGGCGTAACGTTTTTTTTTTTTTTTCAGAGAAAAAAGAAGTAAGCTATAAACGACAGATCAGTAAATTCATTGATACTCGTACCATCTCTTATACGCCTATATCGACTAAACTTTAGTTACGTTATTTCTAAAACGCAATACTGACTAACCTTTAATTCTTCTTTCGTACGACTCAATTCAGCTATTTCCGATTTGTACTGTTCCTAGTCCTGGTATAAAAATGGTGTAAGATATTTGTTTAATACAATGTCAAATATTTAAATACATATTTAATCGGATTTCGGCAAATAAAGTAAGTAGTCTTTCCATTTATTTACATTACTATTTTTAACTGATTTGAAACAACACAACCAATATTTTACTGTGGTAATCTATATACTGTAATGATGATAATAAAGTAAGAAAGCCGTGGTAGCTGAGGGGGTTACCGCTCGCTGTAAATTTCACAGTACGCGAGCAACCAGGGTTTGATCCCCGCCGGCACCAATGAAATGGTTAATTGCAATTTTGAGTGCTGATTTACCACGTGTTCTGCGGTGAAGGAAAACATCGTGAGGAAACTTGCATGTCTGAGAATAAAAAAAATATTTCGAAGACATGCAAGTCCGCCAACACGCATTGGGGCAGCGCGGCCGACATTTCCTTGCCCTATAACCCTCTCAGAAATGTAATGAGGCATGTGCCCAGCAGTGGGACATATATAGGCTATAACTTTAATTTATATACTTGTAGGAAGATTTTAGTATATAAAATATTACGGATTTCAACTTTCTGTTTAATTGTTTTGAACACGCATGCACGCACGCACACACACGTACTCACAGATGTTTTATACGTGGTAACGTTGCAGCTAAATTATAGATGTAGCATAAATGGGTCAGCTCGACCGGGGAAGGACCACGCTCTCACAGAATACCAGCGTAAAATAGCAGCTTAATGCTGCTGTGTATTGTATGGTGAGTGTAGAGAACCGGAGACCCGTTTTACTGGAAACGAGGCAATCCATCTTAGTCCTCACGGGTGACAACGCATCTACATTTTGAATCTTAATTGAGGCTAAGTGTAGATGCCAATGGGCCACAGCATCCACTTACCACCAGGTGGACAAAGCGTAACTAATTGTTACGCTTTGTCCACCGTACTAGACGTTCCGCATATTTTTCACTGTATTTTCTTCTTTATAATCGCCGTGTCTGCGACGTTTTTTTAACGTTCGAACATGAGTTTTGTGGTAGTATGTTTTAGATTTTGAATATTTTTAGGTCTTTTACAACGGTGACAAAGAAAGTTGTCTACAAGGCAGATGATAGCATCAAATAGAGGTCATAACCTACTCGTGTTCAATGCAACACTGATAATAAAATCGGGCATAGCCTACGAAACCAGCAAATTGTGGGTTTGGTCAAATATTGGCTCCTGTTGTGCTGTTATTGGCCGGAGACAGACTACTACATCACACGGTGGCAATCGACTATTGCAGTAAAAGAAAGAGTGAAAAATTTGTACATGAAGTCAGTGGCGTAGTTGCTGCCGGTCGTAGAGAGCCTCATGCTCCCTAGAGTCAAAAACACACACAACAAACACTTCCCCACTTTACTTTCAAAGTATTTTTAAAAATAAAAAATCAGGAAGTCTTCTATAGTCTTTGTACATTATTTAAGTTTACCTGTCCGCTAAATAGAATATATAATTAAGAAGGCAGGGAAAATAGTATATTTTCATAATGTAGGTATTTTTTACCTATCCATACCCTTGGCAAGTGTCAATTCCGGTCTACAAATTATTTTAATAATATTCATTAACGACGAATTTATAATTTTTTTTAGCTTATATATATATATTATAAAGTTTCTTCTTATTTTATATATAACTAGATGTTCCCCGCGACTTTGTTCGCGTGGAATATTACGATGATTTTAAATTTTTGCGCGGAACCCTAACTCTTTTTTTAACTTAAAGTAGCCTAAGTTACTCCTTATAACATCAGCAATCTGCCAGTGAAAGTCCCATCAAAATCGATCCAGCCGTTACTGAGATTACCGGAACAAACAGACAGGCAGACGGACACACAAAAAATTTAAAAATTGTTTTCTTTTTTTTATAACTACAGTATATAGTTTCATATGCATATAGTAAAAAGCTGTTATTTTGACATTACAAACAGACACTTCAACTTTATTTATTTGTATATATATTGAATTCCTTTATCCTTTTATTTTGAGAAATTTACTAGTGCTAAATTATTGCCAAAATGTCCCGGGTTATGGCCACACCAGCCCTCTTAGCTACGTTAGTTAACTTGTACAAACCTTCTGCATCTTCTGCATGGCGTGCTTGTCGTGCGCGGAGAGATCACGCAGACGGACCAGCGTGTCCCGGAGGCGCACGTTCTGTTGCTGCAGGGCTCTCATCTCGTATCCGGTGGCGCCGCCATCGGCCGCTGCGTACGGGTGCTCTGGTCAGAGCCACGCACGCACACGTTACACACGCGACAAACGTACACACACGTACCACACACGCGGACGCCCGTCATACGAATCGTTCACTCGGGAATGTGAACGAATGATTAAAGTCGATCGCGATCGGTTGCAGATGGTTCATGATAAATTATAACATAACTAATTCGTTAAAAGTAGCTTTAGGTTTAAACGCTCATAAAAAGGCACCCGAGGGTTTTAGAGTATAAACTAGGTACCATGACTATTGCATTGCTTACCGTGCTTTTAGCCAATAGAGAAATAATAAAATGATCAATTATTGACATAAAATATTAAATTATGAACCATTAAAATAATGCCGATAATTTTAGAACAATTTTATAGACCGTGGTTTGGTAGAGTTTGTAGAACAACTAGCTAGCAACAATGAAATTGAAATTGATAACTAAAACTTTGGTAAGATAAATCTGCACTATGAGAAATTAAAAATATTTCGAAGACTTCTGAAGTTAGCCATCATGCATGCAGCGCGACGGACTCTTCCTTACATCAAAAACCCTCTCAATATTAAGAGGAGTTTGTATATAGGCTTTTACTTTAATTCGACCATTGCCATATCCAAAAAAAGATTAGATAAAAACCCTCTACGTTTACGACAATCGATCGCTCACGACAAAGAATTTGTTGTCGCCAAAATTGATACTATTTGAATGAGATCGTTCACAAACGTCCACGGCTACGTTACGTCGTGTTAAAACATGCACTGTCTCCCTGCGTCGGTCAGTACTTGTGTCTGTCTATAATTTAGGAAATGGTAGAGATGATTTGGAAAGGGGCAAGGATATTTTTAGTTGGATTGTTTCTAGCAATACCCAGGGTGGAATTTAAGAACACCTAGGACGAGATGGTGTGATGAGCTCTCATATTATACTATCACAATACGATCAATAAATAGTGCGGCCATTATTTCAATTCCTACATGTGTTTTATAACATGCTTTTATTATATTATTATTACATACTACAGAAGGAATTAATGTCCGTCTCGTGTGTACCACGCTTTGGACGCGTTAACTCAGTTAGCAAAGTAAAATGAGCATTATTTACATTTGATTTTTAATAATATTCCAGTACATTTTGTTTTCATACTTTAGTACTATTAGCCTAAACTGCATAATGTATTTTTAATTTTGACTATTGTATTTTATAATAATAATTAAGATTACGTATAATAATAAATTCAATATTTTTCTAGTCTTTGCGACTGTTACTAAAACTTATGATTTCGATCTGTAAAATTTTGAGTATGAATAAATTTAACTAAAATAACCATCAAATAAGCACGTAATTCTTTTATGCACTAGAACCTACTCCACTTCAAAGACATTTAAGTAGTAGTAGTAATAGACCGGACATCAGTAGCAAAATTGTCGTCTGTAAATTATGTCCTATAGGATATATCTACGATTTTTGTCATTTAGTCTTAGTGACATCGTCAAAAAGTCAAGACGCATCCGTTTCATACATTTAAGAAATATTTTTAAAGAAAATATGCCCGTTTGTGCATTAAGATATTGTAAGTTACGATATGGAGCAAACAATGAACGTGATTTCGAATTATTATCGTAAATATAACATATATTTACCGAATAATCTTTAAATTTTATTATTTCTAGTAGATTGTAATAGAACATTTATTTTTATTGTAATAAGCGCCCTCTGTTATCCAGTAAACGTCACTATTTAGTTACCAATTTTAAAGTTAGTGATTGACGACATTTATCGATTGGGATTATCGATAAAAAAATATACAGGATGCAGATTTAATCCTTTACAATATTTAAAGAGGCAAAACAGTCAACGATACTGTACCCATACCAACAAAAATGAGTAGCATATACCAACTATGCTATGTACCTTACTTTATGTGGAGCAAGGGTGGGAAAGTTTTTTTAAGGCATGCTGAGATTTTCTGTGTTGCTTATGAGCATGCTGACGATACTTGCTGTGTTGATGTTAAGCAATACAGCAAGTCTTCTCTTTTACATACCAGGCTTCATTGTCTGGTGGTTTACACCGGGCTTCATTGTCTGGTGGTTTTCAAGGACAAAGCCATTATAGATCCTCGTTTACAGTGATAGAAGAGAGCAATAGATTTCTTAATCTTCTCTGTTAAAGATATTAGATGCAAGAAGTTGTAGGTTAAGCCTGAGTTAGAAAATAAGGTAAAAACTTAAAATAACAAGTTTTATTGATAGTGTAGGGTAGTGTCTTTTAGTACTGCAGCTGATGAAACGTGAAAAATCGTGAAACGGCTTTTAAGTTCAATGTTTTCTTAAAATATTTTAGATTTGAAGTGTATTTTTGTAATAGAAAACGAATTTAAAAACATAGAGGCGCTCTTTTATTGGATTTGGCGCTTCTCGATGTGTCTTTAACGCCGACCGATCAATCATATGCTATTATTATAGCAGCTAATGGACCGAGTGACGTCATGCCACCAAGGTGGCAACCAAAGTGACTGCTGTTTGAATTGATTCGTAGTTATTGGAAATTATATATTTTATTTCATGACACTAAAGGGGCGTAAAAAGTTAATATGATTTTTTTCGTGTGATGGAAGTCATGCTAAATAGATTCATACAATAAAACAATCATGTATATTCCCTATTATTATATCGAAAAGCATTTCAAACTTAGTAATCTTCAACGACATTATGGATACTTATATATCGAAACGGTAACATTCCTAAAACGAGGTTATATTCACACGTCACCTACTGGGGAATAGCTAAAATGTTGTCTTAATAAATGCTTAGCGTTGTTTTGCTATTTTTAGCTAGAGGGTGCCACATACGCACTAGCTCAAAGTTTTGGTATATAAATGTTCCCAATGTCCGCTCTATAGTATACCTATATATTTAAATCTCTTTGCTCCACTTTTACGGGAGCCGCGCAGTTTGCAGTTTCAAATTTATTATATCAGGTAATATTTATTTTTAATTATATTTTAGCCAGGGCTCGGAAACCGGTTCAAATTCCAAACCAGTTTCGGTCATTGACCCCAAAACCGGTTTTTGCGGAATACCGGTTTTTCACAAATTTAGGTTAAGGTGGTAAGAATTAACCGGTTAAAACCAAGTTTTGTAATGTCCCCCTTCGTAAATTCCCTTTGTAAATTCTCCCTTACCCCACTTGTACCCAACTTTGTACGGCTGCCCTGTGTTTAATTTACGAGGTTTTTAGACACAGGTACAATATATTCATTGCATCAACGCGACTGCCTTGTAACGTACTCCCTAATATTTTTTCATCTTTCAGCAACGATCGTATTATAAATAACAGATTCTGTTTCAATTAATTATGCGTTATCATCACTTTAAAATTAAGTTTCGATATCAAGTTTAATTTGACCTTATATATTTAAATTAACTTTAATTATATTTAACGTTTTCTATTAAAATTACGCTTTTCATCTTTAATTCAATGTCATTAGTTTTAGTAATAAATAAAATTAAAATAAAAAGTCTTTTATTTCTAGCAAAAGTAACAAACTAAATAAACTAAGCTTAGGATCAAGATAAATATTTAATCTGCAAGAACCCTTCCGCAGGTGAAGGCCTCCTCCAAGAGTTATTTTTTGGAGTTTTCCTAATTTTAGCATGCTTCGTTCTAGGCTTCGTTGACATGTGGTAATTTTTTTCTTTATTTTTTCTATGTATTTCCAAGTCCGACAAGCATAAGTTAGGCACGGTAAAGTTTTAGTAATATATCGCAATAAATGATAAATTTTCTTAACAGAACACGATATTTTTAAAAGTTTATGAAATTATATGTTATAGTATTTGTTCTTTTTAGGACTAAAGTGAGGCAGATTACCAGATTTTTTTAAATTCAGAAGCTCGTGATTAGGACCAACCTCTATCTCCGTCTTTGCAAAAATCAATAATGACCACTTCTGAGGTGTACAGTTTAACTAGAAGTCATGTCTAAACATGATAAAAAATTGTTTGTTATGTTCAGAGAATTCTAACAAAAGAAATTACCATTTTTCACATCTCATTAATGAGGAATTGGAGCAAATCTTATCATGTTGGATACGTACAAAATGCTACTAAAAATATTAGTTTTCCTAAATAGAGCGCAAAATAACCACATAGATGAAATTAAATTTACTGATACTGAAATAAATAAAGAAAAATAATTTGAATCTAACAAATCATTATGATTAAATTCGGCTATACTTTGCTGTCGACTGTAATCAAATACATACACTAAAAATCCTGTGTTTTATTTAAAGTAGTTATTAATAACTCCCAATTAACTAGATCATCAGTATAAATCACACTGATATCTGCGATCTTGTATTGAATTATAAAAGAGAATTATTAAAAGTGCAGCCAAGTTTTTTGACGCCTCAAGATCAAAATACAAACTTTCATACTTGACGAATATGAAACTATTCAAATAAATAAAATTTAAGTGTCTGTTCGTAACGTCAACATAACAGGTTTTTACTAAATACATATTATGAGTCATTTAATATAAAAAAAAAATTATGTCTTTTTGTTCCGGCAAATCTCCGAAATGGCTGCACCGATTTTGACGGGCCTTTCACTGGTCCGATTGCCGACTGCCTCGTTGGTCTAGTGGTTACTAGCGCGACTGTGGATCATGATTTGGTCCTGGGTTTGAATCCCGGGTCCCGGGTATAATGAATGTTCTAGAAACCCCTTGATAGTCGTATTACAGCCCTCAATCAAGCACTTAAGATTTTTGGGTTTCCTCGTCGTACGTTTTCTTATAGAAAAGGGGGCAAACGAGCATGCGAGTCACCTGATGGTAAGTGACTACTGCCGCCCATGAAAAACCGCAACACCAGGGGAATTGCAGGTGCGTTGCGGGCCTTTAAGAAAGGAGTAAGCTCTTTTCTTGAAGATTCCTAAGTCGTATCGGTCCGGAAAAATCGCCGATGGTAAACAATTCCACAGAAAATTTGTACGAGGAAGAAAACTCCTAGTAAAACGCACAGTGGTAGCCCGTCAAGCATCCAGATGGTGAGGATGGTATCGTGAATTTTGACGCGATGTGGGTTCATGAAATATGGCGGCTGAGATTAAACCGAACCTCAGAGCACTCCCCGAGGTAGATGCGATAGAAAATGCAAAGGGATGCAACATCCCTACGCAGTGCCAGTCAATCGAGCCGATCAGAAAGAATTCGGACGTCGACGACTCAAACCGCTCTGCGCTGGATGCGGTCAAGTGGAAGGAGCTGACACCGGTGTGCCCCAGACCAGAGATGAGAGGCCGAATTTGCGCTTTGTAAATTTGCAAGCGATGTGCCGACATGAAATACAGCCCCGCTCTGCTGAGCACGCCAAGCTTTTTAGAGGCCAATTTGGCCTTTCCTTCCAAGTGACCACAAAACTGCACACTATTCGATATTTCGACGCCGAGGATTCCGATGCTAGCTGAGGCAGCAAGGGGAGTGCCTTGAAACTGAGGAGATACGACAAAGGGATTCTTTTTAGCGGTATACGTGCAAACTTGTGTCTTCTGGGGATGGAATTGGACGAGATTTAGTCGCCCTTAATCCGAGATTCTTTGATCGACTTCAGACACAAGTTTGTTCCGGTACTCGGAGACGTTTTCCCGAGAAATATTGGCTGTCCAGTGCTGTCACTGTAACCAGTTTGCAACATATCATTGATATGCAGTAAAAACAGCGTTGGTGATAGCACGCAGCCTTGTGGAACACCAGCGTTAATAGGCTTGTAATCAGAGCATGCACCGTCTATTACGACCTTGATGCTCCGATCAGCAAGGAAACTGTTGATCCAATTGCACAATTTGTCGGAAACCTATAGGAAGGAAGCTTCGAAAGAAGCGCTTTGTGCCAGACCCAATCTAAGGCCTTCGCTATGACCAAACTAACGGCCAATGCCTATCCCTTGGACTCTACTGCCTCCGCCCATCTATGAGTTAGATAGACCAGAAGATCACCAGCTGATCAACCCAGACGAAAACTGTTTATAATGAATTTCATTATTTTGGAGAACAAGGAGGTGATGGCGATAGGCCTATAGTTTGACGGGTCTGCGCGGTCGCCTTTTTTAGGGATCGGGTGAACCAAAGCTGCCTTTCATGAATTTGGGATAACGCCTTAGTAGTTACTCGGAAAAGACGCGTTAAAACCAGTGCCAACTTCGGAGCCCACGTCTTCAGCACAATGGAAGGGACTCCATCAAGCTCACTCGACTTATTGACGACCAGGGACAGAAAGACCAGGCTTTGCGAACCGAGCGCTGTGTAAACCGTACATCTGGCATGGAGCACTCAAACCGCGGGATGTTCGGTGGTGTGTTCCCCCGTCATCGAGAGTCGAGTTGGACGCAAAAAGAGAGATTAACAGATCGGCTTTCTCCTTTTCGGTCTCTTTGCAAAGATGGCTAACAGAAGTTCCCTTGGACAGCCGTGCCAAGAGACCAGCATGCACAGGTTACCGAAGGAAGGCGAACTAGCCTCTCACCAACTCCTCAGATGTGCTCTGATCTGTCAATGAATTTCGAAGAACCTGGAGGCGGAATTATACTTCTTTTGAAGAGCGCTGGTGTGTACATCCCGAGACATCAACGTCTCGGGATGTAAAGATGTCGTCTGCCCAGGCCTGGTGGCACTCCTGCTTATAGTGTGATGCTATTTTACATGAGCGACCAAACCATGGCTGGAATCTGTCTCCGATGGGCACCACAGAAGATCGAATAAAAAGTTCCATATCCTTTTTATTCCAAGGTTGACTGAAGTACCACATCAGCGACAGAATCAGCAACATTGCTAGGATTGTCCAGCGAGAAGCAAATCAAGGGTAGAATGCAAAAAAACCGCATCCTTTCCCAATCGGCCGACCTATAGTGCCAAACACGGCGGCAGCCTGCAGAATGCAACCGCAACGATAGTGTGAGTGACACCACCCTCCGGAGACGACAATGGCCCTAGGAGCCATGAGGGGTGTCGACGGAAACCTGATATCCGTCCGGATAGCAGAAGTTCCAACAGGGAAGGTGCATGATCCTCCATATCTGGAATCCGCGTAGGCAAAGTAAGCAGCTGTGTAAGACCATATGCCAAGGCAAAGTCATAAACAAATTTCCCTACATGATCAGTTAAATGTGAACCGAGCCAAGGATCACGATCTCTGCGGATACCCCCCCCCCTCCAGAATACGCGGGGCAGCTTAAGCACACACGCTCAGGAACAGTAGGGTAGCTTGGGCGTGGGTGCTCAGTGAAGGATTCTCCGTCACCAGGATGCTGATACCCTCCTGGGGTAGTTTTTTATTTGATTCCGCTACCATACTTTAAAGAGGGGACGGGGAATTGGGCATCCGACCACCTACACTTACCAAGTGAAATGAGGTCGTGGTGCTACCCTGGTTCGAGCTGGCCCATCCATGCGATAGCAAAAGCTGCCGCGAGGCTCTACCACTGTTAAAACGTAAACAGGGAATAAATTCTATTTATTTTTTTCTGCTCATCATAAATAAACAACCGATACACAAGAATAAATTATTTTCTTCGTTATTAGACAAGTTCAGTTTTAACAAATAAACCAAACACAATACCTGCCTCTTTTTCTTCAAAACTTCTCTAATACTTTCACGTTTTTCGTAAACGCCTAGACACCCTGATCGCGACTTAAATAATTTAAAATTTAAAATTTTGTACAGCCGACTTCAATATAAGTTATTAAGAATAACTCAATAATTTTTGGTCTGACCTTGATCAAATGGGACCACACGAGAACTATCAACTTTCATATAAAAAAGAATCATCGAAATCGGTTCACCCAGTAAAAAGTTATGAGGTAATACACATAAAAATACAAAAAAAATACAGTCGAATTGAATACCGTCTCCTTTTTGGAAATCGGCAGAAAACGAATCGCTTAAAGGCAGATAATTGATGTATGCCCGCATGCGGCGATGCCGCATAAGCACCTCACAACGTGAATCTACCTGTCCTATTCATAACTGCCTTTACGTTTTACGGAATTAACCGGTTAATTTGGGTGTCAAAACCATTACGTAACCGGTAACCTTTATCGTTTACGTTTAATAAAAACCGGTTAATTTTTTAACCGGTAATTGAAGGAGCGATAAATCGAAATTAACCGCTCTTTTTAAACCGGTTCCGAGCCCTGATTTTAGCAAATTATTTCAAGGAAAGTGCACTATGAAATTCAGAAAACTAAGTACGGAATAGGATTTTTTTTTAAATTCAATATAGATTAGATTACAAGTAATTCGTATTGAACATTATTTTTGAAGTTATACTTCTTTTGGGGCGTTTGGGAAAAATGATGAGTGTGAATTTATTACGATGCGCGCGCACACCGAAACCTAAAAGCGACAACTTTAGTTGGTAATTGTCCGTGAACTGTCAAGTTTCCGTGAGAACTGGTAGCTATATTCAAGAAAGTTATTCAAATATATATGAATCTATAAAACGTGTATTATTTTATTTATTTTTCTTATGCTAAAGTAGTATAACTTCTTACGTGCGTACATAAGTACACACACTTTTTTTTTTACTTTACCACCACTGGTTCGGAAAAACAGTACGTTAACATCGTTAATGTCACTCTTATAAATAAACTATCATATTGTTATCACTGCAATAGTTTTATAGTTAAAATATTCATTATAACGATACATCATTGGCACATCGCTAATCAGGATATCCATATTATTAGATCTAACAATTTTAAATGCTCATTAGACTGTATGACGATTTGTCGACGATGACTAATACACTTCTGGTATTTCCTTTAACCTCTTACAGTAGCCATGGAACGAAACTATAAGATTATAAATTCTCTTTTGGCGCAATCACACATTAAACCATATTAAACTGGACGTAAACATATTCAAAGGAATGGGAGCGATAATAGTAAAGTTATTGTCAAGGGAGACAATAAAATAAATAACATGCTGCAAAATTATAAACAAAATAATTAATGCAGCAAAACACATAACAATATAAAAATATGTTTACTAATGTATAATATAATATTAATATCGTCTAAATGAAACCACAACCATAATGATCTCAGCAATTATATAATACGTACATGCATTGGTTGAGCATATAACTCTATAAGAGAAGAAATATATATATTGTAAATACATAGACTACAAATAATATATAACGGTAAATATGTTATGGACCAAATATGACCGTTAAGATATTGAGCTGCTCTGTGATATCTAATATAACAAACTATCCGCTACCCGACACATAATTGCCGCAGAAGAAATAATTACGTAAATATCGTTTTAATATTGTTTAATTTCGTATGATAATGCATTAATTGAAGTTGAATGATATAACGTTCAAATAAGTATGTCGGTACGACACGCGCGCCACCTACTGTAAGTTAAAATTACAAAGCCTATAACCTTTCCGCAAATGCAAGCAATAAGTTTATGGCAACGCATAAAATACGAACAAACAAAAATTAATTTTTATATATTAGATTAGAATCAGGTGTTAGACATTATTATTATTATTGTTTTTATTATTAATGCCGATTTTCCTAAAAAAATCCGGTACATTTTTTATTACTGTAAGCACAGGAAATAAAATAATTTAGGTTTACTGACATCTTCACTCTCTAATCGTCAACACTTTCGTGACACTAGCATGTCAAGAAGCCATTTTAAGATACGCGGTAAAAATATACAAACAAATATAAAAAATCAATTAAAACAGAAATGGATAATTAAATGTAGAATTTAGTTTAATTTTAACACATCCTGCACAACAGTTAAAGTAGTGCGTCGCTATGCGAAGTAAAATGTCAGTATGACTGTTCTATACATGAGCGCATAGAATGTAATATTTTGCAACTAATGCACGCCTCACAACTTGAAGGAGTGCTCTACTCTCGATATGTGGCCATACCTTAATTTCGCTACATAAAATCGTTCTTATACTTTTAGCTAGACATCAAATCCATATTATTATTAACGTTACAATAACTTCAGACATTGAATTATAAGATTAGTTTATTTTCCAATTGATTCACTTTAGACTACTTAACAAAAAATGTCCGTTGGTCTATGCGTCGGTGAGTCGTCTCGCTTAATAGAAATGTAAGCAATAGATTGAGATACATAGTGCTAAATAAAATTCCATATATTCTAAAGGGGATCCCTATTGATTTTTGTTATTGAACTCAACACCGTTTAAAAGTTATTAATGAAAGTCCATCATATTATACGTGGTAAAGCCATGCTGAAGCTATATTAGTACCTAGTATAGTTGTAGCACGAATGGGTCGGCTCGACCGGGGAGGACCACGCTCTCACAGAATACCAGCGTAAATAGCAGCTTAAAACCTGCTGTGTTTCGTATGGTGAGTGTAGAGAACCGGAGACCCTTTTTACTGGAAAAGAGGCATTCCATCTTAGTCCTCACGGGTGACGACGCATCTACATTTTGATTCGCAAACTAGGATAGATGTAGATGTCTATGGATCACAGCTCGTTTGTCACCCTATCCTATAAAAAAAATTCTTTGCATGTAAAAATTATCGTCACTATTTAACGTAATAAGCGTGTGAGGCGTGCACTTTTGGATTTTCAAAATGTTTTAATTAGTGAACTTATTACAATTTCCTAATCCAATCTTTGTGAAAACAATGCTTCACATTGCAATCAGATTTTGCTGTTTTTGGCAAAAAACGAACCTCAAATAGATTATTGTTCGATACACGACGGCATAGATCGTCCGTGAAGGCCGTCGATGAAGGATCATGGATAAACCTTGTTAGGTTTTTGATACACTGGGTTTTAATAACTTTAAATTGTTTGCATTTCATTCATTTTAAAGTAATAGTGTTTATTAAAAATTTATGTTGATTTTTGTAATATTAGTATATACAATAAAATCTTTAACAATCCTAAAATAACACTCACATTTATTTCTTTTCAACTGACTTCAAAAAAGGAGGAGGTTCATAATTAGTAAAAAATTTTTAATGTATGTTAACTGATTACTCGAAGACACCTGAACCGATTTGGAAAATTCTTTTGTTTGTTTGTTATATATCCTTGATCCTATATTTATTTTGTATATATCCCTGGTGGTTCCATTTAAATATTATCCAAATCGGAAGAGCGGTTTTAATAAATCAACAATAAATTATTTATATTGAAGTCGGTTAGGAAAAAAATTTAATTTTACCATTTGTTTAGAAATATTTTAAATAATTATCCCAAAAAAATATTTCTTAGACTTCATTAATCCATAACATATTAACCTTTCTTTACTTAACCACAATATTTAACCAATAAAATATATATACATAAGTATTTTCATATTTAAAATAACACAAAAAGCGTTTTGTGTAAACTCGTGTGTGCTGTCTCTAGTTATAAAAATCACACAGATAAAAATATAAAAGCATCGGAACTATCATCGTCAGTGGCTTTTAAATGTTTACAGTTCAATTATAAGCAGATGACTATAGGTACAAGTCGCGGCACGTAAGTCTAGCGCTGAACGAAACGTGGAGGCGATGCGCACGAATTAAATTGCACGAATGCGACTGGAGAGCCAATCAGCGCGTGCAAACGATACGCACGAGTGAATTAGAGCGACTTATGCGCAATAACGGTCACCGTTAGACTTTCGTGCCGCTATTTTGTGTTTGGGTCGAGAAATATATTTATTGTAAAAATTAAAACGAACCCATATGTTATGTACAGAGACCCGTACCCAGCAGTGGGATTAATATAGGCTATTTAATGGAAAAATGCCTACATTAGAATAGGTGAACCAATATAATGCAACTTTCATTATCATCTTCGCTGTCTATATGTGATCAGTCTACTGAGACACAGACTGCTGAAATTGATTAATCACCACGCTAGGAATCGCCATCCGTTTGAGATTGGCGATTGCAGTGCTAGATGCCTAGCTGTCCGCTGTTTAATGGTCCATGTCTTTAGAATTTCATGCTGCAGTCTATTGGACATCCGCTACCAGTTTCAGAATGTTACCATTACAGCCTATTAAAATCCACTGCTGAATATAGGGGGGACATTTGCCATAGTTGCCATGTGTGGCAAGCGAGCTGGCAATCGCAGTTTTTAATTTTTAGTCGTTATTAGGAAGACACTGCTGCCTTCTGTGGTTTGCTTCACTCTGTCTGTCCCCTCGTACGACACCCACGGGATAATATGGGGTAGTGGATATTCTTACACCGTCACTACATGGTTCACGGTTGTTTGTGGATGGTCCGATACATTTTTCTAGCGACTTCAAAAAGGAGGAGGTACTCAATTCGACTTTATGTTATTTTTTTATTGTTTTTATGTTACCTCATAACTCTTTTCTCGGTGAATCGATTTCGATGTTTGTTTTTTTTTTATTTGAAATCTGGTGCTTCTCATGTAATCCCCATATAAATTTGATCAAGGTGTGACCAACAGTTTTTGAGTTATTCTTAATAATGTATATTGAAGTCGGTTGTACAATTTTTTTTATTTTAAATTATAATGGATATGGTCAACATTTGATGACATCTTTAACAATTTAGGAGTGAACGTTTAAAGCTTTTGCCGTGTAGTGGCGACGAGAGAATATCCACTACCCCATATCATGCCTATTTTCAGGTCTATTTTCAGCAGTGGTTTTTCCTAGGCTGTAAGCATGGGTGGACACAAACAGGCACGTAGTAAATTATGTGCAGTATAAACTCATCCTTTTTTTTAATGTAAACAGCATCTCCATAGACAATAATGTATATTTTCAAGCCTTAAACTATTGTCTATGTATTCATGTACGTAAATTACGATTGAGAGTCGTAAAGCGCCACAAAAAACGTCAAATGAAAACTTACGGATATTCCCTCCGGCTTCCATTTCAGCGCGCATAAGCTGAAGGTCTAGAGTAGCTTCCTCCAACTTATCTCGGCACTGCTCCAACTCCATTTGTAAAGCTTCAGCCCTCTCCTCGGCCATTTCCTTGTCCAACGCTGCCATCTCCGCTGCTTCTTGAAGTTCCGCGGTCTCGTCGTTATGGGCTTCCAATGCTTCTTGTGCTTCACGGACCTTGAAAATGTGCGTTTTAGGTATATTCACTTTATGATTCATGTAAAGCTATATTCATTCAGATAGACATACAGGACAAGACACCTTTTCTTTCACTGCTGAACACAGGCCTTTTTAGTTTTAATTATTTTTTACAATTATAGTGATATAGATGTGAAAGCATACAAACAAATATATTAATATATTAATTTATTTGTTTGTTTACTAGTTAATATATTAACAATTTTGTGATCAGAAACGATGGATAGCGATGAGCGTTGAATGAACGAACTAGTTAATTCGACCGTCGACGTACTGTGAACGACTAGACGGTTTACGAACAATCAATGGACTAGTCGAATCCGTAGACGGCTACATTGGAACTCCATAACGTTCATTTCGACTAGCAACGCGACGACCGAAGCGAGATTTGGCTGCGTGCTATCACCAACGCTGTTTCTCCTGCATATCAATGATATGTTGCTAACTGGTAGCATTCATTCCTATGCAGACGACAGCACTGGGGATGCCTTATATACCGGCCGTGCCAATATTTCTCGGGAAAACGTCGCCGAGTACCGGGACAAACTTGTGTCTGAAGTCGAGTCTTTGCTTAACAAAGTCTCGGATTGGGGCCGACTAAATCTAGTCCAGTTCAATCCCCAGAAGACACAAGTTTGCGCGTTTACCGCTAAAAAGAACCCCTTTGTCGTATCTCCTCAGTTTCAAGGCACTCCCCTTGCTGCCTCAGCCAGTATCGGAATCCTTGGCGTCGACATATCGAATAGCGTGCAGTTTCGTGGTCACTTGGAAGGGAAGGCCAAATTGGCCTCTAAAAAGCTTGGCGTGCTCAGCAGAGCGAGACAGTATTTCATGCCGGCACATCGCTTGCAACTTTACAAAGCGCAAGTTCGGCCCCACATGGAATACTGTTCTCATCTCTGGGCCCGGGCACCCCAGTGCCAGCTCCTTCCACTTGACCGCATCCAGCGCAGAGCGATTCGAATCGTCGACGATCGAGTTCTTTCCGATCAGCTCGATACACTGGCACTGCGTAGAGATGTTGCATCTCTTTGCGTATTTTATCGCATCTATCACGGGGAGTGCTCTGAGGAATTGTTCGGACTAATTCCAGCCGCTCAATTTCACCATCGCACGTCGCGACAAAACTCGCGTTACCATCCGTACCATCTGGATGATTGGCGGTCCACCACTGTGCGATTTAGAAGAAGTTTTCTCCCTCGCACAACTTCTTTGTGGAATCAATTACCACCAGCGAATTTTCCGAACCGATACGACTTAGGAACCTTCAAGAAAAGAACTTACACCTTTCTAAAAGGCCGGCAACGCATCTGCAATTCCCCTGGTGTTGCGGTTGTTCATGGGCGGCGGTAGTCACTTACCATCAGGTGAGCCGCAAGCTCGTTTGCCCCCTATTCTATAAAAAAAAAAAAAGAGAACGTGGTCGGATAATATTAGTTAATATTATGTTCGTCGAAACGACATAATTGCGCAAACAAATTAGAACTCTAAACAGCGTAAGAGTATAAATACCAGTTTGTTTTTGTGTTAAGTGGAGAAAAGGATGCCGTCATGGTATAATCGCGTGTGCAAAAGAGAAGGGCGACTTAATATAAGACGACTTAATACATCAAGTCGTTACACAAGTCTACGGTCTACGTATGTCGACTATGTCAAACCATAGACAACATCGTGGTGTTTAAATTAAAACGTCTGCAAAACCAAGCTAACTCGTAAACTAGATGACAAAAAACTGATTGATCGACTAGTCGATGAACGAAAATGAACGGTCTAGTTTCGTTAACGATGATTGGTATAGGAACGCACAGAATACGAACAAATATTTTTTTTTTTTTTATATTAGTTAAAGTAAGGCAACGAACAAGCTTTTTGTCAAATGTTTCCCAAATGTGACAGACAAATATCTGACGATCAACAGCGGAAAATTATCAAAATATGCCAAATCGAAATTTCATAGACTGGTGATTAAAAAAACGTTACCAGAATTGCCAATACGAGGATGCAGGCACTGCGTTTTTTTTTTTCAAGAAATTCAAGCCTGCTGTATATGTCTTTGTCCAACATAAGTCCTATACAGGCTGTCGTCATCACACTGTTACGTCACATTCCATAGTCACGAATACTTGAAATTAAATTTGGACCATTGTTTTTCCATCTGGGGTAACAATCCCCAGGTTTTATTTTATTGGAAACTATCAAAAAAGGTAAGGAGATAATTGAAAATAGGTTAAAAATTGAGCAATTTTTGAATTTTGAAAATCTTATGTTAAATATAGGAGTTATTAGATTTTAGATATTTTTTTTTTTTTACTTTCGGAGGATGGCAACATTAAAAAGCTTGAGAAACGATGAGAAACTAAACCAATCGACAACACCTTAAAAAATTAGTTTTTACCTCCTGTTTGGCGCGTTGCAGGTCTCGTTGCAGTTGAGCTTGAGACTCCATAATCTTGGTCTTGAACTCATTAGCCTGGTCCAGCTGGAGACGCAGACGTTCGAGCTCGCGAAGCTTCTCCCGATCTTCAGCACGCCTAACCTTCAGAGTCTCTAGCTTCTCTTTCACATCCTCAACTTCCGCCTTGAGGTTTGTGATCTGTAAGTGACGAGAATATAATAAGTAACAAAAATATAGATACATAGATAGTAATAAAAAGTATAACCAATTGGAGCCACGCTACAGCTACATTATGGTTGTAGCACGAATGGTCGGGAAGGACCTCGTTCTCACAAAATACCAGCGTAAAATAACAATTCAATGCTGCTGTGTTTCGTTTAGTGAGTGTAGAGAACAGGATACCCTTTTTACTGGAAACGAGGCATTTTTTCATAGAATAAGGGTGACAAACGAGCGCACAGTCCATCCGATGGTAAGTGGATGCTGTGGCACATAGACATCTACATCTGTCCTCGATTAAGAATCAAAATGCAGATGCGTTGTCACCCCTGAGGACTAAGATGGAATGCCTCGTTTCTAGTAAAAATGGTCTCCGATTTTCTACATTCACCATACGAAACTTAATGCTTGAGTATGAACTGCACAACACTGTCCAATTTTGAGTACTGATTTACCACGTGTTCGACTGTAAACTAAAACTCCGTGAGAATGAATGGCTTTTGGTGCATACAGGTTGTATGCACCAAAATCCTATCCAGCCATTCATTGCAGCCTATAAAACACCTCTGCGGCACATATGCCTCATACAACATAGGATTTTGCCACAGTTACCTTGCTTTGCAGGCGTGTCAGCAACTGCAGTTTTTTTATTACATTGAGTCGGTATCACGAAGATGCTGGTGACCCATTTCCTATTTTAGTTTCTCACTGCCGCCTCTTACGACACCCACGGGACGAAATGGGGTAGTGGATATTCTTACACCGTCACTACACGGTACATAATTCTCTCAGTAATAAGAAAGTAGACATGTGTCAATCTTTAATGATTCGTTAATTTGACCCGGTCGCTCAGTATTGATGATTGCAATTACATTTTCTTAAGGTTCCGGATCAAACGATTGACAGGACCTACGATCAAAGATCACAGAGTATTGAAAATCGTAAACGATCCATTTGAATGATCCACCCGGATGACCTGGTTCGTAAGACGAATCAATACTTGAACTATCGGGTCACTAGAAATGAATCAATGACACATGTCTATAAGAAACCTGCACCCAGCTGGAAAATGTATTTAGGCGGTACTTTATTTTCATAACGTACCTCTTGCTGAGCCTGCATGTTGGCTAGTTTATCCTCCACGGCGGTGTTGGCGGTCTGCGGTGACGTAATGCTCTGTCCAGGTGTGTACTGCGGCGTCAACGTCTCGACAAAACCGGTCTGTAGTTAAAGAAAAAATCAATCTTGAATGGGGAAATATTTCATTATAGACTATCGATTATATACTTAGATAATTAAATGGCACAAAAAAAAATTAAAGAACTTAAAAGAAAAATTAAGAGAAAAGAACTTTTTTTAATAGAGCATTATTATCATCATTACAGTCTATCTAAAGGCCACTGCTGAACATAGGTCTCCCATGCTTGCCTGGCTTCTTGGAACGAAGTTCCTTATCGTACGGGTTTGGCGGATGGGAGCTAGGCGACAAAAAGTGAAAGATTTTTTCGTCACTACCCCCTGTGTCATAGTGTAGACGTCCTTGGCGGCGAAATAAGGAAGTGAGATGAAATAATATCCATCTCCCTCGCACTTTTTCTTATCTTGCCATGAAAGAAATATTATTTTATTTCAAATGACGCTTCATTTTAACAGAAGCTAGTAATTCATTTATTTGTATTTATTAATCAATAATATAATACCTACGTTTATCAATAATAATATACCACGCAAGGAACTTCGTTCCAACCGGGTGTTCCACGACACTCACGCATGTTTTTTTTTTATTATATCGAGTTGTTATCAGGAAAATGTTGCTGCCCATCTCCTGTTTCATTTTTCTACGTCGGTTCTTACGACACCCACGGTATGATAATAATGTCCTCCATACCGATGGTCGCGGCGGCCAGTCAAGACTAGAGATCTTCGCAGGACAACATAATAGTAACCGAGTGTATACGCAAGCTCAAGTGTACCCTCTATTAATTCACTCTCATATTGATACTGATTAGCGATGGGCGATTGTCGCAAAGAAAACAATCGACTGCATCGAAAATTGTGCTATTGCGCATTCGATTATCGATTTAGTAGTTCCTCGGCATGATTATTCGAATAACAATCGATAAACTACTGGTTTGATTACAATACAACACAACACACAACACACACAAATTGTCACGCCTGTCACCCAGAGGGGTAGGCAGAGACTACGGACTTCCATTTGGCGCGATCCTGACACACCTCTGTCGCCTCCTTTACATCCATATATCTACGCATACACGCTCTTTGGTTAAGGGTACTCCTAATCTGGCCCATTTTTAATGTATCGCCGATTTGGTCGATAAACCTTCGTCTAGGGCGTCCCTTCCCGGCCCTGCCGTTCACTTCTGCAACATAAATTTGCTTTGTCACTCTTTCCTCGTTCATTCTTTCTACATAACCAAACCACCGAATCATTCCTTTCTTAATCCTTGTCACAACGTCATCTTGCACACCACACTTTTCTCTTATTACACTATTTCAAACAGGGTGAGCCCTGTCATTCGATTCAGCCCTTCAGATGATTACAGATGCGTTGCCGGCCTTTTAAAAAGGAGTAGGCTCTTTTCTTGAAGGTCCCTAAGTAGTCGTATCGGTCCGGAAAAATCGCTGGTGGTAAACTATTCCACAAGGAAGTTGTGCGAGGAAGAAAACATCTTCTAAATCGCACAGTGGTGGACCGCCAATCATCCAGATGGTGTGGATGGTATCGGGAGTTCTGCCGCGATGTGCGTTCGTGAAATTTGGCGGCTGGGATTAATCCGAACAATTCCTCAGAGCACTCCCCATGGTAAATGCGAAAGAAAATGCTAAGAGATGCAACATCTCTTCGCAGTGCCAATGAGTCGAGCCGATCGGAAAGGACTCGGTCGTCGACGATTCGAGCCGCTCTGCGCTGGATGCGGTCAAGTGGAAGAAGCTGGCACTGGGGAGCCCCAGCCCAGAGATGGGAACAGTATTCCATGTGAGGCCGAACCTGCGCCTTGTAAAGTTGCAGGCGTTGAGCCGGCATGAAATACTGTCCCGCTCTGCTGAGCACGCCAAACTTTTTAGAGGCCAATTTGGCCTTCTCTTCCAAGTGACCACGAAACTGCACGCTACTCGATATGTCGACGCCGAGGATTTCGATACTGGCTGAGGCAACAAGGGGAGTACCTTGAAACTGAGGAGATACGACAAAGGGGTTCTTTTTAGCGGTAAACGCGCAAACTTGTGTCTTCTGAGGATTAAACTGGACTAGATTTAGTCGCCCCCAATCCGAGACTTTGTCCAGCAAAGACTCGACTTCAGACACAAGTTTGTTCCGGTACTCGGTGACGTTTTCCCGAGAAATATTGGCACGGCCGGTGTATAGAGCATCACCAGTGCTGTCAACTGCATAGCAATGAATGCTACCAGCTTGCAACATATCATTGATATGCAGAAGAAACAGCGTTGGTGATAGCACGCAGCCTTGTGGAACACCAGCGTTAATAGGCATGTAGTCGGAGCATGCACCGTCTACAACGACCTTGATGCTCCGATCTGCAAGAAAGCTGGTGATCCAATTGCATAATTTCTCGGGAAGCCCATAGGAAGGGAGCTTCGAAAGAAGCGCTTTGTGCCAAACCCGATCGAAGGCCTTCGCAATGTCCAAACTAACGGCGAATGCTTCCCCCTTGGACTCTACTGCCAACGCCCATCTATGAGTTAAGTAGACCAGAAGATCACCAGCTGATCGACCCCGACGAAAACCGTACTGGCGGTCACTAATCAGCTGGTGATCCTCAAGGTACCGCATGAGGTGGCAGTTTACAACGGATTCCATTATTTTGGAGAACAAGGGGGTAATGGCGATAGGCCTGTAGTTGGACGGATCTGAGCGGTCGCCTTTTTTAGGGATCGGGTGGACAAAAGCTGTCTTCCATGATTTCGGGACTACGCCTAGGGAGTAGGAGTACCGGAAAAGACGCGTTAGAACCGGTGCCAACTCCGGAGCACACGTCCTCAGCACAATTGGGGGGATTCCGTCAGGCCCACTCGACTTGTGGATGTCAAGGGAGAGGAGTGCTCTGCGAACCGAGTGCTGTGAGAATCGCACATCCGGCATGGAGCACTCACACCGCGGGATGGTCGGCGGTGTGTTCCCCCCGTCATCAACAGTCGAGTTGGACGCAAAAAGGGAGCCTAAAAGGTCGGCCTTCTCTTTTGCGTCGTGGGCCAGTGAGTCGTCCTCCCTGTGCAGAGATGGTAGTGATGGCTTACAGAAATTCCCTTGGACAGCCTTAGCGAGAGACCAGAATGCACGGGTTCCCGAAGGAAGGCGAACTAGTTTCTCGCCAATTCTGCCTATGTGCTCTGACTTTGCCTTGGCAATAACTCTTTTGAAGGACCTGGAGGCGAAGTTATACTTCTTTTTGAGTGTGCTGGTGTTTACATCCCGAGTCACCGAAGCCGCAGCCCAGGCTTGATAACACTCCTGCTTACTGCGTAATGCAGTCTTACAGGAGCGACCAAACCAAGGCTGAGATCTGCCTCCGATGGGTACCACAGATGATGGAATAAATAGTTCCATTCCCTGTAGCACTACATCAGTGACAGAGTCAGCAACAGCGCTGGGATCATCCGGCGAGAAGCAAACCCGCCCCCATGGGTAGGAAGCAAAGAAAGACCGCATTCCGTCCCAATCCGCCGACCTATAATGCCAAACACGGCGGCAACCTGCAGAACGCAACCGCGAGGGGAGCGTGAGTGGCACCACACTCCGGATCAGACAATGGTCCGAAGAGCCAAGAGGGGCATCGACGGAAACCTGATATCCTTCCGGATGAGAGGTCAGCAGAAGGTCCAACAGGGAAGGTGTATGATCCTCAACATCTGGAATCCGCGTAGGCGATGTAACCAGTTGTGTCAGACCATATGCCAAGGCAAAGTCATAAACAGATCTCCCCGCATGATCGGTTAAACGTGAACCGAGCCATTCGGCGTGGTGGGCGTTAAAATCGCCAAGGATCACGATCTCTGCGGATGGGACCTGTTGTAGCAAGGAATCTGTAGCCATTTGGACGTGGTCGATGAGTCGGTCAGTTTCGGCATTACCGCTATGGGACCTATAGAGGCACACGTAGACGCGCGGATGGTCGTCGCTGTCTACGCGTAGCCAAAGGATGGACAGGTCCGAACCTTCAAGACTGCCGAGGCGTCGAGAACAGATGTCCTCTCTGACATACACGCAAACTCCAGCCCGAGGCACAAAGGAGTGCTCCAATTTGTACCCCGGGTAGGAGAGATACGAAGTATCAGCCGGAGAGGACACCTGCGTCTCGGTCAGAAAGAGCAAGGCCGGCTTCGCCGTCTCAAGATGGTAGTGGACGGCGTTTAGGTTCGAGTGAAGTCCCCTGATGTTGCAGAAATTCACGGATAGCGTGGCAGGGGTCGCCTTGGTCTTGTTGCTCAGTTTGCCCCGAGCAGTTATTGTGTTGAGCGGAATTTTGCCCCCCCCAGAATACGCGGGGCAGCCTGAGCACCCACGCTCAGGAGTAGAATAGCATGGTCGTGGATGCTCAGCGAGGGATTCTCCAGGGGTACTGGTACCCTCCTGGGGTAGTTTATGACGTAATTCCGCTACCATGTTGATGGGGGGGGGGGGGGGGGAATTGGGCATCCGGTCACCTGCACTCACCAGACGAAACGCGGAAGCAGAGCTTCCACTTCACGCCGGTATTCTGTGAGGTCGTGGTACTAACCCGGCTCGAGCCGGCCCATACGTGCAACAGCAAAAGCTGCTGCAAGGCTCTACCACCGTCCTGTAAGACTGCATTACGCAGTAAGCAGGAGTGTTATCAAGCCTGGGCTGCGGCTTCGGCGACTCGGGATGTAAATACCAGCACACTTAAAAAGAAGTATAACTTCGCCTCCAGGTCCTTCAAAAGAGTTATTGCCAAGGCAAAGTCAGAGCACATAGGCAGAATTGGCGAGAAACTAGTTCGCCTTCCTTCGGGAACCCGTGCATTCTGGTCTCTCGCCAAGGCTGTCCAAGGGAATTTCTGTAAGCCATCACTACCATCTCTGCACAGGGAGGATGACTCACTGGCCCATGACGCAAAAGACAAAGCCGACCTTTTAGGCTCCCTTTTTGCGTCCAACTCGACTCTTGATGACGGGGGGAAACCACCGCCGACCATCCCGCGGTGTGAGTGCTCCATGCCGGATGTGCTGTTCTCACAGCGCTCGGTTCGCAAAGCACTGCTCTCCCTGGACATCCAGAAGTCGAGTGGGCCTGACGGAATCCCCCCTATTGTGCTGAGGACGTGTGCTCCGGAGTTGGCACCGGTCATAACGCGTCTTTTCCGGTACTCCTACTCCCAAGGCGTAGTCCCGAATTCATGGAAGACAGCTTTTGTCCACCCGATCCCTAAAAAAGGCGACCGCTCAGACCCATCCAACTATAGGCCTATCGCGATCACCTCCTTGTTCTCCAAAATAATGGAATCCATTATTAACTGCCAGCTCATCCGGTACCTTGAGGATCACCAGCTGATTAGTGACCGCCAATACGGTTTTCGTCGGGGTCGATCAGCTGGTGATCTTCTGGTCTACCTGACCCATAGATGGGCGGAGGCAGTAGAGTCCAAGGGGGAGGCGTTGGCCGTTAGTCTGGACACTGCGAAGGCCTTCGATCGGGTTTGGCACAAAGCGCTTCTTTCGAAGCTCCCTTCCTATGGGCTTCCCGAGAAATTGTGCAATTGGATCACCAGCTTCCTTGCAGATCGGAGCATCAAGGTCGTTGTAGACGGTGCATGCTCTGACTACAAGCCTATTAACGCTGGTGTTCCACAAGGCTGTGTGCTATCACCAACGCTGTTTCTTCTGCATATCAATGATATGTTGCTAACTGGTAACATTCATTGCTATGCGGATGACAGCACTGGTGATGCTCTATACACCGGCCGTGCCAATATTTCTCGGGAAAACGTCGCTGAGTACCGGAACAAACTTGTGTCTGAAGTCGAGTCTTTGCTGAACAAAGTCTCGGATTGGGGGCGACTAAATCTAGTCCAATTTAATCCTCAGAAGACACAAGTTTGCGCGTTTACCGCTAAAAAGAACCCCTTTGTCGTATCTCCTTAGTTTCAAGGCACTCCCCTTCTTGCCTCAGCCAGTATCGGTATCCTCGGAGTCGACATATCGAGTGACGTGCAGTTTCGTGGTCACTTGGAAGGGAAGGCCAAATTGGCCTCTAAAAAGCTTGGCGTGCTCAGCAGAGCGGGACAGTATTTCATGCCGGCACACCGTCTGCTACTTTACAAGGCGCAAGTTCGGCCTCACATGGAATACTGTTCCCATCTCTGGGCAGGGGCTCCCCAGTGCCAGCTCCTTCCACTTGACCGCATCCAACGCAGAGCGGCTCGAATTTTCGACGACCGAGCCCTTTCCGATCGGCTCGATTCATTGGCACTGCGAAGAGATGTTACATCCCTTTGCATTTTCTTTCGCATCTACCATGGGGAGTGCTCTGAGGAATTGTTCGGATTAATCCCAGCCGCCAAATTTCACGAACGCACATCGCGGCAGAATTCCCGATACCATCCACACCATCTGGATGATTGGCGGTCCACCACTGTGCGATTTAGAAGATGTTTTCTTCCTCGCACGACCTCCTTGTGGAATCGATTACCATCAGCGATTTTTCCGGACCGATACGACTTAGGGACCTTCAAGAAAAGAGCGTACTCCTTTTTAAAAGGCCGGCAACGCATCTGCGATTCCCCTGGTGTTGCAGTTGTTCATGGGCGGCGGTAGTCACTTACCATCAGGTGAGCCGCATGCTCGTTTGCCCCCTCTCCTATAAAAAAAAAGAAAAAAAAAAGATAAATAACCCTGTATGTCCTCTAAGTTAACACTCATCTATATAAAACTATACCTATTTACGTAAGTTATCGCTTGTAATTTTACGCCATTAAAATGTATAAAATTAAAGGCGATAAAATCTGTAAAAGTAGTTTTATTTAATGTATAATGTTCGTATAACTATATATAAGATATCATTAACTGAAAATTATACAAAAATTGGCTTTGTCAACCCGCCCGCCAAGCGTGGCAACTATGGCAAAATTCCTGCTATGGTGTAATCTATGTATATTGCAAAGAACTTTTGATAAGCTGTAAAATAAATGAAAATAATAATGACGAGCTAAGTCAGTGCCCTTTACCATCTTCGGTTACCTCACCAGTTACCAGCCAGTGGAATTGTAGTCAAGCCCTGGTTTGTAACGGTTAAAAATATAAAATAATAATTATTAAGTTTACAATAGAATAAGGGAAGTGCAGACTTCAAATCATGTAGAACTCACCTGCAATAAATACAACCCACTAACTCATAATCATATAAACATATAAACGAGGATCTTGCGACCGACAGATGGCGGTATATTCATTTGAGAATGTAAAACTCAAACTCCAAAAACTAATGAGGAAGGCTCTGCACCCAAATAACATGCCTTATTTTATTTATGGGACGAAATTAGAAATGGATTCTCTTACTTTTGATTAAAAAAATCTCAAAACAAATTTAATAAGACAACGTCAATTTGCCTACAATTGGGGGGAATTTTAACAGTGTTGCCGTTATAAAAGGTTTACATTCTATTATTATTGTAATAAATATAATGTATCGTAACTACATCGGAATTGGTGCGCATTATTTACAATGTGAATGATTTTATTTTACGATGCATTCAATATCGGTTAATGTACCACATACACAAAGTTATTAATCAAGTGTGCATTTAAATAATAGAAAAATATGTGTTAATGTTGTTATCACATTGTTAGGGATCATGCATAGGGACAATTTTAATCAAGAAGCTATTTACAAAACTATTTGCCAAATAACAATAAAATCAAATAATGGTATGCTTTTAATAATTACATGTACTCGTAATTAAAATATCAAATCATGTCATCATCATACACCTCTCACACCTCTCACGCTTCTTTCGAAACATATTGACGATATAAATATATAGTACATATTTATATCCTCAATATATTTTCAGTTCTATTTCGTAAGATCTACGTTCATGAAACTTACATAATATTGTGAATGGTATACTAAACATTATTACACATCCTTTATATTATAAAAACATTTCTTAAAAAAGGAAAGGATAATCTCTACATTCCTGTTTTGCATTAACATTAAAAATTATTTAGCTGTGTGAATAGATTAGTAGTTTTATATAGATTATAAATATTACTATTTAAAATCACTTTTTTATCTCTAAATCTTTGCCAGTTCGAAGAACGTCTCTGATCTGCTTAGAACTAGCATTAAAGCGGGATTTTTTCTATAGTAATATTAATACATCGTAACTCGTATTGTTCGCGACGGTTTAAAGACTTTAAGCAAAAAGTGATGAAAGAATATTAAATTGTTTAAAAAGTGAAATTAGCAACAAAATCGAACAAATTGTGTATTAATATAGGTTTACAATGTGTTTACAATTCTTAATATACTTGGATAGAATGTCGTTTTTAATAATAGTTGATATAAACAACTTTAATCATTTAATAAAATTTCGACCAATCACAGCGCAGCATATCGTGGAACTTTCTAGAAGTTAATTAACTGCGCAATAGTTTATATGAAAATAATAAGAATATTTTTGTGTTCTGAAAGAATTGTAAATATGATATTTAGTTAGCATATGGTGTATAGATTGCAATAGTAAAGAGATAATTTGTGTAAATAAACGCATTTGATAAATATAGTAAAATTAAAGATTTAATGTGCACATTTGTTATAAAGATTTAGTACATTTTGTTTAATAACTTTTTTAAATGTAAATATATTAAGTAACCCTTATCACATACTGTTAAAGGACCAAAATGCCTATTTTATAGTGTATAGCGTGTTAGTGTAAAAATTAGCATTATATAGAAAAAATTGCGATTTGTGCTAATTACATAATGAAAATGTTTAAAAATAAAGAGGCAAAACCGGAAAATGGCAAGCGGCTCTCTATAGAGTATAGCCGAAGTCTACCTTATGGGGGCAAATCACAGTAACATTGTAGTAGGATGAACTACCAGCAACAAGCAGTAGTATCCGGTAGTAGCTGAAGTGACTAGTAGCAGAACACAGTGAAAAGTTATAGTGAAATAGAAAAAGTTTAGCTAGCCGAAAAAAGTGGCAACTGAAAATTCTCAATTGCATATAGTAAAATAGTGTTAGCTAGCTGAAAAAAGTGGTAACTGAAATTTCGCAGTTACATATAGTGAAAAAGTGTTAGCAAGCCGAAAAAAGTGGTAACGGAAATTTCGCCGTTACATATAGTGAAAAGTGTTAGCTAGACGGAAAAAGTGGTAACTGATATTCGCAGTTACAAAAGTGTTAAATTCAACTAATTTTAGTTGATCAATAGCTGCTAGTCAGTAGTGTTAAAAAAACCAGCTACTACCAATAGATATTTTTGATACTACCAATAGAAATTTGTTACTTCTAATAGATATTCGAAATTACCAATAGATATATTTGAAAATACCAATAGAAATTTGTTACTGCCAATAGATATTTGATATTACCAATAGATATTTTGAAAATACGAATAGAAATTTTAATACCAATAGAAATTTTAATATTATCGCGTATTTAATTAAATCTGTGTTTGAAATATTTAGTGACCAACAATAGTGAACAACCATAGTTGAACAACTGTGTTCAATTAAATAAATAATTATAATATTTCGCGACTAATTAATCAGTCGAACCGCTGGCCACTCCCTTGCTGTTTTAATTTATAAATCGTGCATTTTTAATTCTGAACCTCAGTCCACAGTTCTCCAACAGCATACACAGAGACGGCAGTGAAAGTATCCTCCGGAACCTATAGATGTAGGACGTGAGCGGCTCGCGGAGTATCTTCGACAACATTTACTCCGGAGAGTTACGCCCGTCCGGCACATTCGCTGGTCCTTCGAGCCGGATACTTCCGTTTATACTCCGAGCCGAGTCCAGCATTCGCTGGTCCTTCGAGCCGGATACTTCAGTTTATACTCCGAGCCGAGTCCAGCATTCGCTGGTCATTCGAGCCGGATCACTTCCGTTTATACTCCGGGCCGAGTCCAGCATTCGCTGGTCCTTCGAGCCGGATACCTCATCCGTTTGTATTTCGGAACCGGATACATAGACACTACCGTATTAAAGTTGCAGAATTTTCAGACTCAAGATGCCGATCACTCGTTCGCAAGGAAGGGGAGCCATGGCGTGGACCGCCGTTCTGGAAGGAGGCCCGTCGGACAATACCGACGCCATCCGCCACCAGATGCCACCACGCTCACCATCGACAACAGAGGGCGTTGAGGCGCCACCTTGCCCCTGCGATGGGGGGTACTCCTGCCCGTGCCGGCCATTACAACCGGTACACCGAAGTAGATGAAACAAATAGAGGGCAACGATGACATTCGATGTGCATCACCGCCAACAGTCCGGGAAGACTCCCGCACCGAAGAGCCACCGAGGGGCCACCGAGATAAAAGTACAAAGTCAAAGAGGACTATTCGGCCCAATAAAAAAGTTTTGAAGGCTCGTGAAGAAGTGCTGAGAATTAAATTGGAACTCGCACAAATTTCCTTACAAATGGCTGAGGAAGAAGATGATTCGGACGACTATGATGAAGATGGTCACTCTAAAAGCGAGTACGTCCGATCTTGGCTCGAAAATTCCGTAGCCAAGCAAAAGCCAACTCAAGGCGTCGCCACCGGAGGGGAGGCCCCACTAAACAAAACCGTCACAAGGCCACCCCCGGAGGTTGTCGACCTCAGTGAGCCGCAAAAGAAGCTCACAAACCATGGTTCGAAGGTTGATGAAGACAGGGGGCTCCTACCAATCGTATCAGAGCCCACCTATCAGGATCACGATCCGGAAGATGTAACCAAGAATCCTGTGCCACTAAAAATTAGCCAGGAATCGAAGGTTGATGAAGACAGGGAACTCCTACCAGCTGTATCAGAGCTCACCTACCAGGATCCCTATCCGGCAGATGTAACGAAGAATCCCCTGCCAACGAAGCCTAACCAGGCATCTGTTATAAATGAAGACAGAGGGCTCCGACCATTTATATCGGAGCTCACATCCGCTATAGCCGCACTCGCTGACAAACCAAAACCAGAGAGTGCATCGTCGCATACTTTCGCAGCGTCGAAAGCTATAATGACACTGCCGAGCTTTAGCGGAGCACATACCGAATGGCTATCGTTCCGTGCCATTTATGAAACAACCCGAGGCTACTTCAATGATATCGAAAATACTGCAAGACTACGAAGAAGTCTACAAGGAAGAGCCTTGGAGACAGTTAGTTCAGAACTCATCGGGCATGCTAAGCCGGATGAGATCATGCGAGAACTGGAGCTACAATTTGGGCGTCCAGACTCAATTGCACAAGCTGAAACCGAGAAGTTACGAGGATTGCCACGCTGTACAGAAGCGCCTAGAGATATCTGCACATTCGCAAGCAAAGTGAGGGGAAGCGTCGTCACTCTTCGGGCACTCAAACGAGACCATTACCTCGTCAACGCAGAGCTGCTACGACACCTCACAGACAAGTTGTCAAACTCTATACGTGCACAGTGGTATAAAGTTTACACCGAAAAATACGACTCTAGACCAGACCTCGGTTCCTTCAGCGAGTTTATCACCGAACAAGCTCGCTTCTGCAGTGCATTTGCGCCTCCTGAAATTATGAACGGAGCGCAGAACAATCGTTCAGTACACAGAACGCACGCGGCCACCACTAAGCCGTCTTTGAAATGCAGAGTGTGCGAAAAAGAGGGTCATTACGGATCCGACTGTAAAAAATTTAAAGAAGCAGATGTCGATAGAAAATGGGAAATTGCAAAACAAAGCAATTTATGTTTCCGCTGCTTACGATACAGAAGTCAAACACACAAATGTAAAATCAATAAGTGTGGCATAAAAGGATGCACCGCGACACATAATAGGCTTCTCCACCACAATAAAAAGGAGAAGACGGAGGTCACACAAATAGAACCTCAGGAAACAGTTGCAAATTCATTCGCTGTGTCAAAGCATCACGCCTATCTATACATATAATAAAACTGTAAATAGCAGATGTCTGTACATTTTATATTTTTGTAATAAAAGTGATTGAGGGGTACTAAAAATAAGTAATTAAATACATTTCTACCATTTTTAGAATTTTCTGTCTGTCTGTCTGTCTGTCTGTCTGTCTGTTTGTTTGTTAACGTATCACGTTTAAAGTACTAATTTATATCATAAGAATTGTTAAGGAAATTCTAAAGTGTACCTTCGGGTTACATTTAGTCTTTATTTCATTAAAATCGGTTCATTCCATCAAAAGTTATGATAAATATTCTGAAGTATGGGTAGGGAATTTGCTCAACGGTGGCTTTGTTTGAGTCATCAAGTTGATGTTAGCAGCGCCATCTCTCTTTAATTAAATATATACATATAATAAAAAAGATGATAACATGTTGTGTCTCTTTCAGTACATTGTATATATATTTTGGTGACTAAAATCATTATGGGGAACTAAAAATAATTAAATAAGTACATTTTTATAATTTTTAGAATTGTCTGTCTGTCTGTTTGTCTGTTTTTATATGAATGCATCACGTCTAAACTAAACATCTTTTTTTTTTCAAAGAAATCGTTAAGAAAATCATAAAGCGTATCTTCAAGTTACATTTAATCTTTGTTTTATTAAAATTGGTTAATTCTATCGAAAGTAATGATTATTATTTTAAAATGTAGGTTCGAATTTGTTCAATGGCGCCATAAAAATCTCAGAAATAGTAATAAAAAGATTTGTGTGTAAAAAAAACGTTCCATAATAATTAATATATTTATACTTAAAACATAAAAAGAGATTTAAAAAAGGATGTTTTCTCACACAAAGGACGTAATAGATGGAGTTGTACAAATTACAAACTTTTCTGATTTGCTGTGTTGAGATTTTTCGCCGATGAATCGTATTGCTGAAGAAATTTGTATCTATCGAAGCCATACAACGGAACCCGAACAAAAATAACAAAATTGCAACGAAATGTCGTGATATTTTATTTATAATATACGCAAAATCAGTACTGCTATTTTAGCGCTTTGGGAACTAGATTTAGCGCTTTTTTGGAATGTATAGCGCGCATTTCGTAATTTTAGCACCTAGCTTAATCCAGCGCTTTTTGGTGTATTTAGCACACATTTCAAAATTGTAGCGACTAGCGGATTATTAACTCTTTTATAGCAGCACTGTTAGTCCACATTACCCATAATAATAATAATGACCTTTATTATTTTTTTCCACAAATAGTACATTGCAGTTTATCTTTTTCAAACATATTTTTTCCACAAAACAAAGAGCATGGGAGACGAGTCCAAACTAGGATACCCTGTGCTATGGATCTTCCGGCTTCCCCTTTAGGATGATCAACTTGATTTTTTTTATCGACAACTATAAGCGGGGAAATCCTCTTCATTAAAGTTTTCGTTCATGGTTTTGGCAACGCATTTATTTTGCTTTATTCAGTTTTAGTCAGTTGTTTAGAGCACAGCTAAGTTAAAAGTTACTTAGAGTAGTACTAACTGCTGTTGACAGCAATTGCCATAATTATAAGTCGATGTCCTGCGAAGTATTGATACATCAAAAAATATTGCCAGAAAAAAACTTAATGTTGTTTTCTTTATTATGATTATTATGATTTCTTTCGTATTTTCTTGAATTATAAATTATAATAAAAAACACAAACTTTGTTTGTAGTTAATTTAGCGCGAAATCTAGGGCTTTTTTAAAGCGCTGTTTTCATGAAATCTAGCGCTTTTTGTGTTGTCCTAGCGCTGAATGAGTTTTTTTGATCTGGCAGCACTGCCAAAAAACCCTCTATTAAGAAGTAACTTTCCTCTCAGTTTTAAGCGCGTTCAGTTCCCAGTTACAGTCAGCGTGTGTTATGCGATGACCGTAAATAAAGCGCAAGGTCAAAATTTACGCGTTGTAAGAGTGGACCTCAGTACTGACTGTTTTGCACATGGCCAACTCTATGTTGCTTTTTCCCACGTTAGTAGCCCCCGTAAACTTTTTGTGTACACCCCGTCTAAGTCTACTTCTAACGTCGTGTACACAGAAGCTCTATCATAAACTACTTAGAACTTTGATGATAATGATTTATTTGTTACCACTTATTGATACAGTAATGATATAAATCGTTTAATATTCTCTTACCTAAACGACAAATTCTTTATGTAAAATCTATATACGCGAGCTACGCCGCGGGCACAGCTAGTCTAAAAATAATACCAGTCCGAGTAGTTGGACCGGCGGGAGCTGTAAATACACACGCCCTGCTGGATGATGGGTCAAAAGTCTCATTAATGGATGAGATAATTCCCAAACAAATTGGAGCAACAGGGCGGTTGGACCCCTTAAGATCACCGCCATCGGGAACAATACCCTCGATTCGCCGAACTCCCGAAGAGTCAAAGTTTCGCTCAAGAGTCTCCACAGGAAAAGGGTGCAATTCAGAGCACGCACGGTCGCCAGCCTAAACTTGGGGCCACAGACTGTGTGTGCAGCAGATATAGAAAATTGTAGACATTTAAAAGACCTGAAGGAGCAATTAATATATGACTCCGGCAACCCAAAGATCTTAATAGGACAAGATAATTGGAGACTCCTGATAGCCACTCAAATTCGCAGAGGTCCGCCGCACCAACCAATCGCCTCGCTCACAGAATTAGGATGGGTGCTACACGGGGCACACACTAAAGCCCCGTATCAGCGCGTCCACGCGGCCAATGAGCTGCACACGAGCGAGGAGTCCATAAATGATCAACTCCGCGAATATTTCGCGCTGGAATCTCTCGTAATCAATCCGAGAAGACGAGACTCCGATCCAGAGAAGAAAGCTGAAGACATACTAAATAACAGCACCCGTCAGTTGGAAGACGGGCACATAGAGACGGCGCTTCTCTGGAAAAAGAAAGATGCCGAAATGCCTGGCAATTATGAAACAGCTATAAAAAGGCTCGTTTCAATCGAGAAAAAATTAGATCGAGACGAAAATCTAAAACAGAAATATAATAAACATATGAACTCCCTAGTACAAAAGGGATACGCCGAGATAGCACCGAAAACTAATACACCAGGAAGAACATGGTACCTACCCCATTTTGACGTTCACAACCCGATGAAGCCAGAAAAGTTCCGAATAGTGATGATGCCGCAGCCAAAACAAAGGGGGTGGCATTGAACGACTTCCTGCTCACGGGTCCAGACCTACTGCAGTCGCTACCAGGGGTCATGATGCGTTTTCGCCGCCATAATGTCGCTGTCACGGCGGATATAGCCGAAATGCAGGTCAAAGTTAGACCCGAAGACAGAGATGCCTTAAGATATCTCTGGAGAGGGAATCGACGTGATGAGGCACCGCAAGAATACAGAATGACGTCGATTATTTTCGGTGCAGCTAGTTCACCCTGCACAGCCATATTCGCAAAGAACTGGAATGCTAAAAAATATGTTGAAATATACCCAGAAGCCGTAGAAGCTATCATCCAAAATCATTATATGGATGACTATCTCGACAGTTTCCAGTCAGTAGAAGACGCGATGAGAATATCAAAGGAAGTACGCGATATACACAAAAACGCGCACTTCACCTTAAGAAAATGGGTTTCCAACGCGCCAGAAATTGTAAGAGAATTAGAACCTGACCACGAGGCAACTGAGTCAGTCGACCTGAGCAACAAGGGAACCGAAGAGAAAATACTCGGACTAATCTGGAAACCGAGTACCGATCAGCTGAGCTTCAATCTAAAGCTCGCTCGACTTCCGATCGATGTGCTCCATAAAATACCAACCAAGAGGGAAGCACTCAAAATAGTGATGTCGCTGTATGACCCGCTCGGCCTCGCCTCCCCAGTTACAATTCGAGCAAAGAAAATACTGCAGGAAGCATGGAGACGAGGAACAGACTGGGACCAGGAGTTGGACGAAGACCTGACTGAACAGTGGTCCGCATGGATCCAACACCTGGAACGACTTAAATTAGTGAGCATCCCAAGATGCTACCCGGGATTCAGCGACGCACGTTCACTACAAGTCCACGTGTTTACCGATGCCAGTGAGAGCGCCTACGCAACGGCAGTCTACTGGAGGGCAATGACACCTGATGGGAAGGTACACGTGAGCCTCGTCATGGCCAAGGCGAAGGTAGCCCCACTCAGAATAACGTCCATACCTCGCCTTGAGTTACAAGCCGCCGTGATGGGAAGTCGCGTAGCTGCCGCCGTCATCCAGGAGCATCGCGTAAAGCCCGAAGCTGTCACATATTGGACTGACAGCAAGACTGTCCTTACATGGATACAAAAGGGGTCTAGAACTTATAAACCTTTTGTTGCGCACCGAATAGCAGCAATCGAGGACAATTGTAAAGTAGATGACTGGCGCTGGGTACCTACCAAATTGAACATAGCTGACACCGCTACGAGGGACGTACCACCTAACTTCGACTCGAACCACGAGTGGTACAACGGCCCATCATTTCTTTACAAAGAACCGTCAGCATGGCCGACCGAAAGACCCACGTCATCCGAACCCACCGGTGAGGAAAAATGCCTCACCATTACAGAATCACATAGAGCTCCGGTAATAAGTGAAGCCATCCCAAATCCAGCAAAGTTTTCGAAATGGGAACGCTTATTGCGAGCGACGGCCAGAGTGCTTCAGTTTATTACACTCTGCCGTAAAACAACAGACAGGACCTTCTACAAAAGGACTAGAAGGAATGAAGAAAAAGATCCCGACTGGAGGAAATCGAAAAACAATCCGCAACACCGCACACAGTCCTCCAGTCTAAGAAAAACCACAGATATCAAAAGGCACATCACACTCGAGGCCGAATTCATCAGAGAGGCCGAAAAGCTCCTAATACGTGTCATACAAGGGGACTCCTTCATACAAGAAATAGCCGATCTCCGTAACGATAAAAAGGTCGCCCATGATAGCCGCCTAAGACCGCACCAGATAGAATTAAAAAACGGGATCATCGCGCTGCGAAGTCGCATAGCCGCCGCGAAGGGAGTCTCGAAAGATATGAAAGGTCCGGCTATATTGGATGGTGATCATTACATCACCCAATTGTACATAGACTGGACGCATCGTAGCCTACATCATTGCGGAACCGAACCTACAATTAACGAAGTTCGACAACATTACTGGGTTATAAGACTTAGATCCACAACGAAACGAATAGTGAGCCAATGCGTACCATGTCGCATCAGAAAGGCGCAACCATCTGTGCCAGCCACCGGTGATCATCCCAGCACACGTCTCGCTCATCACCAGAGACCGTTTACTTTCACCGGTCTGGACTATTTTGGGCCACTCTCTGTCACAGTGGGACGGCAACATCAGAAAAGATACGTGGCTCTCTTCACCTGTCTCACATCTAGAGCTGTCCATTTAGAAATTGTTGCAAATCTCAGCGCAGACTCCGCAATATTAGCTTTGAGAAGATTTGCAGCGTGCCGAGGGTGCCCCACCGAAATTCATTCAGATAACGGCACCAACATGCATGGCGCAGATAAGGAACTTCGGGAGGCTTTTAAAGAAGAAGCCAGCCGACGAGGCATAGTGTGGCGTTTTATAACCCCCTCCGCGCCTTTCATGGGAGGGGTATGGGAACGTCTCGTACGATGCGTGAAGACGGCACTATACACCGTCCTTCACGAAAGACATCCACATGAAGAAGTCTTAGCCACGCTGCTCTGCGAGGTGGAGTATACAGTAAACAGTAGACCGTTAACTCACATCTCCGTGGACAGCAACGACAACGAATCCATCACTCCAAACCACTTCCTCTTGGGAGGATCTGCGAGACTGCCGACGCCTGGAGTATTTAATGAAAAGGATATAGATAGCAAAAAGCACTGGCGACGCTCCCAGATACTCGCTGATATGTTCTGGCAGCGTTGGGTCAGAGAATATCTACCGGAACTTCAAAACCGGCGGGAGGCCCATGGTCGAGGCCCCGATCTCCAGGTGGGCGATCCAGTCCTCATTGCTGACGGCCAGTTACCTCGTAACACCTGGCCACGAGGAAGGATTGAAACTGTGTACCCCGGTGCGGACGGACAGATCCGCACTGTGCAGGTACGCACCATAAACGGCCTAATCAAGAGGCCAACCAGGAAACTCGTGCCGCTACCGAAGTAGAAGCAACGTCGCTCACCGAAATGGATGCAGCGCCACTACGATGAGATCTTCGCGACGCTGCACGGCGGGAGAGATGTTCGCGACGGTTTAAAGACTTTAAGCAAAAAGTGATGAAAGAATATTAAATTGTTTAAAAAGTGAAATTAGCAACAAAATCGAACAAATTGTGTATTAATATAGGTTTACAATGTGTTTACAATTCTTAATATACTTGGATAGAATGTCGTTTTTAATAATAGTTGATATAAACAACTTTAATCATTTAATAAAATTTCGACCAATCACAGCGCAGCATATCGTGGAACTTTCTAGAAGTTAATTAACTGCGCAATAGTTTATATGAAAATAATAAGAATATTTTTGTGTTCTGAAAGAATTGTAAATATGATATTTAGTTAGCATATGGTGTATAGATTGCAATAGTAAAGAGATAATTTGTGTAAATAAACGCATTTGATAAATATAGTAAAATTAAAGATTTAATGTGCACATTTGTTATAAAGATTTAGTACATTTTGTTTAATAACTTTTTTAAATGTAAATATATTAAGTAACCCTTATCACATACTGTTAAAGGACCAAAATGCCTATTTTATAGTGTATAGCGTGTTAGTGTAAAAATTAGCATTATATAGAAAAAATTGCGATTTGTGCTAATTACATAATGAAAATGTTTAAAAATAAAGAGGCAAAACCGGAAAATGGCAAGCGGCTCTCTATAGAGTATAGCCGAAGTCTACCTTATGGGGGCAAATCACAGTAACATTGTAGTAGGATGAACTACCAGTAACAAGCAGTAGTATCCGGTAGTAGCTGAAGTGACTAGTAGCAGAACACAGTGAAAAGTTATAGTGAAATAGAAAAAGTTTAGCTAGCCGAAAAAGGTCGTAACTGAAAATCGCAGTTGCATATAGTAAAATAGTGTTAGCTAGCTGAAAAAAGTGGTAACTGAAATTTCGCAGTTACATATAGTGAAAAAGTGTTAGCTAGCCGAAAAAAGTGGTAACGGAAATTTCGCCGTTACATATAGTGAAAAGTGTTAGCTAGACGGAAAAAGTGGTAACTGATATTCGCAGTTACAAAAGTGTTAAATTCAACTAATTTTAGTTGATCAATAGCTGCTAGTCAGTAGTGTTAAAAAACCAGCTACTACCAATAGATATTTTTGATACTACCAGTAGAAATTTGTTACTTCCAATAGATATTCGAAATTACCAATAGATATATTTGAAAATACCAATAGAAATTTGTTACTGCCAATAGATATTTGATATTACCAATAGATATTTTGAAAATACGAATAGAAATTTTAATACCAATAGAAATTTTAATATTACCGCGTATTTAATTAAATCTGTGTTTGAAATATTTAGTGACCAACAATAGTGAACAACCATAGTTGAACAACTGTGTTCAATTAAATAAATAATTATAATATTTCGCGACTAATTAATCAGTCAAACCGCTGGCCACTCCCTTGCTGTTTTAATTTATAAATCGTGCATTTTTAATTCTGAACCTCAGTCCACAGTTCTCCAACAGCATACACAGAGACGGCAGTGAAAGTATCCTCCGGAACCTATAGGTGTAGGACGTGAGCGGCTCGCGGAGTATCTTCGACAACATTTACTCCGGAGAGTTACGCCCGTCCGGCACACGTATTATAGGATAAGGAAAGATTTCTCATAAATATATCCATGTTCCCAAAGTACCGAATATCAATTATATTAATTAATCATAATATTCGTGATTTCTATAATGCTTCTTATACAATGATTTACTGTGTTAAATTATCCAGACGTTGTAATATAACATAAACATTTACCTATACCATTAGGTCCCTGTTCAACATTCTAATAATTCACACAAAATCGACACTGACTCGTATGCAGTGGCTTCATCGTAATGTTGAATTATCCAATGAGCTTAACTAAAAGTTCGCCACTTTTTTGATTAAAGCTAAATAAACATTAATATTAATAATCACAATACAAATGATGGAATAAAAAATAGTTGTTAAGCTGATGAGCAGATCATATAACTATCCAAACCATCTAACTACAAAGCGATAAACTGTCATAGACAAACTTATCCTATAATTATAGAAGTCATAGTGTAAGATCCCTTTAAAATATAGAAATGAATAAACGATTCGGAAATAACTAAAGGCAAGAAGCGTATACATCTAACGCAACTTTAATTAAAATTAAAATATTTTAATTTTAATTATTTTTACTCTAACGGTGTAAAACAATTCAACAAAAACCATTATTAGTTGAATTTCCAATATTTAAAATAAATAATTTTAAATGAAGCGATGCAGCATAAAATAATTTAAAATAAGAGTAAAACATAACTGGCCAGTACATACATTGTTTGCATTTTATAGACTTGTGCTTACCCTATCACAGTGCTGAACTATCCAAGCAATCTACATAAAGTAATGTGCTGTTACTATGTTACAACAGTCATTACCTCGACATCGACAAGGTTCCTGCTTTCGTCTGCGCCGGCGACGCCTTCCGCCTCACGCTTCGTAGGGAATTCACCAACATATGTTAGTAGCTACACATTTATTTTGATCATGGTATAATGTTGGAGCATGAAACGTTTCACACAGATTACTTATTGCACTTAGATTATTTATAAATATCTTGACAAAATATTAGTTAATCAATTATGTAAAGAAAAATTTACTCAATATTACCTAATTACTATCTAAATTGTGTAAATGTACAATAGAGTATTTTTTTAGTTAAAATATCACACATATATTGCAAATACTGCGATATCTCTCGAATATCATCGAGAGACATATTACAATGCTACAAAAGAATATCTTGACTTTAATTTCTCCCTCTCCGTCCCACTATTGGACAACCAGACGCCCGACAGGTCCTCTACCCCTTTATTGTCAGCATACCACGCACTAAGCAAAAATGGTTTGCTTCCTCGGTCATAACATGTACATCGATAGAGTGAAATAATTTGCTAGCGTCTGTCATTTCATCCAATTATAATATGGGTGTCTTTACGACTAGAATAAATAGGCTTTTGTTAGGTTACGCCGTCTTTATATCTGCGGTTACATCACCACTTACCATTTAGTGTGGGATTAGTATCCTTGACTACTGTCAAGGATAAACATTACCTTATAATAGGTGATAAATATGTAAACACAGAAGTCTAATGTACCCGTATCCGATGCAAAGTATATGTGATAAAGTCGAAAGTGGCCTTAAATGCAGTGTCAAAGACATTAAGCCTACTATCTATTTTATCTAAACGAAAAAATGGCCATAAAATTGTGATATTATATTTTTACATTCTGTACACAAGTAAATTTTTCTGTACTTTGATAAATTGATGTACTTAGACACATATTTTTATTCATCTTTATTTTATATTTAACAAGAATAAAAACAAAGGTATATTCAAATTTAAAATGGTTTGGGGTAACCTAAGATGTTTTTAAAGTTCTTTTTAATACGTCTTTGGGGGTAACCCACTAGGAAAAGTGATGCTATATTAAAATTAACTCTCTACTCTGTGTCTCTCTCAAAATATTCTAACGCAAGCGACACTTATTTTGCCATTTCTCTTAAAACTATTTTAAGAGAAATGCGAAATGAGTATAGCCGCGCAGTAAAATATTCACTATATCAATCAACGTTATAGCTTTTGAATCATATTTTGATAACTTTGTGGAGTAAAATTACTTACACAAAAAATATTATTTGCTAAATGAAATTAGCTATTTTACTAATAGCATCGCTTTTGATAGTGGTACTAATGCCCATACAAACTAAAATATCTATAGCTGAATATTTGTCAAGTAACACATGTAAGATTTTTATGGATAATAATAAAAACGCAACGTAATAAATACGCACATAAATTAGCAATTTAAATTAGCATTCCAAACATAAACGCTATAAACCTTTATTTATAAAAAAAAGGTTTTTTTTAAGGTTTAAGACATATTATAGGTAAGAGTTAAGACAGAACAGAAACAACACAAAGCATTGAAAATTAAAGAGTATTGCAACAGATTTCATATCAATTTGGGAGACAAAAATATGAAAAAAACTGTCTAAAATAAAATATTTAAATAATAAATCGCCTTAATTTGGCGAAACTGGCACGTAACTCGATATTAGACGTAGTTTGTAAGCCATATACGTCATATTATGATGATGTAAAAGCGAGAATTTTTTAAAACTGCATTTGCTAAAAATACTGGTACTGAAGTTTATTAGAGCTTCATGCAGTCTAAGGTCCGTATTAATAAACGTTACTCAGCTCAAGTACGCGCACTTGAGTACAATATTGAGGTTATGATCTTATTAATAAACATATCTCAAGATGCGGTTTAGGTTTACGACATCGGCTGAGTGCCACACTGATTAAGAAACGAAACTCGACTCTCAAGTGTGTGTGCAAGTCACAGAACAGTATTCCTAAGTAGTGATTTGAGATACTGTTTTTATGTGTTTATTAATTAGCAACGATCTTGAGATGCTGATATCGTAATGAGGGCGTATCAAATGATTACGCACTTGAGTTCGACGTTGAGTAACATTTATTAATACGGGCCTTAAAGAACACTTCTTGACTGCCCAGCGGTTGTCAGCCTCAAGCGAAGTACCACTTTAATCCGTTTAATGTAAGATGGAGAAATCTTTACTCGCAAAAAATGCCAGTGGTAAGAGTAAAGTGGAAAGCCTTTTTAGTGGCAACAAGGTGTTCTATCTTAGTCTCCAGGGGATGTCACCCCAGTCTTTTGATTCTTAATCATGAATACCTGTATATGTTTATGTGCCGCAGCATACACTTCCCATCAGGTGAACTGTATGCTCACTTGTCACACTATCCTATAAAAAAAATCAATTTTAAGAGTTTTATGAACGGAAATGTTATCAAGTACTAATTTATGATGAACATTATTTTTGTCTCCCAAATAGATCAGTAGTATAACAAAGCTGTTGGTTGGTGTGAATAAGCTAAAGCAAGTGCCGATCTACACGGTGGTTCCAGTACTCACATGGTTGGTCTAGACCTCTGGGCCACTGTTATACTACCCAGAAAGAAACACATTCTATCAAACAAGTAATCTAAGTAATAACAGTTTATGTAATTTGACAGAATCGAAAAAGACAAAAACTGGAAAAGAAAAAGAATAAATAAAAATATTGAAGAATTTATGATTACAATATAGAGCATTGAATAATTAAAAATATTTAAAAAATTTGGCATTTTTATTATTTTTGGAATTAACACTGGCCACAAAAAGATACATTTCTATTTTCATAGCTTTGTCTTTTTCTATTCTCTATATTTTAATAAGAGAAAAAGGGTGATGACTGTAAGCATGACATATGAAAATATACGAGTATCAAAAAGTTTTATAATACAAAATCATACACATTAAAATTTTATTAAACTATCTTACAATCACCACAGCATTAAAAATTAAATGTTATAAGTTCAAAGAAATTTGCATACATAGGCTGCACTAAAAGTATCGGGAATGGAATATTTCCACTGTTCCTGTCATATTAAAATCTTTTTAATTGAAAACTCCTTGGTTTTAAAAATCGAATACCATTTATTTATTTAAAAAAAGATTCTCGGTCTTGTCACAAGGTTTTGTCAAACTTGTTTAGTCGTTGAGAAAATGGAATTGACTCGAGAAAATTCAAAAGCGATGATTTATTATGACTTTCGAAGTGGTTTAACACAAAAACAGTGTGTTGACCGGATGATTTCTGCATTTGGTGATGAAGCCCCATCCAAAACCACAATTTATCGCTGGTTTGCTGAATTTCAACGTGGACGTGTCAAGCTCAGTGATGATCCCCGTCAAGGTCGTCCAAAAACTGCAGTCACCCAAGAAAACGTTGATGCTGTGCGTAAGCTGATTGAGTAAGATCGACATGTGACATACCGCGAAATTCAGGCAACTTTAGACATTGGCATGAGTCAAATACAAATAATCTTGCATGAACAATTAGGTGTAAAAAAGTTGTTTTCCCGATGGATACCGCATTCGCTCTGTGTGGTGCGTCAGAACTCTCGAAAGATTCCACGCAGGATCCTCAAATGCTGTATACAACATCGTATCAGGTGACGAATCATGGATATACGCGTACGAACCCGAAACAAAAAACCAGTCACGAGTTTGGGTGTTCGAAAATGAGTTAAAGCCAACAAAAATTGTTCGTTCACGGAGTGTTGCAAAAAAAATTATTTTTTTTATATGATAGGGTGACAAACGAGCACACAGTCCACCTGATGGTAAGTGATTACTGTGACTCATAGACATCTACATCTATCCTCAATAAAGACTCAAGATGCAGATGCGTTGTCACCCGTGAGGACTAAGATGGAATGCCTCTTTGCCAGTGAAAAGAATTTCTAAATTTCGGGACCGATATGTACTCGAACATACTAGATGTTTCTACAGTAGAAGGTTCTGGGAACTATCTGAGGCCCTATATAAAGCAGGTATAGACCACGACCGAGGAGTATTGAATTGGCGATACAAGAGAATACTTCGAAGCGAAATAACTGCGAACTAAAGTGATCAGTAGTACAATTGTGTTTTATTATTAGTGTGGTTTTAAATTGTAATTAGTGTTCTGTAATTAAAGTGTCAATTTTGGTAATTCAATCGGCAGTTTTAGTTGTCTCGAACCCCAAGCTCGTAACAGTATGTACAGCTTGAGAGGGGATGCGTTAGTGATGGTGTGATAGTGATAATTGTAGTCTATAGTTGGCCCTATGTATTAAGATCTATTTGTTTAATTCTCGCATTTCTAATGACATCATTTAATAAGCTAATTTGAAGTTTGATTTCGAAATCCAAACTTAGTTGTTAAAATTACTTAATACTAAAACTTCTTATTATAACTTCACTCAATGGAAATCGAAAGTGCATGAAAGGTTATTTCAATATTTTCGCCTTCATATTTTATCTTGTTTCTTTATTTATATAGAATATGGGTGACAAACGAGCACATAGTCCACCTGATGGTATGTGGATGCTGTCGCCTATAGATATCTACATTTCTCTTTAATTAAGATTCAAAATGTAGATGCGTTGCCACCCCTGAGTACTAAGATGGAATGCCTCGTTTCCAGTAAAAAGGGGACTCTTGTTCTCTACACTCACCATACGAAACACAGCAGCGTTAAGCTGCTATTTTACGCTGGTTTTCTGTGAGAGCGTGGTCCTTCCCCGGTCGAACCGACCCATTCGTGCTACAAATATAGTACTGATATAGCTGCAGCATGGCTCTACCACGTTTGTCTCCAAAACCGGCCATGTTACGACTATTCCTCTTGAGGGACAAAGAACGGTTAATGCAGAATGGTATGCTAGCATTTGTTTGCCACGGGTCGTTTCTGAACTCCGTGAAAAGAACTTCAACCGCCGCTTCATCTTCCATCACGACAATGTGAGTTCTCACACCGCACACAGAACAAAAGAGTTTTTAGAGCAAGAAAACATAGAATTATTAGACCATCCGCCGTACAGCCCCAACCTAAGCCCTAATGATTTCTATACTTTATCTAAAATAAAGAATAAATTGCGTGAACAGAGATTTTCATCACCTGAAGAAGCTGTTGACACCTACAAAACGGCCATTTTGGAGACCCCAACTTCCGAATGGAATGGTTGCTTCAATGATTGGTTCCATCGTATGGAAAAATGTATCAAATTTCGCAGAGAATACTTCGAAAAGCAATAAATACATTTTTAAATAGTAATGTTGTGTCACTTCCTTGATTCCCGAAATTTTCAGTGTCGCCCTCGTATTAGTATTCTATCATATAAAATTATACTTATAAAACTAAAATAACTTTAACGCTATTGCCTATATAGCTGTTTTAGCTATGTTAAATGAAAAGGTAACTTATGTTAGTTTAAACTACCAAATCAGTAGAAAATACTAGAAAATTATTGTAACATTAAACTTCTACACAGTAATAAGAATATTTAAAAGTTTATGTCTACTCTATCCTTAAATCCTAGCAATTTAAAGAGCTTGGCTAACAGCACTGGATGATTAAATTTATTAACATTTCTATTAAAAAAAAAGTAAAGATCTGGCAACACTGAACTTAGTAGTAGTAGTACAGAAATATAGAACATTACTTGCATCCTGTACTTAAGGGGCTACTCCATGCGAACGGCCTTGAGCATTTGACCGGCGCGCCGCTCGCTACAATATAACGTAGTATTATTCTTTCAACATCAATAAACTATTTTATGGAAATACACACAGCGTACAAAGATAAATGTATTTTAATTTTTTTATTCGGTATATATATGTTGCATTATATTAGAATTATGTATTTTCATATATTATCTAATTATGAAATTTTATAATTAATTATATATTAAAAATGAAGCATTGAAAATTGTGAGTTTAAAAGATACCTATTCACTATAGGTAAATAAATAGATAGCTCGGCTTTTGTACAAATATTTGGTGCAATAAAAATAAATAAATAAATAGGATGTATCGCAGATGTGTTTTTGATTATTGTTAATTTTTACGTGTCACATATTGAAAAGTAATATACCTACCTACTAATTTTTTAACTGAGCACCTTGTAACTTAGCCTGCTTATTATTTATGCTGGCAGACGTTATCCTCACCCCAATGATTGATGAGGATGAAAATCAATTTTATTTCTACATACGTAATTATATTTATTTATACATAAGGGTAACTTTAATAAAGGTAATACAAAAATCAACAAGAAGTACAAGGGTTCAATCTTCAAATTTCAATTGTAAAAAAACGTTACCCCTACGCTAGGATTTTCTCCTGTGTCGTGGAGGCAGTTTACAAACATAAATTGCACAAGGACAAACATCCAGACCCGGAACAATTATTTGTAGGCCATACAAATACTTGTTCCGTGCGGGATTCGAACCCGCGGCCCCCAGCGCAACAACTGATTGCTAAGCCACTACGCCACGAAGCCGTCGCCGGGTTATAGCTAAAGTGACCATACATCCCGTTTTGAACGGGACTGTCCCTTTTCTCGGTCACCTGTCCCATTGTCCCCAAACAAAGCCCCGGGACACAAAATTGTCCCGTAACTCGTTGGATGGAAGTATTCAAAGTCAACAATCTTCAACATAATTTTTTTTAAACGAATATATTTTATGTCTACCTGGTACGAATGCTCCGGTAGAAAGAGTATTTTTTTTATTTTGATTAAATTGTGGACGTCTGAAAGAAACACTTACGGTTCCAGAGTTCTAAAGGCGATGTTGTTAACAAAGATAACAATAAAAAAACTTGAGCAGAATTTTATTTTTATTTAAAATCATCACCAACTTTATTAAAGAAAATTTAATCCACTGACAAATGTAATTAATAATTTAAAAAAATATGTTGCATTTAATAATTACCGTCTATACCGAATATAATTTTACAGTGAACACTAATTGTATAAAGTTATAGTTTTTAGAGTATAAATAAACCCATGTCCTGTTTTGAGTTAAAAAATAAATGGTCAGTTTAGTCTTTTTAGTTAAATTTAGTTTTAAAAATATTTAGTTAATAGTAAAAAGTAGGTATATTAGTACCTACTTAGATACTTTTTACCGAATTATAAGTATAGAACACCTTATGTACTCAATTATTTTTTGAAAAAGAAGAAAAAACAAGCAATAAATAATATACTATATTTTAGCAAAAACTATAACTTAGTAATACTAATTATAACTTAGAACATAAATGAAAAACTCATAACTGACTTTTGGGCCCGACCCAGGATTCGAACCCGGGACCTCATGATCAGCAGTCGCACTACTACAACCACTAGACCAACGAGGCAGTACTATACTTAATAAGATATTGTGGTTGGGTGATAATATTGAATTAGCCTTTTATAGTGTAAATTATAATATTTGTCGAAATTTTAATTATGGATTCGAACGTTACATGCTAATGGTGCTTCATTTTTTTATTTGCATTTACTTCAAAGAAAATACACGCAAAAAGCTTCATCGCGCAGCAAAAAACACAACAAATATATGTATAACTAATACGAAAAATTATACCCAAAACAAACAAATAATACTACCTATAAATAACCTAATAAGTAATATTATTATCGACTAATATGACGTGAGTTGCGCTAGTCGACGCTCTAACGACACGGGCTTCACGTTGAAGAGCTCAGGGCTCACTGACTTCAGCAAGCCCGTGAGCAGTGAATATGCCCAGATTTTAAAATCATTTCTTAATAAAATCAAATTTTGGTCTTTTGAAAAAAAATTTACTATAGAAATGTTTATTAATAAATTGCCTATCCATTGGTGTAAATCGCAAAATATAATAATACTTACTTTACGAGGAGATGCATGTTATCAATAATAATTTCACATTTATGTGGTTTCGTTGTAAGGAGATTATATTAATATTTATTCGTTTAAACAAAAATTGGATATAGCTTTTATGGAATCAAGATTATGTAGAAATATAATGTGTTTTTTATTTGTTGATATATCTTTTAAATAAAAAGTAGATAGCTTCTAAAAACCGCACAAATAACGACTAGCGCGACATTTTGCTCAACCTGCGCCTTAATGTTTATAGTATACCGTTTGATCCTCATATTTGATCTCTCAGGGCTTGGCGGTACCATTTGCAGGCGTGGACTTTAACACACAATGCTTTTAAATGACGTTATATTTACACTATTTTAAATTAATTTTAAAATTTTAATTCAAATAAGTGGTTAATCCGAAAGTTATTTGAATTTAATTAAAATATTAAAATTTTTGCCAAGAAAAACTCAAATCCTGACAGTCGTCAACAAACGTCAAAATAATGATTTCATTTCATTCAATCAATTTTCATAGCTTCCAGCCTTTTGCCACTAACAAAGTATTAGGCCGGCTACATACATGGGTAGTTCTTCAAAATGTGCAAAAATATTGTGCCGAACTTTAACATACAGAATTGTTTGGCCATTTATATTCAAATAATTTTTGTTAATTAGTACATAAATCAAACTACATAGCGCATTAAAAAAAATAGGAAGAAGCACATATATTGCTATAAAATTTTAAATATATGTCCAATATATTCATTACCGGTGCTGAGTTTCAACAGTAATGTTTTAGAAAAATATTTCATAATAAAAATTTTGTCTAGAGAACATTGATTTTATGTTAGTTCTTAATAATATAATATAATATTTTAATACTTGTCATTATATTTGGAGCTGGAAGAAGAGATAGACAAGTTGCGCTGGCATATTATAGGATTATCCGAAGTCCGAAGAGAGGGGGAGGACACGGTAATCCTCGAATCCGGCAACTTGCTCTATCACCGGGAGGGCGACCATCTGTCCCAAGGAGGTGTCGGATTTATCGTCCACAAGTCTCTCGTTAACAACGTTGTAAAGATCGGGAGTGTGTCGACGAGGGTTGCGTACCTTATACTCAGAATCACCAAACGGTATTCGCTGAAGGTCATACAGGTTTACGCACCAACCTCGGCACACCCCGATGAGGTGGTGGAGGAAATGTATGAAGATATCTCTAGAGCCATGCATTCCTCCAAAACCCAATATACGGTGTTAATGGGAGACTTCAATGCAAAACTAGGCACAAGAGAGAACGGTGAGCTGAAAGTAGGGAAATTTGGAATAGGGCAACGGAACCCAAGGGGCCAGCAGCTGGCCGACTTCATGGAGAAAGAGGGACTCTTTATGATGAACTCTTTCTTCCAGAAGCGGCCCCACAGGAAGTGGACCTGGTCGAGCCCCGACGGTTCCACAAAAAATGAGATTGACTTCATTATGACGACCAGACGACAACTGTTCAGTGATGTCTCCGTGATCGCGAGGGTGAAAACTGGTAGCGATCACCGAATGGTTAGAGGCACACTGAACCTAAACGTTAAGTTGGAGAGGTCTCGTCTAATGAAGTCAACGCTCCGTCCCCCTCGTGCTCTGTTCCAAAGTCCCGAAACCTTTCAGCTCGAGTTACAAAACCGTTTTCAGTGCCTGGAAGACTGCAATGAAGTGGACGATATGAATGACAAGCTCGTGGAAACTGTCCATGCGGTCGGAGCTAAGTTCTGCAAGACCCGCCGCAGAAGAATACAAAAACTCTCCGATCACACTCTTAATCTCATGGCTGTTAGACGGGAGATGAAGCTACATTCTTCAGCAGACTTGACAGCATACAGGCATCTGAATAGACAGATCTCCAAATGCATGCGGCGGGACTTACGCAACTTCAATACAGCTCGTATTTAAGAAGCGATCGAGCGGAACCAAGGCTCCAAAGTCTTTGCCAGAGATCTGTCTGCCAGAAAGAGCCAACTGTCAAAGCTGAAGACAGAATGTGGCAGCATCGTTTCCGGGACACCTGAGATTTTGAGTGAGATTGAGAGGTTCTATGGGCAGCTGTACACATCATCGTTGGAGCCACACGCAAGTGTGAGTAACGATACAAGAGCGAGTCTCATCCGACACTATTCCGAAGATATCCCGGATGTCAGTCTGAGCGAGATTAGGATGGCTCTCCAGCACCTTAAAAACGGTAAGGCCCCAGGCGAGGATGGAATTACAGCGGAGCTTCTGAAAGCGGGTGGAAGACCGGTACTTGAAGTCCTTCAGAAGCTCTTTAATTCCGTCCTGCATGGTGGCATTACACCGGAGGCGTGGAGCAGAAGTGCGGTGATCTTGTTCTTCAAGAAAGGTGACAACGCTCTCTTGAAGAACTACAGACCGATTTCCCTTCTGAGCCGCGTCTACGTGCTGTTTTCGAGAGTCATTACGAATCGTCTCGCGCGCAGACTTGACGACTTCCAGCCTCCCGAACAAGCCGGTTTCCGAAAGGGCTTTAGCACCATAGACCACATACATACCCTTCGGCAAGTTGTACAGAAGTCCGAAGAGTACAATTTGCCACTATGTCTGGCGTATGTGGACTATGAGAAAGCCTTTGATTCCGTCGAAATTTGGGCGGTGCTGCAGTCCCTTCAGCGGTGCCAAGTTGACTGTCGGTATATCGAAGTGTTGAAGTGCTTGTACAGTAGGGCTACGATGGCTATCCGAGTACAGAACCAGAGTACGAAACCTATCCAATTGCAGAGAGGTGTAAGACAGGGTGACGTCATATCCCCGAAACTCTTCACCGCTGCATTGGAAGACGTTTTCAAGCTTCTGGACTGGAAAGGATACGGTATCAACATCAATGGCGAGTACATCACTCACCTTCGATTTGCCGACGATATAGTCCTTATGGCAGAATCGCTGGAGGACCTAAGCACTATGCTCAATGACCTCAATAGTGTTTCCCAACGGATAGGTCTTAAGATGAACATGGACAAAACAAAGATCATGTTTAATGTCCATGTCACACCTATGCCGGTAGTTGTTGGGAGCACTAAGCTCGAAGTTGTTGACTAGTATGTTTACCTGGGACAAATAGTCCGACTAGGTAAGTCCAACTTCGACCGAGAGGTCAATAGACGGATTCAACTCGGCTGGGCAGCGTTCGGGAAGCTACGACACATCTTCTCGTCAGACATACCTCAAAACCTTAAAACGAAATTGTACAACCAGTGCGTGTTGCCAGTGATGACTTACGGAACTGAGACGTGGTCCTTCACTGCTGGCCGTATGAGGAAGCTCAAGGTCGCTCAGCGAGCTATGGAGAGGGCTATGCTCGGAGTTTCTCTGCGTGATAAACTTAGGAATGAGGATATCCGCAGTAGAACTAGAGTGACCGACATAGCCCAACGGATTAGTAAGCTGAAGTGGCAGGGGGCCGGCCATATAGCTCGAAGAACCGACAACCGATGGGGAAAAAAGGTTCTCGAGTGGCAGCCTCGTACCGGTAGGCGAAGTGTAGGGCGTCCCCCCACGAGATGGAGTGACGACCTGGTAAGACATGCAGGAAGTCGATGGATGCAGGTGGCTCAGGACCGTGCTTTGTGGCATTCTTTGGGGGAGGCCTATGTTCAGCAGTGGACTTGTGAAGGGCTGTAATGATGATTATATTTACTGTCGAAAAAACATTTTAAATCTTTGTAACAGTAATAAAGTAATTGCCGTGACAGAAACTATTTTTTTTTTTACCCAGTCAACATCGTTTCATAATATCATTTTTCACTGTTTGAGAAATAGGCACCATGTTTATTTGATCTGAAACTGCCAATTCCGATGCACGTGCTTTTCTATTCTTATTAAGAAATAGCAAACAGTGTTGAATTTTGGTACTTTTGTCGAAATACTGTTCCTCACCGATCCGCTAATTATTCAAGTAAGTACAGTGTTTCATCTTACATTATAATACAGTGTCATAATATATGTGATTTTATGTAGAGTATTTATGTTCGTGATTCATATTGTTTGATTTTTATAACATAAATTTAAAAAAATTAGCAAATTTCACTACTGTAGATAACTGCAAATTTTCATGGTCCCGGTGGTGAACGATTTTAGCTGGTAATGAAGTTTTATTTTTTTAGCACGTTAAATTTGAAATATCAACTAAAGAATGGATAAGTTTACATAGATTTGAAACGGGGATTTACAATATTTTAGCGAAAATTCAACAAATTTGTTCAATGTTTTAAAATTAAATGCTTGTTTTAGTCAATACTCAAAATAATAGCTTGGGAAATAAAATAATAAATAAACAGGAACAACTATCTAAGTGACGATTATCAAAACGAAAGAGATATGCAGCCTTAAAAGAGAATGAAGAACTTTATGCCATAGAAAAAGAAAAAGAGAGGTTGAGATATTTACGAAGGAAAGAAGCTAAAAAAATTGTAAGCATAAAAGAGATGACTCCCCGTGCTCAACGAGAGCAGCGAAAGAGATAAACGCAAACAAGAAGAAAAACAAATTCAAGAAGTTATGTTACAAAATAGTATTGGGAATAAAGAAGAAACTACTGGAAAAGAAGAAGCTACTGGCTCAGCTGACCCTTTTTTTTATGGGATTGGGGTGACAAACGAGCACACAGTCCACCTGATGGTAAGTGGTTACTGTGACCCATTGATATTTACATCTATCCTCCATTACGAATTAAAATGCAGATGCGTTGTCACCCGTGAGGGCTAAGATGGAATGCCTCTTTTCTAGTAAAAAGGGTCTCCGGTTCTCTACACTCAGCATACGAAACACAACAGCGTTAAGCTGCTATTTTACGCTGGTATTCTGTGAGACCGTGGTCCTTCCCCGGTCGAGCCGACCCATTCGTGCTACAACTATACCAGTAATATAGCTGCAGCATGGCTCTACCACGTAAAAAATCCTATTTCTCTAAATTCATATTTAATCGAAGATTAGTGTTGCCCAAAATCGGTCTTGGTCTTGTTCTTACATTTTTGCAAGACCAAGATCAAGAACAAGACCGCCTAATTTTAGCAAGACCACGACCAAGACTGACCGTGCAAGATTTGAGCAAGAACAAGACTAAGCCTGCGAGACTCTTGCGTCTTGCAGTTAGGACTGAGTGTCGTTTCAGGGAGTATAGAAGTTCGGGTATACGCTTAGGGACTCTATGAGACGCAAAAAATATGTAAAAAAAATTGGAAAATTGGACTTATGCGCATTACGAACAATACCATAAACATACATAGCGGATGAAAATATCCATTAAAAAAAACAGTGCATCCCTAGTTTTGACCATCGGCACTTTGATAGTGCGCGGCGTCTTGTTGTCGACATCATCAAAGGTCGGATACTGACCTGTCAAAGAAATTTTGCAGCTATTCGGAAGTACAAGGTCAAGATACACGCGCCGGCGGCTTCTATTAATATCGCATACAATTGTCGCCGCCGCGCCGCACGCACTGCACTACATAAACTACATTTGACACTGTTTGATTGCCGCCACAGAGTACATGTTCCAAAGAATAAAATAAGTTTCCGGGTGCTCAGAGTGGACACGAATACATTATGCTGATCTCGCAAGGAATATTGTAATATTAGATAATGGTAAGGATAGGTAAATATCATAAAAATTTATTCTAGTAAGTAATTATTATAACATTAACTGTAGCGGACAGCGAGGAAGGCCGCCGCCCATACTCAGGGGTTATTGTCATCCATAAATTCCTTACTATTATAATAACCCTTTTTGTACAAACTTAGTTTAATAAAGTTTTTGAACTTTGAGCAGGTCAAATTTAGTATATTTAAAAAATTCCAGTTGTTGTAAAAGCGTATACATCGCCGCAAGAATGAACGTGGTAGAGCCAAGCTGCAGCTATATTATGGTTGTAGCACTAATGGGTCGGCTCGACCGGGGAAGGACCACGCTCTCACAGAAAACCAGCGTAAAATAGCAGCTTAACGTTGCTGTGTTTCGTATGGTGAGTGTAGAGAACCAGAGACCCTTTTTACTGGTAAAGAGGCATTCCATCTTAGTCCTCACGGGTGACAACGCATCTGCATCTTGAGTATTTATTGAGGATAGATGTAGATGTCTATGGGTCACAGTAACCACTTACCATCAGGTGGACTGTGTGCTCGTTTGTCACCCGATCCTATAAAACAAAAAACTAGACTAAGTATAATCTACTAGTTAGTCTGTGGTGTGAACTGTGGAGTTAAACTATGGAGTGTAGAGTAGAAGTAGAACCATCTTATAAGGTGCGAAAGTTGAAAAAGTGTCCAACTATATACTGAAAATAGAGGTTCCAAAACCTACCACAATAGCGCTGGCATCTGAAAAACTACGATATGAATATAGCTGTTATAGACGGAGTGAAGTCAGCTGAATTCAAATATTAAAAAATTTAATGACTAGAGTAGTTAGTAAAATGCTAGTATACAAAACACCAGAAGGAAGTTAGCGTAGAACATTATTTTTTTTAATTAAACTGTATGCCAATTAATTGCTCCTTAAATGCTCCAGCAGAATCCGAAATTGCTCCACCTCTATTGCTATTAGTTAATTTATAATTAATTTTTAAAAATTTACGTATCGAAAATTTTATTTTGCGTTAAAACATAAAATATTTACTTTTTAAAATAAAACTGTATGGTAATTAATTGCTCCTTAAATGCTCCAGCAAAATCCAAAATTGCTCCACCTCTATTGCTATTAGTTAATTTCGAATTAATAAAAAAAAAAATAACTATCGAAAATTTAATTTTGCTATAAAACATTAAATACCTACTTTTTAAAATTAAACTGTATGCTAATTAATTGCTCTTTAAATGCTCCAGCAGAATCCGAAATTGCTCCACCTTTGTTGCTATTAGTTCATCATCATTACAGCCCTTCACAAGTCTACTGCTGAACATAGGCCTCCCCCAAAGAATGCCACAAAGCACGGTCCTGAGCCACCTGCATCCATCGACTTTCTGCATATCTTACCAGGTCGTCACTCCATCTAGTGGGGGGACGCCCTACACTTCGCCTGCCGGTACGAGGCTGCCACTCAAGAACCTTTCTTCCCCGTCGGTTGTCGGTTCTTCGAGCTATATGGCCGGCCCATTGCCACTTCAGCTTACTAATCCGTTGGGCTATGTCAGTCACTCTGGTTCTACTGCGGATATCCTCATTTCTGAGTTTATCACGCAGAGAAACTCCGAGCATAGCCCTCTCCATAGCTCGCTGAGCGACCTTGAGCTTCCTCATCCGGCCAGCAGTGAAGGACCACGTCTCAGTTCCGTATGTCATCACTGGCAACACGCACTGGGTGTACAGTCTCGTTTTCAAGTTTTGAGATATACCTGACGAGAAGATGTGCCGTAATTTCCCGAACGCTGCCTAACCGAGTTGAATCGGTCGATTGGCCTCTCGGTCGAAGTTGGACTTATCTAGTCGGACTATTGACCGATCCGTCGATTGACCTCTCGGTCGAAGTTGGACTTACCTAGTCGGACTATTTGTCCAAGGTAAACATACTCGTCAACAACTTCGAGCTTAGTGTTCCCAACAACTACCGGCATAGGTGTGACATGGACATTAAAACATGATCTTTGTTTTGTCCATGTTCATCTTAAGACCTATCCGTTGGGAAACACTATTGAGGTCATTGAGCATAGTGCTTAGGTCCTCCAGCGATTCTGCCATAAGGACTATATCGTCGGCAAATCGAAGGTGAGTGATGTACTCGCCATTGATGTTGATACCGTATCCTTTCCAGTCCAGAAGCTTGAAAACATCTTCCAATGCAGCGGTAAAGAGTTTCGGGGATATGACGTCACCCTGTCTTACACCTCTCTGCAATTGGATAGGTTTCGTACTCTGGTTCTGTACTCGGATAGCCATCGTAGCCCTACTGTACAAGCACTTCAACACTTCGATATACCGACAGTCAACTTGGCATCGCTGAAGGGACTGCAGCACCGCCCAAATTTCGACGGAATCAAAGGCTTTCTCATAGTCCACATACGCCAGACATAGTGGCAAATTGTACTCTTCGGACTTCTGTACAATTTGCCGAAGGGTATGTATGTGGTCTATGGTGCTAAAGCCCTTTCGGAAACCGGCTTGTTCGGGAGGCTGGAAGTCGTCAAGTCTGCGCGCGAGACGATTCGTAATGACTCTCGAAAACAGCACGTAGACGCGGCTCAGAAGGGAAATCGGTCTGTAGTTCTTCAAGAGAGCGTTGTCGCCTTTCTTGAAGAACAAGACCACCGCACTTCTGCTCCACGCCTCCGGTGTAATGCCACCATGGAGGACGGAATTAAAGAGCTTCTGAAGGACCTCAAGTACCGGTTTTCCACCCGCTTTCAGAAGCTCCGCTGTAATTCCATCCTCGCCTGGGGCCTTGCCGTTTTTAAGGTGCTGGAGAGCCATTCTAATCTCGCTCAGACTGACGACCGGGATATCATCGGAATAATGTCGGATAAGACTCGCTCTTGGATCGTTACTCACACTTGCGTGCGGCTCCAACGATGACGTGTACAGCTGCCCATAGAACCTCTCAATCTCACTCAAAATCTCAGGTGCCCCGGAAACGATGGTGCCACATTCGGTCTTCAGCTTTGACAGTTGGCTCTTTCTGGCAGACAGATCTCTGGTAAAGACTTTGGAGCCTTGGTTCCGCTCGATCGCTTCTTCAATACGAGCTGTATTGAAGTTGCGTAAGTCCCGCCACATGCATTTGAAGATCTGTCTGTTCAGTTGCCTGTATGCTGTCAAATCTGTTGAAGAATGTAGCTTCATCTCCCGTCTAACAGCCATGAGATTAAGAGTGTGATCGGAGAGTTTTTGTGTTCTTCTGCGGCGGGTCTTGCAGAACTTAGCTCCGACCGCATGGACAGTTTCCACGAGCTTGTTATTCAAATCGTCCACTTCATTGCAGTCTTCTAGGCACTGAAAACGGTTTTGTAACTCGAGCTGAAAGGTTTCGGGACTTTGGATTAGAGCACGAGGGGGACGGAGCGTTGACTTCATTAGACGAGACCTCTCCAACTTAACGTTTAAGTTCAGTGTGCCTCTAACCATTCGGTGATCGCTGCCGGTTTTCACCCTCGCGATCACTGAGACATCACTGAATAGTTGCCGTCTGGTCGTCATAATGAAGTCAATCTCATTTTTTGTCGAACCGTCGGGGCTCGACCAGGTCCACTTCCTGTGGGGCCGCTTCTGGAAGAAAGAGTTCATCATAAAGAGTCCCTCTTTCTCCATGAAGTCGGCCAGCTGCTGGCCCCTTGGGTTCCTTTGCCTTATTCCAAATTTCCACACTTTCAGCTCACCGTTCTCTCTTGTGCCTAGTTTTGCATTGAAGTCTCCCATTAACACCGTATATTGGGTTTTGGAGGAATGCATGGCTCTAGAGATTGCTATTAGTTAATTTATAATTGATTTAAAAAAAAATAATTATCGAAAATTTAATTTTGCTATTAAACATCTACTTTCTAAAATAAAACTTTAAGCAACTAATTGCTCCTTAAATGCTCCAGCAGAACCCGAAATTGCTCCACCTCTATTGCTATTAGTTAATTTATAATTAATTTAAAAAATTTAAGTATCGAAAATTTTATTTTGCTATAAAACATAAAATATCTACTTTTGAAAATAAAACTGTATGCCATTTAATTGCTTCTTAAATGCTCCAGCAAAATTCAATATGGCTCCACCTGTATTGCTATTAGTTAATTTAGAATTAATTAAAAAAAATAACTATCGAAAATTTAATTTTGCTATAAAACATTAAATACCTACTTTTTAAAATTAAACTGTATGCTACTTAATTGCGCCTTAAATGCTTCAGCAGAAGCCGAAATTGCTCCACCTCTATTGCTATAAGTTAATTTAGAATTAATTTAAAAAAAAATTTGGAAGATTTAATTTTGCTATAAAACATAAAATATCTACTTTTTTAAATTAACTGTATGTCAATTAATTGATCCTTAATTACTCCAGCAGAACCCGAAATTGCTCCACCTTTATTGCTAATAGTTAATTTAGAATTAATTAAAAATACTTAATTATCGCAAATTTAATTTTGCTATTAAACATAAAATATCTACTTTTTAAAATTAAACTGTATGCAACTAATTGCTCCTTAAATGCTCCAGAAGAATCCGAAATTGCTCCACCTCTATTGCTATTAGTTAATTTATAATAAATTAAAAAAATTTAAGTATCGAAAATTAAATTTTTGTAGTGTGGGTGTTTTACGATTTCCGTTGGGTTCTTCGGCGTAAACAGTGAAACTTCATGTCATATACTAAATAATATCACCACACAGTTTATTGCGACATATTTATTATAACTTTTACAACTCGTTATTCACTAGTTAACAGTAAATATTAATATTATATCTTAGGTATCATTCTTCTTAAAGCTACGAGCCAAGAGAGATCATTCGCGGTAACGCGCAGGAAGTCGGACTCGTCGACGGCGTCCTTTTCCGTCGTTCTCATTGGCTAACGGACCGGGCGTAGGCAGAGAGAAGGGAGTAAAGTGTTGCCGCATTACACTCTCCCTCTCCAAGTTACAAGTGCGTCTCGTTTGTGACTTCGCACCGCCAATTCGCGGCATAGCGTTTCTATACTTACGAGGACGTCCTCGGGGACGTCTTGGCCTAACCGGTACAGAATCACTTCTTACGTCATTGTGGAACAAAGTGAGATCGGAAGAATGAAATTTTCCTACACTAGCACCGGATGACATATCACTAATTACATAGGTACTTGGACTTATTTGTCGAGAGATTTTGTAAGGACCATCTCTTTTTGGGAGAAATTTTCGCGTTAAGCCTTGGGATGAATTGCTAGTGACATGAGTTTTTACCAATACCATGTCACCTATTTGGTACTGAGGTGATGATTGACGCCGCTTGTCTTGACCTGCCTTGGCCCTATCTTGATTTAGTTCCGATTTATCACGGACTTCATCGAGTCGTTTAATAAAATTACTTAGATATGGCGTAATCTGAGGAACGAAGCTTTCTTTAGAGAGTATTGCCCTCAAATCACGCTGAGAGTCGTAAGGCGTTCGCATCTCTCGAGCAAACATTAGAAAAGCTGGGCTACAGCCAGTAGTGGAGCACGTTGCCGAATTCATAGAAAATCTAATTTCGGGCAGATACTTAGGCCACGCTCTATGATTGTTCTGGACCAGAATCGAAAGTTGGGTTTTGAGATCTCTGTTTTTTCGTTTGGCCGGGTTCGCTTCCGGGTAATAAGATTTTGCTTAGTATCAAGGAGGTGCATAGTTTGTTGCATAACAGCTGATACAAACTGTACTCCGTTATCAGAGACAATTCTCCTAGGAAACCCATATCTAAGGAAGTATTGTTCGATAAGTATTTTAGCGATTACTTCTGCAGTTGCTTCTTTCAGTGCAAACATTTCCACCCATCGAGTGGCGGTATCTTCTATAAGGAGGCTCCATTTCTCTCCAGATTCTCCTTCAGGCAGTGGACCAAAAAAATCTATTGCTAACACTTCGCCTCGTTGGTTTTGTACCGGAGTCTGAAGTAGTCCTGCTGGCTTTTGATTGGAAATCTTATATCTTTGACATTCTTCACAATTTTTAAGATATTTCGTAACAAATTTTCTCATTGAAGTAAAATAATACCTCTGTTTCAGACGTTGTAGCGTTCGTTCCAGACCCTGATGACCCGCAGTCGGTACGTCATGTACCTCTTGTAGAATACTTGTTCTCATCGTAGCGGGAATAACTAATTGGGGCTCCTCGGCATCTGATTCAGGACTTAAACGATAGAGAAACCCTTGTGACATTAAATAACCGCGTTCAAGCCATCGACTAGAAATTAGAATATCTGTATTCTCAATTCTCAAATAATCCAGGATGATTATTTTCTTAATTTCTGGGTCTGCCAGCTGGGAAGCACGTAGCTCTGTTAGGCTTACCCGAGGAACATCTATGGTCACTGAACAGGTACTACAAGCATTGCTGTCGTCATGCACAGGACGACTGAGTGTATCTGCAATGACATTTGCTTTTCCTGGTGTGTATTCAAAACGAATATCATAAGGTTGTAATCTTAAAGCCCATCTGACCAGTCGGCCACTAGGTGATTTAAGAGTCAGGAGCCATTTTAAGGGTTGGTGGTCACTTTTTACTATAACTGGATGACCTTCAATATATGGTCGAAACTTTTCCACTGCCCATACAACAGCAAGGGCCTCTCGCTCGGTTGTTGAGTATCGTTGTTCTGCAGGTGTTAAAAGTCTGCTGGCGTACTCTATTACGCGTTCGTCAGGATGCTCGCCTTGAACCTGCATGAGAGCTGCACCAAGAGCATAATTGCTGGCGTCAGTTCGTACCAAAAAGGGAAGACTGTAGTCGGCTTGTATTAAAATAGGTGAAGATGTAAGCTTTATCTTCAGTTCCTCGAACGCCTTGCGCTGGTCTTCAGCCCATGACCATGGTGCATGTATCCGGGTGAGCTTAGTGAGAGGCTGAGCAATCCCTGAGAAGTTTTGTACAAATTTGCGAAACCAAGCCCAGGTCTGTAAGAAGGTTTTGAGCTGTTTGACATTAGTTGGTTCCTTCATAGTGAGTATCGCCTGTATCTTGGTCTCATCAGGCTTAATTCCTTCAGGAGTCAGGAGGTGACCAAGATAATTTACCTCTGTACAGGCAAAGGAGCATTTCTCACGATTCGCTCGCAGACCAAATTGCCGAAGACGATCAAATACCAATTGTAAATCTTTCATATGTACATCTAGGTTTCCTTCCGAAATTACAAGGATGTCGCCTAAGTACGCCAAGACGACAGTGTCCTTTAAAGTACCTCCGGATCGAAATCTGTCCATCAATCTCTGGAAGGTAGCTGGTCTATTTTTTAAGCCAAAAGGCATGCGCGTAAAACGAAAGGTACCAAACGGTGTAATAAAACATGTTTTGTCACGATCCTTTGGACCCACACTTACTTGCCAGTAGCCTGACCTTAGGTCGATAGTGCTGATAAAACAATGACGTTTGGTGCATTGAAGTAGCTCGTCAATAGAAGGAAGAGGATAAGTATCGGTTTTAGTAATACTATTAAGTTTACGGTAATCCACACAGAACCTAACAGTGTTATCTTTTTTAGGTATCAAGACGGCGGGTGAGGATCACGCGGATTCGCATTCTTCGATTATCCCTTCTTGCAACATTTTCTCCAATTCTGCTTTCATAATCTCTTTCTTGGCTGGTGTCAACCGGTAAGGCGGGACGGATATAGGAGGATGATCACCAGTATCAATATAATGTTCAGCATATGTTGTGCACGCTCCCCCTAGACTAAAGATGTCTGAATTCTCTTTCAGCAGGTTACCTAATCTATAACGGTCTTCAGGGTTAAGCATTATAGCTTCATTCCCACGAAGAAAATCTGCAGAGGCACAAGACTCAAAATGGCTTAAAGGTTCAAACTCCAGTGGATACAATTTTGGGTCGTCCGAAAATTTCCAGGTGGAGACAGCAAAATCTATACAAATTCCTACTGCTGTAAGGAAATCTATTCCTAACAAGGTTTCATTATTTTCAGCGCCTGGTAAAACAACAAAATCAAGTGCGACTTGCTTTCCAGGTTTTATATTTACCTGTAAATTCGTTATTAGTACCTGGCGTATTTTAATCGAACCATCCGCTAGTTTAACACGCATTGAAGTACTAGTGGAGGGCTGTTTGTATTCCCTTAGTAGAGAGTACAGCTGACAACCGGCTATACTTCTCTTCGCTGCAGTATCTATTAATGCACGACCTCGAACTCCATGAATCTGGATGCCTAAAATCGGCCTAAGGTGTGATTTGGGCAAAACTGAACTGTTGGTTTGTGAATTATAACAATTTCCAATATCATACGGAAGCGTAGTATTAGCTTCTTTATTAAAATCCTGCGATAGACTGGCATTTAAATTATGTGCAAAAGAATTTATCGAAAATAAACATACCTCCTTCGATTTATTATTATTATTACCATTTAAAACACGGGAGGAAGTAAATTCTTTGCTTGGATATAACAATGAATGTCCTTCAATTTCTGAAATCATGGTGCCCTTATTCTTGTTAGATTCTGTCCTACTTTTAATGTCAAAACCCATGGTCAGCCTATTATTCGAATGTACTACGACTGGTGCACTAATGCCCGGGCTACACTAACTAGAAATGCCGTTGATTATCGCGTTGATGGGCGTTGAATGTAGGTGTGGCCACCACTTAACGCGATAATTCTACAACGGCAAGAACAATGCCGTTTCCCGTTGAACGATAACTCGAGTGTCGGTACATCAAAGAGATTAACGCACGAATTAACGCGTTGAAGCGGCCACACCACGTTTGTCTCATTGTGCACGGTGAGCGCAACGGAGTCGCACGTATGGCTACGATAGAGTGGAATAATGAAAAAGTTATTACGTTTCTTGAGATTCTGCAAACAGAGCCATGCTTAGGCAATGATAAAATATATTCATATAATAAAAATGTACACTCATCAAACATAGTGTAGCAGCGTCAACGTTCATCTTGCTTGAAATTCAAGGAATATTAACGTAAAGTGACCATACGTCCCGTTTTGAACGGGACTGTCCCTTTTCTCGGTCACCTGTCCCGTTGTCCCCAAACAAAGCAAATAAAAAATATAAATATAATTAAAAAATATGTGGCATTTAATAACTACTCTCTGAGGAACTTTGCTTTGATGAAGCTGGTGAACTGGTGATTAATTTTTATTTTTCACAATGTGTTAAAATAAAAATAATTATAATTAATGCGATTATAATTATAGTGAACACTAATTGTATAAAGTTACAGATATTAAATAAATAACATAATATTTTTTTTTATTGTTAACCTGCTAACTGGGGAGTATAAATAAACCCATGTCCCGTTTTGAGTTAATAAATAAATGGTCAGTTTACTTTAACGCCGTTCAACGGCATTGAAGTTGAAATGACGTTGACCGACCCAAGTGTGGCCACTCAGTTTATCGCGTTAAAATTAAGGCAATAATTGTTGCGTTTTTCGGCATTGACGTTTCTCGTTACTGTGGCCCCAGCATAAAGAAGCATTTAGGTTATACGAACACAAAATCTTTAGGCATATAAACTTTATAACATTTCATTTCGTAGAAAAATTCATATGGCAAAACTGACATAAACTGTTTAGGTAGAAAATATTTATGATTATAAATTTTACGTTTAATTTAGTGGGAAAAACTGTTTAGGAAGACAATTTTGAAATTCCGTAGGCATGAATGTCTCACAATGACGTAATTTAACTCTTGGGTTATACACAGTATTGTTATTATTATCATTATTCAATTTATTCATCTTTTTAACATACGACGGTGATTTTATATCGTAATTATAACTTGAAGAGGGACGGATATACGGTGTAGATACATGTAACGAAAAATCAAAGCTATTAAAATTAAGATCACTATGACTCACCTGAGTTTGTGACTTACTTGTACTTTGTGATGACAGCTGATTATCATTGTGGGAGAAATAGTTTACCTCGACCGAGTTGAATCCTGAGTTACATTTTGCACATTCTGACCGAATTACTCCTTTCTCTCCGCAACCGTAGCACATTATATTAGCCGTAGACGAAACAGTGTTCATATTACAATCTTGTTTTTTCAATTTACGACATTCCTCGCGTCTACGTCCATAGTTTTCACAATAAACACAATACTTTCTTGAGACTTCGAATTGCCTATTTTCGTTCGGGTTTTCGATCATAGGTGGTTTGGGTTCCACTGGAAGGATCGAAGACGTATTTGTATTGGTGACACGAGTAGTTCGTGTGTTGCGCTGCTTTGTGTGCTCCGAGGTGTTATTGTTCTGCGCATGATGACCAGAAAACGGTACGGGGCGTGTTCGGCACACGGCTGGACCCGTGACATGGCGCGTCTGTGTGTCCATAGAATCTTCTATTTGGCAGGCACGTTCTAGTAGTTCTAGGAAGGATCAAATTTCTTCTCGTCGGATGCGCTTTTTAATGGATTGTATTTAACAATCCATACAGCATATCTAGTTGAACTTTTTCGGTGAGATCACCGTGAGGTAATTTCGCTAGAAGCGCTCGAGCCTTTGATACAAATAAATCAGTATTTTCATTCTCTTGTTTTGTCTGAGAGAATAACTCTCGATAAATCTTGTGTGGTGGACGCCGGTCTCCAAATGCACATCGAATGTTATGGACAGCGTCATGCCAGTCGGTGACCTGGGGCTTTATACCTTGCCACCAGGTACCTGCTTCATAGGACAGCAGCATCGAAACACCACGAAGGGCGTTGGCATCTGACACATTTACACAGTTGTAAATAACAGCCTAGATTTAAGACGTTATTAATGTTGAATATCCTTTAAGACGATCTATGTAGTTATTTAAGTTTTAGTCACGTAAGCTTACAATTGTACGTAAGCTTGTTAATGTTTTTTGTATGCCTATAAAGAGTTGATTGTATATCTTTATAGTGATTGTCACCTATGTATTTGTAGTAGTTATTGCCAAATAAAGATCTGTTATATGTCTTTATAGTGTTTGTCAAATACATAATTAATGTTTGTATGCCTATGCAAAGTGTTGTGTGTTTTATAATATTGTATCACATATTTATTAGTAGTTGTTATAAAGATTTGCTGTATGTCATATAGTGTGTTACATACTTATTAATAATTGTTTGCAAAGATTTGTTGTATGTAAATGTATAATTGTGAAATAAATTATGAGTCATACTAAACACCCCCCCCCCCGCACACTTCCCTCCTGTCCGTTCATTGGTCAAATGGAGCATATGCGCCTCACGGGCGCTTGCACGAGTTGTGCAACTGACCGAACGAAATAAAAGGCATGCTGTGAGCGACCCAAATCGATTCCGCCTGTGGCACCGCTCTCGAGCGGTCGCGTCTAGGTAGTCCGCACATCCGTCCCCGTACGGTAGTGCTCTCTCGCTCTCGCGCCTCCGCTGTCCTGCTCGCACTGTACAGTGCGACGCCTGGTGAGTCCTTTTACGCTAACTCCAGTTATTACCTCCCTGTCTCCGGACGGGGCGGTTTGACTGTTGGTCTTGCTTTTTAACTGTCATTTTGTTTTGTGATTATTTTATTGTTATTAATTGTAACGTGTATATTGTTTCAAGGGAGTTACTTGCTCTTTTCAGAGCAAGGCCCTGTTCTTTTGAGAACCAGGGCACAACTCCTAGAATAAAACCGTCCCGTTCTTTTCAGAACGGTGATCCCGCCCTTACTGTTCTTAAGAATACGATCTGTTCTTTTCAGAACAGTATCCCCCCAGCCCCATTCGTTTCTCAGCATCATGTCCAAACAAGACCTTATAGGGTCCATCGCGTCATGCCTTAATAGGCTGGATAATTCGGCTCTCGCCGCAATCGAGGCAGCTATTGCCAAATATGCCCCTCAGGCAACTCAACCGACGCCCGTTATAGCGGCCTACCTCGAGTCCCGGAACTCGTTCGCGCCCCTTGAGATAGACATGGAGTGCTCAAACTCCAACTCCGACTCAGAATCCACACTCCGGGGCTCTGGTTCTACGGAGACGTCTGACTCAGACGGATCCGAAGAATCAGAGTTCACGACAGTGTCTTCCAAGCGTCGTAAACGCGCCGCGAAAAACGTTTCGGCGGCCTCTGCCGCCCCCGCAGCCCCCGTAGCTGCCTCAGTCCCCGCAGCTCCCGCTGCAGTTTCCGCGACACCACTGCCCAAGCCGGCCTCCCGCTGTGCTTCTAACCCGACTAAGAAGCAAGTTCCGCCCCCTGTCTTCTTACGAGACAAGGCTCAATTCACCCGCCTCTCCAAAACCTGCTACGACGCAGGAATAAAATATGACCAAGCCACCAACCTCGGGGAGGCTATTAAAATCTTCCCCAAATCTGTCGACGACTTTCGTCGTCTCACCAGGCTCTTCACAGCCGAAAAAGTCTCTTATCACACGTACGCTCTTCCGGAAGAGCGCAAAATCAGGGCCGTCATCCGAGGCGTCCCTTTTGAAATTTCCAACGAGGAAATCCTTGAGGACCTTAAGTCCCAAGGATTCCCGGTTGAGGCTGTGCTTAAAATGCACAGCAGAACGGGCTTGAGGTTCCCCCTCGCTCTCGTTATTCTTTCAAACGCTCCGGAGGCACAGACTATCTTCCGGCAGTTACGCACAGTGTGTGGGCTGTCGGGAGTTAGGGCTGAGCTCCCACATAGGCGCGGCTACCCGGCGCAGTGCCACCGCTGCCAATTATATGGTCATGCGGCGGCCAACTGCTCCGCCCCACCCAGGTGCGTTAAGTGCCTCGACCCCCACAACACGAAAGAGTGTCCCCGGCCCAAAAATGCCGAATCCCCACCCGCGTGCGTCCTGTGCAAACAAACAGGCCACCCGGCTAACTACAGAGGCTGCCCTTGCGCACCTCACCCCCGCCCCATTAGGCACGCTCCACCGCCGGTTAATGCTAAGTCATTCCCGGCCCTCCCGTCAAGATTGCCACCTAAGAGATATTTTCGCCCATCTCAGGTAGACCCAAGGCCCTCCCGGGTCCCTCCCCCTCTTCTTCGCCCACCTCCGGGCTTCTCGCAACCATTACAGCCTCCAGTCTTTCCCTGGGGACCCAAAAAGGCCGACCCTCCGCGGTCGTCCCCCGCTGCACAGCATGAACAACCCTCAGTGGCTGATGATCTAAATACGGTGTACGCCGCTATTAAGAACATCAACATTGGGGAGATCACAGTCTTAGCACGCAAATTGCGCGCTGCCAAGTCCCCTCAGGACAGACTCCTTGCTCTTACAGAGCACCATAATCTTTTAAGTACGTTATAAAATTATTTTAATCATTTCATCGTAAGGTAAATACGTCGGGTTAAAACTGCCTCCGTAGGCACTCACTAATTAAAACTCTCTGAAACTTCTTCAAAGTCTCAGAGTTTCATTAAACATATTTATTCGTGAGGTAGCTAAGTGTGCAACCCCACTCCCTCTCGCTATCGCATCCGCAGGCCGAGGAACTCCCACTCGAACCCGCCTATTCTCTGTCAAACGATCTGAACTACCTCCTGGTGGCTCAGTCAATTTCATAATTAAACTTTCATAAATAATTAACCTTTTACAATCAAATTGCCTTCCCAGGCACTCCCTCAGCGGCTTATAGCCGCCTGCGCCCTCTTTTCCCAAAAGAGGGTCGCTTTACGATACGGCATAGGAAGCTTTAAACAGCTGGTTGCCAGTCCCCAAAGGCGGTTTTTAGGGGTTATCACATAGGCTCCCCCGTTAGGCGTGAGTCCCCCATAACCACGATGGATAGCCATCGTGGTATGCGTAATGCATTTTCCGCCTCCCGTAAAGGGTAGCCCTTTTCCAAATTGCTTCGGGCGCAAAAAAAAAAAAAAAAAACGACCCAAATCATTACCAGCTCATTAGTCGTCACTCGCTCATCGTTCGCTCTGCATCCAGCCCAACAGACATCTCTACACTGCCTCAACAAGCTACACTCTACAAAGTCGCTCTTGTTTTCATATAAACAATAGTTTCATTTAACTTCATTATCCTATGGTCAAGAAGAAGTCTGCGTTTGAACGATACGGAGCCCTGCATAAAGCTCCCACTTCGTTTAATGGTCAAACGAGTAGCGGATCCCATTTCGTTTAACAGTCTTTATACGTTTCAACAGCATCGAGGAATCCTTCCAATGACTCGTTGGGTGCGCCGCTGAAACTTTGCTTTGCTTTGGTAGTCTGAACTGGCGTAGTTGAAGGCGGTGTCAGACGATCTGCGAATGTCTCGAGCAGACGCTGCAGACCAGCACTTCGATGCTGGTTTGGCCATGACCAGGTTCTTCATCAAGGTTAGCGTTGTCTAGGTTGCGGCGTACACGTGGCATGTTGGTACGTTTTTATGATTAGTGAGTGCACGAATATTATTCACTTTTACGCCCCCGTCCCCGCCCCCTACGATTTCCGTAGGGTTTTTCGGCGTAAACAGTGAATCTTCATGTCATACACTAAATAATATCACCACAAAGTTTATTGCGACATATTTATTATTAAACTTTTACGGCTTAGCTTTCCATTTACTCCCATCGAGATGGGGATTGATACGTATTTTTACATAAAAGTTACACTATTATAAGCACACACATAAAGTCTCAATATGCGGAAACACGTACTTTTTGAGAAAAAACATTATTTGAAAAATAATTATTTTTGCAATGTCTATGTTACATTCCTAGCGTAAAACTGGCGCCATTTTGTAATGTCATTGTCGTCGTCTGTACGGATGTCGATTCTTTCCGAAAAAGATAGATTTTTAAATCGATTCTAATAGTAAGCTGTCGTGATATCACAAAAAATGGATTTCTAAAATATAGATATATTTTCCTGTTTGCATTTATAAGATACCATAATAAATGATTTCTTATGGAAAAAAAGAAATTCAATTCAATTCAATTCAATTCATTTTATTCATTTGCGATATATGGGTTACAATAGGTCTTAAATAATTTAACAAAATACAGCCATATTCTACCTTCCGGTGTGCAAACTACTTAAATATAAGATTTTATTTATAATTAAAACTAAATGGAAAATTCCGATAATTACATTAACATAATATAACCCTATTTGTATATTTGCACTACTAACATAATAATAATTCACAAAATAATGATAAAATACATGTAATAATTAAAATTGTAATGTCAAAATAATAATGTCAAAACGAGTATAAATTATTGTTTCAAAATTAATAACATAGATAACGTTTCGTTCAATAAATTTGATAGATAAAATTTAAAAATTGTCATATAAATAATCGTCAATATTATAATACGCTTTTTTGGTTAAAAATGTGTTTAGTTGTTTCTTAAAAATGTGAAGGCTCTTAGAATCTCTTATATATTTAGGTAAATGGTTATACAGACGTGGACCCATACAGAATACGCTTTTTTGAAACAAAACAGTCTTACTATTGGGATGGCTCAATTTATCTTTATGACGCTGGACATTTAGTTTTTCGTAAAAACTTAAGTTTTGACGTATAAATAAGACTACCTCATATATATATAGACATGGCATTGTTAATAATTTTAAATTAATGAAGTATGGCTTACAGCTCTCACTTTGGTTAATTTTACAAATGGCTCGTAAGCATCTTTTTTGAGCTTTAAATACTGTTTCTTTGTCCGTACAATTACCCCAGAACATAATACCATATCTAAGTGTAGACATAACATAAGCATGATATGATGCCATTACGGCGGATGTGTCTACAACTTTTCCAAGCATATATAACGCATACGAAAAACGATTTAATTTCATACACACACTGCTCACATGAGACTGCCAGTTCAAATTGCAATCTACATTTATACCCAAAAATTTTATATTGTCTATGGTATTGATTTTTTGTCCTAGATAATTGATATTTAAATTATTTATTTTATTGCGTTTTTGATAGAATGTCATAAGTTTTGTTTTTTCTAAATTTACATTTAAATTATTTATGTTTAGCCAATTCATGATTTTCTCTAAAGCAAAGTGTATGTTACTTTCTAAATCTATTTTGTTTTTGCTAGTGAAAATAACTGTGCTGTCGTCAGCAAATAATACTATTTTGTGATTAATGACGTTGGGAAGGTCGTTGATATAAATAAGAAATAACAATGGTCCTAAAACACTTCCTTGCGGTACTCCAGTTTGTACGACTCTGTATTCAGAAACATAGGTTATTTCTTTTCTTGATTTTACACAAATTTTTGTAATGTGTGTACTTTGTTTTCTGTTAACTAAATATGATGTTAGTAGATCTAGTGCATTACCTCAAATACCGTAGGCTTCAAGCTTTTTGAGTAATATTTTATGATCAACATAATCAAATGCTTTAGTAAGATCCATGTAAAGTGCACATACAGGTATTTTATTATTTAGGCTAGACATAACGGTATTAAAAAAATTGTATAGAGCCATATTTATAGTCTTATTTTTTCTAAATCCTATTTGTTCTTCTCTAAGAATATTGTACGTTTCAAGGTAGTTATATAAAGAGTTATAAATTATTTTCTCAAATAATTTTGAGAGCACAGGTATAAGTGCAATGGGCCTATAGTTAGACATATTCTCCCGATCATTTTTTTTGAACAGTGGTTTGACAATGGTAGACTTTAGTCTTTCTGGAAATATACCATTACAAATACATAAATTGAAAATATAACTAAGTACCGGAGCAATTGCACCGGATGCGTATTTTAAAACTCTTGTACAAATTTCATCACAACCAGTACTGTTTGTATTTTTAAGAGATTTTATAGCTTTATCTATATCAAATGATGTTGTGGGTGGTATAAATAATGAATTGGGATTGTTGAAAGTTAACTTATATGGTTTATCACTATTTGGACGGTCTTTATTAATTTTGTTGGTATAGAAATTATTAAATGCCCTAGCTATAGCTAGCGGATCCTCAATTATATCACCATCAACAATAATTTTACTAATTGCTTCTTCATTTGTGCTATTTTTGTATTTATTTATCACTTGCCAGGTAGCTTTAGATTTATTTTGTGCTGTGTTAATATAGTAATTATTTTGGGACTTTTGGGTAAGTTTGATAATTTTGTTTAGACGTTGGGAATACTCTTTTAATATAGTTTTATTTTCTACGCTGCGTTTTTTTCTGTATTGCCATAATAACTGTCGTTTATGCTTAGTACATTTTTTTATCCCATTAGATAACCATTTTGTTTGTTTACGTGAATAGACTTTAATTTTAATGTCAGGAAAGCATAGGCGATAGAGGAGGGTAAACAAGTCATGAAATTGGTCAAAAGCAAGATTAGGATTTTTTTCCTTATAAACCTCGTTGAAAGTGAGAGAGCCCAAATAATTGTTAAATTTGTGAAGATTTTCTACATTATAATCGCGTCTTCTTATATGCCAGTAATTAAGATAGTAGCTTTGCTTGACTGGGCATGTCAACAGTTGTGCCGTATGATCTGACAAAGCTAAGTCATAAGTATTGCTCTTACACCCTTGAATATTGTGAAAAATATTGTCGATACATGTACCACTAATTAGTCGTGTAGGTACTTTTATAGCTGCTTTTAGATTATAGCTTGTTATTAGTTGTATAAAATTTTTAGAAATTTTGGTTGCATCTATTATATTTATATTAAAATCTCCACAAATTATAATTTTATTTTTATTATTATTACAGTATTTTTTTAATATTAAGTCAAAATTATACAAAAAATTATTGAAATCTTCATTTCTATTTTTTGGAGGTCTATAGGTACATATTATTTTAAGTTTATGCTCTATAAGTTCAACTGCACAACACTCGATTATGTTCGTTTTACTAAGTTGTGCTATTTCAGGAAGAGGTTTATATTTATGACATTTCTTAACTAGTATGCAGGAGCCTCCATGACGATTTTCTCGAACATGGTACGATGCAAGAGTATAATTATCTAATTTGAATAAATTCGTATCATTGTAAGTCATATTATGTTCAGTTATGCATAGAACATCAGCCGAGTGCCCATCTAATTCGAGGTTATTTAAATTAACAGTTAGGAGGTCAGATTTAGCAATTAATCCATTAATATTTTGATGTAATATATATAGTTTTTTATATACGAAAAAGATTTTTACCAGAATGTGTTATATTATCATGCCTGGGAGTGATTTCCTCTATGCTATTGTCTTTCAATATATCGTCACTCTGTGTACATGTGTCTACCATTTCAATATTGTCAGTTTGTGTACTAGTAGTCTGAAGTGAAGTAAATTTTGAGGAAATTACTATATTTTGGTAACGCTCAAATTTTAATTTGTAGTCAAGGCGTAGAATTTCACGTAGCAGAAAACGACATGGTATATATGGAGTAAAAGTATATTGATGAAAGAAAGGCTTCGAACCATTTGTATTTATGAACGAAACATTAGTAAAATTTGTACATATAAATCTTAATACATAGTTAAGTTTGCCGATGTTTAAATTCCTATTATATGGTATTTCTGTAAATATTACATTAGTATTTGTTATACTATAAAGCCAGCTCCTGATACAGAATTCAAATTCATATGGATTATTCTTATTCACGCCGCCAAGAACAACAACATAATCATTTTTTGTAAGTTTACATATTTCGTTCTTTTCTGTTTGTAAGACTTCCTGTATTTTGGCTCCTGGTTTCCAATAACAAGTTACAAGAAAATTATCGTCAATTAATTTTTGAAGAGTTTTGCAAATATTTCGCCCTTGTTGGTCAGCAATAACAATTATTTTCCTTCGCATCTTAAATGTGGCTAATTTGTAATTGTCATTTTTTTCTCTTATATAATATGGCAAAGTGTTTCCTAGTTGAGTTTTTATAGTATTAAGAGATGTATTGATATTTGTGTCTGTTGCAATTACTTCCGTGTGTTCTTTGTGAATATCTTCTTTCTCTAGATGACTGTGACATGATGTGTTAGGCAGATGATTTGAGCTATCTTTTTTTTTCTATGTTATTAACTAATTCTTGTTCAATGTCTTTGATTTCGTTAATACTACACTGTGATATTTCTATTCTGTTTATAGGTGTACACAGTAAATTTTGTTCTGGTATCTGCAAAGTTTGTCGTCTCTTGTTCACTGATACAGGAGTCGTATTACATGAGGAATATGTAGTATTTTTTTTTAATGTTTTTATAATTTTTTGGTATTTTTCAATTTCTAACTTTAAACTAGTATTTTCACTATTGAGATTATCTATTTCTTGATGAGCAATTAATAAGTCACTCGACAGCTTATTTATTTTTTCATTTAAATCAATATTATTTTGACTTTCATATAGAGATGTATTCGGTAAGCTTGCCACGGTTGCGTCAAACAGTATAGAAGAGGAATTGAGATCTGACATATCTTGTAACGAACTAGAGCGTTTTGGTTTTCTATACGTTATATTTCCAAATTCCATTTTTTAATTAGGCCTGCTTATTAAAATAATTTTTTAAATATAATCTTAAAATACGCCCTTCGTTATATAAGCGATAACAAGAAATAAAAATATATACGAATATAAAATAAAAGATGTTTTCAAACTCGTGGGTTAGACTCGATCCCACACCTATTGTAATAAGTGAATAACACACTAAGTTAAGCTGATTAGACCAATCTTCTACTATACTACTATAAGTCATGGATTGAAATTATCAATATTATTACAAATTTTCATATTTTTCAATAGTGGGTAGCCGTTAAAATTGTCAATTATACTTATTATACTAATATTTCTTCCACAAATTTTATGAATACATTTTATAGCTACAGTCAGAATAATCACATTATATCGTACATATCACTAATATACTGTTCAATATATAACTTTTTGTAGGCAATAATGCAGTTTATACAAAATAAATGTTTAATTATTGAGGAGGATACACTTCATTCTTCAACATTCGCCAATATTTATTCATTAAGCGGAAATATTTGGAATTACATACTCAATTCATGGTTTTTTTACAACAACACTTCTTTGATAAAAACAATTTTGGTTCACTTTATCACTTCTTTTGTTATGAAAACACTACAACGTTAGTTCATAAGATTTAGGTTATTAAATAAAGTGGAAGTTTATTCATATAAATTTAGATTTTTAAGACACTTCCTATTGACAATAGTATGTATAGATTATCTCACATTTGGTTTTATATCCAGTAATTTAATGAATTTTGTATTATTAAATTTAAATTTTATAAATAACGGTTTATGATTTTAAAGTTGATTTTTCACACTATTTTAAGTGTTTTCACTGGTAAATTAATGTTTTTATACTGATACACACTAGTTCTAAACACACAACTTTTTAAAACTGCTTATTAGACACTTTCCAATTTTTAAAACTTATTTTTATACGAGTCCGATATCAGGCTTGTGCTTGCGTGCGTGTTTCGTTATCGATTCTCTTGGAATTCACTGAATATGAAAGATAATACAATAAATGATCTCTTATCAGTAAAATCAGTTTTAATGGCGATTTTCAAGGATGTTTATTTTAACAGTACCTATTAGGGCAGATAATAAATAAAATAGGTTAGGTTCTACTTATGTCAAAGAACTCGTACCCCGACTCCACGTGGTACGAGTCTGTCCTACCCCTAGAGTGGTTATATAGAACCGGAGGCGCGTAGGGGGAGTAGCCTCCGCCTGCTGGGATGACTGCGATTTGTTACGCAAAGGCGTAGAGGCTGCTCTTCCCGCAGCGCCGGAGACGTTGCAGTCTCAAAATATATACAGAAATCCCTCTGAATTAGTCCCCCTACACCTCTTCTCCCCCCCCCCCCCTTTCCCCTCAATTCGACGAATGTCAATGGAAATTCGTAATAAAGTAGGCTCAAAAGGGCTAGAACCCAGAGCCGTAAAGCCAGTTAAAAAAAAACAACAACAAAATATTGTTAAAATAAGTGATTTTTATTAATTTATTTCTCAAAAAATACGTGTTTCCGCATATTGAAACTTTGTGTGTGTGCTTATAAAACTGTAACCTTTCTGTAAAAATACGTATGAACACCAAACTCGATGAGAGTAAATGGAAAGTCGTACCACTTTTACAACTCGTTATTCACTAGTTAACAGTAAATATTAATATTATATCTTAGGTATCATTCTTCTTAAAGCTACGAGCCGAGAGAGATAATTCGCGGTAACGCGCAGGAAGTCGGACTCGACGACGGCGTCCTTTTCCGTCGTTTTCATTGGCTAACGGACCGGGCGTAGGCAGAGAGAAGGGAGTAAAGTGTTGCCGCGTTACATTTTGCTATAAAACATAAAATATCTATTTTATAATATTTTAAATTTTATTAATTTAATTATAATATATTAATTTAATTAAATTAATATAAATAAAAAAATTAAATTAATATATAAAAATATATTAATTTAATTTTTTTATTAAACTAAATGCCAATTAATTGCTCCTTAAATGCTCCAGAAAAATCCAAAATTGCTCACCTCTATTGCTATTAGTTAATTTAGAATTAGTTTTGAGAAAGAGTAATCCCATTTGAGTAATAGCTCCATTGTCAATAGAATGTAGTAACATTCTATTCATATACTTTGATGTTTTTGAATAGAGTAGAATAGAATAGAATAATTTTTTATTCAATATACATTACATGAGTAATTCTTATTGAAAGTCATTTTTTACTTTAACATTCTATTCATATACTTTGATGTTTTTGAATAGAGTAGAATAGAATAGAATAATTTTTTATTCAATATACATTACATGAGTAATTCTTATTGAAAGTCATTTTTTACTTTACTACTGGTTCGAAAAAACCCTCTGTCCTGGAAAGAACCAGCAAGAAACCCAGCGGGACATTTTTTTAAATAAATTTTACAATACAAAATGATTACAAACTATTTACAAAATTTATTTTAGAAACTGCTTGGAAGCGACCACCTCATTCCCAGGGGTTATTATCAACCATGTATTCATTTATACTAAAATAACCCTTTTTTTTAAATCGATGTTTCACTTTCGAAAATATCGAGGTTCTAATATCGCTTTTTTATGAGCGATGTTGCATCCCTACCGCCATACCAATATTCTCAATATAAGGTGTCTATCTGCTTAGACGCCTTGAGATAATTGTAGCGGACAGCGAAGGAGGCCGCCGCCCCATCGCCCCTTCACACCCCGTTGCGCCCCGCATACCCCACACACCGGCAGCAGATCACGCGATGTCGCCGACCAATCAGCGCGCGGCATCGCCTTAGGACGCTACTCACAAACCGAGACGCTCTCTTGCGGAATATAAGAAGGGCGTTTTGGTCTGTGAGTTGTTCATTTTGGAAACGGCACGAGAAGAAACCTCAAGAGAAATCCAGAAGACTCCCCTCTGTATATAGTTTATTAGTGCCACATTTGTAAATAGTTGAATACAGTATAGTTCTACAGTACCATCTTTTCTTTAAGCAGTTCCCTAGCGTAGTCAATTAATACAGTCCATTAACAAGTAAATTTCATACAGTCCACATTTGATCCCTAATATTCTTGGTCCTTCGCCGCCGGATAAGAAGCAGGAAGAATATAATCCATTATATTCTTGGTCCATCGTCGCCGGATTCAAGCCAGAAGAAAGAAGGTAATTACAGAAGAAAGAAGGTAATTACAGAAGAAAGAAGGTAATTACAGAAGAAAGAAGATAATTACAGAAGAAAGAAGATCATTATAGAAGATCTTCAATGAAGAAAGAAGTACGTCAACGAAGAGAGAAGATCGTCGGTACTAATTCCTTCCTCGTTTTTTATTACATCTACGTCATATACGCATATTGTCTGTTTCCAGACAATTCTTGTTTCTTAAACCGCGTTTACGCGGCCGGGAGGTTGCTCCCTAACGGTGCCAAACTGTGACCATCTGGTAACGCCCTTGAGGCGGGAACGTCGTCCAATACCTGCGTCTTTTTGAAGATGATCGGAGGTTGCAACGTGGGACATCATCATGCGGAAGACAAGAAGCCAGAAGACACGGAACGACGACGAAACGCCAGTAGGAATGCGGATATTCGTCCCCGTCCGATTGTCTCGCGTTGGCACGAGCGCCCTCCGCCGCGCCGCAGCCCCCGCTCGCGCCGGCATCTATGCCCGCGCCCGCGCCGCCGCGCCCCGCTATGTCCGTGTCTACAACCGATCGCTTGGGAGAAGTTAGCACATCCACGCCGCGTACAGAGACGCTCGCCGCGATTATAGAAGATCTTCCGACTACAGAGACTAGTTCGATAGTGCGTACCGTCGCGCCTGTAGCAGACGTTGTACATAGGCCCGCGCCCCGTCGGTCCGTTTAGTCCGTTCAGCACGGTCGACAGCTAGCGCAATAGCAAAGTTAAAGCAAATCGAGTATAATACCGCGCAGGAACTAGCTGCAATTAGGAGGAAGCAATTGCAAATCGAGGAAGATCTCATCAAGAAGAAATACGCTAGGGACATCGCTCAACTGCAGGAAGAAACGGATAGGGAAAGTTTAAACGAAGACGAATTAGTGGAAAATAGGGTACGCTTTGATAGGTGGTTAGAGAACGTGGAGACTGTGCGGGGGGAGCCCTACCGCCCGTCTCAGGCCGCGCCCCGCATCGATATAGAGCAGGCCCTGCCGAGTAGGGGAACCGGTTACGACCACGCTGAAGATGCCCAGAGGAGGTTGGTTGCGAATGATGTCCGCGCCGCGTAGATACGATACAGAGGGACAATGGAGTCGCCGTAGAAATGAACCAGGTGGATCGCCGTGTACGGGTTACGTCGCCGTCGCGCGTCCAACGCCGCACTCTATCGCCTATACATAGATCGCCACATCGCCACGCGGATCGTAGATTACCGTCGCCGTGTAAGGATGTAGGTGCACGTAGGTCGCCATCGCCACATCACCATGCGGATCGTAGATCACCGTCGCCTTGTAATGATGTAGGCATAGATAAATCGCCACATCGCCTTGCGGATCGTAGATTACCGTCGCCGTGTTATAGGGATGCAGGTACATAGGTCGCCAGCGCCACAGCGTAGGCTAGAGGGAAATAGGGATAGAGATAGGTCGCTCACCCCGCGAGGGAAAGATAGGGGTATAGAACGGCTAGCGGAAGCCTTAGAAGGCATGATAAGACTCAGACCAGCCGCCGCGAAGCAGACGCAGGACTTGCCTATTTTTAACGGTTCGGCCGCGGAATGGTTAGCGTTTAAAGCCGCGATGAAAGAATCCACGCGTTTATATGGATTCACAAATACGGAAAATATGGCAAGGTTAAGGAACTGTTTACGTGGTGAGGCTAGAGAAGTAGTATCGGCGCTGCTGTTTACCGCGAAGGATCCGGCAGACATTATGCGGACACTGGAGCAGTGTTTTGGCCGCCCGGAAGTAATTATAGATCGTGCGTTAGAGGAATTAAAACGCCTTCCGCGCCCGGGTCAAACCGCCCAGGAGTTAAATTCGTTCGCTATTAAATTACAAAATATAGTGTGTATTATGCAGAACGTCGACGGCAAAGGATATTTACAAAATCCGATGCTAACTAGGGAGGTTACGAGTAAGCTTAGCCCTCACTTACGGTCGCGTTGGTGCGATTATGCGGAGCACTACGGAAGTGCGGACGAACCGGACATTGTCACGCTATCCCGGTTCATGATGAGAGAGGCTGACCGTGCGTTAAGTCCATGAAGTTATAGATAAAGATGGAGACCACACTCCGAATACCTACTTGAAGCTTAACCTATGTATTACTATCTCGCTCTCTGTGGGCAGGCCCTCCCTTTCTAAGTAGGTAACCTTTATTTTATTTTTCCCAGGATATCGCTATAAGTAGTTGAGTTACATTAAGTGTTTTATTTATAAATATCTATATCTCTGTTTACTACTAAGACCTAGTCTATATAGATTATATATTTTTGTACAATTTTTTTGGGAATTGACTAGTTTTATGAAGAAAGGTTTTCATTTCCATGGGCAGAACCGGTATTAAAATATGACCACGCATTTCCGTCACAACCCATACAATGCCGAGCCTATTTAGAAAATGTGGAAAATAAATATATCAGAGAATATTTTATAACTACCATTTCGATAATGTATTTTCTGGTTATTGTATACAATTCCTAAACGGTACCAACGAAATATAAAATTTATTATAACCCCGGGTGATCAATGAATTGGGCAAAATATACCTGATTTATTGTTCAGACAGACTAAATCTATTTCTGGACAATTATTTAAAAAAAAATATCACGAGGACTAAAGCAGCGTAGCGGAGCTCCTGCCTTAGCCTTCTGACCTAACCCATCCGAGTCAGGCTGCTCTGAGCTGAAATGTGTATAATACTATATTCCACACATCCAGTTCATTTTAAGAATTATCTACAATTCCTAGGAATTCTATATAATAACGGATTTCATAGATTTCTAGTAACATGTACTATAATAGGAACGATAATATATTATTATTTTGAGTTGTTATCAGGAAAATGCCGCTGCCCATCTCCTGTTTCATTTTCCCTCTGACACCTCTTACAACACCCTCGGAACGATATGGGGTAGTGGATATTCTCACACCACCACTACATGCTTTGTTAAAAACCTTAAAAAAATAAATAAAAACACTTTCCATATTAAAATTATTTATTGAATTTTTCACACCATGTGGATTACTCTGTGGCTTTTTGAAGTCCTTACAGATATGAGCAAAGCGCCCTTGAATAATATTTTCAATTTCTGACTGACCCGTATACTTTTTAATAGTGTCCATTAAAGAAGACCTATCCTGAATTTTTTAGTTTGGCGCGCCACTTTTTGCTTAAGAATCTTAGTTTTCGTCTCAAGTATTTCTTCTTTAGTACACTTTATTTTCACTTGCACGCCCCTATCAATCTTCGCGGGATCGTCGTATTCACTGCTGACCTAAGAAAACAAGAAAACTTTATGAAATCAGTATTTTTAGCATCGTACATCGTCGTAGGGGTACAGGGTCGTTGCGTGATGTTAGATAGACTTCCTGAAGAATTGGTTTTAAAAATGCAAAAAAAATGTTTTCAAATCAGACTGGTATAGTTCCAGAGATTAGAGAACTCTAACAAAAAAAAGAAACAAATAACTCTTCTACATCATAATGTCAGTACAAATTTACATCACTTAATAGGTAACATATAATACACCGGAGCGCGCCTTCATGAGCACGCATAAATGAAGCATCAAACAAGAAGCTTTATGCTTAGTGTCGTAGTAGTTACCACACTGCGACTGGCACTAAAGAGTTTAAATATATATGTGTTTTAAGCTATATAATACATTATGTAATGTAATATTAAAGTCCTAATAAATACAAATAAAAGGTATGTATTTAGTAATAAAGGAAAAGGACACTTACAGGTAATTTGTTAAGATTGCATAAATTTTCAAGAATTTTTCGACATTGTTTTTTACTAGTTTGGTCTTCAATATTACAGCCAGTACATGTCACTTCTGTTTCCTTAAGTGCAGAACTACTTTCATAAATGTCAGAACTAGTGCTTGGTACAGCCAGAGCAGCTATTTGCACAATAGACTCTTCATGTAATGCACTTATTGTCTGCAAATAATAACATATTTTACAAAATGTTGCTTTATATCATACATCTAAACTACTACATTTCTAAATACATAATTATTATAAGCGTTATTAAAGTATCAGAATAATGAGAAACAAAAACTAAATAAAAATAAATTGTCTACCAAAAGAATATATTATGTTACTCATTTTTAATTTAATATTATGAAATCCGTCATTATATAGAATATATAGGAAGTGTACATAATTCCTAAATTTCATGCATTTCCGGTAACATTATAAGAAACATGTACATATAATTAGTTAAGGTCACACGGAAAGTCTCAGATACATCATCAATATGGTCACACTACTTCAGTGCGATTTGTTTTAAACAAAAACAATAAAATTGTTCAAACTTAATTAAATTCAATGTAAAACTATTTGATCTTGACAAAGTTATAATTTACTAATATGTTTAAAACACTGATAAAACGTTTCAGCAAAAAATTAAGTGAAAATACAAAAAGTATGTTTACAAGTATTCAATGTCAGAAGTCACTATTTAAACACTTACGTGTGAAATCTTATATCACCTCCTGGACACCAACTACTGTCGCAACCACGTACTACACAAGTTTGCACCATTTCTTGAATTTTATAACAATAATTAACTTTAAATATCTCAAACGACGCTGTGAACTGCTAAGTAAACAACCGCCATATTTGTCTAATTTATGTTGACTTATAGGGCTAATGTTGCCATATTACCGAATCCTTAGGAAATGGGATTGTAGTACACTGATTCATGAACCCAATAATGCATACGAGACCTTTAGTTTTGGAATTTTTAATGTAACTAATCGTAGATCAACTATTTATTTGTTGGTACATTATTTTACAAAGCTTAACTTCTGATTTAGTTAGTGTGGAAATTATTTCTAAGAATTTACCGGGAGATTCAAATAAAAACATAGCAATATTGTGTTCCACACTAAAAAGAGAAGTCAGACCACAGAGAGTGAGATAAAGATACGTAGGTATTTGACTCAAGCTGTTGTTCCAAGTGTGGCCTCCATCTTTATCTATAACTTCATGGTTAAGTCACGCCTATACGTCCGTAACGCCGACTAAGGAATCGCCCGTAAGACGAGAGGCGCCACCGTCGAAAAGGATAGTGTCGACACGCCGCGTAGAGGATAGGGCCCGCGACGTAAAGACGTTCACCGCCCAGGAGGACACCGGTAGTGCCTCATGTATGTGGTGTGGGGGTGAACACCCTATCGCCAAATGTAGGAAGCTAGAGCAAATGGGTTCGGACGACCGGTGGAAGTGGATAAGGGAAGATGGGGTGTGTTTTAAGTGCTTAAGCAGCAAACACCGACGCATACGTTGTAAAGCTAGGAAGTGCGGCGTCGACGGCTGCAACGCCCCCCACCACGCTCCCCTTCACAACCGCAAGGCCCGCACGCCTGAAGCGTCGGTAAAACCGGATGAAACCGTGCTCATCGCGTCGAGTGTTAGTAGTAGTGCGTCCGTACTATTGAAAGTGTGCCCCATAACCGTGCGCGGACCGCGCGGCGAGGAAGTTAATACGTATGCGCTACTTGACGAAGGCTCTACCATATCGTTGATCGACGACGACTTAGCTCGCGAGTTAGGAGCGGAAGGACCGGTAAAACCGCTCAATATTAGAGGAGTAAATAATAGTCGCGAGGCGAATAGTAGGTTAGTTAATATAGGGATACGTGGCAAGACGCGCAGCGAGATGTATAATATAAGCGCACGAACGATAGCAAATTTAAAGATAGGCTCGCAGTCTGTGAGTAGGGAGTGCTTACGGTTGAAGCACTTACGCGACTTACCGAGTTCGGTGTGTTACGACGACGCGAAGCCGAGATTGTTATTAGGCGCCGACAATTGGCATTTAATAATTGTCTATTTGTCTATTTTTTTTTCTTAAAAACGTTAAATTACCCGTAGTTTGAGAATAGGACGTCGAAGGCAGCCCATAGCTGCACGTACGTTACTAGGGTGGGTAATTCAGGGAACCGTGCCGCGGTTAACGTGTAGGGAAGACGGCGAGACCGTATTGCACGTAGCGAGCACTAGCGGACGGTTAGATAGGGACATCCGAACGTTTGCCAGTCAGGACGAGGAGCTAACGGAACTCCTCAAACGGCAGTATGAGATAGATTCCATAGGTATCTCGCTAAAGAGTAGACCGCGACGGGATGAGGAGCGCGCTGTCGACATATTCCAGCGCACCGTCAAGAAGGTCGGCGAGCAATACCAAGTTGGACTGCCATGGAAGGACGACAACGTGCGGATGCCACCCAGCTACGAAATGGCAGCTCGAAGACTACGGACGATTGAAAGGAAGATGGACCAGTCGCCGGAGTTTCGTGACGCCTACACAGCCCAGATAGACAACCTCCTGGCGAAAGGATACGCAAGGGAAGCCGAGGGGACGGAGCGAGAGGATCCCAAGAGCTGGTACCTGCCACACTTTGCAGTACGGAATCCAAACAAGCCGGGGAAGACAAGAGTAGTGTTCGACGCGGCAGCGCGCGCATCCGGTAAATGTCTTAATGATTATTTACTCGACGGCCCCGACTTATTACGGAACTTACCGGGCATACTGTTTCGGTTTAGAGAGAATGAGATAGCAGTGTCCGCGGATATTAGGGAAATGTTCTTGCGTGTGAAAATCGACCGTCGCGACCAACCCGCGCAATCATTTCTCTGACGAGGAAACGAGCGACACAGCCCACCGCGGGAGTACGTTATGACGTCTATGATTTTCGGCGCGAGGAGCTCGCCATTTCTCGCACATAGTGTTAGAGATTATAACGCGCGCGCACACGCAGAGACACACCCGTTGGCACTTAACGCTATCGTACGTAGCCATTATATGGACGACTATTTAGACAGTTATGCAACGGTAGAGGAAGCGGTAAATACGGCAAGGCAGGTTTCGGAAGTACACCAGAAGGCCGGTTTCACCTTGGCAGGCTGGAATTCTAATCACGCAGCCCTATTGGAAGACAAGCCGGAGGAATTACTGGCGCGCAAGCCTAAGGAAGTATGCTTAAGGCAAGACAGCCTAGGCAGAACCCTAGGGTTGTTATGGATGGCCGACGAAGACGCCCTAACTTTCAACACCTCTATGAATAGGGTGCCGCAGGAAGTAAAGGAGCTACAGCGACCACCGACCAAGAGGGAAGCATTAAGCGCAGTTATGTCTGTGTTTGACCCGCTCGGACTGCTAAGCTACCTCACCATCACCGCCAAGATCCTGCTACAAGACCTATGGCGTATGAAGAAGGTCGGATGGGATGACGAACTACCCGAGGAGGCAGCAGAGGAATTTCAGAAGTGGCTGCGAGTCATCGAGGAGGTATCACGACTGCGACTGCCAAGGTACTATGCTCCTACGGGGGGAGGGGTAGAGCGTCAACTTCACGTGTTTAACGATGCAAGCGAACGTGCGTACGCATCCGCGGCATATTGGCGTATAAGATATAGCGACGGAACGGTTAGGGTGCGATTAGTGGCGGCTAAGGCGAAAGTCGCCCCGATCAAGGCGCAAAGTATACCGCGATTAGAGTTGCAAGCGAACTTAATAGGCGCGCGACTCGCGGAATTCGTGCAAGGCGAACACAGAGTGGTAGCGGATAGGGTCCTATATTGGACGGACTCTACTACGGCGCTCCACTGGATAAAAAATGATACGGCGCGTTACACTCCATACGTGGCTCACCGGTTAGGGGAGATAGCTGAGAAGACATCACCCGAGCAATGAAGGTGGATACCAACTGCGGAAAACGTAGCGGATCAAGCAACGCGTATGAATTTCGCAACCAAAGAAGAAAGTGATAAGTGGTTCACAGGACCACCCTTCCTCTACGAGAACGAAGATAGATGGCCTCACCGACAGGAAGAGAAGACAGGGGATGATGAAGAGTTGGAGGAAATCGTGGCGCACCAGAGCGACACCAAGGACGCTCCACACCTGCCAGACGGAACGATTCTCATCCTACGAGAGGTTGGTCGGGACCTAGGGCGGAGTGCTGCGGCGGCCTGTTAGGATCGCCGTCCTCCCGAGGGAAGCTTAGGCTCGCAGGCTACGCTGGGGGGAGGATGTAGCGGACAGCGAAGGAGGCCGCCGCTCCGTCGCCCCTTCACACCCCGTTGCGCCCCGCGCACCCCGCACACCGGCAGCAGATCACGCGACGTCGCCGACCAATCATTGCGCGGCTTCGCCTTACGACGCTACTCGCAAACCGAGACGCTCTCTTGCGGGATATAAGAAGGGCGTTTTGGTCTGTGAGTTCATTTCGCCTGTGGCATCGCTCCCGAGCGGTTGTGTCCAGGTAGTCCGTGCTCTCGTCCCCGTACGGTAGTGCTATCTCGCTCTCGCGCCTCCGCTGTCCTGCTCGCGCTGTACAGCGTCGACGCTTTGGTGAGTCATTTTCGCTAACAGCTCTTGCCCCCCTGTCCTCTGGCGGGGTGGTTTGACTGACCTCTGCTTATTATTGTTTTAATTGTTATTTTATTGTTATTTTTTATTGTTGATTTTTGTTATTTCTTTTGTTATTCTTTTGCTTTTCTTGTGTTGTTATACGTGTATATTGTCTCGTAGTACGTCTCGTGTTCAAGTCCCTGTTCTTTTGAGAACAGGGACCGGTCCCGTCCTTACTGTTTCGTAGAATTACTGCCCCCAACATGTCCACAGTTACCCAAATTAAGTTCCTCGTCGCCGCCCTAAACCAAACTCTTGGTCTGGGCTTAAACCTCGATGAGACGGCCCTCGCCGCCATCGCCGCCCATGTTATTCCCCCAGCCCGTCAGGCACTCCAACCGCCGCCCGTAGTCGTGGCCTACCTAGAGACCAAGAACTCTTTCGCCCCATTAGAAATGGAGTACGCATGCTCCGAGTCCTCTGCGTCGGCCTCCCGGAAGAGGCCCGCCACCAATTCTGGTACCGGTTCATCGAACTCCGACGGAACCGGGGATTCTTCGTTCACCACGGTTGTGATGTCGGCAGGTGTTAATGAAAGAGAAGACGTGTTGCTGAGACTAATTCTTTAATTATACTGATTAATAAACTTAAGAGAACATGTATTACTTACACTACTAGTAGGGTTGAGGCACATACACTACACCTCCCCCGATACTTAAAAAAAAAGAAATGTTCTTTATTTACTTTTTTTTTTACATATTATTTTCTTGATAGATATAATAAAAAAATGATTTATGGTTACATGTAAATTATATTGTGAATTCAAATATTTAATTATAAAATGATATGAACCCTGAATCCTATTACATAAAAATAAATTTAATATTGAAGATTAAAATAAAATACAATGTTACTTAGCCATTAAATTTATATAATTTCTAAATTTAGTAAACATAATTGAGTAAAATAAAGCAGTTAAATAGAATATAAAATAATTAAAAAAAGATTATAATCTCATGATCATGATCAGGTCAGGTTATACATAATATTATCGAGTCAATCCAGGATACGCATGCGATTTTATTTCGTACGTCATTAAACCTGTCGTATTTTTGGTACTAACCAACGTTACAACATCATGTTAACATAATCATGTAGATATATAGGTGGGCAACAATAATAATGCATTTTGCAATAAACTTGACATCATATTATATGTACTTTTTATCCTTTCTAAAAACCTGATGTCTACGAAAAGTTCTCATTGACTTTTTAGCATTTCCATAATACTCGTTTGCGCATCCGACTATCACTGAAATAGCTAATTATCTACCAGATCTTGTGCTTTACCTATTAACATTCCAACATATTCTCATTACTGAAATAAGTTTATATGTCAATTTACTCTAACCAATGTGTATAAAACACTCACTGAATTTATTTTTATCAGTCAAATCTCTCAATATTTAATTAATTATTATACTTACAATCCCTGCCATTCAACACAAAACTTTAAGTATCTTAACCCGTCTAATCACATTAGTGAAATAAAAGAAAAAAAAACTTGCCAAGGAATTATTACAAGTGTTTGAAATAGGTTTTATTACGATCTACCTAGATGTTCATATAATATTAAAATATTGGAATCAAAATGCGAAAGTGATCTATATTTTTTTTTTAAAAAGATTTCGACCGATGATACCATTCTCCATAATTGGTAACGAATTAAAAACATAGAACTTGTTCTCAATAGTTAGATCGCTTGTGCTCAATTACTGAAATACAACATACATATTTGACATAATTGGGCAATATAATAAATATATAATATATTTTTTTTTACTATTTTACAGGCATTACAAATTTATATCATAATATAATCTCGTATAATATTTAGGTACATATATCATTGTCAGTCAGGGATTGAGGCTCACAATATTTTGGTCACAACAAAATTTAAAGTAATTAATTGCAAACATAGTATAATGAGTTTCAAGATCGTATTAAATAAAGTAATTATTTTCATAATCCATACATACTAAGTCGGCATCACTTTACTATTTTCTCAGAAAATAATAAATTGTAATAGATAAAACGTTTATGATTTGAAAGTTCAATCAATATTATACCGAAAATAATTGATTACATTTTATATTTAGATATCCAGAACAAAGAAGTCAATGCAAAGCAATGTACCTAATCATTTTCGTTAACATAACAACAGACAGATCAAAATACATGTTGTGATCCCAGCCGCGTAAGCGATTTATGACACCTTTGTTTTAAATTCCAAAGTACACGTATATGGAGACGTTTGAGATTACATCGTATGATGGTACCTACTTTTAACAATACAATAAGATAATACCGTGAATAAAATAATTTACCTTTCCTAATAGTTTACCGTTAAATATTTGTTTTAAACATTTTTTCTTAATTTACACAGTTTAGGTAGTTATATTTCCTTGTGATAATAACTTTACATACATTATCGTGTATTCATTATTTAAGTTATTTATAATAGTCGAAAACACATTACTACTTTTTTATTTTATGACTTTTATGGAATATGTTTATCTTAATTGAGACATAAATTTAAAATATACAATATTACACACCTAAAGTTTGTTTAAACAAAATATTTATTAACATTAGACGAGACAATTTTTTTTTTTAAAAAGCAGATACATAATTTTATGTTTCGTTGTCCATAATAAAAAAATACTATTGTTATGAAACTTAAAATAATAGAGTAGATACACTTTCGACTTTTTTTTAGTAACTAATATACAAAATTTCGTTTAAAATTGTAAAAATTTTACATTAACCAAAAAAAAAACTAAGAGAAATTTAGGGTAAAGTTATTGAAAATATGAAAAAGTTTTGCAAATTCATATAAAATATATCTAAGCGAAAACGTATTTATCATTTTTTTTTATTGTGGTTGTTTTTTTTTGCTTTGGCGGGGATTCCATTATGACCTCATTCTAATTGTTCTCATGTCCCTACATGTTAATTATTTTCATACTTGCACATCTCCATAGATAAGCACATCTCATTACATTCCTTTTTGATTGTCAGGCCTATTATTTTTTCATAATTGTTGTACGTACTTTATTTCTTTCTTATATTTTTGACCTTTAGCTAGCTTTATTTCTTTTAGTATTCTCTCTCTTTAATATTTATTTATTAATTAGATACCGGGAATCGGAGTATTAATTCACTTCATTTATATTTTATTTCGTGATATTTATCACGCGGGTACTTAATAAATATGGGCCCCCCATTTACTTGGGTATTATATTATTTTTTCATAACATTCATTTCATTTTATTGGTACATAAACTTTTTTATCATACTATCTCAAGGTAGAACTGTACCTTGGGTTGTGCGCACAACCTTGAGGTCAACTTTTAAGTCATTTTAAAAAGGACTCCAACAATGGTCACGGAGGAAAACTAAGTTCACACTATGATCCAATGAAGGATGTGACCTCTATGTACCATTATCAAGGGTAACAAATTTAAGACTTCTCTTGTCCCCAACAGTACTATTATGAGTAAACTTGTTCACATCTCACTTGTACTGAAGGTATTGTTCCCTAGTACCCGTTACTTCCGATTTTATCATCCAATCATGGAAACATACCCTGCTCGAGGACTATATGCTTTGCCAGTGATGGACGTTCCCGTATCTCTCCATGATTTATTTATCAAGGTTATCTTTTATTTTATTTTGATTGTCTTCGTAAATTTTTATTTCTTTCTTTATCTTTATAGTACCTGCTGTTATCAACTTGACTGTATCGGTAACTTTTATATACTTTCATACTCTATTTCCATTACTAACTTTCATAATTCTCGCTCATAATGGTTTCAATACCAGGATTTTAAGCATCATCAAATATTTGGGTGATCAGTCCAATATTGACGAAACTTAACAACTCAATCATTCGTATCCACACATTTGAACATTCCTTCTCTCATTCCTCACGCCTTTTAAATATATACTTTTTAATATTGTACAAAAATGAGATAACTTTTTTTTTGTCAACAACTTTTCATGTCCGTGTTTAACTTTGTTCAGAAACATTATTATTAAAACCTCTTTTAATGATTATTTTCCTTATCACATTAAAATGATACTTTTAAATATTTTCTAACTGACACAGAAGTTTATAATATAATTACATCGCATCGCTTATAGTTATATTACTTTTACTTATATCGAAAAATATATTAGCATTAGTTATACATTTAATTACATATAAAAATTTTGGATTTCTAGAAATTTAGGAAACCGTATAACCTACAGAAAATAATTGGTTATCACTATTACAGCTAAGTTTATATTAAACGAAACATTAATTTATTTCCAATTTTTGATTTTTAAGCAGGTCATATTAACTTTAAGTTCATTTATTAAAGGTTATGTATTTTTTTATATAGTTATTTAAAGGTTTTCATGCCTTTAGAAAAGAAGAAAAATAATTATGACTTATAATAATAGCAACTTTTTTTTTTATAAAACCCTTTTCAAAATTGTATACTTACATTTAAATAAAATTTATCACGGAAAAAAGTTTGGCTGAATTTAAAAAATGTATTTACTTTAATACGAATCTTGTCATTGTAAAATATAACTTAATATATTGTTTTTTTTTTTAATACAATACCTACTAAAATATTATAAATATTATAAAATGTTAAATTCAAGTTACTTGTAAATACCGTACATTAAATATTTAATGCATTACTTATTTATTTAATATAAAACATAATAAAACATTATTAAAATCAAATGTTAAAAATTACGCTGAAGCGATGTTACCTCTTAAATCTTCTTTTTTCTTTTCGGTTTAATTTTCATATCTTACTGGACAAAGCTCGCTAAAGTACAACTGCTCCTTTCCTTATTAAATTAATTTGCTGTTTCTTGAGTTTTGGTCTTTGGCCATTAATTAAGAAATCACTTTTTATTCTTATTATTATTTCTTAGTTGCCTTCATAGTTATGTTAAAGATAAATACATTATATACGTTATAGTTTTTAAATTTTCAGTCAATTATTATTGTGGCCTCTTCTTGTATTCATATTTATTAATTTTTCGTCACATCCGGTATTGCGTCCATTCCGTTATAATATTTCTTTTATCTGTCATTTCCCTTCATTATTTAATTTAAATTTCTTATAATATTTTTATTTATCTTTTTTTATGTAGTAGGCCCCGGCGGTGCGCATGCATTGTCGCAGCGCACCGCCTGGCAGGGTCGCCATGTGATGTCGGCAGGTGTTAATGAAAGAGAAGACGTGTTGCTGAGACTAATTCTTTAATTATACTGATTAATAAACTTAAGAGAACATGTATTACTTACACTACTAGTAGGGTTGAGGCACATACACTACACGGTGAACTCCAAACGCAGCGGTAAACGCACCGCGAAAAACCGCACCCTCCCTGTCTCAGCGGCCCCTGCCGCTCCTTCAACCTCCGCAGCTCCCGCTGCCGCCTCTGCCCCCGCAGCCCCGCCGCTGCCTCGGCCCCACTTATGTCACTAGACATCCCCGCTCCGACCAAGCTAGCCTCTCGCTGTGCTCCAGTCCTTGCCAAGAAGCAAGTCCCGCCCCCTGTCTTCCTAAGAGACAAGGCTAAATTCACAGAACTCTCCAAAACCTGCTACAACGCAGGCATAAAATACGACCACGCCATCAACCTCGGGGAGGCTATTAAGATCATCCCCCAATCAATCGACGACTTCCGGCGTCTCACCAGGCTATTCACAGCCGAACGAGTTTCTTACCATACGTACGCTCTTCCGGAATAGCGCAAAGTCAGGGCCGTCATCCGCGGCGTCCCTTTCGAATTCTCTAACGAGGAAATCCTTGAGGACCTTAAGTCCCAAGGATTCCCCGTAGAAGCCGTGCACAAAATGCAAAGCAGAACGAGCCAGAGGTTCTCGCTTGCCCTCGTCATCCTTTCCAACGTGCCGGAGGCGAAAGCCATCTTCCGGCAGGTACGCACAGTGTATGGCCCATCGAGAGTGAGGGTTGAGCCTCCACATAGGCGCGGGTTCCCGGCGCAGTGCCACCGCTGCAAGCTATATGGTCATGCGGCGGCCAACTGCTCCGTCCCACCCAGATGCGTTAAGTGCCTTGAACCCCACAACACTAAAGAGTGTCCTCGGCCCAAAGACGCCGAATCCCCACCCGCGTGTGTCCTGTGTAAACAAACAGGCCACCCGGCAAACTACAGAGGCTGCCCTTGCGCACCTCATCCTCGCCCCAGTAGACAAGCTCCACCGCCGGTTAATGACCGCTCATTCCCGGCTCTTTACCAACGGATGCCCCGTCAGGGCCTTTCTCAACCCATCCAGGGATTCTCTCGGCCCTCTCAGGGTCCCCCTAGGCCCCCTCAGGGCATTATTCGGCCCCCTCTGGGCTTCTCTCAGCCTATGCAGCCTCCAGTCTTTCCCTGGGGCCCCAAAAAGGCAGTACCACCGCGGACATCCTCCGCCCCACAACAATCACAGCCCTCAATGGCTGATGACCTAAAAACGGTGTATTCCGCTATTAGGAACATCAACGTTGGGGAAATCGCTGTGTTAGCACGCAAATTGCGCGCTGCGAGGTCCCGTCAGGACCGTCTCCTCGCTCTTGCAGAGCATCATAATCTTTTGTGTTCGTTGTAAGTTAACTTAAATAACTTAACTTCACCAAAGTCTCACGGTCGTATCAAACCTAAGGGTTTATCGCTTGTAACCTTTAATATTCGCGGTTTGCGAAATAACCTCCCAGAGCTTAAGCTCTGAACAGGAAACTAATCTCAATACTAAGGACACTAAAGGCCTTTCCATGAAAAACTTCTCTCTTCTTCGTAATGACAGACCCGACCACCGAGGCGGCGGTACGGCCATTTATTACAAGAAGACACTTCACTGCTCTCCCATTTCTACTCCGCAACTTTCCAACATGGAAGCCACGGTATGCAGGCTAGCTATGACTGGACACCAGTCCATCTTCATAGCCTCCTGTTAGAACCCTTCCCCTCAAAAAAGATTTTGAGGCTATTTTATCTCTAGGCAATTCAGTCATTATGTTTGGAGATTTTAACTCCAAGCATACTGAATGGACATGCCGTACTATTTCACGTAGTGGCAGGATACTGCTCGATATCACGCAGTCTCTTGACCTTACCGTCCACAGTCCCCTCGGTGCTACTCACTATCCCGATATCACCGCTTACGCTCCCGACGTGCTGGATTTTGCACTATTCAAAAGTGTTTCCCTCAACCTCAGGGCAATCGAGACACTAGACGATCTAGGATCCGACCACAGACCGGTCTCCCTCATTCTTGGCCATCAGCCACCCCCCTCAACACCCTCTACTAAAACCTTCACAAATTGGAAGGGCTTCAAGGAGTCCCTAGCGAAAGCTCTAGACTCACAGGACTCCCCCATCTCACTATCGTCGGACTTCGACAGTCCCGAAAAAATCGACAACGCGGTCGATTCACTCTCCACCCTTATTAAAACCTCCCTTAAGGAGAATGAAAGGGTCGTCCCGGTTGCTAATAATAATGGGCTTCCCCTGCACATTAGCAACCTATTAAAAGCCAAAAAAGCTGCTTTCCGGAGAGCAGCAAAATATCCCACGCCCGAATATAGGCGCACGGCCAATCGTCTTCAACGAGAACTCCGTTTCCGCCTCTCTGAATTTCGAGACCTCGAAAAGAGTAAGCTCATGGAGAATATCTCTCCCTCTCATACATCGTACTATCAGATGGCAAGAGCCCTCCGCATAGACGCTATCACCCATACTCCCACTCTCTCCCGTCCCGACGGTACGGTAGCCTTCGAGGACGAGAAAAAGGCTGAGTGCTTTGCAGACAGCATTGCCGCTCAATGCTCTCCTAGCTCTCAACCCGTCGACCCCTCACACTTCCAGGCAGTGGAGGATGAGGTCCGCCGCCGGAACTCACCCCCTACAGCCTCCGAACCTATTTCTGTGTCCAATGATGAGATTTCATCCCTCATCAAAGAACTTAAGCCTAAAATGGCTCCGGGCGCGGATGGCATCTCCAACCAAGCCCTAAAACACTTTCCTGAGCAGGTGTTTACCCTTTTATCTATTATCTTCAACGCCTGCTTCAACCTTAGTTACTTTCCCACTACGTGGAAAGAGGCAACTGTGATTGGTATTCCCAAGCCAGGCAAGCCTCTCAACCTCCCCTCCAGTCATCGCCCCATTAGCCTCCTTAAGGCCATGGGCAAGCTCTTCGAAAGAGTCATCCAAACTCGCATGAGGCGCCATCTGTTTCCCACAGACGGTGACCCTCTTGTCATCCCCCATCAATTCGGTTTCCGAGCGAAACACTCTTGTCCTCAACAAGTTCACCGTATTGTGGAATATATCCTCAGCGGTTTTTATCCTCGTCGTCATAAGACCATCGCGGTCTTTTTCGACATAGCTAAAGCCTTTGATAGAGTCTGGCATGAAAGTCTTATCTACAAATTATACAAAATAGGTCTCCCCGATCGTCTAGTACGTCTCGTGGCCTCTTATCTAAAGCATCGTACCTTTCGTTTTAGACACGAAGGCACGCTATCTTCTCAGCGCACCATCAAAGCTGGTGTCCCTCAGGGCTCAGGACTTGCTCCTCTCCTGTACATTTTGTTCACCAACGACATTCCCATCCCGTCGAAAGGTGTTCAGCTCTCCCTCTTCGCAGATGACACTGCCCTATACTGTAAAGTTATCTCGCTACCTTTCATGCGGAACAAAATCCAAAAGTCAGTTGATGACCTAGGAGCTTGGTTCAAAAAATGGCGCATCGATGTGAACCCGGAGAAGAGCTCCGCCGTTCACTTCGATTATAAACGACGCCGACTCAAATACACTCCACCCCTGTCCCCTGGCATACGACTGCCAAATATTTAGGCGTTACCCTTGACACGAGGCTCACTTTCAGGCCCCACGTCAAAAGAGTAACCCGTCACGCACGTTTTTACCTGAGTAGGCTCAACAGTATGTTGGGCCGACACAGTAAAATGTCCCTCAGAAACAAGCGTACCCTTTATAAGGTCTGTATACGACCAGTCATGTCCTACGCGGGCCCCATTTTTGGCCACGCTGACCCTAAAATTATTAATTTCTTTTTTTTTTTAAACTTTACCCCCACACTAGGATTTTCTCCTGTGTCGTGGAGGCAGTTTACAAACATAAATTGCACAAGGACAAACATCCAGACCCGGAACAATTATTTGTAGGCCATACAAATACTTGTTCCGTGCGGGGTTCGAACCCGCGGCCCCCAGCGCAACAACTGATTGCTAAGCCACTGTGCCACGGAGCCGTCGATAATGAACTCCAAGTAGTTCAAAACCTCTTTTGTCATCGAGCTATGAACGCACCTTGGTACGTCCGTAATGCCGACCTTCATCGGGACTTAGAGCTCCCTACAATCCAACAATTCCTTAAAAAACTCTCTGAGAACTTCTTCAAAGCCTCAGAGTCGCATTCCAATCATTTTATTCGTGAGGCAGCTAATTATTCAGCCCCACTCCCCTCCCGCTATAGCGTCTGCAGGCCGAGGAACTCCCTCTCGGACCCGCCTAATAAACTTTCAAACGACCTGAACTGCCTCCTGGCGGCTCAGGCCAACTCTAATTAAGTTATTCATAATTAATTTGCCTTCGTAGGCACTCCCTCAGCGGCTAATAGCCGCCTGCGCCCTCTTTTAACAAAAGAGGGTCGCTTCCGATACGACATAAGAAGTTTTAAACAGCTGGTAGCCAGTTCCCAAAGGCGGTTTTTAGAGGGTATCACTTAGGTTCCCCCGGTAGGCAGTGAGTCCCTCATAACCACGATAGACCGGCTGTCGTGCTATGCGTAATGCATTTTCCGCCTCCCTACATAAAGGGTAGCCCTTTTCCAATTGCTTCGGGCGCAAAAAAAAAAATTACAACATGAGGCGGAAAACTGAAGGAAACTAGATATTTGCGTAATACAAGAAAATTTTCTTTAAGCAGTTCCCTAGCGTAGTCAATTAATACAGTCCATTAACAAGTAAATTTCATACAGTCCACATTCGATCCCTAATAATAGTATTGCCAACTATCTGCTGGCTCAAGTTGCGATAAATGAAAACATGGCTTAAAAACAAGCATCCAAGCCAAAAATCTTGAAAATAAGTAAATGAAACTATGACTTAAAAGACAAGCATTCAAGTCAACAATCTTTAAAAAGATAAAAAATTCCACCGAAATTGTTCGGGACGGCCCAACGACTTTAAGAAACAAAGTGATGAAAGAATATTGTTTTGTATAAAAAGTGAAATTACCAACGAAATCGAGTAAATAGTTTGTTAATATAGTTTTACAGTGTGTTTACAACTCTTAATATATTTGTATAGAATGTCGTTTAAATAATAGTTAATATAAACAACTTTAATCGTTTAAGAAAAAATCGACCAATCACAGCGCGTCATATCGTCGAACTTTCTGGAAATTTAACCTTTCAAAGCTCGGCGAATTCATTTGGATTCTCAAAATGTCATTTTGTAGATCTCTCAAAACAATTGTTTTTTAAATCTTATTTATAAGAACTATATATCTAATTTTCTAAAAAAAATATTATAACTAGTCTCGTTACTAAATTACGCTTCTATAAAATAAGAGTATTTAGTTCAAATGACGAGTTTCAGCCATGATGCGTCGTATTTACTACAGTATATCCCTGTGTCGTGTCCGTGACTGTTGCCCTACTGTATTATTTTTAAAATTTGAAAGTGTTTACATATATACAAAAGTTTGTCGAGTTTTTTTATACAAAGGGTAAGTAATTACATTGTTTTTTAAAAAGTTTTGCTTATATTTCGTATTTTAACAATTTTTATTTAATTTATAAAATTAGCATTTCAAATACCGTCGTTCACGTATGAAATAAATCCTCAGAATTAACTGAAAATGAAATATAAAGTGTAAATAATCACCATAAATCATGAAAAAAAACACAGAAACTCATATTTTATACAGTCCAATGTGAAAAAATGACGTTTTATATTATAATTTCGATATATCGTGAAAATTATGGCAAAATTATTTTCAACAAAAATGGCGTAAACAATACATAAACAACAAATAAATATATATCTGTTACGCAGCCCTAATCCAGGCAATCTGCTGCGTTGCATCGGCTTACGACGATCACGAGGCGCCGTGTCAGCATAACGTGTCTACTGTCTTGTATTACCTGGTTCTAATATTTTACCGTGTGAATCCATTCTACATTCAAACATCGAATTAGAGTCACCTCACTTAGTTATAAGAATTAATTGTAATAATTACTTTAAATTAAATATATCTATACATATAATAAAACTGTAAATAGCAGATGTCTGTACATTTTATATTTTTGTAATAATAGTGATTGAGGGGTACTAAAAATAAGTAATTAAATACATTTCTACCATTTTTAGAATTTTCTGTCTGTCTGTCTGTCTGTTTGTTTGTTAACGTATCACGTATAAAGTACTAATTTATATCATAAGAATTGTTAAGGAAATTATAAAGTGTATCTTCGGGTTACATTTAGTCTTTATTTCATTAAAATCAGTTCATTCCATCAAAAGTTATGATAAATATTCTGAAGTATGGGTAGGGAAGTATAGGCACAAATTTGCTCAACGGTGGCTTTGTTTGAGTCATCAAGTGTATTTTAAACTAATATCATATCATAAATCATAGTTAAATTATGTAAAATAATGATATAATTATGTATATCTAAAACGCAGTAAACAAAAGTATTAAAGAACGTATTAAATATATTATACAAAAATATATTAACCTTATTAACTAAATCTGAAGCACAATAGTTAACCCATTTCTTCGATAGATGGTGGTGTTGTGAAAATGTAATGTGGTTTTTTCCTGTAGATGAGTTTTCATATTTACTGCTAATCTTTATTATATTACTCGCTGCCCTACTGCGTGTTGACAAACTCAATTTATTCTTTACCGCCGAGTACTCTATGTGGTAAATCAAATTTTAAAAGAGCTATTAACAATTGCGTTGGTTTTGGCGAGAGTGAAACTTTATTTTTTGCTTACTGTGCAGGCACTGATTTATAAGTTCTCTTGCGTCTTATATAATGTACCAATCGCGTCAATTAATCTCTTTTATTTTTAGAATTGATGTTAGCAGCGCCATCTCTCTTTAAATATATACATATAATAAAAATGATGATAACATGTTGTGTCTCTTTCTGTACATTGTATATATATTTTGGTGGCTAAAATCATTATGGGGAACTGAAAATAATTAAATAAGAACATTTTATAATTTTTAGAATTGTCTGTATGTCTATTTGTCTGTTATTATATGAACGTATCACGTCTAAAGTAAACATCTTTTATTTTCAAAGAAATCGGTAAGAAAATCATAAAGCGTATCTTCGAGTTACATTTAATCTTTGTTTTATTAAAATTGGTTAATTCTATCGAAAGTAATGATTATTATTTTGAAATGTATATTCGAATTTGTTCAATGGCGCCATAAAATCTCAGAAATAGTAATAAAAAGATTTGTGTGTAAAAAAAACGTTCCATAATAATTAATATATTTATACTTAAAACACATAAAGAGATTTAAAAAGGATGTTTTCTCACACAAAGGACGTAATAGATGGAGTTGTACAAATTACAAACTTTTCTGAATTGCTATGTTGAGATTTTTCGCCGATGAATCGTATTGAGACTTACTGAAGAAATTTGTATCCATCGAAGCCATACAACGGAACCCGACCAAAAATAAAAATTTTGCAACGAAATGTCGTGATATTGTATTTATAATATACGCAAAATCAGTACTGCCATTTTAGCGCTTTGGGAACTAGATTTAGCGCTTTTTTGGAATGTATAGCGCGCATTTCGAAATTTTAGCACCTAGCTTAATCCAGCGCTTTTTGGTGTATTTAGCACACATTTCAATATTTTAGCGACTAGCGGGTTATTAACTCTTTTATAGCAGCACTGTTAGTCCACATTACCGATAATAATAATAATGACCTTTATTATTTTTTCCCACAAATAGTACATTGCAGTTCATCTTTTTCAAACATATTTTTTCCACAAAACAAAGAGCATGGGAGACGAGTCCAAACTAGGATACCCTGTGCTATGGATCTCCTGGCTTCCCCTTTAGGATGATCAACTTGATTTTTTTACCGACGACTATAAGCGGGGAAATTCCCTTTATTAAAGTTTTCGTTCATGGTTTTGGCAACGCATTTATTTTGCTTTATTCAGTTTCAGTCAGTTGCTTAGAGCACAGCTAAGTTAAAAGTTACTTAGAAGTTATAACACAAAGAAACTGTGTAGCAACCGCAATCAGATGCTGACATCTGAAACTAAGTTGCGAAATACATTGCACATTAAAACAATTAATGACATTTTTATTGTTCGTACAGTACTAACTACTGTTGACAGCAATTGCCATAATTATAAGTCGATGTCCTGCGAAGTATTGATACATCAAAAAAATATTACCAGAAATAAACTTAATGTTGTTTTCTTTATTATGATTACATAAAAAACACAAACTTTGTTTGTAGTTAATTTAGCGCGAAATCTAGGGCTTTTTTAAAGCGCTGTTTTCATAAAATCTAGCGCTTTTTGTGTTGTCCTAGAGCTGAATGAGTTTTTTTTTTCTGGCACCACTGCCCAAAAACCCTCTATTAAGAAGTAACTTTCCTTTCAGTTTTAAGCGCGTTCAGTTCCCAGTTACAGTGAGCGTGTGTTATGCGATGACCGTAAATAAAGCGCAAGGTCAAACTTTACGCGTTGTATGAGTGTACTGACTGTTTTGCACATGGCCAACTCTATGTTGCTTTTTCCCGCGTTAGTAGCCCCCGTAACCTTTTTGTGTACATCCCGGCTAAGCCTACTTCTAACGTCGTTTACACAGAAGCTCTATCATAAACGACTTAGAACTTTGATGATAATGATTTATTTAGTTACCACTTATTGATACAGTAATGAAATAAATCGTTTAATATTCTCCTATATAAGGAGAATATAAGGAGAGGTGGCGCTGCTGTGCCCGCGTTTACTTCGGCTCCGTAGTATTTTTCAAGTTAAAAATATATAAAGTGAATATCTACACAATTAAAGTGCTAAACTCAGTGCAATAACGTTAAACAACAGTGAACATTATTAAATTCCAAAGAACGGTGCAAAAACAGTGCAACAAATAGGGAAAATACCAGCATACAAAACATCAAAACAACAAACGTATTTTTTTTGTGCTAGTACAAGTAAGGTCAAAGTAAAAATCAAAGTATCGACATCTCAGAAGACCAACCCGTGAAATATTAGTGCAAAGACGGAAAAATTTAGTAAATAGTGAATAAAGAAATTATTATAACCTACAAATAAAAACTGCAAATCACCACACATAAATCTATATTGATGTTCAAGCCATCTAGTGACATCTGACCGAACTAGACGTGCAACAAGCTGCATACGCGCATCAGCTTAACAGTGACAACAAACGTCAGCACTTAAATTGTAGTATCGCTAGTACCGCTGTTCACCGCTAGAGGACACTTCAAGTACCAAACCATGGAAAATATTATGAATATTCTAAAAGAAATTCAAGGCGAGTTAAATAATCAAAAGCAGGAAATAAAAAACATGCAAGAAAATATAACCAAAGTTATAAACGACAACATCAACCAAAAATTTATAATTATGGAAAATAAAACAAGCAACCTAGAAATAAAAATAAATAAACAACAAAAAACAATAGATTATTTAGAAAGACAGGCTAGAAAGAAAAATCTAATATTCTATGGAGTAGAAGAGACCGAGCATGGATACGAAGAATTGCAAAGTATATTATTAAGTTGCATAAAAAGTCACATGAAGATTTCCATCGAGCAGTCTGAAATAGAGTTTGTGAGGAGACTTGGCAAAAAAGAGAACAAGATAAGACCTTTATTAGTAACATTTACAACAATGGTAAGGAAAATTGAAATTTTAAAGAAGAAAGGAACATTGAAGGGCTCACTCATTAACATTAAAGAAGACTTTCCACAAAAAGTTCTGTTGAAACGTAAGGAACTACAAGCAGAAGTAGAAAAAGAACGTAATCTCGGAAAAAATGTAATACTACGATACGACAAAATAGTAACATTGCCAGGTAGCCCCAAAAATAGAAATTCCATAGCAGAAACACGAAAACAAAAGCGGAATCTGTCAAAATCCCCTGACCTCGGAACCAACGTAATCAGTGAAAACAATGTCAAACAGATACCGAAGAAAAATAAGTTGAATAATATTACCTCCTACATGTGCAACACACAACCGAAAAAAGGATCGGCGTTAAGCTCGACTGAGAAACCCTCACCACCAAAAAACGAGTAAAAAAAGCCCCTCTACATCTCCCAATACGGCTTGTCACCGCGGGGGATAAAGACTACAACCCTCCATTTCCACTACGAAATCTACATCTGTACCTATAATGCAAAATCTCTACTATCAGATGAAAGATTACTCGATTTTAAGAGAGCAATTTCAAAAATAAAATACGATATTATTGGCCTTGCTGAAATAAGAAGAACGGGATATAATATTTTAGAAAACAATGAACATATTTTCTGTTATTTTGGGGAAACGAAAGGACAATATGGAGTCGGATTCCTTATAAAAAAGGAATATAAGCTAAACATTGAGAGCTTCATTGGAATATCCGAACGCATCTGCATTTTAAATCTTAATTTCGACAACACAAAACTCACCATTGTACAAGTACATGCGCCAACTGTTGATGCAAACAACCAAGAAATCAATAACTTCTACAACCAACTGCAGACTGCACACTGTCAATATAATAACCAGAAAATAATATTAGGCGATTTTAATGCCCGTGTTGGACAGCAAGTACCAGGCGAAGAAAGAATACTGGGCAAATACTGTTACGGAAATAGAGACAAAAGAGGTGAAATTTTACTCCACTTTTGTTGGGAAAATAAACTATACATTACAAATAGTTTATTTAAAAAGAACAATAAAACTATGTGGACATGGCTCTCGCCAAAGAAAAGAAGGAGTCAAATCGATTATATACTAACGAATAGAAAAGAAAACATCTCAAACATAGAAATTATATCAAATCTAACGTTTCCCAGCGATCATCGACTCTTAAGAAGTACACTACAGATTGCACCGATAAAGAAAAGTAGAGCAAATTTCAAAAATTATAAAACCAAATTGAGTACTTTGGAAGAAAGAGAACTATTTATACAATCCTTAAATACAAACATAAACAAAATTGAATGGGAATAAAATGAAAATATAGAGTCCTTATACGCCAAAATTAAAAAACCAATAATCACTAGTTTAAATTTAATTCGACAGAAACCAACAAGAAAACGAGAGACCGTCCCTGTTCACATAAAATCTCTTATTGCAAGAAGAAGTGAATTGATTCAGAAGAAATCGAAAGAAGAAAAAGACGAACGTACATACCTCTACAAGAACATCTACAAATTAATGAAACGAGAACGCACAGAACGCAGAATAAAAGAAATCAAAACTCACCTCGAATCAACAGGCAGTTTAAAGAAAGGTCTTAAAATCATTAATACCACCAAACGATGGATACCCTGTATAAAAGATGACACTAATAATAAGAAAATATTGTCAAGATCTGATATAATAGAAACGGCAACAACTTTCTATAAGAATTTATACTCACTAAAAGATACTACTCGGGAAATTGAAACGACCTACCAGGACTCTACTACAACTCTAGCTAGATTCTCTACATTTGAAATAATAAAAAAAATTGAAGGTTTAAAATCCGACAAAAGCAACGGGCCAGATGGAATCCCAAATGAAGCATTAAAATTGGGGAAAATGATACTAGCACCATATATAACAACATTATTTAACAAGATTCTAAATGATAGAGCAATACCGAAAGAATGGGGGCAATCTGATATAATTTTACTCTACAAGAAAGGAGACCCTGCCGATATTGGAAACTACCGACCAATAAGCTTACAACCAAATATGTACAAACTATTTGCTTCATGTCTTGAGGATCGTCTAGCAACGTTCACAGAGAAATTTCAACCACCAGAACAAGCAGGTTTCAGGAAAAACTTCTCAACAACAGATCACATCCACACTTTGAATTTGATTATAGAGAAATATATAGAGCACAATAGACCATTATACCTGGCATTTATCGACTACGCCAAAGCATTCGACTCTATATCACATACGAGCATGTGGAAAGCTCTACATGAGTGCGAAGTACCATCGGAGACTATAGCTCTTATAAAAGACATCTACTACAAAAGCAAAAGTCGTGTAAAGTTAGAGAGACATGGCCCTGAAATAAACATTTGTAGAGGCGTCAGACAAGGTGACCCCCTGTCACCTAGAATTTTTATAACTGTGCTACAAAATATAATGAAAACTCTGAACTGGGAAAAGAAAGGAATAAACATAAATGGGAAATTCCTCAGTAATCTTCGATTTGCGGATGACATCATATTCTTCTCCGAAACAGCATCTCAATTACAGAAAATGATTAATGAACTAAATGATGTAAGCAAAACGATCGGCTTAGAACTAAATACTACCAAAACTAAAGTCATGACAAACCACCATATTATACCAATAAGGGTCAATAACAATATATTAGAATACGTTCAAAGCTATGTTTACCTGGGACAACAAGTATCTTTTTCTGGGACAAGACACGAAGATGAGATTAAAAGACGAGTTAACATAACCTGGAACAAATTCTGGAGCAATAATGTGCACGACGCAACAATATTAAACAAACGAAAGAAAATGCTTATTGTAACCGGCGCTAGTTGAACAACCTAGGAGCGGTGGGCGGAGCCATGACGACGGTGTAATTATCAGGCCACGCCTCTGGTTCGACAACTAGCAAGGGTTATACGGCGGGACTAGCGCAACCTTATGTTGAATTTAAATTATAATTTGTGTAAATAATTGTATTACTTGTATCGAACGATAAAAAATAATGATTGTATTATAACTAAGTTTAAGGTTGAGTTGTAACTGTGCAATAACTCTCCCAAATAAAGGCACCGTATGAACAGGGAGAGTTAGCATAGTCTTCTAATGAAAACTGTAATTGTTAAATATAATAAATGTTTACTTTATTATATAATAAATATATTAGGCCGTTAGGCACATAAAATAATAGTAGTAGTGTAACCAAAGAGCATGTTATCGTGACGCGGCCGCGGAGCAAATGAAGCCACGCGCACCGCGCCACGACGTTTTATATTTATAGTGCTGAGGCGGGGGGAAGGATTCTCCGCCTAAAGCAGCTGAAAATTATAATGTAAACCTGTAAATAAGTAAAAATATTGATATGTACACCCTAGTCTAACAAGTAGTTATAAGAATATTATATAGTGAATTATGTTTATTAGTTTGTAAGGTTATTAAATAAATAAAGATAGGCGCGGGGGTGAGGCAAGGGTCCGCTGGCCAGCAGCGGCCAAATCATATAAAAGACGGGCCGGCCGCTAGGGTCAGCAGTCGCTCTCCAGCCACCGAAAAGGCACCAGCAAGAAAAGAAAAAGTACAAGTTCCTCCTCACCGCCGCTTGCCTCCAGTTAAAAGCAAGACCAGCGCGTTTTATTCCATTTTTCGCACGGCATTACGGCGATCCGTAATATTAATGGTCCTTCGAGAAGCCGGATTACTAGAAGAAAAAGACAATATCGGTCTTGGTATTGCCGGAAGAAAGAAGCAAACCGCAAGAACGAAAAAATATTATTGTGAAGAAGAATGGTGATTACGCGTAGTAACAACGGAGAATCATCGAAGCGTCGCAAGGATGAACAAACAACCCAGGGGGCCACAGAAGAGGCCTCCGGGGGCGACTCAGCCGCTAGTGGTTCAACAAACACCACTAGCGAAACCACAACGGTCAGCGATACGACCGCTACCTCGGCAACCGATAGAACAACCGCAACGGAAGAAACCCAGCAAGAGGGTGATCAAAGATCGCAGTGCACATTGAAGCCCGGCGAGACTAGGTCACGCCGCTCCGTAGCCTCACGCAAGGGACTCCTCGCGGAGTTAGAGGCGAAAGAGCGGTTAGCCGAACTCAAGCTCGAGCAGGCTCAGTTGCAAGCAAGAACAGAATTGCAAGAAATACACGTGCAGCGACTACAAGCAGAAGCCGGATCAACCGATGAAGATGAAGAGATAGAAGACGATTTGGCATCAGTGCGCATTAGTACATGGTTGCAAGAAAAACCTACGCCTCAGCCCGCGCCACAACCCGCGCCACAACCCGCGCCGCAGCCCGCGCCGCAACCCACGTCGTACTTCGCGCCGCAACCAGCACTGCAGATCGCACCACCCGTACTTCAACAGTGTGCGCCGCAATACGCTCCGCAACATACCGCGCCGCAGAAAGAAGACTATGGACAGGCGCAGCAGCAAATCGACGTCGCTACCTTAGCCGCTGCTCTATCACAAGCAGTACGAAGCACAAGGGAGCCGCCGAAATATATACAAGAGCTGCCCTCATTCAATGGTAGCAGCAAGGAGTGGCTCAGCTTCAAGACAATGTACGAAGAATCTTCAAAGTACTTCACGGCGAACGAAAACATAGCGAGAATACGCCGAAGCTTAAAAGGGACAGCAAAAGAAGCCGCAGGTTGCCTACTTATAAGCCAACCAGATCCCAGAATTATAATAGAAGCTTTGGAAAGGAGATTCGGACGACCAGAAGCGTTAATTCACTTGGAAATAGAGAAGCTGAAGCTGCTGAACAAAGTTACGGACAATCCCAGGGAGCTATGCATATTCGCAAATCGCATAGCGAACATAGTGGGCACCGTGGAAGCACTCAAGAAAGCACACTATCTGCATAGTCCAGAAATGACGCGAGTTATCACAGACAAACTCACGCCCATATTGAAAAGCAAATGGTACGACTATGCAGCCAGAAAGAAAGAAGATATCCCAGAGCTCAAGAAGATATCAATGTTCTTAAACGAAGAAGCGGATAAATGCAGCGCGTATGCCTTGCCGGAGTTCATCGCAGAGGACAGCGAAACGAGAGAGCGAAGACCGAGAAAAATAGAACGTGCCTTCGCCACAAGCAAGAAACCATATGAAGAACGCTGCCCTCAATGCAAACAAGAACACAAACTGCCCGATTGCAAGTCATACGCCGCTCTGTCCACAAATGACAGATGGGAAGTAGCAAAGAAGTACAATATCTGCTACCGCTGTCTGCGAGGCAAACATCGTCGATTACTGTGCAAAGCTCCACCGTGCGGAAAAGGCGGATGCATGATGAAACACCATAAATTGTTGCATCACGACAGAACAGCAGTAATGGAAAAAGAACCCGCTATGGAAACCGCAACATCGGCAAAGGAGGTCAACACAGCGACTCGACCGTACAAGCACCGCCGCGCTTACCTAAAGATTGCGCCCGTAACAATAAGGGGGCCGCTAAGCTGCGTCGAAACATACGCATTATTGGATGAAGGGAGCACGGTCACCTTAGTCGATGCCTCAATCGCCGACGTCATCGGCGCCGACGGCCCAGCCCACACAATGTGGATACAAGGGGTCGGCTCGGAGGTGAAACACGAGAAGAGCAAGATCGTCAGCTTTAAAATAAGAGGAACGTACGCGCAAGAAGAACACAACATAGAAGCAGCGCGTACTGTAGAGCGGTTGGACTTCGCGCCAGAATCCGTGAATGAAGATCACTTGGGGAATTGCCCACATCTGTTGGATATCAAAGAGGATATCACCTACGAACGCGCCTCACCGAAAGTACTAATCGGGCAAGATAACTGGCACCTCATAGTGTCTAGAAAACTGCGCGTCGGCCGTCGAGACCAACCAGTCGCCTCATACACCAACCTGGGCTGGGTTCTGCATGGCTGTCATAGCTCATTGACGTCGACGGTCACCTTCTGCGGCAGACTACATCAGAGGGAAGATGCACCACCGATAGAAGAAGAAATAAAAAATTATTTCAAATTGGAGTCGCTGTGCATCGAGCCGAGAAGACCGAAAGAAGATCCCGAGCAGCGAGCCATGCAAATATTGGACGAAACCAGCCAGAGGTCAGCGGACGGCAGATTCGAGACAGGGTTGTTGTGGAAACAAAAGGACTTCCAAATACCAAATAATTATAAAGAAGCGGAAAGGCGCCTGCACACCTTAGAGAAGAGGCTCGACCGAGACAGCAATCTCAAGCTACAGTACGAAGAACGCATCGAGAACCTCTTCAACTCGGGTTACGCAGAGCGCGCGCCAATGCCACCGCCGCAAGGAAGGACATGGTATCTGCCACACTTCCCAGTCATCAACCCTGCGAAACCGAACAAGCCGCCGAGATTGGTACACGACGCCGCAGCGAAGACAGCCGGAATATGTCTCAACGATATGCTTCACTCGGGGCCCGACTTATTACAATCACTGCCCGGAGTGATCATGAGGTTCCGACAGTATCCGTATGCAGTGAGCGCCGATATAAAAGAAATGTTCATGCAGATTAAAGTGCGCAAAGAAGATAGAGACGTTTTACGTTTCTTGTGGAGAGGCAAGCGGCGGGAGGACCAACCGGAGGAATATAGGATGACGTCAATCATCTTTGGAGCGACATCATCACCATGCACAGCATTATACATCAAAAATAAAAATGCTGAAGAACATGCAGAAGCGTACCCAGAAGCTGCGGTCGCCATAAAAAGAAACCATTATATGGACGACTACTTGCAGAGCTTCCACTCTGTCACGGAAGCTCAGCAAACAGTAAAAGCAGTCGATCACGTCCACAAACAAGCGGGATTCGTACTCAGCGGGTGGACATCGAACGAAGAAAAAACATTAGAAGAAATAACGACAGAGCATAGACAACACGACGCGACCGTGTGCCTGGGCGGAAAAGAAACTGAGAAGACGCTAGGGCTGCTCTGGCATGTACAAAACGATCATATTGGATTCAATACTAACAATATGAAGATGCCTGCCGACGTAAAAGAAAAACAACGCTTGCCAACTAAACGAGAAGCGTTGAGCGTCATAATGGCATTATTTGATCCGCTGGGGTTAATATCACCGGTGACCACCCCAGCGAAGAGAATATTTCAAGACACATGGCGTTACAAGGCGGACTGGGACGACCCTCTGCCAACAGAATTAAAAGAAAAATGGGAAGGCTGGATTACTTCACTTAACGCCATAGAACAACTAAGAATACCGCGATGCTACGATTACAACCCGGTGTCGACGCGCCAACTACACACATTCGTCGACGCAAGCGAGGAGGCCTACGCAGCAGCAGTGTATTGGAGAACGGAGCGAGCAGACGGCAGCGTTAACATATCATTGGCCGCCGCCAAGAGCCGCGTAACACCACTGAAACCAGTTTCCATACCACGGCTCGAGTTACAAGCGGCACTGCTGGGAGCTCGTCTTGCGCAGACCGTGATCGATGAACACGATGGCGACATAGCAGGCAAGACATACTGGTGCGACTCCCGTACTGCACTGGTGTGGATAAGATCGGAGCCTCGCGCGTACAAAGCTTTCGTCGCTCATCGCCTGGCGGAGATAGAAGATACGACCAAAAAGAACGAATGGCGTTGGCTACCGTCTAAAGAAAACGTGGCAGACGACGCAACCCGAGCCACACCAGAAGGGTTCGACGAGTCGCACCGATGGTTCCGAGGGCCCCCGTTTCTGCAGCGTCCACCGGCAGAATGGCCGCAGGAAGAGAAAACGACACAATATGACACCGGGGAAGAGCGAGAAATATGTAACATCGCTGTTAAAAGTGAAGACTCGACAACAACACATCTTCCACAGATAGGAAGATTTTCTAAATGGATTCGCCTCATAAGGGCGACAGCGAGAGTCCTCCTATTCATCGACATGTGCAGACCAAACAAGCACGTAGTGAAGGCTGGGCGTAAACGCAACAAAGCAAGACAAGGTAGCGACCCTGGCTGGCAGAGAACAAACAAACGCAACACCCCCGCCAAGGAGAAAAAGGCGACTCCTACTGCCTCATCGCTTGTAGGAATACCGGCCGCTTATCATATGAGAGCCGAACAACTGTGGGTGCAAGCCAGTCAGCGGGAAAGCTTCACGAAGGAGCTCAAGAGAATCACCAGCGGAAGTGTTCCGGGAGGCGACGACAAACTAGGCCACCTGAGCACATACATTGATGAAGAGGGGACCCTACGCCTCAGAGGTCGAATAAAAGCGGCATCAGAAGTGGAGGACGACATGTACGACCCTCCCATATTAGACGGGAAGCACGCATACACTCGCCTGTACATAGCACACGTACACGAGAGGCTGCATCACGGAGGCGTAGAAACAGTTGTGAATGAATTAAGACAGAGATTGTACGTAAGAAAAATACGTCCAGTAGTGAAAACTGTCGTCAAAGGATGCCTGCCGTGCCGTCTAAGAAAAGCCAAGCCTGCATCACCGTCTACAGGAAACCTGCCGTCCGCACGCCTCGCTCATCACGCACGTCCGTTCACATACACCGGACTAGACTACTTCGGGCCAATAGAAGTCACAGTGGGACGACATCGCGAAAAGCGCTATGGCGCGTTATTTACCTGCATGACGTCGCGAGCAATACACATAGAAGTAGCCCACTCGTTGAGCGCAGACTCAGCCGTGTCGGCACTTAGGCGTTTTATGAGCAGAAGAGGATGCCCAAAAGAAATATGGAGTGACAACGCTACGTGCTTCAAGGCAGCAGACAAGGAGATGGCCGAAGCAGCACTTGCAGCCCTCGAGCACGAAACCACGTGTCAACAGATTGTGTGGAAGTACATACCGCCATCAGCACCGTTCATGGGCGGCGTATGGGAGCGAATGGTTCGCTCCGTAAAAGAAGCCCTACGCGTCACCCTCAACGAGCGCTATCCCAGCGACGAAACATTGGGGACCCTGCTCGCCGAGGTCGAAAATACTGTAAACTCCAGACCTCTCACACACGTCTCAGTCGACCCAGGAGACCCTGAAGCCATCACGCCGAATCACATCCTCATCGGTCCCAACTCGCACGTACCTGCGCCGGGACACTTCAGCAAGAATGACGTGACGGCCCGCCAGCAATGGAAACGAGCTCAAGCCCTAGCCGACGTGTTTTGGAGAAGATGGGTTAAAGAATACCTGCCCCTACTCCAACACCGGCGGGAGCCCAGCAGCATAGGAGTATCGCCGAAGATTGGAGACCTAGTCATCATTTGTGACTCCAATCTACCACGCAACACCTGGCCCAGAGGGAAAATAAGTAAGGTATATCCTGGCGTCGACGGAGAGGTACGAGTAGTGGACGTAACCACCGGCAGTGGGCACATACTAAGAAGACCAACGAAGAAGATCGTCGTGCTACCAGAGGGATCGCAGCGTGGCGACGGCGGGAGAATGTGCACGACGCAACAATATTAAACAAACGAAAGAAAATGCTTATTGTAACCGGCGCTAGTTGAACAACCTAGGAGCGGTGGGCGGAGCCATGACGACGGTGTAATTATCAGGCCACGCCTCTGGTTCGACAACTAGCAAGGGTTATACGGCGGGACTAGCGCAACCTTATGTTGAATTTAAATTATAATTTGTGTAAATAATTGTATTACTTGTATCGAACGATAAAAAATAATGATTGTATTATAACTAAGTTTAAGGTTGAGTTGTAACTGTGCAATAACTCTCCCAAATAAAGGCACCGTATGAACAGGGAGAGTTAGCATAGTCTTCTAATGAAAACTGTAATTGTTAAATATAATAAATGTTTACTTTATTATATAATAAATATATTAGGCCGTTAGGCACATAAAATAATAGTAGTAGTGTAACCAAAGAGCATGTTATCGTGACGCGGCCGCGGAGCAAATGAAGCCACGCGCACCGCGCCACGACGTTTTATATTTATAGTGCTGAGGCGGGGGGAAGGATTCTCCGCCTAAAGCAGCTGAAAATTATAATGTAAACCTGTAAATAAGTAAAAATATTGATATGTACACCCTAGTCTAACAAGTAGTTATAAGAATATTATATAGTGAATTATGTTTATTAGTTTGTAAGGTTATTAAATAAATAAAGATAGGCGCGGGGGTGAGGCAAGGGTCCGCTGGCCAGCAGCGGCCAAATCATATAAAAGACGGGCCGGCCGCTAGGGTCAGCAGTCGCTCTCCAGCCACCGAAAAGGCACCAGCAAGAAAAGAAAAAGTACAAGTTCCTCCTCACCGCCGCTTGCCTCCAGTTAAAAGCAAGACCAGCGCGTTTTATTCCATTTTTCGCACGGCATTACGGCGATCCGTAATAAATAAAGAAACCCTAAAATCAAAACTCCCTATAAAATTCAAGAAAAAAATAATGGACACATGTTTACTGCCCTGTCTTACGTATGGCTGCCAAACATGGATATACAATAATAACACTATAAACAAAATACAAGTATGTCAGAGAGCAATGGAAAGGAGTATACTAAATATACAAAGAAAACACAGAAAAAGAAACACAGACATAAGAAACACAACAAAATTAATAGATGCTTTGGAACATTCTCAAAAACAAAAATGGAAATGGGCGGGTCATATTGCACGTATGGACAAACAAAAATGGACACAGATAGTAACTAACTGGCAAGGACCAATAAACAAAAGAAAAAGAGGTAGACCGAGAGAAAAATGGGTTGATGAAATAATAAGAAAAGCCGGTGAAAATTGGATCACAAAGGCAAAGGACAGACAGATGTGGAGAAAAATGGAGGAGGCCTTCACCCGTTGAGGGGTCCATAATGAATTATATTATAAATTTTATAAAATGAACTGAAAATTTAATTTATTTATTATTTTGAAATTTGTATAAAATTTAGAAATTATTTGTTATGCCATTGTAAAATATTAATCATGATAATTATGAAATGTAATATTTTGTTTTATGCATGCATAATTATGTATTCGTAATCTTAAGATATATATATATATATATTTTGTCATTCATTATGGAAATAAAGAGGCTATATTATTATTATTATAATGAAATAAATCGTTTAATATTCTCCTACCTAAACGACAAATTTTTTATGTAAAACCTGTATACGCGAGCTACGCCGCGGGCACAGCTAGTATTAAATAAATATTGCTTTTTTTTGCAACCTCTGGCTGGAGCCCACATAATTGGCGCAGTCGGTAGGATCTTCTAAAGTAGAGTCAGTGAATCAAGAGTGACCAAGAAGATACAGAACCTACGGGAGCACCAGTCCAGAGGCGAATCCAGGCATTGATTCCGCAAGAAGAAGTAATGCTGTAAGTGCTTGAATCTTTCAATCCTTACCCTTCCTAGTTCCGTAATTATTTTTTTTTACTCTATCCTAATTTTATATACCCTTTTTTTCTATTGTATTTTATTGCATTTTAACTATGTTAGTATAAAGCTTCCAAAATTTTCCATCCAAGGGGAACACGGAACGTTAGGTTAGATAGTAGTAGGACTTCTAAGCTTAGTATTATAGACGAGAACAGAGGTTTAGATACCGATAGTATGGCCCAATCAAATGAAATAGACCTAATTTATAAGTCACTTAGAGTTTTGCCCGAATTTGACGGTAACCCGTACATCCTTACGCGCTTTATTAACCTGTGCGATCAACTGGTATTAGCCCACGTACGAAATGAGCCCGGATACGAACTAGCCAATCTATCTCTTATTAACGGGATTTTAAATAAAATAACTGGGCCCGCGGCTAGGCTAATAAATTCGAATGGAATACCCGAAACCTGGGCTGGCATTAAAAGCGCTCTTATAAATAACTTCGCCGACCATCGCGACGAAACCGCATTATACAGTGATTTATCACTACAAACCCAAAGGTCTAGTACCCCGCAAGAATTTTACGAGCGAGTTCAAAGTTTATTTAGTACAATAATGACCTATGTCACTTTACATGAAACGATTAGTACGACAATTGAAGCTAAGCGCGCACTCTATAAAAAAACTGACCTTGCAAGCTTATTTACGCGGATTAAAAGACCCCCTAGGGTCTAGAATAAGATGTATGCATCCCGAAAGTATGGAGAAAGCACTTGAATTCGTGCAGGAGGAGTTAAACACCCTCTACCTCCAACAACGAAATGAAGGCAGCCAGAACAGGAAAGAATGGACTCAACCTACCCCTAGCTCTAATCTACCATTAAATAATTTCCTTCCAAAACCTACCACATTTAACATGCCGTCACTACCTAGACCAAAGGGTAATAATATACTGAACTCGTTTAGACAGCCACCTATGCAACCGCATGCTGCACAGGGTTGGAGGCCCAATCTACCACCCCAGATGCATGTACCACGCGGTCCCACTCGTACACAACAGATGATGCGTGCTCCTCCACCAAATTATAACCCTCAGAGTAATGTGTTTAAGCTTCCTAACAGACCTCAGCAACCACAGGGCTTCAATTTAAATAATAATTCGCGCCCTTCTCCTATGAGCGGTGTCACTCCCTTTGTTCCGAAACCCTTACCATCGACTGGACATGACTGGAGACGATTTGGCAACCCACCGCCGAGCAATTACTTTAAAACACGGGAGGTAAACTTTAACGAGACGGATTTTGACTACGACTATAGCACCGACGCGTACTATGAATACGACTATCCTGACTATAACTATAATCAAGAGTACTGTACTTACGAACAATATCCTAACTATGGATACGAGCCACCGTATAACCACGCGGAAGATCCTATCGTAGAGGAAGTAGATAGTAGTTTCACCCCGACTAATGATGAGGATTTTTGGAAATGTCCCAAATCCGAAAAACAAAAATAGAAATAAATTTCCACATACAAAGGCAACTCGGTTACATTCAGACAAGTAATCCCCCACTGAAATTCTTAATAGACACCGGCGCAAACCAATCGTTTATTAGTCCCGAAGCTGTAAGAAAATATTTTAGCCATATTCCACTGAATTATGACCCATTCGAGGTCACCAATGTTCACGCGACAAGTAAAAATGATTATTCTATAACTCTCCCATGCCCTTTAGAATTTAATGAACGAGATAATATATCCTTGTTCATTTATAGATTTCATAATTACTTCGACGGACTAATAGGGTTTGATTTACTAGACATATGGGGTTCTAATATCGATCTTAGAAATAAATTACTTATTACTCGTAACGCAAAAATTTCCATCGAAATGTATGACTCACGTAACGCAAATTTATATGAAGAAATTATACCCGCGCAGTCATCAAAATTAGTTAGGTTGCCTATAAACTCAAAGGACGGTGACGTAGTAGTTGAAAATCAAATAATTTGCAACTGCATAATCTCTGATTGTATAACGAAAGTAATTAATAATCGTGGTTGGGTCGAAATTACCAATAACAGCTCAAATGATGTAATTTTTTCAATGGACCATCCGGTAGAAGCCGAAATATATAATGTCGAGTGCCAGTTTACTGAAACGTTATCGGATCGCGCTAAAAATGTTCTATCGCGTCTTCGCACCGATCATCTTAATCCTGAAGAGCTAGCAAACCTACAACGGTTATGCGTCTCATATGCCGACGTGTTTTACCTTGATGGTGAACCTTTAACATTCACCAACAAGATCAAACATAGAATTAAAACACATGATGAAATCCCCGTACATACTAAGAGCTACAGATATCCGTATGTCCACCGACAGGAAGTCCGGGACCAAATCAATAAGATGCTCGAGCAAAATATAATTAGACCATCGGATTCTGCTTGGAGCTCTCCTATTTGGATTGTACCCAAAAAGGCGGATGCTTCCGGCAAAATAAAATGGCGTCTTGTTGTGGACTTCAGGAAGGTGAACGAAAAGACAGTCGATGACAAATATCCTATTCCTAATATAACCGATGTTCTAGACAAACTGGGCAAATGTCAGTACTTTACCACGCTCGATTTAGCCAGTGGATTTTATCAGGTAGAAATGGATCCCGCGGATATTCACAAAACTGCTTTTAATGTAGAGAATGGGCATTACGAATTTCTTAGGATGCCAATGGGCCTGAAAAATAGTCCATCAACCTTCCAAAGGGTGATGGACAGCGTATTAAAGAACTTACAGAACGAAATTTGTTTAGTGTATCTAGATGACATAATTGTCTTCAGTACATCCTTACAAGAACATATGACAAATCTGGAAAAAGTATTCAAAAGGCTACGGGAATCCAACTTCAAAATTCAGATGGATAAATCAGAGTTTTTGAAGCTGGAAACCGAGTTTCTAGGTCATGTTATTTGTAAAAACGGGGTTAAACCCAACCCAGACAAAATTAAAGCCATCGAAAAATACCCACTGCCAAAAACTACAACCGAAATTAAGCGTTTTCTGGGACTTCTAGGATACTATAGGAAATTTATACCAGACTTCGCACGTCTCACAAAACCACTCACTCAATGTCTTAAAAAGGGATCAAAGATAACATTAGATCAAAATTATATTAACTGCTTTGAACACTGTAAAACTCTCTTAACAAATGACCCAATTTTACAGTATCCAGACTTCAGTAGAGATTTTATTTTGACAACCGATGCCTCAAACGTGGCGATTGGTGCAGTTTTATCACAGGGGACAGTCGGTTTAGATAAACCCATTGCATATGCTTCTCGTACACTTAACTCCAGCGAAAGTAACTATAGCACGATATAAAAGGAACTTTTAGCTATCGTATGGGCGACTAAATATTTCCGTCCCTATTTATTCGGCCGTAAATTCAAAATTATTACAGACCATAAACCCTTACAATAGATTATGAGCTTAAAAGAGCCCAATTCGCGTCTAACCAGATGGCGCCTTAAGTTAAGTGAATATGACTTTAGTGTCGTATATAAGCAAGGCAAGTGCAACACGAATGCCGATGCACTATCGCGCATCGAACTTCACAATGACGAGCTAAGACCCATAATAGATGAATTGCTTTCCATTTTACCTAATCCTTCCGAAGGGGTACACACTTTAGATGACTCTAGGACTATAACGGCTACCGAAGCCGCAGACGATTCCAGAACCATCACCGTTCATACAGATAAAGAAAACCCCATCCTCGAAGTTCCCATTTCTGACGAACCGCTAAATAAGTTCACTAAACAGATAATCTTAAATATAGTAGGCGACATAAAAGCTAGACCAGTTATCACTAAACCATTCGAAACACACACACGCATTACGATACAAATAGCTCAATCAAACATAGAAGAGGATGTCATTAATGCTATAAAAGAATACGTCCATCCGAAAATTAGGACGGGATTACTCATTAATCCAAACTCTGCAATGTACACTGTCATACCAATCATACAAAAGTCTTTTAAAAGTTCATCTCTTAACCTTTTTCTAACAAAAAGTGAATTGGAAAATGTTAGGGAGTATTTAAGACAGCAAGAAATCATTCATAAATATCACGATGGAAAGACGAGCCATCGAGGCATTAACGAGTGTTGTTTCTCGGCTTTGTCCCGCAAATATTACTGGCCGAAAATGAGAGAGCATATTACTAAATTTATTAATGACTGTACAGTATGCGGACAAGCTAAATACGACCGCAATCCAGTTAAACGGAAATTTAAAATTGTACCACCAGCTTCTAAGCCTTTTGAACTAGTTCACGTAGATCTATTAACAATTCAAGGGGAAAAGTATTTGACAATAGTAGATAGTTTTTATAAATATGCTCAGGCGTATTATTTGCGAGACGGCACTGCTGTCAGTGTAGTACAAGCTTTACTGATTTTCTGCACACATCATGGAATTCCAATTACCATAATTTCCGATAACGGCCCTGAGTTTACCAACCAACTTATTGCAGAATTCGTTAGACTTCATAAAATTCCGCACCATAGAGTAGCCCCACATGCACCCAACGAAAATGGTATCGTTGAACGATTTCACGCCACCATATTAGAACATCTCCGTATTTTAAAGATAAATCAAAAGAATGAATCCGCTATTAACCTTATGCCCTATGCCCTATTAGCTTCGAATCATAGTATACATAGCTTCACAAAATGCAAACCAATAGAAGTAATTACAGGACATTTTGACCCTCGCGATCCTTTTGACATAGATCTGTCCGCCCACTTACTTCAACAATACGTCGTAAACCACAAAGACAGAATGACTGAGACCTATAAAACTATTCACGACCTATGTAACGACACGCGTAAAGACTTGACTGATACTCGCAATAAAAACTGAGAACAGGAAGCTGAATATTCCCCGGAACAACAAATCTTTATAAAAAATCCATTCGCATCCCGTCAGAAATTAGCTCCTCGATACACACACGACACAGTAATGGCAAACCTCCCAATTCACATTTATACAAAGAAAAAACGAGGCCCCGTAGCAAAAACTCGATTGAAGAGAATACCTAAAACGAACCAATTGTTACAGGACTCTCCTGGTACTTCATCTCCTTCTGGGACCAGCTCTAATGCAGGAGATAAGACTTGAAAGTCTTAGTGATGGACCTGGTATATTACCCTTCAAATTAGGTCCCGCTCGAATCCTATCCCACTACCATGCATTTCTGCAATATGTAAATCTCGAGGAATTAGGAGATAAAGTAAATTCAGTTAAAACACAGTTAATCAGTATTAGCCCTAACCTTAACAACATAACTAATTCCTTATTTCAGCCTCATATTGATTATTTTAAAAATAAGCTTGAAAGTGTCACCATACAGTTGAGTAGCTTTAAAACGAACCGTGAGAAAAGAGGACTTGTAGATGGTCTCGGTTCCATCATAAAAAGTATAACTGGTAACCTTGATTATACAGATGCAGATCATTTTAATCGCGCTATAAAATCCATCCGCGAAGACGAAAATAAAATCGTTACGGAATTTAATAATCATGTAAGCCTAACTAAAGATTTATCAAACCAATACTCCAAAATAATAGATAGCATTGTAGATAATCAAAATAAATTAGAAATACTAATAGGTAAAATAAATCAATCCGAGGCTACCAGAGACTACGACCTAATTAAATATGCCCATTTTGGACAAGTACTAATGATCCTTAGTGATAACGTTGATTCCATTTCACAGGAATTAATTAAGTTACAAAACAACTTAGCATTTATAAGAGCTAACACTATGCACCACTCTATAGTTAATTTAGAATCTATCCGAATAATGATTAACAGAGCAATCGAACTTTATGGAAGTAAAAAGGTAGGAGATTTAGATATTAGGGAATACTATGATATTATTAGATTAGGTTCATATTATGTAGGAAATGAAATAGTAATAGTATTTAAGTTCTCAATTCTATTACCCCATATATATGATATGTATAAGTTATCTATTGTTCCTAACAAGAGACACGAAATCCTCACACCACCCTTTCCATTCCTAGCCATTTATCAGAAAGATTTTCAGTACATAGAGGCAGAATGCCCGAAGACCAGTAAATGGTACATCTGTAAAGAAAAGCGGAGCATGAGAGGTCAAACATCCCCTGATTGCATCCATCACCTCATCACTAAACAACAGACGAATGCAGTATGTAACCCGTATACGGTCACCCTAGATAAACCAGCTTACGAAGAACTGGACGACAAGCATTACACCATCACTTTCCCCACACCAACGAAAGTACATCTATCCTGTGGACAAGATCTCTACAAAATACTTCAAGGTAGTTATCTCGTTATTGTCCCTCTGAAATGCTACATAGAAACGCCACTATACTCGATCTCAAATACTAAAGATCGATTGAAGGGACAAGCCTTAAAAATAATGGACATACCTGAGGAACACACCAGCATCCCATCTTCTGCATCGGCATATAAACTAAATTCAATAAACCTCCAACATCTTCATGCAACGAACACTAAAATATCCCAGCAATCGCCATTGAATTTAGGAAGAAACGATGACTACAGTCTATATCATACTACAATACCGTTTTACGCATTAATAATAAGTGCAGGTGCACTGATTCTATGCATACTCTATAGAAGATACAAGCCGAAGCCAACTGGAGGTACGCAAAGGAACTCTGAAGAGGACCATCCTAAATCATTAAGGGTATACGCTGTTCCAGACACTGAGAAGATTGATCCCGATCAACTCCCAGCTCAATTCACGACCAAGGTCTTCCATAGTCGCTGTTCTTCGGGGGGAGGTGTTACGCAGCCCTAATCCAGGCAATCTACTGCGTTGCATCGGCTTACGACGATCACGAGGCGCCGTGTCAGCATAACGTGTCTACTGTCTTGTATTACCTGGTTCTAATATTTTACCGTGTGAATCCATTCTACATTCAAACATCGAATTAGAGTCACCTCACTTAGTTATAAGAATTAATTGTAATAATTACTTTAAATTAAATATATATTAAATAAAGATTGCTTTTTTTTGCAACCTCTGACTGGAGCCCACATAATTTACCTATGATTGATTTTATTTCGATTTATTAGAGGCTCCTACTGAGTGTTTATTATTACGATGTCGATATAATTTTATGTTATATATTTTTTTTCTTTATGAAATTTCGAGTGTTTTTTTCTATATAATAGTTAGATATTTGAGTGTAGAATTTAGTATTTCATAATTCATATATATAAATTTTATAAACTTTGAAATGAAATGAAATGAAAGTTTATTGTTTCCAACATATTCTATTAGTATAAGTTTGAGGACTTCTTTTAAGTATAAAGATACTTGTGGTAGAACGTCCTCGCCCTCCCTTAACTAAATACATTCAACAAAAAAAGAAACAGGGTGTGTGTATGTGTTGTGTACGCGCGCGCGCGTGTGTGTGTATGTATGAAAAAAGACAGTGAGTGAATGTGTTATAAGCTTATAAGATAAATTATAATACGGCTCCGTGGCGCAGTGGCTTAAAGGCTTATTACATTACACGATTTCTCGGGCCCTGCCCACAGGGACAGGGTAGTGTAATAAGAAACAGGGAGCCAGGATCCCTAAACAGGGCGACCGAGTGGTTCCGACCGCCCTGCTTCCCTGCCGCGCTCTGGATCATGTAGTGTAATAAGAGACAGGGAGGCAGGAAGCTCAGTTGCGTGGCCGCATGCGCAGAGTCTACACGTTTGTTTATTTAAAGTTCTACTGTGTCGATCTACTCTCTAAATCATTATTCGTATTTATGTCATGCACTAAAGAAAAAGATCCTCCTCAATGTCATCGACATGTACAAAGATATACCTTATCAAATCTTATAGGAGTTTCCAGTGGCCAAAATCGTAGTGACAACCAATTTCTCTTAAAAAAGTATTCTTTTGAATAAAACTTCTTTTACGGATTCTATCGCGTTTAATATTTTTTTTATTAATTCCCGACGCTTCGGGTGCTTTACCACCCATGGTCACGGAGGACTGGGTGCTGTAAAGCACCCGAAATGTCGGGAATTAATAAAAAAAATAATTAAATGCGATAGAATCCGTACAAGTAGTTTTATTCAAAAGAATACTTTTTTTAAGAGAAATTGGTTGTCACTACGATTTTGGCCACTGGAAACTCCTATAAGATTTGATAAGGTATATCTTTGTAGATGTCGATGACATTGAGGAGGATCTTTTTCTTTCGCGTAAATATAAGAAATCATTAAAGTATTTTTTTTTCTATTAAAGGCGTTATACTAAGCTTAATAACTCGTCCAATTGGTTTTCACCTACTCTTTAAAATAGTTTCGTAGGTCTGTTGGGTCCAAAACGCTGACTATTTGCATATTCGATAGTTTTTCTCTGAGGAGTAAATATTTTTTCATCCACATTTAACTTTCCTTCCTTTTTTTAGCTTGGCCTAGCACGGTACCGCCAGCCAAAGTTTTTTTTTATAGGATAGGGTGACAAACGAGCACACAGTCCACCCGATGGTAAGTGGTTGCTGTGGCCCATAGACACCTACATTTATCCTCGTATGCGAATCAAAATGCAGATGCGTTGTCACCCGTGAGGACTGAGATGGAATGCCTCTTTACCAGTAAAAAGGGTCTCCGGTTCTCTACACTCACCATACGAAACACAGCAGTGTTAAGCTGCTATTTTACGCTGGTATTCTGTGAGAGCGTGGTCCTTCCCCGGTCGAGCCGACCCATTCGTGCTACAACTATACTACTAATATAGCTGTAGCATGGCTCTACCACGTAAAAAAAACAATAAAGCAATTTTTTGACGTTTAGATAAAGTCTGCGCCATAATGCTAGACGTGCAATCATTTCCACGTTCGAGTAACAACTGAGGCAGGAAGCGATTTCTAGCGTAGTGTAATAAGCAGCGCCCTGTCTGGTAGGCAGGGCACACGATGGACAGGTAATGTAATAAGCCTTTTAGCAATGAGTTGTTGTGCTGGGGGGCGCGGGTTCGAATCCCGCACGGATCAAGTATTTGTATGGCCTACAAATAATTGTTCCGGGTCTGGATGTTTGTCCTTGTGCAATTTGTGTTTGTAAACTGCCTCCACGATACATGAGAAAATCCTAGTGTTTTAAAAAAAAAAATAAAAAAAAAATTGTAATAAAGCTTCAGTTTGATCGTAATTGTCTTAAGCCACTGCATTATTTTTTTCTTACAGTCATATGTCTTTAATGGATATATTTGCAATATTTTATTAATCTGATTGTATAAATGTTCTGATTGCTTGTTATATTGATGTTTCGCAAAGGTGGTTTTCATTCTCCAAATAGGAGCTACGCTATAATTTCTTCTTTTACTACTGTAACTAGGATTAAAAGCCAAAGATTTATGTTTTTTCAATACAGTGTGTAATATGTACAACTGCCTCACCGAAATCAGCCCACTTGATGCATACAAAAAGCTAGTGGAGTACCTGTACAGTATAAAATGCATAACCTTTAGTAGACATCTCTGAGCTCTTTCAATTTCAATAAATTTACTTTTGTAAGTACCCCCTCAAATTGGTATACAATATATTATATATATAATAGATTGAGCTAGCGCTACATATATTTGATTCAAAAGATCTAAACTGGCAACATGTCTTAAAGTTTTAAATATCCAAGTGAGCTTTCGAATTCTACTCGATACTAATTCAACATGTCTGTACCAGGATGTCTGGTGGATGTCGCTGATCCACCATAACGCCAAGATACTTTGTATATGAAACTTTTTCTATGTAAACTTTGTCTTCTTACTCTTTTCGATTTTCATGAAGACACAAAATGTTCACATGTGTGTACTACATACATTTTCAGAAAAATGGCGGAATTTGATATCTTATGCTGTGACTCAACGAGGGCGATCTCAGCGAAGAAGGGGAAGAAACATTTTCACATAATAATTTGGTAAGTTATTTATTATACTCTGGTCTTTATTATGATTATAAATATGAGTGCATATAGTGGTTGTATAACGCGACTGCTGATTATGAGGTCCCGGGTTCAAATTCTGGGTTGGGTCAATAAAATTATTTAATGAGTTTTTCCGTCAAGAAATTCCCAGTAGCAGCCCAGAGTCAGGAAGTTGGCGCTGTCTCACCCCCATACCTCGAAAAGCATGTACAGCCATTGGTCCTGCGCCTGATCTCTCTCCTGTCATGTTGGTTTACCGTCCTGTATATATACATGTTGGTATTTATATACCATTTGTATTAAAACAGCCTATAAATTATCTACACCTATCATATTACGTAAACATGAAACACATCTATGAAAAGTCTCTGGTTTTTGTCACTTACTAATTAAAAGACAGCAGTGGTATCCTGGTCAATCCAACTCATGACCATAAAAAGATGTTATATGTGTATCTAAAATGTCTCATCTTACTTGCTTTTCAGGAGCAGGATATGCAGGGGGACTTCGATAACTCCTATGAGGTTATCCTACTGGCCATGTTTGATGAACATGGACAGCAGTTGGAGTGTCCAAGTCTCCCTTTAGGACCCGCACCTTCCACTGAGCCAGCACAAGTAAATCCGCCATTACCAGTGTCACCATCTTCTTCGTAAGTTAATTTTGTTATTATGTTTGTATTAAAGCTTTTTCAAAAGAATGTGTAAGTAGAAGATACCACAGTTTTTAAACATTGTCTATATTCAATGAAAATTCTTCACTCTTATAAATTAGAGATATGAAAAAGCCTCCGTCTTGGGAAGAACGAGTTAGAAACCCAGCGAGACTTTGGTGAATAGAATTAATTTACAATATTTTTTATAGAATAAAATTAGTATGGTAGCAATCTCCTCATTCCCAAGGATTATCAATTATCATCAATCATAATCTTTACTAAACAAATTTAGCTTACTAAAAATTTAAACTGATTGATAAGGTTTTATATTTTCTGGGACTTTGTTGTAAAAGCATATACCTATGTTGCCCCATGAAGGAATTATACTGTCTCTTTGGAGTTTAGTAACTGTTGTAACTAGTTACTATTTTCATCTTTGATTCTATCAAATTAATTTGTATATAATTATTCTATTATAAACATTTATGTTATATTTAATAGTTTATAGGAGCCGTGGTAGCTAGGATGGTTAGTTTCATAGTATTAATTCTTATTTGAATAGATAGTTTTATCATTAAGGGTATTTATGTACCAGTAGTTCATTCAAATCGGATATTTAATTTAGAATGTATAATAGTGTTACGGCCTGCAGCTGCCTAGCTAATAGTAGTATCCACCTAGGCCCATAGTAGTAAGATCCTACAGGCAGATACAGGTCGGGCTTTTGGCCAAAGTGAAAATTTCTAATAGAAACAAACGAGGGGAAAGGTCACTACGATAAAGGCACTCACCTGCTCCAGGAGCGGAGACGATTCTCCGAGACCGGCCCGGCTGATGACAGTGTCGTGAGTGTATGTGTAATTGTATGTGCGTGTATGTTGACGGGCCCTGATCTGGATGACGCAATGCCGTCCGGGAGAAGGTATGCGCTGGTATCCTCGGAACTTTCCCCCTCTGGAGGCACTCTTCCTGGTTTGTCACGAAATGGGACAGTAGACGTAGTACTTCAGAGGTAAATTACTATTATGGTTGCACAATTAATTTAACAGAGTTAGTAGTTCCTGATGAACGATACGGTTCTCACAACGATTTACGCGGGTTGATACTCTCGTAACAAGTTAGGCGCGGAAAACGTCAGTCTAGCTCGCAAGAAATTCTACAATGAATGTCGAGAAGTCCGATCCCGCCGCGTCAGGCGGCCGGGGGGAGGGGGAGGTGACCTCGATATCGAGGCCAAGCGCGCGCGTTAGAATACGTTTCGAAGGTAAAAATAATAAAAATAAATATTCTTGCCTAAACAAACCCCCGCCCCGGACATAAGGCATTAGGTCCGCGAGTAGATTGGCAAACGGGACAAGGTCGCGACGGCACGTTGCAAGACCGAATCTCCGACCAAAACCTCGGCCACTCTAGGCAACCCATCCGCTCCATACGACAATTTAACAATGCGCCCACGGCGCCAATACAAAGGTAGAGCGTTTGGTTCTTTAATCAACACGAGGTCTCCCTCCCGAGGAGGCTCCGTCTTGTCAGACCACTTAACGCGCTGCTGCAAAAAATGTAGGTACTCCAGAGACCATCGGTGCCAAAAGCTTTGAGTCATCTGTTGCAGCAGGGCAAACCTGCTAAGCCGTGAAGCGCTCGTTTCCCTGAAGGGGTACTCGGGCAGAGCGTTAAGAGGCTGGCCAATCAGGAAGTGTCCCAGGGTTAGAACTTCCAAATCATTCGGGTCGGAGGAGAGGGGACAGAGGGGCCGAGAGTTGAGTACCGCCTCAATTTTACAGAATACAGTGGCGAGCTCCTCAAATGTCAAAATAGCTTCACCAATAACGCGACGGAGATGCGTTTTTGCCACTTTAACCACCGCCTCGAAAATACCGCCCCAGTGGGGACACACCGGAGGGTCGAATTTCCACTGGATGCCCCTTTTTGACATAGCATTGCCTAAATAAGTACGGTGGCTAGACAGAAACTCGACGACCTCCTTTAGATACCTATCCGTGCCCTTATAATTCGTTCCGCAATCCGACCGGATCAAGTCCGGCAACCCGCGCCGCGATACGAAACGGCCAAGCGTGGCCAAGAAGGCTTCCGTGCTGAGGGCGCTTACAAGTTCCAAGTGAACGGCTTTAGTGGAGAGGCACACGAAGACGCAAAGATAGGCCTTATGCGAACGGGCGTTACGAAGGTTAGAGGACTTGACGAGGAAGGGGCCAGCAAAGTCGGTTCCGACTCCAGCAAATGGTCGGATGGCCCTGACGCGGTCGGGCGGCAAGTCACCCATGAGGGGCTGCGATATGGTGGCCTTCAGTTTATAACAGGATATGCAATTAAAGATGACGCTCCGGATGAGATGTCGGCCAGCCAAAATCCAAAACTCCCGCTGTAAAATAGCCGAAAGAGCGTTGCACCCAGCGTGGGCATTCTTAACATGGTGGTGGGCTACCAGCAATTGGACCAGGGCGCCGTCCTTAGGGAGCAGCAACGGGTGTCGAGCCCCGTACGGCAGTTGAGAATTTTTTAAACGTCCGCCAAAGCGCAGCATCCCCGCGTTATCCAGAAAGAGGCGGGCCAGGGCGCCCTTGATAACGGAGCCACGCTTCAGGTTTTCAATGACGGGCTCAAATTGCTCCGTTTGGACCATACGGGTCCAGTGCATCAAAGCTTCACGGCGCTCGCTAGGGGACAAAACGCTATCAGAGAGTCGGTGGGATGGGTATCTCGAATTGCGGACAAAGCGGCGCAACCAAGCAGTAACTCCCAAGAGCTTATCGAGGGAGCTGTACCGTTACAGAAGAGAGAGATCCCGAGTGGGCTTATCCTTGCCCACTCCTACTCGGGCTCGTAGGCCCGGCAATTCGGTAGGTTCGGAGTAATTGCCCGGGGGCCAGAATGACTGAGACCCAGATAACCAACAGGTACCCCACCACAGTGGGTGGTCAACCAGCGATGGGGCCTCACAGCCGCGAGAAGCGCAGTCCGTGGGATTCAACTCCCCTGGGACATGTCGCCAGTTGAGAGAAGTCTCAGAACTCTGGATTTGAGACACGCGGTTCGCCACAAAGACCTCAAGATTGTGAGGTGCAGCTCGGAGCCAATAAAGTACTATCTCACTGTCCGACCATGCGTAGACGCCCGTAATGTCGATTACAGGCTTCAAGGAAGAGTGAACGTGGTTGAGGAGTCGCGTGAGGAGAGCGGCACCGGACAGTTCCAATTTAGGGATAGTTAAGCGGGACCTAATGGGAGCAACCTTGCTTTTAGCGAGTACGAGATGGACGGCAGTATGACCAGAGGAACTCACCGTCCGCAAATATACGACAGCAGCATAGCCCTTCTCAGAGGCGTCGCAAAACCCATGTAGGGTAGCCCGACATTTCCCGGGGGGAAGGAAGCACCTTGGCATGGAAACCCAGTTGATATCCGGAAGGGAGGAGAGCATGGAGAGCCACTCTCGCAAGAGGGCTCCGCCAATCGGCTCGTCCCAACCCAACCCGGACATCCAGAGCTTTTGAAGAAAGCACTTAGCTAAAAAGATGACCGAGGTGATCCACCCATTAGGGTCGAAAGTGCGGGCTACGGTGGACAGCACGAAGCGTTTGGTCCATGCTTTGGGCGGTGGGTCAAGTTTTACTCTATACGTAAAGGTGTCCTGAACAGGCTGATATTGAATGCCCAGCACAGTCAACAAATTAGGATTCTCAGGGTGCTCGAACAGATGAGGGTCTTGTTGATCCTCTCCTGGGAGGTCCTTCAAAATATGAGGGGAGTTCGACAACCACTTGCGCAACTCATAGCCTCCAGACTTCAGGATGGCAATTAATTCGTCTCGCAAGACCAGAGCCTCCTCGACGGTGGAAGCGCCCGTACAAATGTCGTCCATGTAGACCGAAGTCTCCAAAATAGAAGTTCCCCGAGCGTATCTCAGGCGCTCTCTCTCAGCGAGTTCAAGGAGGGTTCGCATGGCGATATACGGGCTGGACCGGAGTCCATATGTGGTGGTGTTCAACTCAAATACCTGTATAGGATCGCTGGGCTTCTCGCGCCACAATATCAGCTGATATCGGCGGTCATCACGATGGACCACTGATTGGCGAAACATCATCCGAATGTCCGCGACAAAAACCACTTGGTGTCGACGGAATTGGGTCAAGATGTCGGATATGTCCTTGATCAGTTTAGGACCCGAGTGAAGACACTGGTTCAGAGACACACCGTTTGATGTGGGGGCGGAACCGTCAAAAACTACCCGAATCTTACTCTCAGGGGTCCTCAAGACCGCATGGTGAGGGAGGAAGTAGTGCTCCTGTGAACGCCATTCGAAGTTGGACGGTGACATGTGACCCAGCTCCTGATACTTGCGCATGAACTCGACATATTTGTCGCGAAAGGCTGGGTCGCGCCGCATGCGGCGCTCCATGGAAAGCAACCTCTTCTCGGCCAGAGCACGAGATTGACCCAAAGAGGGGCGTGAGTCCAGAAAGGGTAAGCGAGTGACGAAACGACCGTCAACCCGCCGGCCGATATTGTTCTGGTAGAACAACTCACACTCACGGTCCAGAGGGTCGACTCGAGCTGCATGTGGTGGTTCCTCAATTTCCCAGAACCGCTGGACGGCGTCCGATAGAGACACGCCCACGACGGAGAGCGGGTCGGCCGTCGGAGGGGGAGGAGACCACATAACCGGTCCAAAAAAGCTGTGCCCAAATATCGTGGAAATGGCTGACAGGCCATCGGGCTGCAGAGCTCGTATCTCACCTAACAAGAGGACACCCAGCGTGTCGGCCCCCAGTAACAAATCTATAGGCCCAGGTTGGGCCCACCGAGGGTCTGCCGGTCTCAAAGCCGACGCACAGCGCACAGCGCTGTCATTTATACGAACGTTAGGGAGAAACCCTACAATGTCGTCGAGGACATTTACCTTGACTAAAATACGAAGGTGTTCGCTGTCAGGGCTGAACACCAACTCCGCTTGTCCCGTAGGAGCAGGAGGCTCGGCACCTCCGATACCTACCATCGGACGTGATTCAGAGCTCCAGGGGAGCCCCAGTCTTCCCACCAACCGAGTAGAAGCCACACTACGTTGGGAACCCGAATCCAATAGAGCTCGAACCGTTAAGCGGTCGCTGCTCGGGTTGTAAACCTTCACTGAGGCCGTCGGCAATAGAACAGTTTGACAGGTGGACTGCTGACGACTTATAGGTTCAGTGGAGGCGGCCATGGCGGGAGCTAGGACGGCAGCCTCCTATCTGGAGCTGCCTCTGTTGGACCGGCACCCGAACCGGGGGCCCCGAGAGCGGCACTCCGACGGCGTCTCGATGACCCTTGACTGGAATTCCCCGAACGGGCCGACCTGGGGAAACTCGGGGATCCTCGGCTGCAAGGCCCGGGGCCGATACGCAGTCTCCAGAACCCGGTAGTACCGGCACCGACCAAAGGGGGGCAGGCGGCGTTCCAGTCGCGGCCACTCAGCCAACGGGGGTGAGAACGGTCTAGCTGACCGCTGAGTGGCTGCGAATCCACTATCAACTCGCTGAGGGGGGGTGAAGACCCCCCCGCCCCTGGGGGAACGACTCCCAGACCGATCGGGGGAGGGACTCCCCTCAGAACGAGGGGCGCTGTGGTCCACCGGTGAGCGCCGGGCGTCGCCCGACAGTGGGCGTGGCTGGGCGCCCCCGCCCGTGGGAGTCGGGGTGCTGGCAGGGCCCTGAGAGGACGAGCCGCGCGCACCCAGGCACAATATGACGTGGTGGTTGCCCTGGCAGTGCGTGCAGGGCCGCTGGTGCGGGCAGTCTCGTTGTAAATGCCTCTCCAGGCACGAGAAGCACCAGCGGCGCTCCCTGGCGATGGTTCGCCTCGCCGTAGCCGGCTTGCGCAACAACTTCGGGCACGACGCCGCCCGGTGGTCGGATGCTCGACAATAGGAGCAGGGAGGCGCCTCCCGGGCCGCTAGGCCACTATAGGAGGGTACTGGGGGGCGCCCTCCCGCGGGGGCTCCGCTCGGCCTCAGGGGGGTGGGCGCCGCCTTGGCCGGCTGATTCCGCCTCTCCCTGGGCACCGCTCGGGAGGCGGCTGGGGGGCCCTTGACGGCGCCTGCTGCGTTCTCCAGCTGCCTACACTGCTCCTCCAGGAACCGCAGCAGGTCCCTAAAGGGGGGCATGTACGAAGCGCCATCCCCTCCGTACCTCTCCTCAAAATGGAGCCGAAGGTCGAGGGGCAGGCGGGACAGCACTATATGAAGGAGCAGAAAAGACCACTCGTCCACAGGTAAATCCAGCCGCCGCAACGAGTTGCACGCTACGACGACTGGATTCACTATGTCTTCACGTAGTCTAGTCCGGTCCTTCAGCAGCGGGAGGTTCAGCAGCCTCCGAACATGATCGTCCGCAATCCGCCGGACGTTGGCGTACCTTCCAGCGAGGAGGTCCCTGGCGTTTTGGTAGGCGTCGTCCGACAACTTAAGGTGGCCGACGACGCCCAGGGCCTCCCCCTCCAGTGATGCCAGGAGGTACCCCATTTTTTGGCAGGGGGTCAGGTCCCTCCGGGCTGTCAAACATGCCGACGTAGGTCAGCCACTCCGAGAGGACCCCTGAGAACCTTGGCAGGTCCAGCGTGGGGAGTCGTCCTAGCAGCTCTGGCTGAGTAGGCGGCTTCCGCGGGGACTCGAGTAGGCTACTCAGCCGAGCTTCGCGCTCCCTCTCCGCGTCCTTGGCCCCCGCCTCGATCAGGTCGTCCGTTAGCGCGAGGAACTGCTCGTAGTCCGCGCGGCAGGAGTCCAGGACTCCCTTTTCCACCTCCGAGTCCTCGAGATCAGAGTAAGCCTCCTCCACGGCAGCCCTTCGAGCATCGACCTGCTCGAGCCTCTTCCTCAGATTATAGACCCTGTCCGGTCGGCCTATCAACGCGTGTGCCCTGGTAGCCCAGCGCAGCTCAGTCCGCAAGCAACGAATTAGTAGCTTATGTGACGGCATACTAAATACAATACAATAACAAAATAACAGAAATAACGAATAATTACTAAATACAATAATAACAAATACTAATAACAAAATAACAGAAATAACGAATACAGTACTACTAATACGATAATATCAATCAAAAATACAAGTAAATACGAAAAAACACAAATCAAATTAGTCTTTAATTCTCGCTTGTTACCTACGGGCGTGGCATTAGCAACTACCTCCTAACAACAGAGAAAAGGCGAGCCACTATGCAACAAGAAAGAATTATTATTTATATTAATTTTACGTATTACGGCCGGGCGTGATTGTAGACACAATCAGCCACGCTTCTGCTACCAAATGTTACGGCCTGCAGCTGCCTAGCTAATAGTAGTATCCACCTAGGCCCATAGTAGTAAGATCCTACAGGCAGATACAGGTCGGGCTTTTGGCCAAAGTGAAAATTTCTAATAGAAACAAACGAGGGGAAAGGTCACTACGATAAAGGCACTCACCTGCTCCAGGAGCGGAGACTATTCTCCGAGACCGGCCCGGCTGATGACAATGTCGTGAGTGTATGTGTAATTGTATGTGCGTGTATGTTGACGGGCCCTGATCTGGATGACGCAATGCCGTCCGGGAGAAGGTATGCGCTGGTATCCTCGGAACTTTCCCCCTCTGGAGGCACTCTTCCTGGTTTGTCACGAAATGGGACAGCTACACGTAGTACTTCAGAGGTAAATCACTATTATGGTTGCACAATTAATTTAACAGAGTTAGTAGTTCCTGATGAACGATACGGTTCTCACAACGATTTACGCGGGTTGATACTCTCGTAACAAGTTAGGCGCGGAAAACGACAGTCTAGCTCGCAAGAAATTCTACAATGAATATCGAGAAGTCCGATCCCGCCGCGTCAGGCGGCCGGGGGGTGACCTCGATATCGAGGCCAAGCGCGCGCGTTAGAATACGTTTCGAAGGTAAAAATAATAAAAATAAATATTCTTGCCTAAACAAATAGGTATAAAAATACAATACACGAACCGTTCAACGCCGCTTCGCCGAGACGTTCCCTACTCTTTGGAGTATTTGAACGGGACTTTCACTGGCAGATAACTGGTGTTATAAGGAATAATTAGGGTTCTACACAAATAAATTAAAATCCATGAAATCTAATGGTCATAAATTAATACGCAGGCGAAGTCGCGGGGAACAGCTAGTATTACATAAAATATGTATGAACTAAATTATGTTATGTAATTTTTATATTTGTCTTGCAGGCGAAATGTTCGTCCAGAAGTGGTCGTTGTCGTTGAGCGGTTAGATGAGGAGAACGGCAATGAGTACTTGTTGGCGGAAGTATATCATGAGGAGGTGGTGGCGAGTTCGAGTGGTGGTGCTGTGCGAGGCGTGTGGTTCCCAGCGACGGCAGCAGCAGGCGGGCGTCGGGCACGAGGCGGCCGCCGCGCCCTCCTCTCCGCCTCCTCATCGTGTCATATAATATTAATAATATTTTGTATTTAATTTTTTTGAATAAATAGAATACAATACATTTTATTCAATACGGATAACACTTATTGAAAGTCATTGTGTTTTATCGTTGGTTATAAAAAACCTGTAATTTTTAATTATTATTAAGAAGATGCTGCTGCCCATTTCCTGTTTCAGTTTTCCTCCGACGCCTCTTACGGCACCCACGAAACGAAACGAAACTGTGCTAGTGGATATTCTTGACCTCTCAACAGTATCTTTCAAAATTGCATCATTCCTATGATTATAATAATCTTTATTACCATATATATTATTTAACAATATGTCTATTTATAAACTACACAGGAATATTTTATCTTATAAGATGAAAAATAGTATCCATTGCCGAACTAGGCCAGAACCTGTATTTCAGCATATGGCGCCACTCCCCGGACATAATAAACATAGATTACTTATTTATATTATGGAAAAATTACCTAACTTTATTTTTTATATTACATGTGGGTTATAAAAAATGTAAATAGAAAGAAAAAAAATATGTAAAATGTCGTGTGTGAGAGGGTGTGTACGAGATGAAGAATACAATTTAATGAATACCTTAGGTTACCTAACAATAGATGTTCGAGATCAGTCCATAATAACTCAGCGCTGCACTGTCAAAAGATCTTCCGTTTCACCATATTCTATGTAATATGTGGGTTTAATATTATGGTTTAAACAATAAAATATAATAAACATGTTTTTCTCATCTAAATTTATATATTATTATAACATTAATGCTAAATGGGAAGTATAATAGTAAACAAAAATAATGAAAAAATAAAGTAAAACAATGGTATGAATTGAATCGCCGTAATGGATGACATTGACAGTTACTGACAACAGATATTTGACAGCGGGGATGGATGTTTTGACTGTTGAGCGTATGGAGCACAGAACACAATTACTCTCTATCAAGAGGTATGGAGTGTAGAGGTAAGGAGTACAAACTCTGTATAAAAAAGTGTCCGTAGGAAGGCGTTAAATAAGGGTGGCGCCACTGTAGCTACAGTCTAAATTATAAAGAACTTTTTATAAAATTTTTTATTGCACAAACTCACCATAATTCTTTCTACAATAATTATTTTATTGCTTTCAAAATTTTTATTTTCAAAATCACTCAACGTATTTTACGGCAATTTAACATACCCCTAGCTACTCGAGCGCTGTAGTGGAGAGTTTTTGAACTAACTGTTATTTACTGCTTACAGATGGACACTTTTTTAACTATTCTCGTATGGGAGTTGGTACTCCTTACTTTTACACTCCATAGTTGAGTGTTTAATCTGTTACCGCATGTTTTGTTTTTTTATAGTATAACCTTTTTTCTTTACTTGGCTACTTCAAAAGAAGGGTAATGTTTTTTGAGTATGCACGTATGGATGTCTTTTTCTTTGACACGCTCTGTAACCTAAATTGCTTGATGGATTTTTTAATATATGGGGCGTCGTTAGATTTGCCTTAGTTGTGGAAGTGACATAATATTTGAATTTTTTTCTTTTCAGTAAACTAGATTTTATTATTTATCATTGTTTTAACCATTGGACTTGTTTAATAAATTATTTCATCTTGTTGTTTGATGAGTTTTTTTACATAGAAATATTTTTCAAATAATAAAATTACTCCCCTCTCTTTCCTTTCAGTTTCCTTACATTTTTTTCTATTTCATAAGGTCGTAACAATCTACTTCTGGCCATGGGTCATGGAAATACAGAGGAGCTCATGAGCAAATGACGAGATTAAATTTAAAAACATGTTCGGACTTTTTTCTCCTACTTTTCCTAATAGAGCCTAGTAAAGTCCACTATAGATCATAGCATGGAGGTTAGGGAACAGGAGAACGATCGATACGTGCTAAAGCATAGCCCGCCTGTCCCTGAAAATTTGTAGAATTTATAGCCGCGCTGCCGTTGGTAAATAGTGTCTGCGAAGTAATTTTTGACAAAAAGAAACATTAAAAAATGGTGAAATATTATAAATAAAAAAAATCAATAATAATTTATATTTGTAATATTTATAATAATTATTGAGACAACTTAGCGATCGCAGGTCCTCACTTATTTTGTCCATATTAGACTAGAGAGTAGACACTGCTGCCCGTATCCTAATTTGTTTCACTCTGTCCCTTATTAATCATAACTGACAACTAACATCACGGTGAAAAATAACGTTTATGTCAACTTCTAATAAGTAATCGACGTGACAAAGTAAGTGATTTTTCACTGTTGTTTTTATAGACCTATAACGTCGGTCATAGTTATTAAAAATAATACTTCCCCAAGTCTAGTCGCCTTTTACGACACACGGCATGATATGGATATTCGTACACTGCAATGTTTTGAGAACCGTGTAATGAAACGGTGATTGAAAATTTCTGAAAACATTTCACTTATCGACGTCTTGCAATCGTCGTGACTAGCGCTCACTTGACTTTCATACAAACAATTCGATATTTTAAGTGTTGGTAATTTCTCAAAACATTTTATTTATCGACAACGTATTGCAATATTCGTTACCCTAGCGCTCACTATATAAAAATAGATATTGTCTTTGGCTTGACCATAGGTCTGACTAATTGGTATGGAGTGTAGAGTAGAAGGAGAACCATCTCTGTATATGAAAAGTGTCCCTAAAAACGCGTCCAATAAGGGTGTGTAAGTGGCAATAATTTATACTAAAAATAATGAGAATATTTTTGTGTTCTAAAAGAGTTGTAAATATGACATTTAGTTAGCATATGCTATATAGATTACGATAGTGAATAAATAATTTGTATCATCATCATTACAGCCTTTCATAAGTCCACTGCTGAACATAGGCCTCCCCCAAGGAATGCCACAAAGCACGGTCCTGAGCCACCTGCATCCATCGACTTCCTGCATGCCTTACCAGGTCGTCACTCCATCTCGTGGGGGGTCGCCCTACACTTCGCCTACCGGTACGAGGCTGCCACTCGAGAACCTTTCTTCCCCATCGGTTGTCGGTTCTTCGAGCTATATGGCCGGCCCACTGCCACTTCAGCTTACTAATCCGTTGGGCTATGTCGGTTACTCTAGTTCTATTGCGGATATTCTCATTTCTAAGTTTATCATGCAGAGAAACTCCGAGCATAGCCCTCTCCATAGCTCGCTGAGCGACCTTGAGCTTCCTCATACGGCCAGCTGTGAAGGACCACGTCTCAGTTCCGTAAGTCATCACTGGCAACACGCACTGGTTGTACAATTTCGTTTTAAGGTTTTGAGGTATGTTTGACGAGAAAATGTGTCGTAGCTTCCCGAACGCTGCCCAGCCGAATTGAATCCGTCGATTGACCTCTCGGTCGAAGTTGGACTTACCTAGTCGGACTATTTGTCCCAGGTAAACATACTCGTCAACAACTTCGAGCTTAGTACTCCCAATAACTACCGGCATAGGTGTGACATGGACATTAAACATAATCTTTGTTTTGTCCATGTTCATCTTAAGACCTATCCGTTGGGAGACACTATTGAGATCATTGAGCATAGTGCTTAGGTCCTCCAGCGATTCTGCCATAAGGACTATATCGCCGGGAAATCGAAGGTGAGTGATGTACTCGCCATTGATGTTGATACCGTATCCTTTCCAGTCCAGAAGCTTGAAAACGTCTTCCAATGCAGCGGTGAAGAGTTTCGGGGATATGACTACTCTATATACTATACTACTACTCTATATACTATACTCGGATAGCCATCGTAGCTCTACTGTACAAACACTTCAACACTTCGATATACCGACAGTCAACTTGGCACCGCTGAAGGGACTGCAGCACCGCCCAAATTTCGACGGAATCAAAGGCTTTCTCATAGTCCACATACGCCAGACATAGTGGCAAATTGTACTCTTCGGACTTCTGTACAATTTGCCGAAGGGTATGTATGTGGTCTATGATACTAAAGCCCTTTCGGAAACCAGCTTGTTCGGGAGGCTGGAAGTCGTCAAGTTTGCGCGCGAGACGATTCGTAATGACTCTCGAAAACAGCACGTAGACGCGGCTCAGAAGGGCAATCGGTCTGTAGTTCTTCAAGAGAGCGTTGTAACATTTCTTGAAGAACAAGCCCACCGCACTTCTGCTCCACGCCTTCGGTGTAATGCCACCATGGAGGACGGAATTAAAGAGCTTCTGAAGGACTTCAAGTACCGGTCTTCCACCCGCTTTCAGAAGCTCCGCTGTAATTCCATCCTCGCCTGGGGCCTTCCCGTTTTTAAGGTGCTGGAGAGCCATTCTAATCTCGCTCAGACTGACATCCGGGATATCTTCGGAATAGTGTCGGATGAGACTCGCTCTTGGATCGTTACTCACACTTGCGTGTGGCTCCAACGATGACGTGTACAGCTGCCCATAGAACCTCTCAATCTCACTCAAAATCTCAGGTGTCCCGGAAACGATGCTGCCACATTCTGTCTTCAGCTTTGACAGTTGGCTCTTTCTGGCAGACAGATCTCTGGCAAAGACTGGAGCCTTGGTTCCGCTCGATCGCTTCTTCAATACGAGCTGTATTGAAGTTGCGTGAGTCCCGCCGCATTTATTTAGAGATCTGTCTGTTTAGATGCCTGTATGCTGTCAAGTCTGTTGAAGAATGTAGCTTCATCTCCCGTCTAACAGCCATGAGATTAAGAGTGTGATCGGAGAGTTTTTGTGTTCTTCTACGGCGGGTCTTGCAGAACTTAGCTCCGACCGCATGGACAGTTTCCACGAGCTTGTTATACATATCGTCCACTTCATTGCAGTCTTCTAGGCACTGAAAACGGTTTTGTAACTCGAGCTGAAAGGTTTCGGAACTTTGAAACAGAGCACGAGGGGGACGGAGCGTTGACTTCATTAGACGAAACCTACTGGGTCATTGTCAAAACAAGTAATGAATATGTTCCGTATTAAAAATTATCACTAAAAATATTTAAAAGTGTGTCTTAAATTAAAATATTTTTCATTCTCAACCTTTACTTCAACTTAGAAGTAAAGATCAAGCAATAAAAGAAAATAATTATGTGAAATTACTTTGATTTACAGACATCAGTCCCCTTCGGTGGTCCGTTCATAATTAACGCACACAAATATTGCACTTTCTATTTTCGAAATCACAATAAATTATAATTAATTATACTAATATTGTTTAATTAGTAGTTATCAAGAGGTGATTTAAAATATAATTAAATAAAAAATATAGTTCCTAAAAAAATTATCAGCGATTGTCATGTGTGTACAGCACCAATGTGTCTTTTCGGTGGTCAAGAAATGCGCAGATTAATTGGAGCATAATAAATTTTTACGAACGCAGCTAAAACTTTACACACCATCATTAATTTTCGAACGCATCCCGGTAGCCATCTTTTGATTGTGACTGGAGTGAGAGTGAAACCCGTGTCCTATTTACCAATAATTGTATTTTGGTCAAACCTCAACGTATCTTTTCGGTTACGCTTTTAAATTGGTAATTTTTTATTAATTTTCTCAAATAAGTATTTGGCCTGTTGGGTATCAAGGACTTAATCACAAATGGCTTAAATTTGTTTTCCTAACCTCAAAATTTTGTTCAGCACTTACGTTTTGTTCGAAAATGTCCATTCGGTGGTCATCTTTTCGGTGGCCCTTGTGACCACCGAAAAGACAACTCGTCACCGAAAAGACATTTATAAAAGATTCGGTTTTACAGCATGTGTTTTATAGATGTTTAATATACTGTTTGTGTTGAGTGTGAGCTTTCTTGCTTTTTCGGATAGAAAAATGGCAGGGACCCGGAAAAAATTTTCTGAAGAAGAAATAAAAAACAGAAAAAGGAGCTGAAAAAGTATCAAAAGCTTTCATATCCTGAGTGATGGCCCTGTTACTCAGTACAGGAATAAAACTAGGTTTCTTCTATTGGTCGAATATTTAAGCTTTGAATTGGGCGCAGAAGAAATATATTGGCATTTCAGCGAGAGTGGACACGGAAAGGGCGCTCCTGATGGCACAGGAGGCTGCCTAAAGAGGACTGCTGATCGTCACGTGGCTCTGGTAAATGATGTTTCCGATATGAGAAGCTTAATCAGCTGTTTGAAAACAAATGCTCAAGGTATAACTGTTATTCCAACCGACGACACCTTTTTGGATGAAATTGAAAAAAAAATTAATGACGCTGCAGTTGAACCTTTCCGTGGAACTTTAAAGATACATCAAATTACTTGGCACCGAGATGATCCCCGAATTTTGCATGCCAGAAGATTAAGTTGCATGGTTTGCCCATCAAATATAATATGCCCACATTTTGGAATTGGTCAAATTCAAATAAAGTCATAATTTGTACAATTTTTCACCACTGCTATGATATCTGTCAAATATTTCATCTCAGTCCAAAGTGGCGCCACTCTGGAGGCAGTAAAAGTTGTAGGAGCCGTCATTGTAGGAAGCATTTGTCTTCATGATCACTCTTGGCAGGCGTATTACAACTACATGAGCAGACGCACCTTTGACGCTGTTGCCCGTCGCTGATCTGAATACTTTTCCTCTGGATGTATATAGACGGTAGACATCTCGATGGATATTCGAGATGGTAGACTGCGATCTTTCGGAATCTATGAGATTTCCCTCGCGTTTCTTTTAGACTCATAGTACCCACCTACATGCTGACCACCTTCCTCTAGAACGTCAACGTCCTCTAGAACGTCAATATCCACGTCCACGTTCCTCTTGGCCACCGTCGATAAGTTTTTCAACATGGTAGACGCTTCAGTTACATATATCATGGTTGCAGCACGTTTGCCCATCAAATATAATATGCCCACATTTTGGAATTGGTCAAATTCAAATAAAGTCGGCAAATTATCCAGAACTATACGAGGAATCTGAACACCTGAAATGTCCTCATATTTCCAAAAAAATTTGGAGGTACGAAGATGTTTTTTCAGATTCTTCAGATGATGTTCCTCTATCAAAAATTGAAAAGCCAATTTTTTTTATAGGATCGGGTGACAAACGAGCACAAAGTCCACCTGATGGTAAGTGATTACTGTGACCCATGTCTATGGGTCACAGTAACCACTTACCTACTGTGACATCTATCCTCAATAAAGACTCAAGATGCAGATGCGTTGTCACCAACAATGCCTGGCATTCTATCATCAAGATAGAATGCCTCTTTGCCAGTAAAAAGGGTCTCCGGTTCTCTACACTCACCATACAAAACAGCAGCGTTAAGCTGCTATTATACGCTGGTTTTAAATATTACAAAAAAAACTTTCTGGTCTGATTCTGAATAAAAATATAAAGACCACCAAAAAGATACTTTTCTTTGTATCTTTTCGGTGGTCTCTATATTTTATTTTTTATTTGATTATTGAAAACATTTTTTTTTATAATTTATGTATTTTTGTTCAGGAAAGTTATTATTAAGAGTTATTACAATAAATAATTAGTTAAGTTTCAAACAACTTACAAATTTTTCGCTATCTTGTTCTTTTTGGTGGTCAGCTGAGTCTCTTCGGTGGTCACAAAGAAAATGTTTTTGGTCCTAATTTCTTAAATATCTATGATCGATCTCGTTTTTGTATTAATTTAAGATAATTTTGAGATACTTTATCTAAAAAATAAAAAGAAAACGTATAAAAATAAGTTTTTTTTTATCACCTTTAGTTTTCCGAAAATGACAATGACCCCTCTCCAACTTAACGTTTAGGTTCAGTGTGCCTCTAACCATTCGGTGATCGCTGCCAGTTTTCACCCTCGCGATCACGGAGACATCACTGAACAGTTGTCGTCTGGTCGTCATAATGAAGTCAATCTCATTTTTTGTCGAACCGTCGGGGCTCAGGAAGTGGACCTACCACTTCCTGTGGGGCCGCTTCTGGAAGAAAGAGTTCATCATAAAGAGTCCCTCTTTCTCCATGAAGTCGGCCAGCTGCTGGTCCCTTGGGTTCCGTTGCCCTAGTCCAAATTTCCCTACTTTCAGCTCACCGTTCTCTCTTGTGCTTAGTTTTGCATTGAAGTCTCCCATTAACACCGTATATTGGGTTTTGGAGGAATGCATGGCTCTAGAGATATCCTCATACATTTCCTCCACCTCCTCATCGGGGTGTGCCGAGGTTGGTGCGTAAACCTGTATGACCTTCAGCGAATACCGTTTGGTGATTCTGAGTATAAGGTACGCAACCCTCGTCGACACACTCCCGATCTTTACAACGTTGTTAACGAGAGACCTGTATTGAGTGATTGACTTGTAACGAGAGACGATAAATCCAACACCTCCTTGGGACAGATGGTCGCCTTCCCGGTGATAGAGCAAGTTGCCAGATTCGAGGATTACCGTGTCCTCCCCCTCTCTTCGGACTTCGGATAATCCTATAATATGCCAGCGCAACTTGTCTATCTCTTCTTCCAGCTCCACCATCTTCTCGTCAGTCCTCAGGGTGCGTGCGTTGTACGTTGCCAGGTCGAGTCGCGTAAGGTGGCAACCGAACCTCCACCGCAGATTCTTAGCACCCCCTGCCCCGCCGTTACCATGGTCGCCACTGTAGCCAGGAATAGCGGGGCCGCCGGGGACTGGGGGCCGTCTGTTTGTTGCTTTAATCATTGGGGGGTATTTGCCATAGTTGCCACGCTTGGCGAGCGAGTTGGCAACCGCAGTTTTTTTATTGTAATTTTGGCTATTATCAGGAAGATGCTGCTGCCCATCTTCTGCCTGTTTCCCTTTGTCGCCTTTTACGACACCCACGGGAGGATATGAGGTAGTGGATATTCTTGACCGCCACTACACGGCAATTAATTTGTATAATTAAACGCATTTGATAATTATAGAAAAATTAAAGAATTAATGTACCCATTTGTTATGAAAATTTGGGACATTTCGTTTAATAACTTTTTTAAATGTAAATATATTGAGTAACCTTTATCATATACTGATAAAGGACCAAAATGCCGATTTAATGATGTTTAGCATATTAACGTAAGATTTAACCTTATATAGAAAATATTGCAATTTATGCTAATTACATAGTGAAAATGTTTTAAAATAAAGAGGCAAAACGGAAAATAATAACAATAATAATAACAAGCGACTCACTATACAGTATAGCCGAAGTCTACCTTATGGGGGCGAAACCAGTAACGTTGTAGTAGTAAGAACTACCAGTGCCAAGTAGAAGTATCCGGTAGTAGCTGAAGTGACTAGTAGCAGAACATAGTGAAAGTGAACAGTAATAGTGAATTAGAAAAAGTGTTAGCTAGCCGAAAAAGGTCGTAACTGAAAATCGCAGTTACACATAGCCGAAAAAAGTGGTAACTGAAAATTCGCAGTTGCATATTGTAAAAAAGTGTTAGCTAGCCGAAAAAAGTGGTAACTGAAAATTCGCAGTTACATATAGTAAAAAAGTGTTAGCTAGCCGAAAAAAGTGGTAACTGAAAGAACAATGGCAGATTTTCATACATAAAATTAGTTGAGAAGAAATGGTAGCGTCTATATACCAAAAATATCTTAAAATGTTAAGCCTCAGTCCCTTAATAACTATGTCAAAGAATTTTGTACTGAGAAGGCGTCAAAAAAAAGATATTTACATTTGAACTTTTTAGGTTATGTCCTATGTCACTTGGAAAAAGTCATGCTTCCTGTGGTTGTTTGATGTTAGCTTAATACATAATTGAGAGTTTTTAGATTATTGTATATCTATTATATATTTGCATCCTATAAATGTATATTTCTGGCATGGCTCCAGGTCTTTTGTATCATAGTGACATTCTCAGAAGGCCTAGAACCCAGAGCCGTAAAACCAGTAAAAAAACCAGTGACATTTGATTTTAGCTAGTGGTGGCATAACATTAAATGGAATTGTTACATAGTACTATGATTGAGATTAATGTATTATTGTAGGAAATTCTTTGTAAGAGACTTATTCTCAGTCATCACTTTTATTTTTATTACTACTGATATATAAAAATATTTTGTGTGTTGTGTTGGTAGTCTTACAAAGTGTATACGAAAATAGTATAAATATACTAAATGGCAACATTTGAATAGAGTAAAATGATTTAAGTCATTTGATATTCCCAAAAAGGTTTGTTTTTTTCTGTGGCTTTAATTAAAATACATTTTTATTTGAAAAATCATAGAAAAATAATAAAACTCATTTTATATATAACTAATTTCTGGACGCTATAATTTTTGTCAACTATTTTTCTGCCATTGCTCATTCGCAGTTACATATAGTGAAAAGTGTTAGCTAGACAAAAAAGGTGGTAACTGATATTCGCAGTTACACAAGTGATAAAATCAAAAAGTTTTAGTTGATTAATAGCTGCTAGTCAGTAGTGTTAGAAAACCAGCTACTACCAATAGATATTTGATACTACCAATAGATATTTTGATACTACCAATAGATATTAATACTACCGCAAATTTTAATTAAATCTTTTGAAATATATAGTGACCAACCAATAGTGAACAATCGTAGTTGAACAACCGTATTCAACAACCGTGGTCAATAAATAATAATCATAAAATTTCGCGACTAATCAATCAGTCGAACCGCTGGCCACTCCCTTGCTATTTGAATTTATAAATCGTGCATTTTAATTTTGAACCTCAGTCCACAGTTTCCAACAGCACACAGAGACGGCAGTGGAAGTATCCTCCGGAACCTATAGGTGTAGGACGTGAGCGACTCACGGAGTATCTTCGACAACATTTACTCCGGAGAGTTACGCCCGTCCGGCACATTCGCTGGCCCTTCGAGCCAGATACATCCGTTTGTACTTCGAGCCGGATCCAGCATTCGCTGGTCCTTCGAGCCGGATCCATCATTCGTTTGTATTTAGGAACCGGATACATAGTCACTACCGTATTAAAGCTGTTGAATTTTCAGAATCAAGATGCCGATCACTCGTTCGCAAGGAAGGGGAGCCATGGCGTGGACCGTCGGACTGGAAGGAAGTTCGTCGGACAATACCGACGCCGTCCGCCACCAGATGCCACCACGCTTACCGTCAACAACAGACGACGCTGAGTCGTCATCTTGCCCCCGCGAAGGGGGGGTACTCCTGCCCGTGCCGGCCGCTATAACCGGTACACCGAAGCAGATGGAACAAATAGAAGGCAACGATGACATTCGCAGAGCATCACCGCCAACAGCCCGGGAAGACACCCGCGCCGAAGAGCCACCGAGGGGCCACACCGATAGAAGTACGAAGTCCAAGAAGACTATTCGGCCCAATAGAAAAATTTTGAAGGCTCGTGAAGAAGTGTTGAGAATCAAATTGGAACTCTCACAGATCTCCTTACAGATGGCTGAAGAAGAAGATGAATCGGACGACTATGATGAAGATGGTCACTTCAAAAGTGAGTACGTCCGATCTTGGCTCGAAAATTCCGTAGCCAAGCAAAAGCCAACTCAAGGCGCAACCACCGGAGGGGAGGCCCCATCTATTAAAACCGTCACAAAGCCACCCCCGGAGGTTGTCGACCTCAGTGAGCCGCAGAAGAAGCTCATAAACCAGCAATCCAGCGTTAATGAAGACAGGGAGCTCCTACCAATTATATCAGAGCTCAGGATCCCTATCCAGAAGATGTACCCAAGAATCCCATGCCACAGAAGATTAGCCAGGACTCCAAGGTTGATGAAGACAGGGGGCTCCTACCAATTGTATCAGAGCTCACCTACCAGGATCCCTATCCGGAAGATGTACCCAAGAATCCCATGCCAAAGAAGCCTAACCAGGCACCTGTCATTAATGAAGACAGAGGGCTCCCACCATTTATATCGGAGCTCACATCCGCTATAACCGCACTCGCTGACAAACCAAAATCAGAGAGTGCATCACTATCGTCGCATCCTTTCGCAGCGTCGAAAGCTATAATGACACTGCCAAGCTTTAGCGGAGCACATACCGAATGGCTTTCGTTCCGTGCCATTTACGAAACAACCCGAGGCTACCGAATGATATCGAAAATACTGCAAGACTACGAAGAAGTCTACAAGGAAGAGCCTTGGAAACAGTCAGCTCAGAACTTATCGGCCATGCTAAGCCAGATGAGATTATGCGAGAACTGGAGCTACAATTTGGGCGTCCAGATTCAATTGCACAAGCCGAAACCGAGAAATTACGAGGATTACCACGCTGTACAGAAGCACCTAGAGACATCTGCACATCCGCGAGCTAAGTGAGGGGAAGCATCGTCACTCTACGAGCACTCAAACGAGACCATTACCTCGTCAACGCAGAGCTGCTACGACACCTCACCGACAAATTGCCAAACTCTATACGTGCACAGTGGTATAGAATCTACACCGAAATATACGACTCTAGACCAGACCTCGGTTCATTCAGCGAGTTTATCACCGAACAAGCTCGCTTCTCCAGTGCATTTGCGCCTCCTGAAATTATAAACGAAGCGCAAAGCAAGCGTCCAGTACATAGGACACACGCGGCTACCACTAAGCCGTCTCCGAAATGCAGTGTGCGAAAAAGAAGGTCACTACGGATCCGACTGTAATAAATTTAAAGAAGCAGATGTCGATAAAAAATGGGAAATTGCAAAACAAAGTAATTTATGTTTCCGCTGTTTACGCTACAGAAATCAAACACACAAATGCAAAATCACTAAGTGTGGCATAAAAGGATGCACCGCGACACATAATCGACTTCTCCACCATAATAAAAAGGAGAAGACAGAGGTCACACAAAAAGAACCTCAAGAAACCGTGGCTAACTCATTCGCTGTGTCAAAGCATCACGCCTACCTAAAAATAATTTCAGTTCGAGTAATTGGACCGGCGGGAGCTGTAAACATACACGCCCTGCTGGATGATGGGTCAACAGTCTCATTAATGGATGAAGAGATAGCCAAACAAATCGGAGCTACAGGGCGGTTGGACCCATTTAAGATCACCGCTATCGGGAACACTACCCTCGATTCACCGGACTCCCGAAGAGTCAAAGTTTCGCTGAAGAGTCTCCACAGAAAAAAGGTGCCATTCAGAGCACGCACGGTCGCCAGCCTAAACTTTGGGCCACAGACTGTGTGTGCAGCAGATATAGCAAATTGCAAACACTTAAAAGACCTGAAGGAGCAACTAATATATGACTCCGGCAACCCAAGGATCCTAATAGGACAGGACAATTGGAGACTTCTGATAGCCACCCAAGTCCGCAGAGGTCCGTCGCACCAGCCAATCGCCTCACTCACAGAACTAGGATGGGTGCTACACGGGGCACACACTAAAGCCCCGTATCAGCGCGTCCACGCGGCCAATGAACTGCACAAGAGCGAGGAAACCATAAATCAACTCCGCGAATATTTCGCACTGAAGTGTCTCATAATCAATCTGAGAAGACCAGACTCCGATCCGGAGAAGAAAGCTGAAGACATACTAAATAGCAGTACCCGTCAGTTGGAAGATGGGCACATAGAAACAGCGCTTCTCTGGAAAAAGAAAGATGTCACAATGCCTGTCAACAACAAAACGACAGTAAAGGGGTCCAGAAGTTATAAATCTTTCGTTGCACACAGAATAGCAGCAATCGAGGACCATAGTAAAGTGGATGACTGGCGCTGGGTACCTACCAAATTAAACATAGCTGACACCGCTACGAGGGACTTACCACCGAACTTTGACTCAAATCACGAGTGGTACAACGGCCCATCCTTTCTTTACAAAGAACCGTCAGCATGGGCGACCGAAAAACCCACGTCATCCGAACCGACCGGTGAGGGAAGATCCTTCACCATTACAGAACCGCATAAAGCTCCGCTATTCAGAGAAGCCATTTCCGATCCAGTAAAGTTTTCAAAATGGGAACTCTTATTGCGAGCTACGGCCAGAGTACTTCAGTTTATTACACTCTGCCGCAAAACAACAGACAGGACCTTTTACAAAAGGACCAAAAGGAGTAAAGAGGAAGATCCCGACTAGAGGAAATCGAAAAATAATCCGCGACACCTCGCGTAGCCTCCCAGTCGAGTGCAAAATAGAGATGCAAATAAATACATCACACTCGAGGCCGAATACATCAGAAAGGCCGAAAAACTTCTGATACGTATCATCCAAGAAGACTCCTTCACACAAGAAATAGCCGATCTCCGTAACAATAAAAAGGTTGCCCATGATAGCCGCTTACGACCGCTCCAAATAGAGTTGAAAGACGGGATCATCGCTCTACGAAGTCGCATAGCCGCCGTGAATGGAGTCTCGGAAGATATGAAAGGGCCAGCTATATTGGATGGTGATCATTACATCACTCAACTGTACATCAACTGGACACATTGTAGCCTGCATCATTGTGGAACCGAACCTACCATCAACGAGGTTCGACAGCACTACTGGGTAATCCGACTTCGACCCACCACGAAAAAGATAGTGAGTCAATGCATAAAGTGTCGGATTAGAAAAGCGCAACCACTAGCGCCAGCCACCGGTGATCATCCCAGTACAAGTCTCGCTCATCACCAGAGACCGTTCACCTTCACCGGTCTGGGCTACATTGGGCCACCGGAAATTCAAAACCGGCGGGAGGCTCATGGACGAATCCTAATAGCTGACGACCAGATACCTCGTAACACCTGGCCACGACGAAGGGTTGAAGCAATTTACCCCGGTGCGGATGGACAGATCCGCACTGTGGAGGTACGCACCGCAAACGGCCTAATCAAGAGGCCAACCAGGAAACTCGTGCCGCTGCCGAAGTAGAAGCAACGTCGCTCACCGGAATGGATGCAGCGCCGCTGCGATGAGATCTTCGCGACGCTGCACGGCGGGAGAGATGTTCGCGACGGCCGGCCGACTGTGACTTTAAGAAACAAAGTGATGAAAGAATATTGTTTTGTATAAAAAGTGAAATTACCAACGAAATCGAGTAAATAGTTTGTTAATATAGTTTTACAGTGTGTTTACAACTCTTAATATATTTGTATAGAATGTCGTTTAAATAATAGTTAATATAAACAACTTTACTCGTTTAAGAAAAAATCGACCAATCACAGCGCGTCATATCGTAGAACTTTCTGGAAATTTAATTAACTGCGCAATAGTTTATACTAAAAATAATGAGAATATTTTTGTGTTCTAAAAGAGTTGTAAATATGACATTTAGTTAGCATATGCTATATAGATTACGATAGTGAAGAAATAATTTGTATAATTAAACGCATTTGATAATTATAGAAATATTAAACAATTAATGTACCCATTTGTTATGAAAATTTGGGACATTTCGTTTAATAACTTTTTTAAATGTAAATATATTGAGTAACCTTTATCATATACTGATAAAGGACCAAAATGCCGATTTAATGATGTTTAGCATATTAGTGTATGATTTAACCTTATATAGAAAATATTGCAATTTATGCTAATTACATAGTGAAAATGTTTTAAAATAAAGAGGCAAAACGGAAAATAGCAAGCGGCTCACTATACAGTATAGCCGAAGTCTACCTTATGGGGGCGAAACCAGTAACGTTGTAGTAGGAAGAACTACCAGTGACAAGCAGTAGTATCCGGTAGTAGCTGAAGTGACTAGTAGCAGAACATAGTGAAAGTGAACAGTAATAGTGAATTAGAAAAAGTGTTAGCTAGCCGAAAAAGGTCGTAACTGAAAATCGCAGTTACACATAGCCGAAAAAAGTGGCAACTGAAAATTCGCAGTCGCATATAGTAAAAAAGTGTTAGCTACCCGAAAAAAAGTAGTAACTGAAAATTCGCAGTTACATATAATAAAAAAGTGTTAGCTAGCCGAAAAAAGTGGTAACTGAAAATTCGCAGCTCTATATAGTGAAAAGTGTTAGCTAGACAAAAAAGGTGGTAACTGATATTCGCAGTTACACAAGTGATAAAATCAACTAGTTTTAGTTGATTAATAGCTGCTAGTCAGTAGTGTTAGAAAACCAGCTACTACCAATAGATATTTTGATACTACCAATAGATATTAATACTACCGCACATTTTAATTAAATCTTTTGAAATATATAGTGACCAACCAATAGTGAACAACCGTATTCAACAACCGTGGTCAATAAATAATAATCATAAAATTTCGCGACTAATCAATCAGTCGAACCGCTGGCCACTCCCTTGCTATTTATAATATAATAAAATAATAATAAAAATGTTTTATTTCAGTAAATATAAAAATAAATCGTGCATTTTAATTTTGAACCTCAGTCCACAGTTTCCAACAGCACACAGAGACGGCAGTGGAAGTATCCTCCAGAACCTATAGGTGTAGGACGTGAGCGACTCGCGGAGTATCTTCGACAACATTTACTCCGCTCGTCCGGCACAGAAATTAATAAAATCTTTTGTGTAATCGGAAAACTGAGCAAGCAAAAATTTGAGATATTGAAAAGTATGAAATAATTGATAGATCGAAATAATTTTTAGTGTTATATGGAAACAATTGATAAACAAAATAATAAATGACTGTATAAAGTGTTGACGTTTCGTTAATAATTAAATATATGAAGTTAAAAATTTGGTGAGGTTATGTTGACATCTGATTCGAGAATATATACACTGTAGTCTCACGCCTACACGTTTACATACATATACATATGTTGAACGTGTACTTGGCGTGAGACACTACAGTGTCTCCGGATTCTTGTTATTCCGAACGGAAATAAACGTATGTGTGTAATGCATTCACGGAATTCCGATTCGAAATTCCAAACGGGTGGGCAAAACGAGATTCCGTAAGTGTGTGACTGACCCGTTTGGAATTCCGAAACGGAATTCCGTTTTTCCCGCAAAATTTTTTAAGGAAAAGTAACGTATGTGTGTGACGGGTCATACATTTTATATAGACCCGTTCGGAATCCCGAATCGGAATTCCGAAATGGAATCCCGAAAGGAAATTCCGTATGTATGAGGCAAGCCTAATAAGTATTATTGTATGTATCACATGTGTTTGTATATATATATATATATATATATATATATATATTAGGTATTTATATTTTAATTAAAATTGAATATGTAGGAAGTATAATGGGTATAGTACAGAGATTGATTTTGTAGTTAGGAATAATAATTAATTCGTTTACACGAATTAATTATCCAACGAGTTGAGGATAAACTAGTAACGGAATACGAAAAGCGCACCGTTCCACGTCAGAGCCAAGACTGCCCTAACGGCGGCAGCTCCGTCTGTTTTATACAAGCTAAACGGGCGCCACCGCAGGTGCAATGGTGCGGGTGTGCGGAGCACGTGTTATTTACAAGAATTCAGTCTAGCTACACCGACGCCGCCGCACGTGCAATAGTGCAAATCTAGTTAACGGGAGCGGTGGAGGCGTTTTTAAAAACTAAATAAAACTAAGAGATGTCCGTACAGAAGCTCGTGTACTTCAACAATGGCAAACTTATTCTAATACATCTTTCATGCAGACTTTATTACATTTGCTTACTCAAGTGACACGATATTGGCTACACACAGGGTGCAAAGTCAGCAATAGTATTTATGCACGTACTTGTATCACTCTGTGTGGGATCGAATCCATGACTCTTCCCTCCTCAAGAGCGAAATTATCGGCATTTTCAGGAATCCGATGATTTCGCTTAATTACACACAGTTTATGTCTAATTATAATAAAAATACAGAAAATAATTGGTAGAATTACATACAAAATTATCGTTCCTAAACTCACACTTTTAACGTTAATAGCACTTTCACTGAGATTTATTTTGTTAAGTTTTACTAGTTGAAGTAATTGTTTAGTTTCATCTAGATTTATGCCTTTTAAACTCACTTCACTGACAATGGGAGGCTTCGTAATCTTCAGATCTGGCAAGTTAGTCATTGGGTAAATTCGGTAATTTAGGTCATCTGAAGAAGATTGGTGGTATTTAAAATGAATATTTCCAATTTCGGCTTCACAGAAATCGTCTACGGTGATTATGTAAGTACCACATAAAAGTTCATGAGTGACGTCATTGTCACACTTTCTGGTAAGTATTCTATGATTTCTCACGTACAGTATCCAGCTTTCGTGGCTTATTCGTTGGATTTTGGGATCTTCAATGTCCACAGTATGCTGTTCGCAGGCATCGAGGTTTGATTGAAACTCCATGAGCTGTTCCACGCAGCTTTGTTCTGTGTGCAGCAGCACATCGTCGTTATTGCACAGGAATTGATTATCCAAAGCAATTTGTTTACAGGCTCTCGGGACTGGCAAGTATTCCTTTTCTTTCACCAATAGGTATGGGTATTTGGGAATAACTATAATAGTTTTGTTTGCAATAGCAATAGGCAATGAATACATTTTGAAGTAACTATATGTTTTATTCCCTACTAAAGGGACCTCTAAGATAAACGTGATCTGGTTTCCTTTTATAAAAGCCTTAACCTTAATACAATTTTCTAGTTTAACTAAGTTATTTTCATTTACAGGATATAATAGATTTTCAGTTGTCGCGGTTGATTGTAATAAATTTAACAATTCCGTAGAGTTAAAAATTGCTTGATGCAGAACAGATAGCTTACTGAATGCTAGTGCAGTTTCGATTTCTCCTAGTATTACGTTAATAGTTCTAAAATAACTCAAAAACATGTCAAACATACCTAGGACATAGGTAGAATAAATGGAGTTTTCTTCTTTTATAATTAGGAATTTAACAATTCTTTCAATTCTCTTCAAGCGTTCATCTAATATTAAAGTATTGTTATGTAAGGTCTCTGTACTTTTGATGAAACTATCCAAGATTTTGGAGACTAATGTAATTCTCTTATCCGACATTATCTGATTATCGTTTAGTTTAGAAATCAATGAGTCATATCGGACGGCATCATCATGATCCAAATTTCCAGTTACTATTTTTATCATAGACCCAAGCGGGTCAATAATGCCTCTTTTAAATCTTTTCGATGGCACAAGTTGCCGAAATTTTTCTATAGTTGCATCTCTTAAATACCCTACATGTGTTCGAATAGCTAAAAATTCATGAATATATGGTTTATTAACATCTATCAACGCAACGAATTCGTCATACTTTAATATACTAAAATCTAAATCACTACCTACCTTCTAAGTTTAAAGTTTTAATAATAAGTCAATTGTATATTTGCAATGAGGCACGACCCAGTTTAACAGGCAGGATTCCTGGGTTTTTTCAAGTTTTCGAAGTTGAAGGGCCTATCCTTTCTGAACCATCGTCAGAATTATTATACACCACCTGTGGAGGACGTTTAATATTTTTAATTGGCACTGAAGTATTTCTATTACTAATCCTAACAGGAACTATATTTCTTTCTATATTACCACTAACGACAGCTTTCCTATATCGTGGTTTGTCTTTACTTCTTCCTTTGTTAGATTCCTTGGCGTATATAACATCTCCTATTCTAAAATTTCTATCTGTTTCACCGCCCTTTTGTTCCCTTACCTTTTCCTTTTTCTCTAAGATTTTATCTAATATGTAATTATATAGATATCTAATACGTTTAGCATGATCTTTTAATAGTTGTTGGATGTAACATTTCTCGAAATTCGCGGTGAACGTTGAATTAGCGTCGGTATGACCGAAAACGATTTCGAAAGGAGTAAGGCCGGTTGTACTATGTATGGTGTGGTTATAAGCCATAATTGAGTAACTCATTACAGTAGCTGCGTCTGTACACTTTCGTTCGTATTTCGCCAATCTGTATATCTCTATAATTGTGGAGTGGAATCTCTCTATTATGCCTGTTGAATTCGGGTTATTAGGAGTGGTAATGTGTAGTAGTATGTTATACATAGTTATAAGTTCCTTAATGAGATCATTATTAAACTCACTACCGGGATCAGAAGTTATTTCTTTAGGTGTTCCGTATATTGAAAAATATTTAATGAGCGCTCTTACGATTTCCGGTGCAGATCTATTTGGGATTTCGATAGCTTGTCCTAACTTACTAAATGCGTCAACCAAAGTTAGGTAATAAACGGATTCAATTGAAAAAAGGTCCATGAAAACTTCTTGGAAGGGGGCGTTTTAGGTTTGAGTTAATTGAAGTAATGGTTTAATGGGTTTTCTTTCATATTTCATTTTTCTACAGGCATCACAAACATTAAGTACTGCAGCAATCGTCTCTTGCATGTTCTGCCAATAATAATTTCTTTTAATTCTACTCATTGTTTCCTTTATTCCTCTGTGACACGTCTTTCCCTCATGATGTTGCAGTATGATTTCTTTTTGTTCTTTCTCGTCTTCTACATATATAACACGCTCTGTACATTCAATAAATTCTACCATTCCCTTTTTAAATAGCTGTATAATAATTTTAGAGAATTCTTTTCTATGTTGAATGTTTTCGAAATAAATAAAATATTTAGTCTTGGGTTTAATGTACTCTTTTAAGAAAATTTTTATAAGATCTTCATTCTTAAGTGGGGCAAAAACTTCAAGAACCTTTTGTTTATCCCTGGATAAATTTCTTACTTGTACTTCATTTCTATGCCAGGTATAAACTAAAATTTGGTTTGGTTTTGAGTCAATGGCCTCCTTTAATATCGGAATACCATTAGATTCTAGATCTTGTCCAGAATGCACAGTTACTATACTACTATCAGAAGATATAGGTGGTAACGGGTATTTCGTGTTAGTCTCTAACTGGTCGACGGATACAGTGGCGGATGTGTCAGTTATAGTTATTGTCCTAGAGTCGTCCCTGTTTTCAGTCGTTAAGTCCACAATTTGGTCAGTTAATTCTGTCAGATATTTTTGCAGTTTTTGTTTTTTAGGGTCCAGGTTTACTTCCAATGATTGTGAGTCATCAAAATCTATGGCATTTAGTTTTATCCGAGAGAGGGCATCAGCATTACTATTTTGTTTTCCGTTTTTGTATACAATATCGAAGTCGTACTCTTGAAGACGTAAACGCCAACGGGTCAGTTTCCTGTTCGGTTCTTTAAGTGAGTAAAGCCAAACTAGTGGTCTATGGTCGGTATATATGGTGAACTTACGCCCGTAAAGGTATGGTCTAAAATGTTTTACGGCCCATATTATGGCGAGTAGTTCACGCTCTATTGTACTATATCTGGTCTCAGTGTCGCGGAGAGTTCTACTGGCGTAGGCAATGGGCTTATCGGATCCTATTGTCCCCTGCGATAAGACCGCACCTAAAGCAACAGTAGAAGCATCTGTAGTTAAAACATAAGGTTTTTCTGGATCTGGGTATTGGAGTAAAGTTGCATTAGTCAGAAGCTCCTTACACTTCTGAAACGCATCAATATATTTTTGATCTATTACAATTTTATTTCTTTTCTTTAGGCATGCTGTAAGGGGCTGCGTGATTTTGGCGAAGTCTTTTACAAAGCGTCTGTAATAACCAATCAACCCTAGGAAACTCTTGATCTCGGTAGTCGTCCTTGGTAACGGGTAGCTTAATACAGCCTGAATCTTATCATCGTTTGGTTTAAGTCCGTCTTTAGTAATAACGTGGCCTAGGTATAGCACTTCTTTTCTCAAGAATTCTGATTTGTCAAGTTGTATTTTTAAATTAGTCGATCTCAATCTGTCAAAAACTGTCCTTAATTTTTGTTTTTGATTGACAAGATTGACAAGGCAATGAATTCCATGTAAGCCTCTTAGGATGTTATCCATGGCTCTTTGGAAGGTAGCTGGAGCTGTCTTCAGGCCAAAGGGCATTCGAAGGAATTCATAGTGTCCGTTCTCTGTGCTGAATGCCGTTTTTTATCTATCTGATTCGTTGTCTCAATTTGGTGGTATCCACTAGCTAAGTCCAAGGTTGAAAAGTAAGTACTCTTACCTAGTTTGTCAAAATTGTCAGTGATATTGGGTAAAGGGTACTTATCGTCCATAGTTATGTCGTTTAGACGTCTGTAATCGATAACCATCCTATACTTCATTTCACCAGATGCGTCTCTCTTTTTGGGAACTAAATGGACTGTGGCTGACCAAGGGGAAAAGGATATATAGATAGGTAATTAATAGAATCAGGCGTTACTTTGCGGAAATCCATTATATAAAAGCTTTTACAAAAATTTTACTTCGCAAATATCCGCGTTATAAAATAAAATGATGTGTCTTACCTAGTATGAAGAAGCACCTCCAGCCCTCCCTCAATTGCGTGCACTATCCCCGTCACCACTAATCCCAGCACCGCTACTCCCAACACCACTACACTAGGCAAGACACACCACTGACGATAATACGACACGTGTTTCGCCTCTACACGAGGCATCCTCAGGTGATATAGAATCTACGGTGGCTAACCGCTAAGTGAGCGGCGAGCCAAAACAAGTGCCTTTTATACAAACCGATGATGCAACCGCTCTGTACCTAAGGAGCGAGCGACTGCGTCATACGATAAAACATGCGACCAATCACCGCTGGACTTACGCAGCCGTTTGTAAAATTAAAAACTAACCGCCGCGCAACGCCCACATTATTAGAGAGCAGGCTCCAACGTAAACGGCGTGGCATTCGTCACAAACAACGTGGGTCAGACTGGTCGCAATTTCGAGACACGTTATAAAGAGCATTTAGCCGCATACAGGAATTGCAATCCCGATAAATCCCATTTTGCCAAACATCTTTTGGACACTGGACACAACCTAGCCAACGACCACTCCTTTAAAGTCTTACATACGTGTAATAAAGGGCTGCGACTGTGTGTGCTGGAACAGTTAGAGATATTAAAAAGTAATAATAATACCGTTGCATTGCTGAATGAACAAAAAAATGTTACTAACTCACCTCTCTTAAATATCTTCAAGCCTGCTCTCTAATAATGTGGGCGTTGCGCGGCGGTTAGTTTTTAATTTTACAAACGGCTGCGTAAGTCCAGCGGTGATTGGTCGCATGTTTTATCGTATGACGCAGTCGCTCGCTCCTTAGGTACAGAGCGGTTGCATCATCGGTTTGTATAAAAGGCACTTGTTTTGGCTCGCCGCTCACTTAGCGGTTAGCCACCGTAGAGTCTATATCACCTGAGGATGCCTCGTGTAAAGGCGAAACACGTGTCGTATTATCGTCAGTGGTGTGTCTTGCCTAGTGTAGTGGTGTTGGGAGTAGCGGTGCTGGGATTAGTGGTGACGGAGATAGTGCACGCAATTGAGGGAGGGCGGGAGGTGCTTCTTCATACTAGGTAAGACACATCATTTTACTTTATAACGCGGATATTTGCGAAGTAAAATTTTTGTAAAAGCTTTTATATAATGGATTTCCGCAAAGTAACGCCTGATTCTTTTAATTATATTAAAAAGGCTAGCACGGCCGACCAGGCAAGACTCTATGTCAAATTAACAAAACTCCATCGTATTGCTGCCCAAAATGTTTGGTTCAATCAGCAGTGCAAACAACTTCATGTTATTCCCAATTATATTCAAATACGTTCCAGCACAAATAGTCGAGCGGCCAGTATTGCTATTTCTAAAGCTCAGAACATTTGGCTTAATGAGGAGTGTCGTCGTTGGTTTTCCAATAGAGATAATTTAAAAATCCACCTTAAAGTATTATACTCTGAACTTTCATATAAATTACATAATATTGAATTTGATATTTTGGATGGGAAAGCCAGAGAACTTGCTTCAATGGCTGTTTATGAGAAATATCAAATTCAGTCCCGTAAATTACAACGACTTGTATCCTCTTCATCCCGTAATCGTAATAACGACATACATACAGAATATCACCAATTTTATCCCCGAGTTAAAAATCTTTCCGATGTCCAGTTTCCAACAGATGAGTTGTCCCTTTTACATAAAGGCCTAAAGTATAATTTAACACCTTCGGTCTCCCAAAAATCGTTAAAGACTATGGCTGTTGACGCGGAGGTGGCTGTTGTGATCGGGAAGAAAGATAACATCGTTAAAAGTTTGGTAGCTAATGAAATTCGGGCTGTGCCCGCGTCTTCCCATTTCAATCCTGAGTTCCCTGTTTTTAAGTCCCTAAAGCAGAGAATAAGGGAAAGCAACCTTATTGTTACTAAAGCCGATAAAGGCAATACTGTTGTTATTATGGAGAGTAGTGGGTACAGCCAGAAAGTTAACGATGTTATCCAAGGTGATGACTTTGAGCTATTGGAGTCTGACCCAACCAAAAAGTTTACTTCGGATATTAAGTTATGTATACAACAGTCATCATATGTTTTTCCCGATCACAACTTGTCTCGGAGCAATCTTGTTCCAATGAATCCTCAAGCACCCATTTTATATGGGTTACCAAAAATACATAAAGAACATGTTCATATTCGTCCAGTTGTCTCATATATCGGTGCACCAGCTTATTTTCTTGCTAAAAAATTAAACTTCCTCCTTCGAGAGAAATCTGGATTCAACCCCACTTACAGCCTAAAAAATGGCTTAGATCTCATTTCCAAAATTAAAGATATTCGTATTCCTCCTAAATCCATATTGTTATCTTTAGACGTTGATAGTCTTTTCACAAATGTCCCATCCCCTGACTGTTTGCGTATACTCGCAGATCTCTTTGAAAAACGTCGTCTACATCCCGGGGAAACAAATGATCTTCTTAACTTAACCTCTCTCTGTATGAAACAAAACTATTTCCGGTTTAATAACCGTTTCTATCTACAAAAAGAAGGGTTAGCTATGGGGTCCCCTCTAAGTCCCCTTATGGCGGACATTTTCATGGATAATTTCGAAAAACAACATATAGTTGTCAATCAAAATATCTTATATTACTATCGATATGTAGACGACATAATTATTTGCTGGACTGGCACAAGGAGACAACTGGATGTTTTCCTCAATAAAATAAATAGAGTCCATGACAAAATTAAATTTAAACTTGAATTGGAACAAGATTGTTCCCTTAATTTTTTTGACTTAACAATAACAAGAAAAGAATCGTCACATGTTTTCCAAATTTATCGAAAGCCAACTCACACCGACACGGTCATCCCCGCGTCATCTTGTCATCCATGGCAACATAAAGTAGCCGCTTTTTATTGTTACATTAACCGTTTGTTCACTGTCCCATTAAGTAAAGAAAATTATTTAAAGGAACTTAATATAATTTATCAAATAGCGGTCTCTAACGGTTTTTCAAAAAATCTCATTAACAATTTAATTAAAAAGAAACAAGCATGTTATTCGCAACTCTCTGTACGCGGTTCAACCTCAAAGTGTTCATCGATATGTGAGCAGTTTGACCTACTTAGGCCCCATATCTGAAAAAGTAGCTAATACTCTTCGACAGGCGTTCATGTGGCGTTCAAAACAAACAATTCTCTTAGAAATATTTGTAATAGTAAAGATAAGTTGGATATTCGTCAAAAGTCAGGTGTTTACAAACTTGTTTGTGACGAATGCCACGCCGTTTACGTGGGTCAGACTGGTCGCAATTTCGAGACACGTTATAAAGAGCATTTAGCCGCGTACAGGAATTGCAATTCCGATAAATCCCATTTTGCCAAACATCTTTTGGACACTGGACACAACCTAGCCAACGACCACTCCTTTAAAGTCTTACATACGTGTAATAAAGGGCTGCGGCTGTGTGTGCTGGAACAGTTAGAGATATTAAAAAGTAATAATAATACCGTTGCATTGCTGAATGAACAAACAAATGTTACTAACTCACCTCTCTTAAATATCTTCAAGCCTGCTCTCTAATAATGTGGGCGTTGCGCGGCGGTTAGTTTTTAATTTTACAAACGGCTGCGTAAGTCCAGCGGTGATTGGTCGCATGTTTTATCGTATGACGCAGTTGCTCGCTCCTTAGGTACAGAGCGGTTGCATCATCGGTTTGTATAAAAGGCACTTGTTTTGGCTCGCCGCTCACTTAGCGGTTAGCCACCGTAGAGTCTATATCACCTGAGGATGCCTCGTGTAGAGGCGAAACACGTGTCGTATTATCGTCAGTGGTGTGTCTTGCCTAGTGTAGTGGTGTTGGGAGTAGCGGTGCTGGGATTAGTGGTGACGGGGATAGTGCACGCAATTGAGGGAGGGCGGGAGGTGCTTCTTCATACTAGGTAAGACACATCATTTTATTTTATAACGCGGATATTTGCGAAGTAAAATTTTTGTAAAAGCTTTTATATATAGATAGGGTCTTCGTTTTTTGTTCTAATATAGTGTTTCACTTCATTAGCAAAAGATAAAGGTATTTGATCGCTATAAAAAATATCTTTATATTCTCTACATAAGTGGTATATCGATTTTTGTTCTTCTTCCGACATGTGGTCTAAGCGTAATTTCTCTAAATTTTGCTCTAATATTTTATCTACTTCAATATCTGATATATCTATAATATGGTTAACTACACATTTAGTCGCTTTACTCTCTTCATATGCTTCTACATTCAATGGTTTTTAATAGTTTTTAATAGGTATTCTGGATTACTGTAGTCGTATAACCATCCTTACATCTCACTAATGCACTAGGCATTCGCACACCCTTACAGAATTCTTTATAATCGATTACAGCATTACCTGAATATAAATTTGTTGGGAGTTTGACTCTTTGCTCGGAACGGGGAGTTAACTCCAAAACGTAAGAAGATTTACTATGTTTTATAGGTATTACGGTAGTTTTAGTTTTAAGAATCTCGTTTTTTAAATCTATTACTGCTTCTAGGTTGCAAAGTATATCATTCCCAATTAAGCCATCGTACCTAGAGTCGACATTGTAAATGTATAGTTTATGAATATCGTTACAGTTGAAAATTGGTAAAGACGGGATTTGAATAACTTGATCATGTCTGCTCGATGCATGTGTGCTAATGACTTCGAATGGTTCGTGACTTATATACTCTGGAAAGTACTTATAAAAAAGCTTTTACAAAAATTTACTTCGCAAATATCCGCGTTATAAAATAAAATGATGTGTCTTACCTAGTATGAAGAAGCATCTCCCGCCCTCCCTCAATTGCGTGCACTATCCCCGTCACCACTAATCCCAGCACCGCTACTCCCAACACCACTACACTAGGTAAGACACAGCACTGACGATAATACGACACGTGTTTCGCCTCTACACGAGGCATCCTCAGGTGTTTTGACATAGAGTCTTGCCTGGTCGGCCGTGCTAGCCTTTTTAATATAATTAATAGAATCAGGCGTTACTTTGCGGAAATCCATTATATAAAAGCTTTTACAAAAATTTACTTCGCAAATATCCGCGTTATAAAATAAAATGATGTGTCTTACCTAGTATGAAGATGCACCTCCCGCCCTCCCTCAATTGCGTGCACTATCCCCGTCACCACTAATCCCAGCACCGCTACTCCCAACACCACTACACTAGGTAAGACACACCACTGACGATAATACGACACGTGTTTCGCCTCTACACGAGGCATCCTCACCTGAGGTGTGTCTTACCTAGTGTAGTGGTGTTGGGAGTAGCGGTGCTGGGATTAGTGGTGACGGGGATAGTGCACGCAATTGAGGGAGGGCGGGAGGTGCTTCCTCATACTAGGTAAGACACATCATTTTATTTTATAACGCGGATATTTGCGAAGTAAATTTTTGTAAAAGCTTTTATATAATGGATTTCCGCAAAGTAACGCCTGATTCTATTAAGTACTTATAAGCTTTTGATGGACTAATGAATGATCGCGTACTACCTGTATCAATCATAAATTTGGAGTCGATTTCCGGTAAATAAATAAACGGCAATCTCAAATTAGTACTACAATTTAACTCTATTTTTTCGTAAGTTCCGAGGCTTCGACCTGAAAATCCTTGTCGTCCATATTGGTTGGGACGCTTTGTGTTACTTCAGGAATTATTGTCGGATATTGATTTTCATAATAATCGAGCTCGGGAACATTAAGGCCACTGCTTGAGTACTCCTCATAGCAGCAGTTATCATAAGAAAGTGGGTACACATCGCCGCACGCATCATCGTAATACGTATTATCAAGGTCGAGTTCATTTAACTGAAAGCCTTGTTGATTTGTTTTAAGTGGTGGTGCCGTTCGCATTGTGACGTCACTGGGCCCAGTGTATTGATTTTTATTTAACTGAGGCTTGTAACCAAATTGTTGGGGCTTATAAAAGTTTTGTTGTTGGTTTCCAAATTGTTGTGGGCTCATACCGAATTGTTGTGGGCGCATACTGAATTGTTGAGGTTTATTAAATGTTTGTGGTTGCATTCCGAACTGTTGGGGACGCATATTAAATTGTTGTGGGCGCATATTAAACTGTTGTGGGCTTATACCAAATTGTTGCGGGTGGAAGCCGAATTGTTGGGGGCGGTATCCAAAATTTTGTTGATTATTATTAAATTGAGTTAGTTTTGATTGTGACCCCTGCGGAAGTCCAAAGTTAAATTTGTTAGGGGTTAATTCGGGTTTATAGCTCATAGGTGCGATTGAATTAAAATTATTTGTACCGTATTTAAACGTAGGATTATTATTTGGTAGACTGGGTGGCGTTAGTTTATTACTAGGATTACTATACATTTTATTACGTAAGGTATACTGCTCATGGAAGTTGACTTCTTCCATAACCACACTTAAAGCCTCTTCTATTGTACTGGGCGCTTTTAAGCGAACAATTCGCACCATATTTTCTGGCAAATTATACAAAAAGACATTTAAAGATGTGTTATTATATATAATAATTTTGCTACTCTTTACATTCGGATCGGTTAATCTATTTACTTTCGATATTAAAACACTACGAACGGATTGGATCCTATTACAGAAATCTAAATATGACTCGTTGTTTCCGATACGCAAACCTTCAAGTTCTATAGCAATACATTCTTCACTCCTAGGGTCTCCAAAATGTTGAATTAGCAGTTCTCTAAAATCTTCCCACGAATTAATGTCAGTAGTGTAGTTGTACCACTTCTGGACCGACCACCTGAGTCAGAAGCGGTTCAACGACGTTCGTCGACGCACGATCCTAAAAAAAAAAAAAAAAAAGGTTTTGGCATGCTCTGATCACAAATCTGCGGTCCATTTTTGTGTAGGATGCACGGTTCCGGAGATGTGCAGATCTATCTATTTTCTTCTTTACTATAAGGATGGAAAACTTCAGTGAAGTGTGCACCAGTGCTTTTTTCTCCACAATCATGGAAGAGAATACGGAACTATTCAATAGCGAATTAAATCAGGAGTTGTCTAAAGTTTGTTAAGAAATGGAGAGGGGTCAACTGTTCGATTCGTCATACGATGATGAGTTGTATCATCACTGTGCGATGGTTGAAACACAGTTTAAGTATGTAAAATAAACATTCATTTCGATCATAATTTACATATTGTCTTATACAGTTTTTAATAAATTTAAACATTTTAGCAGTCAACCACTACAACTTGGAAGAGGAACGAAGCGAACGTGCAGCAAAGAATCCAAGATCATCAAAAAACCAACAACGGAAGCAGAAGCGCATACCTCTGCAGGGAACAGTATCAGTAACGATGATCAAGTGGAATGTCCAACGTGCCATATATTTATCAAGAAACGGTATTTAGCTAATCATTTTAAAAGTAATGTTCATAAAAATAATCTTTTAAATTCACATAATTCTTTATCAAACGTTAGTGTTATTGAATCTGCTTTTGGAAATAGGATTTTAACTTATAAAATCAAGAGTAGAGTAGATCGTTCGACATGGGTAAATTTTGAAACTCCTGAACTATTTTTAAATTCTATTAAAGATGATATTTTATTTTTATTACAAGAGTGTATTCATCAACACATAATTTTTAAGGTAAACTTCATATTGCATGCTGATTTTGTTCAACAAACTAAAGATATTCATGATACGTTCGATTTTCAAACGCTTAACTATATTATTTGTCAAGGAGATGACTTAAATATTTTTCTTTCATCTTTAAATGATACAATTACTACTAAAATTAGTGCTTTCGAAAAAAAAGATAGTGGATGGAGTCTAAAAAACATAAAATCTATAGACATGAATGTTAATAAATTTAACCCCCTACGCGGTACTTCATACATAGATCTTCCTCGTGACATAAAATTAAAAAAGGCTGTTATAAATGTAAAAAACAAGGATTATTTTTGTTTTAAATGGGCGTTACTCTCGGCGTTATATCCCGTAAACAAACACACCGATCGGGTATCATCGTACGTTAAACATGCAAATAAACTTAAATTTGATGGTATTTCCTTTCCGGTTAAAATTTCTGACATAACAAAAGTAGAGAAATTAAATGATATTAGTATTAATGTTTTTGGGTTAGAATATAATAAAGAAAAACGATGTAATTCTATAGTAGGTCCATTATTTTTAACAAAGTGTCGTAAAGATAGACATATCAATTTATTATTTTTTTCCAAGGATACAAAAAATCATTATTGCTATATAAAAAATTTATCGCGGTTAGTTAGTAAACAAATTTCAAAAGACGGTCACATCATGTACATTTGTGAAGCATGTCTACTTCGTTTTCCATCTCAGGAAAGGTTAAATAACCATGAACGATACGATTGTGCCCACATTTGTACAGTATTACCAAACAGTGAAACTTTAAAAAAAAAGAATTGGTTTGGTCAACCTATTTCAAATGATAAAATTAAATTTGATAGTTATGAAAAAAAGTTAAAGATACCATTCGTAGTTTATGCTGATTTTGAAGCATTTTTAAAACCAATAGAATCATGTTCTAACGATCCTTCCAAACCTTTTACTCGTAATATTCAGAAACATGAAGTACATAGTTTTGGATATTATATAAAATGTTCATATGATGATAAATTATCAAAATATGTAACATATTGCGGACCCAACTGTGCACAAGTGTTTATGGAAAGTTTATCTAACAATCTAAAAGAAATAAATAGACTTCAAAAATATCCGCCACTTCCGCTAACAAATGAAGACAAAAACCAAATTTCAAATGCAACCATTTGTCATATTTGTGAAACTGAGTTGGCAAAACATTTTTATGATTTTGATTGGTACACTGGTAGTTTTATAGGTGTTGCTCATGAATCATGTTGTTCGAAGTTCAGAACACCTCGTTATATACCAATATTTTTACACAACCTTAGTCACTATGATGCTCATTTTATTGTTCACGCGTTAAACTTTTGTGATGGTGATTTATTAGATCAGGTATCAGAGGTGGTGTATCTCAATGTAGTAATCGTTATGCTAGAGCTAATAACAAATACGTGGAGGATTATGATACAGGGAAACCAAATTCATATATCACATATTTTGATGCCAACAATTTATATGCTTGGGCTATGTCTCAATATCTTCCTACTGGTGGATTCGAATGGGTAAATCCAAATACAGAATTTAATGTGTCTAAGACATCAGACTTCGGTTTTATTTTAGAAGTTGATTTGGAATATCCAGATGAACTTCATGATTTACATTCGGACTTTCCTTTATGTCCAGAAAACATTTGTGTAGGCAATATTAATGAGAATAAACTAGTCCCAAATTTAAATAATAAAGATAAATATGTAATTCATTACAGAAATTTAAAGCAGTGCATAGAAATGGGGGTTAAATTAACTAAAATTCATAGAGTTTTAAAATTTAAACAGTCTCCCTGGTTGAAGATGTACATAGATCTAAACACAAAATTAAGAACTTTAGCAAAATCAGATTTCGAAAAAGATTTTTATAAATTAATGAATAATTCAGTCTTCGGTAAGACTATGGAGAATATTGAAAAAAGGGTTAACATAAAATTAGTTACGCACTGGGAGAACCAGGGTAAAGCTTTAGGTGCTCAAGATCTAATCGCTAAACCACAATTTCATAGCCTTTCAATATTTTCGGAAAACCTAGTTGCGGTTCAGTTGCGAAAAACGAAGTTAATATATAACAAACCAATTTATTTAGGGTTTTGCATTTTAGATATTTCAAAAACATTAATGTATGATTTTCATTATAACTATATGATTAAAAAGTTTAGTAAAATCAAATTATTGTATACAGATACGGATAGTTTAATATATCATATATTTACAAATGATTTTTACACTGATATAAAACCTGACCTTTCATCATACTTTGATACCTCAGATTATGATACAAATAATATTTTTGAATATCCAAAATTAAATAAAAAGAAATTAGGTTTTTTTAAAGATGAAAATAATGGTAAAATCATGAAAGAATTTGTGGGTTTACGATCCAAAATGTACGCTTTTAACTTAGAGAATAAGACTATAGCCAAGGCAAAAGGGGTAAATAAATGTATCACTAAAAAGATGACAATGAATAGTTATAAGTCTTCTCTATTTAATAAAAAAGTGCAATATTATAGTATGCTTAGATTTAAATCAATTAAACACACAATTTTCACACAAAAATTAAATAAGATAGGTTTATCATATAATGACACAAAGAGACATATTTTAGATAATAATATTGAAACATTAGCTTGGGGTCATTATAAACTGCGTTAAGTGTTGATAGTTTTTACTTTTATGTCTGCGTTTAAGAAAAATTTATATTGATTGTAAAATTATGATAATCCTATAATATGACGTAGTTTATTACATATTTAATCATTGTTTTATTGTAAATAATTTAAGTTAATTGTTGTTTCTATTTATTTGAGGTTGAGTTAATTGTAAAATTATGATGTACTAATTGTTGTTTCTATTTATTTGAGGTTGAGTTAATTGTAAAATTATGATGTACTAATTGTTGTTTCTATTTATTTGAGGTTGAGTTAATTGTAAAATTATGATGTACTAATTGTGTTAGAAATAGTATACAGATAATTCTGTTTTATATAATTTTTGGAATATATATTAATTGTTTACACCAACACTTTCATTTTTTATTTCACCCCTTTGAACTTTAGACGTGTGTTATGTTTCACTTTATCCATCCGTTCACTGCTATTGTGGCAGGACCAAGTGGGTGTGGGAAGTCAAATTTTGTAACAAATTTCATAAAATCAGTTACAGAAATATGTAATTGTGATTTTAATCAGATCACATGGTGCTTTGATGAAATGCAACCATTATATAATTTACCAAATGTTAACTATCATCAAGGAATTCCAAATCTTAATATGTTTGATGGTGAAAACCCACATCTTGTTATTATTGATGATCTAATGAGAGAGTCCGATGGAAGAATTGTGGATATATTTACAAAAGGTAGTCATCACAGGAATCTTAGTGTATTTTATCTAACACAAAATTTATTTCATCAGGGTAAAGGACAAAGAGACATATCTTTAAACTCAAGTTATATAATATATTTTAAAAACCCTCGAGATAAAACTCAAATAAGATATTTAGCAAGACAAGTATCACCAGATAACCCAAAATTCATTGAAGATGCCTACAGGGATGCAACTCTAGAGGCGCATGGATATTTAATGGTAGATTTAAAACAGAATACCAATGATTTTTGTCGTATCAAGACAAATGTCTTTCCATTTAATGGTTTCTGTACAGTCTACGTCCCCACAAAAGAGTTTAAATACACCAAGAACCAAACAATTGAAATCATTGCTAAATGATGCATCGTCGACTCACAACGTATAAACATTTGCTAACCGCTTTGCATACGCTTAAACCAAAATATCAAAGAGCATTACTTAAAACGTGTGATGAAGAAGAAATTAACTGTATTTGTGAGTGTATTCATAACGTTTTACAAGGAAAAGTACCTCTTAAAGATCAGGATAAACAAAAATTGAATAAACATAAAAACATACTCCGTAAACTAGTACGTAAGTGTAAACATAAACTAAGAAAAAATATAATTATACAAAAAGGAGGGGCTTTCTTACCAACAATATTAGGTGCAATATTGAGTGGATTAGTGAGTGGACTAGCCAGTTAACATGGAAAATGCAAAGAAAATGATACTTATCGAACCTGGATTGATTGAAAAATTAAAACAAGAAAATAAGTTTAATAGTAATTTATCTCGATTAGATATTGAAATGCAAAATATTATGAATAGTAAGACGGAAGACCGAAAGAAATGGATATTATATTTACAAACACTGCAAAGATACCTTCATTTTACCGAAGAGGATCGTCAACTACTCAAATTACCAATTTATTCTGATACATCTAATGAAGATTCAAATGAGTCAAAAATTGGTTTTAAAAATAAAGATAGAGATCTAAAAACTTCAGTTGATATTGAATCTTTGCTGGAGGAGAATCGATCCATTAAAAGTAAAGAAAATGATGAAAATCCACTTTACACACCAGCTCAAATACTCAGTTTAATACCAAAAACTTATCATAAAAAAGGGCAGTTATTATTAAACTTAGTTGAAACAAGTAAAAGTAAAATACATTGGGATAATGAAGGTACAGTCATAATTGATAGTGAAAAAATTCCTGGAAGTAATATTGTTGATTTAATAAATGATTCACTAAGACCCCTAAAAAGAAGTGATCCGGTAGGGTGGGTTAGATTTGCTGAAGCATTAAAAGATATTAAAGTACCACTTACTTATATTGGAAATCCAAGGAGATGTGAGTTTATTAACCAACTTCAAGCAAAAGATCTGAACAAACCCTCTGAGATTGAAGTTCAAGAGTTTTCTACACCGGGCAGTAGAGATAAAAAGTCTACAACTAAAATACGTAAAGGACTTGAGTGGGAAAAATGGACCCCGTACTAGAAGAAATTAACAGGATTTATTATGATCCATCTAATCCCGCTGGTTTTGGTAGTATTGATAAATTATCAAAAGCCATGAAGGGTAAAATGAATAAAAAGCAAGTAAAGGAATGGTTAAAATCACAAGAAACATACACATTACATAAACCCATTCGAAAAAAATTCCCGCGTAATAGGTACATTCTATCAAATATTAATGAACTGTGGCAAGCTGATTTAAGTGATATGCGAACTTATTCTCAATATAATGATGGTTTCAAGTATATACTTTGTGTTATTGATGTATTTAGTAAATATGCTTTTGCAAGACCAATGAAAAAGAAAAACTCAGAAACAACTAAAGAATGTTTTGAAAGTATATTTACTGAAAGTAATTTAACACCTACTCACATACAATCCGATAAAGGTACAGAATTTGTTTCAAAAGATGTACAAACATACTTTAAATCCAAAAAGATTAATTACTATACCACTAACAATCCTGACATTAAGGCCAGTATTGTTGAACGATTTCAAAGAACACTAAAAATGAAAATGTGGCGTTATTTCACTCATAATAATACTTATAGATATATAGATGTTTTACAAGATTTAATATACTCTTATAATCACAGCTTTCACTCTAGTATTAAGATGTGCCCATGTGATGTAAATTCCAACAATATTATGACAGTTTGGACTAATCTTTATGATAGACGGTCAAAAAAACTTTCTTTAGAAAATCCTAAACCAAATTTCAATGTGGGTGATTATGTTCGAATAACTAAATATAAACATGTATTCCAAAAAGGATATGAATCAAATTGGAGTGATGAAATATTTATTATATCTTCAATAATTGATAGATCTCCATGGGTTGTTTATACAATAACAGATTTACAAAATGAACCAATAATTGGTACTTTTTATGAAAGAGAATTACAGAAAATCACTTACAACCCCACCTCACAACATAAAATAGATAAAATAATTGACACTCGTTATTCAGGTAACAGAAAAGAAGTATTAGTGAAGTGGAAAGGTTATCCAGATAAAGAGCAATGGCAGAAAAATAGTTGACAAAAATTATAGCGTCTAGAAATAAGTTATATATAAAATGAGTTTTATTATTTTTCTATGATTTTTCAAATAAAAATGTATTTTAATCAAAGCCACAGAAAAAAACAAACATTTTTGGGAATATCAAATGACTGAAATCATTTTACTCTATTCAAATGTTGCCATTTAGTATATTCCTACTATTTTCGTATACACTTTGTAACACTACCAACACAACACACAAAATATTTTTATATTAAGTTATTATTAGTAATAACTGTACTATCGGTAATAACAAAAATAAAAGTAATATGGCTGAGAATAAGTCTCTTACAAAGAATTTCCTACGGTAATACATTATCTCAATCATAGTACTATGTAACAATTCCATTTAATGTTATGCCAACACTAGCTAAAATAAAATGTCACTGTTTTATTTACTGGATTTACGGCTCTGGGTTCTAGCCCTTCTGAGAATGTCACTATGGTACAAAAGCCCTGGAGCCATGCCAGAAATATACATTTATAGTATGCAAATATATAATAGAGATACAATAATCTAAAAACTTTCATTTATGTATTATGTATTAAGCTAACATCAAACAACCACAGGAAGCATGACTTTTTCCAAGCGACATAGGACATAACCTAAAAAGGTTCAAATGCAAATATCTTTTTTTTGACGCCTTCTCAGTACAAAATTCTTTGACAAAGTTATTAAGGGACTGACGCTTAACATTTTAAGATATTTTTGGTATATAGACGCTACCATTTCTTCTCAACTAATTTTATGTATGAAAGTCTGCCATTGCTCTTTAACAGTTGGATTTTAGCTTCTAGTTTTAAAGAAATATGAATAAAGAAAGTTTCTATTTAACTTTGCTCAGCAATAGTTCAATGGAATACTTTCCTGATAACAAGACCACAAATTTTTCAACGAAATTACCAAAAGCTATAAAATTAGAAGGTGAATGGTCGGTTGGAGTTGTCGAGTTTCAATATCCATGTACCATGTTTACTGTTCAAGACCATGAAAATGTTATATACATTACAAAATCTATGTTAATGCCTAATGAAGATAAACCATCCACAGTGTACTACAAAAAACATATTCCAGCTACCAACTATGATAACGTTAAGCATATTTTAAGAGTGTTAAATGGTATCGGAGAGAACTTGAAATTTCGCTATGATGAAATAACAAAATTTGTGTCTATTTCGGTACCTATTGGATAAAAATATAACATCCGTAACATTATCACCCAAATTAAGTTTACAGCTAGGTTATGAACCAAATAAAAATCTCCTAGAGAGAAATTTTGGAAAGTGTCCTGCTAATTTACACTTAGGGTTACCATCTCAACTATTTCTATATTGCGACATTATCGATCCTCAGATTGTGGGTGATGTTATGACTCCTTTATTAAGAGTCATTTCATTAGATCCTACAAAATACATTTATGGTGCAAATAAAATGCATGTTTTCTCTCAACCTCACTACTTACCTGTTATGCGAAGAGAGTTTGATACGCTGGAAATAGTTATAAGATCGAGTACAGGACAAAAAATACCATTCCAGTTTGGAACCGTGTGTATTAAACTACATTTCCGAAAATTATAATAATGAATTCTCTTCATGATCATCATAAATGTCCATATGAAAATTATTATACACATCAAGCTGGATCAGGAGTTGGAGTAATTTATAAGGGTTCACCATATCAACGCGGTCATGGTATTGGGAGCTTCTTAGGGGGGTTATTCAGATCAGTTTTACCTTTACTTTCAAGTGGTGCTCGAGTGATTGGTAAGGAAGCATTAAGCGCTGGAGTAGGACTTTTATCGGATATGGTTCAAGCCCGTCCTATGGAAGCCTCAATAAAAGATCGTCTAAAGCAAGTTAGTACGAATTTAAAACGAAAGGCTGATGAGAAAATTGATCAGTTTAACATGACTGGATCTGGGTATAAAACTAAAAGAAAACGATTGACATCGTTCATTCCACCATTAACTGCTAAAGTGAAAGCTGCGAAAAAACTTTGTCTAAAACCAAAAAATATCAAAGATATATTTTCAAACTAAATATGTCTTTCCTTCATAATCATTCTTGCGAGTGTGTTAAGTCAGAATTGGATTTGTTTGCACTACCGTCTACACAAACTAGCATTGAAAATGAATTGTGGATTCATTATAAACCAATTTCATCTCTTGGTGATGATGGACCTATCGAGTTTCAAGTTCCTGGGACCGGCGATGACTACATAGATTTGTCTCATACATTACTCCACATAAAGGCAAAAGTATTAAATCAAGATTCAACTAACTTGGTATCTACTACAATAGTAGCACCTGTAAATAATTGGCTGCATTCACTTTTTAGTCAACTTGATGTTTATTTAAACCAAAAACTTGTATCACCACCTAATAATACCTATGCATATCGAGCATACATGGAAACCCTTTTAAACTATGCCCCTGCTGCTAAACAATCTCATCTTACTTGTAGTCTTTGGTATGAGGATACAGCAGGAAAAATGGATTCTACAGATGGTAAAAACATAGGATTTGTTAAAAGACAGGAATTGATTAGTGAAAGTAAGGAAATAGAAATGATTGGTCATCTTCACGGTGACATTTTTAACCAAGATAAATTTTTAATTAATGGTGTTGAAATGAGTGTTAAATTGGTTCGATCAAGAGAGAGTTTTAATTTAATTGTTGGGTCAAACGATGTAAAGTTTAAAGTTTGCATTACGGACGCAACTCTTATTGTTCGACGAGCACGAATTAATCCAAGTGTATTACTCGCACATCAAAAAGTTTTAGCTTCTACCACTGCTAAATATCCTATTACTCGAGCTGAAGTAAAAGTTTTAACAATTCCTTCGGGTGTTCAAGGAAAAACTCTTGATAATATATTTTTAGGACAGGTACCGAAAAGATGTATAATTGGATTTGTGAACAATTCTGCATTTAATGGTTCCCTTACTAAAAATCCATTTAACTTTGAAAACTATGGTATTAATTCTTTCAGCTTATATATTGATGGTCAACAAATACCTTCAAAAGCTTTGCAACCATCTTTTAATAATAGCATATTTACATCAGCATATCATACTCTATTCTCGGGAACTGGTATTCACTTTCTTAATGAAGGAAATGGAATCTCTTGTGAACAGTATGGCAAAGGTTACTGTCTATTAGCATTTGACTTAACTCCTGATTTATCAGCTAACTCATCAACTCATTGGAATCTCATAAAGCATGGTAGTGTAAGAATAGAAGTACGATTTGAATCCTCATTAATACAAACAATTAACTGTATAGTTTATGCTGAGTTTGATAATATTATTGAGATAGATAAAAACAGAAATGTTACTGTAGACTATAGTAGTTAAGGTTATAATATGTGTTGTGTGTTAGATTTTATGTGTTATGTGTAATGCATTTTGTGTGTATGTAACTATGTGAAACGTTATAAAATTAAATAAAACAAATTGTATGCAATATATTTTTTTTTTATTTCTTTATAAATCTTCTATTTAATCTAATACAAAACACTGTTCGAGTTGAAATTTTACATAAGCACACTGACTAAACCACTGAACATGCTGCTGCCAAGGATCATCATCATCTTCCCAATCTTTTAAACCACCACCACAATGGAAACACTTGGTCCCGTCTGCATGACCAGTATAAAAGAAACCAGCTTCTGCAAGATCTTCAGGTTTCTGTCGCATAACGAGAGGCTAGTTTTCGAAACTAAGCAAACGGCTAGATTTTGAACTGAAGAATGGATATTCAGCTCTTGAGTACTGCATACTCTTCTCGTTTTCTTCTCCACGCAGTGTTGTAGTTTTGTTATTCAATGATGTGTTTTGTACACGTATGCCACACTCATCTCTTCCTTCCGCTCTTGTCTTCCTGTAATTGAAGTAAACAGAATCACATTCACTAATGATCAGCTAATGACTGTCATTGTTAAAAAAGTATTTTTTAACTTTTTCACTTTCTGCTATTGTCTTTGTTATATTGTATACGAGGGCGTTTGTGTTGTCGTAGATGATATCCTTATTAGTCTTTACGTAATATTTAATTCTCGTGGAAGCATGTTTCCAATGATCAGTAGTTGGAATCTTGGATAGCTTCTTCATATCGTACATTTCAATTTTGATGAGATGCGTCGCTTGGTCTCCGTCGTCAGAATTAGTAGAAATGTATGATACACCATCTCTAGCGGCTCGTGCTACGGTTGATGATAACAGCTTCCTCTTTTTTATTTTTGATTCAGCTTCAAAAAAATGATCAATCGATTGCGATTTTCTTTTTCCACCATCGCATGTGTTATTATTAATGACGAGGTCATCACTCTCTTCTTGAGGGGAGAGTGGCGAGTAGTAATACTGTTTATAGGTATTTTCATCGAAGCTCAATGATTTCTGCAACAACACAGTTATCATGTTAATATCAATTTGTTAACACTTAATCATAAAAGTTAAAAAAGTTAAAGTTACAGCCTATTAAAGTCCACTGCTGAACATAGGCCTCCTCTCATTTCTGAGAGGGTTTTAGGGCAAGGAAATGTCCGCCGCGCTGCCTCAATGTGTGTTGGCGAACTTCACATGCCTTCGAAATTTTCTCAGACATGCAGGTTTCCTCACGATGTTTTCCTTCACCACCAAGCACGTGGTAATAAGCACTTAAAATTGCGATTAACAATTTAATTGGTGCTGGCGGGGATCGAACCCGGGTCGCGTACTGTGAAATTTACAGCTAGCGCTAACCATCTGAGTTACCACGGTTTAATCATATACATACACAATATTTAAATAAAATAATACACACGCATGAAAATAACAGAAAAAAAGTAATTTAGTCAATAGAATAAACACTTACATCCATAGCCTTTGGTGCATTGAAGTAACACAAATGTACTATTGATAGATTCACTGCAGTCAAACGACCATACACTAACTCGATGACTGTGTCTGTTGGTCTTATATACCACCAGTACGTAAAAATTCTAATCTAAAGTATTTCCGTAATGAGTTGATAATTACTTTATGCGTCAACCAGTTTATCTCACATTTCCGTTGCCTATCTCAACATTTCTTTGTATTGTGTTTTGTTTGGTGATCAATGACTCAAGTACGATTTGTATAACACAAAAATGCAATTTAATATTTAGAAATCACTATAATTGACCATTCCTATGTTATTCATTGAGTAGATTGGTACTGTAATAATCTACTAATAGCAGTAATATCATGGATACACTAGATGTACAACAACATCTGAAAAAGATTCACCCCAGTCTAGAAAATAATGTTTATGCAGCTAATAGACTGCCTATGTATACCCACGTACCAACGTATATAATATGCAATTTGGATACAGATGATAAACCAGGGTCACATTGGGTAGCTTTATATATCGATACGAATGACGTCGGTCAATATTTTGATTCATATGGACGATCACCTGTACGATATCATCTAGAGTTTTTAAAAAGGAATTGTAAAAGATGGAACTGGAATGTTGATAGGATTCAGAATGAGTGGACTTCAGTTTGTGGCGAATATTGCTTAATGTATTTGCTATATAAGTTTCAGGGATGTTCAATACATAGTTTTACGAGTATATTTACAAGGAACACATTGTACAACGATATTTTAGTGGATGAGATGTTTCGCTCCTATTTAATAGATAATAAGTAATAAGATTTTGTATTTTATAAATAAAAATTGTAACAAAATTATGTAATGTGTTTTATTGATGATTCAGATTAGCGTTGTATAATTAGGAACAAAGAAGTATAATACAATAGCACTGATATAGTCGACGCACACGCTGCAATGAAGGTGATTAATGAACAATAGAAATAGGAACAATGGGACGCTAATGACGGTGGAGGCCCTTACCGGATATCAATTAGATATTAGGTAATTGATCTGCACATCTCCAGAACCGTGCATCCTACACAAAAATGGACCGCAGATTTGTGATCAGAACATGCCAAAACCTTTTTTTTTTTTTTTTAGGATCGTGTGTCGACGAACGTCGTTGAACCGCTTCTGACTCAGGTGGTCCAGGAGTGGTACAACTACACTACTAATGTCCTCGCGCTCGCTAAAGAGCGCTGCAGCGTCGCCTACGAGTCTACTTGTTATTGCGTACATTACGTATAAATTTTGTTCATCGGATCCCCTATATTTATTTAATATATACTCACATTTACGAATAAAAAGATTTAATTGGTGCTTATCACCGTTGAATATCGGTACAATTTTGAGCATTTCACTAGGAATCATCTTAATTTACACTTGATCTTCCATTTTGTAGAACTTTATTTTATAAAATACGGCAATAAAATAATATAATTAATACAAGACTTCAAATTCACAATCAAAAACACAGTCAAAATGAAAGTAAAATAATTAATAAGTAAAATACAAAATATGAAATAAATAAGTCCTCAATAAAAATTTAATCAACGAACATACACTACAATTATAATTTGTAATAGTTATAATCGTTTTGTTCCCACAGTGCAAGCTCTTATCGCGTCGTTATTGCATGGACGCGCTTACTTATCTAGTTATTCCTAGTATTTCTTTATGCAGTTAGTTATTAAGTTTAAGTATTCTTAAATATAAGTTTCACAGATTTTTATGTAAACCAGATAACGTTATATCGCAAGAGGTCTAATTGCAAAATAACAAAACTATATAATATGACAAGGAAAGGAATGTGAAAATTTGGACTCACCAGCCGGCCTTCAGCTGCTCTCCACTTGACAAATTTATATTGGTTCGCAGGATCGCCTCGCGGCACGAACGCGGTAAACGATTTTATACGAATTTATTTCGCGGACGGCGCAAGCAAATGGCGATCCTACCGGCTGCGCCAGTCAAGTTAACGGGAGCGGTGGAGGCGTTTTTAAAAACTAAAATAAAACTAAGAGATGTCCGTACAGAAGCTCATGTACTTCAACAATGGCAAACTTATTCTAATAGATCTTTCATGCAGACTTTATTACATTTGCTTACTCAAGTGACACGATATAAGCCACACACAGGGTGCAAAGTCAGCAATAGTATTTATGCACGTACTTGTATCACTCTGTGTGGGGTCGAATCCATGACTTGCACGTGCCGTCAAATATTTATGTTGAACGGCTTTATTGTTTGGTTTTAAAGTATTTGTTGAAAATGATTATTTATCTTTATCCATCGATCCATTACACTTAGAGCCTTTAAAAAGTCCGATATTGAACATAGGCCTCCCCATAGATTTTTTTTTGTTTTTTTTAAAAACGTTACCCCTACACTAGGATTTTCTCCTGTATCGTGGAGGCAGTTTACAAACATATATTTCTCAAGGACAAACATCCAGACCCGGAACAATTATTTATAGGCCATACAAATACTTGTTCCGTGCGGGATTCGAACCCGTGGCCCCAAGCGTTGCAACTCATTGCTAAGCCACTACGCCACGGAGCCGTTAGATTACCACAATGAGGGATTTTGTCACAGTTACCACGCTTGGTAGGTGGGTTGGCAACCGCAGTTTATTTATTATTTTAATTTGGCATCAGGAAGATGCTGCTGCCCATCTGCCGTTTCAGTTTTCTTCTGTCGCCTCTGACGATACTCACGGGATGATATGGGCTTATGTAGGGAAAGGTGGGGTACATTGGACCGAGGTATACAGTGGACCAACAGCCAACACGTACTTATAACTTAGTCTGTTAACTACGTACACATTAAACATAAATGAATCGTGCCATCATCCTTACGTCCAAGCGCACCATTAGTGGCCACTCTGTACCTGTGGATGGATGCGTTGCCACTATCGCGCTATCCATAAGTACCAAATGTATTTTTTTCTGGTGTTTATGAATGTATTTCACTCGAAACTATTTAGATTGTTTAGATATTATTGTACTTCGTATAAAGTGGGGCGATAGATTTTGTAGGGGCAAGCCCTTACAAAATCTAGAACACTGTCCCCGAAACTTCGTAGCTCCAACTATAGTCATAAAAATCCTAGGCTATCTAACAATACTGCAACATGGTAGACACTCCGGAAAATGTTTGCAGGCAAATGTTACCGTTGTATATAGATTCATCATACAAGCTGTTTTCTATACGCGACCTACTGCTAGGCAAATGCCTTCACTAATTTCAGATAGAGTTGAATTACATTTTATCTTAATCCTAATACGTAATAGAGCAATAGCTATATTGTGGTCGTAGCACAAATGAGTCGGATCGACCGGGGTAGGAGCACGCTCTCACAGAATACCAGCGTAAACTAGCAGCTTATTGCTGCTGTGTTTCTTACGGTGAGTGTAGAGAACCTGACACTCTTTTTACTGTAACGACGCATTCCATGTTAGTCTTCAAGGGTCACAACTCATCAACATTTTAATTCTTAATCGAAGATAGTATTGTAGATGTCTATGGGCCTCAGTTTCTATGTTTCTACTTACTATCAGCACAGAATAAATAATAGTTTGAAATTTTACTATCAGGTGAACTGTGTGCTTGTTTTAGTAAGTAGGTACATTACAAAACAGAAGCCATTTACTCCGATCGTAATTAAAGAAGAAAATGTAAATATCGCCAATATTTACATTTCCTTCTTCACAGGACAAATAAAAGATAGTAAAACGCTATAAAACTATATTACCTGGGTTTTACAAATAGTAGGAGATAGCGATCACAATACAAACACTACGCATTCTAGACACGTAGGTATTTGCCCTCAATTATGAAAACGAAATCTATATTCACGGTCTAGGAAACCATGGATTATAATAACCTCTGGGAATGAGGTGATCGCTATCAAGTTACTTCTAATTTGTTTTGATTTGTAAATTGTGTAACATATTATATTGTTGATTATAAGCTATTTCTTTTTTCAAAAAAGTCCACTGTTTTTCTTACTGGTTCTTCCCAGAACAAAAGCTTTTTCCAAACCAGTCATAAATTAAACAAAAGAATGACTTTCAATAAATATTATTTATACTCTATATTGAATAAAAAAAGGTTCTGTTTCGTTCTGTGTGGCCGTGTTTTTCTAAGTGTAATTTTCATTACCTATCTCGACTTGAACGAGACAGGTTTGTCCTAAAATGGAAGGTGTGATGCGTCATTGTATTCCCTTTAAGATATAATCAAAAACATAACTTTTTGATTATATCATATGAATGACATAATATTTTTTTTTATAAAAGAGGGGGCAAACGAACATGTGGCTCATCGGATGGCAAGTGGCTACCGCCGCCCATGAACAACCGCAACACCAGGGGAATTGCAGATGCGTTGCAGACCTTTTAGAAAGGTGTAAGCTCTTTTCTTGAAGGTCGTAATAATCCTCAAGGGTCCGTATCCTTCAAGGATTACAATTATTTTTTTATTTTTCATTCACATCGGCAAGTCATAACGGAGACTAGCTATCTACTGGTTATTATAGTGGAGAAGTACATGCGCAGCGGTACTCTCTATTTCCTTACTCTCATAATCCGATGGGTCATAAACTGACACGGCCGGAACGCAGGCGCGAGAGCAATGACTTGACGTGCTTTCCGAGGGACGCTGGTGCAACACCTCCAATTTCCTGACGAAGACTTTCTCGACAGCAAAACCTAATATAATAAGATTTTTGCCTGACCCGAGATTCGAATCTGAGATCACATGATCAGCAGCCGCGCTTGCGACCACAAGACCAACATGGCAGTCACCGACCACACGACCACAAGGCTTGAGAGGCTCCATCAATCCATTGAGTCCGGTGGGTGTCTTAAGAGGTCACTATTTTTTTTTAAACGTTACCCCCACACTAGGATTTTCTCCTGTGTCGTGGAGGCAGTTTACAAACATAAATTGCACGAGGACAAACATCCAGACCCGGAAAAATTATTTGTAAGCCATACAAATACTTGTTCCGTGCGGGATTCGAACCCGCGGCCCCCAGCGCATCAACTCATTGCTAAGCCACTGCGCCACGTAGCCGTCAAATTCGTATCCAGGGTCGGACATGTCAGAAGTTCTTTAAGGCTCCGATTACTGACGTTTACGCCACTCGTAATTTTCTTTGCTTTATAGTCCGACGCTGGATACGAACCCGGGACCTCACGATCAGTAGGTAGTCGTCTATACAGCCACTAAAACAACGAGGCAATCAGTCGGTTGTTTGGTATGCCTAAAAAAGTTCCCGAACCTGAAGCAGAATCTCCATGATCAAGAAATTTAATCATAAGTATACTACTATGACATAGTCCAGGGGTAGGGACTATATCATAGTAGAGAGCACATAATGTGAACAGCGGCAGGAGTCGCCTTGACTTTGTAAGCAGTTGGAGATGATGGTCTTTTCCAAGTCACAGACCGTTGATTTTGTTGCGGAATCGTAATGGTGAAGCCAAACTTCATATATTGCTATAAATCGAGCCAAATAACGACCAAAATCTTGTTGCAACAATTCCAAAAATCCTAGGGAAATATTTAATCTTCTGGTTTCCATGTAGTGGCGGTGTAAGAACATCTACTACCCTATATCATGCCTTGGGTGTCGTAAGAGGCGACAGAGGGAAACAAATCAGGAGATAGACAGAAGTGTCTTTTTAAAACAAAAAAAACATGCGTGAGTGTCGTGGAACACTCGGTTGGAACAAAGTTCCTTTCGTAGAATATTATTGTTGATAAACTTATTATATTATTGGTTAACAAATACAAATAAATGAATTACTAGCGTCTATTAAAATGAAGAGTCATTAAAAATAATATTTCTTTCATGGCAAGATAAGAAAAAGTGCAACGGACATGGATATTATTCCATTTCGCTTCCTTATAGCTGCCAAGGCCGTCTACACTACGTCAGAAGGGATCGTGACGGAAAAATCTTACACTTTTTCTCGCCTAGCCCCCACCCGACAAATTCGTACCGTCCGATAAGGAACTTCGTTCCAATAAAAAACTGCGGTTGCCAACCCGACTGCCAAGCGCTGCAACTATGCCAAATACGCAAATGAGGCAGTCTATGGGGCAGGCATATTTTTGGTAGTCGACTTTGATAGCCCTGGAACAATAACGGTTTCCGCGCATCCGTATAGAGAGCCAGTATAGTTATAGTCTATGAAGCATTCATTTATGTCCTCAGCAAGGAGGTTATAATTACAACCTCCTTGGTCCTCAGAGGTAACAGTATACTCTCTGTATCTCAAAGCAGATATGTTGAACTCCTGAGAGCTAAAATGAAATAGAATAGAATAGAATAGAATAGAATGATTTTTATTCAATATGGATTATTACATAATACTTATTGAAAGTCATTATTTTATTTACCACTGGTTCGGAAAATACCTCTGACCTGGGAAGAACTAGCAAGAAACCCAGCGGGACTTTTTTTTTAAACATAATTTCACTTAACAATAATTTTGTTTATACAATTTTAAATGAATTTTCATAGAACCAGCATGGTGGCGATCACCTTATTCCCAGGGGTTATTTTCATTCATGTATTCCTTGATATTATAATAACCCTTTTTGTACAGTTTTTCTTTAATAAAACTTTTAAACTTGTTTATTGACAAACTTTGAACATGTTCTGGGATTCTGTTGTAAAAGCGTATACATTGCCCCATAAATGAATTACTAATTCTGTGGAGTCTTGTAAGTGGCATTACAAGCTTATGTTTGTTCCTAGTGTTTAAGGTGTGAACATCCTTATTCTTATTAAAGCTATTTATGTTTTTATGTACATATATTACATTTTCATAAATATATTGCGATGCCAAAGTTAATATGTTTATTTCTTTAAATTTTTCTCTAAGGGACTCTTTACAATTTAGATTATAAATCGCCCGTACGGCTCTCTTTTGCAAAACAAATATAGCTTCAATATCAGTCGCATCACCCCATAGCAAAATTCCATAAGACATTACGCTATGAAAGTAACTAAAATACACTAACCTAGCTGTCTCAACATCTGTGAGACTTCTAATCTTTCTTACAGCATATGCTGCAGAACTAAGTCTGCTTGCTAATTTAGATATATGGGGGCCCCATTGAAGTTTCGCGTCAATAGTAATACCGAGAAAAACAGTGGTATCCACAAGACTCAACTCCTCCCCATTTAAGAGCACATTGGTTTTCGAATGTTTTACATTAGGTATTGTAAATTTAATACATTTTGTCTTATTGCCGTTTAAGAGCAAATTGTTGGCGTTAAACCAATGTACTAGTTTCGATAGAGCATTATTTACATCGTCATATTTAATTGACTGCCGTTTCAGTTTGAAAATTAAAGAGGTATCGTCAGCAAATAATACTATATCGTGATTGTCCCCTACAAGATAAGGTAAGTTATTAATATAGATTAAGAACAAGAATGGGCCAAGAATCGAGCCCTGAGGAACGCCCATTGATACTACTGATCCGGAGGAACATTTACCATTAATAACGACTTTTTGAGTTCTGTTACTTAAATATGAAGTAATAAGTTTAAGCGCCAAATTTTTTACACCGTAATGTTGTAGTTTCCTGATTAATGTATCATGATGAACACAATCGAAAGCCTTGGAAAGGTCACAGAAAATACCTAAGGCATCTTGTGAATTCTCCCAGGCATTAAAAATATATTTCATAAGCTCAACACCGGCGTCAGACGTCGAGCGACCCCTTGTAAAACCAAATTGATTTTTATGAAGTAATTTATTTGTATTAAAAAAAATTAACAATTGATCCAAAATTATTTTTTCAAAAATTTTACTGAGAGATGGTAGTACAGAAATAGGTCTATAATTAGCGGGGTCCAATGTACTACCAGATTTAAATAAAGGTATTATACTTTACTATACGTCATTAAATCAGGAAACACACCAGAATCGATACAAGTATTAAAAATAATAGCAAGATGAGGTGCAATTAAATCTATTATGGACGCAATCACTGTAACGGAAATCCCCCACAAATCTGCGGTTTTCTTTACATCAATGGTTTTGAAGTATTTTACAATATTATGCGGTAATACTTTTTCAAATCTAAATTCTTTTAAACAGGTATTAACATTCTGTTTAAGTAATGATTCGGCGACAGTTGGAGAAGCATTCAATGACTCTGTTGTCAAGATAGGAACATCAGTGAAATATTTCTCAAACACCGCTGCAACTTCTTGATTTGATTTAGTCAATTCATTATTAATTTTTAATTGATAGTTTGAATTACGAGGTTTCTCTTTACCGGTTTCGCTGTTAATTATACTCCACGTCATTTTAATTTTATTCTTAGCTGTCTTAATTTTGTTACTAATATGTAATGATTTGGCTGTGGAGCAAACTCTTTTAAACATTTTAGAATAATTTTTTACATATTTTTTAAAAGCATCGGAAAGATTATACGATCTTTCATGGTAAAGGTCATATAACCTTCGTCTGCTTTTATGAATTCCTACTGTCGCCCACTCATTAAATGCCTTGCGACTGTTTCTGGAGAATGTTTTAGAAGTGAATGTTTTATTAAATTCATTGTTTATAAAGGTAAATAATTCTCTATATAAATAGTCTGCATTGTTCTTATAAGAAAGGGATGGAAGGATTTATAACCTTAATACCTTGTTACCAGTAAAAAAACCGGTCAAGTGCGAGTCGGACTCGCGCATGAAGGGTTGCGTTACATCGTACAAGATTTAATACAATGTATGCAAAAAGAAATACGTTTCTAGTAGAGTATGTAGCCCGTTTAATTTTTAATTTATTTTTATTTTTATTATTTGTTGTTGTAGCGGCAACAGAAATACACATTCTGTGAAAATTACAACTGTCTACCTATTATGGATCATGAGATATAGCCCGCTGATAGACAGACGGACGGACGGACGGACTGTGGAGACCTAGTAATAGGGTCCCGTTGGTTACCTTCGGGTACGGAACCCTAATAAGACTCCGGTTTTCGTCATTTATTTATTTATTTAACAGTTTATGTACACACATAATTCGATAGGACAATGGTAAAAACATCAAGTTTATTAATTTGCTCCTCTGTAGCATCCATATAACAGATTTCAGCGTAATCTAAAATTGGTAAGATAAGAGTCTGGACTATAGATATCTTAGTAGACAAGGGTAGAAGACTTTGAAGACGTTTTAGAGAATGAAAGGCATGAAATATTTTCCTACTTACATTCGTAATTTGTGCGGCCCAAGTCAGATTGCTGTCGAAAATAACACCTAGGTTCTTGGCAGTATCTGAGTAGGGAATAGTTGTACCATCGATTCGTAGAGTTTGAGAGAGGAGAAATCAAGCAAGCCACGCACATATCTTTTGTCTATTATCAAGGCTTGGGATTTATTTGGGTTTATTATGAGACCAAAAGATCTCGACCATTCGCTAATCTTATTTAAGGACGCGTTTACAAAATTGATAGGTATAGAATCGAACTATAACATTGACACGGGTCACACACACAAGTGTACGCACGGTTAGCTGCGGGAATCGCAATCAAGTATAAACATTTTGATAATTTGAAAGATTGTTTTTTTTTTCATATTTCTTATAACTACAAAAATATACGTAGATACGAAATATAAATGGCTGCTCCAGTGACATCTAGGCACTAGAAGCCCTCTACTGGGAGTGAGATGTTGGCTGTGAACTTTGGGCTGGTTTTGTTAGTTATGATAATTTCAGCTCCGAACTTGGTGAAGTGACTTGAAGGTATACTTGGGTGACTGCTACTGGAAGTCAGGGACGAGTAGTACCATGTGTGCTGAGTTTGGGCTCGTTTTGTTAGTTATGACGAGACCTTACCTCCTGACTTGATGGAGAGACCTGATGGTGTACTTCAGTGACTACTACTAGAACTCCTGGACGAGTAGAACTAGGTGTGCCGAGTTTAGGCTCGTTTCGTTAGTTATGACGAAACCTTACCGCCGGACTTGATGGAGAGACCTGATGGTGTAATTTAGTGACTAATATTGGAACTCCTGGACGAGTAGAACTAGGTGTGCCGAGTTTGGACTCGTTTTGTTAGTTATGATGAGACCTTACCTCCGGACTTGTTGGAGAGACCTGATGGTGTACTTCAGTGACTACTAACTAGAACTCCTGGACGAGTAGAACTAGGTGTGCCGAGTTTGGACTCATTTTGTTAGTTATGACGAAACCTTACCTCCGGACTTGATGGAGAGACCTGATGATGTAATTTAGTGACTACTACTGGAACTCCTGGACGAGTAGAACTAGGTGTGCCGAGTTTGTTAGTTATGATGCGCAGTTGCCCTTGATTTTGGTAATACCATTTATATTTTCTCCGACGTGCCTAAACTCGGCACACCTAGTTCTACTCGTCTTGGAGTTACGAAGTACACCATCAGGTCTATCATCAAGTTCGGAGGTAAGGTCTCGTCATAACTAACAAAACGAGCCCAAACTCGGCACACCTAGTTCTACTCGTCCAGGAGTCCCAGTAGTAGTCACTGAAGTACACCATCAGGTCTCTCCATCAATTCCGGAGGTAAGGTCTCATCATAACTAACTAAACGAGCCCAAACTCGGCACACCTAGTTCTACTCGTCCAGGTGTTGCAGTAGTAGTCACCAACGTACACCATCAGGTCATTCTGTCAAGTCTGGAGGTAAGGTCTCGTCATAACTAACAAAACAAGCCCAAACTCGGCATACCTACTTCTACTCGTCCAGGAGTTCCACTAGCAGTTATCGAAGTACACCTTCAGGTCATTCCATCAAGTCCGGAGGTAAGGTCTCGTCATAACTAACAAAACGAGCCCAAACTCGGCACACCTAGTTCTACTCGTCCAGGAGTCCTAGTAGTAGTCACTGAAGTACACCATCAGGTCTCTCCATCAATTCCGGAGGTAAGGTCTCATCATAACTAACTAAACGAGCCCAAACTCGGCACACCTAGTTCTACTCGTCCAGGTGTTGCAGTAGTAGTCACCAACGTACACCATCAGGTCATTCTGTCAAGTCTGGAGGTAAGGTCTCGTCATAACTAACAAAACGAGCCCAAACTCGGCATACCTACTTCTACTCATCCAGGAGTTCCACTAGCAGTTATCGAAGTACACCTTCAGGTCATTCATGGGAGATCGAAAGTGCACGTTATTGTGTACAGACGTGTCATATAGTAATTAAAATAATTAAATAAGTATGTGCTTAGCCGTGACCTCATTATAACAATACCGGTAGTAACTGTGACATACTTTAGTTATATTTGTGTTAGTGATATTGTTAAAATGTTTTAGCTTAATCTAGTATAGGTACTAAAATGGAGAACAGCCCTTTCAACCGGAGTGCCAGGACCACTCGCACCCCGCCTCCATCAACCCCACCCACTGTCATGCAGACACCCACCTCAAGCGAACCAATCAAAACAATTCCAACTCCTGAGTTGCAGCAGTGGATGACAAGCATTGACCTGTGCCTTAACGAGGTGTGCTCCATCGCTACAGAAGGAAAACTAAACTCGGATCAAAAAATGCGCATCAGCTCGCTTTGTCGAAAAGTAGGCCAAAGTACATCACAATTGGTAGTCCAGTACATGTCCCTCAAAATGGATGCCACTAAAGCCCAGACATCCATCGTTTCTCTACAGAACCAACTTGACCTGTCCCAAAAGCTGCAGGAACTCAAGAATAGTATCGAAGAGTCATCAAAACCGGACTCTGGAACCTCTTTTGTGGACATGGTCAAAAAAGGTGGCCAAACCCTCATTCGCCCAAACCATCTTAGTACCCTAGCAATTTATCCGAGGGACAAGTCCAAATCCAGTGATGACACGAAGTGCCTTTTACAAAAAATAATATCCCCAGAAGAATTCAAACTACATGTCCGGGGCATGAGAAAGGTCAAAAATGGGGGAGTTATAATTAGCGCTGAGACAAAAGGAGATATCGACAAATTAAAGAACTCCGAGAAGCTTGTATCTTCTGGCCTTACCATGGAAGAGCCGACTAAACGACGTCCGAGGATTGCAATTGTTGGTGTCCCTGTAGCCCTCACGGATAAAGAAGTGTTCGAGTGTATCTTCGAACAAAATATTGCCGATAAATTTCCCAAAGCCACGCGTGATTCTTTCCTGGCAACAGTCAAACTGAGCCATAAATCAGGTAAGAAAAACCTTCCTACATGTAATTACATTATCGAAGTGCCACCTAGCATCAGGAAGGCCCTTAGCAATCAAGGACGAATATATATTAATTGGACCTCATGCCCAGTCAGAGACTTTACAATAGTAACAAGATGCTTCAACTGCCAGCAGTTTGGTCACTCAGCCAAATTTTGTCGTGAAAGTTGCCCTACATGTAACTACTGTGGAGCGCTTGGGCATTCCTTTAAAGAATGTAATAACAAAGCGCACGCCCCCGTTTGCGCGACGTGTAAACGTTTTAAAAGAAAATGCGACCACAAAACTGGTGATGAAAGCTGTCCAGCACGTAAATTCGCAGAGGAGAAATATATCAACTCCATAGACTATGAGGGCGCCTAAGAGCGCCGAGTATTATATTATTTACTTAGCTCTTAAACACTAGTTTAGTTTATCCTTAAGCTTAAGTATGGCGAATCAATTACTCAATGACCTAGAAAACTTTTCTGTGTCTGACGCTAAAACGTGTAATGTTGATGACTGTAAACACTTCCTTCCACGTACTGAAAATAAGTTAGTCTTACTTACACAAAATATTAGAAGCATAAATCGGAATATAACCGGGTTTGAAGTCTTGTTGCATAGACTGGATATAAAATGTGATATTATTGTCCTTACAGAATGTTGGCTGTCAAACCTCCCACCCCACCTACCGATTCTAGATGGCTATTCTTTACACAAAACCAAAAAAATATAAATCAAAATGACGGTTTAGTAATCTATGTTAAAAATAATTTAAAAGTAACTGTCACAGAACCTACATTCCAGGATAGTAATTGCTTAATCATTAGAATTAATTCCGAGACGATTGTTATCGCAATTTACAGACCTCCTTCACAAAATATTGATAGATTCCTAGAGTCCCTTGATATTACCTTAAACAAACTTAGCTCATATAAAAATATAATCTTAACGGGTGACATAAATATTAACATTACCCCTGGAAAAACAGATAACCATGCACATAACTACCTAAATATTTGCTCTTTTCATGGACTATTACCAACACATTACCACCCTACACATCAAAGCGGCTCTTGTTTAGACCATTTTGTGATTAAATCACATAAACCTTCTTTAACATTAGTTACTAATTCCTTGCTTACTGATCATCAAGCAATTTTACTAACATTACAATTAGCCTTACCTAGGAAAAACTGCATACGCAACGACACTAAAGTCCATATGACGAACCTTGAAAATCACATTCGTAGCATTAATTTTGACGTTGTTTACTGCTCTGACAATGCAAATACGTCCTTGAGTTACTTTATAAATTCTTTACAAAATGCAATAATGAATAATACATCAACAATAAAACTATCATGTAAGTATTATAATATTAAACCTTGGATAACACCTGGTCTCGTCCGCTGTATAAGAAATAGAGACAAACTTCATTTAAAATCTAAACTTTCTCCTGATAATTTAATACTTTCTGCTACTTATAAAAGATATAGGAATTTTTGCAATAAACTATTAAAAAACCTCAAAATACAATATGACAAAAATGTTTTACAAAAGGCCGGTAAAAACAGTAAACTTGTATGGAAGTTCATTAAAAATAATACCTTCAGTTCAAGAAACCTTCAGTTCAAAAAAGCAACCAATAAAGTGAATAATTATTTTATTAATATTGGCAAAAAAATAGTAGAGATAACTTTAAAAGTAAGCAACACTCGTAATCCAATTTTTATGCCCACATCCTTTTCTAAGTTAAATTCTTTTGTATTGTTAAATACCGATATTGATGAGATTTTAAGTATAATATCTGGCTTAAAAGAAGTTTGTGCGGTTGGATGGGACAATATACCTAATCGCATACTGAAAAGATTTAAACATTTACTGGCCGCCCCGTTAACACATATCTTTCAATTATGCCTAACAAATGGTATTTTCCCGAAACTGCTTAAAAAAGCAGTGGTTTCTCCTATTCACAAAGCTGGTGATAAAAACTTAGTTAATAACTATAGGCCGATTTCAGCTCTATCTGGTTTATCTAAAATTTTAGAAAAGATCATAAATACCAGGTTGATAAAATATCTGGAAACTAATAACTTGCTGTCAGACAGACAATTTGGCTTTAGGCCTAAGAGATCATGTAATGATGCCTTGCACCAATGACAGAGTATGTCACAAGTAATCTTGACAATGGTAGATACTCAATTGGGATCTTCCTAGACCTTGCCAAAGCATTTGATACTATCTCTTGCCCTTTACTATTGCAAAAGCTTGAAACACTTGGCATAAGGGGAACTCAACTACAAATTTTTTCCGATTATCTAAGTGATCGCTTTCAATGTGTAAAAATCGGTGAGTATACAAGTACTGAATTACAAAACAGTTCTTTTGGAATCCCACAGGGCAGTATCCTGGGGCCTACATTGTTCCTAATTTATATAAATGACTTATGCAATCTTCAACTTCAAAATGGTGTCATAATGTCTTATGCGGATGACACAGCCCTGTTATTCTCAGCTAAATCACGAGATGAGGTTTATAAATAAGCTCAGCAAGGCTTTAACATAGTATCTAATTGGCTTATTAATAATCTCCTAAGTTTAAACGCAGATAAAACACAATATATGTTATTTTTAATGAGAAATAATAACATACCTGCTGACCTAAATATTTACGCTCATCATTGTAACTCGTATGACGACATTGCATGTGCATGTCCCGCTTTAACAAAAACAGACAATATAAAATATCTAGGTATCACGTTTGACACAAATTTAAATTTCCGCAAGCACATCGATTTACTTTGTGCTAGAGTTCGTAAATTAATATATATTTTTAAATATCTTCGTAACATCGCTGACTTCAAATTGATAAGACAGGTCTATTTAGCTTTGTGTCAATCCATACTCACTTATGGCATTACTTCCTGGGGTGGTGCTTCTAAAACAATATTGCTCCCACTAGAACGTGCTCAGAGAGCAGTTCTAAAGGTAGCCACTTTCCGTCCATTCATGTTTCCTACACATCAACTGTACTTGGCATGTAGTGTACTAACTGTCCGTCAGTTGTTTATCCTGAAAATCATATTAAAACAGCATACCGAACTTCCATTTAACTTAAAATCAATAGACAGGAGAAGAATGGACTTAGTTTGTGTAAACCCTCAAACCAAACACGCATTTGTGAACAAATTTTACATATTTTTAGGACCCTTTCTATATAACAAGCTCAACAAGTCACTAAAGGTATATAGTCTAAGTTATAAGGACTGTAATATAAGTGTAAGGGAATTTCTAAATAAATTAAATTACGAAGACACAGAGAAGTTGTTAGATATACTAAAATAGTTTGTATTAATTGTAGACAATAAATAATTGTTATTTAGTTATTTTATTTATTATACAATTTAGTTTAATTATTTAAATATCTAGTGTCCTACATTGTATAAGTGATGTCTGAAACACAGGTACTCAACCTAGTTCAGGCAGGTAGCTAATATTATAAATATGAATTTTCTATCTTCTTTTGTAGATTCTACATTATTAAGCTACACATAGTTTTAATTTTATCATAGCATGTTATTTTGTTAGACTTATTGTTACTTTATTAATTGTAATCATTTTGTTTCCTGTATGTCAACATGTGTAATTCGAAATGAAATAAATATTTATTATTATTATTATTTGGGGCATCTATATAGTTTACTCATCTGGTTGGGCTGTATAAATATATAATTGTAAATGAAAATGATAAACATACATAAATATTAACAAAAAAAATATAAAAACCCAACCACATGGAAGCCCTCGGCAGGGGAGACCAAACGGCCGAGGGTTAGGGGGAAAGGGAAAGAAACCGGCGGACGATGCGGGCGGTATCGAGGAGCACCGCCTTCTGCATTTGAGCTTGGAGCGGTCCGTCACGGAGTCCCAGTCGCCTCAGATGACCCGAGAGGCTGACTGGGATTAACCCGTTCGCAGAAACGACTACAGGTATAATTTCGGCCGGCAGTCCACCCCACATGTCGGTCACCTCGTGAGCCAGGTCCAGATATTTTGTTCGCTTATCTGTTTCGGCTTTCACGAGGTTCTCGTCATACGGAATGGTAATGTCGACCAAAAATATCCTTGACTGTGCCCGGTCCATCAGCACAATATCAGGCTTATTCGCAAGAATGGTCCTGTCTGTGATGATGGCCCGGTCCCAGTAGAGCCTGGCGCGGTCATTTTCGAGCACGGCTTCCGGCAAGTACTTATAATACGGCAGTTTCCGATCCACGAGGCCGTATTTCAGAGCGAGCTCCTGGTGTAGAATCCTGGCTACTAGATTGTGTCTGTGCAAATACTCAGAGTTAGAAAGCGCCGAACAACCGGAGATGACATGCCTAAGTGACTCACCGGGATGGCGACAAGCTCGACAGATGTTGACGGCGCCATCCTTTAGGATGTATCTCCGATAATTGTTGGTCTTAATAACCTGATCCTGTATCGCACAGACAAAACCCTCGGTTTCCCCGAAGAGGTCACCAAAACGTAGCCAGTGGAGAGAGGCAACTGTATCTACGAAAGGCTCATGTAGAGCCTTGTAGAACCTCCCGTGGAGCTCCTTCTCCTTCCATACGGTCTCCCGGTCGGAAATGCTCTGTACTGCCGGGTCTTGCCATTGCTCGTTGGCTAAGGATAGAGGGGTAAGTCCTTTATCACAAAAAATAACGTCCCTATAGAATGGATCATCCGCTCTCGACAGAAAATAATTACGAAGGCTGCACACTTCGCGATTATGCAGGGTAAGCGCGCTTAAAAAGCCGCGCCCACCATGCTTCCGCGGCAAGTACAGCCTCATCACCGACGATCTCGGATGATGCACTCTGTGGGAGGTCATTATAGTGCGGACTTTTCTGTCCAGAGCGTTCAGTTCGGTCTGAGTCCACCTGAGTATGCCAAAGGTATACATGAGAACAGGCATGATCCAGCCGTTATAAGCGTGTGTCTTATTAACGCCCGACAAAAGACTGTTATTATTATTATTGTTATTATTATTGGGGTATCTATAAAGTTTTCTCATCTGGTTGGGCAGTATAAATATATAATTGTAAATGAAAATGGTAAACATACATAAATATGAATAAAATAAAATAAATACATAAAAAATACATAAATATATAAAAACCCAACCAGATGGAAGCCCTCGGCAGGGGAGACCAGACGGCCGAGGGTTAGGGGGAAAGGGAAAGAAACCGGCGGACGATGCGGGCGGTATCGAAGAGCACCGCCTTCTGCATTTGAGCCTGGAGCGGTCCGTCACGGAGTCCCAGTCGCCTCAGATGACCCGGTAGGCTGACTGGGATTAACCCGTTCGCAGAAACGACCACAGGAATAATTTCGGTCGGCAGACCACCCCACATGCCGGTAACCTCGTGAGCCAGGCCCAGATATTTTGTCACCTTATCTGTTTCGGCTTTCACGAGGTTCTCGTCATAAGGAATGGTAATGTCGACCAAAAATATCCTTGACTGTGCCCGGTCCATCAGCACAATATTAGGCTTATTCGCAAGAATAGTCCTGTCTGTGATGATGGGCCGGTCCCAGTAGAGCCTGGCGCGGTCATTTTCGAGCACGGCTTCCGGCAAGTACTTATAATACGGCAGTTTCCGATCCACGAGGCCGTATTTCAGAGCGAGCTCCTGGTGTAGAATCCTGGCTACTAGATTGTGTCTGTGCAAATACTCAGAGTTAGAAAGCGCCGAACAACCGGAGATGACATGCCTAAGTGACTCACCGGGATGGCGACAAGCTCGACAGATGTCGACGGCGCCATCCTTTAGGATGTATCTCCGATAATTGTTGGTCTTAATAACCTGATCCTGTATCGCACAGACAAAACCCTCGGTTTCCCCAAAGAGGTCACCGAAACGTAGCCAGTGAAGGGAGGCGACTGTGTCTACGAAAGGCTCATGTAGAGCCTTGTAGAACCTCCCGTGGAGCTCCTTCTCCTTCCATACGGCCTCCCGGTCGGAAATGCACTGTACTGCTGGGTCTTGCCATTGCTCGTTGGCTAAGGATAGAGGGGTCAGTCCTTTATCACAAGAAATAGCGTCCCTATAGTATGGATCATCCGGTCTCGTCAAAAAGTAATTACGGAGGCTGCACACTTCGCGATTATGCATGGTAAGCGCGCTTAAAAAGCCGCGCCCACCATGCTTCCGCGGCAAGTACAGCCTCATTACTGACGATCTCGGATGATGCATCCTGTGGGACGTCATTATAGTGCGGACTTTTCTGTCCAGAGCGTTTAGTTCGGTCTGAGTCCACCTAAGTATGCCAAAGGTATACATGAGAATAGGCATGACCCAACCGTTATATGCGTGCGTCTTATTCACACCGGACAAAAGGCTGTTAAGCACTTTGGTCAAGCGTGCATAAAACACATCGCAAACTGACTGTTTCATACCCGCCTCATCAACACCGATGTTCTGTGACATACCCAGGTATCGGTATGTTTCAGCCTCGGAAAGGGTCCTTATGTTGATGGGCATAGATAAATCTATGCCCTCAGAGTTAGCAACCCTTCCCCTTTCAACATGGAGGACCGCATACTTATCCGTCCCCAGCCCCATTCCAATAGAATTGCTAAAATCACAAGTGATGTTTAGCAATTCCACAAGATGAGAGCGACTGGAGGCGAATAACTTGAGATCATCCATATAGAAAAGGTGGGTCACTTTTGTACCTCCCCTCCGAAGCTGAAATCCCCTCCCGGAGCCCTCCAGTAAGGTACTGAGACGGTTCAGAGAGAGGCAGAACCAGATTGGACTCAGACAATCGCCCTGGAAGATACCCCTTCTTATCCTTATGTGGTTCTCCGCAGCCGTCATCCGCTCGCCTAGATGACAAAGGATCGTACTCCACTGCCCCATACACTGCCCGAGGAAGTCTCTAACTGTACAGTCAACCTTGTACAGCTCGAGGACCCTCTTCAGCCATGTATGAGGCACCGAGTCGAATGCCTTTTTGTAGTCTATCCAGGCGGCGGATAGGTTCCGACGGCTGCGTTTAACCACTTTGCCAATGACCGCGTCAATGAGGAGTGGTTCCTTGGTTCCATGACCACCGCCCCGACATCCATTTTGAGCGCGCGACATCACCTGATTTGAGTTCAGGTGACGAGTGATTCTCGCGCTCAAAATGGATGTTAGTGTCTTATATATCGTGGGTAGACACGTGATGGGGCGGTATTTGCTCGGGTCTATGGTATCCCGGTCTTTAGGAACCAAATGAGTGATCCCAGTAGTGAAGAGGCTCGGGAGCGACTTTTGATTGAGAGCCTCTTGAAATTGTCGGGCGAGCACAGCGTGACACACCACGAACCCCTTCAGCCAGTAGTGATGCAGCCCGTCGAGCCCCGGACTTTTCCAGTTCGGGGCCCTTCGGACCGCCTCAGCTACATCGTCCGGCGTTATAATGACGGGGTCCATGGGCGTAAGATTCGCACACTGACTCACCACAACTTCCGTCCAAGGGCCCTCGCTGTGGTTTACGGGCTCTGACCACAGGCCGCGCCAGAATGCGACAGTGTCGGCCTGATTCGGTGCTTGGCCCGTTCCACGTACCATTGGTCGCTCCAATGATTTATATAGCCTCTTCTGATCACTCTGGAAGAGACGATTCTGGTTGAACCGTGTCGACCTCTCGGTATATCGCCGAATCCGCTTCCCCCAAGCAGTGATGCTAGACGGTGGTAGAGCCTTGCAGCAGCTTTTGCTGTTGCACGTATGGGCCGGCTCGAGCCGGGTTAGTACCACGACCTCACAGAATACCGGCGTGAAGTGGAAGCTCTGCTTCGGCGTTTCGTCTGGTGAGTGCAGGTGACCGGAGGCCCAATTCCCCCCCCCCCCCATCAACATGGTAGCGGAATTACGTCATAAACTACCCCAGGAGGGTACCAGTACCCCTGGAGAATCCCTTCCCCACCCCATCCCATCCCGCCACCATCTTTCTTGGAGCTTGAAGCGCTTGAGCGATCCCTACGGTATACAATATATCTAGAGTCTATCTAGAGTCAATGAATTCACTGTCTGAGCTACCTGCATTTAGCCATGTTTCGGTAAAGATAATTATCTTATAACTATTTAATAATATATTTTTGTACACTTTGTAACGAACCCCCCCCCCCATCTTTTTTCTTTTCTACTATATATCCACTTATACTTGTATTTCTTTAGAATCTATATCTGTAAGATATATAAATATATCTAATTTACGTGACCAGTATAACTTGATCTTTCTAAAGGTTTAAATATAGGCCGTTTAATAAATTTATGGCGTGATCGTCTTAGTTAGGACTCTTTTTTACGTTGTGTTTGTATAGTAACTTAGTTCTTTTAGGTGTATCTTGGAAGAATGAATATTCACGAGAGCAATTGAAAGCTGTTGGTAGAGTCTTATAAGCTAAAGAACCCCGTTCACGAAGACAGAGCTCAAAAAGGTTACGTAACGGTGATAGAGCCTTGCAGCAGCTTTTGCTGTTGCACGTATGGGCCGGCTCGAGCCGGGTTAGTACCACGACCTCACAGAATACCGGCGTGAAGTGGAAGCTCTGCTTCCGCGTTTCGTCTGGTGAGTGCAGGTGACCGGAGGCCCAATTCCCCCCCCCCCCCCCCCATCAACATGGTAGCGGAATTACGTCATAAACTACCCCAGGAGGGTACCAGTACCCCTGGAGAATCCCTCGCTGAGCATCCACGACCATGCTATTCCACTCCTGAGCGTGGGTGCTCAGGCTGCCCCGCGTATTCTGGGGGGGGGGGCAAAATTCCGCTCAACACAAAAACTGCTCGGGGCAAACTGAGCAACAAGACCAAGGCGACCCCTGCCACGCTATCCGTGAATTTCTGCAACATCAGGGGACTTCACTCGAACCTAAACGCCGTCCACTACCATCTTGAGACGGCGAAGCCGGCCTTGCTCTTTCTGACCGAGACGCAGGTGTCCTCTCCGGCTGATACTTCGTATCTCTCCTACCCGGGGTACCAATTGGAGCACTCCTTTGTGCCTCGGGCTGGAGTTTGCGTGTATGTCAGAGAGGACATCTGTTCTCGACGCCTCGGCAGTCTTGAAGGTTCGGACCTGTCCATCCTTTGGCTACGCGTGGACAGCGACGACCATCCGCGCGTCTACGCGTGCCTCTATAGGTCCCATAGCGGTAATGCCGAAACAGACCGACTCATCGACCACGTCCAAATGGCTGCAGATTCCTTGCTACAACAGGTCCCATCCGCAGAGATCGTGATCCTTGGCGATTTTAACGCCCACCACGCCGAATGGCTCGGTTCACGTTTAACCGATCATGCGGGGAGATCTGTTTATGACTTTGCCTTGGCATATGGTCTGACACAACTGGTTACATCGCCTACGCGGATTCCAGATGTTGAGGATCATACACCTTCCCTGTTGGAACTTCTGCTGACCTCTCATCCGGACGGATATCAGGTTTCCGTCGATGCCCCTCTTGGCTCTTCGGACCATTGTCTGATCCGGAGTGTGGTGCCACTCACGCTCCCCTCGCGGTTGCGTTCTGCAGGTTGCCGCCGTGTTTGGCATTACAGGTCGGCGGATTGGGACGGAATGCGGTCTTTCTTTGCTTCCTACCCATGGGGGCGGGTTTGCTTCTCGCCGGATGATCCCAGCGCTGTTGCTGACTCTGTCACTGATGTGTTGCTACAGGGAATGGAACTATTTATTCCATCATCTGTGGTACCCATCGGAGGCAGATCTCAGCCTTAGTTTGGTCGCTCCTGTAAGACTGCATTACGCAGTAAGCAGGAGTGTTATCAAGCCTGGGCTGCGGCTTCGGTGACTCGGGATGTAAACACCAGCATACTCAAAAAGAAGTATAACTTCGCCTCCAGGTCCTTCAAAAGAGTTATTGCCAAGGCAAAGTCAGAGCACATAGGCAGAATTGGCGAGAAACTAGTTCGCCTTCCTTCGGGAACCCGTGCATTCTGGTCTCTCGCCAAGGCTGTCCAAGGGAATTTCTGTAAGCCATCACTACCATCTCTGCACAGGGAGGACGACTCACTGGCCCACGACGCAAAAGAGAAGGCCGACCTTTTAGGCTCCCTTTTTGCGTCCAACTCGACTGTAGATGACGGGGGGAACACACCGCCGACCATCCCGCGGTGTGAGTGCTCCATGCCGGATGTGCGGTTCTCACAGCGCTCGGTTCGCAGAGCACTCTTCTCCCTTGACATCCACAAGTCGAGTGGGCCTGACGGAATCCCCCCAATTGTGCTGAGGACGTGTGCTCCGGAGTTGGCACCGGTTCTAACGCGTCTTTTCCGGTACTCCTACTCCCTAGGCGTAGTCCCGAAATCATGGAAGACAGCTTTTGTCCACCCGATCCCTAAAAAAGGCGACCGCTCAGACCCGTCCAACTACAGGCCTATCGCCATCACCCCCTTGTTCTCCAAAATAATGGAATCCATTATTAACTGCTCCGGTACCTTGAGGATCACCAGCTGATTAGTGACCGCCAATACGGTTTTCGTCGGGGTCGATCAGCTGGTGATCTTCTGGTCTACCTGACCCATAGATGGGCGGAGGCAGTAGAGTCCAAGGGGGAGGCGTTGGCCGTTAGTCTGGACATTGCGAAGGCCTTCGATCGGGTTTGGCACAAAGCGCTTCTTTCGAAGCTCCCTTCCTATGGGCTTCCCGAGAAATTATGCAATTGGATCACCAGCTTTCTTGCAGATCGGAGCATCAAGGTCGTTGTAGACGGTGCATGCTCCGACTACAAGCCTATTAACGCTGGTGTTCCACAAGGCTGCGTGCTATCACCAACGCTGTTTCTTCTGCATATCAATGATATGTTGCAAGCCGGTAGCATTCATTGCTATGCGGATGACAGCACTGGTGATGCTCTATACACCGGCCGTGCCAATATTTCTCGGGAAAACGTCACTGAGTACCGGAACAAACTTGTGTCTGAAGTCGAGTCTTTGCTGGACAAAGTCTCGGATTGGGGGCGACTAAACCTAGTCCAGTTTAATCCTCAGAAGACACAAGTTTGCGCGTTTACCGCTAAAAAGAACCCCTTTGTCGTATCTCCTCAGTTTCAAGGTACTCCCCTTGTTGCCTCAGCCAGTATCGGAATCCTCGGCGTCGACATATCGAGTGACGTGCAGTTTCGTGGTCACTTGGAAGAGAAGGCCAAATTGGCCTCTAAAAAGCTTGGCGTGCTCAGTAGAGCGGGACAGTATTTCATGCCGGCTCAACGCCTGCAACTTTACAAGGCGCAGGTTCGGCCTCACATGGAATACTGTTCCCATCTCTGGGCTGGGGCTCCCCAGTGCCAGCTTCTTCCACTTGACCGCATCCAGCGCAGAGCGGCTCGAATTGTCGACGACCGAGTTCTTTCCGATCGGCTCGACTCATTGGCACTGCGAAGAGATGTTGCATCTCTTAGCATTTTCTTTCGCATTTACCATGGGGAGTGCTCTGAGGAATTGTTCGGATTAATCCCAGCCGCCAAATTTCACGAACGCACATCGCGGCAGAACTCCCGATACCATCCACACCATCTGGATGATTGGCGGTCCACCACTGTGCGATTTAGAAGATGTTTTCTTCCTCGCACAACTTCCTTGTGGAATAGTTTACCACCAGCGATTTTTCCGGACCGATACGACTTAGGGACCTTCAAGAAAAGAGCCTACTCCTTTTTAAAAGGCCGGCAACGCATCTGCAATTCCCCTGGTGTTGCGGTTGTTCATGGGCGGCGGTAGTCACTTACCATCAGGTGAGCCGCATGCTCGTTTGCCCCCTCTCCTATAAAAAAAAAAAAAAAAAAAAAGCGATTCTCTGCTTCAGGTCGTCTATGCGCTCCGTCAGTTTTTGCGTTATATCCGGCTGGGACAAACTGATATTTGTCCCAGCAAACGCCATTCTGACGGTGCGCACAATTCGCGGCCTATTATTGCCCGACCTGAAGCTTATCAGCCTGCCGATGAGGGCCCTTGCCTTTACGATACGGTCCTCAATCCTTCTTCTCCAGGCTGGGGTGGCGCTACTTTGTCTAGTAGCGCGTCCAGCCGTGGGAAGTTTGGCGCCAACAATACGGCAAACTGCCAGTGCGGCGCCAAAAAGAATTGAGTCCGTCTCGCAAAGGTCCCGGCTGGCTTCCAAATAGGTCACCAGCATTGGGTAGAGAGCCCTCACGACAGCCCGATTCCGCTTGCTTAGGGGTATGCGCGGGAGTCGCGGTCGATTTTCGAGAGGCGTACTGCGCGTTTCCACAATCGCCTCCTCCAATTTACTCCTCATCTGCTCTAGTTCTTGGGTGACCATTCCATCATCGCCTGAATCAACCAGAGCAGGGAGATCCATGGCGCCCTCTATATGTGGCTGCTGGTCTGTGGCCTGAAGAGCCGCATCCCCAGCTATAGCCGGTTCATTCGATGAGGGAATAGCCTCACGTCGTAGTCGTTCGAGTTCGGCATCATCAAATATTTTCGAGCGTATGATGTACCGAACTCGGTCTGCCAGGTTTTGCTCCGTGACGGGAACTGATGGCTCAAGCTCAGCAAAAAAGCGATGCATCCGAGCCCGATACGCTATCCCTCCAGTTTCTTCCCCCTTCGCCCTATAGTACGCCCGCAATGCGTTTATGTTCATATTTTTTGTCCAACGCATGCGGCGTACTCCACCAGCAGCGGGTGCCGCTTGCCAAGTCCGAGAGGACCCCGCCGACACCAAGCCATCTGGTGGGGATGATGGACGCGAGGGGCTGCTAGGTGGTCGTGCAGCACCTCGCACTCGGCTGGCGGCTCGCATGCTGTCACGTCCAGCGCCAGCTCCAGACGCGCCCCGGCGACCCCCAGGCAGCGGCTCTATTATTTTCCATCATCCATTAAATTGGGCGTCAATTAAAGGGAGACGCCCAGACCCGGCGCCGTTTAATAGTGTGGCCGTAAGTACAAACGATTCTCTCTCGAACTCAATACTGCCGAGGCACGGCGCTCACACCTCTTGGCAAGGCACTGACTGACTGCGCTGACATAGCAGTTTTGTCACTTAACTGTTATGTCAGCGGGCGATGGGGTCGTCACTTCCCTACGCCTATTTATTATTATTATTATTATTATTATTCCATCAAGTCCGGAGGTAAGGTCTCGTCATAACTAACAAAACGAGCCCAAACTCGGCATACCTACTTCTACTCGTCCAGGAGTTCCACTAGCAGTTACCGAAGTACACCTTCAGGTCATTCCATCAAGTCCGGAGGTAAGGTCTCGTCATAACTAACATAATGAACCCAAACTCGGCACACCTAGTTCAACTCGTCGAAGAGTTCTAGTAGCATTCACCGTATACTTTCAGATCACTCCATAAAGTCCAAAACGAATAGGATTTATATATTATAAATCCCACTTGCTTTTAGCGAAACAAAACATTATAATAATATTTGTGATTATAAAAATATATTTATATTACATATGTATTACTTTACTTTGTCAGGTCAGGTACCTATTTATCAAATTCAAATGTTTTGTGTTTGTACAGCGATCTTTTTCAGCTGCTGCAAGCGATACAGCAACCACCCGCGATGGCGGCCGAGCGCCGACTGTGGTTTCATCGAAATTTTTGTACAACAAATCAAAACAGGCACTAAAAATAAAATAACCCTTATTGCAATCCATTAGGATTCATCCGTATCAGCAAAATATGTCAAAAAAATAAGCATCAGTTTTTATTTTTTTTACGACCATTTGTGACATTTTGATAAAAAGTAAACACCAGCATTTTTATTGAATATGTCTGCCTACTTACAGTATTTTTAGAAATCTTAATATATGTTGATAATAGAACAAAAAATGTACCGAAACATGAGCCGGTATCGTTAATTTTGTAGAAAATGGCTAGGGAAGATCCTTTTTACAATGTAAAAAACTATTATTTTCAACAAAAGTTACCACCATTTGAAGATAAAGAACCATTCTATACGTTGTAGTTATTAGTTGTATTTGATTTGATTTAGTTTTGTCACAAAATGTACCGAAAAACAGCATAATTTGGCCCGATTTGCAAACGCACCCTTAAGTCATTATTCATGGCTTCAATCGCCAAGTTAGCTTCAGATGCCACAAAATTATGATATAACTGCAAATCGTCAGCATAGAGGTGGTAATTAGATCATTTGACCTTAGTGATACAATTAATAAAAACGGCAAAAAGCGGAGGAGATAGTACTCCACCTTAGGGTACACCCGCAGTTACATTATACCATTGGGAGTATATTTTACCTGAACGAACACATTGAGAACGATCTCGAAGATAGGAGGCAAACCATAGAATAACAGATCTAGATACATTAATCGACTTAAGGATACGTATAAGGATATCAAAATCGACAGAATTAAACGCACTGCTGAAATCAAGTAAAACAAGTACTGTTAAAAATCCATGGTCCATATTCCAACGAATATCGTCAGTAACTTTAAGAAAGGCAGTTGTTCTACTATGACGGGGTCGGAAACCGGATTGATATGGACATAAAATATTGGTACTGTTGAGAAAGGCTGAGAATTGCTTGTGGACAATGTGTTCAAGAACTTTAGAAAGAAATGGCAAGATTGAAATAGGACGAAAGTGAGAGGGAGATGAAGGATTAGATATCTTAACAATAAAAATAATGTGAGCTAATTTCCATGACGACGGAAAACAACAAGAAGATAAAGAGAAATTAAAAATGTGAGTCAGAACAGGTAGAAGAAAAGAGAGGATAGGCATTATCATATTAGAGCATATGCAGTCATTTCAAGCAGCCGTAGATGATATAGCCAAAATTGATCGGTTAGTATCGTCTTCAATGACTAAAGAAAAACCAAAAGTGTCACGCTGCAGAGCTGGGTGCTTAGCCAATTCTAACATTGACCTAGCTTTATCACGTGCAGAGATAAAAATAGGAGGACAAGAAAAATGTTGGTTGAGAATATTTAAGTCTATGTCTCTACTTAAAAGTGTTTGTGACTTTCCAACACCAACAGTTTTAAGAAATCTCCAGGCTTTTGCGGGATCACATTTAGTTAGAGAGTCATAAAAATAACTCGTTTTTGCATCTCTGCACAAACGATTGCACTGATTACGTAGGATCTTATAATTTGTTAAATTACTCTCCAGTGGAAATCGCTTGTATCTTCTTTTAGCTTTATCCCTACGTGCCATGAGCACCTTTAAAGCTGAAGTTATCCAAGGGGCAGGATTATGTTTTATTTTAACGCGTTTAACCGGGGCATGAATATCATATAAGTTAAGTATGATATTGTTGAAGCTGTTCACTTTGTCATCTACTGTTTGGTTGGCAAAAACCGGCGTCCAATCTATCAAACTGGCATCACGTCTTAAGGCCTCCAAGTTAATGCCCCTGTAACTTCGAAGGAATCGAAAGTTTGACTTACGCTTAGGAGGTCGAACACGGTAAGACAGATAGATAAGGGCATGGTATGAGAAAGAAGCAGTTAGCTGCCCATGGCTGGCAACATTATTTGGAGAAGATACTATAATTAGGTCAAGTAGAGATAGAGTACAGTTTGAGAAGTGGTGAGTGGCTGAAAGAGGTAGGATCTGAAGATTAAAAGAAGACAAAAGTGATTGCAACTTATTCGCACGGTGTTCATTTTTAATTAAGCAGGTATTAAAACCACCCATCAAGATAACATGATTATATAACAGATTAAACTCACCAAGTAGTTTGTCAAATGCGTCAAAATAATTAACATGAAGGTTAGGACTATAAAGAACTCCTAGTAATACGAGGTGATTAAAGGTAATTTTCAAAAAGAGGTGTTCTGCAGAATTAGAATATGTTTGTGGAGATCACTGATCACCTTAAAAGGTATTTCAGCACGTAGATAAATAGAAACACCTCCACCACCCTTGCCTACTCGGTCATTGCGTATTAACACATAACCAGGAAGTGAGTATAGAGTGGTAGGAAGAGTAGGTTTGAGAAAAGTTTCAGAAATCAATAGAGCATCAAGATGAGTACTGCTAATGGATGCTAGAAGGTCAGAGTAGTGGTCAGGAATACTTTGCGCATTAATGTGGGCGATATTTAAATTTTCAGGGTATTGAGAAAATAACGAAGAAATATGATCGAGCAGAGTAATTGGTTCAGATGGCGATTCGGTGTCCACGCTTACAAAACTATTAGTAGACGACGAGCATGAGAAAAAACTTTCATTAAAGTCTGATAGATTATTCATAGTTTATGATGATAATAATGAATATAATAAAATAAAATAACAAATATATATATATATATATATATATATATATATATATATATATATATATTAGCTAGTGCAGCCTTTGATATTCTAGAAATAACTGTTGCTACGCGAAACGGTAGTGACCTTTGATCCGGAAACTCCGCGTGCGTTTTGTGCGTTAACCTTATACCCAACGAGAGTTAGTGGCTTCTGTAAGTTAGTTAATCGTACGATAGAGTTAATTGACTGTCATCGTGACGAACGAGGAAGTGATTGTGGACAACGCCGCGGAAGGTTCCCTCAATTTGGAGCGGTGTCGACGCCCGGGCTGCTGCCGAAGGCCAAGGTCTAGGGTCAATCACCATCAGTCACACCCAGATACACATCACATCACCTTATTTCCCTTGCACTACACAACCACATGCGACCTGACCGACTCCGGAGGGACCAGTCGCCTTGGATATAGATAAGTAAGCTCCGTCTAATATCCTCCCGGTCGACTGGCCGTAGTATAGAACGCTCCCCCATATAGTTTAGTGTAATTAGAGATATTCCACGTGGCCATATTGAGGCCCGACCTACGTCTGCTCGTGAAGTCTTCTGCTCATGGGCCCCAGAGGATTTGACCCTTTAAGGGAGCAGCCGTAGGCCGTAACATATATATATATATATATATATATATATATATATATATGTTACGGCCTACGGCTGCCTCCATCAAATGGGGAACAGTGGTACACCAGTCGCGGCCACTCAGCTAACGGGAGTGAGAAGGGTCCAGCGGACAGATGAGTGGCCGTGAAGTTCTTCTCCACACGCTGAGGGGAGGTGATGACACCCCAGCCCCTGGGGGAATTACCCCCCGACTGGTCGGGGGAGCGACCCCTTCCAAACCTAGGGGCCCGGTGGCTGGCCGGCGGGCGCCGAAAGTCGCCCGGCAGAGGGCGTGGCTGAGCGCCCCCGCCCGTGGGGGTCGAGGGCCTGGCAGAGCCCCGAGAGGAGACGCCGTTCGCACCCAGGCACAAAACTGCATGGTGATTGCCCTGGCAATGCGGACAGGGCCGCCGATGCAGACAGTCTCGCTGGAGGTGCCCTTCCAAACATGAGCAGCACCAGCGGCGCTCCTTGGCGATAGTTCGCCTCGCCGGAACCGGCTTACCTAATAATTTCGGGCACGACGTTACCCGGTGATCAGATGCTCGACAATAGGAGCAGGGGGGGGTTGACGACGACTTGCCTGGCGGATTCAGCCTCTCACTGGGCACGGCTCGTAAGTCGTCAACGGTGCCCGTCGCGTTCTCGATCTGCCGGCACTGCTCCTCCAAAAACCGCAGCAGGTCATAGAAGGGCGGAATATAGGAGGCCTCATCCCCGCCGTACCTCTCCTCAAAATGGATTCGAAGGTCGAGAGGTAGACGGGACAGCACAATGCGGAGAAACAAAAAAGCCCATTCGCCCACTGGTAAATCCAGCCGCCTCAACGTATTACTGGCCACCAGGACTGGATCCAACAGGTCCGGACGCAGTCTGGCCCGGTCACTAAGCAGCGGGAGGCTTAGAAGCTGCTTCACATGTTCGTCCGCAATTCGCCGCACGTTGGTGTATCTTCTGGCTAGGAGGTCCCGAGCAGTCTGGTAGGCGTCGTCTGACAATCTCAAGTGGCCGACGACGCCCAGGGCCTCCCTCTCCAGTGAGGCCAGGAGGTACGCCATCTTTTGGCTCGGGGTCAAGTCACTCCGGGCGTTCACTAGGCTGTCGAAAAGACCAACGAAGGTCAGCCATTCGGAAAGGACCCCGGAGAACTTTGGCAGGTCCAGAGTTGGGAGTCGTCCCAACAGCTCCGGCTGAAGCTGCTTCCGAGAGGACTCGGGCAAGCCACTCATCCGAGCTTCACGCGCCTCCTCGGCATACCTGCCTTCAGCCTCGATCAACTCGTCCGTGAGCGAAAAGAACTGCTCATAGTCCGCGAAACAGGAGTCCAGGACTCCCTTCTCCACATCCGAATCCTCGAGCTCAGCGTAAGCCTCCTCCACTGCGGCCCTTCGAGCATCCACCTGTTCGAACCGCTTCATCAAGTTATGGACCCTCTCCGGTCGACCTAACAAAGCATGGGCGCTGGTGGCCCAGCGTAGCTCAGTCCGCAGGCAACGGATTAGTAGCTTGGGCGATGACATCACTACTAAATACAAATTACGACGTGGCTCGAGCACAAATTACAAAGATAACAAATAAAAAATACAACAAAAAATCAACAGTTAATAAATGCAGTTCCTATCAAATCGCGTTGAATAGAAATTACACAAATACGAAATACTACGTATCAACCAAATACAAAGAAAAGACACAAATCAATTAACAAATAACAAATACTAGTGCCATCAAGTTAAATTCAAATTGCGCAAATACAATTACTACTCTTTAGTTCAAATACAAATTACAATACAAATAAGATACACATCACGGCCGATCAACAAAAAATGCCTAGCTCGGAAATCGACCCCTCGATAAGTAATTCACTACAACTATCCGACAACGATAATTAACCGATTACGTAATAATAACCATCTACCTACATGACGTATATCTCTAGAAAAACTCCCGCTTGCGCAACCTAGGGCGTGGCAATCGTAACTACCCACTAACAACAAAAAAAGGCAAGCAACAAAGGAAAATAATTTTATTATTACGTACAAAAAAGAAATATTTTTACGTATTACGGACGGTCGTGATTGTAGACACAAAATTAACCCAATCAAACCAACGCCACCAGAATTGTTTAATTTTTATCAAACACTATGGTCGGGATCGACCGGGGAATCGAACGCAGAACCACGCTCTGCTACCAGATTGTTACGGCCTACGGCTGCTCCCTTAAAGCTCAAATCCTCAGGGGGCCACTCAGCTGAGTTTCGACGAGCAGACGTAGGTCGGGCCCCCTCCAGGTCAAAGTGGAAAATCTCTAATTACACTAAACTATATGGGGGAGCGTTCTATACTACGGCCAGTCGACCGGGAGGATATTAGACGGAGCTTACTTACCTATATCCAAGGCGACTGGTCCCTCCGGAGTCAGTCAGGTCGCATGTGGTTGTGTAGTGCAAGGGAAATAAGGTGATGTGATGTGTATCTGGGTGTGACTGATGGTGATTGACCCTAGACCTTGGCCGTCGGCAGCAGCCCGGGCGTCGACACCGCTCCAAATTGAGGGAACCTTCCGCGGCGTTGTCCACAATCACTTTCCTCGTTCGTCACGATGACAGTCAATTAACTCTATCGTACGATTAACTAACTTACAGAAGCCACTAACTCTCGTTGGGTATAAGGTTAACGCACAAAACGCACGCGGAGTTTCCGGATCAAAGGTCACTACCGTTTCGCGTAGCAACAGTTATTTCTAGAATATCAAAGGCAGCACTAGCTAATATTGCCGAATGCACTTATGCAGATTCTGAGTCAGACACAATGAGTCCCTGGGAAGCTCTCCAGCAGGAATGCTCAACCCCACCGCTCGTGCGACGTCAAAACCGGTATGGCACCGAGCGTCTTGGCGCGAACAATATATATATACGCGAACAATATATATATATATATATATATATATATATATATATATATACATATATATATATATATATTGTTCGCGCCAAACGCTGTTGTCGGAATCGACGTCTAGGGGGCGCGACGCTCGGTGCCATACCGGTTTTGACGTCGCTCGAGCGGTGGGGTTGAGCATTCCTGCTGGAGAGCTTCCCAGGGACTCATTGTGTCTGACTCAGAATCTGCATAAGTGCATTCGGCAATATTAGCTAGTGCTGCCTTTGATATTCTAGAAATAACTGTTGCTACGCGAAACGGTAGTGACCTTTGATCCGGAAACTCCGCGTGCGTTTTGTGCGTTAACCTTATACCCAACGAGAGTTAGTGGCTTCTGTAAGTTAGTTAATCGTACGATAGAGTTAATTGACTGTCATCGTGACGAACGAGGAAAGTGATTGTGGACAACGCCGCGGAAGGTTCCCTCAATTTGGAGCGGTGTCGACGCCCGGGCTGCTGCCGACGGCCAAGGTCTAGGGTCAATCACCATCAGTCACACCCAGATACACATCACATCACCTTATTTCCCTTGCACTACACAACCACATGCGACCTGACTGACTCCGGAGGGACCAGTCGCCTTGGATATAGGTAAGTAAGCTCCGTCTAATATCCTCCCGGTCGACTGGCCGTAGTATAGAACGCTCCCCCATATAGTTTAGTGTAATTAGAGATTTTCCACTTTGACCTGGAGGGGGCCCGACCTACGTCTGCTCGTCGAAACTCAGCTGAGTGGCCCCCTGAGGATTTGAGCTTTAAGGGAGCAGCCGTAGGCCGTAACAATCTGGTAGCAGAGCGTGGTTCTGCGTTCGATTCCCCGGTCGATCCCGACCATAGTGTTTGATAAAAATTAAACAATTCTGGTGGCGTTGGTTTGATTGGGTTAATTTTGTGTCTACAATCACGCCCGTCCGTAATACGTAAAAATATTTCTTTTTTGTACGTAATAATAAAATTATTTTCCTTTGTTGCTTGCCTTTTTTTGTTGTTAGTGGGTAGTTACGATTGCCACGCCCTAGGTTGCGCAAGCGGGAGTTTTTCTAGAGATATACGTCATGTAGGTAGATGGTTATTATTACGTAATCGGTTAATTATCGTTGTCGGATAGTTGTAGTGGATTACTTATCGAAGGGTCGATTTCCGAGCTAGGCATTTTTTGTTGATCGGCCGTGATGTGTATCTTATTTGTATTGTAATTTGTATTTGAACTAAAGAGTAGTAATTGTATTTGCGCAATTTGAATTTAACTTGATGGCACTAGTATTTGTTATTTGTTAATTGATTTGTGTCTTTTCTTTGTATTTGGTTGATACGTAGTATTTCGTATTTGTGTAATTTCTATTCAACGCGATTTGATAGGAACTGCATTTATTAACTGTTGATTTTTTGTTGTATTTTTTATTTGTTATCTTTGTAATTTGTGCTCGAGCCACGTCGTAATTTGTATTTAGTAGTGATGTCATCGCCCAAGCTACTAATCCGTTGCCTGCGGACTGAGCTACGCTGGGCCACCAGCGCCCATGCTTTGTTAGGTCGACCGGAGAGGGTCCATAACTTGATGAAGCGGTTCGAACAGGTGGATGCTCGAAGGGCCGCAGTGGAGGAGGCTTACGCTGAGCTCGAGGATTCGGATGTGGAGAAGGGAGTCCTGGACTCCTGTTTCGCGGACTATGAGCAGTTCTTTTCGCTCACGGACGAGTTGATCGAGGCTGAAGGCAGGTATGCCGAGGAGGCGCGTGAAGCTCGGATGAGTGGCTTGCCCGAGTCCTCTCGGAAGCAGCTTCAGCCGGAGCTGTTGGGACGACTCCCAACTCTGGACCTGCCAAAGTTCTCCGGGGTCCTTTCCGAATGGCTGACCTTCGTTGGTCTTTTCGACAGCCTAGTGAACGCCCGGAGTGACTTGACCCCGAGCCAAAAGATGGCGTACCTACTGGCCTCACTGGAGAGGGAGGCCCTGGGCGTCGTCGGCCACTTGAGATTGTCAGACGACGCCTACCAGACTGCTCGGGACCTCCTAGCCAGAAGATACACCAACGTGCGGCGAATTGCGGACGAACATGTGAAGCAGCTTCTAAGCCTCCCGCTGCTTAGTGACCGGGCCAGACTGCGTCCGGACCTGTTGGATCCAGTCCTGGTGGCCAGTAATACGTTGAGGCGGCTGGATTTACCAGTGGGCGAATGGGCTTTTTTGTTTCTCCGCATCGTGCTGTCCCGTCTACCTCTCGACCTTCGAATCCATTTTGAGGAGAGGTACGGCGGGGATGAGGCCTCCTATATTCCGCCCTTCTATGACCTGCTGCGGTTTTTGGAGGAGCAGTGCCGGCAGATCGAGAACGCGACGGGCACCGTTGACGACTTACGAGCCGTGCCCAGTGAGAGGCTGAATCCGCCAGGCAAGTCGTCGTCAACCCCCCCCTGCTCCTATTGTCGAGCATCTGATCACCGGGTAACGTCGTGCCCGAAATTATTAGGTAAGCCGGTTCCGGCGAGGCGAACTATCGCCAAGGAGCGCCGCTGGTGCTGCTCATGTTTGGAAGGGCACCTCCAGCGAGACTGTCTGCATCGGCGGCCCTGTCTGCATTGCCAGGGCAATCACCATGCAGTTTTGTGCCTGGGTGCGAACGGCGTCTCCTCTCGGGGCTCTGCCAGGCCCTCGACCCCCACGGGCGGGGGCGCTCAGCCACGCCCTCTGCCGGGCGACTTTCGGCGCCCGCCGGCCAGCCACCGGGCCCCTAGGTTTGGAAGGGGTCGCTCCCCCGACCAGTCGGGGGGTAATTCCCCCAGGGGCTGGGGTGTCATCACCTCCCCTCAGCGTGTGGAGAAGAACTTCACGGCCACTCATCTGTCCGCTGGACCCTTCCCACTCCCGTTAGCTGAGTGGCCGCGACTGGTGTACCACTGTTCCCCATTTGATGGAGGCAGCCGTAGGCCGTAACATATATATATATATATATATATATATATATGTTACGGCCTACGGCTGCTCCCTTAAAGGGTCAAATCCTCTGGGGCCCATGAGCAGAAGACTTCACGAGCAGACGTAGGTTGGGCCTCAATATGGCCACGTGGAATATCTCTAATTACACTAAACTATATGGGGGAGCGTTCTATACTACGGCCAGTCGACCGGGAGGATATTAGACGGAGCTTACTTATCTATATCCAAGGCGACTGGTCCCTCCGGAGTCGGTCAGGTCGCATGTGGTTGTGTAGTGCAAGGGAAATAAGGTGATGTGATGTGTATCTGGGTGTGACTGATGGTGATTGACCCTAGACCTTGGCCTTCGGCAGCAGCCCGGGCGTCGACACCGCTCCAAATTGAGGGAACCTTCCGCGGCGTTGTCCACAATCACTTTCCTCGTTCGTCACGATGACAGTCAATTAACTCTATCGTACGATTAACTAACTTACAGAAGCCACTAACTCTCGTTGGGTATAAGGTTAACGCACAAAACGCACGCGGAGTTTCCGGATCAAAGGTCACTACCGTTTCGCGTAGCAACAGTTATTTCTAGAATATCAAAGGCTGCACTAGCTAATATATATATATATATATATATATATATATATATATATATATATATATATACAGGGTATTTTTGGAACGCTCCCGAAAACTAAGACAGGCGACAGCACCAAGTATACCTTTGATCATGGGTTACAAATAAAGTCGATCCTGATGAAAAAAAAATCATCTTTTAACAACGTTTTATTAGCTTTACTCACGCGCCATCATGTTAGTACAGCTAAATGAAACGATAATTTCATAAAAAATATCATGAAAATACTGAAACATAAAACCAGCAGTGGAAACTGAATTGATATCACCTGACTAATGGAGGTTAATGTACGCGCGAACGGTGAAAAACAAACGCTGGCCTTGAACTTGGGCACTGAGCGATTTATCACATATTGGTACGAAAGGCGCGCGACGGGGGAACAATCCGCCAGTATTAGTGTGCCTGCATGCTATTGGTTCCCGCGCTTTGTTCGCTCCAAAAATACAGTCGCATACACAGCTTACTTTGCGACTCGCGACGATGTTTTAAAAAGGAAGGAAAGAAAAATTATTTATATCTATTGTTTTATGACTAAACTAGTGATCGAAAAGGTAAATATGATAGGAGAAGGTGAATGGGGAACATTGTGCAGTAAAGTTAAAAGTGTGGAGGAAGAATACCGAAAAAATTACCATGTGATCGACCTGATGACGGAAGCTCAAGCGAAGATGAAAGTGATGATCAAGTAGCATCCAGTAACACCAACACACCATTAACATCTGGCTTCCATGTGACCCAAGACGTCATAATGGACGGCGTGTTACCCTTAGCTAAAGTTTTCTTGTTACAAACTACTTTATATTTTACGATAGAAATAACAAATAATGCTCATGTAAACATTATCCATTTTTAATTCCCACCTCTTCCAAAGTTCTAAGTAGCTAGTAAAACACCTATTATGATTCTACATTAAAACAATTAATTACTATAATATTATAAAACAATAGCCCAATACCATGTAGTACTTTAGAACGCGATTGTACCCACACCCCCTCCGCTATCGACCTGTATCTAGCTCGGTACGAAACACGCGGTCGTAAGAAAAAAGGGCGCATCTAACAATTTATGAATAAATGAGTTAAATATACCATTCGATTCATGATAAGAAGGCGCATCTACTAAATTTTTTTAATATTCACAAATATCAATATTTTAGAAATTATCGTAAGAATTTTAGACGTAACTGTTGATCACAGATGACTTTTTTTTAGTAGAAAAGACTTATACAAATTCAACATAAAAGAAAAGACTTATTTAACCAGTTGCTACGTCATCTTTAACAATATTTGCATCGATTACTTAAATTTCAATTATTCTTGGTCTTGTCTTATTATTCTATATCTTATTATTAAGAGCTTATATCTTATTGTTAAGAGCTGGTGTTTCACATGTGGTCCCATATAAATTTGATCGAGGTCAGACCAATAGTTTTTGTGTTATCCTTAATTATTTATATTAAAGTCGGTTGTACAAAATTTTTAATTTTTAATTATTATCGTAGTAAGTCTTGTATGATATCCCCTTTAAAATCATTACTTTTTAAAATTATTATTTTTTGTGTCTCACTACCAATGCTTTTCTAATATTTATTAAAAAAAAAGTAGTAAATTACTATTAGCGTCCTTTCAACTTCAAATGACCTTTCCAAAATATGTAAAATTGTTAAATGAATGGCAGTTTTTTTTAATTTATTAGGTTGGAAAGACGCAAATAGTTATATGCGTCTTTCCTTCGATGTTTTTGTGTTGCCAGGTGTATTTTTTAAGCTAAGATGAAAAGGAAAATTCGTTTTATTTAAATAAATAAACAAATTTAAAAAAAAAATAAGTTCGTCCTTAAAATCTTCATGTCTCTACGTATATATTTCAATATAGATACCTTTTAATATACTTTAGACACGGGGTCTGAAAGAAAAATTCATCAATTTATTTTTTATTTCCATTTTACGTTTTTGTTAGTTACTTCCTTTTTTATTATGACGGCAGAATGCCTAACCCTGTCGCCTCACGCTTGTGACGCAGTAATTTTCAGCCTTGACGGGGTTCGTTGGTTTTAGTTTTTGAGACAGTTTCGCTTTCGTGTTGATTTTGTACACGCGTGCGCGAGCGACAGTTCAATCGTTTTGTTTAATAAATTTACTTGTGATTACGTGTTGATATTAAAGTTTTTGTTACGTTTTTGGATTCTTTTTTGTTTTAATAATGCCTAACGCGTACGTTTATAGTGGTTATTATACTGCCGTTGGTTATTATATCAGCAACAACGTGTGCCTGGTTCCATTGAGCACATTATCTGGACGGATGAGTCGACATTTACCAGAAACGGCCTGTGGAACCGAAGAAATACACACGTGTATTCAGAGGTTAACCCGCACGCTGTTCGACAAACCGGGCACCAAACCCGATGGTCGGTTAACGTATGGACAGGTTTATTTAAGGATCGCATACTGGGACCAGTGTTTCTGCCAGAGCGACTGAACGGACAGCGATACCTAAACTTTATAAATGAACAGTTGGTTGACATTTTAAACGACCTATCGTTGGCTGAATATCGCCGCACATAGTTCCAACATGATGGTGCCCCTCCACATTTCGTGAGGTTCGTCCGTGAGCGCCTCAATGAGCTATTTGATGATCGCTGGATCGGCAGACTAGGACCACACGCTTGCCCACCTCGCTCACCAGATCTGACTCCGTTAGACTTCTTTTTGTGGGGTATGTGAAAGAAAGGGTTTTTAATCGTGAATGTGATAGTGCTGAAGAAATGCGCCAAAGGATCGTGGATGCTTTCGAGAAACTACGTACGGACTGTGTCGAAGACCACACGATGATGCCCCGCCTGCACCCGTCTGCCTTGAAATGAATGGAGCACAATTTGAGCCGCATCTCATAAGACCACGGAGGATTTAGAGCAGTAAGCTGTTTCATAACTATTTTTTTTTAAATAACTTAGTACTAGACTAATCTGAATAGGTACATAACTGAATACACGAGAATAATAAACATACCTACACGATGAATAAAAACGCATGACTCCAACCTTGGTTACATTTCATTTAAGTATTTCTTCATTAGCGGGGAATCGAACCAGTTATTTGGGTTATTTAACCTGTAAATTCGGATTAAAGTGGCTACGTGGAGATAAGCACAGTGGCAAAATAGTAGGTTAAGTAGATAAGTTAGGTATTTAGACACGTGTTGTAAATTATTAGGTATTGTTGGAAGGCCCGCTAGTTGCGGGCCGCGCGAATTTGTGTTCGTGCGTACATTGACCTTTATCTAGCTCAGGTCAGGTGATATCAATTCAGTCATTCCACTGCTGGTTTTATGTTTCAGTATTTTCATGATATTTTTTATGAAATTATCGTTTCATTTAGCTGTACTAACATGATGGCGCGTGAATAAAGCTAATAAAACCTTGTAAAAAGATGATTTTTTTTTCATCAGGATCGAATTTATTTGTGACCCATGATCAAAGGTATACTTGGTGTTGTCGCCTGTCTTAGTTTTCGGGAGCGTTCCAAAAACACCCTGTATATATATATATATATATATATATATTTGTTATTTTATTTTATTATATTCATTATTATCATCATAAACTATGAATAATCTATCAGACTTTAATGAAAGTTTTTTCTCATGCTCGTCGTCTACTAATAGTTTTGTAAGCGTGGACACCGAATCGCCATCTGAACCAATTACTCTGCTCGATCATATTTCTTCGTTATTTTCTCAATACCCTGAAAATTTAAATATCGCCCACATTAATGCGCAAAGTATTCCTGACCACTACTCTGACCTTCTAGCATCCATTAGCAGTACTCATCTTGATGCTCTATTGATTTCTGAAACTTTTCTCAAACCTACTCTTCCTACCACTCTATACTCACTTCCTGGTTATGTGTTAATACGCAATGACCGAGTAGGCAAGGGTGGTGGAGGTGTTTCTATTTATCTACGTGCTGAAATACCTTTTAAGGTGATCAGTGATCTCCACAAACATATTCTAATTCTGCAGAACACCTCTTTTTGAAAATTACCTTTAATCACCTCGTATTACTAGGAGTTCTTTATAGTCCTAACCTTCATGTTAATTATTTTGACGCATTTGACAAACTACTTGGTGAGTTTAATCTGTTATATAATCATGTTATCTTGATGGGTGGTTTTAATACCTGCTTAATTAAAAATGAACACCGTGCGAATAAGTTGCAATCACTTTTGTCTTCTTTTAATCTTCAGATCCTACCTCTTTCAGCCACTCACCACTTCTCAAACTGTACTCTATCTCTACTTGACCTAATTATAGTATCTTCTCCAAATAATGTTGCCAGCCATGGGCAGCTAACTGCTTCTTTCTCATACCATGCCCTTATCTATCTGTCTTACCGTGTTCGACCTCCTAAGCGTAAGTCAAACTTTCGATTCCTTCGAAGTTACAGGGGCATTAACTTGGAGGCCTTAAGACGTGATGCCAGTTTGATAGATTGGACGCCGGTTTTTGCCAACCAAACAGTAGATGACAAAGTGAACAGCTTCAACAATATCATACTTAACTTATATGATATTCATGCCCCCGTTAAACGCGTTAAAATAAAACATAATCCTGCCCCTTGGATAACTTCAGCTTTAAAGGTGCTCATGGCACGTAGGGATAAAGCTAAAAGAAGATACAAGCGATTTCCACTGGAGAGTAATTTAACAAATTATAAGATCCTACGTAATCAGTGCAATCGTTTGTGCAGAGATGCAAAAACGAGTTATTTTTATGACTCTCTAACTAAATGTGATCCCGCAAAAGCCTGGAGATTTCTTAAAACTGTTGGCGTTGGAAAGTCACAAACACTTTTAAGTAGAGACATAGACTTGAGACCCTGAGAGGGTCGAGAGGGGCCCTGAAGGAGCTGGGAAAGTCCCTGACGGGGCATTCTTGAAGAGAGGGCCGGGAATGACCTGGCATTGACCGGCGGTGGAGCTTGTTTGCTGGGACGAATGTGAGGAGAGCAAGGGCAGCGTCTATAATTCACCGGGTGGCCAGACTGCTGGCATAGGACACACGCGGGTGGGTATTCGGCGTTTTGAGGCCGAGGACACTCTTTCGAGCTGTGTGGGTCTAGGCACTTAACGCACCTGGGTGGGGCAGAGCAGTTGGCCGCTGCATGCTCATAAAGTTGGCAGTGGAGGCACTGCGCCGGGATACAGCCTTGTTTGCATGGATTGCTCTGTGATACGATAGCTCTTCATCACTCAATCAAATAATAAAGGATCAAAAGGGCGCTACATTTTCGACGCCATTTTGACAGTTGACATTATAGTAAATATTTTAGTCGATTTTAGTATTGTGTAGTGTAGTTTTTTTTAAGTAGATTTTTCGAAGTGTTCTTAATTATTGCCAATATTGTTTGCTATTTTTTCCAATTTTTTTACTTAATATATTAGGAATAATAATAATAATATACGACTTTGTGTTTTTGTCTCTGCCCTCCTCCTATAGTTTTGGTTTTACAGGGCGGCAAAGCTTAAGGTGACCATATTACCCTCACGTACCTTACTTGTTTTTTTTTTTAATTTAAGTGACAAATGGATTAACAGTTCACCTGATGGTAAGTGGCTACTGCAGCCCATGGACACCTGCAACTAACTTCAAAAAAAGAAGCCTGCAGATGCGCTGTCTCCTCTATCTATACGGAACTTCCATCAGAATAAGATGGAATGCTTCACAGAGCATGCAATGAGGGCTAATAATCTTCCGCTCACCAGATGTCGCTAGTAGCGACATCTGAGGTAAAGTTATTTGTTACACAGTGTCAGTTAATTGAGAAATTAGTTTTGAATAATAGTTTATCATTATCTAGAATATTATATTAATATACAACACAATGCGACAGTGGTTTGATTTTTAATTTTTTGCACTTTATAACTCTTTTTTTAATTTTTCTACTTTAAGTTATATTTATAGTTTAGTTTATTCATTTCTAATGTAATTAATATAAAATATAACTAACAGTACGGCAAAAAACCTTAAGTATTACATTTTCCTAAGAAATTATCGTCCCCCGCTATGAAATCTGTCAAATATTTTACCTCACTGTAAAGTGGCGCCGCCCTGGTGGCAGAAAAAGTTGTGGATGCTCTCATTATACTGGCTCTCTACACCCTTCAGACTGGAACACGTCCAGTTCTTCGCAGACGAACTCTTGGGCGGGAATGGTTTTGAAGTTACATTTCTTTGGTTTATTTTTCTGGGGCGTTTGGAAATAATGATAAGAGTGAATTTTTACGATGCGCGCTCACACCGACATCTAAAAACGACACCATGAAGTTGTTACGATGCGCGCGCACACTGCCACTTAAAAGCAACAACTTCAGTGGGTAATAGTCTCTCAACTTTTTTTGTTACTATAAAGAAATATAACTTCCTACGTGCGTGCATAAGTACACACATACACTTATTTTTTAGGAATATAACGCGTAGTAGAGCTTCAATGTATTATAGCTGGAACGTTAACTGGTATCGACCGGGGAAGGACCTCGGTCGCATAAAGCGTAATATAGAAGCACGCCACTATTGTGTTCTAAATGAAGAATTACATTTTTATAATTATTTACATTGTAATTTCTACTTTTTAAATGCGTTAAGTACAAACTAAACTCACCTTACTCATTGGTAACTACTTTCCTTCTCCAAAAAACTCGAATTAAGGAAGACTTCCTTGACGCGGTAGTTATGGATGCTCAGCTGACTAACAACTTGAAAGAACTTGAGAATATGTTCGGGTCTCAGATGCTTGATTATGAAGAGAAACTTAAGAAATGCCACGCGGAGACTCATTCTTCACATCCTGATCTTTCGTCTCTTTCGCGTGAGTTTTCTGAATTTAAATGTTTTATTTGGCAAACATTATCTCGACTGAAAACCCAAATAGAGATGCTTTGCCTCGGCTTAGACAGACACGAAACCGCTATGCGACACAAAGTGTTGTTATTCCACGGGATACCCGTAAAGGTTAATGAAAATCTTCATGATGTCCTTTACTCTGTAATATCGAATCAGTTAAAGTTGACAGACTTGAGAAAGGACAGCCTAAAAGTCTGTCATAGACTCGGATCTGCACAAGTGAAAACTCGGCCTGTCTTAATTCGATTTTTTGAAATTGAGCATCGGCAACTTGTTTGGGACAGCAAAACCAATTTGAATAGAATAGAATAGAATAGAATAGAATATTTTTTATTCAATATACATTACATGTGTAATTCTTATTGAAAGTCATTTTTAACTTTACCACTGGTTCGAAAAAAACCCTCTGTCCTGGGAAGAACCAGCAAGAAACCCAGCGGGACTTTTTTTTAAAATAAATTTTACAATATAAATGATTACGAACTATTTACAAAGTTTATTTTAGAAACTGCTTGGAAGCGATCACCTCATTCCCAGGGGTTATTATCAACCATGTATTCATTTATACTATAATAACCCTTTTTATACAATTTCAGCTTAATAAAACATTTAAACTTGGTAATAGAGAGAACCTGTACACTTTCCGGGACCTTGTTGTAATAGCGTATACATTGCCCCAAGAATGAATTACTGACTCTGTGGAGTCGAGAAACTGGTATCACTAGCTTGTGTTTGTTCCTAGTGTTTACAGAATGTATATCACTTCTTTTACTAAAACTATCTTTGTTTTTGTGAACATACATTAAATTTTCGTAAATATACTGAGAGGCCAAAGTTAATATATTAATTTCTTTAAATTTATCTCTAAGAGACTCTCTCGGTTTTAGATTGTAAATAGCTCTAATGGCCCTCTTCTGTAAAACAAAAATAGTTTCTGAATCAGCCGCATTTCCCCATAGCAAAATCCCATAAGACATTATGCTATGAAAATAACTAAAATAAACTAATCTAGCTGTCTCGACACTAGTGAGACCTCTAATCTTTTTTACAGCATAGGCTGCAGAACTTAGTCTGCTTGCTAATTTGGATATATGGGGGCCCCACTGGAGCTTTGCGTCAAGAGTGATGCCAAGAAAAACAGTGGATACAACAGGGCTCAATTCCTCCCCATTTAAAAACACAATGGTATTCAGATTTTGAACATTCGTTGTTGTAAATTTAACACAATTAGTTTTATTTCCGTTCAAATGCAGATTATTAACGTTAAACCAATGCACTAATTTTGATATAGCATTATTCACTTCGTCACATTTAAATGATTGACGTTTAAGTTTAAAAATCAAGGAAGTATCATCAGCAAATAATACTATATCATGACTATCCCCTACAAGGTGAGGTAAGTCATTAATATACACCAGAAACAGGAATGGGCCGAGAATCGAGCCCTGAGGTACACCCATTAGTACAGGTGACCCGGAAGAACTTTTACCATTGATAATAACCTTCTGTTTTCTATTACTTAAATATGAAATAATAAGTTTAAGCGCTGTGTTCTTGACACCATAGTACTGTAGCTTCCTGATTAATGTCTCATGGTGAACACAGTCGAAGGCCTTGGAAAGGGTACAAAATATACCCAAAGCATCCTCTGAATTCTCCCATGCACAAAAAATATGTTTAATAAGCTCAACTCCAGCGTCAGTTGTCGAGCGACCCCTTGTAAAACCGAATTGATTATTATGTAGCAATTTATTAATATTAAAGAAACTTAACATCTGATCTAAAATAATTTTTTCAAAAATTTTACTTAATGTTGGTAGTACAGAAATTGGTCTAAAATTGGCGGGGTCTAATGTACTACCAGATTTAAATATAGGTATGACTTTACTATGTTTCATTAAATCAGGAAACACACCAGATTCGACGCTTATATTAAATATAGTGGCTAGATAAGGTGCTAATGTATCTATTATAGATAAAATAACTTTAACGGAAATCCCCCATAAGTCTGCCGTTTTCTTAACATCAATAGTTTTAAAATATTTAACGATATCTTTTGGCAGTACCCTATGGAATTTAAAAGTATTTGAACAAGCCTTTACATTTTGTTTGAGCAATGATTCGGCGACAGTAGGAGAAGAATTTAATGATTTTGTTGTCAAACAAGGAACATCAGTAAAATGTTTCTCAAAAGCCATAGCAACTTCTTGATCAGATCGCGTTAAATTATTGTTAATATTCAATTGAAAATCCGAGTTGCGCGGTTTGACCTTGCCCGTTGCACTATTTATTATTCTCCAGGTCATTTTAATTTTGTCGGATGCAGTTTTAATTTTGTTGCTTAAATGTAAAGCCTTAGCAGTGGAGCACACTTTTTTAAATATTTTAGAATATGTTTTTACATAATCTCTAAATATAACACTACTATTATATGATCTTTCATCATAAAGCTCGTATAACCTTCGCCTACTTTTATAAATTCCTACTGTCGCCCATTCATTAAATGATTTGCGACTGTTAAAAGAGAAAGTTTTAGAAGTAAATATTCTACTAAATTCACAACGTATAATTTCAAATAATGTAGCATACAAATAATTAGCACTATTTTTAAACGAAAGTGATGGAAGTCTTTTTATTATATTACTTCTAAACCTCTCCAAGCGATGTTCATTTATTGGAACAAACACAACTTTCTTATTTTTCTGTTTTTTGTGTATGTAAGGTAGTGATACTAACTGTCCACAGTGATCTGAACTTAAATTTTGAATAATTGATTTATGCAAGGGCTTAACATCTGTAAAAATGTTATCTATACAGGTCGCACTAGGCCCAGCAATACGTGTTGGTTCTAAGAATAAATTTACAAGATTATACGATTTAAACAATGAGCGAAACTTAATACTAATGGAAGAAGTTTCAAGGAGATTGATGTTAAAGCTCTGGCATCACTATTTCCGAGTTTTTAACTAAATCACTACTTCGGGTATTTTCTGCAGCGCGCAAACACTTCGCCATTAAACACTGTTGGTCATCCTACGGCAAAATAGTAATCATCCTTCCTGACAAATCAAGACTAAAAATTTAAACTATGACTGAATTTGAACAGCTAACCGTTAAATATCCGTGTATAATTGCCGATTCAAATAAAACATCACGTTCACAAGAAACATCATCACCAAAAGGTACATCATCGAAAAATTGCAAAAATGTGCCAAAGAAAACACGCCGTCGTTAATAATTTACAGTTTACGAATTACACAACTACTTTGCAATAACAGCAGCATCTAAGCTTTGTTTTTTTTTTTCTCTTGTGGGTAGATAAAAATTTGTTTTGTTTACATTTTGTTTGTTGCGATCAATGTACCATATCCACGCCCCGTTCAATGTTTTCGTATATTGATGAATGTAATAAGGGATATTGAGGTATTTTTATTAATTCTCTCGATTTGTTTTGTTAGTGATCAAAAAAATTTTTTTGACCTTTTTTTCTTGTTTTTCTTTTCACTTGATTTTACTTTGAATTTCTTCCATCACGCCAAAGAGTGAGTTGAGTTATTAAGTTTGAATTTTTTAATATTACTTTTTTTAGTAGTTTTTTTTTATTTTAAAAAATAAAAAAAAACTACTAAAAAAAGTAATATATTTTTTAAAATAAAAAAAAACTATATATTGCATGCTCTGTGAAGCATTCCATCTTATTCTGATGGAAGTTCCGTATAGATAGAGGAGACAGCGCATCTGCAGGCTTCTTTTTTTGAAGTTAGTTACAGGTGTCCATGGGCTGCAGTAGCCACTTACCATCAGGTGAACTGTTAATCCATTTGTCACTTAAATTTAAAAAAAAACAAGTAAGGTACGTGAGGGTAATATGGTCACCTTAAGCTTTGCCGCCCTGTAAAACCAAAACTATAGGAGGAGGGCAGAGACAAAAACACAAAGTCGTATATTATTATTATTATTATTCCTAATATATTAAGTAAAAAAATTGGAAAAAATAGCAAACAATATTGGCAATAATTAAGAACACTTCGAAAAATCTACTTAAAAAAAACTACACTACACAATACTAAAATCGACTAAAATATTTACTATAATGTCAACTGTCAAAATGGCGTCGAAAATGTAGCGCCCTTTTGATCCTTTATTATTTGATTGAGTGATGAAGAGCTATCGTATCACAGAGCAATCCATGCAAACAAGGCTGTATCCCGGCGCAGTGCCTCCACTGCCAACTTTATGGGCATGCAGCGGCCAACTGCTCTGCCCCACCCAGGTGCGTTAAGTGCCTAGACCCACACAGCTCGAAAGAGTGTCCTCGGCCTCAAAACGCCGAATACCCACCCGCGTGTGTCCTATGCCAGCAGTCTGGCCACCCGGTGAATTATAGACGCTGCCCTTGCTCTCCTCACATTCGTCCCAGCAAACAAGCTCCACCGCCGGTCAATGCCAGGTCATTCCCGGCCCTCTCTTCAAGAATGCCCCGTCAGGGACTTTCCCAGCTCCTTCAGGGCCCCTCTCGACCCTCTCAGGGTCCCCCAAGGCCCCCTCAGGGCCCTCTTCGGCCCCCTCCGGGCTTCTCCCAGCCTTCGCAGCCTCCAGTCTTCCCCTGGGGCCCCAAAAAGGCCAACCCTCCGCGGATATCCTCCGCCTCTCAGCAAGCACAACCCTCAATGGTTGATGACCTAAATACGGTGTATTCCGCTATTAGAAACATCAACATTGGGAAGATTGCCGTCTTAGCACGCAAATTGCGCGCTGCTCAGTCCCCTCAGGACCGTCTCCTCGCTCTTACAGAGCATCATAACCTTTTGTGCTATTTGTAAGTTAAGTTAATTTAAATTAACTTAACTCTACAATGACAGAGCACTCTGCTCTCCCAAAAGCTCACGATCGTATTAAGCCTAAGGGTTTATCGGTTGTACCCTTTAACATTCGCGAGTTGCGAAATAACCTCCAAGAGCTTAAGCTCTTTTTTCGAGATCGCGAAACCGACCTCCTCCTCCTCCAGGAATCGAATCTCAAAACTAAGGACATTAAAGGCCTTTCCATTCAAAAGCTTTCTCTTCTTCGTAATGACAGACCTGACCGCAAAGGCGGCGGTACAGCCATTTACTACAAGAAGACACTTCATTGCTCTCACATTCCTACTCCGCAGCTTACGAACATGGAAGCCACGGTATGCAGGCTAGCCATGACTGGATATCAGTCCATCGTCATAGCCTCCTGCTACATCCCCAGTGGAACCCTCCCCCTCAAAAAAGATTTTGAGGCTATCTTATTTTTAGGCAACTCAGTCATTATGTTTGGAGATTTTAACTCCAAGCATACTGAACGGACCTGCCGTACTACTTCTCAGAGTGGCAATAAACTGCTTGATATCACGCCGACTCTTGACCTTACCGTCCACAGTCCCCTCAGTGTCATTCACTATCCCGACAACACCGACCACGCTCCCGACGTGCTAGACTTTGCGTTAGTCAAAGGAGTTTCCCTCAACCTCAGGGCAATCGAGACTCTAGACGATCTAGGATCCGACCACCGACCGGTCTCCCTCATTCTTGGCCATCAGCCACCTTCCTCAATCCCCTCCACGAAAACCTTCACTAACTGGAAGGGTTTCAAGAAGTCCCTAGCTAAAGCTATGGACTCACAGGACTCCCCCATCTCCCTCTCGTCGGACTTCGACAGTCCCGAAAAAATTGACACCGCGGTCGATTCTCTCTCCACCCTTATAAAATCCTCCCTTGAGGAGAATGAAAGGGTCATCCCGGTTGCTAATACTGATAGGCTTCCACTACATATTAGCAACTTATTGAAAGCCAAGAGAGCTGCTTTCCGGAGAGCAGCAATCTATCCCACCCCCGAAAATATAGGCGTACGGCCAATCGTCTTCAACGAGAAGTCCGTTTCCGCCTCTCCGAACTTCGAGAGCTCGAAAAGAGTAAGCTCATGGAGAAGATCTCTCCATCGCATACAGCGTACTATCAGATGGCAAGAGCCCTCCGCATAGACGCTATCACCCACACTCCCCCTCTCTCCCGTCCCGACGGTACGGTTGCCTTCGAGGACGAGTAAAAGGCTGAGTACTTTACAGACAGCATTGCCGCACAATGCTCTCCAAGCTCTAAACCCACCGACCCCTCTCACATCCAGACAGTGGAGGATGAGGTCCGCCACCGGAACCTGCCCCCCATAGCCTCTGACCCTATCAATGTGTCCAATGATGAGATCTCATCCCTCATCAAAGGACTGAAGCCCAAAAACATTTCCCTGAGCAGGTGTTAACCCTTTTATCTATTATCTTCAACGCCTACGTCAATATTAGTTATTTTCCCACTACGTGGCAAGAGGCAACTGTCATTGGTATCCCCAAGCCAGGAAAGCCTCTCAACCTCCCCTCCAGTCATCGTCCCATCAGCCTCCTCAAGGCCATGGGCAAACTCTTCGAAAGAGTAATCCTCACACGCATGAGGCTCCATCTGTTTCCCACAGACGGTGACCCTCTTGTCATCCCCCACCAATTTGGTTTCCGAGCGAGACATTCTTGCCCCAACAAGTTCACCGTATTGTGGAATATATCCTCAGCAGTTTCTATCCTCGTCGTCATAAGACCATCGCGGTCATTTTCGACATTTCAAAAGCTTTTGATAGAGTCTGGCACGAAGGTCTTATCTACAAACTATATAAAATAGGTCTCCCTGATCGTCTTGTTTATCTCGTGGCCTCTTACCTGAAGAATCGTACCTTTCGTTTTAGACACGAAGGCACGCTCTTCTCTCAGCGCCCCATCAAAGCCGGTGTCCCTCAGGGCTCAGTACTTGCTCCTCTCCTATATATTCTGTTAACCAACGACATTTGCATCCCGTCGAAAGGTGTTCAGCTCTCCCTCTTCGCAGACGACACTGCCCTCTTTTGTAAAGGTATCTCGCTACCTTTCATACGGAACAAGATCCAAAAGTCAGTTGATGACTTAGGAGCTTGGTTCCAAAAATGGCGCATCAATGTGAACCCGGAGAAGAGCTCCGCTGTTCACTTGGATCATAAACGACGCAACCTCAATAACATTCCACCAATCCGTATGCTAGGGACCCATGTTCCCTGGCATACGACTGCCAAATATTTAGGTATCACCCTTGACACTCAACTTCGGGCCCCATGTCAAAAGAGTAACCCGCAACGCACGTTTCTATCTGAGTAGGCTCAACAATATGCTGGGCCGACACAGTAATGTGTCCCTCCGCAACAAGCGAATCCTTTATAAGGTCTGTATACAACCAGTCATGACTTACGCGGGCCCCATATTTGCCCACGCTAATCCCAAAATCATTAACGAACTCCAAATAGTTCAAAACCTCTTCTGTCGTCGAGCTACGAACGCACCCTAGTACGTCCGTAATGCCGACCTCCGTCGAGACTTAGAGCTCCCCACAGTCCAGCAATTTCTGAAAACACTCTCTGAGAACTTCTTCAAAGCCTCAGAGTCTCACTCCAACCATTTCATTCGTGAGGCAGCTACTTATGCAGCCCCACTCCCCTCTCGCTATCGAGTCTGCAGGCCGAGAAACTCCCTCTCAGACCCGCCAAACAAGCTTTCGACCGACCTGAACTGCCTCCTGGCGGCTCAGACCGACCCTTCTTAATTTGCCTTAGTTAGGCTCCTCCCAGCGGCTCGTCGCCGCCTGCGCCCTCTTTTCCCAAAAGAGGGTCGCTTCCGATTCGGCAGAAAGGCCTCATAAGCCAATGCCAGTTTCACAGGTGATGTTTAGTGGGTAGGCACTTAGGGTGGTTAGGTTAGGTTAGTCACAGTGAGTCCCACATAACCACGACAGTCGGATGTTGTGGTATGCTTAAAGCATTCACCACCTCCCTCTCGTTAACGAGGGTATCCCATTTCAATTGCTTCTGGGCGCAAAAAAAAACAAGGCTGTAGTTTTTGAGTTATAAGAAAGTGACCATATTACCCTCACGTATTATATTGTACGCTAAAAGAGTAGTCGTAATGCGATGAAATTACTAATCATAACATACTACTGATTAACTTTTTTTATTAGTTTAAAAACCAACAAATTAGTACACATTTTTTTCAATATATTCACAAGACATTCTTTGATTTTTCATTTCATTCAGTTTTTAAGTACATTTGCAATTCTAGATAACGGTCTCCTGACCTATGGAAGATAAGCGTCAAGATTATTCCTGACCTAGACATAATTAGAGAACGGAATCCTATTAGTACTTGTAAATGTTATTTTTTTTATAGACTAAGTGTCACAAGCGTGCACACAGTCTTACGTGGTAGAGTCATGCTGCAGCTATATCAGTAGTATAGTTGTGGCACGAATGGGTCGACTCGACCGGGGAAGGACCACGCTCGCACAGAATGCCAGCGTAAAATAGTAGCTTAACACTGCTGTGTTTCGTATGGTGAGTAGGAGAAGCGGAGACCCCTTTTACTGGAAACGAGGCATTCTGTCTTAGTCCTCAGGGGTGACAACACGTCTGCATTATTTTCCAGGAAACATGGAATTCTATCTTAGTCCGTGAGTACTAAGATGCTTTGTCAGTGACCCGTGAGGGTGATAACGCATCTTAGCAAAAGAGGTAGAGCCACGCGGCAGCTTTTGCTGTCGCACGGATGGGCCGGCTCGAACCGGGGTAGTACCACGACCTCACAGAAAACCAGCGTGAAGTAGAGGTTTACCTCTGCGTTTCGCTTGGTGAGTGCAGGTGAGTGCCGGAGGCCCTTTTTACTGGAAATGAGGCATTCCATCTTAGTCCTCACGGGTGACAACGCATCTACATTTTTATTTGTAACAGAGGATAGATGTAGATGTCTATGGGCCGCAGCAACCACTTACCATCAGGTGGACTGTGTGCTCGTTTGTCACCCTTATCCTATTAAAAAAAAAAAAAAAAAAAAAAAAGTATTCATCTTAGTTAAAGAGGCATTCCATCTTAGTCCTCAAGACTGACAACGCATTTGTATTTTATTCGCAAACGAGTATAGCTTTAGATTTCTATGGGCCACAGCAACCACTTACTATCATGTGGACTCTGTGCTCGCTGTGCCCTTAACCTATAAAAAAAATGGAACGCCTTGTTAACACTAAAAAGGTTCTCTGGTTCTCTACACTCACCATACGAAACACAGCAGCATTAAGTTACTATTTTACGCTGGTATTCTGTGAGAGAGTGGTCCTACCGGTCGAGCCGACCCATTCATGATACAACTATGATATAGCTGCAGCATGGCTCTACCACGTATGAAAACGCAATGTGTACTATGCCTATAACCTTCGCGCAAGTGCATCCAATAAATTGACAAAGTTTATCGCTGTCTGATGAACGGTATGGCAGCGCATAAAATACGAACTAACAAATATTAATATTATTTATATATTAGATTATCTTTGTAGCTACTAGGCTTCTGTTAAGCTCAAGGAGTTATTTGCATTCTACTAAGATATGAAAATTTATGTGAAATTCAATGGAGAACAGAGAACAATGCCAGGAGTTATTTAGGATATATTTTATCCAAAAATGTTTTTTTTTTTCACTTTAATCATTGATAAAATATACGGTCATTGATGATTATTTTAAAAAATCGAAATGACGCGACATTAATACATAGATCCCAACCACAAACTAATAAAAAGTAATACCAACCAAGCGAAGCCACGGCGGAGAGATAAATCTTCGTCTCGTTAGCGCAGTGGCTAAGCGATTTTCTTCGGCGCTGCGTGGCTGCAGGTTCGAATCTCGCATGGAAGAAGTGCAGTGTGCATACAAATAATTTTTGTCGTAAAAGGCCTATACATTACAACATGTGAGAAAATACAATTGTGAGCTGCGGGGGAGGGAGGGACAGTATTTTTTTTTTAAATATCTAATACTCTTTGTTGAAAATACTTAATTGCATTATGTTACTTCACTCAACTGTAAAATTGAGATTGGTTTCACGCGAAAAATTTGGCACTGAATATTTTAAAAAAAACTTACTTAAGTATTTTCTTTTTCATAAATTGGTTTTTGTTGAAGAAAACTTTATTTCGGGGATTACATGATAAATTAATAATGGGGTCCAAATATTATAAAAGCCTGGGCTAGTAAACTCAGCTAAGCGGCTTATGCTGCTAGAAAGATTCGACAACTTACGAATGTAACCACTGGCAAATTAGCTTTCTTTCACAGTGTAGTGCCTTTCGGTATTCTATTGTGGGGACTTGCAGCTGACGTGAATATTATTTTTATTTTGAAAAAGTAAAAGAGCAGTGCCCGTATTTTATAATTTTCGAGAAATATTTTATGAAATTAATAATTTTGTTTTGTAAAATAGAAGTTACATTCAGTCCACCAGATAGTAAGCATAAACTAAATAATCTATAGCCCTATAGCCCTTGGGCACCTGCAACTAACTTCAAAAAAAAGAAGTCTGCAGATGAAATGTCACCTCTATCCATACGGAACTTCCATCAGAATAAGATGGAATGCTTCACAGAATATGTAATTATACGTAGGACACTCAATAAGTTTTAAGATATACAAAAAGTATTCTAGATACTATTAATATTTATTTTACATCTTTTCAAAATATTCTCCATCATGCTCTATACAAAGTTCTGAAAACACTTTTGCCAGTCTTGATCTGACAGGTCGGAAATCGCTTCATCGTAGGCAGCCACGGCTTCTTCAGCGCTTGAAAAAAACTTGCCTTTTATTTTTTCTTTGACTCTTGGGAACAAAAAGAAATCAGAAGGAGCTAAGTCAGGGCTGTAGGGTGAGTGACTTATAGTTTCAACACCAGATTCCTCAATAAATGCTTTTGTTCTAAGGGAGGTATGTGAAGAGGCGTTATCGTGATGCAGCATGATTCCCCGAAGCCCGGTCTTTGGTCTTCTCTCCCGCACAGCTTGAAAAGCTTTGGGTAATGCAACTGTAGTATACCATTCAGAGTTGACTGACCTACAATTTTCCAGCATTGACGTCGACAAATGTCCGCTCCGCGAAGAAAAACTAGCCACCATTTTTTTGTTGACGTTGCGAGAACTTTGCAGTTTTGTTGGTAACTGTCCTTCTGAATAGACCCATACCGATGATTGCCTTTTATTTTCCGGATCATATTGATAGATCCATGTCTCGTCACCAGTAACGATTTCTAAAACACACCTAGATGCCCCCTTTTCAAAACGTAGACGCATTTCATGGCACCAATCCACACGAGTCTGTTTTTCGCTTTCGGAGAGCAAACGAGGGATCCATCGAAAACAAAGCTTCCTCACTCTAACATGTTGATGTAGAACGGTATGAATGCTCCCCGAACTAATGCCTACAATCTTTTCGATGTCCGTATATGTGATTCGTGGGTCTTCTCGCACCAACATTTCAGTAGTCCATACATTTTCTGCCGTTACTGCTGTTTGCGGGGCCCCGGTTCTTTGTTCATCTTTAAGATTAATTTTACCCCTTTTGAATTCAGCAAACCACCTAAAAATTGTTGCGCGTGATGGAGCTGAGTGGTTCAGATGGTTAGTGCTCGCTGTAAACACAATACGCGACCAACCCGGGTTCGATCCCCGCCGGCATCAATGAAATTGTTAATTGCAATTTTAAGTGTTGATTTACCACGTGCTCGGCGGTGAAGAAAAACATCGTAAGGAAACCTGCATGTCTGAGAAAAAGGAAAAAAAATAATTTCGAAGAGATGTGAAGTTCGCCAACACGCATTAGAGCAACGTGGCGGACACTTCTTGCCCTAAAACCCTCTCAGAAATGAGAGGAGGCCTGTGCCCAGCAATGGGACGTATATAGGCTATAACTTTAAAACTTTATTAACTTCAAAAAAATATTGATTGTCGAGTATGGGGATAAAAACTACCCTATCTCTCAAGTTTGAGCAAGCAATACACATTACATTAAAATCGGTTTAGTGATATTGGAGTTCATCGCTGACAAACAATGTGACATGTAATTTTTATCTTAATATATAAAATTCTCGTGTCGCGGTGTTTGTTACCAAACTCCTCCGAAACAGCTGAACCGATTTGTATAAAATTTTGTATGCATATCGGGTAGGTCTGAGAATCGGCCAACATCTATTTTTCAAACCCCTAAATGATAAGGGTGACCCACGCCTAAATATTTTTTTTATTTTTTTGGGAAAAAAAATTATTTTTATTTTATTATAATTTAGCATTGAAAAATACATAAAAGATCAAATTTTCACCCTTCCACGATCAACCCCTGTTTTTTAATCGCAATTTTTAAAGCTAAAAAATATTTCCTAAAAATAATGTATATGGCAAAACAACGTTTGCCGGGTCAGCTAGTATAAGTATAAAGATTAATAATAATAATTATAAATTAATAAAGCCGCCATATTAAATACGTGCCGTATCGTGACAAAATTTATACAAATAGATGAAAACGAAGTTACGCCCAATATCCCAGAACACACTACTTAATAAAATGCCCATATGCTTTTTACTTGGTGAACACCCGTAATTAGCATTAATAACGGCCGCAAGGCTTGAAAAAAATAAAGATATAGAAATAATAATAATAATCATCATCATCATTACAGCCTTTCATAAGTCCACTGCTGAACATAGGCCTCCCCCAAGGAATGCCACAAAGCACGGACCTGAGCCACCTGCATCCATCGACTTCCTGCATGTCTTACCAGGTCGTCACTCCATCTCGTGGGGGGTCGCCCTACACTTCGCCTACCGGTACGAGTCTGCCACTCGAGAACCTTTCTTCCCCATCGGTTGTCGGTTCTTCGAGCTATATGGCCGGCCCACTGCCACTTCAGCTTACTAATCGATTGGGCTATGTCGGTTACTCTGGTTCTACTGCGGATATCCTCATTTCTAAGTTTATCACGCAGAGAAACCCCGAGCATAGCCCTCTCCATAGCTCGCTGAGCGACCTTGAGCTTCCTCATACGGCCAGCAGTGAAGGACCACGTCTCAGATCCGTAAGTCATCACTGGCAACACGCACTGGTGGTACAATGTCGTTTTAAGATTTTGAGGTACGTCTGACGAGAAGATGTGTCGTAGTTTCCCGAACCCTGCCCAGCCGAGTTGAATCCGTTGACCTCTCGGTCGAAGTTGGACTTACCTAGTCGGACTATTTGTCCCAAGTAAACATACTCGTCAACAACTTCGAGCTTAGTGCTCCCAACAACTACCGGCATAGGTGTGACATGGACATCAAACATGATCTTTGTTTTGTCCATGTTCATCTTAAGACCTATCCGTTGGGAAACACTATTGAGGTCATTGAGCATAGTGCTTAGGTCCTCCAGCGATTCTGCCATAAGGACTATATCGTCGGCAAATCGAAGGTGAGTGATGTACTCGCCATTGATGTTGATACCGTATCCTTTCCAGTCCAGAAGCTTGAAAACGTCTTCCAATGCAGCGGTGAAGAGTTTCGGGGATATAACGTTACCCTGTCTTACACCTCTCTGCAATTGGATAGGTTTCGTACTCTGGTTCTGTACTCGGATAACCATCTTAGCCCTACTGTACAAGCACTTCAGCACTTCGATATACCGACAGTCAACTTGGCACCGCTGAAGGGACTGCAGCACCGCCCAAATTTCGAAGGAATACTATAACTACTATAACGCAAAGAAGAGTGATTCTTTGCGTTATAGCAGAACAATCTGTGATCCAGCGCATAACGCTCGCAAATTCCCAGCAAGATTGATTAGATGAGTTTTGTATCTGCAATTATTTTAAATAGGTATACAGAAAAATACGCGCTTTCTATTTAAGGCAGCAGAGAGGAAAATAAATGCTTATCTTTATTTTAATTAGTACATTGTATGCGTGGTGCAATTATTTAGCATAATATAATATTCACTCCATATAATTATGTCGAAAATTTTATTAAAGTAGCTGACTTCACACGTACACGTAGTCTGAGTTAAATCGAGGCCATGACTCATAGCTCCATATTACTACCGTCGCTTCCTTGTCAAAGTCCGCGCTAAGGCAAGAGCATATTATCATAACGTGACATTGCCTTTTAATCAAGGCATATACTTCCTACTCACTAACGGGAGTTTAACCAATAATAAGCCTACAATCCTCCAATTAAAACATTTTGCTAACGTACGATGAATAAAAAACTTGTATCTGAGAAAACTGTTTTTATCAATCACAGATCGTCCTTTTGAAAACTGGTTAAAAATTAAGAAGGATAAGAACTCAGTTGTATTGATTATATATAGGTATTATTATAGTACCTCTATATATACGGTATAGATAATGGTCATTTAGAATTACAAATGCAATAATATGCCTATTATTTTTGTGGAATGTATCAACTATCAATAGGAGCTCGTTATTAGCCGTCTTCAAACAAAGGGAGATTCTCAATTTAAATGTTGTTTTTTTTTTATTATTATATCACCCCGATATCTCTTCCAATTATTGTAAACCGATTTTAATTTTAATAAATAGGTTATACTTCAGGTACACTACGATAAGTTTTTAATAAATAGGTTATAGTCCCTGTTTTTTTATGTACGCGATTTCTTCGTCAATTTTATTCATTTTTTTAATTCAATATAATTTTTTTAAGGGTGGTCCTACTTAAAATCTGGAAAATTACCGTATCTAAGAATGAAAAAAGGGACAGAATTACGAAATTATTTGTACTAATGTAACCATTAAAATAACAATAGAGGTAGTTGTGCCTTGAACGTGTGATTTCCTAGATTCTTAAATAAATTAAATTAAACTTTAAAAAAGTAATCTGTGTATAGTATTTTATGTACCTATATGATGATGTGGAAATTTTCTTTTTTTAGTCTGTTTTATGTGAATAGGATATAAGTGGATGTTTTTTGCACTTCATGTGCCGATTCTTAAACTGTCGTATGATAAATTTGATAAATAGAATTCGTATTATAAAAGTTCCACTTTCACTATTGTTTGTTACCCTACCCCTTATGGTTTACCGTTAACTGCCAACGGAGCGATAAACACACAAGACAAGAGCACAAAACTTTTTTGCCAGTAGACCTACGGACAACTTATATTATTTTATTAGTCAAGCATGGTTTTTGCTACAAAAAGATAGTACGAATTAGGTTTGTTTGAGAATTATAGGAATCGGCAATTTACACTTACATGTTACGTAGATAGATAGATTTGCAAATGAATCAAGACAATTTTTTACAAAAACATGTTTATTATTAATTGAGACATCATATATTTTAATACAGCAATTTATAATTGTCGTAATAAAAAAAAAACAAATTTATTATTACTATTTCGTTCGGCGTTAATTTGCAACTAAAGCTGTCTTACACGATGAGACGACGTCGTATTTAAAAATATTCACTTTATATATTACAACAATAGGGAGACAGCAAGGCACAGTGCGCGGTCCAGTGAGGCCATGTCCGATAATCTCTGTAAATATCGATGCTTTCTAAATACATATTCGTTTAGGGTTATAATGCGCACAATCTCATTATATTATAGAACTATGATGATGTCATGAAAAGAACATGTTATGTTGATGACGCGAGAACTTAAAAGCCGTGCACTTTTAGTTGTTCAGGCTTAACAAGCCCCGATTTAGTAAGCCACTGGCAAATATTTTCTCGTTGATCGCCCTGCAGCTGAAGTACTTCGCCGTACTCCGGGTGCTCCACGACGGTTCCGTTGCACGCGAACTCCTTCTTGCATGCCCGCACGATCTTCTTCAGATCATATTCTGATGACAGGCCTTGCACCGTGGTCAGAGTCTTTCGCCCGTTCCGCTGCTGGATCCGGACGTGGACTAGTCCATCTTGAACGTCGTCTTCCGAGCTTTTGATAGCATCGGCGAATGGGTCGAATGTGTTGAGATTCTGGATGGACATACGATTAAGTGTAGCTCTCTTTGTTTAAACAAAACGCTGCGATACGACGCACGAACACTAATTAACTGTCACTGATAACCGCTAGGTGTGTTTGCCTGCAGACAGTGAAACGACCAATTTAAGCAAACTCCAAAATGTAATGGCGGAATAAGTTACCTATAGCGATTGGTCCAAAAAATCAGAATGTCACACGGAGGCGGAAATAATTATCGATCGAAACCATAGACAAAATAAGTTTCGTATACATGTGAGCGTATATAGATACACAAACCGGAATGATTTACCGGTTTTCAAATATATTAAAAAATTTACCCCTTTAATTGTTGATACAGTTTTGGAACATAATCATCATACTTAGCAAAATAAAAATTTCCAGCAACTGGGGAACCAAATTTATAATGTTGAGCGAATTTAGCAATTGAAAATTTTCCCCTCTTTTCACCTGAATTGTTGGGAAGTTTTGGTACTTTAGAAAAATCACATTTTTCGGGTTGTTTGTACACTAAGACAACGTAGCGATGTAATCCTGTTCCTTTTGGGGGGTCTCGATCCAATGTAATCGGAAAGGACCTCACCTTTGTAAAGATCTCCTCCATAAATGTTTCCAATTAAACAGTGGTGCCATTAACGGAATTTTTGATTTTCACGACTTGGGGCATCTGGATCTACCATCGCTAATGTGTAATATTCACCTTCTTTAGCAGTCCAATTGACTATAGGTTGATCTTTAACTTGTAAAGGTGTTAATTCGTTTCCTATCTCAACTTTCACACCACTAGGATACTGAACATCTAAAGTCTCAGATGGCGCAATATTTATTATATCAGGTACAATACAATTTTGGTTAAAAAGTTTTTAATGGCGGACATTTTTAGTTAATATTATTTTGTTGCAAAAGTAAATACGTAGTATTTTGTATTCTTTTTAAATAACATAAAACATAAACTTGACAAAGATGGTTGCTAAGTAACCTAAGTCATCAAAGAGTATATAATCACTACGTTTTTTTTTACGTTTTTTAGTAACGCAAGTAATACAAAATAGCATTGGATTTGTTCTTATTTATGGAAAAATTCTACATTATAATGTAACCTAGTAAATAATATAAAATAATAAGTAAAAAAATTAAATGGTCATAGTGAAAGTAAATAAAAAATGTAATGGAATATAACGCAAACATCATCATCACAAGTCTACTGCTAAATATTGCAAGATAAGAAAAAGTGAGAGGGAGATGGATATTATTCACTCTTGCTCGCATTATTAAAAGGGGTCGTGACGGAAACGGTACGAATTTGGCGGATGGAGGCAAGGCGAGAAAAACCTTACACTTTTTCTGCCCTAAGGAACTTCGCTTCAAAAATTACCGTTTTCTGTCCGAATAGTTCGGACCCAAGCAGTGCGGTCCGTATCCTGTATATTTCGTTGCTAAAGCTTGGTCACCGAGCACGTAGAAATTCGTACAATGATCCGGCATTACTTGTCTCTTTCACTCGCGCATAAATGTATTGCCTTGCGCTCGAACACACGTAGTGACCGCCATCATCAGATATTGAAAAGATTTTAGCCATTACCATAGCTAGTTCTTGTGCACGTGTTCATTTTTTTAGAATTAGGGTGACAAACGAGCACACAGTCCACCTGATGGTAAGTGGTTGATGTGGCCCATAGACATCTACATCTATCTTAGTTTGCGAATTAAAATGTAGATGCGTTGTCAGCCGTGAGTACTAAGATAGAATGCCTCTTTTCCAGTAAAATGGGTCTCCGGTTCTCTACACTCACCATACGAAACACAGCAGCATTAAGCTGCTATTTTACGCTGGTAATCTGTGAGAGCGTGGTTCTTCCCCGGTCGAGCCGACCCATTCGTGCTACAACTATACTATTAATATAGCTGCAGCATTGCTCTACCACGTAAAAAAATATTATTAATATATCATTTCTTTATAAAACTGAAATGGCAAAGGAATTACGGTCCAACTGGTAATTGGCTACTGTAGCTCAAACACAGCAACGCAGCAGTGCAAGAACTGCTACTTTGCGTCAGAAATAGGACAGAGGACGGTAGATGGATTACTAGACAGAAAAGAAAAATCCTACCACCTAGTAAAAGTTCGTTGGTTTATCTTGACATGGTTATTCATTTTTAATTTTTAATCTAAAGCTTAAAACAAAATTTCGTATTAGGATCCGCTCGTGATTATTCAGTAGGTACGTAAATTTCAAATAATCAATAAAAATTATTAATTGTTTGAAGTTATGAAATGGTGTGTAAGGCCTTTTAAGCTGCACAGACAAGCATGTGTATTAGCTTGCTACATATCTATTTATCTATGATGTGTATCTTGTGTGTATCAGACAAACATACATAAATAATACTTTATATTTAAAGGCGTAGGCTTGAAGGTGCAGTTGTAGTGTTACTCGGTCTGTTTGTGTCTTAGATAATACTAATTAATAAACGTAGTTATTATATACTATTTGCTTATAACCTTACCGTATTTCTTATTAGTTTGTGACCTTCAACGATGAAGTCTGTGTTCCGGTAATCCTTCTTCTTCTTAATAACTGGCTTTACGGCTCTGGGATCTAGCCCTTCTGAGCCTGAAGTTAAAATATTATATTATAATAATTATTGTTCATAGTATACTGCTTCACAATATGTTGATGCGTCACATTGTGCAGCCCTTAGGAGATTTTGACGGCAACTTGAGCCACCAGACAGCTAACGGTTAGCGATGGTATCTCAAGGCGCCTAAGCAGAAAGGCACCTTATTTTGAGAATCACATCACTATCAGAGCACTTGTTTCACAGTTTCCACTAATAGTTCACATGCGCAGACACTTAATACACAAAATCGCACCACTTTAAAATATCAAAGTCCACTTCAAACCATTATTTAAACAAAAAAACAGGAGCAGCAAACCGCCGCCGGTCAAGTTCCCGCCAAAACTCCTCCGGTAATCCCATAGACTAATGCTAATGCCCAATTTCACCAACATCCCCTAAACCATAGATATAGTATTAAACTCCAGTATATACTGCGCTAGCACTTCTTACTAGTTTGTGAGTATATACTATATCTATGGAGTACTGGAGTATATAACTGGAGTATATACTATATCTATGCCCTAAACCAACCCATAACTAAAATTTGTTTTCACGAACGCAGCGGACCATAGACATAGTATCTTATAGACTAAACATTCAGTGACGTCATCAGCGTGTGAAAGGAATGCACGTATATAGTTAGACATAAGAGTAAGGGAGAAGCAAATCTATATTTCTTGTCTTTTTCTAGGTATGCGTTTTTGATTGTTTTCCCTCCTTTCTTTGACATTAACGATGTCAAGCTCTTTTGAATAATATTGATATTATAAGCTAACAGGTAATTTAATTTAGTGTTTTTTGTGGGTCTTAGTTATTAGGTAAGGTGAAAAAGATGGTAAGTTGTAGCATTTTAGGATGCAACAGCATCAGTCAACGAAAAATTGATAAATTTTCATCATTTAGAAATTACCTTTCATCGGTAAGTTTGTTTTGTGCTTACATTTGCGACTTGTACAGATTAATATCTATTGTTTTGAATATAAAGTGTAACATTTCATGTTGTTAATGTACTTTGTGATGTATTTTGTCAAATATTTGGACTCTCAAATTGTAAATTCTTCATGGTAATGCTCCTTAATTTGAACGGTCATTCGAAAGATTAAAATCATAACAAACGTGTACTTTTTGATTTGGTAGGATTATAGAAACTTTAGGGATATCAGCAAGTACAATAATATTTTCGCATTGTTCAATAATAATTGTTATTGTGATTAGTAGTTATGTCCATAAATATGAATCACATAATGTTATACATATACATACACTTTTATGTTCAGCTTTAAAGGAAACTCCTTATTGCCCTACAACTCTTCAATCATTATACATATTACATAGACGTCACAAATAATATGTAAGTATCAACCTGAAAACACGTTTGGATTCAAGTACATAAATATTGGGCAAAGTATATTTAATTTCACAAAATATGTATTGCCTGAAATCAGATGCACAAAACTTTATTGCATTCCATTAATTCTATTATACATTAGCAACAATAACATTACAATATTTATTAAATAAATATGTCATGCTAATATAAAAATAAATATAAATATAGATAAAATAATAAACAAATCAATAAGTCTTAATCTTAAGGTACCTACACAATAACACAACAACATAAGATAATATTGTCAATTAATGATGTAGAAAAAATTTCATGATAATATACTTACCGTTACCATTCATTAGTATCAAAAGTCAAAAGTTATAGGTTTTGTGATAGTTGCCTAGCTTGGCAGGAGAATTATTGGCAACTGCAGTTATTTGGAGACAAACTGTGTGGGAGGTCTATGTTCAGCTGTGGAGGACATTTGTTAGGCTGTAAATGTATTAATTAACAATATCTAAAGCTTAATATGTACATAATTTTTTTAAATGTTTGATATGAATAATATTATCATTACATTTACATATACTTGCTATTTAATTAAATCAATTCGATGGCCCCAACGAATAAACGTGCAATCGAAAAACGACAACTTTTCAGGAAGATATAAAAACGTTTGGAATCACATAACTTTAATTACATAATAAATAGACAAATATAATGTGTGATCAAATTAAAGGTAAAAAAGATATCTTTCAGCTCATATATTTATTATAAATGAAATATTATCGGTTTACTACATTATTTAAGAAAAACCGTATTAAATTATTATTCTAGTGAATAATATGTTACTTGTTAACATTATTGTATCACTGCACGTTTATTCGTGTCATAAATGAAGCTTAAACAAGTGTAGTGAAATGTTGCATGGTTATTCCACGTATATTTTTTTTTCCCTGAGCCTTGCTCTGGTCATCTACACAATTATTCTTGTATATTTTGTTGCTTTTACATATTTGTAAAGATACAGGCCCGTATATTTGTGTTAACAAGATCAACTCAATATTTATGTAATACGACTTTATTAGCATGCACTAATAAAGTCGTATTACATAAATATTGAGTCGTCGTAGTCGTAGTATATAATGTAAATTAGCAATTTTTTTTTGTTGAAGGTTCAATAAAAAATATTGTTAATAAGAATAATTATTATTTATTTATCCAATTTAGAACGAAGTAGGTACTTATCAAGTATATTATTACTAAAACAAAAACAAGAAAACAACTAATAAGTGGTTACTAATAATTCTCCTCGTCACTATCGTTGGTAACTGAGGTGGAATTTAATGGCACTAGATTTCTGTAAAAACACTGGTAATGGTTTGGTATGGCTCCCGAGTCACACAGACTTATTAAATCTCTATATAAAGGAAGAGGTATGGGTAGCATTCCAGTGTATGCGAGTTTTAGGTTTTCAGCGTGTTCTATAGGTTCCCCTCGTCGCCTTCGTGAGTTAGTCCTCGTAATAGCTTGCATCTCTTGTAATTCGTCTTCAAAACTGTATCTAAAGTAAACTGTATCAGGTTGATTAAAAAGAAAAACTACTTCTTTAATTTTGCTCCAGTAAATTTTAAGTGGCGGTTAAGAATATCCACTACCCCATATCTTCCCGTGGGTGTCGTAAAAGGCGACAAAGGGAAACAGGCAGGAGATGGGCAGCAGCATCTTCCTGGTAACGACAAAATACAATAAAAAACTGCGGTTGCCAACCCGCTCGCCAAGCGTGGCAACTATGGCAATATACCCCCCATAATGAAAGTTACGAAGAGACGGCCCCCAGTCCGCGGCGGCCCCGCTATTCCTGGCTACGGTGGCGACCATGGTAACGGCGGGGCAGGGGGTGCTAAGAATCTCCGGTGGAGGTTCGGTTGCCACCTACAACGACTCGACCTGGCAACATACAACGCACGCACCCTGAGGACTGACGAGAAGATTGTGGAGCTGGAAGAAGAGATAGACAAGTTACGCTGGCATATTATAGGATTATCCGAAGTCCGAAGAGAGGGGGAGGACACGGTAATCCTCGAATCCGGCAACTTGCTCTATCACCGGGAGGGCGACCATCTGTCCCAAGGAGGTGTCGGATTTATCGTCCACAAGTCTCTCGTTAACAACGTTGTAAAGATTGAGAGAGTGTCGACGAGGGTTGCGTACCTTATACTCAGAATCACCAAACGGTATTCGCTGAAAGTCATACAGGTTTACGCACCAACCTCGGCACACCCCGATCAGGAGGTGGAGGAAATGTATGAGGATATCTCTAGAGCCATGCATTCCTCCAAAACCCAATATACGGTGTTAATGGGAGACTTCAATGCAAAACTAGGCACAAGAGAGAACGGTGAGGTGAAAGTGGGGAAATTTGGAATAGGGCAACGGAACCCAAGGGGCCAGCAGTTGGCCGACTTCATGGAGAAAGAGGGACTCTTTATGATGAACTCTTTCTTCCAGAAGCGGCCCCACAGGAAGTGGACCTGGTCGAGCCCCGACGGTTCGACAAAAAATGAGATTGACTTCATTATGACGACCAGACGACAACTGTTCAGTGATGTCTCAGTGATCGCGAGGGTGAAAACCGGCAGCGATCACCGAATGGTTAGAGGCACACTGAACCTAAACGTTAAGTTGGAGAGGTCTCGTCTAATGAAGTCAACGCTCCGTCCCCCTCGTGCTCTAATCCAAGGTCCCGAAACCTTTCAGCTCGAGTTGCAAAACCGTTTTCAGTGCCTAGAAGACTGCAATGAAGTGGACGATTTGAATGACAAGCTCGTGGAAACTGTCCATGCGGTCGGAGCTAAGTTCTGCAAGACCCGCCGCAGAAGAACACAAAAACTCTCCGATCACACTCTTAATCTCATGGCTATTAGACGGGAGATGAAGCTACATTCTTCAACAGATTTGACAGCATACAGGCAACTGAACAGACAGATCTCCAAATGCATGCGGCGGGACTTACGCAACTTCAATACAGCTCGTATTGAAGAAGCGATCGAGCGGAACCAAGGCTCCAAAGTCTTTGCCAGAGATCTGTCTGCCAGAAAGAGCCAACTGTCAAAGCTGAAGACCGAATGTGGCAGCATCGTTTCCGGGGCACCTGAGATTTTGAGTGAGATTGAGAGGTTCTATGGGCAGCTGTACACGTCATCGTTGGAGCCACACGCAAGTGTGAGTAACGATCCAAGAGCGAGTCTTATCCGACATTATTCCGATGATATCCCGGACGTCAGTCTGAGCGAGATTAGAATGGCTCTCCAGCACCTTAAAAACGGCAAGGCCCCAGGCCAGGATGGAATTACAGCGGAGCTTCTGAAAGCGGGTGGAAAACCGGTACTTGAAGTCCTTCAGAAGCTCTTTAATTCCGTCCTCCATGGTGGCATTACACCGGAGGCGTGGAGCAGAAATGCGGTGGTCTTGTTCTTCAAGAAAGGCGACAACGCTCTCTTGAAGAACTACAGACCGATTTCCCTTCTGAGCCGCGTCTACGTGCTGTTTTCGAGAGTCATTACGAATCGTCTCGCGCGCAGACTTGACGACTTCCAGCCTCCCGAACAAGCCGGTTTCCAAAAAGGCTTTAGCACCATAGACCACATACATACTCTTCGGCAAATTGTACAGAAGTCCGAGGAGTACAATTTGCCACTATGTCTGGCGTATGTGGACTATGAGAAAGCCTTTGATTCCGAGAGGTGTAAGACAGGGTGACGTCATATCCCCGAAACTCTTCACCGCTGCATTGGAAGATGTTTTCAAGCTTCTGGACTGGAAAGGATACGGTATCAACATCAATGGCGAGTACATCACTCACCTTCGATTTGCCGACGATATAGTCCTTATGGCAGAATCGCTGGAGGACCTAAGCACTATGCTCAATGACCTCAATAGTGTTTCCCAACGGATAGGTCTTAAAATGAACATGGACAAAACAAAGATCATGTTTAATGTCCATGTCACACCTATGCCGGTAATTGTTGGAAACACTAAGCTCGAAGTTGTTGACGAGTATGTTTACCTGGGACAAATAGTCCGACTAGGTAAGTCCAACTTCGACCGAGAGGTCAATCGACGGATTCAACTCGGTTGGGCAGCGTTCGGGAAATTACGGCACATCTTCTCGTCAGGTATACCTCAAAACTTGAAAACGAGACTGTACACCCAGTGCGTGTTGCCAGTGATGACATACGGAACTGAGACGTGGTCCTTCACTGCTGGCCGGATGAGGAAGCTCAAGGTCGCTCAGCGAGCTATGGAGAGGGCTATGCTCGGAGTTTCTCTGCGTGATAAACTCAGAAATGAGGATATCCGCAGTAGAACTAGAGTGACCGACATAGCCCAACGGATTAGTAAGCTGAAGTGGCAATGGGCCGGCCATATAGCTCGAAGAACCGACAACCGATGGGGAAGAAAGGTTCTCGAGTGGCAGCCTCGTACCGGCAGGCGAAGTGTAGGGCGTCCCCCCACTAGATGGAGTGACGACCTGGTAAGATTTGCAGGAAGTCGATGGATGCAGGTGGCTCAGGACCGTGCTTTGTGGCATTCTTTGGGGGAGGCCTATGTTCAGCAGTGGACTTGTGAAGGGCTGTAATGATGATGATGAAATTTTATTACCATCTGTATCTTTTAACCAATTCTTCCCTTTAATTAATTCTTTAAAATCTATGAAATCAGCTTGCGTCATTTGTTTTACTTGATACTTATGCCTGGTAACTTTGGCATTCTCTATGAAGGAATACATTTGATCAGGTGTGTAGATAGTATGCTTTTTCTTAGAACGCTCAATAGCAGCATGCATAGAATCGCCCTCCGATTGACTATGACCTTTCTCCAAAAACCTATGTGTTATTTTTATGTTGTATTTCTTCGCCGCTAAAGAAAACATGTCGAATACGAAACGATTACGATTTTGCCCTGCGCATGAATCAGAATAAAAGGATATGTTTTTTATTCCTAATTCAACGTGTGCCTGGATAAATGACCAAAGACAACTAGCTATTTCTATCGCACCCCTTTTCGCAATTTGACAATGCCAGACGTAGCAGTAACCTTTCTTCTCTAAGATATTATAAATCTTGAAATTGTATACAGGATACTTTCGTTTATAATGAAATATGCCTACTTCACTTTGGGGGATATTTAACACTTTTTCCAGATCAAAACATGCTACAACACTGTCACCTGAACAAAATTTTTCATTTTCTTGTTCCTTTAATTGCCTTACCATTTGTTTTTCTTTCAAGTGCTTTTCATAGTCAGCTTTTAACTGTTCTTTTCTAACATCATCAGAAGTTTGGTAAATTGAACATATTTCACATAAATCTTTTTAAGGTTTGTGAAAGGATAGGTTAAACTTCGTATTAAATATTATTTCATACTGCCGTTTAGTTGCTTTGCATGTTTGATTGTACTGGTGGTTTGTATCTATCCATTCTAAATATAGTCGGTGCATTTTAGAGACATTCAATGTTTCACACAGATATAGCTTTTGACTATCTTTACGAGTATAGTGTGATTCAACTCTTTCAAATAGATTTATGTGGTCAATTATACTTTTCTCAGTCTCTTCTGACATTCTTCTTGGCCTATTCTTATGAGTTCCTCTGTAATCTTTTAAATAATTGTCATCTCCCAATTTATCAATAGCTGTATATACTACTTGCTGTGTAATAGACAAGGTACTTAAAAACATAGTTTTACAAACTTTAATCATGGAATTAGTATCATCGAATAGTTGATATGTTAATGTTTGAGTACGATTATTTTTACGTTCAACTGTAATTTTTTTGACGTTTTCTTTTTTTACATGGCGGTTAATAAAATCCCACTGTCTTTCGTGGTCCCCGATAGCCCAAAAATTTTGAAAAATTTTACTCCTCATATTTTGCTGTATCTTTTCGTAACTTTTCAGTTTGCAGTTGCATGGTGGACCTATAGATTTTTCTACGTTTTGCTTTTTAGTTCTAACACATTTTTAAATAAAACTTATTTTACGGATTTTATCGCCTATATTAACTTATTTTTATATTCCCGACGTTTCGGGTGCTCTCCAGCGGTTGTTCGGGTGTTTGCGTAAATATAAGAAATCATTAGTTCTAACACTTTCATAACTTTTACCAGAATTTTTAAGAGTTTTATTTTTGCGATCTTTCCATAAATTAGGATCTATTTTTCTCTTTTTCGTAAGCGGTTCTATAGGAGTGACGGGTCTTTCCTCCGATTCTGTAGTTACAATATCCTGTGATATATTTTGTGTTTCAATACTATGTAAAAAACCCTCTCCGCCTTATTCCAAAACACGGACTTAATATAATACTGGAGTTAGTAATATATTTAAACCATAAACTAAGAAAAACGTTATTACAAAACGAAGATTATCTCTGGTTCAAGGATTATCTATGGTATTAAAGTTAATCTTTCGAGACCCCTAGTTTAGCTATGGTACTAACCTTTCTATATAGTTTGTGGTACTCTATACTAACCTCAATTTCGGTACTTCTTAATTTGAGGTGAGCGTTGTTTTCATTTGGTGTTATTAAAATCGTTAAAAATGGATATTAACATGATTGACTTGATGGATTTAGAAGATTTGGACATGCTGGAGACCACTCGGCGACCTGATAGACATCGACATCGTGTGAATCCGTTTGAATTGAGTGACGAAGATTTTAGGTATAAGTATAGGTTCTCAAAACGTTTCGGAGAAAAAATAGTGGGTATCTTACGTGAGGATTTAGTGCACGACCCTCGAGGATGCCCATTGAGTCCTGAAATTCAAGTGGTTTGTGCATTACGCAACTGGGCTCGCCATGAAGTAAGTGCTGTTTATAATCTTGGTGGGGTCAATGTACCTAACATTACGCTAGATAAAAAGCCAAATAATACATATTATTGTTTTATTCGTAGATTCAAGACGATACAGCTGGTTTACATAGTGTGTCTCAACCAGTAGTCAGTAGGACATGTAAAAAAGTAGCGGAAATTTTGTCACGGAATTCCCGAGAATTTATTAAAATGCCTACTACTTTAAATGAACAACAGGAAACCATTAGGAAATTTCGCAGTATTGCTAATTTTCCTACAGTAATTGGCGCAATTGACTGTACTCACATACGAGTAAAGAAAGTGAATGCTGATGGGGGTCAGTTATATATTAATAGAAAAGGATTTTCTTCAATTAATGTACAGGTAATATACAAATATTTTAAATAGCTGTGATTGTCTCTTAATAACTTTACTTTATCATAATAGAAAATAATTTGTTTGACTATCTTATGGTAATAAATATATATTAAAATAAACCAGAAAAACATAAAGTACTAATGAGCTCTTATTTTACAGGTGGTTTGTGATGCTGACCTGAAAATCATGGACATTGTTACCAGGTGGCGTGGTAGTGTACATGACTCCAGAATATTCTGAGAATGTAGACTAAAACAGAGGTTTGAGGCTGGTGCATTCTCTGGAATATTACTTGGTGACAGTGGCTATCCTTGTACTCCTTACCTATTTACACCGCTGCTGAAACCCACAACACCACAAGAAGAAAGATATAATAGGAGCCATATCCGTACCAGGAACACAGTGGAAAGATGTTTTGGTTTGTGGAAGCAACGGTTTCGTTGCCTATTAAGAGGTATGTTTGGAGATATTGAAACAGCAAAAAACCAATTGTTGCATGTGCTGTACTACACAATATGGCCATCGACATGAGAGAAGATGTGTTTTCTGGTGAGAGAGATAGCATTGAACAATATTCATCTGAACCTATAGTACAAAGATATATTACACCATCAATAAGGGGAAATATTAGAAGAAGACAGTTTATTGAAACTCATTTTCAGTAGGTAAACATTTTTTTTTACATATTTATATAACTATTTATAATTAAAATTTATAATTATATTTATAAAATTGTCAAATTTTTTTCAATTGTCTAAAGCTATGTATATATAATTTATTTTATTTTGTTATTCAGAGGCCAATTTTGGCTATAAAATTACATTAAAGATCAATAAATGTATAAGACAATTATAATAATATTTCTTTTTGATTTCAGACATAATACCCATTTATAAAGGAACATATTTCTGCAGAGCCGTTGTCAGCTGTCAAAGAATAACGACTACATATTCACCAATATGAAATAAATTCAGGGGAGTATTGTGATAATATTTCATTTATTGAGCAAAATGCTTTTATTTAGGCTATAAATGATTGTGTTTCAGGGAAAGATGCGGGGTACAGCACATTCCACATCAATATGAAGCTATATTATATAAAGATTTAAGTGCTGTAGAGATATGTTTAGATTTTTTAATAAATATCGTCCCTACTCTACATTCACAGCCGGATTTCCTTTCCAGAGGTGCAAGGGTCCACGGGGAGTAGGACTGTATGATAACTAAGTAAATAGGTTTAGTTTTTTTTATTATAGTTTTTTACTATTGTATATTATATTTCATTGTTATGTAAATAAAATGCATATTAATTATAATTATTTATTTTAATTATTAATAAAAGATGTACAAATATTTGCAGCAATTAAGTACCTGAAAATAATAGTTTCATATATGAGGATATTTACAAACATGTATCTGATATAGTCTCAAATATTTAGTTTTTTTTTATAGGATAATGGTGATAAACACAGTCTACCACACACACACACACACACACACAGTCCATCTGATGTTAAGTAACTGTTGTGGTGCATAGACGTCCACATCTATCCTCGACTACAAATCAAAATGCAGATGCGTTGTCACCCGTGTGGAGTAAGATGGAATGCCTCGTTTCCTGTAAAAGAGGTCTCTCTCATACAAAATTTGTACAAAAATTTATCCAAAATTTGTCAATAAACAAGTTTAAATGTTTTATTAAAGAAAAATTTTATAAAAAGGTTATTATAATATCAAAGAATACATAAATGAAAATATTGGAAATACTGGAATTGAGGTGATCGCCACCATGGTGGTTCTATTAAAATTCATTTAAAAATTGTACAAATAAAATTATTGTTAAGAGAAATATGTTTATAAAAAAGTCCCACTGGGTTTCTTACTAGTTCTTCCCAGGACTGAGGTATTTTCCGAACCAGTGGTAAATAAAAAATGTCTTTCAATAAGTATTCTGTAATAATCTATATTTAATAAAAATCATTCTATTCTATTCTCGTTCTATAAACTCACCATAATAAACACAGCAGCATTAAGCTGCTATTTAACTTGTGTTTTTCTGACTTTCTAATAAAGATATTTGTAACTCTAATTTTCTAATTTTTAGGTTAGCTATTTTAATATTGTATTTATGTTCCTCTTCCATCATTTCCAGTTGTCTTTTTTTTTAAATCTGTGTTACTTTTTACAATTGTTTGGTGTACATCTTCTCTTCTGTAAAATGAAATGGAATACTTAATGTAAGTTTTGTAGTTATTTTAGACATTTACAAAGTATTCTAGAGTAATAAAAGTGCACTTAACCTTGTACACCAATTAAAGAAATATTTTTTAATTATTTTTAAATCAATTCATATTAAACTTTGCTTTTAATATTTGAAAACATGAAACAATTTTCAGTGTTTAAATACTAATTTTCACATTTTAAAAAGTATGTAATGTATCAGACTATGTAATTTTTTCAACATACCTATTTTGCAAGCTATTTTTCCTGTTTTTAATTTTTGTTATACCCCTAGTAATAATATCTTTATTGTTGGTTATTTTCACCATTTTGGCACTTTCTTCTGTATCTGTAGTTGGATCTATCTCTAAAAATTAATATAAATATAACAGTTTTAGAAAATTAACATTTATAATATTTACAAACTTGTATGCCTATGATTGTAACTATAATAATAATATATTTAGCTTTTTAATAAATATTCAATCAGTATTATTTACCTTGCACATATACAACATTGGGTTCTGGATTTTCTACATTTTTAACTATAGCTGTGTCTGTTTTTTCAAAATTAAGGCGAGGCTTAGGGTCAGCAACTTCTTTTGATGTTGTAGCCACAGTCACTGGATCCTAAAATAAATCATTAAAACATTTATTAACATGTTTTCCTGTCACCTGTCACCTCTATTTTGCCCTTTATTGAATCAGGTATTTTCTATGTTGTAGAAATATTATTATGATCCAAGACAAAAGGTAATTTAATAAATTATTAATTATAATACCTAATAGACAAAAATAGAAAATTATAATCGGACTGTGTAGATAATCTAGTAACATGTGTGTTATGATATTATATAGACCACTATATATTAATTTGTGACATTTCAATTTTGAATATAATTAATTATAAAGAAATTTATGTTAAATTGTTACTAAGTATATTAAATTTTGAATATTCGGAAAATAATTTTGGATTGTAAATTGTATGCTTTAAGAGTAGATTTCAGAGCACTACCTAGGTACTAAAGTAATGGAAAATAAAGTTCTTTAATTTTAATTAAATTTGTAAGACATGTAAGTAATTTTATTTACCACTGCATCACTATCATAATTATTAACTTCAACGATAAAGTCGTGAGGGGCAATGGACATTATTTCCAAGTCCTCAAGAGAAGGTGATGGAGGTTTTCCGCCACCCCCGGTCTTTGATTGTTCCCTCCTATATGTGTATAAGTTTGATTTAGCACACAACTTCATTCTTTTCCAAGATAATTTCAATTCACCATCTGATCGGCGTTTACCTGTTATCTCATTAAATCTAAAAAAAAATACGAAATCACGTAAACAATACCGTACCGTGTTGTTTGTACACATAACAAATGCGATAAATACTTACTTATTAGTTATATTCTTCCACTCTTTTATTTTTTGAATATTTACCGATGTTTTTGTCGACTTATTCTCTATTATATGTGCTGATTGTGAAATAAGTGAACGTAATATTTCCTATAATAATAAGAACATTCCTTTTAGTTGAAATAAGGATAATAGGAGGATAAGAGTATTGGTACGTACTGACAAATAAATTTCGATATTTCACTAACTTTTTTTTCAGAACTCCAATTTTCACCCCGTTTTTTCTTTTGTTCCATTATTATATAAATATAACTGTAATAGCAAGTACTTTTAATTAATTAATTATTAATAATTTAATTTACTTATTATAAGGCTGCAATATAAACTATTTTGAACGTCTCGAATCCCGCGCTCGCGTTACCTCTGTAATTCACTACATTTCACGCTAGCGTTGTTAAACTGAAAACAACTTGATATAATCAAAAGCGCGTCAAAAGTATATGTCGTGCTTGTTCAATAGATTTTAACGTAAACAAATAACAATGTATGATATGTTTTTGTATTGATGGATAATTATTTAAGCATAATTAAGTGTGAAAATAATATTAATATTTTATGAAACCGAACGTTGCATTGAATGAAACCTGTATGAACGAATGGTAGAGTGTCATTTTTTGTTTTTTATCTGTGAATGATATTTAATATAATACTAACGTTGGTATTAACTGGTCCTCGGGTAGTCTGCGTTTTGTAATAAGCACACGTTTTAGTGCTGGTATTAACTAGAATATTGTAACAAACCTGGACTTCTTACTCCTAAACTTAACCCAGTACTAAAACATTTTTTTGGAATAAGACTGTAAGTCTCTGTTGACAACGGTCTAAATAGTTTTGAGCATTTTGTTAGGGTTCTAGTGCTTATAGAGATAATGTATCATCAAAAAGGAAAACATAGGGACAAAGAAGAGGTTGGTTGATATTTATTTTACTGTAAGATCTCATTGCTATAAGGTTATAAACCAGAAAGAAAAGAGGCAGGAGCGTTTGTATGGAGGAAAAACCACCCGAATTTACTTTTAATTTGCTCAAAGTAAAGTTGCACAAGCAAGCATGTACGTTAAGACGGCGTGTGGACGCTACACATTAGGCGTGTGTATCTCTTTACGGAAACGACTCACTGATACGAATCACTGAAGTGACACAAAAGATTGGTTCAGTAACAACGTTTCAAATGTATCATTTGTATCTGGAACAGTGAAACATTACTTTGCTCTTTGCTCATTTCGCGCGACGCGTCGCTTGCGAGGCGACTGAGCCACGAGCGAGAGAGAGAGACTGAGACACTGATTAACTTAACTATTGACTCACGAGTGGCGAGTGAGCGGGCGAAATAATTATAATTCACACAAGTCAGATAGAGATAACAAATAAGAAGTGTATCACTCAACTCGTACGGATTTTCGCTGACGTTATTCATGCACGTAAAAATTACCACTAAGGCGCTTATGTGTCAAATACTATACGGTCGTTTTTTGTATGTAACGTTTGCATTAACAAGTTGTCATTTTACGTTGATGCGGCACTTGTCAAATTGTTTATATTCATTAGCGCCTGTTTACGAAAACATACTGAGTTATGTTTAGGATTTCTTTGCGTAGTGATTATTGTGGCTTTACTTTCTTCCTTTTCATCATAAAGTTTAGAGTTATGATACTTTACGAGTAAATTCTGTGTACATAGACATTGCTGTTTTGTGTAAATGGACATTTTTGTAAATAATGAACTGACATAGTGACATTTTTGTTAAAGTATGAAGGAGAATCGATTTTATATACAATCTTATTACGGTACACAATAAATAATCTAAGCACTTATATTATTCAGCATTGTTGCCACATAACATTTCACGGATCAGTCAGTAATAAACGCCCGCGACGCAACTTAATGTATTCGGAACATTCTTTCTTTTATATCTTTTGAGTCGATGATACAAATGAGCCAAATGAAACATATCAGTGTTTCGGAACATTTCAGTGATCAAGATGCAAATGTTCCAATCCCAAAAATGATACACTTTGCCCACCTCCACTACACATGTTCTGGTACGACTTTCCATTGACGTCAGTGGAGTTTGGTGTTGATACGTATTTTTACAGAAAGACTACACTATTATAAGCACACACACAAAGTCTCAATATACGGAAACGCGTAATTTTTGAGAAAAGAATAATTGAAAATCAATTATTCTTGCAATGTTTATGTCTAATCTGCTAATAAACTGGCGCCATTTTGTAATGTCATTGTCGACGTCAATAGGGATGTCGATTCTTTCCGAAAAAGATCGATGTTTTTTAATAGATTCGAATTGTAAACTGATGTATCGATTCCCAAAAAATCGATTTCTAAAATATCGATATTTTTTCATGTTTGCATTTATAATGTAAATATAAATCCATTTTATGAGAAAAAAGTCCCCTTCATCATAAAAAAATAAGGGGACTGATTCATAAGGATTTCTGTATCTATTTTGAGACTGCTACGTCTCCGGCGCTGCGGGAAGAGCAACCTCTAGGCCTTAGCGTAACAAATCGCAGGCATCCCTCCTCGCATCCGCAGCTTCGGCTTGTTGGTCGCCTTCGGCGACCAGCCTCAGCCGCTCCGGCTCGTCCGATGCCTACGATTTGTTACAGCAGGCAGAGGCTGCTCCCCCTACGCGCCTCCGGCTCTATAAAACCACTCTAGGGGTAGGACAGACTCGTACCAGATGGAGTCGGGGTCAATCAATTCGGTTCTTTGACATAAGTTGAACCTAACCTATTTTATTTATCTGCCCTAATAGGTACTGTTAAATAAAACAAATTTCAATAAGAGATCATTTATCATGGTATCTTTCTTGTTTTTCATAAAATGGATTTATATTTACATTATAAATGCAAACATGAAAAAATATCGATATTTTAGAAATCGATTTTTTGGGAATCGATACATCAGTTTACAATTCGAATCTATTAAAAAACATCGATCTTTTTCGGAAAGAATCGACATCCCTATTGACGTCGACAATGACATTACAAAATGGCGCAAGTTTATTAGCAAATTAGACGTAAACATTGCAAGAATAATTGATTTTCAATTATTCTTTTCTCAAAAATTACGCGTTTCCGTATATTGAGACATTGTGTGTGTGCTTATAATAGTGTAATCTTTCTGTAAAAATACGTATCAACACCAAACTCCACTGACGTCAATGGAAAGCTAAGCCCATGTTCTTTGCGGAAACTTTGTACAAACTGTTTGCGCATGCAAGACGCTATCGTGTGGACGTTGAGCACCATGTTCCAATTTTTTGAAGTTATACTTCTTTTGGGGTGTTTGGGAAAAATTATGAGAGTGAATTATTACTACTTATTATGCGCGCACACACCGACACCTAAAAACGACACCATGAAGTTGTTACGATGCGCGCGCACACTGACACCTAAAAGCGACAACTTCAGTGGGTGGGTATCTCAAGTTTTATTGTTTTGTTACGCTAAAGAAGTATAACTTCCTACGAGCGTACATAAGTACACACACACTTTTTTTCATAAAATTTTTACAGAGCAGTAGAGCCACGCTTCAGCTATATTATGGTTGTAGCACGGATGGCTCGGCTCGACAGGGGTAGAACCACGCTCTCAAAGAATACCAGCGTAAAATAGCATCTTGATGCTGCTGTGTTTCGTATGGTGTGTGTAGAGATCCGGAAACACTTTTTACTGGAAAAGAGGCATTATATCTTAGTCCTCAGGGGACAGCGCATCTGCATTTTGATTGTTAATTGAGGATATAAATGTAAATGTCTATGGACCATAGCATCCACTTACCATCAGGTGAACTGTGTCGTTTGTCACCCTATACTATAAAAAAAATTTTTTGCATAAATTGTTTGCGCATGTAAGTCGTTGCGTGTAGCCGGAGCTTAATGGGGAAATGCCAATCTTTTTTTATACGAGTACCTATATAAAACTCCGGTGTGCATGTGGTCATAACTCAATTTCTTCTCCTTTCAAACGGTTTCACCGATTTCGATAACATTTTTATAATGTACTCATGGGGTCACCTGGATGATTCTTAGCTATAGTTGGACCCGGTAGGTGGCGCTGTAGTCGAGACCCAGAAATCACCCGTGCGAAGCCAAGGCAGATTGCTAGATATACAATAAATACAAATTACCTCGTGGAGGCAAGGACAAGCTATGTTTGAATCGCACCTAATAAAACCCCACGATGTTCCACCTTCGCCACATACAGGGAAACCAGGAGAATGCTTTTACTAACATCCATGGTTCCATCAGCAGCAGCCATCATCTAAGCGAGTCTACGAAAGATGACAACCTCTACCCCAATTCTTCTCCACAGGAGAGTCATATTGGAACACAAGCACTTCTTTCTACACGGCCCTGATCTTGCGCATCGGATCCCTCGAATATCTCTTATATCACAAAGGCTACGTTTATACGTGGTAGAGCCACGTTACAGCTATATAATAGTTGCAGGGCAGCACAAGTGTCGACTCGACCGGGGTAGGACCACGCTCTCACAGGATACCGTTACCGCTACAGCCTATTAAAGTCCACTGCTGAACATAGGCCTCCCCCACCTCATAGAGGTGATTTGTCATAGTTGTCACGCTTGGAAAGTGGGTTCTCACAGTATACCAGCATAAAATAGCAGCTCAACGCTGCTGCGTCTCGTATGGTCAGTGTAGAGAACCGGAGACCCTTTTTACTGGACACGAGGCATTCCATCTTAGTCCTTAGGCTTGAATTCCGCCTACGCTGACGTCGGTGGCGTACCTACGTCGGTCGCGCGTACTAATGTAGCAAACAACGCGCCGCTGTCGTCAGCGTCGTAGTGTGAGGCTATATATAGAACACAATGTACATTAGTACGCGCGACAGACGTCAGCGTAGGAGGAATTCAAGCCTTAGGGTTGTCAACGCATCTGCATTTTGATTCTTTATCGAGTCAGTAAATATATTTATATCTATGTATCCATCAGGGGCGGACTGTGTGTTCGTTTGTCACCCTTATTCTATAACAAAAAAAACATCTTATGCGACATTATATTTCTCCACACTCGCCTTACCCTTTTTCTTTCGATGGTCAAACAGTCAATCTGCGGGGATTGACTGTTTGACCATCGATGACCTCTCCCTTCCATACTTGTTGCGCATATGGCAACCACGTTGTATAGACATAACAATGATTACCTGAGCAGGTTTCATATCCCGCGTCGGTATAGGATCGTCTTCTTCTATAATTTTGAGAACCGTATCGACTATGTCACCCGGGTATGCATGGCGTTGAAGAAAATGTATATATCTTCTAGCAGAATCACCCATAGTTTGTTTCTAGGTCTATTAATCTATGTTTTACACGTTCAAAATTTCCCTTTTAAAACTGAAAAATACAAAAATTTTACCTGGAAGCATGAATAAGTTGGCTCGGCCGGGGAAGGATCACGCTCTTACTGACCAGCGTAAAATATATAAATAGAGAACCGGAATACGGAAATAATATGAGTATACAGAACCGGAATCCCTATTTACTGGATACGAGACATGTTATCCTAGTCCTCAGGTGTGACAACGTATCTGCACTTTGATTCTTAATCGAGGATAAATGTAGATGTCTATGGGCCACAGTATCCACTTACCATCAGGTGGACTAAGTGTTCGTTTTTCGTTGTCACACTTGTTCTATAAAAAAGTATAAACTTAAAAATTTGCAAGCGTCTGGCCATTTCTTTCGATTACAGTGAGGGTATCTTTAAGGTAAGTGTAAAAAGGTTTTTTAAGCTTAGCCAGACCAGTTTACTATATTTGGCAATAACACTTGCTACCAGGTAGAAATCGATTTATCCTATTTAACACTTTCGCTGTTCGATTTTCAAACACAATTTGAATTTGAAGGCACACAGATTACAGAGAGTCCCACTAAGGATAAAGAACCCCTTTGTCATATCTCCTCAGTTTCAGAATTAATATATCAGAACTAGTATCAGAATAAAATAAGGATGTTAGCTTTAAGAATGTTAGCCTTTAACCAAGCCGCCAAGTCGTGCAAAAAGCCAGTTTCGACTGCATTAAACGCATCGGCACAAAGCTCTCTGTCAAACTGTCTCTCGCCAAAGCGGTCGAGACAAACTTCTGTCGGTCTACACTGCCTCCGCTAGTAAAACCAGATGGCTCACTGGCGCATGCGCCTAAGGAGAAAGCGGACTTATTTGCTTCTCTTTTTGCCTGCAATTCGCGTCTGGACAGTAGCAACAGCGTACCATCTCAATTACCTCACTGCGGTACCTCTATGTCTGAGGTCCGTATCACCAACAAGGAGGTTCTTAAAACCTTGCGAAGTCTAGACGTGAATAAAGCTAGTGGACCTGATGGTATACCAGCTATGGTTCTAAAGGTCTGTGCACCTGAGTTGTCTCCTGTGTTGACACGCTTGTTCCGCCTCTCATTCAGGACTGGAATAGTGCCTAAATCTTGGAAGCTGGCCAATGTGCAGCCTCTGCCTAAAAAAGGTAGCCGTACCGACCCTGCCAACTATAGGCCAATTTCAATTACCTCCATACTGTGCAAGATTATGGAGCGTATATTGAACGCCCACCTCATGGCATACCTAGAACAAAATGATCTACTCAGTGATCGCCAGTACGGGTTTCGCCGAAATCGATCAACTGGGGACCTTCTAGCGTATGCCACTCACATATGCGGCGAAGCCCTCGAGAACAGTGGTGAAGCACTTGCTGTTTCCCTCGATGTTTCGAAGGCTTTTGACAGGGTTTGGCACGCTAGTCTATTGGGCAAGCTTTCAGCGTACGGCTTATCCCCTGTCCTAATTGTCTGGGTGAAGGACTTTCTGAGTGAACGGTCTCTCCGGGTCGTCGTTGATGGCTGCTCATCCAATACTGTGGCGACTAACGCCGGTGTTCCTCAGGGGTCCGTTCTCTCCGCAACTCTCTTCCTGCTGCATATAAATGATCTGCTCATTCCCGGTGTCTATGGGTATGCAGACGACAACACAGTTGTGGAGACATACCAACCAAGCGCCCGGGCCAGTCGGGATCAAATCCAGTCAGAAAGAGAGGCTGTGGTTGAGCGTGTGAGTCTCACACTACAGGCAGTCTCCGAATGGGGCGATGCCAATCTCGTGAGATTTAACGCCTCCAAAACACAAGCGTGTCTTTTTACCGCTAAAAGGAGCCCGCTCACCTTGGCTCCTACTTTCCGGAATGTATCCTTGGAGTACACTGACCGCCTTCAGTTGTTAGGGATTGAATTTTCTCCGAACCTAAACTATGGGCGGTTCATTGACTCGAGAGCCAAAGCAGCCGCAAGGAAACTTGGTGTCCTTGCAAGGGTGCGGCGGTACTTCACGCCGGGGCAGCTTCTTACTTTATATAAAGCGCAAATCCGGTCGTGCATGGAGTACTGCTGTCACATATGGGCTGGTACTGCAAAATGCCACCTGGCAGCATTGGACTCAGTGGAGAGACGTGCTAAGAGGCTCATTGGTGACCTTGATTTGGTTGAAACCAATCTTGTCAGCCTCGAGCACAGGCGCAGAGTAGCCAATCTCTCGGTATTCTATAGGATGCATTTCGGTGAGTGTGCGCAGGAATTGCACGTCTTAATTCCTCCCTCTCCTTTCCACCATCGGACAACCAGACGGTCGGCGGGTCTTCATTCCTTTGTTGTCGATATTCCACGCATTAGAACCAAACGGTTTGCTTCGTCTTTTGTAATGCGTACAGCAAAGAAGCTGCACAAAGCGCTTCTTTCGAAGCTCCCTTCCTATGGGCTTCCCGAGAAATTGTGCAATTGGATCACCAGCTTCCTTGCAGATCGGAGCATCAAGGTCGTTGTAGACGGTGCATGTTCTGACTACAAGCCTATTAACGCTGGTGTTCCACAAGGCTGTGTGCTATCACCAACGCTGTTTCTTCTGCATATCAATGATATGTTGCTAACTGGTAACATTCATTGCTATGCGGATGACAGCACTGGTGATGCTCTATACACCGGCCGGGCCAATATTTCTCGGGAAAACGTCGCCGAGTACCGGAACAAACTTGTGTCTGAAGTCGAGTCTTTGCTGGACAAAGTCTCGGATTGGGGGCGACTAAATCTAGTCCAGTTTAATCCTCAGAAGACACAAGTTTGCGCGTTTACCGCTAAAAAGAACCCCTTTGTCGTATCTCCTCAGTTTCAAGGCACTCCTCTTCTTGCCTCAGCCAGTATCGGTATCCTCGGAGTCGACATATCGAGTGACGTGCAGTTTCGTGGTCACTTGGAAGAGAAGGCCAAATTGGCCTCTAAAAAGCTTGGCGTGCTCAGCAGAGCGGGACAGTATTTCATGCCGGCACACCGCCTGCAACTTTACAAGGCGCAGGTTCGGCCTCACATGGAATACTGTTCCCATCTCTGGGCAGGGGCTCCCCAGTGCCAGCTCCTTCCACTTGACCGCATCCAGCGCAGAGCGGCTCGAATCGTCGACGACCGAGCCCTTTCCGATCGGCTCGATTCATTGGCACTGCGAAGAGATGTTGCATCTCTTTGCATTTTCTTTCGCATCTACCATGGGGAGTGCTCTGAGGAATTGTTCGGATTAATCCCAGCCGCCAAATTTCATGAACGCACATCGCGGCAGAACTCCCGATACCATCCACACCATCTGGATGATTGGCGGTCCACCACTGTGCGATTTAGAAGATGTTTTCTTCCTCGCACGACTTCCTTGTGGAATCGATTACCATCAGCGATTTTTCCGGACCGATACGACTTAGGGACCTTCAAGAAAAGAGCCTACTCCTTTTTAAAAGGCCGGCAACGCATCTGCAATTCCCCTGGTGTTGCGGTTGTTCATGGGCGGCGGTAGTCACTTACCATCAGGTGAGCCGCATGCTCGTTTGCCCCCTCTCCTATAAAAAAAAAAAAAAAAAAAAAAGAAGTGGAATAATTTGCCGGCGTCTATCTTTCCGTCCGAATACAATCTAGGCGTCTTCAAGGCAAGAGTGAATAGGCTTTTGTTACGATAAGCCAGTGCGATTTACCATCTAAGGCTGCCTCACCACTTATCACCTGGTGGGATTGTGGTCAAGCACTAGCTCATAAGTAAAAAAAAAAAAAGAATCCTAGGCGTCGTCATATAATAATCTGCAGTTTCGAGGTCACTTGGAAGAGAAGGCCAAATTGGCCTCTAAAAAGCTTGGTGTGCTCAGCAGAGCGGGACAGTATTTCATGCCGGCACACCGCTTGCAACTTTACAAGGCCTCAGCTTCACATGGAATACTATTCCCATTTCTGGGCAGGGGCTCTTCAGTGTCAGCCCCTTCCACTTTACCGCATCCAGCTCAGAGCAGCCCGAATCGTCGACTCCATCGTTTTTTCCAATTGACTCAGTTAACTGGTGCTGCGAAGAGATGTTGCATCCCTTTGCATTTTCTATCGAATCTTTTTTTTTTATAGGATAAGGGTGACAAACGAGCACACAGTCCACCTGATGGTAAGTGGTTGCTGCGGCCCATAGACATCTACATCTATCCTCTATTACAAATCAAAATGTAGATGCGTTGTCACCCGTGAGGACTAAGATGGAATGCCTCATTTCCAGTAAAAAGGGCCTCCGGCCACCTGCAATCCAAAAAATCTACCACGGGGAGTGCTCTGAGGAATGTTCGGATTAATTCCAGCCTCCAAATTTCACCAACGCACATCGTGACAAAACTTACGTTACCATCCACATGATCTGGATGCTTGGCGGTCCACTACTGTACGATTTACAAGGAGTTTTCTTCCTCGAACGACTACTTTGGGGGAATCGTTTACCACCGGCGATTGTTCCGGACCGATACGACTAAGGGAATTTCAAGCTTACTCCTTTTTAAAAGGCCGTCAACGCTCCTGCAATTCCACTGGTGTTGCAGTTGTTCATGGGCGGCGGTCGACACTTACCATCAGTTGAGCTGTATGCTCGTTTGCCTCCTCTTCTATATAGAAAAAAAACCTCGTATGTAATAAAACGGATCGTTATGGAGAACGAAACGTTTCTTGAATACACGAATCGGGCGACGACGGTTTCTCATAAGCCACCATATCAAAATAAGAACACATGATTAGAATATGTGCTTTACCTATAAGTTGGACTCGAGTGCTCGCTGACATTCGCAGGAAATGCTACTGTTAACTATAGCATAGTTATCAATTTCATAGTATTTTCAGTTTGATAGGAGTGACACTAATTAAGTAATCATGTATGTACTCTATCAGAAAACAAGAACCTTTCTTTAAAATACTTACTTGCATTGGTCCTAAACTTTTTGTGTGTTTTATTGCTATCTGTTACAAATATTGCAATTCTTTATTTTACTACACAGATTTTATTTGTTTAATTATAATTTGGATAGAGTTATATTTACTCAGTATCAATTTTGACAAATAGTGGTCAAAGAGTATATAATCACTACGTTTATAGTGGTTTTCATGATTGTGTAGGTTGCAAAGAGTATTTATAAATTTATAATTGCTACGTTTATTCGATTGCGTCAAAAGGTAAATCATACAAGTGGTAAAATTGAAAGTGTTGTACAACCGACTTCAATATAAATAAAATGAGAACATCACTAATGTAGTTGAAGTCAATTAAATATGCATTACTAAAGATAACTCAAAAACTAAACAAAAATACCAGCTTTCAAATAAAATCGGCTTTAAAAATAATTATTAAAATCGGTTCACCTAGATAAAAGTTATGAGACATAAAAAAAATACGTTCGAATTGAGAACCTGCTCTTTTTTTAAAAGGATTGAAAAACTGGCGTAATTTTGATTTAAAACGTATTACATTTTTTTGGTTTAGATTACTTAATAAAGTATAATTGATGATTTATCCAAGGTTAATTAAAGTTTTTATTTTAATGCTACGCGCATAGACACTTTGGCAGGCTCTCATTTCAGGGATACCTCGTTTGGAGCCAGGGCGGCATCATAAGCAGCTGAACTGGGTAAGTGGCGCAAATGGAGTCTCTGAGAGATGGACTACGTACTTTGTGGCCTTTGCTGTATAGACTAGAGGTTCGTGAGAACCACGTGTGGCGAAGTTCGTAAAGGAACTGTGTCCGAATTGTCGTAGCCGCTGGTGATAAGAGCCAACCAGCGCTCTTGCCACTATACCGCTATAATGAGCGCTATTATTGTTATTAACATAAAATATAGCTATTAGTACAGAAAGAAACAATAACTTTAACATTTTCTGAACAAATTAACTTCCCCGCTATGAAATCTGTCAAATGTTGTACCTCACTTTCTAGTGGCGCCGCCCTAGTGGCATAAATTTGACGGCTCCGTGGCGCAGTGGCTTAGCAATGAGTTGCTGCGCTGGGGGGCGCGGGTTCGAATCCCGCACGGAACAAGTATTTGTATGGCCTACAAATGATTGTTCCGGGTCTGGATGTTTGTCCTTGTGAAATTTGTGTTTGTAAACTGCCTCCACGATACAGGAGAAAATCCTAGTGTGGGGGTACCGTTTTAAAAAAAAATTAAAAAAAAAAGTGGATGCCCTCATTTGAATTTTTGGTTTCAGTTTTTTTTATGGTAATAAATAAGCGCTGACCGGTGACTTCGGACTTACATATCTATAATAGTGGGCTTTGTGTAAGCAGTTCTGTGGGATAAAGAAAGGACTTAGTATAGTCAGGCGTCTGATTCATAGATACCACAATTCACCACCAATATGTCCATAAATGGCGGGCACGTGCCATGCAATTACCAGTTCATATCACTGCAATCACTGCCTCTTTTTGAGTTTCAAAAAAGGAAGGGAACTTCCTCTCGCGTCCCGAGCCAGCTATAATCCGGGGCAACGTTCCGCTTACGAAAAAAGAACCTACCTTCTTCACTTCAAAAAGGAGAAAGTAATTTTAGCGCGGCGAATTATTGATGCGGGATTAGGATAAACTTCCTAATTATGATGAAATCCTTTTAAGGATTTTTGTGGAACTCAGGCGCACAGGCCTATTATCGACGCGGTGATTGATCATAGACTGAAGGAGTAGCGGTCAATCGAAAGTAAGAAGGCGACCATGTGTGAGTGAATGAGTGATTAGCGAATGTAATAGTTAAATGAGTGTATGAATAAAATGGCCAATCTAAGTTCAATTATCGAAAAATCATTTCAAACTCAATTTTTTCTATTACCCCGAAAACTATGTGCGATATGGGAACATGGTTAAAACAAAAATTAAAAATCTATTAAAGGACGTAAAATGTCTAATCATCTTATCCTTTATCATTCATAGTTTTGTTGTAAAATTTTGTTGAATTTTAAAAAAATAGTAATAAAAGTATAAGTAAATAAAATCGATTTTGCATCTTACTTTAAAAGATAGAAAAACAATTAATAAGTTTTTTGTATAAATTGTAAAGTGCTTAGTTCAAAACATTTTTTATACAAGCTGGTACCCGGCGCAAGCTGGTAACGATATTACCACAATTATTTTTTCTGCGGTAGCACCCGCAGAAAAAATAATTGTGGTAATATCGTTTTAAATTTGTAATAGTTATATTTTTCAATTAGATTAGGAACGATAATACAATAAAATTTGAATGATAAATAACTTTCAAATAAATTTGTCGGTACGATACGCATGCCACCTACTGTAATTTAATTGTAGTAGTATGCCTATAACCGTAGCGCAAGTGCAAGCAATAAGTTGTCATTATTTTTAAATAGCTATTAGAAGATATAGATACCCAAGTAATACAGGAAGCATTTTTACAAACGAATAGTAAACTTATGTACAACTTAAGGTGCGTGTAAACTCATATAAGTTCACCGAGCATCTTATTTGTATTGGCATTTCAAAAACATTATGATGCTTTACACTGTATAGCGATTGGATAATAGCATATTAAAATGCTATTGTAAAGCCTTCAGTTTTAGTGCAGCAAACCACAATGCAGCTTTACAACTTTCAGCTGTTTTTCGTGCATTTAGATATACATTTTTAAGTAGGAAATAAATGTTTAATGCTGTTTAATAACATATAAATATGAACCATTATAATGCCACGTAAATACGCTATACAGCTTTCAGATGTTTTAGTGCCTTTTTTTATAGTATAGGGTGACAAACGAGCACACAGTCCACCTGATGGTAAGTGGCTGCTGTGGCCCATAGACATCTACATTTATCCTCGTTTGCGAATCAAAATGCAGATGCGTTGCCACCCGTGAGGACTAAGATGGAATGCCTCATTTCCAGTAAAATGGGTCTCCGGTTCTCTACACTCACCATACGAAACACAGCAGTGTCAAGCTGCTATTTTACGCTGGTATTCTGTGAGAGCGTGGTCCTTCCTCGGTCGAGCTGACCCATTCGTGCTACAACTGTACTACAGCTGCAGCATGGCTCTACCACGTATAATAGTATATCTACGGATCGAACTCAGCTAGGGAGCATTCGTGTGATTACAACATATCTTAACACCACGTATTTCTCAAAATATTAAAACATTAAAATGCAATACAGTACCAGCCGAAAAAGCCGAAAACTATTTATTCGTTCGATAATTTTTTTTTTATTAAAAAGTTCAATTCTTTCAATATTATATTTTATAGAATAGAATAGAATAGAATGATTTTTATTCAATATTGATTATTACATAATACTTATTGAAACTCATTTTTTTATTTACCACTGGTTCGGAAAATACCTCTGTCGTGCCAGCAAGAAACCCAGCGGGAGTTTTTTTTAAACATAATTTCACTTAACAATAATTTTGTTTATATAATTTTAAATAAATTTTCATAGAACCAGCATGGTGGCGATCACATTAATCCCAGGGGTTATTTTCATTCATGTTTTTCTTGATATTATAATAACCCTTTTTGTACAGTTTTTCTTTAATAAAACTTTTAAACTTGTTTATTGACAAACTATGAACATGTTCTGGGATTGTGTTGTAAATGCGTATACATTGCCCCATAAATGAATTACTAATTCTGTGGAGTCTAGTAACTGGCATTACAAGCTTATGTTTGTTCCTAGTGTTTAAGGTATGAACATCCTTATTCTTATTAAAGATATTTATGTTTTTATGTACATACATTACATTTTCATAAATATATTGCGATACCAAAGTTAATATGTTTATTTCTTTAAATTTTTCTCTGAGGGACTTTACAATTTAGATATAAATCGCCCGTAGGGCTCTCTTTTGCAAAACAAATATAGCTTCAATATCAGTCGCATTACCCCATAGCAAAATTCCATAAGACATTACGCTATGAAAGTAACTAAAATACACTAACCTAGCTGTCTCAATATCTGTAATACTTCTAATATTTCTTACAGCATATGCTGCAGAACTAAGTCTGCTTGCTAATTTAGATATATGGGGGTCCCATTGAAGTTTCGCGTCAATAGTAATACCAAGAAAAACAGTGGTATACACAAGACTCATCTCCTCCCCATTTAATATCATTACTAGTGATCCGCTCCGTATTCGCAGGGATCCACTAAAACACACAAAAAATTTCATCATAATTGGTCCCGCCGTTTTCGAGTCTTTATGAGACTAACAGACAGGAATTGATTTTATATAATATAGAGATAATGTACACGGCTTCAGGGTGGCCCAAGGGTCACCCCAGCTGTCACTTATATTGCGAGATTGGTGTAGTATTTTATTAGACGAAAAAAGCCTAAATACGAGAAAGCTAAACTTCAAAAAGGAGTTCAAAATAGCAATATATTATTATTCTTCCGACAGATTCAGAACAACCCTGCGGCAAACACGATATACGCGTAGCAGCACCCTTCAGCGTTACGATAAAAAGTACTTGGAATGAATAAATTGAGGTATAGATATTGCTGTATTAAAATTTTCATGTACGAGGAGAGGGTTTATTCAGTAATTTCCAGCTTTAGCGTTTTCAGCCACTGAAATCGAGACAAAAATCCCGATTAGAACGAAAAATGTCTACATTGTACAAGGCTGCCATGAACTCTAAGGATGTTGAAAGGTAATGTATAAGCAGCACCATAGACAGAGAGAGAGGTTAAAGAAGTCAGTCGGAGGAGACTTATTAAATTAGGGTTCGATGGAGGCATTGGAAAATTAGAAGAGGAATCGCGAAAATCAACGAAAAATATCGTCGTTGTACTAGGATTCCATCACTTTACTATCAAGACTACATTAGAAAAGTAAAACTAGGAGGAAATGAAAAACAAAATATTATTTATATGTAATTAATATGAAGTGAGAATTTTCATTAGAACGAAAAATATCTATATTGTACTAGGCTCTTATAAACTTGAAGAGGCTACAGAAAGGCAAAATGGCGTAAGAGAAAGAAAGACTACTTGTGGGGAGTTGAAGAAATATTTCACGCATGCGCGAATAGACCATTACGAAGCAGGGTGACCTTGCCGAAATACATAAAATATACGAGAATGGTACACACATACTCTCACTTTAATAATCTACATAAACACAAACATTTTATGTAATAAAGAATATGATGTGTTTATAGTGTAAAATATTTGGTGGTATGTGACTTTATTTTTTTACATTAAATAATGGCTTATCAAGTACTGAGTATACTGCTACTGCTAATTCACTTGCTAATCCTGGCAATTACTCGGATTCTAAATACAACTGGAAAGACCCATTGTATCGACAATAGGAGTCCAGTAGGGAAATATTTGTACTTTATTATATTCTTATAATGATATAAAATACTAATATTTGACAGATTTTATAGTGGGGAAGTTAATTTATTCGAAAAATGCAAAGGTTAATAATTCATTCTGGGTACGACTTTCCATTGACGTCAGTGGAGTTTGGTGTTGATACGTATTTTTACAGAAAGATTACACTATTATAAGCACACACACAAAGTCTCAATATACGGAAACGCGTAATTTTTGAGCAAAAATAATTGAAAATCAATTATTCTTGCAATGTTTATGTCTAATCTGCTAATAAACTGGCGCCATTTTGTAATGTCATTGTCGACGTCAATAGGGATGTCGATTCTTTCCGAAAAAGGTCGATTTTTAAATCGATTCAAATCGTAAGCTGATGTATCGGTTCACAAAAAATCAATTTCTAAAATATCTATATATTTTTAATGTTTCTATTTATAATGTAAATATAAACCCATTTTATGAAAAACAAGAAAGATACCATGATAAATGATCTCTTATTGAAATTTGTTTTATTTAACAGTACCTATTAGGGCAGATAACAAATAAAATAGGTTAGGTTCAACTTATGTCAAAGAACCGAATTGATTGACCCTGACTCCACCTGGTACGAGTTTGTCCTACCCCTAGAGTGGTTTTATAGAGCCGGAGACGCGTAGGGGGAGCAGCCTCCGCCTGCTGTAACAAATCGTAGGCATCGGATGAACCGGAGCGGCTGAGGCTGGTCGCCGAAGGCGACCAATAAGCCGAAGCTGCGAAGGCGAGGAGGGATGCGTGCGATTTGTTACGCTAAGGCGTAGAGGTTGCTCTTCCCGCAGCGGCGGAGACGTAGCAGTCTCAAAATAGATACAGAAATCCTTATGAATCAGTCCCCTTATTTTTTTATGATGAAGGGGATTTTTTTCTCATAAAATGGATTTATATTACATTATAAATTATAAATGCAAACATGAACAAAATATCGATATTTTAGAAATCGATTTTTTGGGAATCGATACATCAGCTTACGATTTGAATCGATTTAAAAATCGACCTTTTTCGGAAAGAATCGACATCCCTATTGACGTCGACAATGACATTACAAAATGGCGCCAGTTTATTAGCAGATTAGACAAACATTGCAAGAATAATTGATTTTCAATTATTCTTTTCTCAAAAATTACGCGTTTCCGTATATTGAGACTTTGTGTGTGTGCTTATAATAGTGTAATCTTTCTGTAAAAATACGTATCAACACCAAACTCTACTGACGTCAATGGAAAGTCGTACCCAGAATGAATTATTAACCTTTGCATTTTTCGAATAAATTAACTTCCCCACTATAAAATCTCTCAAATATTATACCTCACTTTTAAGTGGGGACACACTACGAACCTACGTCGAAAGATGAAAAAAAAATGTAAATGTTTGAACTTGAAAAAAATAATTGATAAAAAATCTACAAATTCGTTAAATCAAAAGAAGATAACAGATTTTTTGTAGTTGTTTGTAGAGTTTACTTCACTAAAAATTAATTTTAATAAACGTACTATAAAATGTAAGTGAAATTTTTATTTTACTTGCACCTTCCTAAGTCGAAACTTTATTAATTAAATCCTTAGTATCTCGAAATTCTTGTTAAGTCCAAAACTCATTAACTTGATTTTGTTTAGAATTTCTCTTGTAATTCGAGTTATCGACCACTGTGTTTATTTTGTTTTATTCCGCATTTTGATTCTTAATCGAGGAAGAATGTAGATAAATGTCTATGGGCCACAGCATCCACTTGCCATCGGGTGGACTGTGTGCTCGTTTGTCCCCTACTTCTATAAAAAAAATGTTCTTTAAAAGTATCTGTAAAAGCCGAATACAAAGAACTAAAAATAATGATAGTAGGCGGGGCTTTAATTTTTCTATAAACAATGTCTTAGCAAAACTATTATGTAAAAGTTATTTTATTACTAGCGATCCGCCCTGGCTTCGCCCGGGTGATTTCTGGATCTCGGCAACAGCACCACCTACAGGGTCCAAATGTGAATCGTTTAGATCATCCACTCAAACACACAAAAAATTTCATCAAAATCATTCCATTTTCGAGTTTTTTCGAAACTAACGGACAGCAATCAAACAAGCAAGAAAACCTAGAGGCTGTCTACTCTGCGCTTACACTGAGACAACGTTGCTAGTTGGTATTTTGCAGCATCAGCCCATACGCATATGTGTACTCTACTAGTACTCCATGCACGACTTTATATAAGGCAAGAAGTTGCCGCGGCGTGAAGTACCGCCGCAGCCTTGCAAGAGCACCTAATTTCCTTGCAGCTGCTTTGGCCCCAGACTCAATGTACCGCCTATAGTTAAGGAAATCTCAATCCCTACAACTGAAGGCGGTCAGTGTACTTCAAAGATACATTCCAGTAGGACCGAGGGATAGCGGGCTCCTTTTTGCGGTGAAAGGACACGCTTGTGTTTTGGAGGCTGCAGCGCCTCACGAGATTGGCGTCGCCCCATTAGGAGACTGTCTGTAGTGAGTGGTTCGCACGCTCGACCATAGCTCCTCTTTCGGACTCGATTTTATCCCGACTGGCCCGAGCATTCGGCTGGTACCTCTCCACAACTGTGGTGTCTGCATACCCCACACAACAGAGTTGCGTAAAGAACAGACCCATGAGGAACTCCGGCGTTTGTCGCTATAGGATTGAACGAGCAGCCATCGACAATGATTCGGAAAGGTCATTCACGCAGAAAGTCCTTCACCCAGTCAATCAGGACAGGGGATAAGCCGTAAGCTGGAAGTTTGTCCAAAAACCTAGCATGCCAAATCCTGTCAAAGGCCTTCGAGACATCAAGGGAAACAACAAGTAATTCCCCACTGTTCTCGAGGGCTTCGCCCCATATGTGAGTGGCATACGCTAGTGCGGGTGACACGCCAGGCGTGTCTTTTTTTTTGGAAAATTTATCCAGAACAAAATATTCATTATTTTGCGAGTAGTTCATGCATGCAGCTTCGTTTCTGGATATTTTGAAAATTTGAAATTTTTAGGGGTTGACAACCTTCTTTTAACGTGTACATGGTACTATTTTTACTTTGTGGGTTTTAAATCATGTTATGGAAAAATTGTCTAATAAGTAACAAATAATAGCACTCATTGCGATCGCTCACAAACTCAAGTTGTAAATAAATTTCTGGAAAACAAGTCTCCTGTTAAAAAAAACAATGCGTTTGTCTTATTGTTTAATTTTGCTTAAAATGGTTGAACTGCCGTCTTATTACTATCATATGGCCGAATAGACCTACGAAGTACCATGTGGTCTTGTGATATGGTATAAGGTTTATTTTTGCTTGAAACAGTTCGAAACCATTCATGCATAAAAAAAGTTCGCTAATAAATAGTCTTTTGTCAATCCGCCGCCGTATAGCGCCGGCGTTTTTTTCCTTTTGAAAACACTTGTTTTGCTATTGTTACTAATTAGACGTTTTCAGATCGACTTTACTTTTACATTTGTATAACATTAAATAATATTTAACATTTGTAAATATCAATGAATGATATACCTTATTTTTTTTTCAAATTAAGGTTCTTCATTGTTTGATATTTACAAATGTTATTATTAGGTGAAAATTTCATTTAATAAAAACCAAGGTTTCCAGGGTGATTTAGCTGTACCTACTTATATAAATGATTTTTTTATAACAACAAAAAATAGTACAAAAGGTTTGTAATTTCTTCATAAAAAAAGTCACTTTCTCTCAATTTCAAAGAAAACGCGTAAAAAAACACGTAGTTACCCACTAAAAACAAGTATCCTTCCATTTGTAACTTATGTTTGATGTCAAATAAACTTAATTGGGTCTAAACAAGTAAAAAAAGCATAAAAAAGAACATTACTTTTACACATGGCGCTTGACACGCCCGGCGTGTCATGAAATATTTGTTCGCCGCCACAGCTAAAAGTTGTCGAAAATTGGTGCCGCAACGAATCGGTTAATCGATTTCGGCGAAACCCGTAGGCGGTCACTGAGGAGATTATTCTGCTCTAGTTATGCCATGAGGTGGGTGTTCAATATACGCTATATTATCTTGCACAATATCGGTATTGCAAGCTGTATTTTTCTTTGCATAATCATCATTACAGCTCATCATAAGTCCATTGCTGAACAAAGGCCTTCCCCTGCCTTAAAGCAGAGTCCCGAGCCACGAATAAGAGTGACAAATGAGCATACAGTCCACCTGATAGTAAGTGGATGCTGTGGCCCAGGTTCGTACATTTATCCTCAATTAAGAATCAAAATGCATATGCATTATCACCCCTGAGGACTAAGATGGAATACCTCGTTTCCAGTAAAAATAGTCTCCACTCACAAAATGAGATCAGCAGCATTGAGTTGCTATTTTACACTGGTATTCTATGAGGGTGTGTTCCTTCCCCGGTCGAGCCAACCCCATTCATACTACAACCATAATATAGCTACAGCATGGCTCTGCCACATAAAATTAAAAAATCTTATCAGCTAAGCAGCATTCATAGATAATCTTATTACTCCATCCAACTATTTACAGGTATGTTACCCTAGCCTAGTTCTACTGTTCTTAATGTTTTAAAGCCAAGAAAATAAAACAGCATTTTCAGTATTGTAACCACTTTCACTTCTCAGATATTACATTATACAAAACAAAATGCATCACTTGTTTTATGTATTAGCTTTGTAACCAAACTGAGAACTATGGAATTATAACATATTACATTTTTAAAAAGATTTTAGCTTATTAACCAGGAAGTTCTTTGGTTTAGTTATATCTTTAAATAAAATGTGTATATTTGCTGTTTACTTTAAACAATAGGTTATGACTCCAAAAGTAGTAGCAATATCTAAACCCTATCTCCTATATAAAATTGAGAATTGTTATAATGGCAGGGATTTTTTATTTATGACAGAATGTTTTATGACATACAATATAAATTTTGGCAAAACCATATAATGTTTATGTAATTTCAACTCACACCACTATTGAGTAAATTACTCAATCAATTCACAGAATTTTAACACAGTAATTTACAGATGTATCTACTGTAATACTCATAAAAACTTAGTTCTAGTAGATAGTAATTTGGCATCCAAAGCTGGGATTGTGAAAGAACTACTTCCCGAGATACACAAAAAAAGTAACTTAAATTTAGTAGATCCTATATGTATAGAATAGAATATTGCATCTACATATGTTATATAAGCTTTTTTTTTCAAAAAGTTAATTTTAAAGGGCAATTGTTTGAAATATACTCTATACATGGAATCAGATATTTGATGTCATACAATCAATTACAGTAAGAATGCAAATTTCATGTATTGTTCTTTTAGATGCCAAACAGCTTTTTATGTAAGGACAGAAAGTTGTTAAGTATTTCACGCAATTAATTTAAATAAATACAAAACATCATTTTCAATAGACACTGTCATTACAATTAATATGTGAATAATCTTTTCAGAACCTTCTCAAAAATTGAAGGCCTATGCCCAGCAGTAGAATGTATGTAGGCTGTAACTTTACTTATTTTTTTTATTTTAAATTAAAACATTAGTGTATGTACCGAAATACTTTATAAATTAAACAAGTTTAAATTTTGAAAGAAATTAAAATTTTAGTTTAAAGTTATGGACGCATTTGTAAAATGGTTTACATAAACATTCTTAATACACTTTTATTTAATACAAATAAATTTTGAAATGTGTGGTTACTGACATGGAAGTGGAGCTAGGGAATGTTTTGGTGCATTCTTTGATGAGAAATAATTCTTGTACACCAGTTTCTAGCTTAGCTCCACCATGTGTAAAGATAAATTAAAGTGATAAATTTAATGTTTCCCTATGAAAGACAAATGAAACTACAAAGTCTGCAGTCCAAAAATATAATCACATACTTAAGAAACTTATTTACTAAGGAACTAAAATTATCGTCTTCCACGACCACGGCCTCCGCGACCACCTCTTGGTCCACCACGACCGCCACGGCCTCTGCCTCTTCCGCCTCGAGCTCCGCCTCTCGGAAATCCTTCGCGTTTACCACGGCCTTTCGGCGCGTCGTCCAACAACAAAGTTTCTATAGGCAGACTGTCAGGTAACAAATAGTACCTTATATTGTTTCCGCGTATACTTAAAGTTTCCAGTTGAAGCTCTTCTTTGTTCTTCAATGTAACTTTTACTGCTTTAAGATGCGTATTCATTGCTACATCTACACCAGTAATCGTGCCATGTACGACACTGCCATTTTTAAGCTCAATTGTCACCGTCTCGTGGCTGAGTTTCATCAAAAACCTAACGAGTTTCATTTTTCTTGTATATTTCCACTAGTTTTAACTAAAACACTAACGGCGTCGGCTGAACAAGTTAACCCATAGATAAATATATATGTAGCAAGCTACAGATACGACAGTGACTTTTAGTCAAGTTTCCCAACTATGCCTTTTGGCGCTGCAGTCGCCCATTTTGACAGATGAGTGATAAAATAAAAAAAAATATAGCTTAGGGATTGCAAGCACACATCCTTCAAATCATCGATATCGATATTTAGCGATGTTCTTATTTTATCGATATCAACGTAACGACGCATTATATAGTTATATTAACACATTCATCACCACTACGATTTTCATGATGTCTTCTCGGATGCCGTCTACATTTTACGGTTGACTCGCCAGGCGAGTCGCCGGCACTGCAATATAAATTGAATCGACTCGCCACGCGAGTTCACTGGCACTAAGTAAGGGTAAATTCTATGTTTTGTAATTTTTGTGGCCGTCACAGTGTACTTAACGTGTTTAACGCAATTAAAAAGTGTTTCAGGACTATTCGGCTTGTAAAAATGGCAAAAAACTCTTTGGATAAAATAAAAGGTAGTTTGTTTCGTAATTTAAGCAGTGGTTGTCAATCTTTTAATTTGTGGTTATTGTTAAGGTTATATTTTGAATTTCTAATACTTGTGAATAGACAATGTTACCATGAAATAATTTAATATATATATCCTTCCCCTCGGACTCTCGAAGAGACCAGACGTGTGTGGTTTAGTTAGTTAAATACAGTTAACTTATGTTAAATTCCGACAAAATCAAATAAATAATTACCTAGGAGTGCATAAAAGTGAAGAAGTGTTCACTAACTCTCAACACTAGTCCTACTAAATTCCCATGCAGCTGTGTGAGTAAAAGCCTTATTATTGAAGTGTTATAATTTTTTTGCAAATTAATAAATAAAAAAAATTAATAAATCATTGCGTCATTGAATAAAACAGGGATAACATAAATGAATATTGTATGCACAGGACGAGAGATCAAGTGATATAAGACGGAAAGACCTTTTGTATAAGAATCGTCGATCAACGACCAGTTGCTTGACCTCTAAGCAAATAGTAACGAAACATTGAAGCTTGCAATAAATACGTAATACCTGATTGTTTATATTGCTCTGGTACATTGTTTTAACGTCGCTTTATGATTTCTCGATCGCCACCGCAGTCTACTTCGCAGCCGCAGAATATTGTTGCTACTAGCGCGACCGACACCTACGTCTCGACGGCGGCCATTAACTTTACATCGCAAACACTGCCATTCAGACCCAAATATTTATTCCGATTCCGATGGCCAGCCGAACAGCTTACCGTACCAAAAGAAAGCGTGAGGATGAATTCGATACATTTAAAATTGATGTTAATAGAATGTTTAAGGAACTTATTCGAGAACAACAACAACAACAACAGGCACGCACGCCCACACACATTCTTTATCTACTTTTGATTGGAAATAAACGATTATTATTATAATACGGGCTTTCAGTTTTAAGAATATGGTATGTATTATTTTTATTGTGAATATTAGTTCCATATCACAAGTATGTAGGTAGTCCATGCTACTATGTTGACGTCGTTATCTAACATGTAAATGGTTGAGGATCTATGTCAGGGAACTCGCCTAGCGAGTTCAAGGCATTGCAGAATAGTTTGTTTCCTTTCAAATTTAAACGGAGTCTCCACACCCGGCCCACCACGTAAATCTTTAGTTTAGCATATATTTAGTCTAAACTATAATTTTAAGCAGAAAATACGGATGCATTTTGGAAATATTAGTGAAAAACACTGAACTCGCCAGACGAGTCGTCGGCACTGGAATAAGATTTACGTGAACTCTCCGGGCGAGTCGGTGGTACTGAATGTGTTAAAATATTACTTAATGAAACAATTTTGGTACATAAACATTTATTTTTTATTCAAGCACACCAATATCATATACATACACACGTAATCTTAGGATTAAATTAAAAGTACATTGGGTTATATTAAAAATGTACATAACATTGTATATAGGCAGAATTTGACGAAAACAGAGCAATATTTATTGTTCATTAGATAAAGCAAATAGCAAACTAAAGAAATTAAACCACAGGAATCATATTTAATCATAGTGTAAGTAATATTTTACTTTACAAGTTACTTTTTATATTAATTTTAAAACAGCTACAATTCAAATGGTTATGAATTAAGTGAGTACCTTCCCTGTATAATAAATATCCCTAATAAAGAACTTTTCGCTAGGCTATGCCAAATTATTATTTGGTCTATATAACATTTGTTTGTTAGGCAAGACAAACATTTTTTCTAAGTTTGTAGTGTTTCATTAGTAGTTGGAGCTTTGTTTCATTAGTAGACATCCTATTAATTTTTCATTTAGGGTAAACCTGGCCATTTTTTAAATTGTTTTAATTACATTAATAATAAAGTTATTTGTTTAACATTCAACTTCTCTATATTTTGACAGAGATTGGACATTAAGCAAGCTTTTGTGAGGCTTAGTCACCTAAAGATTCAGTTACAATCTTTGTCAAAATTTCAATATTTTATTATTGCCAATTTTATATACCAATGGTGCCCGTGTAACCTTATTAAAATATTGATGAAAGTTTTTTTACAATTAAGGCATGCTTATTATATCCTAGCCAGGAAAAACTCAAAGTGCTCAATATTTTACTTTTAACATTACTTCTGATACAGCTATAATTCAAATACTTATGAATAAAGTGAGTATCATCCCTGTACAAGTTAAGTAATTTTTCGTTAGGGTATGCCAAATTATTATTTTTCAACAATTTATGCTCTAGATTTTATGTAAGAGTGAATATTTGTCTCTGTACTGCTGTTTTGATGCAATCCTTACAAGGAATACCTTTCGATATTTTCCGACAAAGGTATCCAGCAGTATAAGCTGAGGTATTAAATTTTTTCCATGACTACATCACCCACAAGCAATTTTTCTCTTGAAGTTGCTTGTGAAGAGGACAGGAGAGCTAGCAAAACATTAGGAGTGTTTTCAGAGTAATTTTCTTTATTATTATGAACATTTTTGAAAAGACCGCTAACATTTAATAATGTGTCTCCATAATCCTCTTCGCAATTAGAGAATTTCAAATGTGGACTAACCATGTTAGATAATATCAGATATTTAAAGGCATATATAAATATGTTTGCATCTAGGTCAACATTTCTATAATCTATAACTATTATACATTCAAAAATAAATTTCTAAAGGGTCTTGGCTAATATTTTTGTGATAATAATATTCTACAATATACTGTTCAAATAATAATTATCAACAAGTTTACAGTAACAAGTTATCCTTCCTTGTTGGGATGGCCCTCGCACAAGTCGAGGTTTTCCTACTTGGATAGCATGTTTGCTACTATATAGCATGGTGTCTACAAAAATAATTTTTTTTAATTTTATTAATGGCTTCAATCAAAAAATTGTGATGTTGTAAATTTTGTTTAACCACTTGTCTTAACTTTCCTCTTTGCACACCAACCGGGTAGCCATTGACATTGTCAGTGTGTCGAAAAATTCAACAACGTCTGCTGATGAGGCCATTGTTGCGTCAGAGTTTGCATAATGAAAATAATCTGAAAAAAAATATTTTTAATTTAATTACTTTTACAGCTATTGCACCTGCAAGTATTTCACCAAAAGACATTTCCTATTTGCTTACAACAGACTTTGTTAACCTTTATACAATTGTAGTGTGGCTCACGGTATCCACTAATGTAATATCAATTATAAATTTAATGTAGTAATAAACAGCACTTGGCAGATACAGGTTGTCTCATTTAATGACGTCATTACATGGCGACCTTGAGAGGCGAGCTGGCCACCGATAGTAATAAACTCATTATAAATATAAGACCTAATAAATACACACATTACCAAAATGAGGAAAATATTACATAGTACCATAAAAAGATTTGGGAACAAGTTGTAAATAAATGTTTATAAAATAAAGTAAAAAATATAAAATAATGAGGCAAAGAGACAGCTAAGAAGACTTGAGACGAGAAAAGAGAATTCCTTTTTAATAGGATAAGGGTGACAAACGAGCACACAGTCCACCTGATGGAAGGTGGTTGCTGTGGCCCATAGATATTTATATCTATCCTTGATTACTAATCAAAGTGCAGATGCGTTGTCACCCGTGAGGACTAAAATGGAATGCCTCATTTCCAGTAAAAAGGGTCTCCGGTTCTCTACACTCACCATACGAAACAACAGCATTAAGCTGCTATTTTACGCTGGTATTCTGTGAAAGCGTGGTCCTTCCCTGGTCGAGCCGAACCATTCGTGCTACAACTAAACCACTTATATAGCTGCAGCATGGCTCTACCGTTTAAAAAATTGATGACAGAGATTACTTTTTTTTACTCAGGTTAAAAAGAATATTGGTTGAGAAGATATAAATTGAAGTACACAGTGGTATTCACATAGGGAATTTTAACATTATCAAACCAACCGTGGAGTAAAACAAATAAGAACACAATTATAAATTATGTTTCTAAAAAATTCTCGAGAATTTAATCAAGTGATCAGTTTTAGGAGAACTGAATTTTTGTGTTTTATCTATAAGAAAACAGGAAAAATGTTAATTTCAATCTTTTACCATTACTCATTTTATAGATGGAAAACTATTAACACAAAGGAAGTGCTACTTGTATATTCATATCCTTATTATTTAAGCTTCATTATTTTGATATCAATGTGTAATGAAAAGTAAATTATGTGATTTATTAGATAATATTTTTTTAAGGTCGAAGATTATTTTATAGTATATTTTAAGTGGCTTAGAATATTCCATAAAGAAATACAATTTTGTTTCTAAAATTTGTAAACCATTTCACATTTTGAATAACTCCCAGATCTAGGTACAATTTAAATTAGAAAAGTTAAGTTCCATCTGTATAGGATTTCTCTGTACAAAACATTAATTTGATATAGTAATTAATTGTTATTCTATACCTGATTTACCTAGTATTAGCAAAGATATTAGTAAAAAAAATTTAATTTATACCATTTTTTTTTTCAAAATTTCCGATAGGTCTTTATTTCTTGACAGGCATTGGGCTTTAACAAGTCTGAGAAACTGAGTCACCTAAAGTTTTAGTTGCAATCTTTGTCAAAATTTTAACCAATTTTCTCTTCTTTGATACTATTTTCTTCATCAATGTAACCTGTAATGAAATAAATAAAATAATTAAGTACTATATTCATATTTTGTAACTGAATGATAAACATAAAAATATTAATTTATTATTTAGAACTTTTGATGTGTTTGACTTGTTTTGACCATCCTATAAAAGCCCTTGCATTTAGAATAAGATTCATTATAGTTCTCATCGTAGTAATGTAATCACGTAGTTAAGGAAGTCAGTATTGCACTGAATTAATTTTAATACATTACTGTAATGTAATAGTTATTAAATGTCATTGAGATATATTTGTAGTTTTTAAAAAGCTTCACCACCACTCCCGAAACTTAACTGGCGCAGCCAGCTCACAGCTTACAGCTGACATCAAGTACACTCAAATTGGTCTTGTCCACAGTTCCGGATATCCTCAAACCAAATAAGTTTGTTAAATCAGGAGCTGAAGAAACCTTCCTATTCAGACAAGAGGAGACTACAGGTAGACGTGGCAGTGAGCGGACTGTAAATAAAGCGTTTTACTATCCTGTCTCATTGTAGTTATTTCCTGTGGTTATTTCTTTATGGCTCTATGTTGTGACTTTTGAACTAAAATCGTTGAAAGTTATTTGATTTCTGCACAAAACTTGGCAGTTATTTATTATGTAAATATTATTATAAAGAAAAATAAAATGGATTAAATAAAAATAATGTACTTAATTATAATCTTAACATTTTCACTGTCCGGTTGGCAAACACAATAGTAAGACAATAGCAGTGCCCTATATGTAGTGCACGGGACAACAAAAGGGTTAAGAAGTGCTAAAATTATAGAAAGAGAATAATTAACAGAATATTTTTGTATACATGTATTCATTTTTAAATAAAAATGGAACAGAGAAGAGAAAAAAGTATGTCACTTTCTTCAAATTAGACCTAAGGATCTAAAAAAGCTTGATCAGCATGTTTGATGGCGATCAAAGTATTTCAAGTTTATTTAATATATTATAAGATTTTTTATGGCATCAACAAGATTATACATACAAACTAAATAATATTATATATAACAAATACCTTATGGGATAAGATGCATCTCTTTTTAAGTGAAAGATTCTGGTGATTCTAGATCAAATTGAAACTGAATTAGAAAATATTCTTAGTGGTTTTAATACCTACTTAAAAAAAATTATAGTTAACCAACTTCACAATCCATACATAATAATTCACAAGGTTTTAGATATCCATTCGTTTTGCAAATAATTTTAATTAGATTTAACCACAACATCAAATTTAGAATTACATGTAGCAGAAAACAATTCCTATGCCCTTATAATATTAATATTGGTGTGTTACTTAGAGATGGCCATCTCAGTGTAAGTGATGAAAAGTGGATTATAATTAAAGTTTCAGATTTAAATGTTTCGCATGAGCAGTTAGAATTGAATATTAATAGATACATGAACTTAAATACTTAAATAAGCATGTTAGAATTATTTTGACAAAAAAATCTCTAAACATTCAATTAATTATTATAATATTTCAAACTGAATTCGAAACAAATTCCAGTATTGAACAATTTGAACAGTTATCACCTTAATTTAGAGTCAAACAAGGCATTCTAAACTCCCTAAGATATATTATTAAGATTATTACTGGTGACTTCGATTATAAAGATGCTATAAAGTATGAAAATATGATTGTTAATTTAAAAATTCGTCAATACACACTAGTGAACAAGATTACCTTAATGAAATAAATAGAATCACTTGTTAAAATAAGTAACATTTATAAGAAATAATTTTATCAAGATTAATTCAAATTCAATTCTTGTGAATACAAGTAAAATAGTACAGGTAACATCTTTGAAAAAGATATATGTCATTGTTATATGCCTATCATTTCTTAGTTAGATATGTTTTAAATTATTTTTAAATTTATAAATATCCTCCATTTCATGAAACATAGATGGAACTTTATTGTTGTTTTTAAACAGTGTGCCGAAAACGCTTTATCTAAGTAAAGCTGTCTGATGAAATTGTATAATTTTATTGTCAATTATTAAATAATCATTAAATATTTCAGAATTCGTTTTTATAAGTCCAGGTCAAGAGTACCCTAAACCGTAGAGCATGTATGAAGGGAATAATGAAAGTGGACGAAGCAAAACAAGTATGTAACGATCGTAGCAAGTGGAAAGAAGTGGTCTCTGCCTACTCCTACGGGAAAGAAGTGTGATTATATGTACATGTTTTTATAAATGTTACATCTTGATAAATATGCAGCATTGGAAATGACAAAAATTTAAATTTTTTAATTCTTGTTATATTTGAGTGTAAACGATATGTTATTTTATTAATATTTATGATTTATTTTTACACAATTTCCAATCAATCTACACTAGATGGAATGAAATCGAAACTTCTGTAATCTTTAATAAATTAGGAATTTTACTTGTAGATATTGAAGAATTGTTAAAATCATTAAAATCAGTAGAGTTAACAAATAAATTTATATACCCCATAAGCTATAACAACTAAGTAAACATAGAATAATGTATAAAATTAAGGGAAGTCAAATAACATTTGTTTTAGAAATAAATACTATACAGCCATCCTGTTACCACTCCCTCTAAACTATAATTTTAATTCTTTAATACCCATAACTACAAGTAAAAGGTTCTGAAATGGTCTCGCTCAATCAGTCTTGCAATTACAAGGCCCTATGTTCCTGCACTATGACGACAAGTCACAACTTGCACAAGTTGAAGATGCTTGTATGAATGCTTTAATGAGATTCCCAGATAGTACGAGCTCCTGCCATCCAGTACCAGCCGAAAAGCAGATCTATGATTTTGGACATTAGTGATTTAATAAATCTTGAATATTTCAATAACCTTAAAATAAGGAAAGTGAAATAAAATATACTGTGAAAAATTTATAAATGTAAAAAGTGTTGTGATCAGAAGATGTCAATTACATCATTATTTATTAAAACAAAACTAAAAATTAAACCATATTCAAGCGGCATCTTTGAAAATTTGTAATAAATTGTTGCTTTTTTGCAAGCTTTGTTCTAGTGATATTTTTATAAAGATGCATTTTCATAGCAAATATCTATATAATTTTTTGTCTTTCCATAGTTACAGACACAATTTTATTAAGTGACTACCACTTTATACTATGTAGTTATAATTAAAAATGGCTGGTGAAATAATCACAAAGTGATGCAATGTTTTTTATTCAAAATGTATGGTTCAATACTTCATTACTGGAGTCCACTTGATACCTACTTAGAAATCACAAATTTTAGCAGCCGAAACTTAAGTACCATGATAAGTAATAAAATTACTCGCCTGTTGCAGTCAGAGGCACGCCATGAGCTATTTAATCGTTAGTAAGCAAGCATGGATAAGAGTACCTATCGAAGTTTTCTGCCTAGTCAAGAAACGTTCTTTGGGAAGTTCAATGATCTAGGAATTTGTGGATACTATGAAATACATCCACTAGTTTCTTAAATTATCGTTTTTAGGGAATCTGCACCAACATAGCACTTTTCGTATTCCGTTAAGATAGTATACTTACAATATGCACACGACCAGCACAAAAACGGAATATTGTTATTTTCACAAATAACGGAGGAAACTTTGCGTCCAAGATGTCAATGCAACATAAATGCGAGGAAATACATTTGCGCTAAACTCATAACTCAGACTACAATACAATTAGATAAATAATGGCGGTCAATATCGATAATTTTGAATTTTGTCAATTTGATTTGACATTAACACAATATGGCGTTTTAAAATGGCGTCCGTAGCCAGAGAACAAATTGCGACGGTAGCGCCAAGTTGCATAGAATGGAACTAAGCTGTCACGGGCCTGAGTTAACCTCAAAAACGGCTGAAAACGGCCAAACACAATTATGGCGGCTAGCAGCTAGCGGTGGCGGATGAAACCATAGAGTAGACCACTCTTATCTATGGAGTAGACTATAAATAATACTGCAGAAAAGATGGCTACTGACCTGCCTGCCGCAGGGGCAATCTAGGGTGTAGGAGTGAGGATGACCCTTAATTGCCTCCTTAATTGTGATGTGTGTAGGCAAGCAGGGGCAATTTTTTAAGTCGGCCCTGCGGCAGGACGGCAGGAGCGCAGTGTTGTAAAAGTTCCCGATTTATCGGGAGATCACTGATTTTAATTAGTATCTCCCGATATCCCGATTTAGCGAACGTATCTCCCGATTTTTTTACATTTTCAACTAATGTAAAATAATAATCATAAATAAAATTGAAAAGTAATAATCAACATACTAAAATGAACTTTTAACACAAAATCTATGTACGGGGACTTCCCAAAATTGCTCGCACCACGTCCTATGGGACTATAGATATATATATATAGACCTATAACCTTATTAGGTTTTTAACTTCGCGGTATTGTTAAAGCATATTGCACTGATACATCTTAAAATAGAGTTCATTATTGTCTGGTAAGTGTACGGAGGAGATCCCTAAAGATTACTTTGTTCGGGTTGTTTTACGAATTAGGTAGCTTAGGCCATGTATATATAGTGTTGTTCGTTCATAGAATTACATTCACTAATTACTAGACTTCTTCTGTTTTGTTGAGAACTGTTGTGCTTTATGTTCAAATTTGTTAGGTAGCATTAGTTATCAAAAAATTAATTTAGAATGGCGTTTGCTTCTAAATACGAAAGAAATTAAATCACTCAGTGATGAAACAGAAGAATTTTGGAGAAGCGTGAGTAGCAAAAATATATAATCATAAAATTTTAGTTTAAATTATAGACATTATTTTGATCGCAAAAAAAAATGAAACGAAAAAGAACGACATCTAAAATAACGTTTTATGATACATTTCTAAACCCATGGATGTAAATAAAAATCTCCCGATTTCGCCAGATTTTTAGCTGGCAAATCTACCAATTTTTTATTTTTCACTTTTGTAACACTGCAGGAGCGCAAGACCTTCCTTCAAAGAGTATAGTAATTGTCCTATACAGGAAAAGAGAGCCCACTCGTGCGAAATCTGTCAACCGAGGAGTACTAGCGCCGTCTGGTGTCGTTTCGCCACAATATTGTAAGAATGTGTGCGTGCGTATAACCATGCACCTCTACATTTACACCTCTGTTCATGGTAATTCATTACGTTTATGTACTAGGATTAATTATCAACAACCAACTGTGAATTAAACATTTGAAACATTTTTTAAAGATAACTGCATAATAACTAAATGCTTCAAATGTTTAACAGTCGGTTGTCAATAATTAATCCTAATACATAAAGTGTGATTCATAATTTGTAAATAGGAATTAACTATGATATTTTTTAACATGAATGAAATTAAACACAAATGATTTGTACATTATTCTATATTTTGAACTTAATGAAAATAAAGGATATAAATAAAGATTTAACATAGTTTTGACAATACAACACATAAAACTAATATTTTTATTCTAATGTTTATATCATTAATAGATTAATAACACAGCTAGTGTCTATAAAAAATAGTAGATTTTATTATTTTAATAAATGAATGAGTTTATTATAATAAATGAATCATAACAAACTTTAACATTACAAAATGTTAAGCTAATACTATAACGGTAAACTTAAACGGCTATGAATCAATCCAAAGCTGTAACCACGCTTGGCAAGTGGGATGGCATCTGCAGTTATTAGGAAGATCAGTCCACCTGCTGATGTGTTTCCCTCTGTCACCTCTTACGATGACACCCACGGCATGATAATATGGGGTTGTGGATATTCTGAGACCGTCACTACACGGTAATCTAATATTTTTTTACAAGAAATGATTCGTAAACACAGCTTTATTATAACAAAAATTTAAACCAATGTCTTCTAAATTTTCACAAACACAGCTCTGATATAACAAAATATTAAACTGAAAAAATATTAAATGCCTTGGCATATGGTCTGACACAACTGGTTACTTTGCCTACGCGGATTCCAGATGTGGAGGATTATACACCTTTCCTGTTGGACCTTCTGCTGACCTCTCATCCGGACGGATATTAGGTTTCCGTCGATGCCCCTCTCGGCTCTTCGCACCGATGATTGGCGGTCCACCACTGTGCGATTTAGAAGATGTTTTCTTCCTCGTACAACTTCCTTGTGGAATCGATTACCACCAGCGATATTTCCAAACCGATACGACTTAGGGACCTTCAAGGAAACAGCCTACTCCTGTTTAAAAAGCCGGCAACGTATCTGCAATTCCCTCCCTGGTGTTGCAGTTGTTCATGGGCGGCGGTAGTCACTTACCATCAGGTGAGCCGCAGGCTCGTTTGCCCCCTCTCCTATTAAAAAAAAAAAAAAAAAAAAAACTAATGTCTCTAACAATAAATTTTCACAAGACAAAATATGAAATAACATTTTTTACAATAAATGATTCATAAATACAACTTTGATAGTACAAAATAAGAAATATTTTTATAATAACCCTGCCCCCTCTATTGTATATATAAAATGGCCGTTTATAAAATATAACTATATTAAAATGAATAATATACGTGATCAAATAATCAATATATTGATCTCTAAAGGTCTAGATATAGGCCGTTATTCATTATTAATTAATACCTTCCCGCTTGGAAAAGGCTTACAATATTTATATTAAAATACCCGATACAAGGACTTCGCTCACTCACTTTTTAAAAAAATGTGGGGGAGGCACACGGCTTCACACACGGCAACGCCGTGTGCAGTGAGCGCCAACCAACCAACGCGTTCCGCCCGAAAAGGAACTAGAGGTTGAGACTAGACCGTAGTCCACAGCAAAATAACTGGCGAAAAGATAAAAAGGGCTTGGCCCCTTGTTATTCATAACAGCTTTGACAATAGAAAATATGAAATAATATTTGTTCAATTAAATAAGTGATTTAAAGAACACAGCTTCGACAATCGCCTCATAGGAGAGATATTTACCGTAGTTGCAACGCTTGGCAAGCGGCTTGCCAAGCGCAGCTTTTAAATTTAGTCGTTATTAGGAAGGAACTGCTGAAAGAATCTTCTGATTTGTTTCCTTCTGTCGCCTTTTAAGACACCCACGGCATGATATGGACTGGTGGATATTCTTAATGCGGCACACACAAACTAACATTTTTACAATAAATGATTCATAACAGCTTAGACAATACAAATTATGAAACCAATATATCTATTTAGTTATTCTTAACAGCTATAACAAAACAAACTACAAAAATAATATTTTTTACAATACATGATTCTAAACAACTATAACAAAACTAAGCATAAAAATAATATTTTTTACAATAAAAGATTCATAAACAGTTTTGACAATACAAAATATGATAACATATTTTTACACTAAATGATTCTAAACAGCTATAACAAAACCTTCGCTGCAAATTTCATCTTTTTGTTGATCTTCTCAAATGCTACTTGATTACTCATTTATTCTGCATTTGATAGACGAGTCCTAAAATCTTTTATAGTTTTTCTAGACTTCTTTAATTAAAACTTAAGTTTTCTTGCATGCTTTTGTAACAACTTCTAATTCTTAGGGTAGTATCCGATTTCGTCTGTTTATCTGAAAATGTTTAATTTATACATTAGCTTTTTCAAATTGGAATTTACAATGTAGTAATTTGCAATAAATGTTGTAAAATTATATATTTTAGTATAGGATATTCATATACTAGACTATATTTGCTTCCCTACTAAGCAAATTGTTAGAAAATGTTGTTTGATACTGTAGTGTATGTGATTTTAAAATGTTAGCAAGTATGTAATAAAATACAGTTCATAGATCGAAATGAAGGTATTATCATTTATATTGCTTGTTAATACACGAATATAAATGCCCACTGTTTCGAGCGCACCGTGTCAGTATCACGAGAGCCGCGGGCGAGAGTGGACGCGTAGTGAAACTATTGAGTTTACGTGTGCGTGTGTGAACCAGTGAATTGCTGTGAAGTATCGACTATTACAAGTGGCGACGAGGTAAAGGTAGGAAAAATTAAATATAGATATAACATTTATTTATTTGCTTTTTAGTATGTATGTTACAAAAGATATATCAAAATTAATCATTATTAAATCGTTAAAATAGCAACAACAAACAATCCATCCAATTAACCTAAATATATCAAAAGTAAAAATAAAAAAAAAAATTAACAAATGAAGAAAAATCGATTACACAATATTATATACCATGTCAGTTAATAACAAAAGTCAATTATGAGCTATAGACCTATAAAAATTTGTCATCAGTAATTTAAAAAACTCATTTACCGAGTAAAATGTATTTGAAGGAGCCACTGGTATAATTTTTTTTTAAATGTTTGAATAGGAAGATCTTTAATTATGTTTGATATTTTATTATATTATATTGTTTTCCCCATTCAGTAACAACTTTTTCTAAAGCGTTTACTTTTGGTATCTCGCTAATTACTATCTGATTTGGGTATCTCGTGTTCATGGATACCACTTCTTTATTAAGTTTATTGAAACTCTTCCCGTGTTGTTTTACAAACTTATCAACTTCTAATATATACAAACAAGGCACGAGTAAGATCCCCAGTGTCTTAAATAGTGGTCGGCATGAGACATCTTTTTGTGCAATAAAGACTTTATTAATAATATACGTTAATAATTATTTATTAAGTTATTAATTAATAATTATTAATAAAGATCGTATAATATAAAATTGGTGAATATGCTAATAAAAATGGAAAAAGATAAGTACCTATTTAGTATAAAGATATAATCAAAAATAGGTTAGCAATGTGCAACTATTAGCATTGCAATTGTAAATTAATTCCTAGAGTACCCGGAAAAAAAAAACTGTGGATTATGAATTATGATTTATTGTTTTTAACCCTGTTCTGATCATTTTAATAATTTATATAAAATATATGTTCGCATTTGACCACGCTTATGGTGTGCTAAAATTTATTTTCTTTATGTAGCAATGATAAAATAATGATTTATTTTAACATATGTCTATTAGCACAACTTTTATATAAAAAGATTTTTGATGGAAAAATAGTAGATGTTACTAAAAACTCGTCTCGATTCGAACCGAAATACAACGTCGTTAACTAAATTTTAGTGGCATTTAATGTGATATTTATCGCCTTTAATGAAAATACTATTTTACCGCTTTCATGGCATATATGTCTTACAAAAAATCGTGGACACTTCACGACTTCTGTACATTGCAAAGTAGGTAACTAGTAATACTGTTTATTTATTTATTTATTTGCTTTTTAAGGGAAACATACAGTGCAATAATAAATTACATAATAAAACATATAAAAGTAATCCTAAAAACCAATGAAGTTTCCACAGATATCTAATACATAATAAAAGCAAACCACAATATTATGTTGTATAAAATTAAAAATATAAAAGAATAAAACAAGCTAAATGGTATTCATAAATTAAAATATTAAGTAGTAAGTAGTTAAAAGTAACATTATATATACAACTCAAAGTGATACTACCAATTATATATTAAGTTTTACAATATTTTCTTTGTAACTATCATATTCAAGGTGAAAAATATCTAATATTTACAATATTTTAAGTTAAACTTTTGCAATTTCAGGCATTTTTTTGTTTTAACTTTAGGTAATGCAAAAAGTGGTTTATTTCGGGCACCTAACCTGTGACACGCAAGATTCACCCTGCCTAAAAGTAGGGGAGAGTCGATGATATTATGAAGCAATTTGTACAACAACATTTGATCTCTTATATCACGGCGTTTCTCGAGGGTATTGCTGTCTAAGTTATCAATAATGGTAAATGCGCAATATAGGTATTGGATTTACCCAAAGCCTAAATGGCACAGCGATGGAAGTAGTCGGTATAACAAATAAACCGAAAGAGAAGGGCGAGTGTTATGGAACATATTATTATCATGAAACTGAGTTTGGGTACCAAGATACCAATCATTAAATTGAGTTGGGTACTAAGATACCATCATTAAATTGAGTTGGGTACTAAGATACCATCATTAAATTGAGTTGGGTACTAAGATACCATCATTAAATTGAGTTGGGTACTAAGATACCATCATTAAATTGAGTTGGGTACTAAGATACCATCATTAAATTGAGTTGGGTACTAAGATACCATCATTAAATTGAGTTGGGTACTAAGATACCATCATTAAATTGAGTTGGGTACTAAGATACCATCATTAAATTGAGTTGGGTACTAAGATACGACCATTAAATTGGAACTTGGGTACTAAGGTAGGTACCACCATTAAATTGGAGCTTGGGTACTAAGGTATGTACCACCATTAAATTGGACTTTGGGTTCTAAGTTACTACCATTAAATTGGACTTTGTGTACTAAGTTACCAGCATTAAATTGGAAAAGAAAAATATAAGAAACTGTTTCAGTTTGCCGCTAAAATAATAATAATAATGATACCGTTATCAGCTTTAATGTGATAGCACATCTATGGCTATAAGGTGTGGAAAATGGGAAAGGTCTCTACTAATCTATCTGGACGTAGCTGAAGTTATATCAGCACTCGAGCTATTGCATTTTGGTGGCTCTGGGATAAAAGAAACCGTTGATGTATTTTAAGTAGCAAAATAAAAAAACTCTACGAGTATTTTCAACCTAAACGGAGCAAAGTTTATGAGCGGCATGTTTTTCGATTGCTAAAACAGAAAAAAGGAGAGACATTTGAGAAGTTTTTGATAAGATTGCGTCAACAAGCCGAAAAGTGTGCATTCGAAAAGCAAGATGATCATTTCATAGATCAAATTGTGGAAAAGTGTAATTCGAAATTGCGCAAGAACCTTATATCTTACAAAACGTGGGAAGAGTTAAAAAGCAAAAAAGTATATGCTTTTAATCAAATGTAAAGACCAAACAAGACATTATTAGCATAGGGTAGTAACTCTCCTTTGGCAATAGAGGGTTCATTTGAAACTATACTCGAAGTCGATGGACGAAAGGAACATACAACCATTGACGTGATTTCGGGGGGTACTAGAAACCTGTTTGGTAAGAACACAGCAGTCCGACTGGGTGTCTTAAAACTTGGTATCGGGATAAATCAAGTGGAGAGTAAAAGCAAGCCGATCCCCTTTAAAGAGAAGGTTGCAATCAAAATTAAGGAATCACTAAACAGTGATATAATTGAAGAAGTGCAAGGCCCGTCTAAATGGGTTTCACCAATGTTCCAATCATGAAAGAAAATGGTGAATTACGTTTGTGCGTAGATATGAGATGTACGAACGCAGTTATATTGCAAGAAAACCACCCCCTGCCTACTGTGGACCATTTTTGCCTAAAATGAAGAAAGCTAAATATTTTAACAAATTAAGACATAAAAAAATGCCTTCCATCAAGTGGAAATTCACTCTGAATCCAGACACATAACGACTTTTATAACCCCCAAAAGATTATATAGATATAAAAGAATAATGCTTGGAATTACCTGCGCTTCCGAGATTTTTCAGAAGATCATTGAAAGGATGCTGATAAACTGTGAAGGGGTCGTCAATTTTATTGATGATATCCTGGTATTCGGGAACAGTGAAGAAGAACATGATGCATGACTAAAGAAAGTTCTACAGGTACTTAGTAAAAACAACGCCGTGCTGAATAGCAATAAATGCATATATAAAACGCAGGATGTGAATTTTCTGGGACACAGGATTACACATGAAGGAGTAAACCCTTCAACAAGTACGTTGAGACTATTATGAAATTTAGGGTCCCAAAGACCATAGAAGAACTCCAAAGTTTTTTAGGACTCTTAAACTACATAAACAAATGGATACCTAACTTGGCCGCCATGACAGAACTTCTGAAGCACCTGCTAAGACAGAAGATGAGCAAAAGGGAGAGCTTGGAAAAACAATGGTCTGGAGAACAAGATAAAGCATTCCAAAAACTCAAACGGATGCTCACGGAAATACAGATTTTAGGGTATTATGACGTCAGAGATGCAAGACAGGTGATAGCAGATGCTAGCCCTGCTTGTACAAAATGATACAAATGGCCCTAGAATTATTGCCTATGATAATCGAGCTTTGACAGACTGCGAGCGCAGGTATAGCCAAACGGAAAAAAAGGCATTATTTGGAAAGCCTTTTGATTTAGTCACTGACTACAAGCCGCTAGAGATATTGTTCGGGTCTAAGTCAAAACCATGTGCGAGGATTGAACGATGGATACTGAGGCTACAGTCATTCATTCAAGGTTATATACAAGCCAGGAAAAACAAATATAGCAGAACCCTTGTCACGATTATGTAACTATCCTGATAACCCACCAAAAGGAAAAGACCAGCATGTGTACCAAATAGTGGAAAATTCTAGACCAGTTGCTATACCAATGAGTTCCATTGTAGCATATTCAGAAAAAGAACAAGAGATTTACAAAGTGAAAAAAGGTGTTTATCAGAACGACTGGGACGATTCGATTAAGAGTTACAAATTTTTTGAAAACGAGTTGTTTCCATGATAGCATTCTACTTCGTAGAAATAAAATTGTAATACCACAGCAACTCTGCAAGAGTGTATTAGATGCTGCATACGAGGGTCATCCAGGTATCGTAGCGATGAAGGGACGCTGGAGATCAAAGGTATGGTGGCCCCGTATCGATAAAGACGTAGAACAATTGGTAAAGGCTTGTAAATGTTGTACGTTAGTGGGTTTGCCAAACCCAACTGCACCAATGAGGAGACGAGAGTTGCCTGCAGCTCCATGGATAGATGTCACAATGGATCTAATGGAACCATTGCCAAGTAACGAGTATCTGTTAGTAGTGGTCGACTACTATAGTCGATACAAAGAAGTAAACAATTACAAAAACATCACAAGCTTACAGATTATTAAAATGGTAAAAGAAATGTTCAGTAGACTTGGTTATCCTATTTCTATCACCGCAGACAATGGCAAGCAGTTCATGAGTGAAGAGTTTCGATCCTTCTGCAAAGAATGTAACATTAAGTTATTTAGTACTGTACTATATTGGCCTCAAATGATCGGCGAAGTTGAAAGACAAAACAGAGATATTTTGAAACGTCTTCGTATCAACCAGATCGAGAGGAAGGATTTAAAAGAAATGTTTATGGGAGTATCTTCTAATGTATAACAGCACCCCTCCTTACAGTTACCGGGAAGTTAGCGTCTGAACTGTTTTTTCACCGAAAAAGTAGGGATAAAATTCCATCAATAGGTGAAATAAATTACAGACAATCATTTAGATTCAGATATCAGGGATAGAGAGACAAAATACAAAAAAGGAAAAGGAAAAGAGTATATATATATATATATATATATAGGAAACGCAGAGCAACTCGCTCAGATATAATACAGGGAGATAAGGTTTACGTAAAAGCAGTGGAAAATAATTAATACAGACAATACAAGCTGCTTTGTGATTGTTATGAGTTATAATGAAAAAAAGAAAAAAATCTTGATAAGAAAGAGATGTAGTGTTTGCTTATATGTAGTATACAGTAAATATTGTTACATCGGCAGCGAAAACGACCAAGACGCTATTGGTTAAATATTTGATTAAAATTTATTTTTGTGATTAGAATTTATTAATCTAAAAATCTTAACGAGAAAGAGATGTAGTGTATGTGATTTTAAAATGTTAGCAAGTATGTAATAAAATACAGTTCATAGATCGAAATGAAGGTATTATCATTTATATTGCTTGTTAATACACGAATATAAATGCCCACTGTTTCGAGCGCACCGTGTCAGTATCACGAGAGCCGCGGGCGAGAGTGGACGCGTAGTGAAACTATTGAGTTTACGTGTGCGTGTGTGAACCAGTGAATTGCTGTGAAGTATCGACTATTACAGATACTAAAATATAAGGAATTAAATATTTGATAGTTTTATTTAAAAAAAAGTTACCTCCACACTAGGATTTTCTCCTGTATCGTGGGGTCAGTTTACATACATAAATTTCACAAGGATAAACATCCAAATCAATCAAATTATTTGTAGGCCATACAAATACTTGTTCCGTGCGGGATTCGAACCCACGGCCCTTAGCGTTGTGACTTATTGCTAAGCCACTGCGCCACGGAGCCGCCAAAAACCTTATACAAAAAAATTATTTGTAATTATAAAATAAAATAAAAATTTAAGGTATGTACACAAGAACAAACATAAGTTAGTTTCACGTTTACAAGTTTCTCGAGTCCATACAGCCAGTAATTCCATCATGGGGCAATGTGTGTGAAAATATGCAGGCCTTATCTATCAAAAAGTTTAAAATTTTTACCAAGCAAAAATTGTTTAATAAATATTTATTATGCTAATACAGTGTACGTGAATGATAATAACCCCTGGCAATGGGGTGATCACTACCATGCTGTTTCTGTTTTCATACTAATTGTATACAATACTTCAAAAAAAAAAGTCCCACAGGGTTTCTTGCTGGTTCCCCTAGGACAAAGGATTTTTTTGGAATCAGTACTAATAATAGTAAAAAATTACTTTCAATAAGAACTACATGTAATCTATACGTTAAAAATGGTTCTATGGTATTCTATTCTTATATACTATAACTTCATTAACATCTGTCTGTGATGTTGAAGGCTGCTCATGTGGATGCAGACGGGGCAGTAAGTCAGGAAAGGGGGTTTTGAAAAAAAGGTAATACACTTAAATAGCTATGTAAAACAGTAGTTAGTACAATACTACCCTTTCACTAAGGTTTTAATTTTTTTAAATTAATTAATTGCACAGTAAAGGATGTTATTGCTTTTAAAAGTAGCATTTTTATATTTTTATTATAACATGATGAGCATAAAATGTAGTTAACTTACATGTTTTATTTATAAAACTCATTTATCAAAAATCACATATTGATTCTTATTATTTGCCATAACAATTCTTAAAAATAGAAAACCTCTCTAAAAATATACTTCTTAGCAAAACTTAAAGATTTAATTATAGAGATCAAAAATTATAATGTTTATAATTATAGTGTTATTTGGCACAAAATTATTCTCATTAACTTACAAACAACATGAAAAAGCTTTTTAACATAAAATTGTTTCAAAAGGACTTCTACAAAAGGCACCTTAATGAAAAACAATACTTAAATATAATTAAGAATCACTGATAAGTCAACTTTTAGAATCAGTGTTACCTGGGAGATTATACCAACTTACGCTGTTTCAAAAACTAGCCTACATTTTATCACATTCACCGATCATATCTATTATCATTTAATTACAGTGTTTAATTTTCTGTGCCTTATTACTCGTTTGCTAAATTTTCAACATTATTATTAACACAAATTTTCCCAAAAAAGTCTGCAATTAGCAGGCATTAACGGACACAGGTTTTGAATTATGTTTTTCCTTTTGTCAGTAATGCCTCTTTCAGAAAATCTAGTACAAGGTTAAGGTATTTCTTTTAATTTGAGGATTTTCACTTTACTGGACATATTCTCTTTGTGGCAAATTTTATACAGAATACATTGGGCACAGAAAATTCACTCCATAAAATTTAAATAAATAGCGACTCTTGCTATGCATGAGAAAACACCAGCCGCGAAATAATAAAATAAAAAAGAATCATCAAAATCTGTTCTCCTAAAAACAGTTCTAAGGTAACTTTCAAAAAGTTACCTTATAAGTTGGTTGAAAAAAGAAATATCTGACATACTGCTCTCTCGGTTACCATGGCAGTATAGGCTGTAATAAATGATATATCTAATAATTGTCTATCTGATAACCATCAGTAAGCTTACTCTTGAATCCAATAACAATTTCGATCCAATGTCAATTTCAGTTATTAATATTGTTGTTTTAATTTTTCCACCACAACAACAATATATAATAATTTTGTTACAACAACAATAGCATTACTGTAATTTAAAATAAATAAGACATCAAATTTTATCAATGTTTCCATGATATTTTAAATTGATTTGTTTTCTTTTAATTTCTGTTGTAAAAGAAACAAATTTTTGGTTTATTATAAATATAGTTTTCACTGTTATATAAAAAAAAAAAAATTAATAAATTTAAGAACAGATACATACTAATGATGATAGATTAATTAAAATATTTCTTTATTAAATAAATGGTTAAACATTGTATCATAGTTTTATTAATAAATCCTTATTAAAATTACATTACCTATATAATTTTATTTTTAAAACTTATAAAATTATACATGTAATGTAACTTAACATTATATTCATATTTCCTAGATGTGACATCCGCCAATAAACCTCTCAGAAATGAGAATAGACCTCTGCCCAGCAGTGGAACATATAAAGGCAGTAAATTAATTTTTTTAGGCTAATATTCATTAACAGTACTTCATTCGTAATATGTCTTCTGAGAAGATTCTTCTCCTCTGAGGTTACATTTTTATTCATGGCTTAATATATAAGTCCTTAATAATGTACCTCGTAATGTAATGTACCTCGTGAAACTCAGTGCCGGACCACTAAACAGCTGCTTCTCAGAACTCCTTCTCATTTCACAAGCCGATGTGGTGGATCCTTTACTGTAAGGGCGGTCAAGCTATGGAACTCACTTCCACATGACATACGTGCTAGCTCTTCTCTTGATACATTTCGGAGCAGAGTAAAGAAATATTATCTATCAACTTAGAATTACAAATATTTATATATGTTATGTATTTATATGTATAATTGTATATATGTATATTTATATATGTGTACATGTATGTATATATGTATATATATATATATATATATATATATATATATATATATGTGTGTGGATGTGTATATGTGTATGTGTTTATTATCTTTATTAGTATATATGTATGTAAATCAATAGAAATAAGAAAATAAATTATACTTATATTTTATACACTTATATGTTAATTATCAACTGTAACTTTAGCCAATTTCTATTAAGTAGTGTTAAGTTAAATATTAAGTACGCACGCTGCTACCTATTTGCTAAATATGTAAAACTATTTCGCTTTCCCAATAGGTTTGCTGGAAGAAAACTCTTACTAGGGTTAAGCTCGCCTTTGTACATTTTATTTGAATATTTAATAATTGTTACCAACTTAGTGTGTACAATAAAGAATAAAGAAAGAACAATAGCATTACTGTAATTTAAAATAAATAAGACATCAAATTTTATCAATGTTTCCATGTTATTTTAAATTGATTTGTTTTCTTTTAATTTCTGTTGTAAAAGAAACTAATTTTTGGTTTATTATAAATATAGTTTTCACTGTTATATAAAAAAATTAATTAATTAATTTAAGAACAGATACATACTAATGATGATAGATTAATTAAAATATTTCGTTATTAAATAAATGGTTAAACATTGTATCATAGTTTTATTAATAAATCCTTATTAAAATTACATTATCTATATCGTTTTATTTTTAATACTTATAAAATTATACATTTAATGTAACTTAACATTATATTCATACTTCCTACATGAAAAATCCGCAAATAAACCCCTCAGAAATGAGAATAGACCTCTGCCCAGCAGTGGGACATATAAAGGCTGTAAATTAATTTTTTTTAGGCAACATTGATTAACAGTACTTCATTCGTAATATGTCTTCTGAGAAGATTCTTCTCCTCGGAGATTGCATATTTAGATTTTTATTCATGGCTTAATATATAAGTCCTTAATAATACAATAATTAGCCCTAAACTCATCATCACTGATAGAAAAGACTAAGTCTTTAAAATGTATTATAGAAAGCTCATTTCATCTTTATTTTAATTGTAATGCACAATTATAGCGTAGAATATTAAACACAAAAGCTAAATGTGCCATTATTTTATCGCAATGAATAAGATAATTGCAGAAAACAAATAATTAATATGAACACTTCATAAAGATAATATTTTGCTATTGCCTAAATTTCAATTCCAACTCAATACAACACAATATGCAGTTGTGAACTAATTGTCAAAACTGTGTCAAGAGTATTAGATTTTGCTTACAATCGGATTGGTTAAATTCAATTCTAATCTCAATTAGTTCACACAATCACTACACAATATTAAAATAATTTAGTGCTACAGTCCCTATCAAGAGTATGAAATGTTATAATTTCAATTCCGATTGATCGGAATTGTTTTCAAGAGTAAGCTTGAAGGTTTTTTTAAGGCGAAAAGGGGGCAAATGAGCATACAGTTTATCTAATGGTAGGTTAGTAGTTAGTAAAGTAGTTATCAAGTTTATAAATCCTTAAGAACATTTTGTACACTTATTATATTGTATAAGATAAGATATAATATGATTTAAGTAGCCACCCCAAGTACATACTCAATTCCAAATTACCTTATAGAGATTATAAAAAAAAGTTTGAATCATTTTTCGCCCGACATACACATTCAATGAATGTGACACCTACATACAGGTATCTAATTCTACCATTTAAACATATACATGCTAATTATATTGTTTTTAATTTAAAACTCACCTTCTAGATACAAACTTGGAACAGCTGTTATGATTAAACGATGACTTGTACTTATGTAATTTGATTCAAAGTGGTAATCACATATCTTTTTAGTAGTGAAAATTTTCATTGGTTCTATTCTAATCTATTTCCATCTTTCGACATCCAAATATGGAACATCTTTATAGGATGAGGGAACCTATGTATATATACACCTGAAAATAAACATGTTCTATTAGTATAACAGTGTGAAATTGTAATTCCAAGTAACCTTTCCCGTTGAATTATCAATATGTTTAAGTGATAGGTTTTCAAACATTTCTTACCTTATTCGTCGCATCCAAAAACACAAATCTTTCTTCGTGACGACATCGTAAGAATAAAATAACAGTAATGAATGCAATGTAACAAAAATATTAAGCATGTATATGTTTAAATGGTAGAATTAGATACTGTATGTAGGTGTCACATTCATTGAATGTGTATGTGGGGGGAAAATGAGTCAAACTGTTTTTTTATAATGTCTATAGGGTGGTAATTTGGAATTGAGTATATACTTGGGGTGGCCACTTAAATCATATTATATCTTATACAATATAATAAGTGTACAAAATGTTCTTAAGGATTTATAAACTTGATAACTGCTGTACTAACTACTAACCTATTATTAGGTAAACTGTATGCTCATTTGCCCCCTTTTTGCCTTAAAAAAATCTTACTCTTGAAAACAATTCCGATTGATCGGAATTGTAATTATAACATTTCATACTCTTGATAGCCACTGTAGCGCTAAATGAGTTTAATATTGTGTGGTGATTGTGTGAACTAATTGAGATTAGAATTTATCCAATCCAATTGTAAGCAAAATCGGTACTCTTGACACAGATATCTGTCTAGTATTGAGTTGGAATTGAAATTTAGGCAATATTAAAACAGTAACCTTATGAAGTGTTCATATTAATTGTTGGTTTTCTGCAATTATCTTATTAATTGCGATAAAATAATGGCATGTTTAGGTTTTGTGTTTAATATTCTAAGAACTAGTTTCACCATACTCTGTTAGTTAGTTTTAACATCCAATTAAATAGATAACAGCCCGTTAGGCGTGGTGAGTGTTTCACCACGTACTAACGAATGGTTAATTCTCTTAACAAGGCGTTAAAGTTAATTACTGCTCCAAAGGTCCGTTAATGCTTTTAACGGCTGTCAATTTTTTGTCAGTTGGTCAAATAAAATGGAAGCGGCGTATAATTTTATTTTTGAACACGAAAATGATGATATTTTAGAAAATTTAGAACTTTTAGATAATATTGTTCGACGTCCTAAGACATATAAAGAGCGACGTGATTATTTTGAAGAATATGACGATGTAGATTTTAGGACAAGGTTTCGTTTATCGAAAGAATCTTGTTTGGATGTTTTGCAAATGATTGAAGATAAACTTGAATATCCATCAAATCGGTGAGTACCTACTTTAACATTGCCTTATTTTGTAAATTGTATTAAAAATATGTCTATGTTTTGTTATTTAGTACAACTTTTTACGTAAGGTGTTTAATATTAGTTATTAAAAATGTTCGGATGCTAATTCTGCCGTGCCAATTGAAAACGCAGTAAAAATATTTTTGATAAATTGAGTTATATATAGAGTTGGATAGAGTTCATCACGAAGACTAAAATATTTAATAACTCGATTTATCCAAAAACCTTCCTTACTTTATTTCTAATTGACACAGCAGAATTGTAACAATTTAAAAATTCACACAGTGTTTCCACTTGTAATAGGATCACTTCATCATCTTTACCGTGAATGTTACACAAAGCATCAAGAGAATAATGATATGTATGACGGGCATATATGAAACTAACCTAAAATGTTGTTTGCTTACAGAAACAAGTCGATATCGCCAATAAACCAACTTCTTCTAACTTTGAGATATTATGCCACTGGTTCACAACAAATAACTATGGGTGATTACTGTGGAATGAGCAAATCCACTTCTCACAGAATTATACACCGAGTTACTGTGGCTATAGCGTCACTCGGTCGCCAGTTTATAAAATTTCCTGCCTCAGAAGAAGAAGTAAAAAAAGAACAATTACAATTTTATAACATAGCACGCTTTCCTAAGGCACTGGGTGCTCTGGATTGTACACATATACGTATTCGTTCTCCTGGTGGGGAAAATGGAGAACATTTTAGAAATAGAAAAGGCTACATGTCTATAAATGTGCAAGCAATAGGAAATGCTAACTTGGAAATTTTAGATTTGGTTGCGAGATGGCCAGGAAGTAACCAAGATCAAACTATTTGGAACGGATCATACAGAAACACTATATTTGAAAGTGGTCAATATGGTGATGCCTTTCTTTTAGCAGACAGTGGTTACATGAACCGACCATACATGCCACTGCAGTATCCATTAACCCCAGAGGAGAGATTGTACAATGAATCACAAATAAGAAGTAGGAACCCCATTGAACGCCTGTTTGGAATATGGAAACGTCGATTCCCAGTACTTACATTAGGTATACAAGTACAGTTGAAAAATTGCCTTCCTATAATTGTTGCTACGGCTGTGTTGCACAACATCTTAATAAAAGCAAAAGAAGAGCTGCCATCTGATGATCCAGAAATACAACTTCCTGCTCCTTGGGACGATTTAATTGAACAAGGGCATATTAGAGAGCACAGACATAATGATAACATAAACAGAGATATAAATCCTGTGCGCAGAAGTCTTATTAATAATTACTTCAGAAGTTTGCATTTACAATCATTATAAATAAAAGTCATTTTACAGTGTAACCTAATTTTTATTTTTTGCCAAAGATAACTGTAACTCTAATAGTTCAGTTTTTAATCTTTCTTGTTTAAGTTGCTCGTCGAGCAATAAATTTTTCTTTTCTGCCTCAATTTCTACATTTTTTTTCAAAATTTCTACTAGCTCCAACTTGCTAGCCAGTAAATTGTCAGCCATTGAAGCCCTTGGTCTTCTCCTGTGAAGCCATGTCGGACTCCCCTTTTTTTTTGTAATCAGTGCATCTGACATTTTGGTTTTTAGTGCAGCTGGAGACCAACCATGCCAAATATTATCCTTATCCTAAAACAAAAAGTATGTTTATTATATTCAGTTCAAACTTCATTCATGTGATAAAATCTACATAAGCAGTTTGAAATGGCATTGCACAATCCTGTACCAATAACAGTTGGCGATGAAATAGTATATTTGTGATGAGATTGGTACCTGAACTTCACAACGACTTCTGCCATCAATTGCTTCCTTATTTAAACCCTCTGATTCAGCCAAGGAGCTATTCAGTCCCGAGGAACCAGCTTGGTCAATCTGAAATAAAATAAATATTAAAAATAAAATCTATCTGTATTGAAATACATTTATATATTATATCTTAAAACAAAGTCTATTTGAGTTAATCTGAAAATCTACTTTCAATTTGTTTTAGTTGTTAAGTAGGTAGTTAAAGTCATCCATGTAAAGGTGCTATAATAAGTTAATTTAAGATTGTGACTACTTAGTGGTATCTAAGGGTATTTTATGTACATATTTTGTGTTGAAATATACAGTATTACACATAAATTAAAGACATAGAGAACTAGCTAGTATGTTTAAAATTACCACAGTTGAACAGCCAGGTACTGCATCTAATAAAACAATGGTCGGTAATACTTCTGCAACTTCCATTACTTTATTCGACGGTGTAACCGAGTCTTCTTGAAATTGACCATCACTATCAAATTCGTTATGAAGACCATCTAATGTAGGGCCAAGTAATATTTCTACTTGCTCTTGAAAAGGCCCTGGTGGTGGATGATTGGGCTTGCCCCCACCTGGAAATAGCAAAGTATAGATTATGAAACAGTGTTAACACTAAAAAGGAGCGTAAGTAGTCACTAGGCATCACTACAACACTACTTATGTCTTGTTTGCAGACTAGGAAACCACTGAATGAATTTTGGTGAGAGTTTGGTTTACAGTCAGAATAGTTAGGTATTTGGGCTTAGCTTTCCATTGACGTCAGTGGAGTTTGGTGTTGATACGTATTTTTACAGAAAGATTACACTATTATAAGCACACACACAAAGTCTCAATATACGGAAACGCGTAATTTTTGAGAAAAGAATAATTGAAAATCAATTATTCTTGCAATGTTTATGTCTAATCTGCTAATAAACTGGCGCCATTTTGTAATGTCATTGTCGACGTCAATAGGGATGTCGATTCTTTCCGAAAAAGATCGATTTTTAAATCGATTCAAATCGTAAGCTGATGTATCGGTTCACAAAAAATCGATTTCTAAAATATCTATATTTTTTTAATATTTCTATTTATAATGTAAATATAAACCCATTTTATGAAAAACAAGAAAGATACCATGATAAATGATCTCTTATTGAAATTTGTTTTATTTAACAGTACCTATTAGGGCAGATAACAAATAAAATAGGTTAGGTTCAACTTATGTCAAAGAACCGAATTGATTGACCCCGACTCCACCTGGTACGAGTCTGTCCTACCCCTAGAGTGGTTTTATAGAGCCGGAGGCGCGTAGGGGGAGCAGCCTCCGCCTGCTGTAACAAATCATAGGCATCGGACGAGCCGGAGCGGCTGAGGCTGGTCGCCGAAGGCGACCAACAAGCCGAAGCTGCGGAGGCGAGGAGGGATGCCTGCGATTTGTTACGCTAAGGCGTAGAGGTTGCTCTTCCCGCAGCGCCGGAGACGTAGCAGTCTCAAAATAAATACAGAAATCCTTATGAATCAGTCCCCTTATGTTTTTATGATGAAGGGGATTTTTTTTCTCATAAAATGGATTTATATTTACATTATAAATGCAAACATGAAAAAAATATCGATATTTTAGAAATCGATTTTTCGGGAATCGATACATCAGCTTACGATTTGAATCGATTTAAAAATCGACCTTTTTCGGAAAGAATCGACATCCCTATTGACGTCGACAATGACATTACAAAATGGCGCCAGTTTATTAGCAGATTAGACATAAACATTGCAAGAATAATTGATTTTCAATTATTCTTTTCTCAAAAATTACGCGTTTCCGTATATTGAGACTTTGTGTGTGTGCTTATAACAGTGTAATCTTTCTGTAAAAATACGTATCAACACCATACTCCACTGACGTCAATAGAAAGTCGTACCGGTATTTGAAATAGAGATCATAAATTATTACTGTGCTACAATGTTTGAAAACTATAACGTGTTATTAAGTTACAAATAGATCATACCTGTTAAGAAAATCTCCTTCTTAGTTGCAGCTTTGTCTTTCCTTGTCGTTCTTTTAAGGTTATCCCAACAAGTCCTAAGTTGGTCGGTATTTCGGACATTGAAACTACTCAGGGAGTTGAACTCTTCCGTGAGCACCTTCCAACCCTCATTTTTATGAGCAATCGTCACTGCATCTGTTTTTTTGTTTTCTATTATATGTTTATGTTTTAGAATGAGTCCTATTAAAATTTCTTTTTCATTAGCACAGAAATTAGGTCCACGATTTTTTTTCGACATTTTAAAACACTAATTAACTAAAAATTACGAAATTTAGGAATTAAAAACCACCACAAAACGAAATCTACAAGCGCGAATCCGAAAATGTTTGACGTTCAAAACGACTAATATAGAATTACACTGTTTACGGAACGTTTTGTATAGGCGCCATAACATTTTGATTTGGCTGCATAATAACGAGAGTGAAGTGTAAAAGATTGACAAGTCAGACCGGTCGGTTTTGTTCACTTGATCACAGACAATATCTAGTTTATGTTTGATTTAGTAACGCCTCGTTAAGATCCCTTTATAGAACGTAAACATTTTTGACGTCGACGTCAATTTTAACAGAACATTTGTTAATGGGTAATTAAGAATAGTTTGGTGAAATCGGGTCTAAGCCATAATTGTGCATTACAATTAAAATAAAGATGAAATGAGCTTTCTATAATACATTTTAAAGACTTAGTCTTTTCTATCAGTGATGATGAGTTTAGGGCTAATTATTGTATTATTAAGGACTTATATATTAAGCCATGAATAAAAATCTAAATATGCAATCTCCGAGGAGAAGAATCTTCTCAGAAGACATATTACGAATGAAGTACTGTTAATCAATGTTGCCTAAAAAAAATTAATTTACAGCCTTTATATGTCCCACTGCTGGGCAGAGGTCTATTCTCATTTCTGAGGGGTTTATTTGCGGATTTTTCATGTAGGAAGTATGAATATAATGTTAAGTTACATTAAATGTATAATTTTATAAGTATTAAAAATAAAACGATATAGATAATGTAATTTTAATAAGGATTTATTAATAAAACTATGATACAATGTTTAACCATTTATTTAATAACGAAATATTTTAATTAATCTATCATCATTAGTATGTATCTGTTCTTAAATTAATTAATTAATTTTTTTATATAACAGTGAAAACTATATTTATAATAAACCAAAAATTAGTTTCTTTTACAACAGAAATTAAAAGAAAACAAATCAATTTAAAATAACATGGAAACATTGATAAAATTTAATGTCTTATTTATTTTAAATTACAGTAATGCTATTGTTCTTTCTTTATTCTTTATTGTACACACTAAGTTGGTAACAATTATTAAATATTCAAATAAAATGTACAAAGGCGAGCTTAACCCTAGTAAGAGTTTTCTTCCAGCAAACCTATTGGGAAAGCGAAATAGTTTTACATATTTAGCAAGTAGGTAGCAGCGTGCGTACTTAATATTTAACTTAACACTACTTAATAGAAATTGGCTAAAGTTACAGTTGATAATTAACATATAAGTGTATAAAATATAAGTATAATTTATTTTCTTATTTCTATTGATTTACATACATATATACTAATAAAGATAATAAACACATACACATATACACATCCACACACATACACATATATATATATATATATATACATATATACATACATGTACACATATATAAATATACATATATACAATTATACATATAAATACATAACATATATAAATATTTGTAATTCTAAGTTGATAGATAATATTTCTTTACTCTGCTCCGAAATGTATCATGAGAAGAGCAAGCACGTATGTCATGTGGAAGTGAGTTCCATAGCTTGACCGCCCTTACAGTAAAGGATCCACCACATCGGCTTGTGAAATGAGAAGGAGTTCTGAGAAGCAGCTGTTTAGTGGTCCGGCACTGAGTTTCACGAGGTACAAGATACTCAAAACGCTCGCGGAGATATGGAGGTGCAAGAGGATTAAAGAGTAGAAAGTAAAGAAATGATAACACATGTAAGTCTCGACGTCTGCGGATAGGAAGCCATTTTAATTGAGCCCTGTACTCTGAAACATGATCAAACTTACGAAGACCAAAAATAAAACGTATACACAAATTTTGAACACGTTCCAGTTTGTTCAACAGCTCCTCTGAAGCATCCAAAAAACTAACATCAGCGTAGTCAATGAGAGGAAGAAGAAGTGCTTGAGCTAAGGTTATCTTAGTTTTTAACGGTAAAAACATCTGGAGGCGCTTGAGAGATTGAAAAAAATAGTTCACTTTTCTGCTAATCATATTAATGTGAGCAACCCAAGACAAATTATTATCAAAAATAACACCTAAGTTCTTAGCAGTCTCTGTATATGGAATTTGAGTATTATCATACGTTACTGCAGGGATCTTCGAACGATCTAATAAATTAAGCATATATGAGCTGCCGATAATCATTACTTGGGATTTAGCAGGATTAACAAGAAGACCAAACGATTTCGCCCAACTGCTTATGCTACTTAGGTCAGCATTCAGCTTATTAATAGCCTCATCTATATCTTGGACTTTGAAATGACGGTATAATTGCAAGTCGTCAGCATAGAGATGATAATGAGAGGTGAGAACAGTAGTGAGAGCGTTGATAAAAATAGAGAAGAGAAGTGGGGAAAGAACACCACCCTGAGGAACACCCGCCGTGAGATCACACCACTCGGAGAAATCCTCCTCATGGCGTACACACTGCGAGCGACCCCTAAGGTAAGAATTAAACCAAGAGATTACTGATGGTGAAATGTTTAAGGACGAAAGAATACCAAGAAGTATGTCATAATCAACGGAATTAAATGCACTGCTGAAGTCCAATAATGTTAGAACAGTGAGAAATTTTTTGTCCATGGCCCAGCGAATGTCATCAGACACTTTAATCAGAGCGCTGACTGTGCTATGGCCTGGACGAAAACCAGATTGAAAAGGGCACAGCAGGCTGTGAACAGTTAGGAAATGAGATAGTTGCCTCTGAACTATATTTTCTAGTACTTTAGATAAGATCGGAAGAATAGAAATAGGGCGGAATTGGGATAAAGATGTAGGATTAGAAGTTTTTGGAAGGGGAATGATGAATGCCTTTTTCCAGCAAGTTGGAAAGGAGCTCGTTTCAAGCGACGAAGAGATAATGTGAGTGATAATAGGGACAAGTTCATTAGTGATAGGTTTAATCATTTGTATACAAAGATTGTCATAGCCAATAGCTTTAGTGGAAATAGATAAAAGGCATTTTTTTATTTCACCATCAGTAACTTTACTGAAATTAAAAGGAGAACACAGCGGCTTAGGAATATTGGAGAGAAGATTAAGTGTCACAGACTTAATAGAGTCATCAATAGAAATCGGAGGCTCAGAAAAGTGCCGGTTGAGTGCAGTCAAATCAAACGAGATATTAGGATCATTATATGAGTTGCCTATACCCAGAGTTCTAAGAAATTTCCACATCTGAGCGGAATGAGAATTTTCAACCTCATCATAGATATGTCTCCTCTTAGCATCACGACACATCTTACTACAGCGATTACGTAGTTTTTATAAGTGAATAAATTTTCATTAGTAGGATGCTTCTTATAACGCCTCTTAGCTTTATCTCTTTTGGACATTACTGCTTTTATAGACTCTGAAAGCCAGGGGGCTGGAAAGTGTTTAACCCTGACTCGCTTAAGTGGTGCATGTGTATCGAAGAGTTTTAAAATGAGGTGATTAAAAGCATAAACCTTATCATTAACATTTTCGGAATTTAGAACAGGGGACCAGTCAATATTATTTACATCATCTCTCAAACGCTCCAGGTTAATTGATTTAAAGCTTCTTAAGAATAAGAATTTCGATTTGCGCCTAGGACGTTGAATTTTATAGGAGAGGAAGATAAGATCGTGGTAAGAGAAAGACGCAGATAGTTGACCATGCGAAGCAACCCGGTCAGCATCAGATACAAGAATAAGGTCTAAAAGAGAAGGGGTACTATTAGGCGAATGGTGAGTAGCAGAAAGAGGAAGAATATGTAAATTAAAAGATGATACCAGGGAGAGCAATTTTTTGCTACGAAAATCATTCTTTAACAGGCATGTGTTAAAGTCACCTAAAATAATGGTATTATCATAAAGCGGAGTAAGATTCACAAGTTTTTCTTCCAGAGAAAAAAAATAATTTATATTGCGAGAGGGGGGATAATAGACCCCAAGCAAAGTCCTAGAATGATTAATAGTAATTTCAATAAATAAATGTTCAGCAAAATTTGAGTAAATATTGGGTGAATGATCAACTATTTTATAGGGAATGTCAGCTCTCAAATAGATTGCCACTCCACCATAACCTTTGCCGACCCTGTCATTGCGTATAAGTTGAAAACCAGGGAGACAATACTGCACCGACGGAAGTGCAGGTTTTAGAAAAGTTTCAGAAACAAGTATGGCATCAACATATTTAGAATCAAAGGTTGATAAAAGGTCAGCGTAATGAGCATGAATGCTTTGAGCGTTAATATGGACTATATTAAGATTTTTACTATAATTACAGAATACGGCTACTAGTTGATCATCTAAATGAGTGGAATCATCGCTTAAGAGGGCCCTTCCCGGCCCGTCTATCGTCAACGCGAGCATGGTTAAAAAGCTTGTTGTTTCATCCAGCGCAATGTTAGAAAAAGAGGCAAAGCGAAAAGAGAAAGACAGCGTCTGAGCGTTCGGTTGGCATTCGGTAAATTACGGGCTCGCTACTATGGCGCATAGCTATAGTTTTGTAAATTTCTTTGCATGCCTACATTTAGTAGGTACCATATTATTTTATTATATTACTCTTTGTCTAGTATAGACGTGCCACTTGGCCTCGGAGATATGTGTGTGTTGCTTTTTACCAAACTAGGTATCGTACGTGCGCTATTTTTGACATGGAAATTATTTATGTTATAATTATAAATATAATATATTAAAGAAATTATTTATGTTATAAATAATTTTATAATGTTATAAATAATTTTCCATGTATAAAATAATATGTCGCAAATAAAAATAACTGTCACTCAGAGTCGGCCAACTCGTGTGTGTAAGTACACTCGGCGACACATCAAGCTATACATTTCCAGTATAACATGGCCTCGCTTTCTTTCAATTTCCCGTACAATAAGAGTACCACATAAACTGGTTTATATACCTTGATTTGTCGTCGTGCGTACAAGCCCGGCACGCAAACATTCACAACATATTAGTCGGCCGTTACACGCGCAAACATCAATACTCAGACATAAACTGGACTCAGTTTTGTTTTAGCAGGGTGTTCCATCCAACTTATATTGTTCGTCCATGTTATACCTAAATAGAGCACGAAAATGTAAAGGTAAATAATTTATTCTGCTTATGGAGTAGCGGTATAAACAGAATAAACTCTTTACCTGTATAGGCCGTTTGTATTTAGGAAGCTGAAATTAGGTAACGTACCTACTTGTACCGTATGTAAATGTCTCCAAATGTTGTTTAGGTACTAATTTGTACCGTAGTACAGGTGGTTGATCACAAATAAAGTAGTCTAAATAGAGTTGGGTATAAATATATATTTTTATTCTAAAGAACTTTGTTACACTTTATGAACAATACATAAAACAACCCGGTTGTCGAGACGATTCCGATTTCCGAACACAAAGAGTTTACTGTCAGAAGTGATTGAAAATTTAGTAAAAAAACATATTATTATCTAATAACAATAGTAATATTCTCATTCTCAATAGTAATAAAATCGATCTGCTTCAAAATCCTTATCCAAACAAAGTCTGTGTCCGTATTCACAAATGCCAGGTTCGTTTCACATAATAAAATAGCTAAACCTTCGCTAGCAAAATCAGTGTCCGGTATAAAAAAAAAGATCGTTGTAGTAGGTAAAACAGATGTCACTAAATATAAAATGCAACGGCACATTGACGAAGCGCAGTCAACAAATTGAATACCTACTAACAATTCCGAGAGGCCAGAGAGCCGAACGCGTGCGCCACCGGCGCTCGTCATTCAACTCCCCCGTCTCACCCCGCCCCTACCCCGCACGACTTGTCCCCCGCATACCTCTTACCGCCACTTAGCTAATAAGCAAGTGAGAACGCGATATTATTGAACGAAAAATAGTGTGCGGGAATTTCATAAAACTTGTTCCAGGAAATACGTGTTTTTCAGTAACCCACAAGTTTGTGAAATAAATTTTTGTCATTTAGTCAGTCTCCATTACATTGGCGAGGTTTCTGTAAAATAATTTCTTTACTTTTACTATTAGTGAGTACATTATGAACGACCAAAGTTCAGGTAAAATATATGCAAAAAAGCAGAATTTTGGAGGCTTATACTGAATTTGTTTCTACAAATTTAGATTTTTTGTTTAGATAGGAACCTAGATATAGTGCACAAAATACCTATTAATTATATTATATATTAAAATTTTCAAAGAAAGATCTATTACAACGCCATAATCACATACAAGCTTTTGTATGAAAAGTTAGACGGGTTGGCCGCTCTTAAGGCGCTTTTATAGGTCTTATCGGAAGAACCAGAAGAAGAGCAAGAAAAGTAACTATCATCAAATTCCAAAATATCACACATGCTAATCAAAACTATAACAGAAATTAAGCTACAACAAAAACAATAAAGATTAAATATATACTTGTATAATGTATAATAAAATAAATATTATATAAGTCTGGGTATAATACCTACAAAATAAATAATAATATGTTATGAAATATTATGAAACAGTAATTAAATTAAAATTAAAATTAAATTGCCAACAATTATGCACTAAACTAAACATTTCTTTCATACCTGCCGGCAGTGGCATCAGTAGAATTTTATAATTACATAACTTATTTAAGACTAATTAATATAATAAAAATATAGAAAAAGGACAGTCTTACCGTCAATAATAAAACAGACAAATATTATTTATGGATCCTGTCTGGCAAAAAGCCTGGTAGTATGTGCAATCAAATGACAGCATGACAGATATTACTAGCTGTCATTATGATTTATTTAATCGCTAATGTCATCATTCTGTCACTTAATAAACAAAATTATGAAGGTAAACTATAATAATATCAGAGAAAACTACGAACTACGATGTTACAGTTAAAGCACAAATTTGAAGGGATGCAACACTATGCAAATGGAGACTGCACAAAAATACAAATAAATTGTAGTAATTAAACACTAAGTTAACGCGAAGACACTATCTCTTGCCTGCGGTGCCAGTACGTCGACTTTTGGAAGCTCCAGCCGGTTCCCTGACCGCGGTCGTTGTCTTCGACTTCGACACAGGAGGCTCAACGATTTTATCGAGTTCGATCACAGAGCTAATGCGATGTCGAACGCCACCGCTACCCAGTACAAAAACAGAGCCTTCACGGGTCCAGCAATTCGATATTCCATATTTCCGTCGAGCTGCCATAAAGGCTTCATGTCGAGTCTTAGTTAAAAATTCCGACAAAGTGATACCAGTCCCCTTCAAACACGTCTTAGCTTGCCAGATCTTGTTCTTCACCTCTAACTCACACAACTTAATCAAGATTGGTCTTGGTTTGTCAGAAGAAGAAGTATGGCCCATGCGAAGGCAGCGAGATATATCTTTGGGCGAGAAACCAGACAACTTGAAACGGTCAACAAAAGTCTTCACTATTACCTGTACAGTGTCCTCGTTCTTTTCCTCCGGAAGCCCATGAAATAATAGAATCTTCCGCCTGCTCCGCATCTCTATATTATCCACCTGGTGCATCAACAGGCCTACCTGGTCTTGAAGATTGCGTAGGGCTGTCATGATAAATAATCTGAATGAGGAGAACTTGGATGTCAAATTGGCAGTGGAGGCTGAAGGTGCTGCAGCATGAAGCTCACTTTGATAGATATCCATGCGCTGAGTAAACATCTTCTGGAGTTGTGTTATTGACTCTTGAATGGCATCCATTTTGAAAAAATCTTGTGTAGTGATAATGCAGGAAAATTGTGAGACTGATTTTTATTGACTAAATAAGTTTGTAAACAGCAAGGATTTTACTGCCTGGCAGGTATAATGGTTAGTACATTAGTTTCCCATATAGTAACAACACTATTGTAATGTTTTATATATTAAAAATTTAATTAAATTGGGAGACTTTACTAAAGCAATCTACTTATTACACCTACCCACACGCGAAAAAAGTATTAAAGTTAAGTTGTTCTTGTATTATTTGGAAAACAGCAATATTAATAACTGAAATTGACATTGGATCGAAATTGTTATTGGATTCAAGAGTAAGCTTGCTGATGGTTATCAGACAGACAATTATTAGATATATCATTTATATATACCCTATACCCGGGTATAGCCATGAAGTTATATCTATAACTTCATGGGTATAGCCTATGCCCATAGATAAGAGTGTATATACTGAAACCTATACCCGCCGTGGTAACCGAGAGAGCAGTATGTCAGATATTTCTTTTTTCAACCAACTTCTAAGGTAACTTTTTGAAAGTTACCTTAGAACTGTTTTTTAGGAGGACAGATTTTGATGATTCTTTTTTATTTTTTTATTTGGAAGCTGGTGTTTTCTCATCTCATAGCAAGAGTCGCTATTTATTTAAATGATTTTATGGAGTGAATTTTGTATGCCCAATGTGTTCTTCTGTGCTTCTGTATAAAATTTGCCACAAAGAGAATATGTCCAGTAAAGTTTTTTTACCAGTGAAAATCCTCAAATTAAAAGAAATACCTTAACCTTGTACTAGATTTTCTGAAAGAGGCATTACGGACAAAAGGAAAAACATAATTCAAAATCTGTGTCCATTAATGCCTGCTAATTGCAGACTTTTTTGGGAAAATTTGTGTGTTAATAATAATGTTGAAAACTTAGCAAACGAGGAATAAGGCACAGAAAATTAAACACATTGGAAAGACTTTCCATTTACTCCCATCGAGTTGCGGGTTGATACATATTTTTACAGAAAAGTTACACTATTAAGAGCACATACACAAAGTTACAATATGCGGAAGCGCGTAAGTTTTGAGAAAAAAGTTATTGAAAATCAATTATTCTTACATTCTTTATGTCTAATCCTACAATAAAACTGACGCCATTTTTTTATTGTTATTGTCAGTAGGGATGTCGATTCTTCCCGAAAAATATCGATTTTTTAAATAGATTCGAATTGTAAGCTGATATATCGATTCCCGAAAAATCGATTTCTAAAATATCTATATTTTTTCATGTTTGCATTTATAATGTAAATATAAATCCATTTTATGAGAAAAAAATCCCCTTCATCATAAAATATAGGGGGACTGATTCAGAAGGATTTCTGTACCTATTTTGAGACTGCTACGTCTCCGGCGTTGCGGGAAGAGCAGCCTCTACGCCTTAGCGTAACAAATCGCAGGCATCCCTCCTCGCCTTCGCAGCTTCGGCTTGTTGGTCGCCTTCGGCGACCAGCCTCAGCCGCTCCGGTTCATCCGATGCCTACGATTTGTTACAGCAGGCGGAGGCTGCTCCCCCTACGCGCCTCCGGCTCTATAAAACCACTCTAGGGGTAGGACAGACTCGTACCAGGTGGAGTCAGGGTCAATCAATTCGGTTCTTTGACATAAGTTGAACCTAACCTATTTTATTTGTTATCTGCCCTAATAGGTACTGTTAAATAAAACAAATTTCAATAAGAGATCATTTATCATGGTATCTTTCTTGTTTTTCATAAAATGGGTTTATATTTACATTATAAATAGAAACATTAAAAATATAGATATTTTAGAAATCGATTTTTTATGAATCGATACATCAGTTTACAATTTGAATCTATTTAAAAATCGACCCTTTTCGGAAAGAATCGACATCCCTACTGACGACAATGACATTACAAAATGGCGTCAGTTTTATGGTAGGATTAGATTTAAACAATGCAAGAATAATTGACTTTCAACAACTTTTCTCTCAAAAATTTCGCGTTTCCGCATGTTCTAACTTTGTGTGTGTGCTTAAAATAGTGTAACTTTTCTGTAAAAATACGTATCAACCCGCAACTCGATGGGAGGAAATGGAAAGCTAAGCCCTGTAGGAATAATTAAATGATAATAGATACGATAAGTGAATGTGATAAAATGTAAGCTAGTTTTTGAAACAGAATAAGTTGGTATAATCTTCCAGGTAACACTGATTCTAAAAGTTGACTTATCAGTGATTCTTAATTATATTTAAGTATTGTTTTTCATTAAGGTGCTTTTTGGAGAAGTCCTTTTGAAATAATTTTATGTTAAAAAGCTTTTTCATCTTGTTTGCAATTTAATGAGAATAATTTTGTGCCAAATAACACTATAATTATAAACATTATAATTTTTGATCTCTATAATTAAGTCCTCGCCTACGAGGATGGGAGGGGGAGGGGGGGGGTCAGGGGAAGCCCCCCTACCCTTCCCCGCTTGCGGAAATGTATAGTTTATGAGTAATAATTTCTTTTGTAAAATCATAACCTCACTTTTTTTACATAGGAATATTGACACAAAGTTACTTCTGTAACGGCTTCGGCGCTACGGGAAATGCAGCCCCATCGCCCTTGCGTAGCAAATCGCAGGCCCCCGAGCGAGTCGTAGCGGCTGAGGCTGGTCGCCGAAGGCGACCAATAAGCCGAAGCTGCGGAGGTGCGGATTTGCTACAGCGGGCGGGGGCTGCTTTCCCTCCGCGCCTACGGCTTTAAAAAACACTCTAGGGGTAGGGCAGACAAGACTACGTGGAGTCGGGGTGTTCCGAGTCAGTTTTAGTACAAATTCGATCTATCTTATCTAAAGTCAGGTTTCCCTAAACTCTGCTATGATAGTGGTAAATGAAACAATGTAATTTTAATTATTTAATTTATTTTATACACATGCTTTATTGCTCGCATAATTTCTTTGAATGGATCCTTTTTAAACTTTTTTACATTTCGTCTCCACAAATACTCTACTATCACGTCTGTAAAACTTTGAGAATTATTATAATTTTGTTTTCCTCCTAACCTAACCTCTTCACTGCTCTCCACTGCGACTCAATTCGTTGTGTATGAGTCCCATCTTCAGCCACAAATGGATTGTCTGGGTCTGAGTGGTTAACTTTTTTATGTGTGTACCCGTGTTCTGCCAAACAATCATATGCCCGCCAACAATCAGTATGAATTGTGGTACCCGCCGCCACATGTCTCTGTATAAGCGGCACCAGTACCTCAGCAGACCTAATATTATCCGGGCACACCTTTAGTCTGAGATCCTCAGACCCATCTTCTATCATACCGAGCACCCAGTGGCCTTCGATGTGACGTCCTATAACAAATAAAATTAATATTAGACATTTAGTATGACAAAAAAAGGTGTAAACATAATCATACTTATATTTACCTTTATTGTATTTTCGTTTTCCAAATTTGCTCTCATCAATTTGTACAATCTTTCCAGTAAACTGATTCTGTTTCTCGAGGTAGTAAATAACAACTACCTCTCTGCAGTAATTGTACCAATCACATATTGTATTTGGGCTTAAACATTGTTGTCTCTGTCGTTTATATGGGTCTTCATGGATTGTTTGATTATTAGACCATCCTTGTGAATATACATATATGAGGTAATATATGTGGGGCATATCAAGAGTTACATTTTCAAAAAAAGTCCCTTGTCGTCGTGAGATTTTAACTCCACTGCCTCCAGCTTTCCCCTTACAGGATGCTTTAGCACATATGAAAGTACCAAGCGATTTGCAGCCACTTGAGTATGAAATTTTCATATTAGTTTTATGTTTGCCGCACTTTCGTTCCTTTAGGACCAGCCCTTCATCCTCACTATATCGAACACATTGCTCGTTCGTTCCAAGTTCACGCACAATATCCGACAGATTCCACATGAACATAATCTCAGACACGTATAGTCGACGCTTCACATAGTCGCCGTCGTCAGAGAAGTCTTCGTCGATGTGTGATGGTTCCTCGAGTAAAGCGTCAGATGCCGAAGAAGGCCCCGCTACGGGTTCGTAATCGCTCATTCTCAGGTCCGGTAAGCAAGCCAAAGTCCAAAGTAATGCAATCCAATCAAAACCAGAAACAAAGCCAAGGTCAAACGTAAGGGCAATCAAAGAAGTCCAAAAACAGAGCAGAAGTCGTCGAAAAAACAGGGAAAACACAGCACTAAGCACAAAAAAGAACATTCGCGTGACTACTAGAGAAACGGAATGACAATTTATATTTGACATCATAGATAATATATTATATTTGACATTTACGGTTGCCGACAACATGGCCGTCAACAACCATTCCGATTCACACTTTTTGCATCTGTTTTTGACATCTAATCTCATAACACTATACAAAATTGTCATATTTGCGTTTCGTTATACGGAATTTTTATTGAAATTTATTTTTGTCATAATTAATTAAAAACGCATTTCCGACATTCAAAAACAGTTTAAAATGTTCATGCTTAACCCTGACAAGCCTCCTAAGTTGAAAACATAACTAAAATCAAGTACCGGATATCTATAGCCAACCCACTAATTTTACAGTGTACGAATGTGTGCACATTCGTAACGGTCGATAGGTGGAGTTAAATGTTGTGGCCTATAAATCACATTCAATTTGGGGTAATTTCGAATAAAAGTTAACTTTAGCCTTATTTACTCGTATTTTCGAAAACTGCAATAATGGTATGTTATTATTTATGTATTTGAACTTAAGTTTAAAATTTGGCTACTCTTTGAAAAATAACCCTGTGTATGCTTTGCATGAATGGAACAATACTGTTATTAAAATCATACAGTATTTCAAATACACGCGTATGAAACCAATTAGTGTGACAAATAGTCACTGTCGAATAGTAAGTAATTACTAAAGTAAATCGAATAACAAACAAGTTACAGAGCATGCCAAAAAAAGACATCCATACATGCATACTCGAAAAACATTACCCTTTTTTTTTTTTTTTTTTTTATAAGATAGTAGCCAAGTAAAGAAAAAACATTAATTTAGGCTACAGAACGTGCCAAAAAAATAGACATCCATACATGCATACACATTACCCTTCTCCTAAAGTAGCCAAGTAGAGAAAAAAGATTAGTTTAAGCTACAGAGCGTTGCCGCCTGCTGGTGCCGTCGCTGGGAACCGCACGCCTCGCACAGCACCACCACTCGAACTCGCCACCACCTTCTCGTGATATACTTCATGCTGGTCCGCCAACAAGTACTCGTTGCCGGTCTCCTCATCTAACCGCTCAACGACAACGACCACTTCTGGACGAACATTTCGCCTGCAAGACAAATATGAAAATTACATAACATAATTTAGTTCATACATATTTTATGTAATACTAGCTGTTCCCCGCGACTTCACCTGCGTATTAATTTATGACCATTAGATTTCATGGGTTTTATTTTATTTGTGCAGAACCCTAATTATTCCTTATATATATGCGTCGAACGGTTCGTGTATTGCATTTTTATACCTGTGATACATTCTAAATTAAACATCCGATTTGAATGAATTACTGCTACATAAATACCCTTAATGATAAAACTATCTATTCAAATAAGAATTAATACTATGAAACTAACCAACAACCATCCTAGCTACCACGGCTCCTATAAACTATTAAATATAACCTCTTCCCCTCGGGCTTCGGTGGACATTGGACGTCTTTCTTGTACCATTTTATTTTAATTTAAAAATAGTATTTTTCAAAGTAATTCTATATTAGTTAAATATATTGAGCTACCAGGAGCTTAGTGCATAAAGAGAGCGTTGAACATTAACTACAGTGACGGGGCGTGAGTAGGACATAACAATTAAACAAAGATATCGCTATAAACTGACGCATCATCGACTCCTGCTTTAGGCCTATTTATATACCGACATAATATAATGTAATTTTTCATGCAAACACGTGGCAAGAAGTTTATGAAAATGTTCAAAAAGGCTTAAATAAAGTATCTGACTGGCTAATAAACAACCTTTTAACATTAAAAATATAAGACTTTATTAATCAGTTTAAATTTTTAGTAAGCAAAATTTGTTTACTAAAGGTTATTATACTACTTAAGAGTATGTGATTGATAATAATCCTTGGGTATGAGGAGATTGCTACCATACTAATTTTATTCTATAAAAAATATTGTAAATTAATTCTATTCACCAAAAGTCTCGCTGGGTTTCTAACTTGTTCTTCCCAAGACGGAGGCTTTTTCATATCTCTAATTTATACGAGTGAAGAATTTTCATTGAATATAGACAAAGTTTAAAAACTGTGGTAGCTTCTACTTACACATTTTTTTGAAATAGCTTTAATACAAACATAATAACAAAATAAACTTACGAAGAAGGTGGTGACACTGGTAATGGCGGATTTACTTGTGCTGGCTCAGTGGAAGGTGCGGGTCCTAAAGGGAGACTTGGACACTCCAATTGCTGTCCATGTTCATCAAACATGGCCAGTAGGGTAACCTCATTGGAGTTATCGAATTCCCCCTGCATATCCTGCTCCTGAAAAACAAGTAAGATGAGACATTTTAGATAACATATAACATATTTCTATGGTCATGGGTTGGATTGACCAGGATAGCACCATAGATAAGAGTGTATAGATAGCACTGCTGTCTTATAATTAGTAAGTGAGAAAAACCAGAGACTCCTATTCATAGATGTGTTTCATGTTTATAACCTGTCGGAAATATCTGCGAACCTGGCTTGATGACGTCATGCAATATGGAGAGATGGCAACGGTACTGGATAGACGATAACGGGCGGAAATATCTGCGAACCTGGCTTGATGACGTCATGCAATATGGAGAGATGGCAACGGTACTGGATAGACGATAACGGGCGGAGGTGCGGGAAAGCGCGAGGGGAAGCGCATTCCAGCGAGGTTCGCAGATATTTCCGACAGGTTATACGTCATATGATAGGTGTAGATAATTAATATATACAGGGTATTTTTGGAACGCTCCCGAAAACTAAGACAGGCGACAACACCAAGTATACCTTTGATCATGGGTCACAAATAAATTCGATCCTGATGAAAAAAAAAATCATCTTTTTACAAGATTTTATTAGCTTTATTCACGCGCCATCATGTTAGTACAGCTAAATGAAACGATAATTTCATAAAAAATATCATGAAAATACTGAAACATAAAACCAGCAGTGGAATGACTGAATTGATATCACCTGACCTGAGCTAGATAAAGGTCAATGTACGCGCGAACACAAATTCGCGCGGCCCGCAACTAGCGGGCCATCCCACAATACCTAATAATTTACAACACGTGTCTAAATACCTAACTTATCTACTTAACCTACTATTTTGCCACTGTGCTTATCTCCACGTAGCCACTTTAATCCGAATTTACAGGTTAAATAACCCAAATAACTGGTTCGATTCCCCGCTAATGAAGAAATACTTAAATGAAATGTAACCAAGGTTGGAGTCATGCGTTTTTATTCATCGTGTAGGTATGTTTATTATTCTCATGTATTCAGTTATGTACCTATTCAGATTAGTCTAGTACTAAGTTATTTAAAAAAAAATAGTTATGAAACAGCTTACTGCTCTAAATCCTCCGTGGTCTTATGAGATGCGGCTCAAATTGTGCTCCATTCATTTCAAGGCAGATTTGGGTGCAGGCGGGGCATCATCGTGTGGTCTTCGACACAGTCCGTACGTAGTTTCTCGAAAGCATCCACGATCCTTTGGCGCATTTCTTCAGCACTATCACATTCACGATTAAAAACCCTTTCTTTCACATACCCCACAAAAAGAAGTCTAACGGAGTCAGATCTGGTGAGCGAGGTGGGCAAGCGTGTGGTCCTAGTCTGCCGATCCAGCGATCATCAAATAGCTCATTGAGGCGCTCACGGACGAACCTCACGAAATGTGGAGGGGCACCATCATGTTGGAACTATGTGCGGCGATATTCAGCCAACGATAGGTCGTTTAAAATGTCAACCAACTGTTCATTTATAAAGTTTAGGTATCGCTGTCCGTTCAGTCGCTCTGGCAGAAACACTGGTCCCAGTATGCGATCCTTAAATAAACCTGCCCATACGTTAACCGACCATCGGGTTTGGTGCCCGGTTTGTCGAACAGCGTGCGGGTTAACCTCTGAATACACGTGTGTATTTCTTCGGTTCCACAGGCCGTTTCTGGTAAATGTCGACTCATCCGTCCAGATAATGTGCTCAATGGAACCAGGCACACGTTGTTGCTGGTATAATAACCAACGGCAGAAAACTCGTCGGCGGTCGTGATCGCCGGGAACTAAAGCTTGCACTTTGTGCAATTTGTATGGGCGCATTGGTTACGCTTCAACACTTTGTGCACTGCACAGTATGACACACTTGTTCCATCCCGACGTCTTAACAATTTATTTAGCGATACTTCGTGTACCTAGGTTCGGATACCTAACATGTTGACCACTATAAACGTACGCGTTAGGCATTATGAAAACAAAAAAGAATCCAAAAACGTAACAAAAACTTTAATATCAACACGTAATCACAAGTAAATTTATTAAACAAAACGATTGAACTGTCGCTCGCGCACGCGTGTACAAAATCAACACGGAACTGTCTCAAAAACTAAAACGAACGAACCCCGTCAAGGCTGAAACCTACTGCGTCACAAGCGTGAGGCGACAGGGTTAGGCATTCTGCCGTCATAATAAAAAAGGAAGTAACTAACAAAAACGTAAAATGGAAATAAAAAATAAATTGATGAATTTTTCTTTCAGACCCCGTGTCTAAAGTATATTAAAAGGTATCTATATTGAAATATATACGTAGAGACATGAAGATTTTAAGGACGAACTTATTTTTTTTTTTAATTTGTTTATTTATTTAAATAAAACGAATTTTCCTTTTCATCTTAGATTAAAAAATACACCTGGCAACACAAAAACATCGAAGGCAAGACGCATATAACTATTTGGGTCTTCCCAACCTAATAAATAAAACAAAACTACCATTCATTTAACATTTTTACATATTTTGGAAAGGTCATTTGAAGTTGAAAGGACGCTAATAGTAATTTACTACTTTTTTCTTAGTAAATATTAGAAAAGCATTGGTAGTGAGACACAAAAAATAACAACCCGCAACTCTTGAGTAATGATTTTAAAGGGGATATCATACAAGACTTACTACGATAATTAAAAATTAAAACATTTGTACAACCGACTTTAATATAAATAATTAAGGATAACTCAAAAACTATTGGTCTGACCTCGATCAAATTTATATGGGACCACATGTGAAACACCAGCTCTTAATAATAAGATATAAGCTCTTAATAATAAGATATAAAATAATAAGACAAGAATAATTTAAATTTAAGTAATCGATGCAAATATTGTTAAAGATGACGTAGCAACTGGTTAAATAAGTCTTTTCTTTTATGTTGAATTTGTATAAGTCTTTTCTACTAATAAAATGTCATCTGTGATCAACAGCTACGTCTAAAATTCTGACGATAATTTCTAAAATATTGATATTAGTGAATATTAAAAAAATTTAGTAGATGCGTCTTCTTATCATGAGTCGAATGGTATATTTAACTCATTTATTCGAAAATTGTTAGATGCGCCCTTTTTTCTTATGACCGCAGCATTGTTTCATACCGAGCTAGATACAGGTCGACAGCGGAGTGAGTGTGGGTACAGTCGCGTTCTAAAGTACTACGTGGTATTGGGCTATTGTTTTATAATATTATAGTAATTAATTGTTTTAATGTAGAATCATAATAGGTGTTTTACTAGCTACTTAGAACTTTGGAAGAGGTGGGAATTAAAAATAGATAATGTTTACTTGAGCATTGTTTGTTATTTCTATCGTAAAATATAAAGTAGTTTGTAACAAAAAAACTTAAGCTAAGGGTGACACGCCGTCCATTATGACGTCTTGGGTCACATGGAAGCCAGATGTTGATGGTGTGTTGGTGTTACTGGTTGCTACTTCATCATCACTTTCATCTTCGCTTGAGCTTCCGTCATCAGGTCGATCACATGGTAATTTTTTCGGTATTCTTCCTCAACAATTTTAACTTTACTGCACAATTTTCCCCATTCACCTTCTCCTATCATATTTACCTTTTCGTTCACTAGTTTAGTCATAAAACAATAGATATAAATAATTTTTTTTCCTTCCTTTTTAAAACATCGTCGCGAGTCGCAAAGTAAGCTGTGTATGCGACTGTATTTTTGGAGCGAACAAAGCGCGGGAACCAATAGCATGCAGGCACAGTAATACTGGCCAATATGTGATAAATCGCTCAGTGCCCAAGTTCAAGGCCAGCGTTTTTTTTTCACCGTTCGCGCGTACATTAACCTCCATTAGTCAGGTGATATCAATTCAGTTTCCACTGCTGGTTTTATGTTTCACTATTTTCATGATTTTTTTTATGAAATTATCATTTCATTTAGCTGTACTAACATGATGGCGCGTGAATAAAGCTAATAAAACGTTGTAAAAAAATGTTTTTTTTCATCAGGATCAAATTTATTTATGACCCATGATCAAAGGTATACTTGGTGCTGTCGCCTGTCTTAGTTTTCGGGAGCGTTCCAAAAATACCCTGTATATATAGTATATAAATACCAACATGTATATATATATATATATACATATATATATATATATACGGAACGATAAACCAACATAACAGGAGAGAGATCAGGCGCAGAACCAACGGTTGTTACATGCTTTTCGAGGTACGGGGGTGAGACAGCGCCAACTTCCTGACTCTGGGCTGCTACTGGGAATTTCTTAACGGAAAAACTTATTAAATAATTTTATTGACCCAACCCAGAATTTGGACCCGGGACCTCATAATCAGCAGTCACGTTATACAACCACTATATACACTCATATTTATAATTATAATAAAGACCAGAGTATAATAAATAACTTACAACATTATTATGTGAAAATGTTTCTTCGTTTTCGCTGAGATCGTCCGAGTTACACCATAAGTTATCAAATTCCGCCATTTTTCTGAAAATGTATGTATTACACACATGTGAACATTTTGTGTCTTCATGAAAATCGAAAAGAGTAAGAAGACAAAGTTTATAAAATTTATATATATGAATTATGAAATACTAAATTCTACACTTAAATATCTAACTACTATGTAGAAAAAAGCACTCGAAATTTCATAAAGAAAACAAATATATAACAAAATTATATCGACATCGTAATAATACACACTCAGTAGGAGCCTCTAATAAATCGAAATAAAATCAATCATAGGTATATATTTATTTGTTGTTTATGTAATGTTTATTGAGCAACGCCATTTTTGTTGAAAACAATTTTGCCATAATTTTCACGATTATATCGAAATTATAATATAAAACGTCATTTTTGCACATTGGACTGTATAAAATATGAGTTTCTGTGGTTTTTTTTTCATGATTTATGGTGATTATTTACACTTTATATTTCATTTTCAGTTAATTCTGACTACTTTATTTCATACGTGAACGACGGTATTTGAAATGCTAATTTTATAAATTGAATAAAAATTGTTAAAATACGAAATATAAGCAAAACTTTTTAAAAAACAGTGTAATTACATACCCTTGGTAAAAAAAAAAAACTGAACAAAGTTTTGTAAACTATTAAACACTCAAATTTTAAAAATAATACAGTAGGGCAAGAGTCACGCACACGACATTGGGAAATTGGGATATACTGTAGTAAATACGACGCATCATGGCGGAAACTCGTCATTTGAACTAAATACTCCTATTTTCTAGAAGCGTAATTTAGTAACGAGACTAATTCTAATAAAATTTTTAGAAAATTAGGTATATAGTTCTTATAAATAACATTTAAAAAATAATTGTTTTGATGGCGGCTGTACACGCTCGTCTCGTCGCGTCGCGTGCCTCTCGTCGCGTAGAGGTCCGACACGAGAGCACACCATGTATTGTACACACTCGTTGTATCACTTGAACTCCGGATGCGCACTGCGATGGACGTAGAAGAAACTGTTGCTGTGTTTTGCCTTTGCTATTATTTTATTATAATTTTTTACATATTTCCAATCAAAAGAAAATTAATAAGCCATGGTGGATGGTTTCTATTCACTGTAATAGAACCATGTAACTTCATATACTGTATTTAACAACATTGAACAATTTTCTTGATAATTTTTTATAATTATCATGGCGGCTGTACACGCTCGTCGAGACACCACGAGACAGGCCGAGTACGAGTGTGTACATGGTGCCCTCGTCGCGTCACGTCGCGTCTCGCGGTCCTCGTTCGCTCTCGGAAGCATGTCGGTTTTTTGCGCTCGAGTCAAAGGGTCTCGTGAGTCTCGCGATGAAAACGAGAGCGCGCCTGTACACACTCGTTCGTTTTCAGATAATTATAAAAATTATCCAAAAAAACTGGTTCAATATTGTCAAATACAATATAGGAACTTACATGGTTCTATTGCAGTGAATAGAAACCATCAACCATGACTTATTAATTTTCTTTTTATTGGAAATATGTAAAAAATTATAATAAAAAATAGCAAAGGCAAAACACAGCAACAGTTTCTTCTACGTCCATCGCAGTGGGCATCCGGAGTTCAAGTGATACAACGAGTGTGTACATGGTGTGCTCTCGTGTCGAACCTCTACGCGACGAGAGGCACGCGAGGCGACGAGACGAGCGTGTACAGCCGCCATCAGAAAACAAACGAGTGTGTACAGGCGCGCTCTCGTTTTCATCGCGAGACTCACGAGACCCTTTGACTCGAGCGTAAAAAACCGACACGCTTCCGAGAGCGAACGAGAGCCGCGAGACGCGACGCGACGAGGACACCATGTACACGCTCGAACTCGGCCTGTCTCGTGGTGTCTCGACGAGCGTGTACAGCCGACATGAGAGATCTACAAAATGACATTTTGAGAATCCAAATGGATTTGCCGAGCTTTGAAAGGTCAAGACTTTGACAGTTCATTAAACCAATTAGTCAGACCTATGGTCAAGCCGAAGACAATATCTTTTTTTTTTAAAGTGAGCGCTAGGGTAACGAAGATAGCAATACGTTGTCGATAAGTGAAATGTTTTGTGAAATTATCAACCACAGTTTCATTACACGGTTCTCAAAACATTGCAGTGTACGAATATCCATATCATGCCGTGTGTCGTAAAAAGCTACTAGACTTGGGGAAGTATTATTTTTAATAACTATGACCGACGTTATAGGTCTATAAAAACAACAGTGAAAAATCACTTACTTTGTCACGTCGATTACTCATTAGAAATTGACATAAACGTTATTTTTCACCGTGATGTTAGTTGTCAGTTATGATTAATAGGGGACAGAGTGAAACAAATCAGGATATGGGCAGCAGTGTCTACTCTCTAGTCTAATATGGACAAAATATGTGAGGCCCTGCGATTTTACCTTGCTTTTTAACCTGCTAAGTTGTCTCAATAATTATTATAAATATTACAAATATAAATTATTATTGATTTTTTTTATTTATAATATTTCACCATTTTTTAATGTTTCTTTTTGTCAAAAATTACTTCGCAGACGCTACTTACCAACGGCAGCGCGGTTATAAATTCTACTAATTTTCTGGGACAGGCGGGCTACGCTTCAGCACGTAGCGATCGTTCTCCTGTTCTCTAACCTCCATGCTATGATCTATAGTGGACTTTACTAGGCTCTATTAGGAAAAGTGGGAGGAAAAAGTCCGAACATGTTTTTAAATTTAATCTCGTCATTTGCTCATGAGCTCCTCTGTATGGCCATGACCCATGGCCAGAAGTAGATTGTTACGACCTTATGAAAAAGAAAAAATTGTAAGGAAACTAAAAGGAAAGGGAGGGGAGTAATTTTATTATTTGAAAAATATTTCTATGTAAAAAAAGTCATCAAATAACAAGATGAATTAATTTATTAAACAAGTTGCATAAACAAGTCCAATGGTTAAAACAATGATAAATCAAATCTAGTTTACTGATAAGAAAAAAATTCAAATATTATGTCACTTCCACAACTAAGGCAAATCTAACGAAGCCCCATATATTAAAAAATCCATCAAGCAATTTAGGTTACATACGTGCATACTTAAAAAACATTACCGTTCTTTTGAACTAGCCAAGTAAAGAAAAAAGGTTATACTATAAAAAAAAACAAAACATGCGGTAACAGATTAACCGCTCAACTATGGAGTGTAGAAGTAAGGAGTACCAACTGCCATACGAGAATAGTTAAAAAACTGTCCATCTGTAAGCACTACAGCGCTCGAGTAGCTACGAGGTATGTTAAAGCGCCGTAAAATACGTTGAGTGATTTTGAAAATAAAAATTTTGAAAGCAATAAAATAATTATTGTAAAAAGAATTATGGTGAGTCTGTGCAATAAAAAAAATTATAAAAAGTTCTTTAAAATTTAGACTGTAGCTACAGTGGCGCCACCCGTATTTAACGCCTTCCTACGGACACTTTTTTATACAGAGTTTGTACTCCTTACCTCTACACTCCATACCTCTTGATAGAGAGTAATTGTGTTCTGTGCTCCATACGCTCAACCGCGCTCAACAGTCAAAACATCCATCCCCGCTGTCAAATATCTATTGTCAGTAACTGTCAATGTCATCCATTACGGCGATTCAATTCATACCATTGTTTTACTTTATTTTTTCATTATTTTTGTTTACTATTATACTTCCCTTTTAGAATTAATGTTATAATAATATATAAATTTAGGTGAGAAAAACATGTTTATTATATTTTATTGTTTAAAGTATAATATTATACCCACATATTACATAGAATATGGTGAAACGGAAGATCTTTTGACAGTGCAGCGCTGAGTTATTATGGATTGATCTCGAACATCTATTGTTAGGTAACCTAAGGTAAATTGTATTCTTCATCTCGTACACACCCTCTCACACACGACATTTTACATATTTTTGTCTTTCTATTTACATTTTTTATAACCCACATGTAATATAAAGAATAAAGTTAGGTAATTTTTCCAAAATATAAATAAGTAATTTATGTTTATTATGTCCGGGGAGTGGCTCCATATGCTGAAATACAGGTTCTGGCCTAGTTCGGCAATGGATGCTATTTTTCATGTTATAAGATAAAATATTCCTATGTAGTTTATAAATAGACATATTGTTAAATAATATATATGGTAATAAAGATTATTATAATTATAGGAATGATGCCATTTTGAAAGATACTGTTGAGAGGTTAAGAATATCCACTAGCACCGTTTCGTCTCGTCTCGTGGGTGCCGTAAGACGCGTCGGAGGAAAACTGAAACAGAAAATGGGTAACAGCATCTTGATCTTCTTAATAATAACTAAAAATTACAGGTTTTTTTATAACCAACGATAAAACACAGAATGACTTTCAATAAGTGTTATCCGTATTGAATAAAAAATATTGTATTCTATTTATTCAAAAAAATTAAATACAAAATATTATAAGACAGATGGAAATGTCGGTTAGGCTATTTTGAAACAAATGCAAGTTTTTACATTCAATACATACAGAGTTATTTTGCAATAACTGGCCAAATTTGCAGAGAAAGTTCAGAATAAGTAATATAAGCAAATAGTGAAGAAAAATTAATTTATATTTTTTTTTGCACCCAGAAGCAATTGGAAAGGGCTACCCTTTACGTAGAGAGGCGGTAAATGCTTTATGCATACCACGACAGCCGGTCTGTCGTGGTTATGTGGGACTCACTGTTTCTAACCTAAAGTGGAGCCTAGGTGCTACCCACTAAAAACCGCCTGTGTGACTGACGATTGGCCGATTAAGCCGCTTCGTCGGATCGGAAGCGACCCTCTTTTGGGAGAAGAGGGCGCAGTTCAAAAAAATCTCACATACGGTCCTTTATGGTCCTTATTATGGTGTTTATCTTTTGAATTCAAAATGCATGGTAATGCACTGTTTTAACTAATTTTACAGTATACGAATGTGTGCACATTCGTAACGGTCGATAGGTGGAGATAAATGTTGTGGCCTATAAATCACATTCAATTTGGGATAATTTCGAATAAAAGTTAACTTTAGCCTTATTTACTCGTATTTTCGAAAACTGCAATAATGGTATGTTATTATTTATGTATTTGAACTTAAGTTTAAAATTTGGCTACTCTTTGAAAAATAACCCTGTGTATGCTTTGCATGAATGGAACAATACTATTATTAAAATCATACAGTATTTCAAATACACGCGTATGAAACTAATTAGTGTGACAAATAGTCACTGTCGAATAGTTAGTAATTACTAAAGTAAATCGAATAACAAACAAGTTACAGCGCATGCCAAAAAAAGACATCCATACATGCATACTCGAAAAACATTACCCTTCTCCTGAAGTAGCCAAGTAAAGAAAAAACATTAATTTAGGCTACAGAACGTGCCAAAAAAATAGACATCCATACATGCATACACATTACCCTTCTCCTAAAGTAGCCAAGTAGAGAAAAAAGATTAGTTTAAGCTACAGAGCGTTGCCGCCTGCTGGTGCCGTCGCTGGGAACCGCACGCCTCGCACAGCACCACCACTCGAACTCGCCACCACCTTCTCGTGATATACTTCATGCTGGTCCGCCAACAAGTACTCGTTGCCGGTCTCCTCATCTAACCGCTCAACGACAACGACCACTTCTGGACGAACATTTCGCCTGCAAGACAAATATGAAAATTACATAACATAATTTAGTTCATACATATTTTATGTAATACTAGCTGTTCCCCGCGACTTCACCTGCGTATTAATTTATGACCATTAGATTTCATGGGTTTTAAATAAAACTAATTTTACGGATTTTATCGCGTATATTAACTTATTTTACTTTCCCGACGTTTCAAGCACTTTACAGCACCCATGGTCACGGGGGGGACTGAGGTGTATGACGTCCCAATGTCATAGTTAACCACGGCTACCTCCAGATTAAAAATTATTAATTTTTGTTCCGATCTACGCAGTATGAACTTACAGTATCATGAAGTCTTGCAGTTGTATGCTTGGGTTGGGATTTAATTTTATTAATTATGGGATCCCAAGCAGATGGTAGCACCCAGCCATCTTCTCTATTGAAATTAGGATGTTTTTTGATTTCAATAGCCTCGCGAATCATCCTTGGAAGGAAAGGTGTTAGTAATTCGGAATCCTGATAACACCTTGAGCCACACTGTGTATAGAAAAAAGACCCATACAGATAGATATTTAAACGGTGATTCTCACCACCATCCTTCACAGTTAGCTACCGTGGGTAAATCTTTGTTTCAGAGAGCACGAGGGATCTGTGACAGTAAACACCTGGCCGCCGAGCTCCAACACGTCAAGCATGTTTTGCACGACAATAAGCTTCGGGTCCCGCGCCTACGTCACAGTGAACGAGTGAAGCCGGCCACAGTCGAGCGAGTGCCTGCTGTACTGCCATATGTCAGAGGTGTCACTGACAAGATTGGCTACATCTTGAAGCGTGCTTCCATTAAAACATATTTCAAGCCGCCGAAGAAGATTAGTCAGTTTTTACCATCAGTCAAGTGTAATATTCCTCTGCAAGATGGAGGAGTGTACAAGCTGGATTGTGAATGTGGTCTCTCTTATATAGGACAAACTAAAAGATCCATAAAAACCCGCGTTAAAGAACACATAGCTGATGTGAAGAATAGACGCTCCTGGAAGTCTGCAGTCTGTGAACACGTACTGGATCGCCCCCGTCACTACATTAGATTTGATAGACCACAAATCCTCGCTAAAGAACACCGATTCCTTCCAAGGATAATTCGCGAGGCTATTGAAATCAAAAAACATCCTAATTTCACTAGAGAAGATGGCTGGGTGCTACCATCTGCTTGGGATCCCATAATTAATAAAATTAAATCCCAACCCAAGCATACAACTGCAAGACTTCATGATACTGTAAGTTCATACTGCGTAGATCGGAACAAAAATTAATAATTTTTAATCTGGAGGTAGCCGTGGTTAACTATGACATTGGGACGTCATACACCTCAGTCCCCCCCGTGACCATGGGTGCTGTAAAGTGCTTGAAACGTCGGGAAAGTAAAATAAGTTAATATACGCGATAAAATCCGTAAAATTAGTTTTATTTAAATGTGTAGTGTTCGCGGTCATCCTTTATTACAAAGCAATTACAAAATAAGCTATCATTACACTCTAATTCTATTCAGTTAAATGTCATTGGTATTGGAAACAGCTCTATAAGTACTGTTAAGGAATTATGTGTTGCAAAAATACAATCAATGCATAACAACTATAATGTTCAACTTTCCTGTTATATTATTAATGAAATAACAGGTGATCTACCAAGGTGTCCTATTGATAGAAAACAATTAAACCTGCCAACACATATTGAATTGGCAGACCTGTCCTTTGATCAGCCATCTTCTATTCACATGCTGATCGGAGCTGACATCTTTTAGGACATTTTAAAGAGTGAGCAAAGATCCTTAGGTCTTAATAGGCCTAAGTTAATAAGTTTTCACCTTGGCTGGCTGATTGCTGGTCCTATACCATTAAATTATATTAAGCAAAGGCAACAAATCAATAAATCTCACTGCAATCATATACTTACAAATCAAAATAAAAACTTCACTCTTTTGCAAGAAATCAACGATGAACTACTTAGAAAATTCTGGGAACTTGAAGAGCTGCCTCCAGTGCCTAACTGTAGTAAATCAGAATTTGAATGTGAACAACACTTTAAAAAAAATACAACAAGACTATCTGACGGTAGGTTTTGTGTTAAATTGCCTCTTATTAACTCGGCAGATTGTCTTGGAAACTCATACAATTTAGCCAAAAAACGATTGTATAACTTAGAGAAACGATTTAGAAAAGATACAAATTTCAAACTACAATATTCACAATTTATACAAGAGTATGCAGATTAAATCATCTTGCCATATCGACAGTCTCAAGGCCTATTATTAACTACTTTCTTTGTCATCATGCAGTTTTTAAAGCAGGTAGCGAATCGACAAAAATTAGAATAGTGTTTGATGGATCAGCTCCCACTTCCTCAGGCTTCTCATTAAACGACATTCTTAGGGTAGGCCCTACCGTTCAGGACTCTCTCTTTTCCATTCTTGTCTCGCCAATACAAATATCTCCTGACAGCTGATATCGAAAAAATGTACCGTCAGATATATGTTGCTGAGGAAGATCGCGACCTTCAACTTATTTTATGGAGGGAAGATGAGTCTCAACCAATAAAAACATTGCGCTTAAATACCATTACTTACGGTACTGCAAGTGCAAGTTATTTGAGCACTCGATGTGTTTGGCAGGTGGGTGAAGAATGCAAAGACGAAGCTATAAAGACTATTATACAGAAGGATTTTTACATTGATGACTTAATAACTGATTCCAACAGTGAAAAACAATAAAAATATATACAAGAATCAGTCTCAAGCGAGCTCAATAAAGCATGTTTTCATTTAAGAAAATACAAAACAAATTTGCCTTCTATATTCAACAACTAGCTTATTACCCGCGGCTTCGCTCGCGTGGTCTTCTTTTTTACAAACATCATTAAATGTATTCCACGCCAAATTTAGTAAAGTTCGATCACTTTTAGAGTCAAGTCGGTGTCTGTGTTACTATGTCAGTTTTTAAAGAATTTTTGAATTGCCAAAGACTATTGGACCTAGATGATTGAAGGACACGTGCAGAAATAAGTTTTTCAGAATTGCATTAATATCATATGTCTAGAAATATCTACAATTTTTTTTGTATTGAACCTGTCTTCCGATTTAGCTATCCATAAGTAAGATAAATAGTTTTGGAATCCAAATTTATTATTATTATTTACTCTACATTCATTTATAATTTATTTTTATCAAAATAATGGTGAGTTCATGGTCTTTTATGCGATATTTGATTCATATCGTTGTTTCCATTTAATATTGACTGGCACCATAAATTAGATTCTGATTTTTTTTCTACGTTCGAGTAGACTTCAAAATTTCATAAATGCAGTTCTGATAATGATGAATACTACACGTATGATAAAACAAATTGTAATAAATCACGTTACATTTTAACTTCTATTTAAGCGGGTTGTACAAAACATACCTTTGGAAGAAAGTTCCATAAAAATTTGCCTAAAACAACGTATTGCTGATGTGAAGCACCGACGCTCCGAGAAGTCTGAAAGTATGTCAACATGTTGAGTATCGTCCCAACCATTATATCAGATCTGATAGAGAACAAATGAAACCCCGGCCCCCTCTCCATGGGTTTTGTATACTGCCCGAAACGTCATCAATTATAAAAGTTAAAATTAAACACGATAAAATCCTTATGATTACTTTTATTGCAAATGAAGTTCTATTCGCAGTGAACGTGGATAGAACTACACTCATGATCGAAAGCAGAAAAATATTCGACTTGTTGTGGCGGCGAAAGAGAATCCGCCACCTCGTATCGTTCCGTGTGTGTCCTAAGAGGCGATAGAGGAAAACAAACAGGAGATGGGGAACATCATGTTCCTGACAACAGTTCAAAATAATAAAGGCTGCGATTGCCAACCTGCCTGCCAAGCGTGGCAACTAAAGCAAATATCCAGCCTATTTGACAAGTTATGGGGGAGACCTATGTTCATTTCAGTGGACTTTTGATAGGTTGTAATGATAACGGTGAAGAGTTCTATTCTTTCGAATCTTTGCTACAGTTAATATTTACGGTAGTGTGAAAACAAAAACGTAACATCCGAAAATATGAATGATATAAATACAGCATAATTGCCCCATTAAAACTAAAAAAGTAGCGACCTACATACATGTCACTACTGGGCACAGGTCACAGAGCTTTTGGCCAAAAAAGTGCCAACGCTGGATCACCTCAGCTGGAGAACTTCTCAGATATTCAGATTTTTATTCATCGCCGAGAACGTGGTAAATCGACACTTCAAATTGCATTTAACATATATGTAAAAATATATAATAATGCTTATGTACTATGAAATTTACCTTTGCCTTTGACAAGTAAAATAAAATAAATCTTTGTTTAAGTAAAATCGATATTTAAAGGTATTTTTTCGCAACAGCCAATTCATTTCCATATCTAATGTGAGCTATGAAACCACTACTGTCACAAAAATCTTGATTTGTCTGATAATATGAAAACTCAAAAATACAAAAATCTATCAAACTGATTTATAAGTCTCATTAAAGGTATTAAAACTAAAGTAGCAGCTTACATACGTCTCACTACTGTGCACACGGCTTCCCATTACCTATAGTGTTTGTGAGCAGAAAAGAGTATGCCGCAATCCTTCAACTACTACTCCGACATTTAGGTTTGCCCACAAAGTTATTCTTAACCACTTCACTGGGTATGTGGTAAGTCAGCACGTAAAATTTCCCATAACAGATTCATTTGTCCTCAAAGGACTCATACACGTTTTGCTCCCTTGCCGTGATGAAATCTCACGGCGAGCTACACGGCTCTCGTATTTGTTTAAATAAAATTCATAAAAATTGAAACAAAGCTTTTGTACCATTGTTGACCATATCTACCGAGTAATTAGAAACCCAACGATGCCACGAACTATTCCATCAAAAAGAGATAAAATCACACAGTGCACTTAATATCCAATTATTTACATCAGATAACGTGATAACATATGAAGTAGGTAAAATGAAACCTATGCCGACAGACAAACAATATATTGAACTAAAGAGCAACGGCTTCACATTTGAAGGGGTCAGGGGAAAAACAGCTTTTGTCACATTTTTTGTTTTTTTCTGCTGGCAATGCAGTGTTAATGAACATGCCCGTCTCTATGTTTTGCCAAAAACAACCCGGACAACATAGACATATCCTCCATCTACGCCGGACAATAACATTCATAGTCACTGATAAATCTTGTATTTTTTTTTTTGGAGCTTATGGCCTGGTATCTAGACCTTTAGGCCAAGTCTTAAGTATTTTTATTCGGTTTATTGTAATTTCCCCACTCCTTCATGGTATACTGCTTCACAATATGTTGATGCGTCACATTGTGCAGTTCTTGGGAGATTTTGGCGGCAACTTGATCCAGCAGACAGCTGATAGTTGGCGATGGTATCTAAAGGTGCCTATGCAAACAAACAGCTTATCTTGAGAATCCATCACCATCAGAGCACTTGTTTCACTGTTTCCACTAATAGTTCACATGCGTAGACACTTAATACACAAAATCGCAACACTTTTACATATCAAAGTCCACTTCAAACTATTATTTAAACAATAATACAGGAGCAGCAAACCGCCGCCGGTCAATTTTCCGCCAAAACTCTCGATAAATCTTGTATATAAATTATAGGTACAGGGTAAAAACAAACTATGTCCATAGAGTTCAGGGAAAAAACATCCGTTGTCCATGGTTGACTATGACATTGACAGTGACACTTTTAGGTTATTTTTCTTTCCAATCGTTATACCCTTCAAAGCTCGAAAAATCCATTTGGATTTCTTACTTTGCAAATTTATGACCCCTACAAAGAGTATATAATAAAGTAATTTAATTAATGGACCCCTTAGAACAATAGATAAAGAGTATTCAGAACTTACAGTACAAATAAGCAAGGTATAAAGCGCACGTATCGCTCAATGCCCATTATGCCAAGCGTAAAATTGACGCCTATGCGTTATTATACTTAAGTTATTAATTTGATTATGTAAGTATTTGTAAATATTAGGTAAGCGATAATTATAAGGTATGTTTTAGCTCAATAAAACATGGGTACGAATTTATGAAACGATGTTTATTAATCAAACACAAAAATCTAATTAATTTACTCTCCCACTAAAAACCATATTATACAGGGTTAGTGGGAACTCGACAACTTCCTGGCATAGCATGATAAGGGAGTCAAAATGCTACAAATTAGGCTAGGTATGAGAACCGTCAATTCACTCTAAATCTCTAGGTCAGAATTAAATAAAATACACACAATAATTTGTAGGAAAATATTCCATTAACAATTGCTGTATTTGTTTAATGGTAACTAAATTAGTCAGTACAAAGATAAACATTTTTATTTATGTTTATTTTTGTACTCGTATCGGTATTTTTGCATAATATGTCCCGTTCATACCTACTATCATATTTCGCTGTCGTGGACGTTGGACATCAATACAATTTTCTAGAAATAAAATTAGTTATTCATCCAACTTATATCTACCTTGTACGGTACACTGTGGAGGTGAGCAAAGTGTATCATTTTTGTCTATCAAATTCGATATAAACTCCAACATGGAACGCTGATCATCTCTTTATCGAGAGCGAGTGAGCGAGAGGTTTGTTGATTTAATTCTTTAGAGTGAATGAGACGGCACGATATTGAAATCAAAAAACATCCTAATTTCACTAGAGAAGATGGCTGGGTGCTACCATCTGCTTGGGATCCCATAATTAATAAAATTAAATCCCAACCCAAGCATACAACTGCAAGACTTCATGATACTGTAAGTTCATACTGCGTAGATCGGAACAAAAATTAATAATTTTTAATCTGGAGGTAGCCGTGGTTAACTATGACATTGGGACGTCATACACCTCAGTCCCCCCCGTGACCATGGGTGCTGTAAAGTGCTTGAAACGTCGGGAAAGTAAAATAAGTTAATATATGCGATAAAATCCGTAAAATTAGTTTTATTTAAATGTGTAGTGTTCGCGGTCATCCTTTATTACAAAGCAATTACAAAATAAGCTATCATTACACTCTAATTCTATTCAGTTAAATGTCATTGGTATTGGAAACAGCTCTATAAGTACTGTTAAGGAATTATGTGTTGCAAAAATACAATCAATGCATAACAACTATAATGTTCAACTTTCCTGTTATATTATTAATGAAATAACAGGTGATCTACCAAGGTGTCCTATTGATAGAAAACAATTAAACCTGCCAACACATATTGAATTGGCAGACCTGTCCTTTGATCAGCCATCTTCTATTCACATGCTGATCGGAGCTGACATCTTTTAGGACATTTTAAAGAGTGAGCAAAGATCCTTAGGTCTTAATAGGCCTAAGTTAATAAGTTTTCACCTTGGCTGGCTGATTGCTGGTCCTATACCATTAAATTATATTAAGCAAAGGCAACAAATCAATAAATCTCACTGCAATCATATACTTACAAATCAAAATAAAAACTTCACTCTTTTGCAAGAAATCAACGATGAACTACTTAGAAAATTCTGGGAACTTGAAGAGCTGCCTCCAGTGCCTAACTGTAGTAAATCAGAATTTGAATGTGAACAACACTTTAAAAAAAATACAACAAGACTATCTGACGGTAGGTTTTGTGTTAAATTGCCTCTTATTAACTCGGCAGATTGTCTTGGAAACTCATACAATTTAGCCAAAAAACGATTGTATAACTTAGAGAAACGATTTAGAAAAGATACAAATTTCAAACTACAATATTCACAATTTATACAAGAGTATGCAGATTAAATCATCTTGCCATATCGACAGTCTCAAGGCCTATTATTAACTACTTTCTTTGTCATCATGCAGTTTTTAAAGCAGGTAGCGAATCGACAAAAATTAGAATAGTGTTTGATGGATCAGCTCCCACTTCCTCAGGCTTCTCATTAAACGACATTCTTAGGGTAGGCCCTACCGTTCAGGACTCTCTCTTTTCCATTCTTGTCTCGCCAATACAAATATCTCCTGACAGCTGATATCGAAAAAATGTACCGTCAGATATATGTTGCTGAGGAAGATCGCGACCTTCAACTTATTTTATGGAGGGAAGATGAGTCTCAACCAATAAAAACATTGCGCTTAAATACCATTACTTACGGTACTGCAAGTGCAAGTTATTTGAGCACTCGATGTGTTTGGCAGGTGGGTGAAGAATGCAAAGACGAAGCTATAAAGACTATTATACAGAAGGATTTTTACATTGATGACTTAATAACTGATTCCAACAGTGAAAAACAATAAAAATATATACAAGAATCAGTCTCAAGCGAGCTCAATAAAGCATGTTTTCATTTAAGAAAATACAAAACAAATTTGCCTTCTATATTCAACAACTAGCTTATTACCCGCGGCTTCGCTCGCGTGGTCTTCTTTTTTACAAACATCATTAAATGTATTCCACGCCAAATTTAGTAAAGTTCGATCACTTTTAGAGTCAAGTCGGTGTCTGTGTTACTATGTCAGTTTTTAAAGAATTTTTGAATTGCCAAAGACTATTGGACCTAGATGATTGAAGGACACGTGCAGAAATAAGTTTTTCAGAATTGCATTAATATCATATGTCTAGAAATATCTACAATTTTTTTTGTATTGAACCTGTCTTCCGATTTAGCTATCCATAAGTAAGATAAATAGTTTTGGAATCCAAATTTATTATTATTATTTACTCTACATTCATTTATAATTTATTTTTATCAAAATAATGGTGAGTTCATGGTCTTTTATGCGATATTTGATTCATATCGTTGTTTCCATTTAATATTGACTGGCACCATAAATTAGATTCTGATTTTTTTTCTACGTTCGAGTAGACTTCAAAATTTCATAAATGCAGTTCTGATAATGATGAATACTACACGTATGATAAAACAAATTGTAATAAATCACGTTACATTTTAACTTCTATTTAAGCGGGTTGTACAAAACATACCTTTGGAAGAAAGTTCCATAAAAATTTGCCTAAAACAACGTATTGCTGATGTGAAGCACCGACGCTCCGAGAAGTCTGAAAGTATGTCAACATGTTGAGTATCGTCCCAACCATTATATCAGATCTGATAGAGAACAAATGAAACCCCGGCCCCCTCTCCATGGGTTTTGTATACTGCCCGAAACGTCATCAATTATAAAAGTTAAAATTAAACACGATAAAATCCTTATGATTACTTTTATTGCAAATGAAGTTCTATTCGCAGTGAACGTGGATAGAACTACACTCATGATCGAAAGCAGAAAAATATTCAACTTGTTGTGGCGACGAAAGAGAATCCGCCACCTCGTATCGTTCCGTGTGTGTCCTAAGAGGCGATAGAGGAAAACAAACAGGAGATGGGGAACATCATGTTCCTGACAACAGTTCAAAATAATAAAGGCTGCGATTGCCAACCTGCCTGCCAAGCGTGGCAACTAAAGCAAATATCCAGCCTATTTGACAAGTTATGGGGGAGACCTATGTTCATTTCAGTGGACTTTTGATAGGTTGTAATGATAACGGTGAAGAGTTCTATTCTTTCGAATCTTTGCTACAGTTAATATTTACGGTAGTGTGAAAACAAAAACGTAACATCCGAAAATATGAATGATATAAATACAGCATAATTGCCCCATTAAAACTAAAAAAGTAGCGACCTACATACATGTCACTACTGGGCACAGGTCACAGAGCTTTTGGCCAAAAAAGTGCCAACGCTGGATCACCTCAGCTGGAGAACTTCTCAGATATTCAGATTTTTATTCATCGCCGAGAACGTGGTAAATCGACACTTCAAATTGCATTTAACATATATGTAAAAATATATAATAATGCTTATGTACTATGGAATTTACCTTTGCCTTTGACAAGTAAAATAAAATAAATCTTTGTTTAAGTAAAATCGATATTTAAAGGTATTTTTTCGCAACAGCCAATTCATTTCCATATCTAATGTGAGCTATGAAACCACTACTGTCACAAAAATCTTGATTTGTCTGATAATATGAAAACTCAAAAATACAAAAATCTATCAAACTGATTTATAAGTCTCATTAAAGGTATTAAAACTAAAGTAGCAGCTTACATACGTCTCACTACTGTGCACACGGCTTCCCATTACCTATAGTGTTTGTGAGCAGAAAAGAGTATGCCGCAATCCTTCAACTACTACTCCGACATTTAGGTTTGCCCACAAAGTTATTCTTAACCACTTCACTGGGTATGTGGTAAGTCAGCACGTAAAATTTCCCATAACAGATTCATTTGTCCTCAAAGGACTCATACACGTTTTGCTCCCTTGCCGTGATGAAATCTCACGGCGAGCTACACGGCTCTCGTATTTGTTTAAATAAAATTCATAAAAATTGAAACAAAGCTTTTGTACCATTGTTGACCATATCTACCGAGTAATTAGAAACCCAACGATGCCACGAACTATTCCATCAAAAAGAGATAAAATCACACAGTGCACTTAATATCCAATTATTTACATCAGATAACGTGATAACATATGAAGTAGGTAAAATGAAACCTATGCCGACAGACAAACAATATATTGAACTAAAGAGCAACGGCTTCACATTTGAAGGGGTCAGGGGAAAAACAGCTTTTGTCACATTTTTTGTTTTTTTCTGCTGGCAATGCAGTGTTAATGAACATGCCCGTCTCTATGTTTTGCCAAAAACAACCCGGACAACATAGACATATCCTCCATCTACGCCGGACAATAACATTCATAGTCACTGATAAATCTTGTATTTTTTTTTTTGGAGCTTATGGCCTGGTATCTAGACCTTTAGGCCAAGTCTTAAGTATTTTTATTCGGTTTATTGTAATTTCCCCACTCCTTCATGGTATACTGCTTCACAATATGTTGATGCGTCACATTGTGCAGTTCTTGGGAGATTTTGGCGGCAACTTGATCCAGCAGACAGCTGATAGTTGGCGATGGTATCTAAAGGTGCCTATGCAAACAAACAGCTTATCTTGAGAATCCATCACCATCAGAGCACTTGTTTCACTGTTTCCACTAATAGTTCACATGCGTAGACACTTAATACACAAAATCGCAACACTTTTACATATCAAAGTCCACTTCAAACTATTATTTAAACAATAATACAGGAGCAGCAAACCGCCGCCGGTCAATTTTCCGCCAAAACTCTCGATAAATCTTGTATATAAATTATAGGTACAGGGTAAAAACAAACTATGTCCATAGAGTTCAGGGAAAAAACATCCGTTGTCCATGGTTGACTATGACATTGACAGTGACACTTTTAGGTTATTTTTCTTTCCAATCGTTATACCCTTCAAAGCTCGAAAAATCCATTTGGATTTCTTACTTTGCAAATTTATGACCCCTACAAAGAGTATATAATAAAGTAATTTAATTAATGGACCCCTTAGAACAATAGATAAAGAGTATTCAGAACTTACAGTACAAATAAGCAAGGTATAAAGCGCACGTATCGCTCAATGCCCATTATGCCAAGCGTAAAATTGACGCCTATGCGTTATTATACTTAAGTTATTAATTTGATTATGTAAGTATTTGTAAATATTAGGTAAGCGATAATTATAAGGTATGTTTTAGCTCAATAAAACATGGGTACGAATTTATGAAACGATGTTTATTAATCAAACACAAAAATCTAATTAATTTACTCTCCCACTAAAAACCATATTATACAGGGTTAGTGGGAACTCGACAACTTCCTGGCATAGCATGATAAGGGAGTCAAAATGCTACAAATTAGGCTAGGTATGAGAACCGTCAATTCACTCTAAATCTCTAGGTCAGAATTAAATAAAATACACACAATAATTTGTAGGAAAATATTCCATTAACAATTGCTGTATTTGTTTAATGGTAACTAAATTAGTCAGTACAAAGATAAATATTTTTATTTATGTTTATTTTTGTACTCGTATCGGTATTTTTGCATAATATGTCCCGTTCATACCTACTATCATATTTCGCTGTCGTGGACGTTGGACATCAATACAATTTTCTAGAAATAAAATTAGTTATTCATCCAACTTATATCTACCTTGTACGGTACACTGTGGAGGTGAGCAAAGTGTATCATTTTTGTCTATCAAATTCGATATAAACTCCAACATGGAACGCTGATCATCTCTTTATCGAGAGCGAGTGAGCGAGAGGTTTGTTGATTTAATTCTTTAGAGTGAATGAGACGGCACGATAAGTGTGCGAGCGGGAAGGATAATGCGCGGTCACTGCTTGAGTGAATGAGTGAAAGCTACCGGCGTTTAAGCGAGAGGATCGGATGATTTACAACGGGTCCGACAAGGACGAAGCAGGTCTGTTGACGTAGTAGTAGATGAGATAAGGGGCTATCAAAAGTTGGATGCGCGTTTACACGCTATATTACACTTGACTGGAATTCTTTTGTATTGTTAGTATTTATGAAGTGTTTATTGTAAGCCAATAACATTTACGAATGTTGTAATATTTTGAAATCTGTAGTCAAGGCTACTACTGTGTTATGGATAAAGCAGAATTGTAAAATGTGTAAAACTAATATCTACATAATATAAAACAAATTCGCTTCCCGCCGTCTATACACTTACGTCTTTTAAACTACGCATCGGATTTTGATGCGGTTTTCATTAATAGACAGAATGATTCAAGAAGAAGGTTTATATGTTACATGAATATTATATATTATCTAGTTCTTCTTATTATACTTCCGTGTGTATGTGACTGAAGTCTTCCTAAACGGCTGAATCGATTTTAATGGAATTTTGTCTGTGATTGACTTGATTAGACAATGGTTTAGATTCAAAATTGGATCCGGTAGGTGGCGTTATTGTCGAGATCTAGAAATCAACCGTGCGAAGCCGGGGCGAATGGCTAGTACTAATATAATAAATTTTTTCTTATTCTTTTCTTAAAAATAAATTCAGACCAATAAAGCATAAAGTCGGTTAAGTCAGATTCAATTGATATTTAAAAATGCTAAATAATATGGCTAATACAAACAATGTTTATTATTATTAGTATATGAGCGTACATTGTTCAGAAGGCGATAAGTGAAAATTGGCTAAGTGCAATTGCACTTGAGAAATAAAATATATATCAATATTTAAAATTAATAAATTCCTACACGGTTACTAAAATATCTTAAACGTAACGCCTTAATATTAATTATTATTATATGTTGTCTAAGTGCCAAGTCAACATTCGAATAGTTATTTTTAATAGCACACGTAATAATCATAAAATAGTGCGCGAAATAATTTAAGTTTGTGATTCAATAAACACTACAGAGAATATCCATATTCCATATATTATTCACTATCTATATATGACCTCTATCAGTTGTAATTTATTATAATAAAAAATAGGGATACAAATAAATGTGAAAAAAAAAAGAAAATTCTAAACCGAAAGTTCAGCTAGTACCTCTGTCCAATGCGCCGAGACGAGCGTGTTGAACTCACTCGTAATTTTTCAGCCAAAATCCGTACGAGTTGAGTAACTTATTTTGTTATCTCTATCTGACTTGTGTGGATTATAATTATTTTTAAAATGGCGATTGAATGATGATGAATGATTTTTAAATTGGCGGTGGACGACTTATAACTTAATACATCTTTACATTCATTACACGTTGCTTAAAAGTTTTATTGTCTTATTCAAAATGGTGCCATATCACTCTACTGTTTTCACAGGCCGACGTAAACATAGTTAATATTTACACTATTTGACCACTTAAATACCCAAGTACCACTATTTCTGTTTATACTATACACTATTAACACTTAGAACTTAATACTATGAATAATTATATTTTAGTTAATCTCTCAATTTAGAAAACTACTAAATACGTTTTAAATTGAACTATGCAAAGGGCATTTCAATGGAGACTAAAAAAATAATGTCGACAAAATTCAAAAATCTGGCTACATATATTGACATGCATATTTCATATCTATACGCATTGTAATAGAGCTTACTTTTACAAAACACCGCCCACTTCGAGAGTACAACATGTGCAGAAAGAGAGATAGTCGTCGACACACGGCTTAGTGTGAAGAAAACGGAATGTTCTATTCATAATCACAAAATTAAATTTACCGATAGACAAGGACAGAGATAGGAAACGTCGTAGTTGTGCGAGCGAAATCGCGTTAGTTAATCGCGTATCGTGTCTCTCACGCATGTTTGTATTATCTATCTCGCTCTCATAGACATGGCGAACAAAAACATCATTATAATTTTCAACAAAATAAAATTTTTAGCTATAATTATGAGTGGTAAGTAATCCCGTGTATCTTATTTTTATTTCTTGAATTATTAGAGCAACGTCCGTACAGTTAACGCCCTCTACGGAAACATTACAGTACTAATTAATACATATCTCCGCTAACTCAATAACTAATCGAAAAATCGATCGATGTCTTTGAGCGTAGAAAGTGGTTTTGATGATTCAACATAGATGTCGCTGTTATTGCGCAGACTAGCAGTTATAGGTTATAAACATGTGGTTTTTTTTTCACTAATAATATTATATTATTATTTTTTTTTATATTAATATTTATATTTGGATAAGAACTTAGTAATGACTCTAAGTTATATTTACCATCATTTAAAAAAAATTGTCTTAGGCCTGACCTGGCTTGACCATAGGTCTGACTAATTTGTTTTTGAACTGTCAAAATCTTGAGTGGCATTCCTGTCGAATTATTTGATTTGTGAGTTTTTTACGAAAAATGTTAGACGAAGAGTCTAATGTTTTAAGGTGTGAAAAGTCCAGTAAAAAGAGGAAGACTTTTGGTCGAATTTCAGAAGTTAACAAGAAGCTAAACCTTCGAACTCATGAAGCGGGTGAAAATTGTTACTGTAAGAGGTACAAGTGTTTTCAAGTTGTAAACCCAGAACAAAGAAGCAATATTTTAAGAGATTTTAATCTCCTGCCAACTCGTAATGCACAAAATTTGTATTTATGTGGTCTCATCACAGTTTACGAGGTACAAAGAAGGCGTCCAAGAAAAGACGAATACGATGCAAATTTACATTCAGCAACTTATGCATACCGGGTTAGAATCACTAGCAATGATCAAACGATAGATGTTCCAATTTGTTTTAAGGCATTCATGGCTATACATGGCATTACCCAACAAAGGTTAAAAACCCTGAAGAAGTCTTTGCAAGAGACTGGACATGCCCCATTAGACAGGCGAGGCAAGCACAGTAACCGGCCAAGGAAACCCACAGAAGATATAAAAATAAAGCAATGGAGCACATTAGGTCATTTTGTGGCCGTAAAAGTCATTATAGTCTACACGAATCCTCAAAACTATATCTTTCAGAAGATTTAAACGTAAAAAAAATGTACAATATGTTTCAATACAAAGATTCATTGTCTTATGAGTCATACAGAACTCTTTTTGTAAATAACTTTAATATTGGTTTTGGTTACCCGAGGTCAGATGTGGAAATTGTGACGAGTTTAAGGCTAAACTGAAAGGCTTAGAAGTTGACTTAAAGAATGCATTTAATAGTGAAGAAAAGGGTGTTATTGAAAAAAATATTAGAGATTTAGAAACTGAAAATAAAGTACACAAGTTAAAAGCCGAGGTATTCTATCACAGAAAAAGAGAAACTAGAATTTATTGTCAATCATCTGCTACAAGAGAAGCTATCGCCATGGATTATCAAAAGAATTTGAGCATGCCTAACATAACTTCTAATGAGACCTACTATAAGAGACAGCTTACCTTCAATTTATTTAACATTCATGTCTTGGCTTCCTCAGATTCCTATTTTTTTTGCTACGATGAGACCATTGCTAAAAAAGGAGCAGATGAAGTGTGTTCTTTCCTACATCATTATATCTTTACAGAACTCAATGTGAATATCAGAGAGTTAATAATATTCTGTAATTCATGTGGTGGGCAGAATTAGAACTATTGTATGTTTAGATTTATATACTACGTAGTTCATACAGCCAAGCGTTTCATCATTATCATCATTACAGCCCTTCACAAGTCCACCGCTGAACATAGGCCTCCCCCAAAGAATGCCACAAAACACGGTCCTGAGCCACCTGCATCCATCGACTTCCTGCATGTCTTACCAGGTCGTCACTCCATCTCGTGGGGGGACGCCCTACACTTCGCCTACCGGTACGAGGCTGCCACTCGAGAACCTTTCTTCCCCATCGGTTGTCGGTTCTTCGAGCTATATGGCCGGCCCACTGCCACTTCAGCTTACTAATCCGTTGGGCTATGTCGGTCACTCTGGTTCTACTGCGGATATCCTCATTCCTAAGTTTATCACGCAGAGAAACTCCGAGCATAGCCCTCTCCATAGCTCGCTGAGCGACCTTGAGCTTCCTCATACGGCCAGCAGTGAAGGACCACGTCTCAGTTCCGTAAGTCATCACTGGCAACACGCACTGGTTGTACAATTTCGTTTTAAGGTTTTGAGGTATGTCTGACGAGAAGATGTGTCGTAGCTTCCCGAACGCTGCCCAGCCGAGTTGAATCCGTCGATTGACCTCTCGGTCGAAGTTGGACTTACCCAGTCGGACTATTTGTCCCAGGTAAACATACTCGTCAACAACTTCGAGCTTAGTGTTCCCAACAACTATCGGCATAGGTGTGACATGGACATTAAACATGATCTTAGTTTTGTCCATGTTCATCTTAAGACCTATCCGTTGGGAAACACTATTGAGGTCATTGAGCATAGTGTTTAGGTCCTCCAGCGATTCTGCCATAAGGACTATATCGTCGGCAAATCGAAGGTGAGTGATGTACTCGCCATTGATGTTGATACCGTATCCTTTCCAGTCCAGAAGCTTGAAAACGTCTTCCAATGCAGCGGTGAAGAGTTTCGGAGATATGACGTCACCCTGTCTTACACCTCTCTGCAATTGGATAGGTTTCGTACTCTGGTTCTGTACTCGGATAGCCATCGTAGCCCTACTGTACAAGCACTTCAACACTTCGATATACCGACAGTCAACTTGGCACCGCTGAAGGGACTGCAGCACCGCCCAAATTTCGACGGAATCAAAGGCTTTCTCATAGTCCACATACGCCAGACATAGTGGCAAATTGTACTCTTCGGACTTCTGTACAACTTGCCGAAGGGTATGTATGTGGTCTATGGTGCTAAAGCCCTTTCGGAAACCGGCTTGTTCGGGAGGCTGGAAGTCGTCAAGTCTGCGCGCGAGACGATTCGTAATGACTCTCGAAAACAGCACGTAGACGCGGCTCAGAAGGGAAATCGGTCTGTAGTTCTTCAAGAGAGCGTTGTCACCTTTCTTGCAGAACAAGACCACCGCACTTCTGCTCCACGCCTCCGGTGTAATGCCACCATGGAGGACGGAATTAAAGAGCTTCTGAAGGACTTCAAGTACCGGTCTTCCACCCGCTTTCAGAAGCTCCGCTGTAATTCCATCCTCGCCTGGGGCCTTACCGTTTTTAAGGTGCTGGAGAGCCATCCTAATCTCGCTCAGACTGACATCCGGGATATCTTCGGAATAGTGTCGGATGAGACTCGCTCTTGGATCGTTACTCACACTTGCGTGTGGCTCCAACGATGATGTGTACAGCTGCCCATAGAACCTCTCAATCTCACTCAAAATCTCAGGTGTCCCGGAAACGATGCTGCCACATTCTGTCTTCAGCTTTGACAGTTGGCTCTTTCTGGCAGACAGATCTCTGGCAAAGACTTTGGAGCCTTGGTTCCGCTCGATCGCTTCTTCAATACGAGCTGTATTGAAGTTGCGTAAGTCCCGCCGCATGCTTTTGGAGATCTGTCTGTTCAGATGCCTGTATGCTGTCAAGTCTGTTGAAGAATGTAGCTTCATCTCCCGTCTAACAGCCATGAGATTAAGAGTGTGATCGGAGAGTTTTTGTGTTCTTCTGCGGCGGGTCTTGCAGAACTTAGCTCCAACCGCATGGACAGTTTCCACGAGCTTGTCATTCATATCGTCCACTTCATTGCAGTCTTCTAGGCACTGAAAACGGTTTTGTAACTCGAGCTGAAAGGTTTCGGGACTTTGAAACAGAGCACGAGGGGGACGGAGCGTTGACTTCATTAGACGAGACCTCTCCAACTTAACGTTTAGGTTCAGTGTGCCTCTAACCATTCGGTGATCGCTACCAGTTTTCACCCTCGCGATCACGGAGACATCACTGAACAGTTGTCGTCTGGTCGTCATAATGAAGTCAATCTCATTTTTTGTGGAACCGTCGGGGCTCGACCAGGTCCACTTCCTGTGGGGCCGCTTCTGGAAGAAAGAGTTCATCATAAAGAGTCCCTCTTTCTCCATGAAGTCGGCCAGCTGCTGGCCCCTTGGGTTCCGTTGCCCTATTCCAAATTTCCCTACTTTCAGCTCACCGTTCTCTCTTGTGCCTAGTTTTGCATTGAAGTCTCCCATTAACACCGTATATTGGGTTTTGGAGGAATGCATGGCTCTAGAGATATCCTCATACATTTCCTCCACCTCCTCATCGGGGTGTGCCGAGGTTGGTGCGTAAACCTGTATGACCTTCAGCGAATACCGTTTGGTGATTCTGAGTATAAGGTACGCAACCCTCGTCGACACACTCCCGATTTTTACAACGTTGTTAACGAGAGACTTGTGGACGATAAATCCGACACCTCCTTGGGACAGATGGTCGCCCTCCCGGTGATAGAGCAAGTTGCCGGATTCGAGGATTACCGTGTCCTCCCCCTCTCTTCGGACTTCAGATAATCCTATAATATGCCAGCGCAACTTGTCTATCTCTTCTTCCAGCTCCACGATCTTCTCGTCAGTCCTCAGGGTGCGTGCGTTGTACGTTGCCAGGTCGAGTCGTCTAAGGTGGCAACCGAACCTCCACCGGAGATTCTTAGCACCCCCTGCCCCGCCGTTACCATGGTCGCCACCGTAGCCAGGAATAGCGGGGCCGCCGGGGACTGGGGGCCGTTTTTTTGTTGCTCTCATCATTGGGGGGTATTTGCCATAGTTGCCACGCTTGGCGAGCGGGTTGGCAACCGCAGTTTTTTTATTGTCATTTGGCTATTATCAGGAAGATGCTGCTGCCCATCTCCTGGCTGTTTCCCTTTGTCGCCTTTTACGACACCCACGGGAGGATATGGGGTAGTGGATATTCTTGACCGCCACTACACGGCAGCGTTTAGATATGATTAAAATGGTATTTCCGATTAGAGGACATTCTTACCTAGAATGTGACAAAAACATGGCACTTATAAACCAGAAGGCTCCATGTGAAACACCAAAAGATTGGAGAAAAGTAATATCTGAGTCAAGGCTAAAACCTTCACCATTTCGAGTTATAGATGTTGATCAGCCTTTAGTCAGATCTTGGACCAAGTTTTTGTCACCAAAATATAAAAAGACATGCCCATTTCTTTCTAGACCTATCCGTGAGATCAGAGTTGATATTTCACATCCCCGTCTCATTTTCTACAGAGATTCATATAATGGGCAGTGGACTTCATCTGTTATGCTGGATGCAAAGAGAAAAAGGGCAAACTCAACTCCCTGTGCAGATGCTTCTCATTCAACAGAATTTATTTTGCCTGACCAAGCTTACAAGGACATTCTACCAATCAGTAAAGCAAAATTCCTAGATGTACAGTCATTATCAAAATATTGCAGACCTGTAGCAAAAAAATATTATTCAGAACTTAAATACTATTCCACTACCTAAAATACTAATCCAATACATTAGTTTTAATTAAAGTAAGTACCTATGTGTCTTGGTGACATTGGTTGTTTTTCCCCTGATTTTGATGGACATAGGATGATGTTTTCCTGATTATTCTGACTATGTCATAATTTTTTATTATAACTGTAAAGTAATGCAAGTAATAAGTAAAAATAAAAAAAATATAGAAAAACATTTTAAAATAAATATATTTTCAACAAAATAAATTTTTGTCATTTATTTGTCCTTAAATAACCCATTTTTTTATGATCTTAACTTTTAATTAGTAATATCTCAGTTTGTTCATTAGGTGACAAAAGTTGTTTTTTCCCTGACCCCTTCATTTGTAAAAATGTTATCTATACATGTTGCACTAGATTGAGAAATACGCGTTGACTCTATAAATAAATTAAAAAGACCATATGATTTAAACAATGATCTAAATTTAATATTGATGGAGGAAGCTTCTAGGAGATTGATATTAAAGTCTCCACATATTACAACAGATTTATTCTGTTTATTAAGCTTAGCAAAAACTTCCTCCATAATGTTTTCAAACGTATCATATGTACAACATGGGGGTCTGTAGACGCTCACAACAATGAGGTGCTCAAACTCAACACATGCCATTTCTACAGTTCGCTCAACAGAGAGGTTCACAATGTCTTTACGTTCTTTACATGATAATAATTTACTAGCTAATATTAAGGAGCCACCTCTTAAAACCGTATCTCTATTGAAAGAACTGACCACCTGGTGATTACTGAAGTTAAACATTAAATTATAAGCTTTTAACTAATGTTCAGTAATACATAAAATATGAATATTGTTGCTATTTAAGAACAACTCAATTTCTAGCTCTTTGCCTATCATGCCTTGTATATTTTGATGCACCAGGTGTAAACAATTTTCATTATCTTTCTGTGGAGTCATACAATTAAAGATTTGTAAGCCACATTCTAAATTATTTAAGTTATTATAACATGCTAGAGATTACCTCTATTGTCTCATTTTCTAATTGTCTTAAATTATATTTTGATAGGTAATACCTATCTCTAGTCAAAAATTTCGTAATTAAATTATATCTATTAAATTAATTCTATCATTATAATTGTAACAATTAAATGTCAAGTTTAAATTATTATTACATGAAAAGTTATTCATTAATAAATTTAAATCATATCTTATTTTATTTTCCTGCGGCCAACCCTGTATGTAAGGCAATGTAAACAAGATAATTTTATGTACATTTAAAGTATTTAGATTATCAATATATTTTAATAATTGATTTTTGTTTACATTGCCTCTTACATTGAATTATTAATGTGCTATTAGGACAAAATTTACTAGCTAAAACTTTATTCATTATATGACTAAAGGATGCTCCAGGTATGTAATAATTACTGATCAGATGTCCTTTTAAACAGTTATTTAACATCATGCCCAAATTTTTGCCTATGTCATCACAATACATAATAATTTTATTTTTTTTAATATTTACATTGCTTTTTAAGTTTATATCCTTTGTCATGGCACTGTCATAGTGTAGTTGAAAATAATGAGGTCTTACTGTTAACTTTGTTATTTACACATATTGTCCCCGATGAACCTGGTATGGAGCGCTGATACTCACTCTGACTTTTTATTAAGGAGTCAAAGCGCTCCTCATTATATTTACATGATTTTACCAGATCATTCATGGCCAATATGTGTTCTTTTATCTCATCTTGAGCCGATGCATATTTATTTGATACAATTTGTAGAGAGCTTTTAAGTGATAAAATTGTTGAATTTAGACACTCTATATCAGTCTCATAACAGTGATTCATATTTTCCACCTCAATTGAATATATTTTAAGTTTATTAATTAGTTCTTGCTTTTCTTTGCATACATTTATATAATCTTTAACATTAATTTTAGTTTTAATTAATTTTTGTAGTTTTCTAATATATTTATAAATTTTTATATATTTCTTTAATTTTCTTCTACTGCAGGTAGTCCTTGCTGCTGTTCTTGATATGACATAATCATCACCAGTCAAATCGATTGTTGTGGAGGGTTGCAATGATTTAGATTTAGAAGATTCACATTCTATGAGCTCGTTGAACAGACTTTGAGTTTGGGACGCTTTCATGTTATCTATGTAATGTTTTAATTGCACAATCTGCTCATTAGCCTCATTTAACTGTAACTGCAATGAAGCAATTAATTTGAGGGATTCCTCATATTCCTTGCTGCATTAGTCAAACTCATAGACTGTTCTCTGAAGTTGATCCCTTTCTTTTGTAACAAATGTATATTCTTTACGCAACTTAACCATGTCACTTTTTAGTTTAGTATTTTTAGCAATTATATTTATTATTTCCTTTTCATTGTCATCCCTTTCTTTAATTAACAGCTCACACTGCTCCTTTGACGCCTTAAGTTCTCAATTGGCGCGTTTTGGCGTTGCGTGTATTCATTTTACTATTAAATGTAAATAGCAAAAGAAAACAAAGAAAGAAAACCAAAGAAGTAGAGTAAGCAAATGTCGAGATGTATGGGCTTATTTACAGATCTCAAATTAAATTATCATGTAAATAATTCCGAAAATAATTCCGAGCCGAAGCTGCGGAGGCGAAGAGGGATGCCTGCGATTTGTTACGCTAAGGCGTAGAGGCTGCTCTTCCCGCAGCGCCGGAGACGTAGCAGTCTCAAAATAGATACAGAAATCCTTCTGAATCAGTCTCCTTATTTTTTTATGATGAAGGGGATTTTTTTATGATGAAGGGGATTTTTTTCTCATAAAATGGATTTATATTTACATTATAAATGCAAACATGAAAAAATATCGATAATTTAGAAATCGATTTTTTGGGAATCGATACATCAGCTTACAATTCGAATCTATTTAAAAAATCGATCTTTTTCGGAAAGAATCGACATCCCTACCCTACTGACAATAATAATAAAAATGGCGTCAGTTTCACGGTAGGAATTGACTAAATATTGCAAAATTATTTGATTTACAATATTTTTTTCTCAATTAGTACGTGTTTCCGCTTTGTGTGTGTGCTTATAAAAATGTAATCTTTCTGTAAAAATACGTATCAACACCAAACTCGACTGACGTCAATGGAAAGCTAAGCCACGATGTCCGTTACAGCTGTTACTTTTGTTGGAACACTAAACACAATGTATGTAATTAAAATAGGTACTTCTGACTTTTACTTATATCACAAACACAAATAAGTCGTATTTAACAACTGTAACTCAAAATTGAGGTGGATATTATTAATTTACAATATTTAAATTTTAAAAATAGTTGGGAGCAATTATTTTACAACTTGTCACCGGGGTTGCCACAGAAAAAAAAAGAAAAAAGAAAAAAAAAGTGGCCTGCCCGAGTCCCCTCGGAAGCAGCCTACTCAGCCGGAGCTGTTAGGACGACTCCCGACTCTGGACCTGCCAAGTTTCTCCGGGGTCCTCTCCCAATGGCTGACTTTCGTCGGTCTGTTTGACAGCCTAGTGGACGCCCGGAGGGACTTGACACCTAGCCAGAAGACGGGGTACCTCCTGGCATCATTGGAGGGGGAGGCCCTGGGCGTTGTCGGCCATTTGAAATTGTCGGTCGACGCCTACCAGAATGCTCGGGACCTCCTCGCCGGTAGGTATGCCAACGTCCGGCGGATTGCGGACGAATACGTTAGGCCGCTCATAAACCTCCCGCTACTTATGGACCGGACCAGACTACGTACGGACATCGTAAATCCAGTCGTGGTGGCTTGTAACTCGTTGAGGCGGCTGGATTTACCGGTGGACGAATGGTCCTTCTTGTGCTCCACATTGTGCTGTCCCGACTGCCTCTGGATCTTCGGCTCCATTTTGAGGAGAGGTACGGCGGGGACGGCGCCTGCTACATTCCGCCCTTCAGGGACCTGCTGCGGTTCTTGGAGGAGCAGTGCCGGCAAATGGAGAACGCAGCAGACGCCGTAGAGGCCCTGCGAGCTGCCGACCGAGCCGTACCCAGGGAAAGGCGGAATCCGACGGGTAAGTCGTCGCCAACCCCCCTAAGGCCGAGCGGAGCTTCCGCGGGAGGGCGCCGCCCCCTACCATCTTATAGCGGCCTAGCGGCCAGGGAGGCGCCCCCCTGCTCTTATTGTCGAGTATCTAATCACCGGGTGACGTCGTGCCCGAAGTTGCTGGGTAAGCCAGTCCCGGCGAGGCGAACCATCGCGAAGGAGCGCCGCTGGTGCTACTCGTGCTTGGAAAGGCACCTCCAACGAGAGCACCAGCGACCCTGTCCGCACTGCCAGGGCAATTGCCATGCCGTTTTGTGCCTGGGTGCGAACGGCACTTCCTCTTGGAGCTCTGCCGGGCCCTCGACTCCCACGGGCGGGGGCGCTTCTCGCTTCCAAGCTGTTTCTAATATAAATTTTGTACTTATATAGTTTGTACATCCATTATTGTAAAATTTGCGTTAAAAAAAAGTCCCGCTGGGTTTCTTGCTGGTTCTTCCCAGGACGGAGGTTTTTTTTTCGAGCCAGTGGTAAAGTAAAAAATGACTTTCAATAAGGATTACACATGTGATCTATATTGTATAAAAAATTATTCTATTCTATTCTATTCTACTCAGCGGTCAGCTAGAACCGCCTCACCCCCGTTAGCTGAGCGGCCGCGACTGGAGTACCACCCTCCTCCCTTTGGTCGATACCGGTACTACCAGGTTCCTGCGACCTCAAGACTGTCCCGGGCCCCAAGGCCGAGGTTCCCCGAATTTCCCCAGGTCGGCCCATTTGGTGAGTGGCAACCACGGGTCGTTGAGATGCCACCGGAATGCCGCTTTCCGGACCCCCCGTTCGAGGGCCGGTCCGATGGAGGCAGCTCCAGCTAGGTAGCTGCCGCCCTAGCTCCCACCACGGCCACCTCCACTGAGCCTTTGAGCTGTCAACAGTCCACTTGTCAAACTGTTCTATTGCCGACGGCCTCAGTGAAGGTGTACAACCCGAGTGGCGACTGTTTAACGGTTCGCACTCTACTGGATTCGGGTTCACAACGCAGTGTGGCCTCCACTTGGTTGGTGGGAAGACTAGGGCTCCCCTAGAGCTCTGAATCACGTCCAATGGTAGGTATCGGGGGTGCCGAGCCTCCTGCTCCTAGGGGACAAGCGGAGTTGGTGTTTGGCCCTATCAGCGAACACCTTCACATTCTAGTTAAGGTAAATGTCCTCGATGACATTGTAGGTTTTCTCCCTAACATCCGTATAAATGACAGCGCGGTTCGTTGTGCGTCGGGCTTGAGACCGGCAGAACCTCAATGGTCCCAACCTGGGCCTTTAGATTTGTTGCTGCGGGCCGACGCGTTGGGGTTGATCTTGTTAGGCGAGATACGAGTCCTACAGCCCTATGGCTTGTCAGCCATGTTCACTGTATTTGGGCACAGCTTCTTTGGACCGGTTCTGTGGTCTCCACCTCCTCAGACAGCCGACACGCTCTCTGTTGTGGGCGTGTCCCTTTCGGAAGTCGTCCAGAGGTTCTGGGAAATTGAGGAGCCACCACACGCGGCTCGAGTCAACCCTCTGGACCGTGAGTGCGAGTTGTTCTACCAGAACAATACCGGCCGTCGCGTTGACGGTCGTTTCGTCACTCCCTTACCCTTTCTGGACTCACGGCCCCCTTTGGGTCAATCTCGTGCACTGGCTGAGAAGAAGTTGCTTTCCATGGAGCGCCGCATGCGGTGCGACCCAGCCTTTCGCGACAAATATGTCGAGTTCATGCGCGAGTATCAAGAGCTGGGTCAAATGTCACCGTCCAACTTCGAATGGCGTTCACAGGAGCACTACTTCCTCCCTCACCATGCGGTCTTGAGGACCCCTGAGAGTAAGATTCGGGTAGTTTTTGACGGCTCCGCCCTCTCGTCAAATTTTGTGTCCCTGAACCAGTGTCTCCACTCTGGCCCTAAATTGATCAAGGACATATCCGACATTTTGAAACACTTCCGTCGGCACCAAGTGGTTTTTGTAGCCGACATTCGGATGATGTTTCGACAATCAGTGGTCCATCGTGATGACCGTCGATATCAGCTGATATTGTGGCGCGAGAAGCCCAGCGATCCGATACAGGTGTTTGAGTTGAACACCACCACCTATGAACTCCGGTCCAGTCCGTATATCGCCATGCGAACCCTCCTTGAACTCGCTGAAAGAGAGCGTCTAAGATACGCTCGGGGAGCTTCTATTTTGGAGACTTCGGTCTACATGGACGACATTTGCACGGGCGCCTCCACGTCGAGGAGGCTCTTGTATTACGAGACGAATTGATTGCCATCCTGAAGTCCGGAGGTTATGAATTGCGAAAATGGTTGTCGAACTCCCCTCATATTTTGAAGGACCTCCCAGGAGAGGATCAACAAGACCCTCATCTATTCGAGCACCCTGAAAATCCTAATTTGTTGACTGTGCTGGGCATTCAATATCAGCATGTGCAGGATACTTTCACGTATCGAGTCAAACTCGATCCCCCTCCTAAAGCATAGACCAAGCGCTCCGTGCTGTCTACAGTTGCCCTCACCTTCGACCCTAATGGATGGATCACCCCGGTCATCATTTTGGCTAAGTGCTTTCTTCAAAAGCTCTGGATATCCGGGTTTGGTTGGGACGAGCCTATTAACGGAACTCTCTTGCGAGAGTGGCTCTCCATTGTCTCCTCCCTGCAACCGGGTCTCCATGCCAAGGTGCTTCCTCCCTCCAAGGAAATGCAGGGCTACCCTACATGGGTTTTGCGACGCCTCTGAGAAAGGCTATGCTGATGTCGTATATTTGCGGACTGTGAGCTCTTCTGGTCAAACTGCAGTCCATCTCGTACTTGCTAAAAGCAAGGTTGCTCCCATTAGGTCCCGCTTAACTATCCCTAAATTGGAACTGTCCGGGGCCGCTCTTCTCACGCGACTCCTCAACCACGTTCACTCGTCTTTGACGGCTGTAATCGACATTACGGACGTCTACGCTTGGTCGGACAGTGAGATAGTACTTTGTTGGCTCAGAGCTGAGGTCTTTGTGGCGAACCGCGTGTCTCAAATACAGAGTTCTGAGACTTCTCTAAACTGGAGACATGTCCCAGGGGAGTTGAATCCCGCAGACTGCGCTTCTCGCGACTGTGAAGCCCCCTCGTTGGTTGACCACCCGCTGTGGTGGGGTCCCAGTTGGTTGACTGAGTCTCAGTTATTCTGGCCCCAGGGTAAATACTCCGAACCTACCGAATTGCCTGGCCTACGAACCCGAGTAGGAGTGGGCAAGGATAAGCCCACTCGGGATCTCTCCCTTCTAGAACGGTACAGCTCTCTCGATAAGCTCTTAGGAGTGACTGCTTGGTTGCGCTGATTTGTCTGCAATTCGAGAGACCCGTCCAACCGAATCTCTGATTCCGTTTTGTCCCCTAGCGAGCGTCGTGAAGCTTTGATGCATTGGACCCATATGGTCCAAGCGGAGCATTTTGAGCCCGTGATTGAAAACTTGAAGCGAGGCTCCGTTGTCAAGGGCGCTCTGGCCCGTCTGAACCTCTTCCTGGACGACGCTGGGATGCTGCGCGTTGGCGGACGTTTCAAAAATTCTCAACTGCCGTACGGGGCTCGACACCCGTTACTGCTCCCTAAGGACGGCGCCTTTGTCCGGTTGCTGGTGACCCACCATCATGTTAAGAATGCCCACGCTGGGTGTAATGCTCTTTCAGCTATTTTGCGGCGGGAGTTTTGGATTTTGGCTGGCCGACGCACCATTCGGAGCGTCATCTTTAAGTGCATACCATGGGTGACTTACCACCCGATCGCGTCAGGGCCATCCGACCATTTGCTGGAGTCGGAACAGACTTTGCTGGCCCCTTCCTCGTCAAGTCCTCCAACCTTCGTAACGCGCGTTCACATAAGCCCTATCTGTGCGTTTTCGTGTGCCTCTCCACTAAGGCCGTTCACTTAGAACTGGTAAGTGCCCTCAACACTGAAGCCTTTGTGGCCACGCTGGGCCGCTTCGTATCGCGTCGCGATTTGCCGGACCTGATCCGGTCTGATTGCGGAAAAAATTATAAGGGCACGGATAGATATTTGAAAGAGGTCGTCGAATTTCTGTCTAACAACAGGACGTATTTAGGTACTGCGATGTCCAAGAAGGGCGTCCAGTGGAAATTCGACCCTCCGGCTTGCCCACACGGTTTTTGAGGCGGTGGTTAAGGTTGCAAAAACGCATGTCCGTCGCGTTATTGGCGAAACTATTTTGACGTTTGAGGAGCTTGCCACTGTATTCTGTAAAATTGAGGCGGTACTCAACTCTCGGCCCCTCTGTCCCCTCTCATCCGATCCGAATGATTTGGAGGTTCTAACCCCGGGACACTTCCTGATTGGCCAGCCGCTTAACGCCCTGCCCGAGTACCCCTTCAGGGAAGTAAACTCTTCGCGGCTGAGCAGATTTGACCTGCTGCAACAGATGACTCAGAGTTTTTGGCACCGATGGTCTCTGGAGTACCTACATCTTTTGCATCAGCGCGTTAAGTAGTCTGACAAGACGGATCCTCCTCGGGTTGGAGACCTCGTGTTGGTTAAAGAACCCAACGCTCTGCCTTTGTATTGGCGCCGTGGGCGCATTGTTAAGTTGTCATATGAATCGGATGGGGTGCCTAGGGTGGCCGAGGTTTTGGTTGGAGATTCGGTCTTGCAACGTGCCGTCGCGACCCTGTCCCGTTTGCCAATCTACTCGCGGACATAAGTCCTTATGTCCGGGGCGGGGTTTTGTTTAGGCAAAATATTAACCGTTTGAAAATTGAATTCATAACGCACGCTCGGAGCGTGCATAGCACCGTAGCAAGGTCATCACCGCCCCTCCGTGCGCTTGCATTCCATTCAAAGTCGGGTCAAACGGGATGCGTCTAGAGTATCATTGTGAGGAACTGCCGATTGTAAAGGACGCGTGGGTAATTATAACGTCGACTTAAGTGCCTCTCATTTTTGCGTTGTTTTTTTTTTGTTTGTTTTACGTGTCAACGAGGCTGAATTTTGAGTTTGAGCAATTAATTAACGTTGTTACAATTAATTAGCGTCAAGTGGTATAGTGGTTGCATGCATAAGTGCATTCTGACAATATTAATTCACATTAACGAGTTGCTTTGTGCCATTTGATTTAACTCTGAGATATTTTCCTGTGTCGGTTAAAACCGCTAAACTTTCTGACCCGCGAGAACCAGCGTTCGTATTAGATTATATATTTGTGCTAATAGACGCTAGACTTTGAGTGACACCGAGTGACGCCGCTGGAGTGATACCACATAGGGTGGCGGTGCTGGAGTCAGGGTTGCTGCTGATTAAAAAGGGCTAATTCAGGTTAAACATATATACACTTCTCACACACTACTTACATTCACTACACTTAACGCCTGAACGAGCCTTGTGGCCTTTCTTCGCCTCTGAACCAGGTAACTCGCATTAAGTACCTAATCTATATATATTAAATATCCATAGGCATTTGAGCCCCACACTTAGTTGTCCGTTGAATCTACAGCTGTATGGGCCCCTGTATAGTCGACCTTTGTCGGGACAGCTAAGGGCGTGTACAATAACGATGGACTGATGTCCAGTCAAGGCTAGCCTGCATACCGTGGCGTCCATGTTGGTAAGATGCGGAGTAGGGATGTAAGAGCAATGAAGTGTCTTCTTGTAGAAAATGGCAGTACCGCCGCCTTGGCGGTTAGGTCTGTCGTTACGAAGAAGAGAATACTTTTGGATGGAAAGGCCTTTGATGTCCTTAGTTTTAAGATTGGTTTCCTGGAGGAGGAGGAGGTCGGCTTCGCGATCTCGAAGAAAGAGTTTAAGCTCGGGGAGGTTAATTCGCACCCCGCGAATATTAAAGGACACAAGCGATAAACCTTTAGGCTTAATACAACCGTGAGACTTTGGGAGAGCAGAGTGCTTGTAAAGTTAAGTTAAATTAACTTAACTTACAATGAACATAAAAGATTGTTGTGCTCAGCAAGAGCAAGGAGATGGTCCTGAGGGGACCGAGCAGCACGCAGTGTGGGCAATCTCGGCAATGTCGATGCTCCGAATAGCGACAAACACCCTATATAGGTCATCATACCATTGACGGTTGTGCCTGTTGAGGGGCGGAGGATGTGACTTACTGATTTTACGCTCTTTCGGAAGAGCGTACGTGTGGTAGAACACACGCTTGACTGTGAAAATCCTGGTAAAGCGGCGAAAGTCGTCGATCGACTGAGGGATGATTTTTATGGCTTCACCAACGTTGGTGGCCTGGTCATGTTTTATACCTGCGTCATAGCAGGTTTTGGAAAGGCGGGTAAACTGGGCCTTGTCTCTGAGGAAGACTGGAGGCGAGACCTGTTTTTTGTCTAACGTCTAACGACATTAGGGGGACCGAGGCAGCGGCGGGGGCTGCGGGGTTAGAGACGGCAGCGGGAGCTGCGGGGGTTGAGGCAGTGGCGAGGGCTGCGGGGTTTGAGGCAGCGGCAAGTGCTGCAGGGGTGTGGGTGGCGGCGGCTGGGGCTACCGGGACGGGGGGGGGGGGGAGGGGTGCGATGTTACGCTGCGCGTTTACGGCCGCGTTTAGATGTCACTGTTGTGAACGAAGACTCTCCGGTTCCGTTGGAGTCAGAAGACTCCGAGGAACCACTGCTGGACGGGTGTACGGTGGCGGTGGCGGACCTCTTCCGCGGTCGACACCATGAACCCGTAGTCGGAGCATGAGCACTCCATGACGAGTGACGCGGGCGAGTTGGTCTGCGGGGAAGCCGTAGGAGCCGCCGAGTAGGACGCGATGGGGGCCGGGGGGGAGACATGCCTGAGGGGCAAGGGAAACTTGGACTGCGGCGAGAGCCGTCTCGTCCAGATTTATGCCCAGACCAAGGGAATGGTTCAGGGCGGCGACGATTGACCTAATAAGGTCTTGTGTGGACATGTTTGGGGAGGGGGGAAGTTCTAAGTAAGACAGTAAGGAGGGGAATCCCTGCTCTCAAAAGAACAAGAGACGTATCCAAGAAACAGTATACACAATATAACAATAACAAAAATATAAAAATTAACAAGAACAATTAACAAAAATAAAACAATGAGCGGTCAAACCTCCCCGCCAGGAGGCAGGGGGGGGGGGCAAGAACGATAATTAAAGGCGAAAAACTCACCAACGGCGACTGCCCTGCGAGCGTGACCAGGAGAGCAGAGGCGCGAGAGCGAGAGGGTATTCAACGTACGGGGGCGAGAGCGCGGTCAACTTACACGTCCGCTCGAGAGCAGTAGCGCAAGCGGAATGACTGAGTGGCGAGCCAAAACAATTAGTATTTATACAGACCGCTGACGCAACGGCTCCCTACTTAAGGAGCGAGCGACGGCGTCATGCGATAAAACATGCGACCAATCACCGCTGGACTTACGCAGCCGTTTGTAAAATTAAAAACAAACCGCCGCACAACGCCCGCCTACTCTCCAACCACGCAACCAATCGCCGATCACCGTGAGGGTGACAAACGGCCATATTGCGAGGCTGTCTGTTATTGAGAGCAGGCTTAAAGATATTCAAGAGAGATGAGTTAGAAACATTTGTTTGTTCATTCAGCAGTGCAACGTTACTGTTATTACATTTTAATATCTCTAACTGTTCCAGCAGACACAGTCGCAGCCTTTTATTACACGTAAGACTTTAAAGGAGTGGTCGTTGGCTAGGTCGTGTCCAGTGTCCAAAAGATGTTTAGCAAAAAGGGACTTATAGGGATTGCAATTCCTGTACGCGATTAAATGCTCTTTATAACGTGTTTCGAAATTACCACCAGTTTAACCCACGTAAACGGCGTGGCATTCGTCAGCAAAGTGGGACTTATCGGATTGCAATTCCTGTACGCGGCTAAATGCTCTTTATAACGTGTTTCGAAATTCGAATTTACGTGGGTCAGACTGGTTGGAATTTCCTCACGGCTGTAATGCCGTCGACTGCTTCCTCCTCGTTAGTCTAGTGATTGTAAGCGTAACTGCCGATCATGTGGTCCCGGGGTCAGACCAAAAGCATCCCAAAGTCGAAGTTGACAGTGTTTCACTCCCGTGCATAACCGTCATTAACTGTGTGATCGTTTAAGCTGTCGTTAAAATTTTCTAACAACTTCGCAATGTGCCTCATCAGCATATTGTAAAACATTTTGTGAACAAAATATAAATCAGACTAGGCTGTAGGTTTAAGATCTTTGACTGACTGTCTTTATTGGAAAATCGTATAGTGAAACTATGGAGTGTCTCTACACTCCACATCTATCATAGACATAGTATCTTAAGTCAATCCTCTATCTACGATATCTATATAGTTTATGACACTCCATAAGTGAAACGTAAAAACGTAACCGTACCGAACCTTACGAACCGTATAGTTATAGATAATACACTATATAGTGATTTTATATTCTCTTTGATCGTAACAACTACAAAAACAAGCAATAGTCTTGTGTAGTTTGCGAACGATGATCGATTAGGAAACGTATCTTGCCACTGTACTAGAAGAAACGTTTCCGAATGCCTACTGTTAATCGGTCTAATAGTTCTTTTCGTTCACCTACACTCGCAAGACGCCAACGCTAAACCGTGCGTGCGAACTACGAACAGTGTGACTATATGTGGCAGGTTCCTGCCATTTTGGCAGGATTGGCCTTTTATTTTAGCCTCTGGCATGATCGGTTGACGTTTTATAAAACCTGGCAGTATTGGGGTATTCAAAATAGATTTCATTATGGCAACTTAAAATGACGAAAATGGCAATCCTAGATACTTCGCCAGCATGTTGGGGATTTCCTTGTATTTCACGATTTCTCGTATTATGTTTGTATCACATTCAATAAACAACTTTAAAATTTTTTGTGTATAAAGTTAATAATCTTAAAACGAATTAACACGTGTTGGTTAATATTTCAATCAGTCATAAAAGAGACATACTTTAGAGATTTCATGGTGATAACATCTTGTTAATAATATTTCGTTGACGATACGAATTATAGGTGGCGGTGATGAAGCAAAAACATGATAGGGCGTATCGAGCGAAGTGGGAGCAAGATCTTTTACTTTCATCAAGGATCTCCAAAGCTAAAGATGATCGAGACTGTGTCACTGCAAATTGGCACCCCGGCTGTCCGCTTTAAAGGAGCATGCCGGTACTAGTAAACATCAAAAAAATATGAGTGGATTCAACATGCGAAAGAATATTCTCTCAAATAAATTTAATTAAGACAAAAACACGAAACAGATTTATAAAGAAACATTTACCGTCTATCTTATACGTTAACAAGGCATTGGTGAGCATGGCGATTGCATTGCATTCAAACCATTGAAAGATATGTTTAATATTTATTAAAAAAAAATATAGCATTTATATGTGTATTTTTACTTTTCTTAGTTTAATACAATGGTAAATAAATTTGGCAGTATTTAGGCATTTTTCACTACAGACTTTGGCAGGATTTGGCAGGTTTTTAACCAAAGTAAGGCAGGATCTGTATTTTAAAGATGGTCACCTTGACTACGAACTAGTGGGAACTTTTTGGCATAAAGGTCTAGATGCCAGGCCATAAACTCCAAAAAAAAAAGTGGGAACTCTCCAGTATTATATATTAGTCTATGGTGGGAACTATGAAGCAAAGAACGACGCACGCAAACCGTAGATAGAGGATTGACTAGATAAACCATTCGCGTATGCTTTTGAGATAGAAATAGGCGGGAGGTACTTTCACTGGGTTACCAGATATTATTCCATTTCCCCCGTTATGGGTTTATTTATATTCACAGCACTTACATTCATACAAAAAACTTAATTGTAACCATAAAAAAATGTTCTTTTATAATTCAGATGATTAATTCATTTCTCTTGAAAATACATTCTGTGACTAAAAACTACGGGCGGAAACGGCGTAAAAACAGAATCATCATTCTGTATTCAACGGCGCATCGACGATTTTACTGGACATTCAATAAACTCTAGATTTCGACGGCCCTAAGTGAAGACGCTACTAGCACAAAGTGTGATATTGCTAATAAATAACAATATGTTATGTATGTACTTAAATATTAATTAAGAATAAAAATATTAAATAATAAACAAAAATTTCCACGTGTCGAGTTTTGTTTTTACAAAAAAAAAACAATAATGTTTTAACATACCATTCCATCACAAGTTCAGTGCTAAACACAGACCTCCGAAAGGAAAGGCTTTCCACTTAGGTTTTGTAGTACAAAACACGGTTATGAAGCTACTCCCGCGATTTCCTGCATGTTTTGCTAAGTTAGTGTCTTGTGTGCGGCAAGTTGTAGCGTACAAGAGAATTTGTACGCCACAACTTGCCGCACACAAGAAATGATATTACCCCGCGTCGTAAGCAATAATACAAGATAGGGATGGGGCAGTAGCACTTTCCCGATGAAAACTTAAAATAATAAATAACTGCGGTGGTTAACCAGCATAACGCATATTTTCACGCAGGCGTGGCAACTATGGTAAAAGTCATCCTATGAGGATATCTAGGGAAGGCCTTTTTTAGGTGGGTGCGTAGGTACTTACTTATGGTTAGGTGGCTTAATCATGTTACCTAATGGTTAAGGCGGTAAAATATTTTAGTTAATATACGTTGTAAAGCATCAACAAGGGTTTGTTTTTGTAATATGTTGGTATATAAAATAAAAACGAATGTTTTATAATATTCTATTTTAATTTATCATGCAGTGTAAGATTATCTGCTACCTCATATCATTCCATGGGTGGTGTATGAGGCGACATAGGGAAACATCAAAGAAGATAAACAGCAGCATTTTCCGGATAACAGCTAAATAAAAAAAACAGTGGTTGACAACCCGCTTTCCAAGCGTTGAAACTATGTCAAATAACTATAATCATGTTTATGTTCAACAGTGGACTTTTGATAGACTGTAAAGATATATATTCTATTCAAATGAAAATATATAAAAAGGAAAAAGAACTAAATTTTGTGTACTTACACAACATTTAGAAATATTAACAACAAGCTGTTCCCCCCGACTTCGCCCGCGTGGAGTAATTTTTCGCGGAACTCTAAAATAAAAGCAGCCCAAGTTACTCCTTATAACATCAGCTATCTGCCAGTGTATAAATATTGACATTAGTATTTATACGATACTACCTTCTCGGAACCCCTCGACTAACACTTAAACTTTATGGTATGGTATTAAAGTTCAAATTGACTTTTAAGTATTATTACGAATCTTTTGTATGGGAATATAGAAAAGTGTTGTTTTTTAGTACTTTTTCAGGCAATTTTTTAAATTTTTCTCACCGTAAGAACCATCTTCGTAATTCAAATAATATTATAAAAAAAGAATTAGTGAAATCGGTTCAGCTGCTCTCGAGATTTGCGCTTAGCAACACATTCAGCTATTCATTTTTATATTATAGATGTTACATTAAGTAAAACAAATGAAAACACAATTATATATTAAATATAATTCAATAAAATTAAAATAAATAAACGATTATTTATTAATTTTTCATTACATTAATAAATAACAAAATTAACAAAATTTTTGTCTTCTTTCTAGAGCATTCGTTGTTATTCTTGGTTTGAGCAGCTTTAGAATTTCTCAAAAATATGCATTTATAAACTTGATTTATACTTTGCATGGCAGAAATTCTTGGGTGCTGGTTGTTAGAATCGGATTAGAAAGGAGTATATATATATATTATATGCCTTGTATAAAATATATTTTAGTGGTATAAATAATAAGGTACAACTCCTAAACTATACTTAGATCTCTTGTCAAAACATCTTTATTACATTATTTATGTCAATTAAATGGAAATTATCATAATTATATATTATATTTATTTCTTAATTTATTTACACATTATTGTTTATAACACCGAAATGAAAATATATTGAAATTTAAAAAGGAAAATGAACTAAATTTTGTGTACTTACACAATATTTAGAAATATTAACAATGTTACATTAAGTAAAACAAATGAAAACACAATTATATATTAAATATAATTCAATAACATTAAAATAAACATACGATTATTTATTAATTTTCATCGCATTAAAAAAACAAATTTAACAAAATTTTTGTAATTCTTGGTATGAGTAGCTTTAAACTATACCTAGATAGGTAATACTTATCTCTTCTCAAAAACATCTTTATTACATTATTTATGACAATTAAATAGAAATTATCATAATTATTACATTTATTTCTTAATTTATTTACACATTATTGTTTATAACACCTTTAAAAAAAGGGATTAAGGGTGGACTAAATGTCCCATTGGTAGGCATTCCCAGTCAGTTTTACAATTATTATTGCATAATAAATTATTCATTTGTATATTTAGGTCAGGCCTTTAAATTACTTATTTTTTTTAATTAAATTTTTATTTGCATAAAACATGGTAGTACAGATAAAGTTCCAACATTTGTAAATGAGGATTCATGTTTAACCAATCTATCTATAAGTAAATATTTTGTCATTGTCATGCAACCAAATTATTACAACTCATAATAATACAGAATGTCAGCATTTGAAAATAAAATAAGCAATGCTAGTCAATTTTTAATACATACAGAACAATGTCAAAAATCATAACTACTAATAAGGTCAAACTTATATCACTTATGGAGAAACAACAAGAAGTTATAACATTTAACAAAAATATCTTAATTATATTATAAATTACATCCGCCTTATTCCAAAACACGGACTTAATATAGTACTGGAGTTAGTAATATATTTAAACCATAAACTAAGAAAAACGTTATTACAAAACGAAGATTATCTCTGGTTCAAGGATTATCTATGGTATTAAAGTTAATCTTTCGAGACCCCTAGTTTAGCTATGGTACTAACCTTTCTATATAGTTTGTGGTACTCTATACTAACCTCAATTTCGGTACTTCTTAATTTGAGGTGAGCGTTGTTTTCATTTGGTGTTATTAAAATCGTTAAAAATGGATATTAACATGATTGACTTGATGGATTTAGAAGATTTGGACATGCTGGAGACCACTCGGCGACCTGATAGACATCGACATCGTGTGAATCCGTTTGAATTGAGTGACGAAGATTTTAGGTATAAGTATAGGTTCTCAAAACGTTTCGGAGAAAAAATAGTGGGTATCTTACGTGAGGATTTAGTGCACGACCCTCGAGGATGCCCATTGAGTCCTGAAATTCAAGTGGTTTGTGCATTACGCAACTGGGCTCGCCATGAAGTAAGTGCTGTTTATAATCTTGGTGGGGTCAATGTACCTAACATTACGCTAGATAAAAAGCCAAATAATACATATTATTGTTTTATTCGTAGATTCAAGACGATACAGCTGGTTTACATAGTGTGTCTCAACCAGTAGTCAGTAGGACATGTAAAAAAGTAGCGGAAATTTTGTCACGGAATTCCCGAGAATTTATTAAAATGCCTACTACTTTAAATGAACAACAGGAAACCATTAGGAAATTTCGCAGTATTGCTAATTTTCCTACAGTAATTGGCGCAATTGACTGTACTCACATACGAGTAAAGAAAGTGAATGCTGATGGGGGTCAGTTATATATTAATAGAAAAGGATTTTCTTCAATTAATGTACAGGTAATATACAAATATTTTAAATAGCTGTGATTGTCTCTTAATAACTTTACTTTATCATAATAGAAAATAATTTGTTTGACTATCTTATGGTAATAAATATATATTAAAATAAACCAGAAAAACATAAAGTACTAATGAGCTCTTATTTTACAGGTGGTTTGTGATGCTGACCTGAAAATCATGGACATTGTTACCAGGTGGCGTGGTAGTGTACATGACTCCAGAATATTCCGAGAATGTAGACTAAAACAGAGGTTTGAGGCTGGTGCATTCTCTGGAATATTACTTGGTGACAGTGGCTATCCTTGTACTCCTTACCTATTTACACCGCTGCTGAACCCCACAACACCACAAAAAGAAAGATATAATAGGAGCCATATCCGTACCAGGAACACAGTGGAAAGATGTTTTGGTTTGTGGAAGCAACGGTTTCGTTGCCTATTAAGAGGTATGTTTGGAGATATTGAAACAGCAAAAAAACAATTGTTGCATGTGCTGTACTACACAATATGGCCATCGACATGAGAGAAGATGTGTTTTCTGGTGAGAGAGATAGCATTGAACAATATTCATCTGAACCTATAGTACAAAGATATATTACACCATCAATAAGGGGAAATATTAGAAGAAGACAGTTTATTGAAACTCATTTTCAGTAGGTAAACATTTTTTTTTACATATTTATATAACTATTTATAATTAAAATTTATAATTATATTTATAAAATTGTCAAATTTTTTTCAATTGTCTAAAGCTATGTATATATAATTTATTTTATTTTGTTATTCAGAGGCCAATTTTGGCTATAAAATTACATTAAAGATCAATAAATGTATAAGACAATTATAATAATATTTCTTTTTGATTTCAGACATAATACCCATTTATAAAGGAACATATTTCTGCAGAGCCGTTGTCAGCTGTCAAAGAATAACGACTACATATTCACCAATATGAAATAAATTCAGGGGAGTATTGTGATAATATTTCATTTATTGAGCAAAATGCTTTTATTTAGGCTATAAATGATTGTGTTTCAGGGAAAGATGCGGGGTACAGCACATTCCACATCAATATGAAGCTATATTATATAAAGATTTAAGTGCTGTAGAGATATATTTAGATTTTTTAATAAATATCGTCCCTCCTCTACATTCACAGCCAGATTTCCTTTCCAGAGGTGCAAGGGTCCACGGGGAGTAGGACTGTATGATAACTAAGTAAATAGGTTTAGTTTTTTTTATTATAGTTTTTTACTATTGTATATTATATTTCATTGTTATGTAAATAAAATGCATATTAATTATAATTATTTATTTTAATTATTAATAAAAGATGTACAAATATTTGCAGCAATTAAGTACCTGAAAATAATAGTTTCATATATGAGGATATTTACAAACATGTATCTGATATAGTCTCAAATATTTTTTTTTTTTTATAGGATAATGATGATAAACACAGTCTACCACACACACACACACACACACAGTCCATCTGATGTTAAGTAACTGCTGTGGTGCATAGACGTCCACATCTATCCTCGACTACAAATCAAAATGCAGATGCGTTGTCACCCGTGTGGAGTAAGATGGAATGCCTCGTTTCCTGTAAAAGAGGTCTCTCTCATACAAAATTTGTACAAAAATTTATCCAAAATTTGTCAATAAACAAGTTTAAATGTTTTATTAAAGAAAAATTTTATAAAAAGGTTATTATAATATCAAAGAATACATAAATGAAAATATTGGAAATACTGGAATTGAGGTGATCGCCACCATGGTGGTTCTATTAAAATTCATTTAAAAATTGTACAAATAAAATTATTGTTAAGAGAAATATGTTTATAAAAAAGTCCCACTGGGTTTCTTACTAGTTCTTCCCAGGACTGAGGTATTTTCCGAACCAGTGGTAAATAAAAAATGTCTTTCAATAAGTATTCTGTAATAATCTATATTTAATAAAACTCATTCTATTCTATTCTCGTTCTATAAACTCACCATAATAAACACAGCAGCATTAAGCTGCTATTTAACTTGTGTTTTTCTGACTTTCTAATAAAGATATTTGTAACTCTAATTTTCTAATTTTTAGGTTAGCTATTTTAATATTGTATTTATGTTCCTCTTCAATCATTTCCAGTTGTCTTTTTTTTAAATCTGTGTTACTTTTTACAATTGTTTGGTGTACATCTTCTCTTCTGTAAAATGAAATGGAATACTTAATGTAAGTTTTGTAGTTATTTTAGACATTTACAAAGTATTCTAGAGTAATAAAAGTGCACTTAACCTTGTACACCAATTAAAGAAATATTTTTTAATTATTTTTAAATCAATTCATATTAAACTTTGCTTTTAATATTTGAAAACATGAAACAATTTTCAGTGTTTAAATACTAATTTTCACATTTTAAAAAGTATGTAATGTATCAGACTATGTAATTTTTTCAACATACCTATTTTGCAAGCTATTTTTCCTGTTTTTAATTTTTGTTATACCCCTAGTAATAATATCTTTATTGTTGGTTATTTTCACCATTTTGGCACTTTCTTCTGTATCTGTAGTTGGATCTATCTCTAAAAATTAATATAAATATAACAGTTTTAGAAAATTAACATTTATAATATTTACAAACTTGTATGCCTATGATTGTAACTATAATAATAATATATTTTGCTTTTTAATAAATATTCAATCAGTATTATTTACCTTGCACATATACAACATTGGGTTCTGGATTTTCTACATTTTTAACTATAGCTGTGTCTGTTTTTTCAAAATTAAGGCGAGGCTTAGGGTCAGCAACTTCTTTTGATGTTGTAGCCACAGTCACTGGATCCTAAAATAAATCATTAAAACATTTATTAACATGTTTTCCTGTCACCTGTCACCTCTATTTTGCCCTTTATTGAATCAGGTATTTTCTATGTTGTAGAAATATTATTATGATCCAAGACAAAAGGTAATTTAATAAATTATTAATTATAATACCTAATAGACAAAAATAGAAAATTATAATCGGACTGTGTAGATAATCTAGTAACATGTGTGTTATGATATTATATAGACCACTATATATTAATTTGTGACATTTCAATTTTGAATATAATTAATTATAAAGAAATTTATGTTAAATTGTTACTAAGTATATTAAATTTTGAATATTCGGAAAATAATTTTGGATTGTAAATTGTATGCTTTAAGAGTAGATTTCAGAGCACTACCTAGGTACTAAAGTAATGGAAAATAAAGTTCTTTAATTTTAATTAAATTTGTAAGACATGTAAGTAATTTTATTTACCACTGCATCACTATCATAATTATTAACTTCAACGATAAAGTCGTGAGGGGCAATGGACATTATTTCCAAGTCCTCAAGAGAAGGTGATGGAGGTTTTCCGCCACCCCCGGTCTTTGATTGTTCCCTCCTATATGTGTATAAGTTTGATTTAGCACACAACTTCATTCTTTTCCAAGATAATTTCAATTCACCATCTGATCGGCGTTTACCTGTTATCTCATTAAATCTAAAAAAAATACGAAATCACGTAAACAATACCGTACCGTGTTGTTTGTACACATAACAAATGCGATAAATACTTACTTATTAGTTATATTCTTCCACTCTTTTATTTTTTGAATATTTACCGATGTTTTTGTCGACTTATTCTCTATTATATGTGCTGATTGTGAAATAAGTGAACGTAATATTTCCTATAATAATAAGAACATTCCTTTTAGTTGAAATAAGGATAATAGGAGGATAAGAGTATTGGTACGTACTGACAAATAAATTTCGATATTTCACTAACTTTTTCTTCAGAACTCCAATTTTCACCCCGTTTTTTCTTTTGTTCCATTATTATATAAATATAACTGTAATAGCAAGTACTTTTAATTAATTAATTATTAATAATTTAATTTACTTATTATAAGGCTGCAATATAAACTATTTTGAACGTCTCGAATCCCGCGCTCGCGTTACCTCTGTAATTCACTACATTTCACGCTAGAGTTGTTAAACTGAAAACAACTTGATATAATCAAAAGCGCGTCAAAAGTATATGTCGTGCTTGTTCAATAGATTTTAACGTAAACAAATAACAATGTATGATATGTTTTTGTATTGATGGATAATTATTTAAGCATAATTAAGTGTGAAAATAATATTAATATTTTATGAAACCGAACGTTGCATTGAATGAAACCTGTATGAACGAATGATAGAGTGTCATTTTTTGTTTTTTATCTGTGAATGATATTTAATATAATACTAACGTTGGTATTAACTGGTCCTCGGGTAGTCTGCGTTTTGTAATAAGCACACGTTTTAGTGCTGGTATTAACTAGAATATTGTAACAAACCTGGACTTCTTACTCCTAAACTTAACCCAGTACTAAAACATTTTTTTGGAATAAGACTGTAAGTCTCTGTTGACAACGGTCTAAATAGTTTTGAGCATTTTGTTAGGGTTCTAGTGCTTATAGAGATAATGTATCATCAAAAAGGAAAACATAGGGACAAAGAAGAGGTTGGTTGATATTTATTTTACTGTAAGATCTCATTGCTATAAGGTTATAAACCAGAAAGAAAAGAGGCAGGAGCGTTTGTATGGAGGAAAAACCACCCGAATTTACTTTTAATTTGCTCAAAGTAAAGTTGCACAAGCAAGCATGTACGTTAAGACGGCGTGTGGACGCTACACATGTTCTGGTACGACTTTCCATTGACGTCAGTGGAGTTTGGTGTTGATACGTATTTTTACAGAAAGATTACACTATTATAAGCACACACACAAAGTCTCAATATACGGAAACGCGTAATTTTTGAGAAAAGAATAATTGAAAATCAATTATTCTTGCAATGTTTATGTCTAATCTGCTAATAAACTGGCGCCATTTTGTAATGTCATTGTCGACGTCAATAGGGATGTCGATTCTTTCCGAAAAAGATCGATTTTTTTTAATAGATTCGAATTGTAAACTGATGTATCGATTCCCAAAAAATCGATTTCTAAAATATCGATATTTTTTCATGTTTGCATTTATAATGTAAATATAAATCCATTTTATGAGAAAAAAGTCCCCTTCATCATAAAAAAATAAGGGGACTGATTCATAAGGATTTCTGTATCTATTTTGAGACTGCTACGTCTCCGCCGCTGCGGGAAGAGCAACCTCTACGCCTTAGCGTAACAAATCGGAGGCATCCCTCCTGGCATCCGCAGCTTCGGCTTGTTGGTCGCCTTCGGCGACCAGCCTCAGCCGCTCCGGCTCGTCCGATGCCTACGATTTGTTACAGCAGGCAGAGGCTGCTCCCCCTACGCGCCTCCGGCTCTATAAAACCACTCTAGGGGTAGGACAGACTCGTACCAGATGGAGTCGGGGTCAATCAATTCGGTTCTTTGACATAAGTTGAACCTAACCTATTTTATTTATCTGCCCTAATAGGTACTGTTAAATAAAACAAATTTCAATAAGAGATCATTTATCATGGTATCTTTCTTGTTTTTCATAAAATGGGTTTATATTTACATTATAAATAGAAACATTAAAAAAATATAGACATTTTAGAAATCGATTTTTGTGAACCGATACATCAGCTTACGATTTGAATCGATTTAAAAATCGACCTTTTTCGGAAAGAATCGACATCCCTATTGACGTCGACAATGACATTACAAAATGGCGCCAGTTTATTAGCAAATTAGACGTAAACATTGCAAGAATAATTGATTTTCAATTATTCTTTTCTCAAAAATTACGCGTTTCCGTATATTGAGACATTGTGTGTGTGCTTATAATAGTGTAATCTTTCTGTAAAAATACGTATCAACACCAAACTCCACTGACGTCAATGGAAAGCTAAGCCCATGTTCTTTGCGGAAACTTTGTACAAACTGTTTGCGCATGCAAGACGCTATCGTGTGGACGTTGAGCACCATGTTCCAATTTTTTGAAGTTATACTTCTTTTGGGGTGTTTGGGAAAAATTATGAGAGTGAATTATTACTACTTATTATGCGCGCACACACCGACACCTAAAAACGACACCATGAAGTTGTTACGATGCGCGCGCACACTGACACCTAAAAGCGACAACTTCAGTGGGTGGGTATCTCAAGTTTTATTGTTTTGTTACGCTAAAGAAGTATAACTTCCTACGAGCGTACATAAGTACACACACACTTTTTTTCATAAAATTTTTACAGAGTAGTAGAGCCACGCTTCAGCTATATTATGGTTGTAGCACGGATGGCTCGGCTCGACAGGGGTAGAACCACGCTCTCAAAGAATACCAGCGTAAAATAGCATCTTGATGCTGCTGTGTTTCGTATGGTGTGTGTAGAGATCCGGAAACACTTTTTACTGGAAAAGAGGCATTATATCTTAGTCCTCAGGGGACAGCGCATCTGCATTTTGATTGTTAATTGAGGATATAAATGTAAATGTCTATGGACCATAGCATCCACTTACCATCAGGTGAACTGTGTCGTTTGTCACCCTATACTATAAAAAAAATTTTTTGCATAAATTGTTTGCGCATGTAAGTCGTTGCGTGTAGCCGGAGCTTAATGGGGAAATGCCAATCTTTTTTTATACGAGTACCTATATAAAACTCCGGTGTGCATGTGGTCATAACTCAATTTCTTCTCCTTTCAAACGGTTTCACCGATTTCGATAACATTTTTATAATGTACTCATGGGGTCACCTGGATGATTCTTAGCTATAGTTGGACCCGGTAGGTGGCGCTGTAGTCGAGACCCAGAAATCACCCGTGCGAAGCCAAGGCAGATTGCTAGATATACAATAAATACAAATTACCTCGTGGAGGCAAGGACAAGCTATGTTTGAATCGCACCTAATAAAACCCCACGATGTTCCACCTTCGCCACATACAGGGAAACCAGGAGAATGCTTTTACTAACATCCATGGTTCCATCAGCAGCAGCCATCATCTAAGCGAGTCTACGAAAGATGACAACCTCTACCCCAATTCTTCTCCACAGGAGAGTCATATTGGAACACAAGCACTTCTTTCTACACGGCCCTGATCTTGCGCATCGGATCCCTCGAATATCTCTTATATCACAAAGGCTACGTTTATACGTGGTAGAGCCACGTTACAGCTATATAATAGTTGCAGGGCAGCACACGTTACCGCTACAGCCTATTAAAGTCCACTGCTGAACATAGGCCTCCCCCACCTCATAGAGGTGATTTGTCATAGTTGTCACGCTTGGAAAGTGGGTTCTCACAGTATACCAGCATAAAATAGCAGCTCAACGCTACTGCGTCTCATATGGTCAGTGTAGAGAACCGGAGACCCTTTTTACTGGACACGAGGCATTCCATCTTAGTCCTTAGGCTTGAATTCCGCCTACGCTGACGTCGGTGGCGTACCTACGTCGGTCGCGCGTACTAATGTAGCAAACAACGCGCCGCTGTCGTCAGCGTCGTAGTGTGAGGCTATATATAGAACACAATGTACATTAGTACGCGCGACAGACGTCAGCGTAGGAGGAATTCAAGCCTTAGGGTTGTCAACGCATCTGCATTTTGATTCTTTATCGAGTCAGTAAATATATTTATATCTATGTATCCATCAGGGGCGGACTGTGTGTTCGTTTGTCACCCTTATTCTATAACAAAAAAAACATCTTATGCGACATTATATTTCTCCACACTCGCCTTACCCTTTTTCTTTCGATGGTCAAACAGTCAATCTGCGGGGATTGACTGTTTGACCATCGATGACCTCTCCCTTCCATACTTGCTGCGCATATGGCAACCACGTTGTATAGACATAACAATGATTACCTGAGCAGGTTTTATATCCCGCGTCGGTATAGGATCGTCTTCTTCTATAATTTTGAGAACCGTATCGACTATGTCACCCGGGTATGCATGTCGTTGAAGAAAATGTATATATCTTCTAGCAGAATCACCCATAGTTTGTTTCTAGGTCTATTAATCTATGTTTTACACGTTCAAAATTTCCCTTTTAAAACTGAAAAATACAAAAATTTTACCTGGAACCATGAATAAGTTGGCTCGGCCGGGGAAGGATCACGCTCTTACTGACCAGCGTAAAATATATAAATAGAGAACCGGAATACGGAAATAATATGAGTATACAGAACCGGAATCCCTATTTACTGGATACGAGACATGCTATCCTAGTCCTCAGGTGTGACAACGTATCTGCACTTTGATTCTTAATCGAGGATAAATGTAGATGTCTATGGGCCACAGTATCCACTTACCATCAGGTGGACTAAGTGTTCGTTTTTCGTTGTCACACTTGTTCTATAAAAAAGTATAAACTTAAAAATTTGCAAGCGTCTGGCCATTTCTTTCGATTACAGTGAGGGTATCTTTAAGGTAAGTGTAAAAAGGTTTTTTAAGCTTAGCCAGACCAGTTTACTATATTTGGCAATATCACTTGCTACCAGGTAGAAATCGATTTATCCTATTTAACACTTTCGCTGTTCGATTTTCAAACGCAATTTGAATTTGAAGGCACACAGATTACAGAGAGTCCCACTAAGGATAAAGAACCCCTTTGTCATATCTCCTCAGTTTCAGAATTAATATATCAGAACTAGTATCAGAATAAAATAAGGATGTTAGCTTTAAGAATGTTAGCCTTTAACCAAGCCGCCAAGTCGTGCAAAAAGCCAGTTTCGACTGCATTAAACGCATCGGCACAAAGCTCTCTGTCAAACTGTCTCTCGCCAAAGCGGTCGAGACAAACTTCTGTCGGTCTACACTGCCTCCGCTAGTAAAACCAGATGGCTCACTGGCGCATGCGCCTAAGGAGAAAGCGGACTTATTTGCTTCTCTTTTTGCCTGCAATTCGCGTCTGGACAGTAGCAACAGCGTACCATCTCAATTACCTCACTGCGGTACCTCTATGTCTGAGGTCCGTATCACCAACAAGGAGGTTCTTAAAACCTTGCGAAGTCTAGACGTGAATAAAGCTAGTGGACCTGATGGTATACCAGCTATGGTTCTAAAGGTCTGTGCACCTGAGTTGTCTCCTGTGTTGACACGCTTGTTCCGCCTCTCATTCAGGACTGGAATAGTGCCTAAATCTTGGAAGCTGGCCAATGTGCAGCCTCTGCCTAAAAAAGGTAGCCGTACCGACCCTGCCAACTATAGGCCAATTTCAATTACCTCCATACTGTGCAAGATTATGGAGCGTATATTGAACGCCCACCTCATGGCATACCTAGAACAAAATGATCTACTCAGTGATCGCCAGTACGGGTTTCGCCGAAATCGATCAACTGGGGACCTTCTAGCGTATGCCACTCACATATGCGGCGAAGCCCTCGAGAACAGTGGTGAAGCACTTGCTGTTTCCCTCGATGTTTCGAAGGCTTTTGACAGGGTTTGGCACGCTAGTCTATTGGGCAAGCTTTCAGCGTACGGCTTATCCCCTGTCCTAATTGTCTGGGTGAAGGACTTTCTGAGTGAACGATCTCTCCGGGTCGTCGTTGATGGCTGCTCATCCAATACTGTGGCGACTAACGCCGGTGTTCCTCAGGGGTCCGTTCTCTCCGCAACTCTCTTCCTGCTGCATATAAATGATCTGCTCATTCCCGGTGTCTATGGGTATGCAGACGACAACACAGTTGTGGAGACATACCAACCAAGCGCCCGGGCCAGTCGGGATCAAATCCAGTCAGAAAGAGAGGCTGTGGTTGAGCGTGTGAGTCTCACACTACAGGCAGTCTCCGAATGGGGCGATGCCAATCTCGTGAGATTTAACGCCTCCAAAACACAAGCGTGTCTTTTTACCGCTAAAAGGAGCCCGCTCACCTTGGCTCCTACTTTCCGGAATGTATCCTTGGAGTACACTGACCGCCTTCAGTTGTTAGGGATTGAATTTTCTCCGAACCTAAACTATGGGCGGTTCATTGACTCGAGAGCCAAAGCAGCCGCAAGGAAACTTGGTGTCCTTGCAAGGGTGCGGCGGTACTTCACGCCGGGGCAGCTTCTTACTTTATATAAAGCGCAAATCCGGTCGTGCATGGAGTACTGCTGTCACATATGGGCTGGTACTGCAAAATGCCACGTGGCAGCATTGGACTCAGTGGAGAGACGTGCTAAGAGGCTCATTGGTGACCTTGATTTGGTTGAAACCAATCTTGTCAGCCTCGAGCACAGGCGCAGAGTAGCCAATCTCTCGGTATTCTATAGGATGCATTTCGGTGAGTGTGCGCAGGAATTGCACGTCTTAATTCCTCCCTCTCCTTTCCACCATCGGACAACCAGACGGTCGGCGGGTCTTCATTCCTTTGTTGTTGATATTCCACGCATTAGAACCAAACGGTTTGCTTCGTCTTTTGTAATGCGTACAGCAAAGAAGTGGAATAATTTGCCGGCGTCTATCTTTCCGTCCGAATACAATCTAGGCGTCTTCAAGGCAAGAGTGAATAGGCTTTTGTTACGATAAGCCAGTGCGATTTACCATCTAAGGCTGCCTCACCACTTATCACCTGGTGGGATTGTGGTCAAGCACTAGCTCATAAGTAAAAAAAAAAAAAAGAATCCTAGGCGTCGTCATATAATAATCTGCAGTTTCGAGGTCACTTGGAAGAGAAGGCCAAATTGGCCTCTAAAAAGCTTGGTGTGCTCAGCAGAGCGGGACAGTATTTCATGCCGGCACACCGCTTGCAACTTTACAAGGCCTCAGCTTCACATGGAATACTATTCCCATTTCTGGGCAGGGGCTCTTCAGTGTCAGCCCCTTCCACTTTACCGCATCCAGCTCAGAGCAGCCCGAATCGTCGACTCCATCGTTTTTTCCAATTGACTCAGTTAACTGGTGCTGCGAAGAGATGTTGCATCCCTTTGCATTTTCTATTGAATCTTTTTTTTTTATAGGATAAGGGTGACAAACGAGCACACAGTCCACCTGATGGTAAGTGGTTGCTGCGGCCCATAGACATCTACATCTATCCTCTATTACAAATCAAAATGTAGATGCGTTGTCACCCGTGAGGACTAAGATGGAATGCCTCATTTCCAGTAAAAAGGGCCTCCGGCCACCTGCAATCCAAAAAATCTACCACGGGGAGTGCTCTGAGGAATGTTCGGATTAATTCCAGCCTCCAAATTTCACCAACGCACATCGTGACAAAACTTACGTTACCATCCACATGATCTGGATGCTTGGCGGTCCACTACTGTACGATTTACAAGGAGTTTTCTTCCTCGAACGACTACTTTGGGGGAATCGTTTACCACCGGCGATTGTTCCGGACCGATACGACTAAGGGAATTTCAAGCTTACTCCTTTTTAAAAGGCCGTCAACGCTCCTGCAATTCCACTGGTGTTGCAGTTGTTCATGGGCGGCGGTCGACACTTACCATCAGTTGAGCTGTATGCTCGTTTGCCTCCTCTTCTATATAGAAAAAAAACCTCGTATGTAATAAAACGGATCGTTATGGAGAACGAAACGTTTCTTGAATACACGAATCGGGCGACGACGGTTTCTCATAAGCCACCATATCAAAATAAGAACACATGATTAGAATATGTGCTTTACCTATAAGTTGGACTCGAGTGCTCGCTGACATTCGCAGGAAATGCTACTGTTAACTATAGCATAGTTATCAATTTCATAGTATTTTCAGTTTGATAGGAGTGACACTAATTGAGTAATCATGTATGTACTCTATCAGAAAACAAGAACCTTTCTTTAAAATACTTACTTGCATTGGTCCTAAACTTTTTGTGTGTTTTATTGCTATCTGTTACAAATATTGCAATTCTTTATTTTACTACACAGATTTTATTTGTTTAATTATAATTTGGATAGAGTTATATTTACTCAGTATCAATTTTGACAAATAGTGGTCAAAGAGTATATAATCACTACGTTTATAGTGGTTTTCATGATTGTGTAGGTTGCAAAGAGTATTTATAAATTTATAATTGCTACGTTTATTCGATTGCGTCAAAAGGTAAATCATACAAGTGGTAAAATTGAAAGTGTTGTACAACCGACTTCAATATAAATAAAATGAGAACATCACTAATGTAGTTGAAGTCAATTAAATATGCATTACTAAAGATAACTCAAAAACTAAACAAAAATACCAGCTTTCAAATAAAATCGGCTTTAAAAATAATTATTAAAATCGGTTCACCTAGATAAAAGTTATGAGACATAAAAAAAATACGTTCGAATTGAGAACCTGCTCTTTTTTTAAAAGGATTGAAAAACTGGCGTAATTTTGATTTAAAACGTATTACATTTTTTTGGTTTAGATTACTTAATAAAGTATAATTGATGATTTATCCAAGGTTAATTAAAGTTTTTATTTTAATGCTACGCGCATAGACACTTTGGCAGGCTCTCATTTCAGGGATACCTCGTTTGGAGCCAGGGCGGCATCATAAGCAGCTGAACTGGGTAAGTGGCGCAAATGGAGTCTCTGAGAGATGGACTACGTACTTTGTGGCCTTTGCTGTATAGACTAGAGGTTCGTGAGAACCACGTGTGGCGAAGTTCGTAAAGGAACTGTGTCCGAATTGTCGTAGCCGCTGGTGATAAGAGCCAACCAGCGCTCTTGCCACTATACCGCTATAATGAGCGCTATTATTGTTATTAACATAAAATATAGCTATTAGTACAGAAAGAAACAATAACTTTAACATTTTCTGAACAAATTAACTTCCCCGCTATGAAATCTGTCAAATGTTGTACCTCACTTTCTAGTGGCGCCGCCCTAGTGGCATAAATTTGACGGCTCCGTGGCGCAGTGGCTTAGCAATGAGTTGCTGCGCTGGGGGGCGCGGGTTCGAATCCCGCACGGAACAAGTATTTGTATGGCCTACAAATGATTGTTCCGGGTCTGGATGTTTGTCCTTGTGAAATTTGTGTTTGTAAACTGCCTCCACGATACAGGAGAAAATCCTAGTGTGGGGGTACCGTTTTAAAAAAAAATTAAAAAAAAAAGTGGATGCCCTCATTTGAATTTTTGGTTTCAGTTTTTTTTATGGTAATAAATAAGCGCTGACCGGTGACTTCGGACTTACATATCTATAATAGTGGGCTTTGTGTAAGCAGTTCTGTGGGATAAAGAAAGGACTTAGTATAGTCAGGCGTCTGATTCATAGATACCACAATTCACCACCAATATGTCCATAAATGGCGGGCACGTGCCATGCAATTACCAGTTCATATCACTGCAATCACTGCCTCTTTTTGAGTTTCAAAAAAGGAAGGGAACTTCCTCTCGCGTCCCGAGCCAGCTATAATCCGGGGCAACGTTCCGCTTACGAAAAAAGAACCTACCTTCTTCACTTCAAAAAGGAGAAAGTAATTTTAGCGCGGCGAATTATTGATGCGGGATTAGGATAAACTTCCTAATTATGATGAAATCCTTTTAAGGATTTTTGTGGAACTCAGGCGCACAGGCCTATTATCGACGCGGTGATTGATCATAGACTGAAGGAGTAGCGGTCAATCGAAAGTAAGAAGGCGACCATGTGTGAGTGAATGAGTGATTAGCGAATGTAATAGTTAAATGAGTGTATGAATAAAATGGCCAATCTAAGTTCAATTATCGAAAAATCATTTCAAACTCAATTTTTTCTATTACCCCGAAAACTATGTGCGATATGGGAACATGGTTAAAACAAAAATTAAAAATCTATTAAAGGACGTAAAATGTCTAATCATCTTATCCTTTATCATTCATAGTTTTGTTGTAAAATTTTGTTGAATTTTAAAAAAATAGTAATAAAAGTATAAGTAAATAAAATCGATTTTGCATCTTACTTTAAAAGATAGAAAAACAATTAATAAGTTTTTTGTATAAATTGTAAAGTGCTTAGTTCAAAACATTTTTTATACAAGCTGGTACCCGGCGCAAGCTGGTAACGATATTACCACAATTATTTTTTCTGCGGTAGCACCCGCAGAAAAAATAATTGTGGTAATATCGTTTTAAATTTGTAATAGTTATATTTTTCAATTAGATTAGGAACGATAATACAATAAAATTTGAATGATAAATAACTTTCAAATAAATTTGTCGGTACGATACGCATGCCACCTACTGTAATTTAATTGTAGTATGTATGGCATCGGAACCGGTTTTTCCCGGTTCCAAAAGAACCGGGAATTCCCGGGTTTCAGGGGTTACGAGAAGAACCGGTTCCGAAAATTTAAAACCCGGTTCTCTCGGTTCCTTTACAAAATGTCTTTAAAAGTATATCACTGCAATGTAGTGTTATAAAAAAAAGTGATTATTAATCATTTCTGCAATTTATGGCAAACGGTAGGATTTGTAATGATATTTAATTTAATTTGGTATAAATTTTCAAGGGTTCCCCCACTAAAAGTGACGAAATTCTTCAAAAGCATATCGTAGCTGATTTCGGACAAGAATATTGTTTGGTTTTAAATGTAAAGACACCATGGAGTAGCATAGCCGCGATGTTTTCTGAAGTTAAAAACGATCAGAAAAGCATTAATTGATTTAAAATCTGATATACAAACAATCGTTACAAAAATAGAAGAGTTAAATAATATATTGCATGTTTTAAAACTATCGTAGAAGCTCTATCCCGTTGCGATGCAACATTGATTTCAGCCGACGTTTCTTTAAAATTTGCTATAAGAAAATTAATTGAAATGAATACTCATCTTAGTAATAAAATGTTCACTGCGTTGTGAAAACAATATAAAAAACATGCAAGCATCAATACTGCGATACTTAACCAACCTTGACAGTTATTTTGCCAGTATGGACGAAGATGCAATAATCTTTTCCCGGCCTACAAGTGATGAAAGGTTACACGAAATTGAAAATTTTTACTTGGTAGAGCCATGCTGCAGCTATATTACTAGTATAGTTGTAGCACGAATAGATCGGCTCGACCGGGGAAGGACCACGCTCTCACAGAATACGCTGCTGTGTATGGTGAGTGTAGAGAATCGGACACCCTTTTTACTGGAAACGAGGCATTCAATCTTAGTCCTCACGGGTGACAACGCATCTGCATTTTGATTCGTCATCGAGGATAGATGTAGATGTCTATGGGCCACAGCAACCCCTTACCATCAGGTGGACTGTGTGCTCGTTTGTTATCCTTATTCTATAAAAACAAATCGCACAAAAGCTAGACAAAAAGTATCCCTTGAAGAAACGCCAGCAATTGGATGTGAAAATCTGCAGGAAGTTGAATTACATGAATCCCCCCTAACAAATGAAGAAGAATTTAATAGAGAGCTGTCTAAAGCTGTTAATACTGCTACTGAATCGACAGATCAAGAAAATGACTGAATTACTACTGTGAGAGTTGAAATGGCTCTATTTGAAAATGGTGGGCAAAGACAACGAGTACTACTTATCGATAGCTAATAAACATTTAAAAACTATATCGCCCGCCAGTGTAGAGCCAGAGCGAATATTTTCTTCGTCTGCAATAGGCTGCGCTCGTTTTTGAGTGATAAAAATTTGCATGCATTAATTTTTCTATTAAGCGTTTTTTATTTAAGTAATGTTTAATTAAAACTATTTTTTTTTCATAAGTGAGCTGATTTATGTTTTGTTATACTTAATAAAAGTATCCGTAAAGCATATTCTATGATAAAATATTGTAATGTTATAATAGAATAGAATCTTTCTAAATTATTTTTATGTTGAATGATATTATAATTTAAGTAATGTGAAATAACTGTTAACGTGCAATTGTAAAATGAATGTTACTAATTAGTGACATGTTTGATTATAATATAAAGAAACTATTGCAATTATTACTTGAATAATTACTTTAACCCACGATTTGCAATAAACTGATTTCTTTATGAATATTATTATCGTTATTCACATTGTACGAAATAGCCTCCAACCTAAAAGAAAGAAAAGAACCAAAAGAACCGAAAGAACCGGGTACCCGGTTCTGGCAAAAGTTTAGAACCGAAAGAACCGGTTCCTGGAATGGGACCGGTTCTCGATGCCCCAGTAGTATGCCTATAACCGTAGCGCAAGTGCAAGCAATAAGTTGTCATTATTTTTAAATAGCTATTAGAAGATATAGATACCCAAGTAATACAGGAAGCATTTTTACAAACGAATAGTAAACTTATGTACAACTTAAGGTGCGTGTAAACTCATATAAGTTCACCGAGCATCTTATTTGTATTGGCATTTCAAAAACATTATGATGCTTTACACTGTATAGCGATTGGATAATAGCATATTAAAATGCTATTGTAAAGCCTTCAGTTTTAGTGCAGCAAACCACAATGCAGCTTTACAACTTTCAGCTGTTTTTCGTGCATTTAGATATACATTTTTAAGTAGGAAATAAATGTTTAATGCTGTTTAATAACATATAAATATGAACCATTATAATGCCACGTAAATACGCTATACAGCTTTCAGATGTTTTAGTGCCTTTTTTTATAGTATAGGGTGACAAACGAGCACACAGTCCACCTGATGGTAAGTGGCTGCTGTGGCCCATAGACATCTACATTTATCCTCGTTTGCGAATCAAAATGCAGATGCGTTGCCACCCGTGAGGCTAAGATGGAATGCCTCATTTCCAGTAAAATGGGTCTCCGGTTCTCTACACTCACCATACGAAACACAGCAGTGTCAAGCTGCTATTTTACGCTGGTATTCTGTGAGAGCGTGGTCCTTCCTCGGTCGAGCTGACCCATTCGTGCTACAACTGTACTACAGCTGCAGCATGGCTCTACCACGTATAATAGTATATCTACGGATCGAACTCAGCTAGGGAGCATTCGTGTGATTACAACATATCTTAACACCACGTATTTCTCAAAATATTAAAACATTAAAATGCAATACAGTACCAGCCGAAAAAGCCGAAAACTATTTATTCGTTCGATAATTTTTTTTTTATTAAAAAGTTCAATTCTTTCAATATTATATTTTATAGAATAGAATAGAATAGAATGATTTTTATTCAATATTGATTATTACATAATACTTATTGAAACTCATTTTTTTATTTACCACTGGTTCGGAAAATACCTCTGTCGTGCCAGCAAGAAACCCAGCGGGAGTTTTTTTTAAACATAATTTCACTTAACAATAATTTTGTTTATATAATTTTAAATAAATTTTCATAGAACCAGCATGGTGGCGATCACATTAATCCCAGGGGTTATTTTCATTCATGTATTTCTTGATATTATAATAACCCTTTTTGTACAGTTTTTCTTTAATAAAACTTTTAAACTTGTTTATTGACAAACTATGAACATGTTCTGGGATTGTGTTGTAAATGCGTATACATTGCCCCATAAATGAATTACTAATTCTGTGGAGTCTAGTAACTGGCATTACAAGCTTATGTTTGTTCCTAGTGTTTAAGGTATGAACATCCTTATTCTTATTAAAGATATTTATGTTTTTATGTACATACATTACATTTTCATAAATATATTGCGATACCAAAGTTAATATGTTTATTTCTTTAAATTTTTCTCTGAGGGACTTTACAATTTAGATATAAATCGCCCGTACGGCTCTCTTTTGCAAAACAAATATAGCTTCAATATCAGTCGCATTACCCCATAGCAAAATTCCATAAGACATTACGCTATGAAAGTAACTAAAATACACTAACCTAGCTGTCTCAATATCTGTGATACTTCTAATATTTCTTACAGCATATGCTGCAGAACTAAGTCTGCTTGCTAATTTAGATATATGGGGGTCCCATTGAAGTTTCGCGTCAATAGTAATACCAAGAAAAACAGTGGTATACACAAGACTCATCTCCTCCCCATTTAATATCATTACTAGTGATCCGCTCCGTATTCGCAGGGATCCACTAAAACACACAAAAAATTTCATCATAATTGGTCCCGCCGTTTTCGAGTCTTTATGAGACTAACAGACAGGAATTGATTTTATATAATATAGAGATAATGTACACGGCTTCAGGGTGGCCCAAGGGTCACCCCAGCTGTCACTTATATTGCGAGATTGGTGTAGTATTTTATTAGACGAAAAAAGCCTAAATACGAGAAAGCTAAACTTCAAAAAGGAGTTCAAAATAGCAATATATTATTATTCTTCCGACAGATTCAGAACGACCCTGCGGCAAACACGATATACGCGTAGCAGCACCCTTCAGCGTTACGATAAAAAGTACTTGGAATGAATAAATTGAGGTATAGATATTGCTGTATTAAAATTTTCATGTACGAGGAGAGGGTTTATTCAGTAATTTCCAGCTTTAGCGTTTTCAGCCACTGAAATCGAGACAAAAATCCCGATTAGAACGAAAAATGTCTACATTGTACAAGGCTGCCATGAACTCTAAGGATGTTGAAAGGTAATGTATAAGCAGCACCATAGACAGAGAGAGAGGTTAAAGAAGTCAGTCGGAGGAGACTTATTAAATTAGGGTTCGATGGAGGCATTGGAAAATTAGAAGAGGAATCGCGAAAATCAACGAAAAATATCGTCGTTGTACTAGGATTCCATCACTTTACTATCAAGACTACATTAGAAAAGTAAAACTAGGAGGAAATGAAAAACAAAATATTATTTATATGTAATTAATATGAAGTGAGAATTTTCATTAGAACGAAAAATATCTATATTGTACTAGGCTCTTATAAACTTGAAGAGGCTACAGAAAGGCAAAATGGCGTAAGAGAAAGAAAGACTACTTGTGGGGAGTTGAAGAAATATTTCACGCATGCGCGAATAGACCATTACGAAGCAGGGTGACCTTGCCGAAATACATAAAATATACGAGAATGGTACACACATACTCTCACTTTAATAATCTACATAAACACAAACATTTTATGTAATAAAGAATATGATGTGTTTATAGTGTAAAATATTTGGTGGTATGTGACTTTATTTTTTTACATTAAATAATGGCTTATCAAGTACTGAGTATACTGCTACTGCTAATTCACTTGCTAATCCTGGCAATTACTCGGATTCTAAATACAACTGGAAAGACCCATTGTATCGACAATAGGAGTCCAGTAGGGAAATATTTGTACTTTATTATATTCTTATAATGATATAAAATACTAATATTTGACAGATTTTATAGTGGGGAAGTTAATTTATTCGAAAAATGCAAAGGTTAATAATTCATTCTGGGTACGACTTTCCATTGACGTCAGTGGAGTTTGGTGTTGATACGTATTTTTACAGAAAGATTACACTATTATAAGCACACACACAAAGTCTCAATATACGGAAACGCGTAATTTTTGAGAAAAAATAATTGAAAATCAATTATTCTTGCAATGTTTATGTCTAATCTGCTAATAAACTGGCGCCATTTTGTAATGTCATTGTCGACGTCAATAGGGATGTCGATTCTTTCCGAAAAAGGTCGATTTTTAAATCGATTCAAATCGTAAGCTGATGTATCGGTTCACAAAAAATCGATTTCTAAAATATCTATATATTTTTAATGTTTGTATTTATAATGTAAATATAAACCCATTTTATGAAAAACAAGAAAGATACCATGATAAATGATCTCTTATTGAAATTTGTTTTATTTAACAGTACCTATTAGGGCAGATAACAAATAAAATAGGTTAGGTTCAACTTATGTCAAAGAACCGAATTGATTGACCCTGACTCCACCTGGTACGAGTTTGTCCTACCCCTAGAGTGGTTTTATAGAGCCGGAGGCGCGTAGGGGGAGCAGCCTCCGCCTGCTGTAACAAATCGTAGGCATCGGATGAACCGGAGCGGCTGAGGCTGGTCGCCGAAGGCGACCAATAAGCCGAAGCTGCGAAGGCGAGGAGGGATGCGTGCGATTTGTTACGCTAAGGCGTAGAGGTTGCTCTTCCCGCAGCGGCGGAGACGTAGCAGTCTCAAAATAGATACAGAAATCCTTATGAATCAGTCCCCTTATTTTTTTATGATGAAGGGGATTTTTTTCTCATAAAATGGATTTATATTTACATTATAAATTATAAATGCAAACATGAACAAAATATCGATATTTTAGAAATCGATTTTTTGGGAATCGATACATCAGCTTACGATTTGAATCGATTTAAAAATCGACCTTTTTCGGAAAGAATCGACATCCCTATTGACGTCGACAATGACATTACAAAATGGCGCCAGTTTATTAGCAGATTAGACAAACATTGCAAGAATAATTGATTTTCAATTATTCTTTTCTCAAAAATTACGCGTTTCCGTATATTGAGACTTTGTGTGTGTGCTTATAATAGTGTAATCTTTCTGTAAAAATACGTATCAACACCAAACTCCACTGACGTCAATGGAAAGTCGTACCCAGAATGAATTATTAACCTTTGCATTTTTCGAATAAATTAACTTCCCCACTATAAAATCTCTCAAATATTATACCTCACTTTTAAGTGGGGACACACTACGAACCTACGTCGAAAGATGAAAAAAAAATGTAAATGTTTGAACTTGAAAAAAATAATTGATAAAAAATCTACAAATTCGTTAAATCAAAAGAAGATAACAGATTTTTTGTAGTTGTTTGTAGAGTTTACTTCACTAAAAATTAATTTTAATAAACGTACTATAAAATGTAAGTGAAATTTTTATTTTACTTGCACCTTCCTAAGTCGAAACTTTATTAATTAAATCCTTAGTATCTCGAAATTCTTGTTAAGTCCAAAACTCATTAACTTGATTTTGTTTAGAATTTCTCTTGTAATTCGAGTTATCGACCACTGTGTTTATTTTGTTTTATTCCGCATTTTGATTCTTAATCGAGGAAGAATGTAGATAAATGTCTATGGGCCACAGCATCCACTTGCCATCGGGTGGACTGTGTGCTCGTTTGTCCCCTACTTCTATAAAAAAAAATGTTCTTTAAAAGTATCTGTAAAAGCCGAATACAAAGAACTAAAAATAATGATAGTAGGCGGGGCTTTAATTTTTCTATAAACAATGTCTTAGCAAAACTATTATGTAAAAGTTATTTTATTACTAGCGATCCGCCCTGGCTTCGCCCGGGTGATTTCTGGATCTCGGCAACAGCACCACCTACAGGGTCCAAATGTGAATCGTTTAGATCATCCACTCAAACACACAAAAAATTTCATCAAAATCATTCCATTTTCGAGTTTTTTCGAAACTAACGGACAGCAATCAAACAAGCAAGAAAACCTAGAGGCTGTCTACTCTGCGCTTACACTGAGACAACGTTGCTAGGTGGTATTTTGCAGCATCAGCCCATACGCATATGTGTACTCTACTAGTACTCCATGCACGACTTTATATAAGGCAAGAAGTTGCCGCGGCGTGAAGTACCGCCGCAGCCTTGCAAGAGCACCTAATTTCCTTGCAGCTGCTTTGGCCCCAGACTCAATGTACCGCCTAAAGTTAAGGAAATCTCAATCCCTACAACTGAAGGCGGTCAGTGTACTTCAAAGATACATTCCAGTAGGACCGAGGGATAGCGGGCTCCTTTTTGCGGTGAAAGGACACGCTTGTGTTTTGGAGGCTGCAGCGCCTCACGAGATTGGCGTCGCCCCATTAGGAGACTGTCTGTAGTGAGTGGTTCGCACGCTCGACCATAGCTCCTCTTTCGGACTCGATTTTATCCCGACTGGCCCGAGCATTCGGCTGGTACCTCTCCACAACTGTGGTGTCTGCATACCCCACACAACAGAGTTGCGTAAAGAACAGACCCATGAGGAACTCCGGCGTTTGTCGCTATAGGATTGAACGAGCAGCCATCGACAATGATTCGGAAAGGTCATTCACGCAGAAAGTCCTTCACCCAGTCAATCAGGACAGGGGATAAGCCGTAAGCTGGAAGTTTGTCCAAAAACCTAGCATGCCAAATCCTGTCAAAGGCCTTCGAGACATCAAGGGAAACAACAAGTAATTCCCCACTGTTCTCGAGGGCTTCGCCCCATATGTGAGTGGCATACGCTAGTGCGGGTGACACGCCAGGCGTGTCTTTTTTTTTTGGAAAATTTATCCAGAACAAAATATTCATTATTTTGCGTGTAGTTCATGCATGCAGCTTCGTTTCTGGATATTTTGAAAATTTGAAATTTTTAGGGGTTGACAACCTTCTTTTAACGTGTACATGGTACTATTTTTACTTTGTGGGTTTTAAATCATGTTATGGAAAAATTGTCTAATAAGTAACAAATAATAGCACTCATTGCGATCGCTCACAAACTCAAGTTGTAAATAAATTTCTGGAAAACAAGTCTCCTGTTAAAAAAAACAATGCGTTTGTCTTATTGTTTAATTTTGCTTAAAATGGTTGAACTGCCGTCTTATTACTATCATATGGCCGAATAGACCTACGAAGTACCATGTGGTCTTGTGATATGGTATAAGGTTTATTTTTGCTTGAAACAGTTCGAAACCATTCATGCATAAAAAAAGTTCGCTAATAAATAGTCTTTTGTCAATCCGCCGCCGTATAGCGCCGGCGTTTTTTTCCTTTTGAAAACACTTGTTTTGCTATTGTTACTAATTAGACGTTTTCAGATCGACTTTACTTTTACATTTGTATAACATTAAATAATATTTAACATTTGTAAATATCAATGAATGATATACCTTATTTTTTTTTCAAATTAAGGTTCTTCATTGTTTGATATTTACAAATGTTATTATTAGGTGAAAATTTCATTTAATAAAAACCAAGGTTTCCAGGGTGATTTAGCTGTACCTACTTATATAAATGATTTTTTTATAACAACAAAAAATAGTACAAAAGGTTTGTAATTTCTTCATAAAAAAAGTCACTTTCTCTCAATTTCAAAGAAAACGCGTAAAAAAACACGTAGTTACCCACTAAAAACAAGTATCCTTCCATTTGTAACTTATGTTTGATGTCAAATAAACTTAATTGGGTCTAAACAAGTAAAAAAAGCATAAAAAAGAACATTACTTTTACACATGGCGCTTGACACGCCCGGCGTGTCATGAAATATTTGTTCGCCGCCACAGCTAAAAGTTGTCGAAAATTGGTGCCGCAACGAATCGGTTAATCGATTTCGGCGAAACCCGTAGGCGGTCACTGAGGAGATTATTCTGCTCTAGTTATGCCATGAGGTGGGTGTTCAATATACGCTATATTATCTTGCACAATATCGGTATTGCAAGCTGTATTTTTCTTTGCATAATCATCATTACAGCTCATCATAAGTCCATTGCTGAACAAAGGCCTTCCCCTGCCTTAAAGCAGAGTCCCGAGCCACGAATAAGAGTGACAAATGAGCATACAGTCCACCTGATAGTAAGTGGATGCTGTGGCCCAGGTTCGTACATTTATCCTCAATTAAGAATCAAAATGCATATGCATTATCACCCCTGAGGACTAAGATGGAATACCTCGTTTCCAGTAAAAATAGTCTCCACTCACAAAATGAGATCAGCAGCATTGAGTTGCTATTTTACACTGGTATTCTATGAGGGTGTGTTCCTTCCCCGGTCGAGCCAACCCCATTCATACTACAACCATAATATAGCTACAGCATGGCTCTGCCACATAAAATTAAAAAATCTTATCAGCTAAGCAGCATTCATAGATAATCTTATTACTCCATCCAACTATTTACAGGTATGTTACCCTAGCCTAGTTCTACTGTTCTTAATGTTTTAAAGCCAAGAAAATAAAACAGCATTTTCAGTATTGTAACCACTTTATTATACTTCTCAGATATTACATTATACAAAACAAAATGCATCACTTGTTTTATGTATTAGCTTTGTAACCAAACTGAGAACTATGGAATTATAACATATTACATTTTTAAAAAGATTTTAGCTTATTAACCAGGAAGTTCTTTGGTTTAGTTATATCTTTAAATAAAATGTGTATATTTGCTGTTTACTTTAAACAATAGGTTATGACTCCAAAAGTAGTAGCAATATCTAAACCCTATCTCCTATATAAAATTGAGAATTGTTATAATGGCAGGGATTTTTTATTTATGACAGAATGTTTTATGACATACAATATAAATTTTGGCAAAACCATATAATGTTTATGTAATTTCAACTCACACCACTATTGAGTAAATTACTCAATCAATTCACAGAATTTTAACACAGTAATTTACAGATGTATCTACTGTAATACTCATAAAAACTTAGTTCTAGTAGATAGTAATTTGGCATCCAAAGCTGGGATTGTGAAAGAACTACTTCCCGAGATACACAAAAAAAGTAACTTAAATTTAGTAGATCCTATATGTATAGAATAGAATATTGCATCTACATATGTTATATAAGCTTTTTTTTTCAAAAAGTTAATTTTAAAGGGCAATTGTTTGAAATATACTCTATACATGGAATCAGATATTTGATGTCATACAATCAATTACAGTAAGAATGCAAATTTCATGTATTGTTCTTTTAGATGCCAAACAGCTTTTTATGTAAGGACAGAAAGTTGTTAAGTATTTCACGCAATTAATTTAAATAAATACAAAACATCATTTTCAATAGACACTGTCATTACAATTAATATGTGAATAACGACGTAAATTGACGGCTCCGTGGCGCAGTGGCTGAGCAATCAGTTGTTGCGCTGGGGGCCGCGGGTTCGAATCCCGCACGGAACAAGTATTTGTATGGCCTACAAATAATTGTTCCGGGTCTGGATGTTTGTCCTTGTGCAATTTATGTTTGTAAACTGCCTCCACGACACAGGAGAAAATCCTAGTGTGGGGGTAACGTTTTTTAAAAAAGAAAGAAAAAAAAAGAAATCTTTTCAGAACCTTCTCAAAAATTGAAGCCCTATGCCCAGCAGTAGAATGTATGTAGGCTGTAACTTTACTTATTTTTTTTATTTTAAATTAAAACAGTGTATGTACCGAAATACTTTATAAATTAAACAAGTTTAAATTTTGAAAGAAATTAAAATTTTAGTTTAAAGTTATGGACGCATTTGTAAAATGGTTTACATAAACATTCTTAATACACTTTTATTTAATACAAATAAATTTTGAAATGTGTGGTTACTGACATGGAAGTAGAGCTAGGGAATGTTTTGGTGCATTCTTTGATGAGAAATAATTCTTGTACACCAGTTTCTAGCTTAGCTCCACCATGTGTAAAGATAAATTAAAGTGATAAATTTAATGTTTCCCTATGAAAGACAAATGAAACTACAAAGTCTGCAGTCCAAAAATATAATCACATACTTAAGAAACTTATTTACTAAGGAACTAAAATTATCGTCTTCCACGACCACGGCCTCCGCGACCACCTCTTGGTCCACCACGACCGCCACGGCCTCTGCCTCTTCCGCCTCGAGCTCCGCCTCTCGGAAATCCTTCGCGTTTACCACGGCCTTTCGGCGCGTCGTCCAACAACAAAGTTTCTATAGGCAGACTGTCAGGTAACAAATAGTACCTTATATTGTTTCCGCGTATACTTAAAGTTTCCAGTTGAAGCTCTTCTTTGTTCTTCAATGTAACTTTTACTGCTTTAAGATGCGTATTCATTGCTACATCTACACCAGTAATCGTGCCATGTACGACACTGCCATTTTTAAGCTCAATTGTCACCGTCTCGTGGCTGAGTTTCATCAAAAACCTAACGAGTTTCATTTTTCTTGTATATTTCCACTAGTTTTAACTAAAACACTAACGGCGTCGGCTGAACAAGTTAACCTCAAAAACGGCTGTAAACGGCCAAACACAATTATGGCGGCTAGCAGCTAGCGGTGGCGGATGAAACCATAGAGTAGACCACTCTTATCTATGGAGTAGACTATAAATAATACTGCAGAAAAGATGGCTACTGACCTGCCTGCCGCAGGGGCAATCTAGGGTGTAGGAGTGAGGATGACCCTTAATTGCCTCCTTAATTGTGATGTGTGTAGGCAAGCAGGGGCAATTTTTTAAGTCGGCCCTGCGGCAGGACGGCAGGAGCGCAGTGTTGTAAAAGTTCCCGATTTATCGGGAGATCACTGATTTTAATTAGTATCTCCCGATATCCCGATTTAGCGAACGTATCTCCCGATTTTTTTACATTTTCAACTAATGTAAAATAATAATCATAAATAAAATTGAAAAGTAATAATCAAAATACTAAAATGAACTTTTAACACAAAATCTATGTACGGGGACTTCCCAAAATTGCTCGCACCACGTCCTATGGGACTATAGATATATATATATAGACCTATAACCTTATTAGGTTTTTAACTTCGCGGTATTGTTAAAGCATATTGCACTGATACATCTTAAAATAGAGTTCATTATTGTCTGGTAAGTGTACGGAGGAGATCCCTAAAGATTACTTTGTTCGGGTTGTTTTACGAATTAGGTAGCTTAGGCCATGTATATATAGTGTTGTTCGTTCATAGAATTACATTCACTAATTACTAGACTTCTTCTGTTTTGTTGAGAACTGTTGTGCTTTATGTTCAAATTTGTTAGGTAGCATTAGTTATCAAAAAATTAATTTAGAATGGCGTTTGCTTCTAAATACGAAAGAAATTAAATCACTCAGTGATGAAACAGAAGAATTTTGGAGAAGCGTGAGTAGCAAAAATATATAATCATAAAATTTTAGTTTAAATTATAAAGACATTATTTTGATCGCAAAAAAAAATGAAACGAAAAAGAACGACATCTAAAATAACGTTTTATGATACATTTCTAAACCCATGGATGTAAATAAAAATCTCCCGATTTCGCCTGATTTTTAGCTGGCAAATCTACCAATTTTTTATTTTTCACTTTTGTAACACTGCAGGAGCGCAAGACCTTCCTTCAAAGAGTATAGTAATTGTCCTATACAGGAAAAGAGAGCCCACTCGTGCGAAATCTGTCAACCGAGGAGTACTAGCGCCGTCTGGTGTCGTTTCGCCACAATATTGTAAGAATGTGTGCGTGCGTATAACCATGCACCTCTACATTTACACCTCTGTTCATGGTAATTCATTACGTTTATGTACTAGGATTAATTATCAACAACCAACTGTGAATTAAACATTTGAAACATTTTTTAAAGATAACTGCATAATAACTAAATGCTTCAAATGTTTAACAGTCGGTTGTCAATAATTAATCCTAATACATAAAGTGTGATTCATAATTTGTAAATAGGAATTAACTATGATATTTTTTAACATGAATGAAATTAAACACAAATGATTTGTACATTATTCTATATTTTGAACTTAATGAAAATAAAGGATATAAATAAAGATTTAACATAGTTTTGACAATACAACACATAAAACTAATATTTTTATTCTAATGTTTATATCATTAATAGATTAATAACACAGCTAGTGTCTATAAAAAATAGTAGATTTTATTATTTTAATAAATGAATGAGTTTATTATAATAAATGAATCATAACAAACTTTAACATTACAAAATGTTAAGCTAATACTATAACGGTAAACTTAAACGGCTATGAATCAATCCAAAGCTGTAACCACGCTTGGCAAGTGGGATGGCATCTGCAGTTATTAGGAAGATCAGTCCACCTGCTGATGTGTTTCCCTCTGTCACCTCTTACGATGACACCCACGGCATGATAATATGGGGTTGTGGATATTCTGAGACCGTCACTACACGGTAATCTAATATTTTTTTACAAGAAATGATTCGTAAACACAGCTTTATTATAACAAAAATTTAAACCAATGTCTTCAATAAATTTTCACAAACACAGCTCTGATATAACAAAATATTAAACTGAAAAAATATTAAATGCCTTGGCATATGGTCTGACACAACTGGTTACTTTGCCTACGCGGATTCCAGATGTGGAGGATTATACACCTTTCCTGTTGGACCTTCTGCTGACCTCTCATCCGGACGGATATTAGGTTTCCGTCGATGCCCCTCTCGGCTCTTCGCACCGATGATTGGCGGTCCACCACTGTGCGATTTAGAAGATGTTTTCTTCCTCGTACAACTTCCTTGTGGAATCGATTACCACCAGCGATATTTCCAAACCGATACGACTTAGGGACCTTCAAGGAAACAGCCTACTCCTGTTTAAAAAGCCGGCAACGTATCTGCAATTCCCTCCCTGGTGTTGCAGTTGTTCATGGGCGGCGGTAGTCACTTACCATCAGGTGAGCCGCAGGCTCGTTTGCCCCCTCTCCTATAAAAAAAAAAAAAAAACTAATGTCTCTAACAATAAATTTTCACAAGACAAAATATGAAATAACATTTTTTACAATAAATGATTCATAAATACAACTTTGATAGTACAAAATAAGAAATATTTTTATAATAACCCTGCCCCCTCTATTGTATATATAAAATGGCCGTTTATAAAATATAACTATATTAAAATGAATAATATACGTGATCAAATAATCAATATATTGATCTCTAAAGGTCTAGATATAGGCCGTTATTCATTATTAATTAATACCTTCCCGCTTGGAAAAGGCTTACAATATTTATATTAAAATACCCGATACAAGGACTTTGCTCACTCACTTTTTAAAAAAATGTGGGGGAGGCACACGGCTTCACACACGGCAACGCCGTGTGCAGTGAGCGCCAACCAACCAACGCGTTCCGCCCGAAAAGGAACTAGAGGTTGAGACTAGACCGTAGTCCACAGCAAAATAACTGGCGAAAAGATAAAAAGGGCTTGGCCCCTTGTTATTCATAACAGCTTTGACAATAGAAAATATGAAATAATATTTGTTCAATTAAATAAGTGATTTAAAGAACACAGCTTCGACAATCGCCTCATAGGAGAGATATTTACCGTAGTTGCAACGCTTGGCAAGCGGCTTGCCAAGCGCAGCTTTTAAATTTAGTCGTTATTAGGAAGGAACTGCTGAAAGAATCTTCTGATTTGTTTCCTTCTGTCGCCTTTTAAGACACCCACGGCATGATATGGACTGGTGGATATTCTTACTGCGGCACACACAAACTAACATTTTTACAATAAATGATTCATAACAGCTTAGACAATACAAATTATGAAACCAATATATCTATTTAGTTATTCTTAACAGCTATAACAAAACAAACTACAAAAATAATATTTTTTACAATACATGATTCTAAACAACTATAACAAAACTAAGCATAAAAATAATATTTTTTACAATAAAAGATTCATAAACAGTTTTGACAATACAAAATATGATAACATATTTTTACACTAAATGATTCTAAACAGCTATAACAAAACCTTCGCTGCAAATTTCATCTTTTTGTTGATCTTCTCAAATGCTACTTGATTACTCATTTATTCTGCATTTGATAGACGAGTCCTAAAATCTTTTATAGTTTTTCTAGACTTCTTTATTTCATGTCAATAGAATCAGATATTTGATGTCATACAATCAATTACAGTAAGAATGCAAATTTCATGTATTGTTCTTTTAGATGCCAAACAGCTTTTTATGTAAGGACAGAAAGTTGTTAAGTATTTCACGCAATTAATTTAAATAAATACAAAACATCATTTTCAATAGACACTGTCATTACAATTAATATGTGAATAATCTTTTCAGAACCTTCTCAAAAATTGAAGCCCTATGCCCAGCAGTAGAATGTATGTAGGCTGTAACTTTACTTATTTTTTTTATTTTAAATTAAAACATTAGTGTATGTACCGAAATACTTTATAAATTAAACAAGTTTAAATTTTGAAAGAAATTAAAATTTTAGTTTAAAGTTATGGACGCATTTGTAAAATGGTTTACATAAACATTCTTAATACACTTTTATTTAATACAAATAAATTTTGAAATGTGTGGTTACTGACATGGAAGTGGAGCTAGGGAATGTTTTGGTGCATTCTTTGATGAGAAATAATTCTTGTACACCAGTTTCTAGCTTAGCTCCACCATGTGTAAAGATAAATTAAAGTGATAAATTTAATGTTTCCCTATGAAAGACAAATGAAACTACAAAGTCTGCAGTCCAAAAATATAATCACATACTTAAGAAACTTATTTACTAAGGAACTAAAATTATCGTCTTCCACGACCACGGCCTCCGCGACCACCTCTTGGTCCACCACGACCGCCACGGCCTCTGCCTCTTCCGCCTCGAGCTCCGCCTCTCGGAAATCCTTCGCGTTTACCACGGCCTTTCGGCGCGTCGTCCAACAACAAAGTTTCTATAGGCAGACTGTCAGGTAACAAATAGTACCTTATATTGTTTCCGCGTATACTTAAAGTTTCCAGTTGAAGCTCTTCTTTGTTCTTCAATGTAACTTTTACTGCTTTAAGATGCGTATTCATTGCTACATCTACACCAGTAATCGTGCCATGTACGACACTGCCATTTTTAAGCTCAATTGTCACCGTCTCGTGGCTGAGTTTCATCAAAAACCTAACGAGTTTCATTTTTCTTGTATATTTCCACTAGTTTTAACTAAAACACTAACGGCGTCGGCTGAACAAGTTAACCTCAAAAACGGCTGTAAACGGCCAAACACAATTATGGCGGCTAGCAGCTAGCGGTGGCGGATGAAACCATAGAGTAGACCACTCTTATCTATGGAGTAGACTATAAATAATACTGCAGAAAAGATGGCTACTGACCTGCCTGCCGCAGGGGCAATCTAGGGTGTAGGAGTGAGGATGACCCTTAATTGCCTCCTTAATTGTGATGTGTGTAGGCAAGCAGGGGCAATTTTTTAAGTCGGCCCTGCGGCAGGACGGCAGGAGCGCAGTGTTGTAAAAGTTCCCGATTTATCGGGAGATCACTGATTTTAATTAGTATCTCCCGATATCCCGATTTAGCGAACGTATCTCCCGATTTTTTTACATTTTCAACTAATGTAAAATAATAATCATAAATAAAATTGAAAAGTAATAATCAAAATACTAAAATGAACTTTTAACACAAAATCTATGTACGGGGACTTCCCAAAATTGCTCGCACCACGTCCTATGGGACTATAGATATATATATATAGACCTATAACCTTATTAGGTTTTTAACTTCGCGGTATTGTTAAAGCATATTGCACTGATACATCTTAAAATAGAGTTCATTATTGTCTGGTAAGTGTACGGAGGAGATCCCTAAAGATTACTTTGTTCGGGTTGTTTTACGAATTAGGTAGCTTAGGCCATGTATATATAGTGTTGTTCGTTCATAGAATTACATTCACTAATTACTAGACTTCTTCTGTTTTGTTGAGAACTGTTGTGCTTTATGTTCAAATTTGTTAGGTAGCATTAGTTATCAAAAAATTAATTTAGAATGGCGTTTGCTTCTAAATACGAAAGAAATTAAATCACTCAGTGATGAAACAGAAGAATTTTGGAGAAGCGTGAGTAGCAAAAATATATAATCATAAAATTTTAGTTTAAATTATAAAGACATTATTTTGATCGCAAAAAAAAATGAAACGAAAAAGAACGACATCTAAAATAACGTTTTATGATACATTTCTAAACCCATGGATGTAAATAAAAATCTCCCGATTTCGCCTGATTTTTAGCTGGCAAATCTACCAATTTTTTATTTTTCACTTTTGTAACACTGCAGGAGCGCAAGACCTTCCTTCAAAGAGTATAGTAATTGTCCTATACAGGAAAAGAGAGCCCACTCGTGCGAAATCTGTCAACCGAGGAGTACTAGCGCCGTCTGGTGTCGTTTCGCCACAATATTGTAAGAATGTGTGCGTGCGTATAACCATGCACCTCTACATTTACACCTCTGTTCATGGTAATTCATTACGTTTATGTACTAGGATTAATTATCAACAACCAACTGTGAATTAAACATTTGAAACATTTTTTAAAGATAACTGCATAATAACTAAATGCTTCAAATGTTTAACAGTCGGTTGTCAATAATTAATCCTAATACATAAAGTGTGATTCATAATTTGTAAATAGGAATTAACTATGATATTTTTTAACATGAATGAAATTAAACACAAATGATTTGTACATTATTCTATATTTTGAACTTAATGAAAATAAAGGATATAAATAAAGATTTAACATAGTTTTGACAATACAACACATAAAACTAATATTTTTATTCTAATGTTTATATCATTAATAGATTAATAACACAGCTAGTGTCTATAAAAAATAGTAGATTTTATTATTTTAATAAATGAATGAGTTTATTATAATAAATGAATCATAACAAACTTTAACATTACAAAATGTTAAGCTAATACTATAACGGTAAACTTAAACGGCTATGAATCAATCCAAAGCTGTAACCACGCTTGGCAAGTGGGATGGCATCTGCAGTTATTAGGAAGATCAGTCCACCTGCTGATGTGTTTCCCTCTGTCACCTCTTACGATGACACCCACGGCATGATAATATGGGGTTGTGGATATTCTGAGACCGTCACTACACGGTAATCTAATATTTTTTTACAAGAAATGATTCGTAAACACAGCTTTATTATAACAAAAATTTAAACCAATGTCTTCAATAAATTTTCACAAACACAGCTCTGATATAACAAAATATTAAACTGAAAAAATATTAAATGCCTTGGCATATGGTCTGACACAACTGGTTACTTTGCCTACGCGGATTCCAGATGTGGAGGATTATACACCTTTCCTGTTGGACCTTCTGCTGACCTCTCATCCGGACGGATATTAGGTTTCCGTCGATGCCCCTCTCGGCTCTTCGCACCGATGATTGGCGGTCCACCACTGTGCGATTTAGAAGATGTTTTCTTCCTCGTACAACTTCCTTGTGGAATCGATTACCACCAGCGATATTTCCAAACCGATACGACTTAGGGACCTTCAAGGAAACAGCCTACTCCTGTTTAAAAAGCCGGCAACGTATCTGCAATTCCCTCCCTGGTGTTGCAGTTGTTCATGGGCGGCGGTAGTCACTTACCATCAGGTGAGCCGCAGGCTCGTTTGCCCCCTCTCCTATAAAAAAAAAAAAAAAACTAATGTCTCTAACAATAAATTTTCACAAGACAAAATATGAAATAACATTTTTTACAATAAATGATTCATAAATACAACTTTGATAGTACAAAATAAGAAATATTTTTATAATAACCCTGCCCCCTCTATTGTATATATAAAATGGCCGTTTATAAAATATAACTATATTAAAATGAATAATATACGTGATCAAATAATCAATATATTGATCTCTAAAGGTCTAGATATAGGCCGTTATTCATTATTAATTAATACCTTCCCGCTTGGAAAAGGCTTACAATATTTATATTAAAATACCCGATACAAGGACTTTGCTCACTCACTTTTTAAAAAAATGTGGGGGAGGCACACGGCTTCACACACGGCAACGCCGTGTGCAGTGAGCGCCAACCAACCAACGCGTTCCGCCCGAAAAGGAACTAGAGGTTGAGACTAGACCGTAGTCCACAGCAAAATAACTGGCGAAAAGATAAAAAGGGCTTGGCCCCTTGTTATTCATAACAGCTTTGACAATAGAAAATATGAAATAATATTTGTTCAATTAAATAAGTGATTTAAAGAACACAGCTTCGACAATCGCCTCATAGGAGAGATATTTACCGTAGTTGCAACGCTTGGCAAGCGGCTTGCCAAGCGCAGCTTTTAAATTTAGTCGTTATTAGGAAGGAACTGCTGAAAGAATCTTCTGATTTGTTTCCTTCTGTCGCCTTTTAAGACACCCACGGCATGATATGGACTGGTGGATATTCTTACTGCGGCACACACAAACTAACATTTTTACAATAAATGATTCATAACAGCTTAGACAATACAAATTATGAAACCAATATATCTATTTAGTTATTCTTAACAGCTATAACAAAACAAACTACAAAAATAATATTTTTTACAATACATGATTCTAAACAACTATAACAAAACTAAGCATAAAAATAATATTTTTTACAATAAAAGATTCATAAACAGTTTTGACAATACAAAATATGATAACATATTTTTACACTAAATGATTCTAAACAGCTATAACAAAACCTTCGCTGCAAATTTCATCTTTTTGTTGATCTTCTCAAATGCTACTTGATTACTCATTTATTCTGCATTTGATAGACGAGTCCTAAAATCTTTTATAGTTTTTCTAGACTTCTTTAATTGAAACTTAAGTTTTCTTGAATGTTTTTGTAACAACTTCTAATTCTTAGGGTAGTATCCGATTTCGTCTGTTTATCTGAAAATGTTTAATTTATACATTAGCTTTTTCAAATTGGAATTTACAATGTAGTAATTTGCAATAAATGTTGTAAAATTATATATTTTAGTATAGGATATTCATATACTAGACTATATTTGCTTCCCTACTAAGCAAATTGTTTGAAAATGTTGTTTGATACTAAAATATAAGGAATTAAATATTTGATAGTTTGATAGTTTTATTTAAAAAAAAGTTACCTCCACACTAGGATTTTCTCCTGTATCGTGGGGTCAGTTTACATACATAAATTTCACAAGGATAAACATCCAAATCAATCAAATTATTTGTAGGCCATACAAATACTTGTTCCGTGCGGGATTCGAACCCACGGCCCTTAGCGTTGTGACTTATTGCTAAGCCACTGCGCCACGGAGCCGCCAAAAACCTTATACAAAAAAATTATTTGTAATTATAAAATAAAATAAAAATTTAAGGTATGTACACAAGAACAAACATAAGTTAGTTTCACGTTTACAAGTTTCTCGAGTCCATACAACCAGTAATTCCATCATGGGGCAATGTGTGTGAAAATATGCAGGCCTTATCTATCAAAAAGTTTAAAATTTTTACCAAGCAAAAATTGTTTAATAAATATTTATTATGCTAATACAGTGTACGTGAATGATAATAACCCCTGGCAATGGGGTGATCACTACCATGCTGTTTCTGTTTTCATACTAATTGTATACAATACTTCAAAAAAAAAAGTCCCACAGGGTTTCTTGCTGGTTCCCCCAGGACAAAGGATTTTTTTGGAATCAGTACTAATAATAGTAAAAAATTACTTTCAATAAGAACTACATGTAATCTATACGTTAAAAATGGTTCTATGGTATTCTATTCTTATATACTATAACTTCATTAACATCTGTCTGTGATGTTGAAGGCTGCTCATGTGGATGCAGACGGGGCAGTAAGTCAGGAAAGGGGGTTTTGAAAAAATGGTAATACACTTAAATAGCTATGTAAAACAGTAGTTAGTACAATACTACCCTTTCACTAAGGTTTTAATTTTTTTAAATTAATTAATTGCACAGTAAAGGATGTTATTGCTTTTAAAAGTAGCATTTTTATATTTTTATTATAACATGATGAGCATAAAATGTAGTTAACTTACATGTTTTATTTATAAAACTCATTTATCAAAAATCACATATTGATTCTTATTATTTGCCATAACAATTCTTAAAAATAGAAAACCTCTCTAAAAATATACTTCTTAGCAAAACTTAAAGATTTAATTATAGAGATCAAAAATTATAATGTTTATAATTATAGTGTTATTTGGCACAAAATTATTCTCATTAACTTACAAACAACATGAAAAAGCTTTTTAACATAAAATTGTTTCAAAAGGACTTCTACAAAAGGCACCTTAATGAAAAACAATACTTAAATATAATTAAGAATCACTGATAAGTCAACTTTTAGAATCAGTGTTACCTGGGAGATTATACCAACTTACGCTGTTTCAAAAACTAGCCTACATTTTATCACATTCACCGATCATATCTATTATCATTTAATTACAGTGTTTAATTTTCTGTGCCTTATTCCTCGTTTGCTAAATTTTCAACATTATTATTAACACAAATTTTCCCAAAAAAGTCTGCAATTAGCAGCCATTAACGGACACAGGTTTTGAATTATGTTTTTCCTTTTGTCAGTAATGCCTCTTTCAGAAAATCTAGTACAAGGTTAAGGTATTTCTTTTAATTTGAGGATTTTCACTTTACTGGACATATTCTCTTTGTGGCAAATTTTATACAGAATACATTGGGCACAGAAAATTCACTCCATAAAATTTAAATAAATAGCGACTCTTGCTATGCATGAGAAAACACCAGTCGCGAAATAATAAAATAAAAAAGAATCATCAAAATCTGTTCTCCTAAAAACAGTTCTAAGGTAACTTTCAAAAAGTTACCTTATAAGTTGGTTGAAAAAAGAAATATCTGACATACTGCTCTCTCGGTTACCATGGCAGTATAGGCTGTAATAAATGATATATCTAATAATTGTCTATCTGATAACCATCAGTAAGCTTACTCTTGAATCCAATAACAATTTCGATCCAATGTCAATTTCAGTTATTAATATTGTTGTTTTAATTTTTCCACCACAACAACAAAATATAATAATTTTGTTACAACAACAATAGCATTACTGTAATTTAAAATAAATAAGACATCAAATTTTATCAATGTTTCCATGATATTTTAAATTGATTTGTTTTCTTTTAATTTCTGTTGTAAAAGAAACAAATTTTTGGTTTATTATAAATATAGTTTTCACTGTTATATAAAAAAAAATAATTAATAAATTTAAGAACAGATACATACTAATGATGATAGATTAATTAAAATATTTCTTTATTAAATAAATGGTTAAACATTGTATCATAGTTTTATTAATAAATCCTTATTAAAATTACATTACCTATATAATTTTATTTTTAAAACTTATAAAATTATACATGTAATGTAACTTAACATTATATTCATATTTCCTAGATGTGACATCCGCCAATAAACCTCTCAGAAATGAGAATAGACCTCTGCCCAGCAGTGGAACATATAAAGGCAGTAAATTAATTTTTTTAGGCTAATATTGATTAACAGTACTTCATTCGTAATATGTCTTCTGAGAAGATTCTTCTCCTCTGAGGTTACATTTTTATTCATGGCTTAATATATAAGTCCTTAATAATGTACCTCGTAATGTAATGTACCTCGTGAAACTCAGTGCCGGACCACTAAACAGCTGCTTCTCAGAACTCCTTCTCATTTCACAAGCCGATGTGGTGGATCCTTTACTGTAAGGGCGGTCAAGCTATGGAACTCACTTCCACATGACATACGTGCTAGCTCTTCTCTTGATACATTTCGGAGCAGAGTAAAGAAATATTATCTATCAACTTAGAATTACAAATATTTATATATGTTATGTATTTATATGTATAATTGTATATATGTATATTTATATATGTGTACATGTATGTATATATGTGTATATATATATATATATATATATATATGTATGTGTGTGGATGTGTATATGTGTATGTGTTTATTATCTTTATTAGTATATATGTATGTAAATCAATAGAAATAAGAAAATAAATTATACTTATATTTTATACACTTATATGTTAATTATCAACTGTAACTTTAGCCAATTTCTATTAAGTAGTGTTAAGTTAAATATTAAGTACGCACGCTGCTACCTACTTGCTAAATATGTAAAACTATTTCGCTTTCCCAATAGGTTTGCTGGAAGAAAACTCTTACTAGGGTTAAGCTCGCCTTTGTACATTTTATTTGAATATTTAATAATTGTTACCAACTTAGTGTGTACAATAAAGAATAAAGAAAGAACAATAGCATTACTGTAATTTAAAATAAATAAGACATCAAATTTTATCAATGTTTCCATGTTATTTTAAATTGATTTGTTTTCTTTTAATTTCTGTTGTAAAAGAAACTAATTTTTGGTTTATTATAAATATAGTTTTCACTGTTATATAAAAAAATTAATTAATTAATTTAAGAACAGATACATACTAATGATGATAGATTAATTAAAATATTTCGTTATTAAATAAATGGTTAAACATTGTATCATAGTTTTATTAATAAATCCTTATTAAAATTACATTATCTATATCGTTTTATTTTTAATACTTATAAAATTATACATTTAATGTAACTTAACATTATATTCATACTTCCTACATGAAAAATCCGCAAATAAACCCCTCAGAAATGAGAATAGACCTCTGCCCAGCAGTGGGACATATAAAGGCTGTAAATTAATTTTTTTTAGGCAACATTGATTAACAGTACTTCATTCGTAATATGTCTTCTGAGAAGATTCTTCTCCTCGGAGATTGCATATTTAGATTTTTATTCATGACTTAATATATAAGTCCTTAATAATACAATAATTAGCCCTAAACTCATCATCACTGATAGAAAAGACTAAGTCTTTAAAATGTATTATAGAAAGCTCATTTCATCTTTATTTTAATTGTAATGCACAATTATAGCGTAGAATATTAAACACAAAAGCTAAATGTGCCATTATTTTATCGCAATGAATAAGATAATTGCAGAAAACAAATAATTAATATGAACACTTCATAAAGATAATATTTTGCTATTGCCTAAATTTCAATTCCAACTCAATACAACACAATATGCAGTTGTGAACTAATTGTCAAAACTGTGTCAAGAGTATTAGATTTTGCTTACAATCGGATTGGTTAAATTCAATTCTAATCTCAATTAGTTCACACAATCACTACACAATATTAAAATAATTTAGTGCTACAGTCCTTATCAAGAGTATGAAATGTTATAATTTCAATTCCGATTGATCGGAATTGTTTTCAAGAGTAAGCTTGAAGGTTTTTTTAAGGCGAAAAGGGGGCAAATGAGCATACAGTTTATCTAATGGTAGGTTAGTAGTTAGTAAAGTAGTTATCAAGTTTATAAATCCTTAAGAACATTTTGTACACTTATTATATTGTATAAGATAAGATATAATATGATTTAAGTAGCCACCCCAAGTACATACTCAATTCCAAATTACCTTATAGAGATTATAAAAAAAACAGTTTGAATCATTTTTCGCCCGACATACACATTCAATGAATGTGACACCTACATACAGGTATCTAATTCTACCATTTAAACATATACATGCTAATTATATTGTTTTTAATTTAAAACTCACCTTCTAGATACAAACTTGGAACAGCTGTTATGATTAAACGATGACTTGTACTTATGTAATTTGATTCAAAGTGGTAATCACATATCTTTTTAGTAGTGAAAATTTTCATTGGTTCTATTCTAATCTATTTCCATCTTTCGACATCCAAATATGGAACATCTTTATAGGATGAGGGAACCTATGTATATATACACCTGAAAATAAACATGTTCTATTAGTATAACAGTGTGAAATTGTAATTCCAAGTAACCTTTCCCGTTGAATTATCAATATGTTTAAGTGATAGGCATAGAATTATTACGCGTAATAATTATTGCGTAATAATTCTATGGTGATAGGTTTTCAAACATTTCTTACCTTATTCGTCGCATCCAAAAACACAAATCTTCCTTCGTGACGACATCGTAAGAATAAAATAACAGTAATGAATGCAATGTAACAAAAATATTAAGCATGTATATGTTTAAATGGTAGAATTAGATACTGTATGTAGGTGTCACATTCATTGAATGTGTATGTGGGGGGAAAATGAGTCAAACTGTTTTTTTATAATGTCTATAGGGTGGTAATTTGGAATTGAGTATATACTTGGGGTGGCCACTTAAATCATATTATATCTTATACAATATAATAAGTGTACAAAATGTTCTTAAGGATTTATAAACTTGATAACTGCTGTACTAACTACTAACCTATTATTAGGTAAACTGTATGCTCATTTGCCCCCTTTTTGCCTTAAAAAAATCTTACTCTTGAAAACAATTCCGATTGATCGGAATTGTAATTATAACATTTCATACTCTTGATAGCCACTGTAGCGCTAAATGAGTTTAATATTGTGTGGTGATTGTGTGAACTAATTGAGATTAGAATTTATCCAATCCAATTGTAAGCAAAATCGGTACTCTTGACACAGATATCTGTCTAGTATTGAGTTGGAATTGAAATTTAGGCAATATTAAAACAGTAACCTTATGAAGTGTTCATATTAATTGTTGGTTTTCTGCAATTATCTTATTAATTGCGATAAAATAATGGCATGTTTAGGTTTTGTGTTTAATATTCTAAGCCATAATTGTGCATTACAATTAAAATAAAGACGAAATGAGCTTTGATAATGCATTTTAAAGACTTAGTCTTTTCTATCAGGGATGATGATTTTAGGGCTAATTATTGTATTATTAAGGACTTATATATTAAGCCATGAATAAAAATCTAAATATGCAATCTCCGAGGAGAAGAATCTTCTCAGAAGACATATTACGAATGAAGTACTGTTAATCAATGTTGCCTAAAAAAAATTAATTTACAGCCTTTATATGTCCCACTGCTGGGCAGAGGTCTATTCTCATTTCTGAGGGGTTTATTTGCGGATTTTTCATGTAGGAAGTATGAATATAATGTTAAGTTACATTAAATGTATAATTTTATAAGTATTAAAAATAAAACGATATAGATAATGTAATTTTAATAAGGATTTATTAATAAAACTATGATACAATGTTTAACCATTTATTTAATAACGAAATATTTTAATTAATCTATCATCATTAGTATGTATCTGTTCTTAAATTAATTAATTAATTTTTTTATATAACAGTGAAAACTATATTTATAATAAACCAAAAATTAGTTTCTTTTACAACAGAAATTAAAAGAAAACAAATCAATTTAAAATAACATGGAAACATTGATAAAATTTAATGTCTTATTTATTTTAAATTACAGTAATGCTATTGTTCTTTCTTTATTCTTTATTGTACACACTAAGTTGGTAACAATTATTAAATATTCAAATAAAATGTACAAAGGCGAGCTTAACCCTAGTAAGAGTTTTCTTCCAGCAAACCTATTGGGAAAGCGAAATAGTTTTACATATTTAGCAAGTAGGTAGCAGCGTGCGTACTTAATATTTAACTTAACACTACTTAATAGAAATTGGCTAAAGTTACAGTTGACAATTAACATATAAGTGTATAAAATATAAGTATAATTTATTTTCTTATTTCTATTGATTTACATACATATATACTAATAAAGATAATAAACACACACATATACACATCCACACACATACACATATATATATATATATATATATATATATATATATATATATATATATATATATATATATACATACATGTACACATATATAAATATACATATATACAATTATACATATAAATACATAACATATATAAATATTTGTAATTCTAAGTTAATAGATAATATTTCTTTACTCTGCTCCGAAATGTATCAAGAGAAGAGCAAGCACGTATGTCATGTGGAAGTGAGTTCCATAGCTTGACCGCCCTTACAGTAAAGGATCCACCACATCGGCTTGTGAAATGAGAAGGAGTTCTGAGAAGCAGCTGTTTAGTGGTCCGGCACTGAGTTTCACGAGGTACAAGATACTCAAAACGCTCGCGGAGATATGGAGGTGCAAGAGGATTAAAGAGTAGAAAGTAAAGAAATGATAACACATGTAAGTCTCGACGTCTGCGGATAGGAAGCCATTTTAATTGAGCCCTGTACTCTGAAACATGATCAAACTTACGAAGACCAAAAATAAAACGTATACACAAATTTTGAACACGTTCCAGTTTGTTCAACAGCTCCTCTGAAGCATCCAAAAAACTAACATCAGCGTAGTCAATGAGAGGAAGAAGAAGTGCTTGAGCTAAGGTTATCTTAGTTTTTAACGGTAAAAACATCTGGAGGCGCTTGAGAGATTGAAAAAAATAGTTCACTTTTCTGCTAATCATATTAATGTGAGCAACCCAAGACAAATTATTATCAAAAATAACACCTAAGTTCTTAGCAGTCTCTGTATATGGAATTTGAGTATTATCATACGTTACTGCAGGGATCTTCGAACGATCTAATAAATTAAGCATATATGAGCTGCCGATAATCATTACTTGGGATTTAGCAGGATTAACAAGAAGACCAAACGATTTCGCCCAACTGCTTATGCTACTTAGGTCAGCATTCAGCTTATTAATAGCCTCATCTATATCTTGGACTTTGAAATGACGGTATAATTGCAAGTCGTCAGCATAGAGATGATAATGAGAGGTGAGAACAGTAGTGAGAGCGTTGATAAAAATAGAGAAGAGAAGTGGGGAAAGAACACCACCCTGAGGAACACCCGCCGTGAGATCACACCACTCGGAGAAATCCTCCTCATGGCGTACACACTGCGAGCGACCCCTAAGGTAAGAATTAAACCAAGAGATTACTGATGGTGAAATGTTTAAGGACGAAAGAATACCAAGAAGTATGTCATAATCAACGGAATTAAATGCACTGCTGAAGTCCAATAATGTTAGAACAGTGAGAAATTTTTTGTCCATGGCCCAGCGAATGTCATCAGACACTTTAATCAGAGCGCTGACTGTGCTATGGCCTGGACGAAAACCAGATTGAAAAGGGCACAGCAGGCTGTGAACAGTTAGGAAATGAGATAGTTGCCTCTGAACTATATTTTCTAGTACTTTAGATAAGATCGGAAGAATAGAAATAGGGCGGAATTGGGATAAAGATGTAGGATTAGAAGTTTTTGGAAGGGGAATGATGAATGCCTTTTTCCAGCAAGTTGGAAAGGAGCTCGTTTCAAGCGACGAAGAGATAATGTGAGTGATAATAGGGACAAGTTCATTAGTGATAGGTTTAATCATTTGTATACAAAGATTGTCATAGCCAATAGCTTTAGTGGAAATAGATAAAAGGCATTTTTTTATTTCACCATCAGTAACTTTACTGAAATTAAAAGGAGAACACAGCGGCTTAGGAATATTGGAGAGAAGATTAAGTGTCACAGACTTAATAGAGTCATCAATAGAAATCGGAGGCTCAGAAAAGTGCCGGTTGAGTGCAGTCAAATCAAACGAGATATTAGGATCATTATATGAGTTGCCTATACCCAGAGTTCTAAGAAATTTCCACATCTGAGCGGAATGAGAATTTTCAACCTCATCATAGATATGTCTCCTCTTAGCATCACGACACATCTTACTACAGCGATTACGTAGTTTTTATAAGTGAATAAATTTTCATTAGTAGGATGCTTCTTATAACGCCTCTTAGCTTTATCTCTTTTGGACATTACTGCTTTTATAGACTCTGAAAGCCAGGGGGCTGGAAAGTGTTTAACCCTGACTCGCTTAAGTGGTGCATGTGTATCGAAGAGTTTTAAAATGAGGTGATTAAAAGCATAAACCTTATCATTAACATTTTCGGAATTTAGAACAGGGGACCAGTCAATATTATTTACATCATCTCTCAAACGCTCCAGGTTAATTGATTTAAAGCTTCTTAAGAATAAGAATTTCGATTTGCGCCTAGGACGTTGAATTTTATAGGAGAGGAAGATAAGATCGTGGTAAGAGAAAGACGCAGATAGTTGACCATGCGAAGCAACCCGGTCAGCATCAGATACAAGAATAAGGTCTAAAAGAGAAGGGGTACTATTAGGCGAATGGTGAGTAGCAGAAAGAGGAAGAATATGTAAATTAAAAGATGATACCAGGGAGAGCAATTTTTTGCTACGAAAATCATTCTTTAACAGGCATGTGTTAAAGTCACCTAAAATAATGGTATTATCATAAAGCGGAGTAAGATTCACAAGTTTTTCTTCCAGAGAAAAAAAATAATTTATATTGCGAGAGGGGGGATAATAGACCCCAAGCAAAGTCCTAGAATGATTAATAGTAATTTCAATAAATAAATGTTCAGCAAAATTTGAGTAAATATTGGGTGAATGATCAACTATTTTATAGGGAATGTCAGCTCTCAAATAGATTGCCACTCCACCATAACCTTTGCCGACCCTGTCATTGCGTATAAGTTGAAAACCAGGGAGACAATACTGCACCGACGGAAGTGCAGGTTTTAGAAAAGTTTCAGAAACAAGTATGGCATCAACATATTTAGAATCAAAGGTTGATAAAAGGTCAGCGTAATGAGCATGAATGCTTTGAGCGTTAATATGGACTATATTAAGATTTTTACTATAATTACAGAATACGGCTACTAGTTGATCATCTAAATGAGTGGAATCATCGCTTAAGGCGCTTTTATAGGTCTTATCGGAAGAACCAGAAGAAGAGCAAGAAAAGTAACTATCATCAAATTCCAAAATATCACACATGCTAATCAAAACTATAACAGAAATTAAGCTACAACAAAAACAATAAAGATTAAATATATACTTGTATAATGTATAATAAAATAAATATTATATAAGTCTGGGTATAATACCTACAAAATAAATAATAATATGTTATGAAATATTATGAAACAGTAATTAAATTAAAATTAAAATTAAATTGCCAACAATTATGCACTAAACTAAACATTTCTTTCATACCTGCCGGCAGTGGCATCAGTAGAATTTTATAATTACATAACTTATTTAAGACTAATTAATATAATAAAAATATAGAAAAAGGACAGTCTTACCGTCAATAATAAAACAGACAAATATTATTTATGGATCCTGTCTGGCAAAAAGCCTGGTAGTATGTGCAATCAAATGACAGCATGACAGATATTACTAGCTGTCATTATGATTTATTTAATCGCTAATGTCATCATTCTGTCACTTAATAAACAAAATTATGAAGGTAAACTATAATAATATCAGAGAAAACTACGAACTACGATGTTACAGTTAAAGCACAAATTTGAAGGGATGCAACACTATGCAAATGGAGACTGCACAAAAATACAAATAAATTGTAGTAATTAAACACTAAGTTAACGCGAAGACACTATCTCTTGCCTGCGGTGCCAGTACGTCGACTTTTGGAAGCTCCAGCCGGTTCCCTGACCGCGGTCGTTGTCTTCGACTTCGACACAGGAGGCTCAACGATTTTATCGAGTTCGATCACAGAGCTAATGCGATGTCGAACGCCACCGCTACCCAGTACAAAAACAGAGCCTTCACGGGTCCAGCAATTCGATATTCCATATTTCCGTCGAGCTGCCATAAAGGCTTCATGTCGAGTCTTAGTTAAAAATTCCGACAAAGTGATACCAGTCCCCTTCAAACACGTCTTAGCTTGCCAGATCTTGTTCTTCACCTCTAACTCACACAACTTAATCAAGATTGGTCTTGGTTTGTCAGAAGAAGAAGTATGGCCCATGCGAAGGCAGCGAGATATATCTTTGGGCGAGAAACCAGACAACTTGAAACGGTCAACAAAAGTCTTCACTATTACCTGTACAGTGTCCTCGTTCTTTTCCTCCGGAAGCCCATGAAATAATAGAATCTTCCGCCTGCTCCGCATCTCTATATTATCCACCTGGTGCATCAACAGGCCTACCTGGTCTTGAAGATTGCGTAGGGCTGTCATGATAAATAATCTGAATGAGGAGAACTTGGATGTCAAATTGGCAGTGGAGGCTGAAGGTGCTGCAGCATGAAGCTCACTTTGATAGATATCCATGCGCTGAGTAAACATCTTCTGGAGTTGTGTTATTGACTCTTGAATGGCATCCATTTTGAAAAAATCTTGTGTAGTGATAATGCAGGAAAATTGTGAGACTGATTTTTATTGACTAAATAAGTTTGTAAACAGCAAGGATTTTACTGCCTGGCAGGTATAATGGTTAGTACATTAGTTTCCCATATAGTAACAACACTATTGTAATGTTTTATATATTAAAAATTTAATTAAATTGGGAGACTTTACTAAAGCAATCTACTTATTACACCTACCCACACGCGAAAAAAGTATTAAAGTTAAGTTGTTCTTGTATTATTTGGAAAACAGCAATATTAATAACTGAAATTGACATTGGATCGAAATTGTTATTGGATTCAAGAGTAAGCTTGCTGATGGTTATCAGACAGACAATTATTAGATATATCATTTATATATACCCTATACCCGGGTATAGCCATGAAGTTATATCTATAACTTCATGGGTATAGCCTATGCCCATAGATAAGAGTGTATATACTGAAACCTATACCCGCCGTGGTAACCGAGAGAGCAGTATGTCAGATATTTCTTTTTTCAACCAACTTCTAAGGTAACTTTTTGAAAGTTACCTTAGAACTGTTTTTTAGGAGGACAGATTTTGATGATTCTTTTTTATTTTTTTATTTGGAAGCTGGTGTTTTCTCATCTCATAGCAAGAGTCGCTATTTATTTAAATGATTTTATGGAGTGAATTTTGTATGCCCAATGTGTTCTTCTGTGCTTCTGTATAAAATTTGCCACAAAGAGAATATGTCCAGTAAAGTTTTTTTACCAGTGAAAATCCTCAAATTAAAAGAAATACCTTAACCTTGTACTAGATTTTCTGAAAGAGGCATTACGGACAAAAGGAAAAACATAATTCAAAATCTGTGTCCATTAATGCCTGCTAATTGCAGACTTTTTTGGGAAAATTTGTGTGTTAATAATAATGTTGAAAACTTAGCAAACGAGGAATAAGGCACAGAAAATTAAACACATTGGAAAGACTTTCCATTTACTCCCATCGAGTTGCGGGTTGATACATATTTTTACAGAAAAGTTACACTATTAAGAGCACATACACAAAGTTACAATATGCGGAAGCGCGTAAGTTTTGAGAAAAAAGTTATTGAAAATCAATTATTCTTACATTCTTTATGTCTAATCCTACAATAAAACTGACGCCATTTTTTTATTGTTATTGTCAGTAGGGATGTCGATTCTTCCCGAAAAATATCGATTTTTTAAATAGATTCGAATTGTAAGCTGATATATCGATTCCCGAAAAATCGATTTCTAAAATATCTATATTTTTTCATGTTTGCATTTATAATGTAAATATAAATCCATTTTATGAGAAAAAAATCCCCTTCATCATAAAATATAGGGGGACTGATTCAGAAGGATTTCTGTACCTATTTTGAGACTGCTACGTCTCCGGCGTTGCGGGAAGAGCAGCCTCTACGCCTTAGCGTAACAAATCGCAGGCATCCCTCCTCGCCTTCGCAGCTTCGGCTTGTTGGTCGCCTTCGGCGACCAGCCTCAGCCGCTCCGGTTCATCCGATGCCTACGATTTGTTACAGCAGGCGGAGGCTGCTCCCCCTACGCGCCTCCGGCTCTATAAAACCACTCTAGGGGTAGGACAGACTCGTACCAGGTGGAGTCAGGGTCAATCAATTCGGTTCTTTGACATAAGTTGAACCTAACCTATTTTATTTGTTATCTGCCCTAATAGGTACTGTTAAATAAAACAAATTTCAATAAGAGATCATTTATCATGGTATCTTTCTTGTTTTTCATAAAATGGGTTTATATTTACATTATAAATAGAAACATTAAAAATATAGATATTTTAGAAATCGATTTTTTATGAATCGATACATCAGTTTACAATTTGAATCTATTTAAAAATCGACCCTTTTCGGAAAGAATCGACATCCCTACTGACGACAATGACATTACAAAATGGCGTCAGTTTTATGGTAGGATTAGATTTAAACAATGCAAGAATAATTGACTTTCAACAACTTTTCTCTCAAAAATTTCGCGTTTCCGCATGTTCTAACTTTGTGTGTGTGCTTAAAATAGTGTAACTTTTCTGTAAAAATACGTATCAACCCGCAACTCGATGGGAGGAAATGGAAAGCTAAGCCCTGTAGGAATAATTAAATGATAATAGATACGATAAGTGAATGTGATAAAATGTAAGCTAGTTTTTGAAACAGAATAAGTTGGTATAATCTTCCAGGTAACACTGATTCTAAAAGTTGACTTATCAGTGATTCTTAATTATATTTAAGTATTGTTTTTCATTAAGGTGCTTTTTGGAGAAGTCCTTTTGAAATAATTTTATGTTAAAAAGCTTTTTCATCTTGTTTGCAATTTAATGAGAATAATTTTGTGCCAAATAACACTATAATTATAAACATTATAATTTTTGATCTCTATAATTAAGTCCTCGCCTACGAGGATGGGAGGGGGAGGGGGGGGGGGTCAGGGGAAGCCCCCCTACCCTTCCCCGCTTGCGGAAATGTATAGTTTATGAGTAATAATTTCTTTTGTAAAATCATAACCTCACTTTTTTTACATAGGAATATTGACACAAAGTTACTTCTGTAACGGCTTCGGCGCTACGGGAAATGCAGCCCCATCGCCCTTGCGTAGCAAATCGCAGGCCCCCGAGCGAGTCGTAGCGGCTGAGGCTGGTCGCCGAAGGCGACCAATAAGCCGAAGCTGCGGAGGTGCGGATTTGCTACAGCGGGCGGGGGCTGCTTTCCCTCCGCGCCTACGGCTTTAAAAAACACTCTAGGGGTAGGGCAGACAAGACTACGTGGAGTCGGGGTGTTCCGAGTCAGTTTTAGTACAAATTCGATCTATCTTATCTAAAGTCAGGTTTCCCTAAACTCTGCTATGATAGTGGTAAATGAAACAATGTAATTTTAATTATTTAATTTATTTTATACACATGCTTTATTGCTCGCATAATTTCTTTGAATGGATCCTTTTTAAACTTTTCTACATTTAGTCTCCACAAATACTCTACTATCACGTCTGTAAAACTTTGAGAATTATTATAATTTTGTTTTCTAAAAAACCTCTTCACTGCTCTCCACTGCGACTCAATTCGTTGTGTATGAGTCCCATCTTCAGCCACAAATGGATTGTCTGGGTCTGAGTGGTTAACTTTTTTATGTGTGTACCCGTGTTCTGCCAAACAATCATATGCCCGCCAACAATCAGTATGAATTGTGGTACCCGCCGCCACATGTCTCTGTATAAGCGGCACCAGTACCTCAGCAGACCTAATATTATCCGGGCACACCTTTAGTCTGAGATCCTCAGACCCATCTTCTATCATACCGAGCACCCAGTGGCCTTCGATGTGACGTCCTATAACAAATAAAATTAATATTAGACATTTAGTATGACAAAAAAAGGTGTAAACATAATCATACTTATATTTACCTTTATTGTATTTTCGTTTTCCAAATTTGCTCTCATCAATTTGTACAATCTTTCCAGTAAACTGATTCTGTTTCTCGAGGTAGTAAATAACAACTACCTCTCTGCAGTAATTGTACCAATCACATATTGTATTTGGGCTTAAACATTGTTGTCTCTGTCGTTTATATGGGTCTTCATGGATTGTTTGATTATTAGACCATCCTTGTGAATATGCATATATGAGGTAATATATGTGGGGCATATCAAGAGTTACATTTTCAAAAAAAGTCCCTTGTCGTCGTGAGATTTTAACTCCACTGCCTCCAGCTTTCCCCTTACAGGATGCTTTAGCACATATGAAAGTACCAAGCGATTTGCAGCCACTTGAGTATGAAATTTTCATATTAGTTTTATGTTTGCCGCACTTTCGTTCCTTTAGGACCAGCCCTTCATCCTCACTATATCGAACACATTGCTCGTTCGTTCCAAGTTCACGCACAATATCCGACAGATTCCACATGAACATAATCTCAGACACGTATAGTCGACGCTTCACATAGTCGCCGTCGTCAGAGAAGTCTTCGTCGATGTGTGATGGTTCCTTGAGTAAAGCGTCAGATGCCGAAGAAGGCCCCGCTACGGGTTCGTAATCGCTCATTCTCAGGTCCGGTAAGCAAGCCAAAGTCCAAAGTAATGCAATCCAATCAAAACCAGAAACAAAGCCAAGGTCAAACGTAAGGGCAATCAAAGAAGTCCAAAAACAGAGCAGAAGTCGTCGAAAAAACAGGGAAAACACAGCACTAAGCACAAAAAAGAACATTCGCGTGACTACTAGAGAAACGGAATGACAATTTATATTTGACATCATAGATAATATATTATATTTGACATTTACGGTTGCCGACAACATGGCCGTCAACAACCGTTCCGATTCACACTTTTTGCATCTGTTTTTGACATCTAATCTCATAACACTATACAAAATTGTCATATTTGCGTTTCGTTATACGGAATTTTTATTGTAAAATTTATTTAAAAAAAAAAGTCCCGCTGGGTTTCTTGCTGGTTCTTCCCAGGACAGAGGGTTTTTTCGAACCAGTGGTAAAGTAAAAAATGACTTTCAATAAGAATTACACATGTAATGTATATTGAATAAAAAAATATTCTATTCTATTCTATTCTATTCTATTGAAATTTATTTTTGTCATAATTAATTAAAAACGCATTTCCGACATTCAAAAACAGTTTAAAATGTTCATGCTTAACCCTGACAAGCCTCCTAAGTTGAAAACATAACTAAAATCAAGTACCGGATATCTATAGCCAACCCACTAATTTTACAGTGTACGAATGTGTGCACATTCGTAACGGTCGATAGGTGGAGTTAAATGTTGTGGCCTATAAATCACATTCAATTTGGGATAATTTCGAATAAAAGTTAACTTTAGCCTTATTTACTCGTATTTTCGAAAACTGCAATAATGGTATGTTATTATTTATGTATTTGAACTTAAGTTTAAAATTTGGCTACTCTTTGAAAAATAACCCTGTGTATGCTTTGCATGAATGGAACAATACTGTTATTAAAATCATACAGTATTTCAAATACACGCGTATGAAACCAATTAGTGTGACAAATAGTCACTGTCGAATAGTAAGTAATTACTAAAGTAAATCGAATAACAAACAAGTTACAGAGCATGCCAAAAAAAGACATCCATACATGCATACTCGAAAAACATTACCCTTCTCCTGAAGTAGCCAAGTAAAGAAAAAACATTAATTTAGGCTACAGAACGTGCCAAAAAAATAGACATCCATACATGCATACACATTACCCTTCTCCTAAAGTAGCCAAGTAGAGAAAAAAGATTAGTTTAAGCTACAGAGCGTTGCCGCCTGCTGGTGCCGTCGCTGGGAACCGCACGCCTCGCACAGCACCACCACTCGAACTCGCCACCACCTTCTCGTGATATACTTCATGCTGGTCCGCCAACAAGTACTCGTTGCCGGTCTCCTCATCTAACCGCTCAACGACAACGACCACTTCTGGACGAACATTTCGCCTGCAAGACAAATATGAAAATTACATAACATAATTTAGTTCATACATATTTTATGTAATACTAGCTGTTCCCCGCGACTTCACCTGCGTATTAATTTATGACCATTAGATTTCATGGGTTTTATTTTATTTGTGCAGAACCCTAATTATTCCTTATATATATGCGTCGAACGGTTCGTGTATTGCATTTTTATACCTGTGATACATTCTAAATTAAACATCCGATTTGAATGAATTACTGCTACATAAATACCCTTAATGATAAAACTATCTATTCAAATAAGAATTAATACTATGAAACTAACCAACAACCATCCTAGCTACCACGGCTCCTATAAACTATTAAATATAACCTCTTCCCCTCGGGCTTCGGTGGACATTGGACGTCTTTCTTGTACCATTTTATTTTAATTTAAAAATAGTATTTTTCAAAGTAATTCTATATTAGTTAAATATATTGAGCTACCAGGAGCTTAGTGCATAAAGAGAGCGTTGAACATTAACTACAGTGACGGGGCGTGAGTAGGACATAACAATTAAACAAAGATATCGCTATAAACTGACGCATCATCGACTCCTGCTTTAGGCCTATTTATATACCGACATAATATAATGTAATTTTTCATGCAAACACGTGGCAAGAAGTTTATGAAAATGTTCAAAAAGGCTTAAATAAAGTATCTGACTGGCTAATAAACAACCTTTTAACATTAAAAATATAAGACTTTATTAATCAGTTTAAATTTTTAGTAAGCAAAATTTGTTTACTAAAGGTTATTATACTACTTAAGAGTATGTGATTGATAATAATCCTTGGGTATGAGGAGATTGCTACCATACTAATTTTATTCTATAAAAAATATTGTAAATTAATTCTATTCACCAAAAGTCTCGCTGGGTTTCTAACTTGTTCTTCCCAAGACGGAGGCTTTTTCATATCTCTAATTTATACGAGTGAAGAATTTTCATTGAATATAGACAAAGTTTAAAAACTGTGGTAGCTTCTACTTACACATTTTTTTGAAATAGCTTTAATACAAACATAATAACAAAATAAACTTACGAAGAAGGTGGTGACACTGGTAATGGCGGATTTACTTGTGCTGGCTCAGTGGAAGGTGCGGGTCCTAAAGGGAGACTTGGACACTCCAATTGCTGTCCATGTTCATCAAACATGGCCAGTAGGGTAACCTCATTGGAGTTATCGAATTCCCCCTGCATATCCTGCTCCTGAAAAACAAGTAAGATGAGACATTTTAGATATACATATAACATATTTCTATGGTCATGGGTTGGATTGACCAGGATAGCACCATAGATAAGAGTGTATAGATAGCACTGCTGTCTTATAATTAGTAAGTGAGAAAAACCAGAGACTCCTATTCATAGATGTGTTTCATGTTTATAACCTGTCGGAAATATCTGCGAACCTGGCTTGATGACGTCATGCAATATGGAGAGATGGCAACGGTACTGGATAGTAGTGTTGAGTAGGACATACAAGAGGCGTTACATTTGTCCCGGACATGACGTCAAAATGTAAGAGCGGCTCGGCATTTTTTAATGTACTACTTCAAATTTTATGTCGCGGCAGTCGCGAAGTCGCCTTACTCACTCTCCGTCTGCGTAAAACTATGAGGAAAGAGAGGGAGCGAAATGCATGCTACAAATTAGAATAGTACGTCATTCTAAAATGAACATTACGTGACAGCGTTTCGAATCTCGAGCGAGAGGGAAATATGTTGCTGACATTGATATTAATAAATACTGTGAGGCGCACATTGCAACGAACTCTTTCCATTTATATGTGTTTTGAATATCGTAACGTACTTGAGTCAGTGACCAGTGCAAAAGTTTTTAATTTGATACTTCGTTTGTGTAGTTTAAGTGAATAGATATTTTTATTTAGGTATATATTCAGGTATGTAAGTCTTTGTATTAATTCATGATTTATGAATGACTTTCAATTCTTATTTATTTTGCTTGTATGGCTACTTTGTGTTAGTGTTTTCATTTTGTTATGGTTTTAATATGTTTATTCGTCTGAGTTGATACTTTTGTTTATGACTACATTTGAATAAAAGATACCTATAAACTTTGTATAGTTATAGGTGTTAGTAAAGTATTTAAGTAAAAGACATTTTAGCGAATGTCGATTGTCCGTTGGCCAAGACACCTCAGCGGTGCGAGCGGCAGCGGCAGGGTTTATGTCAATTGTCAACAAACAAAGTTTATGTCTTGTACATACAACTTTATAATTTGTGTAGGTATGTCAAATCAAAATAGATACCCTATTTAAGGGTTACCAGGCTACATAAATAAAATATCCCCTGCTAATAACGGTTTTCAGATGTTTACTTTATTTGACATTTTTTCTGTTTGCTTTTTGCATGCGCAGTATGTCTGGTGATGGTGATAGAAAATCCTCAAAAGCTTGGCAGTTTTTTAAAGACCTCAAAAATGATAAAGCCAAATGCAATTTTTGTCAGAAAGAATTTTCATACAAAGGCGGTGGTGCTTACAACCTAATCAGACACACAAAAAGCAAGCATCCACAAGTGTTTGTCGCTATACGTGAATGTCCGATTGAAAATATAGCTTCTTCTGCAACAGAAATCCATAATTTGACAACACATTCCACTGATTCGAAGGCACCAGAACTTGAGATGCCTACTGCTTCCACATCTACTGCTTCAACTTATGTCATGCCTGAAACATCTGATTTCTTACCAGCCACCACTAAAAACACCAACCTATATAAAAAAGCTCCAGCCACTAACACGAAACTAACACAGTACTTTTATAAACCGCTTTCTGCTAAAAAAACTGAACATCTAAACAAAATGCTGGTAAAATTATTCACAAAAAATTACTTAGCCTTCCATCTCATTGAATCCCCTGAACTCAAAGATTTTATTAAAGAATTAAATCCAGCCTACCAGTTACCTAGTCGTAAGACGTTATCTAATGCATTGATGACTAATGTCTATAATCAAACAAAAGAAAAGGTTAAGTCAGAACTCTGTCAAGCAGAACATGTGTGCATTACAACCGATGGGTGGACATCAGCCCCCAATGATAATTACTTAGCCGTGACAATACATTTTTTCAATCAGCAAGCAGAATTAAAATCTTTTTTGTTGGAATGTATACAGTTTCCAGATAGACATACTTCAGAAAACCTAGCACTAGAACTAAAAAGAATTACAGATAATTGGGAAATTACTGACAAAATTGTAGCAGCAATCAGTGATAACGCTTATAATATCAAAGCTGCTATAAGACTTAATAATTGGAAGCACATACCTTGTTTCGCTCATACTCTTAACCTTATAGTCCAATCTGCATTAAAAGAAATAAAAGATATTACTACAAAAATTAAACAAATTGTCGAATTATTTCGTAGAAGTCCACTTGCATCTGAAAGATTAAAAAATATGCAAAAGAAGCTAGATGAACCCCTATTGAAGATAAAACAAGACGTTTCCACACGCTGGAACTCCACGTATGATATGTTCGAAAGGGTGTTAAAAATTAAAAACAGTGTTATGTCCACAATTGCTATCGATTATCCCGATACTATAAATATGACTTCTGAAGACATTGAGGTTTTGGATTCGGCAATAGAAATTCTTTCATTTTTCAAAGATGTAACTGAGGAGATGAGTTCAGAAAAGAATGTTACAATATCAGAGGTGAAGTAATAGATAACGCATTTATTTTGTATTTTCAATTTTAACATTCTTTTTTCATGTATGAGGTGTTTTATAAATTTCAGGTTATACTTATATCAAACGCCCTCAAAAAGAAATGCCAAAAATTTTTTATCTACGCCACATCCGGACTGTGTTTACGAATGACCCAAGTGCTTTTAAATGAAATTAGCACAAGGTTTTCGTGCATTGAGGAGAATAATATTTTTGCTGAAAGCACTATATTAGATCCAAGATTCAAAAAATATGGGTTTGAGAATGAGTACGCTTACAGTAAAGCATGTACAAATATCAAAGCCATGGCCGGGCGAATTCAAATACAAAGCACATGTACATCAGAGCCGCCATCTTCGTCGCCATCCCGTAAGCGTAAACATAGCATATGGAATGAGTTTGATGAGCAAGTGGATATGATAATAAAAAATATTAATCCGACTGCAGGGGGTATTATCGAAGTTGATAAATACCTCGAGGAACCCCTACTGCCAAGGTCCCAAGATCCTGCCAAGTGGTGGTTCGTTAAAAAGGACGCCTATCCTAGGCTTTATAAGTTATTTTTAAAACGGCTTTGTATTGTTGCCACTTCAGTGCCTTCCGAGCGCACTTTCAGTAAAGCAGGCCAGGTCCTTACGGAGAGAAGGAACCGGCTTAGTGGCAACAAAGTCGCGCAAATATTATTTTTACATTCTAATTTATAATTTTATTTGCAAGCTTTTTTATTATATTCTTTAAAATATATTTCTTTATCTTTTTATTTACCTAATTACAAACAATATAATCGTGTATGTATCGTTTCATAGTCAATGTCTTCAATCAGAGTACAGATTGTAACTGTACGGCAATAACGTCAAATGTCATATTTATACTCGTAACTTCAAACGTTTCGTCGGGCTTCAGCACGCCTCGCCCAAATACCAAACCTCGTTAGCCTCACCTCATTTGAAGTGGGACATTGTACTGGCTCAGTACAAAAAAGAGGCTACTCTTACAAACTCTACTTTATGTCGTGTCCTACCCAACACTACTGGATAGACGATAATGGGCGGAAATATCTGCGAACCTGGCTTGATGACGTCATGCAATATGGAGAGATGGCAACGGTACTGGATAGACGATAACGGGCGGAGGTGCGGGAAAGCGCGAGGGGAAGCGCATTCCAGCGAGGTTCGCAGATATTTCCGACAGGTTATACGTCATATGATAGGTGTAGATAATTAATATATACAGGGTGTTTTTGGAACGCTCCCGAAAACTAAGACAGGCGACAACACCAAGTATACCTTTGATCATGGGTCACAAATAAATTCGATCCTGATGAAAAAAAAAATCATCTTTTTACAAGATTTTATTAGCTTTATTCACGCGCCATCATGTTAGTACAGCTAAATGAAACGATAATTTCATAAAAAATATCATGAAAATACTGAAACATAAAACCAGCAGTGGAATGACTGAATTGATATCACCTGACCTGAGCTAGATAAAGGTCAATGTACGCGCGAACACAAATTCGCGCGGCCCGCAACTAGCGGGCCATCCCACAATACCTAATAATTTACAACACGTGTCTAAATACCTAACTTATCTACTTAACCTACTATTTTGCCACTGTGCTTATCTCCACGTAGCCACTTTAATCCGAATTTACAGGTTAAATAACCCAAATAACTAGTTCGATTCCCCGCTAATGAAGAAATACTTAAATGAAATGTAACCAAGGTTGGAGTCATGCGTTTTTATTCATCGTGTAGGTATGTTTATTATTCTCATGTATTCAGTTATGTACCTATTCAGATTAGTCTAGTACTAAGTTAAAATTCTTTTGAATTCAAAATGCATGGTAATGCACTGTTTTAACTAATTTTACAGTATACGAATGTGTGCACATTCGTAACGGTCGATAGGTGGAGATAAATGTTGTGGCCTATAAATCACATTCAATTTGGGATAATTTCGAATAAAAGTTAACTTTAGCCTTATTTACTCGTATTTTCGAAAACTGCAATAATGGTATGTTATTATTTATGTATTTGAACTTAAGTTTAAAATTTGGCTACTCTTTGAAAAATAACCCTGTGTATGCTTTGCATGAATGGAACAATACTATTATTAAAATCATACAGTATTTCAAATACACGCGTATGAAACTAATTAGTGTGACAAATAGTCACTGTCGAATAGTTAGTAATTACTAAAGTAAATCGAATAACAAACAAGTTACAGCGCATGCCAAAAAAAGACATCCATACATGCATACTCGAAAAACATTACCCTTCTCCTGAAGTAGCCAAGTAAAGAAAAAACATTAATTTAGGCTACAGAACGTGCCAAAAAAATAGACATCCATACATGCATACACATTACCCTTCTCCTAAAGTAGCCAAGTAGAGAAAAAAGATTAGTTTAAGCTACAGAGCGTTGCCGCCTGCTGCTGCCGTCGCTGGGAACCGCACGCCTCGCACAGCACCACCACTCGAACTCGCCACCACCTTCTCGTGATATACTTCATGCTGGTCCGCCAACAAGTACTCGTTGCCGGTCTCCTCATCTAACCGCTCAACGACAACGACCACTTCTGGACGAACATTTCGCCTGCAAGACAAATATGAAAATTACATAACATAATTTAGTTCATACATATTTTATGTAATGGCCGTGTAGTGGCGGTCAAGAATATCCACTACCCCATATCCTCCCGTGGGTGTCGTAAAAGGCGACAAAGGGAAACAGGCAGAAGATGGGCAGCAGCATCTTCCTGATAATAGCCAAAATTATAATAAAAAAACTGCGGTTGCCAACCCGCTCGCCAAGCGTGGCAACTATGGCAAATACCCCCCAATGACTAAAGCAACAAACAGACGGCCCCCAGTCCCCGGCGGCCCCGCTATTCCTGGCTACGGTGGCGACCATGGTAACGGCGGGGCAGGGGGTGCTAAGAATCTCCGGTGGAGGTTCGGTTGCCACATTAGACGACTCGACCTGGCAACGTACAACGTACGCACCCTGAGGACTGACGAGAAGATCGTGGAGCTGGAAGAAGAGATAGACAAGTTGCGCTGACATATTATAGGATTATCCGAAGTCCGAAGAGAGGGGGAGGACACGGTAATCCTCGAATCCGGCAACTTGCTCTATCACCGGGAGGGCGACCATCTGTCCCAAGGAGGTGTCGGACTTATCGTCCACAAGTCTCTCGTTAACAACATTGTAAAGATCGGGAGTGTGTCGACGAGGGTTGCGTACCTTATACTCAGAATCACCAAACGGTATTCGCTGAAGGTCATACAGGTTTACGCACCAACCTCGGCACACCCCGATCAGGAGGTGGAGGAAATGTATGAGGATATCTCTAGAGCCATGCATTCCTCCAAAACCCAATATACGGTGTTAATGGGAGACTTCAATGCAAAACTAGGCACAAGAGAGAACGGTGAGCTGAAAGTAGGGAAATTTGGAATAGGGCAACGGAACCCAAGGGGCCAGCAGCTGGCCGACTTCATGGAGAAAGAGGGACTCTTTATGATGAACTCTTTCTTCCAGAAGCGGCCCCACAGGAAGTGGACCTGGTCGAGCCCCGACGGTTCGACAAAAAATGAGATTGACTTCATTATGACGACCAGACGACAACTGTTCAGTGATGTCTCCGTGATCGCGAGGGTGAAAACTGGTAGCGATCACCGAATGGTTAGAGGCACACTGAATCTAAACGTTAAGTTGGAGAGGTCTCGTCTAATGAAGTCAACGCTCCGTCCCCCTCGTGCTCTGTTCCAAAGTCCCGAAACCTTTCAGCTCGAGTTACAAAACCGTTTTCAGTGCCTAGAAGACTGCAATGAAGTGGACGATATGAATGACAAGCTCGTGGAAACTGTCCATGCGGTCGGAGCTAAGTTCTGCAAGACCCGCCGCAGAAGAACACAAAAACTCTCCGATCACACTCTTAATCTCATGGCTGTTAGACGGGAGATGAAGCTACATTCTTCAACAGACTTGACAGCATACAGGCATCTGAACAGACAGATCTCCAAATGCATGCGGCGGGACTTACGCAACTTCAATACAGCTCGTATTGAAGAAGCGATAGAGTGGAACCAAGGCTCCAAAGTCTTTGCCAGAGATCTGTCTGCCAGAAAGAGCCAACTGTCAAAGCTGAAGACGGAATGTGGCAGCATCGTTTCCGGGACACCTGAGATTTTGAGTGAGATTGAGAGGTTCTATGGGCAGCTGTACACGTCATCGTTGGAGCCACACGCAAGTGTGAGTAACGATCCAAGAGCGAGTCTCATCCGACACTATTCCGAAGATATCCCGGACGTCAGTCAGAGCGAGATTAGAATGGCTCTCCAGCACCTTAAAAACGGTAAGGCCCCAGGCGAGGATGGAATTACAGCGGAGCTTCTGAAAGCGGGTGGAAGACCGGTACTTGAAGTCCTTCAGAGGCTCTTTAATTCCGTCCTCCATGGTGGCATTACACCGGAGGCGTGGAGCAGAAGTGCGGTGGTCTTGTTCTTCAAGAAAGGTGACAACGCTCTCTTGAAGAACTACAGACCGATTTCCCTTCTGAGCCGCGTCTACGTGCTGTTTTCGAGAGTCATTACGAATCGTCTCGCGCGCAGACTTGACGACTTCCAGCCTCCCGAACAAGCCGGTTTCCGAAAAGACTTTAGCACCATAGACCACATACATACCCTTCGGCAAGTTGTACAGAAGTCCGAAGAGTACAATTTTCCACTATGTCTGGCGTATGTGGACTATGAGAAAGCCTTTGATTCCATCGAAATTTGGGCGGTGCTGCAGTCCCTTCAGCGGTGCCAAGTTGACTGTCGGTATATCGAAGTGTTGAAGTGTTTGTACAGTAGGGCTACGATGGCTATCCGAGTACAGAACCAGAGTACGAAACCTATCCAATTGCAGAGAGGTGTAAGACAGGGTGACGTCATATCCCCGAAACTCTTCACCGCTGCATTGGAAGACGTTTTCAAGCTTCTGGACTGGAAAGGATACGGTATCAACATCAATGGCGAGTACATCACTCACCTTCGATTTGCCGACGATATAGTCCTTATGGCAGAATCGCTGGAGGGCCTAAGCACTATGCTCAATGACCTCAATAGTGTTTCCCAACGGATAGGTCTTAAGATGAACATGGACAAAACAAAGATCATGTTTAATGTCCATGTCACACCTATGCCGGTAGTTGTTGGGAGCACTAAGCTCGAAGTTGTTGACGAGTATGTTTACCTGGGACAAATAGTCCGACTAGGTAAGTCCAACTTCGACCGAGAGGTCAATCGACGGATTCAACTCGGCTGGGCAGCGTTCGGGAAGCTACGACACATCTTCTCGTCAGACATACCTCAAAACCTTAAAACGAAATTGTACAACCAGTGCGTGTTGCCAGTGATGACTTACGGAACTGAGACGTGGTCCTTCACTGCTGGCCGTATGAGGAAGCTCAAGGTCGCTCAGTGAGCTATGGAGAGGGCTATGCTCGGAGTTTCTCTGCGTGATAGACTTAGGAATGGGGATATCCGCAGTAGAACCAGAATAACCGACATAGCCCAACGAATTAGTAAGCTGAAGTGGCAGTGGGCCGGCCATATAGCTCGAAGAACCGACAACCGATGGGGAAGAAAGGTTCTCGAGTGGCAGCCTCGTACCGGTAGACGAAGTGTAGGGCGTCCCCCCACGAGATGGAGTGACGACCTGGTAAGACATGCAGGAAGTCGATGGATGCAGGTGGCTCAGGACCGTGCTTTGTGGCATTCTTTGGGGGAGGCCTATGTTCAGCAGTGGACTTGTGAAGGGCTGTAATGATGATGAATGATGATGATTATGTAATACTAGCTGTTCCCCGCGACTTCACCTGCGTATTAATTTATGACCATTAGATTTCATGGGTTTTAAATAAAACTAATTTTACGGATTTTATCGCGTATATTAACTTATTTTACTTTCCCGACGTTTCAAGCACTTTACAGCACCCATGGTCACGGGGGGGACTGAGGTGTATGACGTCCCAATGTCATAGTTAACCACGGCTACCTCCAGATTAAAAATTATTAAATTTTGTTCCGATCTACGCAGTATGAACTTACAGTATCATGAAGTCTTGCAGTTGTATGCTTGGGTTGGGATTTAATTTTATTAATTATGGGATCCCAAGCAGATGGTAGCACCCAGCCATCTTCTCTATTGAAATTAGGATGTTTTTTGATTTCAATAGCCTCGCGAATCATCCTTGGAAGGAAAGGTGTTAGTAATTCGGAATCCTGATAACACCTTGAGCCACACTGTGTATAGAAAAAAAGACCCATACAGATAGATATTTAAACGGTGATTCTCACCACCATCCTTCACAGTTAGCTACCGTGGGTAAATCTTTGTTTCAGAGAGCACGAGGGATCTGTGACAGTAAACACCTGGCCGCCGAGCTCCAACACGTCAAGCATGTTTTGCACGACAATAAGCTTCGGGTCCCGCGCCTACGTCACAGTGAACGAGTGAAGCCGGCCACAGTCGAGCGAGTGCCTGCTGTACTGCCATATGTCAGAGGTGTCACTGACAAGATTGGCTACATCTTGAAGCGTGCTTCCATTAAAACATATTTCAAGCCGCCGAAGAAGATTAGTCAGTTTTTACCATCAGTCAAGTGTAATATTCCTCTGCAAGATGGAGGAGTGTACAAGCTGGATTGTGAATGTGGTCTCTCTTATATAGGACAAACTAAAAGATCCATAAAAACCCGCGTTAAAGAACACATAGCTGATGTGAAGAATAGACGCTCCTGGAAGTCTGCAGTCTGTGAACACGTACTGGATCGCCCCCGACACTACATTAGATTTGATAGACCACAAATCCTCGCTAAAGAACACCGATTCCTTCCAAGGATAATTCGCGAGGCTATTGAAATCAAAAAACATCCTAATTTCACTAGAGAAGATGGCTGGGTGCTACCATCTGCTTGGGATCCCATCTATACATATAATAAAACTGTAAATAGCAGATGGTTAACTATGACATTGGGACGTCATACACCTCAGTCCCCCCCGTGACCATGGGTGCTGTAAAGTGCTTGAAACGTCGAGAAAGTAAAATAAGTTAATATACGCGATAAAATCCGTAAAATTAGTTTTATTTAAATGTGTAGTGTTCGCGGTCATCCTTTATTACAAAGCAATTACAAAATAAGCTATCATTACACTCTAATTCTATTCAGTTAAATGTCATTGGTATTGGAAACAGCTCTATAAGTACTATTAAGGAATTATGTGTTGCAAAAATACAATCAATGCATAACAACTATAATGTTCAACTTTCCTGTTATATTATTAATGAAATAACAGGTGATCTACCAAGGTGTGCTATTGATAGAAAACAATTAAACCTGCCAACACATATTGAATTGGCAGACCTGTCCTTTGATCAGCCATCTTCTATTCACATGCTGATCGGAGCTGACATCTTTTAGGACATTTTAAAGAGTGAGCAAAGATCCTTAGGTCTTAATAGGCCTAAGTTAATAAGTTTTCACCTTGGCTGGCTGATTGCTGGTCCTATACCATTAAATTATATTAAGCAAAGGCAACAAATCAATAAATCTCACTGCAATCATATACTTACAAATCAAAATAAAAACGTCACTCTTTTGCAAGAAATCAACGATGAACTACTTAGAAAATTCTGGGAACTTGAAGAGCTGCCTCCAGTGCCTAATTGTAGTAAATCAGAATTTGAATGTGAACAACACTTTAAAAAAAATACAACAAGACTATCTGACGGTAGGTTTTGTGTTAAATTGCCTCTTATTAACTCGGCAGATTGTCTTGGAAACTCATACAATTTAGCCAAAAAACGATTGTATAACTTAGAGAAACGATTTAGAAAAGATACAAATTTCAAACTACAATATTCACAATTTATACAAGAGTATGCAGATTAAATCATCTTGCCATATCGACAGTCTCAAGGCCTATTATTAACTACTTTCTTTGTCATCATGCAGTTTTTAAAGCAGGTAGCGAATCGACAAAAATTAGAATAGTGTTTGATGGATCAGCTCCCACTTCCTCAGGCTTCTCATTAAACGACATTCTTAGGGTAGGCCCTACCGTTCAGGACTCTCTCTTTTCCATTCTTGTCTCGCCAATACAAATATCTCCTGACAGCTGATATCGAAAAAATGTACCGTCAGATATATGTTGCTGAGGAAGATCGCGACCTTCAACTTATTTTATGGAGGGAAGATGAGTCTCAACCAATAAAAACATTGCGCTTAAATACCATTACTTACGGTACTGCAAGTGCAAGTTATTTGAGCACTCGATGTGTTTGGCAGGTGGGTGAAGAATGCAAAGACGAAGCTATAAAGACTATTATACAGAAGGATTTTTACATTGATGACTTAATAACTGATTCCAACAGTGAAAAACAATAAAAATATATACAAGAATCAGTCTCAAGCGAGCTCAATAAAGCATGTTTTCATTTAAGAAAATACAAAACAAATTTGCCTTCTATATTCAACAACTAGCTTATTACCCGCGGCTTCGCTCGCGTGGTCTTCTTTTTTACAAACATCATTAAATGTATTCCACGCCAAATTTAGTAAAGTTCGATCACTTTTAGAGTCAAGTCGGTGTCTGTGTTACTATGTCAGTTTTTAAAGAATTTTTGAATTGCCAAAGACTATTGGACCTAGATGATTGAAGGACACGTGCAGAAATAAGTTTTTCAGAATTGCATTAATATCATATGTCTAGAAATATCTACAATTTTTTTTGTATTGAACCTGTCTTCCGATTTAGCTATCCATAAGTAAGATAAATAGTTTTGGAATCCAAATTTATTATTATTATTTACTCTACATTCATTTATAATTTATTTTTATCAAAATAATGATGAGTTCATGGTCTTTTATGCGATATTTGATTCATATCGTTGTTTCCATTTAATATTGACTGGCACCATAAATTAGATTCTGATTTTTTTTCTACGTTCGAGTAGACTTCAAAATTTCATAAATGCAGTTCTGATAATGATGAATACTACACGTATGATAAAACAAATTGTAATAAATCACGTTACATTTTAACTTCTATTTAAGCGGGTTGTACAAAACATACCTTTGGAAGAAAGTTCCATAAAAATTTGCCTAAAACAACGTATTGCTGATGTGAAGCACCGACGCTCCGAGAAGTCTGAAAGTATGTCAACATGTTGAGTATCGTCCCAACCATTATATCAGATCTGATAGAGAACAAATGAAACCCCGGCCCCCTCTCCATGGGTTTTGTATACTGCCCGAAACGTCATCAATTATAAAAGTTAAAATTAAACACGATAAAATCCTTATGATTACTTTTATTGCAAATGAAGTTCTATTCGCAGTGAACGTGGATAGAACTACACTCATGATCGAAAGCAGAAAAATATTCGACTTGTTGTGGCGGCGAAAGAGAATCCGCCACCTCGTATCGTTCCGTGTGTGTCCTAAGAGGCGATAGAGGAAAACAAACAGGAGATGGGGAACATCATGTTCCTGACAACAGTTCAAAATAATAAAGGCTGCGATTGCCAACCTGCCTGCCAAGCGTGGCAACTAAAGCAAATATCCAGCCTATTTGACAAGTTATGGGGGAGACCTATGTTCATTTCAGTGGACTTTTGATAGGTTGTAATGATAACGGTGAAGAGTTCTATTCTTTCGAATCTTTGCTACAGTTAATATTTACGGTAGTGTGAAAACAAAAACGTAACATCCGAAAATATGAATGATATAAATACAGCAAAATTGCCCCATTAAAACTAAAAAAGTAGCGACCTACATACATGTCACTACTGGGCACAGGTCACAGAGCTTTTGGCCAAAAAAGTGCCAACGCTGGATCACCTCAGCTGGAGAACTTCTCAGATATTCAGATTTTTATTCATCGCCGAGAACGTGGTAAATCGACACTTCAAATTGCATTTAACATATATGTAAAAATATATAATAATGCTTATGTACTATGAAATTTACCTTTGCCTTTGACAAGTAAAATAAAATAAATCTTTGTTTAAGTAAAATCGATATTTAAAGGTATTTTTTCGCAACAGCCAATTCATTTCCATATCTAATGTGAGCTATGAAACCACTACTGTCACAAAAATCTTGATTTGTCTGATAATATGAAAACTCAAAAATACAAAAATCTATCAAACTGATTTATAAGTCTCATTAAAGGTATTAAAACTAAAGTAGCAGCTTACATACGTCTCACTACTGTGCACACGGCTTCCCATTACCTATAGTGTTTGTGAGCAGAAAAGAGTATGCCGCAATCCTTCAACTACTACTCCGACATTTAGGTTTGCCCACAAAGTTATTCTTAACCACTTCACTGGGTATGTGGTAAGTCAGCACGTAAAATTTCCCATAACAGATTCATTTGTCCTCAAAGGACTCATACACGTTTTGCTCCCTTGCCGTGATGAAATCTCACGGCGAGCTACACGGCTCTCGTATTTGTTTAAATAAAATTCATAAAAATTGAAACAAAGCTTTTGTACCATTGTTGACCATATCTACCGAGTAATTAGAAACCCAACGATGCCACGAACTATTCCATCAAAAAGAGATAAAATCACACAGTGCACTTAATATCCAATTATTTACATCAGATAACGTGATAACATATGAAGTAGGTAAAATGAAACCTATGCCGACAGACAAACAATATATTGAACTAAAGAGCAACGGCTTCACATTTGAAGGGGTCAGGGGAAAAACAGCTTTTGTCACATTTTTTGTTTTTTTCTGCTGGCAATGCAGTGTTAATGAACATGCCCGTCTCTATGTTTTGCCAAAAACAACCCGGACAACATAGACATATCCTCCATCTACGCCGGACAATAACATTCATAGTCACTGATAAATCTTGTATTTTTTTTTTGGAGTTTATGGCCTGGTATCTAGACCTTTAGGCCAAGTCTTAAGTATTTTTATTCGGTTTATTGTAATTTCCCCACTCCTTCATGGTATACTGCTTCACAATATGTTGATGCGTCACATTGTGCAGTTCTTGGGAGATTTTGGCGGCAACTTGATCCAGCAGACAGCTGATAGTTGGCGATGGTATCTAAAGGTGCCTATGCAAACAAACGGCTTATCTTGAGAATCCATCACCATCAGAGCACTTGTTTCACTGTTTCCACTAATAGTTCACATGCGTAGACACTTAATACACAAAATCGCAACACTTTTACATATCAAAGTCCACTTCAAACTATTATTTAAACAATAATACAGGAGCAGCAAACCGCCGCCGGTCAATTTTCCGCCAAAACTCTCGATAAATCTTGTATATAAATTATAGGTACAGGGTAAAAACAAACTATGTCCATAGAGTTCAGGGAAAAAACATCCGTTGTCCATGGTTGACTATGACATTGACAGTGACACTTTTAGGTTATTTTTCTTTCCAATCGTTATACCCTTCAAAGCTCGAAAAATCCATTTGGATTTCTTACTTTGCAAATTTATGACCCCTACAAAGAGTATATAATAAAGTAATTTAATTAATGGACCCCTTAGAACAATAGATAAAGAGTATTCAGAACTTACAGTACAAATAAGCAAGGTATAAAGCGCACGTATCGCTCAATGCCCATTATGCCAAGCGTAAAATTGACGCCTATGCGTTATTATACTTAAGTTATTAATTTGATTTTGTAAGTATTTGTAAATATTAGGTAAGCGATAATTATAAGGTATGTTTTAGCTCAATAAAACATGGGTACGAATTTATGAAACGATGTTTATTAATCAAACACAAAAATCTAATTAATTTACTCTCCCACTAAAAACCATATTATACAGGGTTAGTGGGAACTCGACAACTTCCTGGCATAGCATGATAAGGGAGTCAAAATGCTACAAATTAGGCTAGGTATGAGAACCGTCAATTCACTCTAAATCTCTAGGTCAGAATTAAATAAAATACACACAATAATTTGTAGGAAAATATTCCATTAACAATTGCTGTATTTGTTTAATGGTAACTAAATTAGTCAGTACAAAGATAAATATTTTTATTTATGTTTATTTTTGTACTCGTATCGGTATTTTTGCATAATATGTCCCGTTCATACCTACTATCATATTTCGCTGTCGTGGACGTTGGACATCAATACAATTTTCTAGAAATAAAATTAGTTTTTCATCCAACTTATATCTACCTTGTACGGTACACTGTGGAGGTGAGCAAAGTGTATCATTTTTGTCTATCAAATTCGATATAAACTCCAACATGGAACGCTGATCATCTCTTTATCGAGAGCGAGTGAGCGAGAGGTTTGTTGATTTAATTCTTTAGAGTGAATGAGACGGCACGATAAGTGTGCGAGCGGGAAGGATAATGCGCGGTCACTGCTTGAGTGAATGAGTGAAAGCTACCGGCGTTTAAGCGAGAGGATCGGATGATTTACAACGGGTCCGACAAGGACGAAGCAGGTCTGTTGACGTAGTAGTAGATGAGATAAGGGGCTATCACAAGTTGGATGCGCGTTTACACGCTATATTACACTTGACTGGAATTCTTTTGTATTGTTAGTATTTATGAAGTGTTTATTGTAAGCGAATAACATTTACGAATGTTGTAATATTTTGAAATCTGTAGTCAAGGCTACTACTGTGTTATGGATAAAGCAGAATTGTAAAATGTGTAAAACTAATATCTACATAATATAAAACAAATTCGCTTCCCGCCGTCTATACACTTACGTCTTTTAAACTACGCATCGGATTTTGATGCGGTTTTCATTAATAGACAGAATGATTCAAGAAGAAGGTTTATATGTTACATGAATATTATATATTATCTAGTTCTTCTTATTATACTTCCGTGTGTATGTGACTGAAGTCTTCCTAAACGGCTGAATCGATTTTAATGGAATTTTGTCTGTGATTGACTTGATTAGACAATGGTTTAGATTCAAAATTGGATCCGGTAGGTGGCGTTATTGTCGAGATCTAGAAATCAACCGTGCGAAGCCGGGGCGAATGGCTAGTACTAATATAATAAATTTTTTCTTATTCTTTTCTTAAAAATAAATTCAGACCAATAAAGCATAAAGTCGGTTAAGTCAGATTCAATTGATATTTAAAAATGCTAAATAATATGGCTAATACAAACAATGTTTATTATTATTAGTATATGAGCGTACATTGTTCAGAAGGCGATAAGTGAAAATTGGCTAAGTGCAATTGCACTTGAGAAATAAAATATATATCAATATTTAAAATTAATAAATTCCTACACGGTTACTAAAATATCTTAAACGTAACGCCTTAATATTAATTATTATTATATGTTGTCTAAGTGCCAAGTCAACATTCGAATAGTTATTTTTAATAGCACACGTAATAATCATAAAATAGTGCGCGAAATAATTTAAGTTTGTGATTCAATAAACACTACAGAGAATATCCATATTCCATATATTATTCACTATCTATATATGACCTCTATCAGTTGTAATTTATTATAATAAAAAATAGGGATACAAATAAATGTGAAAAAAAAAAGAAAATTCTAAACCGAAAGTTCAGCTAGTACCTCTGTCCAATGCGCCGAGACGAGCGTGTTGAACTCACTCGTAATTTTTCAGCCAAAATCCGTACGAGTTGAGTAACTTATTTTGTTATCTCTATCTGACTTGTGTGGATTATAATTATTTTTAAAATGGCGATTGAATGATGATGAATGATTTTTAAATTGGCGGTGGACGACTTATAACTTAATACATCTTTACATTCATTACACGTTGCTTAAAAGTTTTATTGTCTTATTCAAAATGGTGCCATATCACTCTACTGTTTTCACAGGCCGACGTAAACATAGTTAATATTTACACTATTTGACCACTTAAATACCCAAGTACCACTATTTCTGTTTATACTATACACTATTAACACTTAGAACTTAATACTATGAATAATTATATTTTAGTTAATCTCTCAATTTAGAAAACTACTAAATACGTTTTAAATTGAACTATGCAAAGGGCATTTCAATGGAGACTAAAAAAATAATGTCGACAAAATTCAAAAATCTGGCTACATATATTGACATGCATATTTCATATCTATACGCATTGTAATAGAGCTTACTTTTACAAAACACCGCCCACTTCGAGAGTACAACATGTGCAGAAAGAGAGATAGTCGTCGACACACGGCTTAGTGTGAAGAAAACGGAATGTTCTATTCATAATCACAAAATTAAATTTACCGATAGACAAGGACAGAGATAGGAAACGTCGTAGTTGTGCGAGCGAAATCGCGTTAGTTAATCGCGTATCGTGTCTCTCACGCATGTTTGTATTATCTATCTCGCTCTCATAGACATGGCGAACAAAAACATCATTATAATTTTCAACAAAATAAAATTTTTAGCTATAATTATGAGTGGTAAGTAATCCCGTGTATCTTATTTTTATTTCTTGAATTATTAGAGCAACGTCCGTACAGTTAACGCCCTCTACGGAAACATTACAGTACTAATTAATACATATCTCCGCTAACTCAATAACTAATCGAAAAATCGATCGATGTCTTTGAGCGTAGAAAGTGGTTTTGATGATTCAACATAGATGTCGCTGTTATTGCGCAGACTAGCAGTTATAGGTTATAAACATGTGGTTTTTTTTTCACTAATAATATTATATTATTATTTTTTTTTTTTATTAATATTTATATTTGGATAAGAACTTAGTAATGACTCTAAGTTATATTTACCATCATTTAAAAAAAATTGTCTTAGGCCTGACCTGGCTTGACCATAGGTCTGACTAATTTGTTTTTGAACTGTCAAAATCTTGAGTGGCATTCCTGTCGAATTATTTGATTTGTGAGTTTTTTACGAAAAATGTTAGACGAAGAGTCTAATGTTTTAAGGTGTGAAAAGTCCAGTAAAAAGAGGAAGACTTTTGGTCGAATTTCAGAAGTTAACAAGAAGCTAAACCTTCGAACTCATGAAGCGGGTGAAAATTGTTACTGTAAGAGGTACAAGTGTTTTCAAGTTGTAAACCCAGAACAAAGAAGCAATATTTTAAGAGATTTTAATCTCCTGCCAACTCGTAATGCACAAAATTTGTATTTATGTGGTCTCATCACAGTTTACGAGGTACAAAGAAGGCGTCCAAGAAAAGACGAATACGATGCAAATTTACATTCAGCAACTTATGCATACCGGGTTAGAATCACTAGCAATGATCAAACGATAGATGTTCCAATTTGTTTTAAGGCATTCATGGCTATACATGGCATTACCCAACAAAGGTTAAAAACCCTGAAGAAGTCTTTGCAAGAGACTGGACATGCCCCATTAGACAGGCGAGGCAAGCACAGTAACCGGCCAAGGAAACCCACAGAAGATATAAAAATAAAGCAATGGAGCACATTAGGTCATTTTGTGGCCGTAAAAGTCATTATAGTCTACACGAATCCTCAAAACTATATCTTTCAGAAGATTTAAACGTAAAAAAAATGTACAATATGTTTCAATACAAAGATTCATTGTCTTATGAGTCATACAGAACTCTTTTTGTAAATAACTTTAATATTGGTTTTGGTTACCCGAGGTCAGATGTGGAAATTGTGACGAGTTTAAGGCTAAACTGAAAGGCTTAGAAGTTGACTTAAAGAATGCATTTAATAGTGAAGAAAAGGGTGTTATTGAAAAAAATATTAGAGATTTAGAAACTGAAAATAAAGTACACAAGTTAAAAGCCGAGGTATTCTATCACAGAAAAAGAGAAACTAGAATTTATTGTCAATCATCTGCTACAAGAGAAGCTATCGCCATGGATTATCAAAAGAATTTGAGCATGCCTAACATAACTTCTAATGAGACCTACTATAAGAGACAGCTTACCTTCAATTTATTTAACATTCATGTCTTGGCTTCCTCAGATTCCTATTTTTTTTGCTACGATGAGACCATTGCTAAAAAAGGAGCAGATGAAGTGTGTTCTTTCCTACATCATTATATCTTTACAGAACTCAATGCGAATATCAGAGAGTTAATAATATTCTGTGATTCATGTGGTGGGCAGAATTAGAACTATTGTATGTTTAGATTTATATACTACGTTGTTCATACAGCCAAGCGTTTAGATATGATTAAAATGGTATTTCCGATTAGAGGACATTCTTACCTAGAATGTGACAAAAACATGGCACTTATAAACCAGAAGGCTCCATGTGAAACACCAAAAGATTGGAGAAAAGTAATATCTGAGTCAAGGCTAAAACCTTCACCATTTCGAGTTATAGATGTTGATCAGCCTTTAGTCAGATCTTGGACCAAGTTTTTGTCACCAAAATATAAAAAGACATGCCCATTTCTTTCTAGACCTATCCGTGAGATCAGAGTTGATATTTCACATCCCCGTCTCATTTTCTACAGAGATTCATATAATGGGCAGTGGACTTCATCTGTTATGCTGGATGCAAAGAGAAAAAGGGCAAACTCAACTCCCTGTGCAGATGCTTCTCATTCAACAGAATTTATTTTGCCTGACCAAGCTTACAAGGACATTCTACCAATCAGTAAAGCAAAATTCCTAGATGTACAGTCATTATCAAAATATTGCAGACCTGTAGCAAAAAAATATTATTCAGAACTTAAATACTATTCCACTACCTAAAATACTAATCCAATACATTAGTTTTAATTAAAGTAAGTACCTATGTGTCTTGGTGACATTGGTTGTTTTTCCCCTGATTTTGATGGACATAGGATGATGTTTTCCTGATTATTCTGACTGACATAATTTTTTATTATAACTGTAAAGTAATGCAAGTAATAAGTAAAAATAAAAAAAATATAGAAAAACATTTTAAAATAAATATATTTTCAACAAAATAAATTTTTGTCATTTATTTGTCCTTAAATAACCCATTTTTTTATGATCTTAACTTTTAATTAGTAATATCTCAGTTTGTTCATTAGGTGACAAAAGTTGTTTTTTCCCTGACCCCTTCATTTGTAAAAATGTTATCTATACATGTTGCACTAGATTGAGAAATACGCGTTGGCTCTATAAATAAATTAAAAAGACCATATGATTTAAACAATGATCTAAATTTAATATTGATGGAGGAAGCTTCTAGGAGATTGATATTAAAGTCTCCACATATTACAACAGATTTATTCTGTTTATTAAGCTTAGCAAAAACTTCCTCCATAATGTTTTCAAAAGTATCATATGTACAACATGGGGGTCTGTAGACGCTCACAACAATGAGGTGCTCAAACTCAACACATGCCATTTCTACAGTTCGCTCAACAGAGAGGTTCACAATGTCTTTACGTTCTTTACATGATAATAATTTACTAGCTAATATTAAGGAGCCACCTCTTAAAACCGTATCTCTATTGAAAGAACTGACCACCTGGTGATTACTGAAGTTAAACATTAAATTATAAGCTTTTAACTAATGTTCAGTAATACATAAAATATGAATATTGTTGCTATTTAAGAACAACTCAATTTCTAGCTCTTTGCCTATCATGCCTTGTATATTTTGATGCACCAGGTGTAAACAATTTTCATTATCTTTCTGTGGAGTCATACAATTAAAGATTTGTAAGCCACATTCTAAATTATTTAAGTTATTATAACATGCTAGAGATTACCTCTATTGTCTCATTTTCTAATTGTCTTAAATTATATTTTGATAGGTAATACCTATCTCTAGTCAAAAATTTCGTAATTAAATTATATCTATTAAATTAATTCTATCATTATAATTGTAACAATTAAATGTCAAGTTTAAATTATTATTACATGAAAAGTTATTCATTAATAAATTTAAATCATATCTTATTTTATTTTCCTGCGGCCAACCCTGTATGTAAGGCAATGTAAACAAGATAATTTTATGTACATTTAAAGTATTTAGATTATCAATATATTTTAATAATTGATTTTTGTTTACATTGCCTCTTACATTGAATTATTAATGTGCTATTAGGACAAAATTTACTAGCTAAAACTTTATTCATTATATGACTAAAGGATGCTCCAGGTATGTAATAATTACTGATCAGATGTCCTTTTAAACAGTTATTTAACATCATGCCCAAATTTTTGCCTATGTCATCACAATACATAATAATTTTATTTTTTTTAATATTTACATTGCTTTTTAAGTTTATATCCTTTGTCATGGCACTGTCATAGTGTAGTTGAAAATAATGAGGTCTTACTGTTAACTTTGTTATTTACACATATTGTCCCCGATGAACCTGGTATGGAGCGCTGATACTCACTCTGACTTTTTATTAAGGAGTCAAAGCGCTCCTCATTATATTTACATGATTTTACCAGATCATTCATGGCCAATATGTGTTCTTTTATCTCATCTTGAGCCGATGCATATTTATTTGATACAATTTGTAGAGAGCTTTTAAGTGATAAAATTGTTGAATTTAGACACTCTATATCAGTCTCATAACAGTGATTCATATTTTCCACCTCAATTGAATATATTTTAAGTTTATTAATTAGTTCTTGCTTTTCTTTGCATACATTTATATAATCTTTAACATTAATTTTAGTTTTAATTAATTTTTGTAGTTTTCTAATATATTTATAAATTTTTATATATTTCTTTAATTTTCTTCTACTGCAGGTAGTCCTTGCTGCTGTTCTTGATATGACATAATCATCACCAGTCAAATCGATTGTTGTGGAGGGTTGCAATGATTTAGATTTAGAAGATTCACATTCTATGAGCTCGTTGAACAGACTTTGAGTTTGGGACGCTTTCATGTTATCTATGTAATGTTTTAATTGCACAATCTGCTCATTAGCCTCATTTAACTGTAACTGCAATGAAGCAATTAATTTGAGGGATTCCTCATATTCCTTGCTGCATTAGTCAAACTCATAGACTGTTCTCTGAAGTTGATCCCTTTCTTTTGTAACAAATGTATATTCTTTACGCAACTTAACCATGTCACTTTTTAGTTTAGTATTTTTAGCAATTATATTTATTATTTCCTTTTCATTGTCATCCCTTTCTTTAATTAACAGCTCACACTGCTCCTTTGACGCCTTAAGTTCTCAATTGGCGCGTTTTGGCGTTGCGTGTATTCATTTTACTATTAAATGTAAATAGCAAAAGAAAACAAAGAAAGAAAACCAAAGAAGTAGAGTAAGCAAATGTCGAGATGTATGGGCTTATTTACAGATCTCAAATTAAATTATCATGTAAATAATTCCGAAAATAATTCCGAGCCGAAGCTGCGGAGGCGAAGAGGGATGCCTGCGATTTGTTACGCTAAGGCGTAGAGGCTGCTCTTCCCGCAGCGCCGGAGACGTAGCAGTCTCAAAATAGATACAGAAATCCTTCTGAATCAGTCTCCTTATTTTTTTATGATGAAGGGGATTTTTTTATGATGAAGGGGATTTTTTTCTCATAAAATGGATTTATATTTACATTATAAATGCAAACATGAAAAAATATCGATATTTTAGAAATCGATTTTTTGGGAATCGATACATCAGCTTACAATTCGAATCTATTTAAAAAATCGATCTTTTTCGGAAAGAATCGACATCCCTACCCTACTGACAATAATAATAAAAATGGCGTCAGTTTCACGGTAGGAATTGACTAAATATTGCAAAATTATTTGATTTACAATATTTTTTTCTCAATTAGTACGTGTTTCCGCTTTGTGTGTGTGCTTATAAAAATGTAATCTTTCTGTAAAAATACGTATCAACACCAAACTCGACTGACGTCAATGGAAAGCTAAGCCACGATGTCCGTTACAGCTGTTACTTTTGTTGGAACACTAAACACAATGTATGTAATTAAAATAGGTACTTCTGACTTTTACTTATATCACAAACACAAATAAGTCGTATTTAACAACTGTAACTCAAAATTGAGGTGGATATTATTAATTTACAATATTTAAATTTTAAAAATAGTTGGGAGCAATTATTTTACAACTTGTCACCGGGGTTGCCACAGAAAAAAAAAGAAAAAAGAAAAAAAAAGTGGCCTGCCCGAGTCCCCTCGGAAGCAGCCTACTCAGCCGGAGCTGTTAGGACGACTCCCGACTCTGGACCTGCCAAGGTTCTCCGGGGTCCTCTCCCAATGGCTGACTTTCGTCGGTCTGTTTGACAGCCTAGTGGACGCCCGGAGGGACTTGACACCTAGCCAGAAGACGGGGTACCTCCTGGCATCATTGGAGGGGGAGGCCCTGGGCGTTGTCGGCCATTTGAAATTGTCGGTCGACGCCTACCAGAATGCTCGGGACCTCCTCGCCGGTAGGTATGCCAACGTCCGGCGGATTGCGGACGAATACGTTAGGCCGCTCATAAACCTCCCGCTACTTATGGACCGGACCAGACTACGTACGGACATCGTAAATCCAGTCGTGGTGGCTTGTAACTCGTTGAGGCGGCTGGATTTACCGGTGGACGAATGGTCCTTCTTGTGCTCCACATTGTGCTGTCCCGACTGCCTCTGGATCTTCGGCTCCATTTTGAGGAGAGGTACGGCGGGGACGGCGCCTGCTACATTCCGCCCTTCAGGGACCTGCTGCGGTTCTTGGAGGAGCAGTGCCGGCAAATGGAGAACGCAGCAGACGCCGTAGAGGCCCTGCGAGCTGCCGACCGAGCCGTACCCAGGGAAAGGCGGAATCCGACGGGTAAGTCGTCGCCAACCCCCCTAAGGCCGAGCGGAGCTTCCGCGGGAGGGCGCCGCCCCCTACCATCTTATAGCGGCCTAGCGGCCAGGGAGGCGCCCCCCTGCTCTTATTGTCGAGTATCTAATCACCGGGTGACGTCGTGCCCGAAGTTGCTGGGTAAGCCAGTCCCGGCGAGGCGAACCATCGCGAAGGAGCGCCGCTGGTGCTACTCGTGCTTGGAAAGGCACCTCCAACGAGAGCACCAGCGACCCTGTCCGCACTGCCAGGGCAATTGCCATGCCGTTTTGTGCCTGGGTGCGAACGGCACTTCCTCTTGGAGCTCTGCCGGGCCCTCGACTCCCACGGGCGGGGGCGCTCAGCCGCGCCCACTGGCAGGCGACGCTCGGCGCTCGCCTGCCGGTCACCGTGCCCCTGGGTTTGAAAGGGGTCCCTCCCCCGACCAGTCGGGGGTCGTTCCCCCAGGGGCGGGGGGGTCGTCACTCTTCGCGAAGCGACGGTGAGCTTCGCGGCCACATGGTTTAACATTGGTTTAACGTTAATAATCTACATTTAAACGGATATAAAACTAAATGTATTAAATTTACAACAACGAATGTTAAAAATCTGAGTACCAATGTGTTTTTAAATGGGGAAGAACTGAGCCCTGTTGAATCCACTGTTTTTCTTGGCATCACTCTCGACGCAAAGCTCCAGTGGGGCCCCCATATATCCAAATTAGCAAGCAGACTAAGTTCTGCAGCCTATGCTGTAAAAAAGATTAGAGGTCTCACTAGTGTCGAGACAGCTAGATTAGTTTATTTCAGTTATTTCCATAGCATAATGTCTTATGGGATTTTGCTATGGGGAAATGCGACTGATTTGAAACTATTTTTGTTTTACAGAAGAAGGCCATTAGAGCTATTTACAACCTAAAGAGATAAATTTAAAGAAATAAATATATTAACTTTGGCCTCTCAGTATATTTACGAAAATTTAATGTATGTTCACAAAAACAAAGGTAGTTTCAGTAAAAAAAGTGATATACATTCTGTAAACACTAGGAACAAACACAAGCTAGTGATACCAGTTTCTCGACTCCACAGAGTCAGTAATTCATTCTTGGGGCAATGTATACGCTATTACAACAAGGTCCCGGAAAGTGTACAGGCTCTCTCTATTAGCAAGTTTAAATGTTTTGTTAAATTGAAACTGTATAAAAAGGGTTATTATAGTATAAATGAATACATGGTTGATAATAACCCCTGGGAATGAGGTAATCGCTTCCAAGCTGTTTCTAATATAAATTTTGTACTTATATAGTTTGTACATCCATTATTGTAAAATTTGCGTTAAAAAAAAGTCCCGCTGGGATTCTTGCTGGTTCTTCCCAGGACGGAGGTTTTTTTTTCGAGCCAGTGGTAAAGTAAAAAATGACTTTCAATAAGGATTACACATGTGATCTATATTGTATAAAAAATTATTCTATTCTATTCTATTCTACTCAGCGGTCAGCTAGAACCGCCTCACCCCCGTTAGCTGAGCGGCCGCGACTGGAGTACCACCCTCCTCCCTTTGGTCGATACCGGTACTACCAGGTTCCTGCGACCTCAAGACTGTCCCGGGCCCCAAGGCCGAGGTTCCCCGAATTTCCCCAGGTCGGCCCATTTGGTGAGTGGCAACCACGGGTCGTTGAGATGCCACCGGAATGCCGCTTTCCGGACCCCCGGTTCGAGGGCCGGTCCGATGGAGGCAGCTCCAGCTAGGTAGCTGCCGCCCTAGCTCCCACCACGGCCACCTCCACTGAGCCTTTGAGCTGTCAACAGTCCACTTGTCAAACTGTTCTATTGCCGACGACTGTTTAACGGTTCGCACTCTACTGGATTCGGGTTCACAACGCAGTGTGGCCTCCACTTGGTTGGTGGGAAGACTAGGGCTCCCCTAGAGCTCTGAATCACGTCCAATGGTAGGTATCGGGGGTGCCGAGCCTCCTGCTCCTAGGGGACAAGCGGAGTTGGTGTTTGGCCCTATCAGCGAACACCTTCACATTCTAGTTAAGGTAAATGTCCTCGATGACATTGTAGGTTTTCTCCCTAACATCCGTATAAATGACAGCGCGGTTCGTTGTGCGTCGGGCTTGAGACCGGCAGAACCTCAATGGTCCCAACCTGGGCCTTTAGATTTGTTGCTGCGGGCCGACGCGTTGGGGTTGATCTTGTTAGGCGAGATACGAGTCCTACAACCCTATGGCTTGTCAGCCATGTTCACTGTATTTGGGCACAGCTTCTTTGGATCGGTTCTGTGGTCTCCACCTCCTCAGACAGCCGACACGCTCTCTGTTGTGGGCGTGTCCCTTTCGGAAGTCGTCCAGAGGTTCTGGGAAATTGAGGAGCCACCACACGCGGCTCGAGTCAACCCTCTGGACCGTGAGTGCGAGTTGTTCTACCAGAACAATACCGGCCGTCGCGTTGACGGTCGTTTCGTCACTCCCTTACCCTTTCTGGACTCACGGCCCCCTTTGGGTCAATCTCGTGCACTGGCTGAGAAGAAGTTGCTTTCCATGGAGCGCCGCATGCGGTGCGACCCAGCCTTTCGCGACAAATATGTCGAGTTCATGCGCGAGTATCAAGAGCTGGGTCAAATGTCACCGTCCAACTTCGAATGGCGTTCACAGGAGCACTACTTCCTCCCTCACCATGCGGTCTTAAGGACCGCATGGTGAGTAAGATTCGGGTAGAGTAAGATTCGGTAAGGAGAGTAAGATTCGGGTAGTTTTTGACGGCTCCGCCCCCTCGTCAAATTTTGTGTCCCTGAACCAGTGTCTCCACTCTGGCCCTAAATTGATCAAGGACATATCCGGCATTTTGAAACACTTCCGTCGGCACCAAGTGGTTTTTGTAGCCGACATTCGGATGATGTTTCGACAATCAGTGGTCCATCGTGATGACCGTCGATATCAGCTGATATTGTGGCGCGAGAAGCCCAGCGATCCGATACAGGTGTTTGAGTTGAACACCACCACCTATGAACTCCGGTCCAGTCCGTATATCGCCATGCGAACCCTCCTTGAACTCGCTGAAAGAGAGCGTCTAAGATACGCTCGGGGAGCTTCTATTTTGGAGACTTCGGTCTACATGGACGACATTTGCACGGGCGCCTCCACGTCGAGGAGGCTCTTGTATTACGAGACGAATTGATTGCCATCCTGAAGTCCGGAGGTTATGAATTGCGAAAATGGTTGTCGAACTCCCCTCATATTTTGAAGGACCTCCCAGGAGAGGATCAACAAGACCCTCATCTATTCGAGCACCCTGAAAATCCTAATTTGTTGACTGTGCTGGGCATTCAATATCAGCATATGCAGGATACTTTCACGTATCGAGTCAAACTCGATCCCCCTCCTAAAGCATAGACCAAGCGCTCCGTGCTGTCTACAGTTGCCCTCACCTTCGACCCTAATGGATGGATCACCCCGGTCATCATTTTGGCTAAGTGCTTTCTTCAAAAGCTCTGGATATCCGGGTTTGGTTGGGACGAGCCTATTAGCGGAACTCTCTTGCGAGAGTGGCTCTCCATTGTCTCCTCCCTTCAACCGGGTCTCCATGCCAAGGTGCTTCCTCCCTCCAAGGAAATGCAGGGCTACCCTACATGGGTTTTGCGACGCCTCTGAGAAAGGCTATGCTGATGTCGTATATTTGCGGACTGTGAGCTCTTCTGGTCAAACTGCAGTCCATCTCGTACTTGCTAAAAGCAAGGTTGCTCCCATTAGGTCCCGCTTAACTATCCCTAAATTGGAACTGTCCGGGTCCGCTCTTCTCACGCGACTCCTCAACCACGTTCACTCGTCTTTGACGGCTGTAATCGACATTACGGACGTCTACGCTTGGTCGGACAGTGAGATAGTACTTTGTTGGCTCAGAGCTGAGGTCTTTGTGGCGAACCGCGTGTCTCAAATACAGAGTTCTGAGACTTCTCTAAACTGGAGACATGTCCCAGGGGAGTTGAATCCCGCAGACTGCGCTTCTCGCGACTGTGAAGCCCCCTCGTTGGTTGACCACCCGCTGTGGTGGGGTCCCAGTTGGTTGACTGAGTCTCAGTTATTCTGGCCCCAGGGTAAATACTCCGAACCTACCGAATTGCCTGGCCTACGAACCCGAGTAGGAGTGGGCAAGGATAAGCCCACTCGGGATCTCTCCCTTCTAGAACGGTACAGCTCTCTCGATAAGCTCTTAGAAGTGACTGCTTGGTTGCGCTGATTTGTCTGCAATTCGAGAGACCCGTCCAACCGAATCTCTGATTCCGTTTTGTCCCCTAGCGAGCGTCGTGAAGCTTTGATGCATTGGACCCATATGGTCCAAGCGGAGCATTTTGAGCCCGTGATTGAAAACTTGAAGCGAGGCTCCGTTGTCAAGGGCGCTCTGGCCCGTCTGAACCTCTTCCTGGACGACGCTGGGATGCTGCGCGTTGGCGGACGTTTCAAAAATTCTCAACTGCCGTACGGGGCTCGACACCCGTTACTGCTCCCTAAGGACGGCGCCTTTGTCCGGTTGCTGGTGACCCACCATCATGTTAAGAATGCCCACGCTGGGTGTAATGCTCTTTCAGCTATTTTGCGGCGGGAGTTTTGGATTTTGGCTGGCCGACGCACCATTCGGAGCGTCATCTTTAAGTGCATACCATGGGTGACTTACCACCCGATCGCGTCAGGGCCATCCGACCATTTGCTGGAGTCGGAACAGACTTTGCTGGCCCCTTCCTCGTCAAGTCCTCCAACCTTCGTAACGCGCGTTCACATAAGCCCTATCTGTGCGTTTTCGTGTGCCTCTCCACTAAGGCCGTTCACTTAGAACTGGTAAGTGCCCTCAGCACTGAAGCCTTTGTGGCCACGCTGGGCCGCTTCGTATCGCGTCGCGATTTGCCGGACCTGATCCGGTCTGATTGCGGAATAAATTATAAGGGCACGGATAGATATTTGAAAGAGGTCGTTGAATTTCTGTCTAACAACAGGACGTATTTAGGTACTGCGATGTCCAAGAAGGGCGTCCAGTGGAAATTCGACCCTCCGGCTTGCCCACACGGTTTTTGAGGCGGTGGTTAAGGTTGCAAAAACGCATGTCCGTCGCGTTATTGGCGAAACTATTTTGACGTTTGAGGAGCTTGCCACTGTATTCTGTAAAATTGAGGCGGTACTCAACTCTCGGCCCCTCTGTCCCCTCTCATCCGATCCGAATGATTTGGAGGTTCTAACCCCGGGACACTTCCTGATTGGCCAGCCGCTTAACGCCCTGCCCGAGTACCCCTTCAGGGAAGTAAACTCTTCGCGGCTGAGCAGATTTGACCTGCTGCAACAGATGACTCAGAGTTTTTGGCACCGATGGTCTCTGGAGTACCTACATCTTTTGCATCAGCGCGTTAAGTAGTCTGACAAGACGGATCCTCCTCGGGTAGGAGACCTCGTGTTGGTTAAAGAACCCAACGCTCTGCCTTTGTATTGGCGCCGTGGGCGCATTGTTAAGTTGTCATATGAATCGGATGGGGTGCCTAGGGTGGCCGAGGTTTTGGTTGGAGATTCGGTCTTGCAACGTGCCGTCGCGACCCTGTCCCGTTTGCCAATCTACTCGCGGACATAAGTCCTTATGTCCGGGGCGGGGTTTTGTTTAGGCAAAATATTAACCGTTTGAAAATTGAATTCATAACGCACGCTCGGAGCGTGCATAGCACTGTAGCAAGGTCATCACCGCCCCTCCGTGCGCTTGCATTCCATTCAAAGTCGGGTCAAACGGGATGCGTCTAGAGTATCATTGTGAGGAACTGCCGATTGTAAAGGACGCGTGGGTAATTATAACGTCGACTTAAGTGCTTCTCATTTTTGCGTTGTTTTTTTTTTTGTTTGTTTTACGTGTCAACGAGGCTGAATTTTGAGTTTGAGCAATTAATTAACGTTGTTACAATTAATTAGCGTCAAGTGGTATAGTGGTTGCATGCATAAGTGCATTCTGACAATATTAATTCACATTAACGAGTTGCTTTGTGCCATTTGATTTAACTCTGAGATATTTTCCTGTGTCGGTTAAAACCGCTAAACTTTGTGACCCGCGAGAACCAGCGTTCGTATTAGATTATATATTTGTGCTAATAGACGCTAGACTTTGAGTGACACCGAGTGACGCCGCTGGAGTGATACCACATAGGGTGGCGGTGCTGGAGTCAGGGTTGCTGCTGATTAAAAAGGGCTAATTCAGGTTAAACATATATACACTTCTCACACACTACTTACATTCACTACACTTAACGCCTGAACGAGCCTTGTGGCCTTTCTTCGCCTCTGAACCAGGTAACTCACATTAAGTACCTAATCTATATATATTAAATATCCATAGGCATTTGAGCCCCACACTTAGTTGTCCGTTGAATCTACAGCTGTATGGGCCCCTGTATAGTCGACCTTTGTCGGGACAGCTAAGGGCGTGTACAATAACGATGGACTGATGTCCAGTCAAGGCTAGCCTGCATACCGTGGCGTCCATGTTGGTAAGATGCGGAGTAGGGATGTAAGAGCAATGAAGTGTCTTCTTGTAGAAAATGGCAGTACCGCCGCCTTGGCGGTTAGGTCTGTCGTTACGAAGAAGAGAATACTTTTGGATGGAAAGGCCTTTGATGTCCTTAGTTTTAAGATTGGTTTCCTGGAGGAGGAGGAGGTCGGCTTCGCGATCTCGAAGAAAGAGTTTAAGCTCGGGGAGGTTAATTCGCACCCCGCGAATATTAAAGGACACAAGCGATAAACCTTTAGGCTTAATACAACCGTGAGACTTTGGGAGAGCAGAGTGCTTGTAAAGTTAAGTTAAATTAACTTAACTTACAATGAACATAAAAGATTGTTGTGCTCAGCAAGAGCAAGGAGATGGTCCTGAGGGGACCGAGCAGCACGCAGTGTGGGCAATCTCGGCAATGTCGATGCTCCGAATAGCGACAAACACCCTATATAGGTCATCATACCATTGACGGTTGTGCCTGTTGAGGGGCGGAGGATGTGACTTACTGATTTTACGCTCTTTCGGAAGAGCGTACGTGTGGTAGAACACACGCTTGACTGTGAAAATCCTGGTAAAGCGGCGAAAGTCGTCGATCGACTGAGGGATGATTTTTATGGCTTCACCAACGTTGGTGGCCTGGTCATGTTTTATACCTGCGTCATAGCAGGTTTTGGAAAGGCGGGTAAACTGGGCCTTGTCTCTGAGGAAGACTGGAGGCGAGACCTGTTTTTTGTCTAACGTCTAACGACATTAGGGGGACCGAGGCAGCGGCGGGGGCTGCGGGGTTAGAGACGGCAGCGGGAGCTGCGGGGGTTGAGGCAGTGGCGAGGGCTGCGGGGTTTGAGGCAGCGGCAAGTGCTGCAGGGGTGTGGGTGGCGGCGGCTGGGGCTACCGGGACGGGGGGGGGGAGGGGTGCGATGTTACGCTGCGCGTTTACGGCCGCGTTTAGATGTCACTGTTGTGAACGAAGACTCTCCGGTTCCGTTGGAGTCAGAAGACTCCGAGGAACCACTGCTGGACGGGTGTACGGTGGCGGTGGCGGACCTCTTCCGCGGTCGACACCATGAACCCGTAGTCGGAGCATGAGCACTCCATGACGAGTGACGCGGGCGAGTTGGTCTGCGGGGAAGCCGTAGGAGCCGCCGAGTAGGACGCGATGGGGGCCGGGGGGGAGACATACCTGAGGGGCAAGGGAAACTTGGACTGCGGCGAGAGCCGTCTCGTCCAGATTTATGCCCAGACCAAGGGAATGGTTCAGGGCGGCGACGATTGACCTAATAAGGTCTTGTGTGGACATGTTTGGGGAGGGGGGAAGTTCTAAGTAAGACAGTAAGGAGGGGAATCCCTGCTCTCAAAAGAACAAGAGACGTATCCAAGAAACAGTATACACAATATAACAATAACAAAAATATAAAAATTAACAAGTACAATTAACAAAAATAAAACAATGAGCGGTCAAACCTCCCCGCCAGGAGGCAGGGGGGGGGGGCAAGAACGATAATTAAAGGCGAAAAACTCACCAACGGCGACTGCCCTGCGAGCGTGACCAGGAGAGCAGAGGCGCGAGAGCGAGAGGGTACTCAACGTACGGGGGCGAGAGCGCGGTCAACTTACACGTCCGCTCGAGAGCAGTAGCGCAAGCGGAATGACTGAGTGGCGAGCCAAAACAATTAGTATTTATACAGACCGCTGACGCAACGGCTCCCTACTTAAGGAGCGAGCGACGGCGTCATGCGATAAAACATGCGACCAATCACCGCTGGACTTACGCAGCCGTTTGTAAAATTAAAAACAAACCGCCGCACAACGCCCGCCTACTCTCCAACCACGCAACCAATCGCCGATCACCGTGAGGGTGACAAACGGCCATATTGCGAGGCTGTCTGTTATTGAGAGCAGGCTTAAAGATATTCAAGAGAGATGAGTTAGAAACATTTGTTTGTTCATTCAGCAGTGCAACGTTACTGTTATTTCATTTTAATATCTCTAACTGTTCCAGCAGACACAGTCGCAGCCTTTTATTACACGTAAGACTTTAAAGGAGTGGTCGTTGGCTAGGTCGTGTCCAGTGTCCAAAAGATGTTTAGCAAAAAGGGACTTATAGGGATTGCAATTCCTGTACGCGGTTAAATGCTCTTTATAACGTGTTTCGAAATTACCACCAGTTTAACCCACGTAAACGGCGTGGCATTCGTCAGCAAAGTGGGACTTATCGGATTGCAATTCCTGTACGCGGCTAAATGCTCTTTATAACGTGTTTCGAAATTCGAATTTACGTGGGTCAGACTGGTTGGAATTTCCTCACGGCTGTAATGCCGTCGACTGCTTCCTCCTCGTTAGTCTAGTGATTGTAAGCGTAACTGCCGATCATGTGGTCCCGGGGTCAGACCAAAAGCATCCCAAAGTCGAAGTTGACAGTGTTTCACTCCCGTGCATAACCGTCATTAACTGTGTGATCGTTTAAGCTCTCGTTAAAATTTTCTAACAACTTCGCAATGTGCCTCATCAGCATATTGTAAAAAATTTTGTGAACAAAATATAAATCAGACTAGGCTGTAGGTTTAAGATCTTTGACTGACTGTCTTTATTGGAAAATCGTATAGTGAAACTATGGAGTGAGATACAAAGTCTATGATGGAGTGTCTCTACACTCCACATCTATCATAGACATAGTATCTTAAGTCAATCCTCTATCTACGATATCTATATAGTTTATGACACTCCATAAGTGAAACGTAAAAACGTAACCGTACCGAACCTTACGAACCGTATAGTTATAGATAATACACTATATAGTGATTTTATATTCTCTTTGATCGTAACAACTACAAAAACAAGCAATAGTCTTGTGTAGTTTGCGAACGATGATCGATTAGGAAACGTATCTTGCCACTGTACTAGAAGAAACGTTTCCGAATGCCTACTGTTAATCGGTCTAATAGTTCTTTTCGTTCACCTACACTCGCAAGACGCCAACGCTAAACCGTGCGTGCGAACTACGAACAGTGTGACTATATGTGGCAGGTTCCTGCCATTTTGGCAGGATTGGCCTTTTATTTTAGCCTCTGGCATGATCGGTTGACGTTTTATAAAACCTGGCAGTATTGGGGTATTCAAAATAGATTTCATTATGGCAACTTAAAATGACGAAAATGGCAATCCTAGATACTTCGCCAGCATGTTGGGGATTTCCTTGTATTTCACGATTTCTCGTATTATGTTTGTATCACATTCAATAAACAACTTTAAAATTTTTTGTGTATAAAGTTAATAATCTTAAAACGAATTAACACGTGTTGGTTAATATTTCAATCAGTCATAAAAGAGACATACTTTAGAGATTTCATGGTGATTTTTTTTTTTTTTTTTTATAGGATAAGGGTGACAAACGAGCACACAGTCCACCTGATGGTAAGTGGTTGCTGCGGCCCATAGACATCTACATCTATCCTCGTTTGCGAATCAAAATGCAGATGCGTTGCCACCCGTGAGGACTAAGATGGAATGCCTCATTTCCAGTAAAAAGGGCCTCCGGTTACCTGCACTCACCAAGCGAAACGCAGAGGTAAACCTCTACTTCACGCTGGTATTCTGTGAGGTCGTGGTACCACCCCGGTTCGAGCCGGCCCATCCGTGCGACAGCAAAAGCTGCCGCGTGGCTCTACCACTGTGGAAATCATCTTGTTAATAATATTTCGTTGACGATACGAATTATAGGTGGCGGTGATGAAGCAAAAACATGATAGGGCGTATCGAGCGAAGTGGGAGCAAGATCTTTTACTTTCATCAAGGATCTCCAAAGCTAAAGATGATCGAGACTGTGTCACTGCAAATTGGCACCCCGGCTGTCCGCTTTAAAGGAGCATGCCGGTACTAGTAAACATCAAAAAAATATGAGTGGATTCAACATGCGAAAGAATATTCTCTCAAATAAATTTAATTAAGACAAAAACACGAAACAGATTTATAAAGAAACATTTACCGTCTATCTTATACGTTAACAAGGCATTGGTGAGCATGGCGATTGCATTGCATTCAAACCATTGAAAGATATGTTTAATATTTATTAAAAAAAATATAGCATTTATATGTGTATTTTTACTTTTCTTAGTTTAATACAATGGTAAATAAATTTGGCAGTATTTAGGCATTTTTCACTACAGACTTTGGCAGGATTTGGCAGGTTTTTAACCAAAGTAAGGCAGGATCTGTATTTTAAAGATGGTCACCTTGACTACGAACTAGTGGGAACTTTTTGGCCTAAAGGTCTAGATGCCAGGCCATAAACTCCAAAAAAAAAAAGTGGGAACTCTCCAGTATTATATATTAGTCTATGGTGGGAACTATGAAGCAAAGAACGACGCACGCAAACCGTAGATAGAGGATTGACTAGATAAACCATTCGCGTATGCTTTTGAGATAGAAATAGGCGGGAGGTACTTTCACTGGGTTACCAGATATTATTCCATTTCCCCCGTTATGGGTTTATTTATATTCACAGCACTTACATTCATACAAAAAACTTAATTGTAACCATAAAAAAATGTTCTTTTATAATTCAGATGATTAATTCATTTCTCTTGAAAATACATTCTGTGACTAAAAACTACGGGCGGAAACGGCGTAAAAACAGAATCATCATTCTGTATTCAACGGCGCATCGACGATTTTACTGGACATTCAATAAACTCTAGATTTCGACGGCCCTAAGTGAAGACGCTACTAGCACAAAGTGTGATATTGCTAATAAATAACAATATGTTATGTATGTACTTAAATATTAATTAAGAATAAAAATATTAAATAATAAACAAAAATTTCCACGTGTCGAGTTTTGTTTTTACAAAAAAAAAAACAATAATGTTTTAACATACCATTCCATCACAAGTTCAGTGCTAAACACAGACCTCCGAAAGGAAAGGCTTTCCACTTAAGTTTTGTAGTACAAAACACGGTTATGAGGCTACTCCCGCGATTTCCTGCATGTTTTGCTAAGTTAGTGTCTTGTGTGCGGCAAGTTGTAGCGTACAAGAGAATTTGTACGCCACAACTTGCCGCACACAAGAAATGATATTACCCCGCGTCGTAAGCAATAATACAAGATAGGGATGGGGCAGTAGCACTTTCCCGATGAAAACTTAAAATAATAAATAACTGCGGTGGTTAACCAGCATAACGCATATTTTCACGCAGGCGTGGCAACTATGGTAAAAGTCATCCTATGAGGATATCTAGGGAAGGCCTTTTTTAGGTGGGTGCGTAGGTACTTACTTATGGTTAGGTGGCTTAATCATGTTACCTAATGGTTAAGGCGGTAAAATATTTTAGTTAATATACGTTGTAAAGCATCAACAAGGGTTTGTTTTTGTAATATGTTGGTATATAAAATAAAAACGAATGTTTTATAATATTCTATTTTAATTTATCATGCAGTGTAAGATTATCTGCTACCTCATATCATTCCATGGGTGGTGTATGAGGCGACATAGGGAAACATCAAAGAAGATAAACAGCAGCATTTTCCGGATAACAGCTAAATAAAAAAAACAGTGGTTGACAACCCGCTTTCCAAGCGTTGAAACTATGTCAAATAACTATAATCATGTTTATGTTCAACAGTGGACTTTTGATAGACTGTAAAGATATATATTCTATTCAAATGAAAATATATAAAAAGGAAAAAGAACTTAATTTTGTGTACTTACACAACATTTAGAAATATTAACAACAAGCTGTTCCCCGCGACTTCGCCCGCGTGGAGTAATTTTTCGCGGAACTCTAAAATAAAAGCAGCCCAAGTTACTCCTTATAACATCAGCTATCTGCCAGTGTATAAATATTGACAAATATTGACATTAGTATTTATACGATACTACCTTCTCGGAACCCCTCGACTAACACTTAAACTTTATGGTATGGTATTAAAGTTCAAATTGACTTTTAAGTATTATTACGAATCTTTTGTATGGGAATATAGAAAAGTGTTGTTTTTTAGACTTTTTCAGGCAATTTTTTAAATTTTTCTCACCGTAAGAACCATCTTCGTAATTCAAATAATATTATAAAAAAAGAATTAGTGAAATCGGTTCAGCTGCTCTCGAGATTTGCGCTTAGCAACACATTCAGCTATTCATTTTTATATTATAGATGTTACATTAAGTAAAACAAATGAAAACACAATTATATATTAAATATAATTCAATAAAATTAAAATAAATAAACGATTATTTATTAATTTTTCATTACATTATTAAATAACAAAATTAACAAAATTTTTGTCTTCTTTCTAGAGCATTCGTTGTTATTCTTGGTTTGAGCAGCTTTAGAATTTCTCAAAAATATGCATTTATAAACTTGATTTATACTTTGCATGGCAGAAATTCTTGGGTGCTGGTTGTTAGAATCGGATTAGAAAGGAGTATATATATATTATATGCCTTGTATAAAATATATTTTAGTGGTATAAATAATAAGGTACAACTCCTAAACTATACTTAGATCTCTTGTCAAAACATCTTTATTACATTATTTATGTCAATTAAATGGAAATTATCATAATTATATATTATATTTATTTCTTAATTTATTTACACATTATTGTTTATAACACCGAAATGAAAATATATTGAAATTTAAAAAGGAAAATGAACTAAATTTTGTGTACTTACACAATATTTAGAAATATTAACAATGTTACATTAAGTAAAACAAATGAAAACACAATTATATATTAAATATAATTCAATAACATTAAAATAAACATACGATTACTTATTAATTTTCATCGCATTAATAAACAAATTTAACAAAATTTTTGTAATTCTTGGTATGAGTAGCTTTAAACTATACCTAGATAGGTAATACTTATCTCTTCTCAAAAACATCTTTATTACATTATTTATGACAATTAAATAGAAATTATCATAATTATTACATTTATTTCTTAATTTATTTACACATTATTGTTTATAACACCTTTAAAAAAAAGGGATTAAGGGTGGACTAAATGTCCCATTGGTAGGCATTCCCAGTCAGTTTTACAATTATTATTGCATAATAAATTATTCATTTGTATATTTAGGTCAGGCCTTTAAATTACTTATTTTTTTTTAATTAAATTTTTATTTGCATAAAACATGGTAGTACAGATAAAGTTCCAACATTTGTAAATGAGGATTCATGTTTAACCAATCTATCTATAAGTAAATATTTTGTCATTGTCATGCAACCAAATTATTACAACTCATAATAATACAGAATGTCAGCATTTGAAAATAAAATAAGCAATGCTAGTCAATTTTTAATACATACAGAACAATGTCAAAAATCATAACTACTAATAAGGTCAAACTTATATCACTTATGGAGAAACAACAAGAAGTTATAACATTTAACAAAAATATCTTAATTATATTATAAATTACATCCGCCTTATTCCAAAACACGGACTTAATATAGTACTGGAGTTAGTAATATATTTAAACCATAAACTAAGAAAAACGTTATTACAAAACGAAGATTATCTCTGGTTCAAGGATTATCTATGGTATTAAAGTTAATCTTTCGAGACCCCTAGTTTAGCTATGGTACTAACCTTTATATATAGTTTGTGGTACTCTATACTAACCTCAATTTCGGTACTTCTTACTTCTTAATTTGAGGTGAGCGTTGTTTTCATTTGGTGTTATTAAAATCGTTAAAAATGGATATTAACATGATTGACTTGATGGATTTAGAAGATTTGGACATGCTGGAGACCACTCGGCGACCTGATAGACATCGACATCGTGTGAATCCGTTTGAATTGAGTGACGAAGATTTTAGGTATAAGTATAGGTTCTCAAAACGTTTCGGAGAAAAAATAGTGGGTATCTTACGTGAGGATTTAGTGCACGACCCTCGAGGATGCCCATTGAGTCCTGAAATTCAAGTGGTTTGTGCATTACGCAACTGGGCTCGCCATGAAGTAAGTGCTGTTTATAATCTTGGTGGGGTCAATGTACCTAACATTACGCTAGATAAAAAGCCAAATAATACATATTATTGTTTTATTCGTAGATTCAAGACGATACAGCTGGTTTACATAGTGTGTCTCAACCAGTAGTCAGTAGGACATGTAAAAAAGTAGCGGAAATTTTGTCACGGAATTCCCGAGAATTTATTAAAATGCCTACTACTTTAAATGAACAACAGGAAACCATTAGGAAATTTCGCAGTATTGCTAATTTTCCTACAGTAATTGGCGCAATTGACTGTACTCACATACGAGTAAAGAAAGTGAATGCTGATGGGGGTCAGTTATATATTAATAGAAAAGGATTTTCTTCAATTAATGTACAGGTAATATACAAATATTTTAAATAGCTGTGATTGTCTCTTAATAACTTTACTTTATCATAATAGAAAATAATTTGTTTGACTATCTTATGGTAATAAATATATATTAAAATAAACCAGAAAAACATAAAGTACTAATGAGCTCTTATTTTACAGGTCGTTTGTGATGCTGACCTGAAAATCATGGACATTGTTACCAGGTGGCGTGGTAGTGTACATGACTCCAGAATATTCCGAGAATGTAGACTAAAACAGAGGTTTGAGGCTGGTGCATTCTCTGGAATATTACTTGGTGACAGTGGCTATCCTTGTACTCCTTACCTATTTACACCGCTGCTGAACCCCACAACACCACAAGAAGAAAGATATAATAGGAGCCATATCCGTACCAGGAACACAGTGGAAAGATGTTTTGGTTTGTGGAAGCAACGGTTTCGTTGCCTATTAAGAGGTATGTTTGGAGATATTGAAACAGCAAAAAAACAATTGTTGCATGTGCTGTACTACACAATATGGCCATCGACATGAGAGAAGATGTGTTTTCTGGTGAGAGAGATAGCATTGAACAATATTCATCTGAACCTATAGTACAAAGATATATTACACCATCAATAAGGGGAAATATTAGAAGAAGACAGTTTATTGAAACTCATTTTCAGTAGGTAAACATTTTTTTTTACATATTTATATAACTATTTATAATTAAAATTTATAATTATATTTATAAAATTGTCAAATTTTTTTCAATTGTCTAAAGCTATGTATATATAATTTATTTTATTTTGTTATTCAGAGGCCAATTTTGGCTATAAAATTACATTAAAGATCAATAAATGTATAAGACAATTATAATAATATTTCTTTTTGATTTCAGACATAATACCCATTTATAAAGGAACATATTTCTGCAGAGCCGTTGTCAGCTGTCAAAGAATAACGACTACATATTCACCAATATGAAATAAATTCAGGGGAGTATTGTGATAATATTTCATTTATTGAGCAAAATGCTTTTATTTAGGCTATAAATGATTGTGTTTCAGGGAAAGATGCGGGGTACAGCACATTCCACATCAATATGAAGCTATATTATATAAAGATTTAAGTGCTGTAGAGATATGTTTAGATTTTTTAATAAATATCGTCCCTCCTCTACATTCACAGCCGGATTTCCTTTCCAGAGGTGCAAGGGTCCACGGGGAGTAGGACTGTATGATAACTAAGTAAATAGGTTTAGTTTTTTTTATTATAGTTTTTTACTATTGTATATTATATTTCATTGTTATGTAAATAAAATGCATATTAATTATAATTATTTATTTTAATTATTAATAAAAGATGTACAAATATTTGCAGCAATTAAGTACCTGAAAATAATAGTTTCATATATGAGGATATTTACAAACATGTATCTGATATAGTCTCAAATATTTAGTTTTTTTTTATAGGATAATGGTGATAAACACAGTCTACCACACACACACACACACACACACACAGTCCATCTGATGTTAAGTAACTGCTGTGGTGCATAGACGTCCACATCTATCCTCGACTACAAATCAAAATGCAGATGCGTTGTCACCCGTGTGGAGTAAGATGGAATGCCTCGTTTCCTGTAAAAGAGGTCTCTCTCATACAAAATTTGTACAAAAATTTATCCAAAATTTGTCAATAAACAAGTTTAAATGTTTTATTAAAGAAAAATTTTATAAAAAGGTTATTATAATATCAAAGAATACATAAATGAAAATATTGGAAATACTGGAATTGAGGTGATCGCCACCATGGTGGTTCTATTAAAATTCATTTAAAAATTGTACAAATAAAATTATTGTTAAGAGAAATATGTTTATAAAAAAGTCCCACTGGGTTTCTTACTAGTTCTTCCCAGGACTGAGGTATTTTCCGAACCAGTGGTAAATAAAAAATGTCTTTCAATAAGTATTCTGTAATAATCTATATTTAATAAAAATCATTCTATTCTATTCTCGTTCTATAAACTCACCATAATAAACACAGCAGCATTAAGCTGCTATTTAACTTGTGTTTTTCTGACTTTCTAATAAAGATATTTGTAACTCTAATTCTAATTTTTAGGTTAGCTATTTTAATATTGTATTTATGTTCCTCTTCCATCATTTCCAGTTGTCTTTTTTTTTAAATCTGTGTTACTTTTTACAATTGTTTGGTGTACATCTTCTCTTCTGTAAAATGAAATGGAATACTTAATGTAAGTTTTGTAGTTATTTTAGACATTTACAAAGTATTCTAGAGTAATAAAAGTGCACTTAACCTTGTACACCAATTAAAGAAATATTTTTTAATTATTTTTAAATCAATTCATATTAAACTTTGCTTTTAATATTTGAAAACATGAAACAATTTTCAGTGTTTAAATACTAATTTTCACATTTTAAAAAGTATGTAATGTATCAGACTATGTAATTTTTTCAACATACCTATTTTGCAAGCTATTTTTCCTGTTTTTAATTTTTGTTATACCCCTAGTAATAATATCTTTATTGTTGGTTATTTTCACCATTTTGGCACTTTCTTCTGTATCTGTAGTTGGATCTATCTCTAAAAATTAATATAAATATAACAGTTTTAGAAAATTAACATTTATAATATTTACAAACTTGTATGCCTATGATTGTAACTATAATAATAATATATTTTGCTTTTTAATAAATATTCAATCAGTATTATTTACCTTGCACATATACAACATTGGGTTCTGGATTTTCTACATTTTTAACTATAGCTGTGTCTGTTTTTTCAAAATTAAGGCGAGGCTTAGGGTCAGCAACTTCTTTTGATGTTGTAGCCACAGTCACTGGATCCTAAAATAAATCATTAAAACATTTATTAACATGTTTTCCTGTCACCTGTCACCTCTATTTTGCCCTTTATTGAATCAGGTATTTTCTATGTTGTAGAAATATTATTATGATCCAAGACAAAAGGTAATTTAATAAATTATTAATTATAATACCTAATAGACAAAAATAGAAAATTATAATCGGACTGTGTAGATAATCTAGTAACATGTGTGTTATGATATTATATAGACCACTATATATTAATTTGTGACATTTCAATTTTGAATATAATTAATTATAAAGAAATTTATGTTAAATTGTTACTAAGTATATTAAATTTTGAATATTCGGAAAATAATTTTGGATTGTAAATTGTATGCTTTAAGAGTAGATTTCAGAGCACTACCTAGGTACTAAAGTAATGGAAAATAAAGTTCTTTAATTTTAATTAAATTTGTAAGACATGTAAGTAATTTTATTTACCACTGCATCACTATCATAATTATTAACTTCAACGATAAAGTCGTGAGGGGCAATGGACATTATTTCCAAGTCCTCGAGAGAAGGTGATGGAGGTTTTCCGCCACCCCCGGTCTTTGATTGTTCCCTCCTATATGTGTATAAGTTTGATTTAGCACACAACTTCATTCTTTTCCAAGATAATTTCAATTCACCATCTGATCGGCGTTTACCTGTTATCTCATTAAATCTAAAAAAAAATACGAAATCACGTAAACAATACCGTACCGTGTTGTTTGTACACATAACAAATGCGATAAGTACTTACTTATTAGTTATATTCTTCCACTCTTTTATTTTTTGAATATTTACCGATGTTTTTGTCGACTTATTCTCTATTATATGTGCTGATTGTGAAATAAGTGAACGTAATATTTCCTATAATAATAAGAACATTCCTTTTAGTTGAAATAAGGATAATAGGAGGATAAGAGTATTGGTACGTACTGACAAATAAATTTCGATATTTCACTAACTTTTTCTTCAGAACTCCAATTTTCACCCCGTTTTTTCTTTTGTTCCATTATTATATAAATATAACTGTAATAGCAAGTACTTTTAATTAATTAATTATTAATAATTTAATTTACTTATTATAAGGCTGCAATATAAACTATTTTGAACGTCTCGAATCCCGCGCTCGCGTTACCTCTGTAATTCACTACATTTCACGCTAGAGTTGTTAAACTGAAAACAACTTGATATAATCAAAAGCGCGTCAAAAGTATATGTCGTGCTTGTTCAATAGATTTTAACGTAAACAAATAACAATGTATAATATGTTTTTGTATTGATGGATAATTATTTAAGCATAATTAAGTGTGAAAATAATATTAATATTTTATGAAACCGAACGTTGCATTGAATGAAACCTGTATGAACGAATGATAGAGTGTCATTTTTTGTTTTTTATCTGTGAATGATATTTAATATAATACTAACCATGGACCTAGAAAAAAGGGCGGACAGAGTCTCGCTAACAAACAATTGAGGCGTCGCAGTGACGGCAGCGTAACTATGTGTGAGCGTGTAGAGGGTTGCAAGATGAAGAAAAATTACCCATTTTTAAACGCAAAATAATTCAATTAGATTTAAGACATTCGTCATCGTCCTCGGAACCAGGACTTTAAGTTTAATAAAACAAGATTGTAATAAAACACATTGAATATAAAAATATTGATTATGAATATTTATTAATATTATAATTAATTTACATTTATTAACGGTTTTTTTAGAGTCCCTTTTGTTGGGTTAATTTTTTATAATATTGTCTTTTACTGTCAAAAGACTTAGAAATCTCCTTCAATTTAGCTATATGGTGAAAACGAATATTCAGATATTTTTCGGCTATATATTCAATGAGAGCTATTTTATGTTTTACTCTAGCAAACGCATGGTCAAGTTTTAAATTTAAAAAAATCCTGTCGTTAGCTATATATTTTTCCAGAATTTTGGTAAGCCTGTACTGATGTTGTCTTTCAGTATATATAGTTATATTATCTCTTAAATGCTTTCGGATCACTATCTCGCAAGTACAAAAATAAGGATGTATTTATTTTCAAAAAGAAAAGCAATACATCCCTTTTATGATGTATTTCTTTTCTAAAAGAAAAGAAATACATATCGGTGAAAAACATTGTAGTATAACCTATTCAACTAAAAAAGAATCATCGAAAACGTTTCGACATTGTCGGTGTAACTTAAAAAAACAAAAAACATTCAGTCGACTTGGCTCTCTTGACCTCCTTTTTTTCAAATCGATTAAAAACTTCTCTCCTTAACACGTACGTACCCCATGCGAAGCACTGGAAGTATTTGCTTCAACGAGTTGTTCCTCCGGAACGCTTGACGCCTCAAATAAAAACTAAAAAATTAATTACGTTTCAATATGTTAAGCTTATAATTGTAAGAGGAAAATAGATATTCATTGATCTTTATCTTTTTTGGGATGGCGTAAGTAACAACGCGAAGAAGTCCACCTTTTGTTCTCTATAAATCATTCTCCTCGAAATGTTTACTGCAGATTACACTAGATTTAGATGTATTCCAATTGTTTTCATTTCTACAGTCTTTTATTATTTGCACCCAGCCATTCTTCCACACATCATCTGCAGAGGGAAATCTATAAAATGTAAAATTTATAATATTGGTACTTTAGTATCATGGGACGCCAAAAGTATATACAGAGGTAAATTAATGAATTAAGGAACAATTCAAAGTGAACAAAAAGATATTAATCTCCCATATTTAAGGTAACTTGCAAATTTAATAACTGGCAACACTGATTAGTTTCGTGTTTTGATAATAATTTTTGTTTGTTAATAAAATGTTTTGATAATAAAGTTTGAAATAAATTAAAGTAAAAATGAGAAATAAGGTGAATAAATTACTTACTTACCTATGAAAAGTGATCCCCTGGCTTTTTTTAATGGAACCACTATGATTTCAACAGGTTTTCACTACAATGTTACGCGGACGCGGTTTGGAGCGTAATGGCGGGCTGTTGACTTACTATGGTGTGCATGTGTGCGTGCCGGCTTGTTTGTATTAGCGAGCTGACTTAGTATGGGTGCATCAGTAATTGTTTTAAGAGACGGCGTCCGCCCTTTTTTCTAGGTCCATGATACTAACGTTGGTATTAATTGGTCCTCGGGTAGTCTGCGTATTGTAATAAGCACACGTTTTAGTGCTGGTATTAACTAGAATATTGTAACAAACCTGGACTTCTTACTCCTTAACTTAACCCAGTACTAAAACATTTTTTTGGAATAAGACTGTATAAGTTAAGTATATTTAGTCCACCTAAAACAATGAGGCTCATACAGTCTTATTCCAAAAAAATGTTTTAGTACTGGATTAAGTTTAGGAGTAAGAAGTCCAGGTTTGTTACAATATTCTAGTTAATACCAGCACTAAAACGTGTGCTTATTACAAAACGCAGACTACCCGAGGACCAGTTAATACCAACGTTAGTATTATATTAAATATCATTCACAGATAAAAAATGACACTCTATCATTCGTTCATACAGGTTTCATTCAATGCAACGTTCGGTTTCATAAAATATTAATATTATTTTCACACTTAATTATGCTTAAATAATTATCCATCAATACAAAAACATATCATACATTGTTATTTGTTTACGTTAAAATCTATTGAACAAGCACGACATATACTTTTGACGCGCTTTTGATTATATCAAGTTGTTTTCAGTTTAACAACTCTAGCGTGAAATGTAGTGAATTACAGAGGTAACGCGAGCGCGGGATTCGAGACGTTCAAAATAGTTTATATTGCAGCCTTATAATAAGTAAATCAAATAATTAATAATTAATTACTTGCTATTACAGTTATATTTATATAATAATGGAACAAAAGAAAAAACGGGGTGAAAATTGGAGTTCTGAAGAAAAAGTTAGTGAAATATCGAAATTTATTTGTCAGTACGTAGCAATACTCTTATCCTCCTATTATCCTTATTTAAACTAAAAGGAATGTTCTAATTATTATAGGAAATATTACGTACACTTATTTCACAATTAGCACATATAATAGAGAATAAGTCGACAAAAACATCGGTAAATATTCAAAAAATAAAAGAGTGGAAGAATATAACTAATAAGTAAGTACTTATCGCATTTGTTATGTGTACAAATAGGTACGGTATTGTTTACGTGATTTCGTATTTTTTTTTAGATTTAATGAGATAACAGGTAAACGCCGATCAGATGGTGAATTGAAATTATCTTGGAAAAGAATGAAGTTGTGTGCTAAATCAAACTTATACACATATAGGAGGGAACAATCAAAGACCGGGGGTGGCGGAAAACCTCCATCATCTTCTCTTGAGGACTTGGAAATAATGTCCATTGCCCCTCACGACTTTATCGTTGAAGTTAATAATTATGATAGTGATGCAGTGGTAAATAAAATTACTTACATGTCTTACAAATTTAATTAAAATTAAAGAACTTTATTTTCCATTACTTTAGTACCTAGGTAGTGCTCTGAAATCTACTCTTAAAGCATACAATTTACAATCCAAAATTATTTTCCGAATATTCAAAATTTAATATACTTAGTAACAATTTAACATAAATTTCTTTATAATTAATTATATTCAAAATTGAAATGTCACAAATTCATATATAGTGGTCTATATAATATCATAACACACATGTTACTAGATTATCTACACAGTCCGATTATAATTTTCTATTTTTGTCTATTAGGTATTATAATTAATAATTTATTAAATTACCTTTTGTCTTGGATCATAATAATATTTCTACAACATAGAAAATACCTGATTCAATAAAGGGCAAAATAGAGGTGACAGGTGACAAGAAAACATGTTAATAAATGTTTTAATAATTTATTTTAGGATCCAGTGACTGTGGCTACAAAATCAAAAGAAGTTGCTGACCCTAAGCCTCGCCTTAATTTTGAAAAAACAGACACAGCTATAGTTAAAAATGTAGAAAATCCAGAACCCAATGTTGTATATGTGCAAGGTAAATAATACTGATTGAATATTTATTAAAAAGCAAAATATATTATTATTATAGTTACAATCATATGCATACAAGTTTGTAAATATTATAAATGTTAATTTTCTAAAACTGTTATATTTATATTAATTTTTAGAGATAGATCCAACTACAGATACAGAAGAAAGTGCCAAAATGGTGAAAATAACCAACAATAAAGATATTATTACTAGGGGTATAACAAAAATTAAAAACAGGAAAAATAGCTTGCAAAATAGGTATGTTGAAAAAATTACATAGTCTGATACATTACATACTTTTTAAAATGTGAAAATTAGTATTTAAACACTGAAAATTGTTTCATGTTTTCAAATATTAAAAGCAAAGTTTAATATGAATTGATTTAAAAATAATTAAAAAATATTTCTTTAATTGGTGTACAAGGTTAAGTGCACTTTTATTACTCTAGAATACTTTGTAAATGTCTAAAATAACTACAAAACTTACATTAAGTATTCCATTTCATTTTACAGAAGAGAAGATGTACACCAAACAATTGTAAAAAGTAACACAGATTTTAAAAAAATACAACTGGAAATGATGGAAGAGGAACATAAATACAATATTAAAATAGCTAACCTAAAAATAAGAAAATTAGAGTTACAAATATCTTTATTAGAAAGTCAGAAAAACACAAGTTAAATAGCAGCTTAATGCTGCTGTGTTTATTATGGTGAGTTTATAGAACGAGAATAGAATAGAATGATTTTTATTAAATATAGATTATTACAGAATACTTATTGAAAGACATTTTTTATTTACCACTGGTTTGGAAAATACCTCAGTCCTGGGATGAACTAGTAAGAAACCCAGCGGGACTTTTTTATAAACATATTTCTCTTAACAATAATTTTATTTGTACAATTTTTAAATGAATTTTAATAGAACCACCATGGTGGCGATCACCTCAATTCCAGTATTTCCAATATTTTCATTTATGTATTCTTTGATATTATAATAACCTTTTTATAAAATTTTTCTTTAATAAAACATTTAAACTTGTTTATTGACAAATTTTGGATAAATTTTTGGACAAATTTTGTATGAGAGAGACCTCTTTTACAGGAAACGAGGCATTCCATCTTACTCCACACGGGTGACAACGCATCTGCATTTTGATTTGTAGTCGAGGATAGATGTGGACGTCTATGCACCACAGCAGTTACTTAACATCAGATGGACTGTGTGTGTGTGTGTGTGTGTGGTAGACTGTGTTTATCACCATTATCCTATAAAAAAAAACTAAATATTTGAGACTATATCAGATACATGTTTGTAAATATCCTCATATATGAAACTATTATTTTCAGGTACTTAATTGCTGCAAATATTTGTACATCTTTTATTAATAATTAAAATAAATAATTATAATTAATATGCATTTTATTTACATAACAATGAAACATAATATACAATAGTAAAAAACTATAATAAAAAAAACTAAACCTATTTACTTAGTTATCATACAGTCCTACTCCCCGTGGACCCTTGCACCTCTGGAAAGGAAATCCGGCTGTGAATGTAGAGGAGGGACGATATTTATTAAAAAATCTAAACATATCTCTACAGCACTTAAATCTTTATATAATATAGCTTCATATTGATGTGGAATGTGCTGTACCCCGCATCTTTCCCTGAAACACAATCATTTATAGCCTAAATAAAAGCATTTTGCTCAATAAATGAAATATTATCACAATACTCCCCTGAATTTATTTCATATTGGTGAATATGTAGTCGTTATTCTTTGACAGCTGACAACGGCTCTGCAGAAATATGTTCCTTTATAAATGGGTATTATGTCTGAAATCAAAAAGAAATATTATTATAATTGTCTTATACATTTATTGATCTTTAATGTAATTTTATAGCCAAAATTGGCCTCTGAATAACAAAATAAAATAAATTATATATACATAGCTTTAGACAATTGAAAAAAATTTGACAATTTTATAAATATAATTATAAATTTTAATTATAAATAGTTATATAAATATGTAAAAAAAAATGTTTACCTACTGAAAATGAGTTTCAATAAACTGTCTTCTTCTAATATTTCCCCTTATTGATGGTGTAATATATCTTTGTACTATAGGTTCAGATGAATATTGTTCAATGCTATCTCTCTCACCAGAAAACACATCTTCTCTCATGTCGATGGCCATATTGTGTAGTACAGCACATGCAACAATTGTTTTTTTTTGCTGTTTCAATATCTCCAAACATACCTCTTAATAGGCAACGAAACCGTTGCTTCCACAAACCAAAACATCTTTCCACTGTGTTCCTAGTACGGATATGGCTCCTATTATATCTTTCTTCTTGTGGTGTTGTGGGGTTCAGCAGCGGTGTAGATAGGTAAGGAGTACAATGATAGCCACTGTCACCAAGTAATATTCCAGAGAATGCACCAGCCTCAAACCTCTGTTTTAGTCTACATTCTCGGAATATTCTGGAGTCATGTACACTACCACGCCACCTGGTAACAATGTCCATGATTTTCAGGTCAGCATCACAAACGACCTGTAAAATAAGAGCTCATTAGTACTTTATGTTTTTCTGGTTTATTTTAATATATATTTATTACCATAAGATAGTCAAACAAATTATTTTCTATTATGATAAAGTAAAGTTATTAAGAGACAATCACAGCTATTTAAAATATTTGTATATTACCTGTACATTAATTGAAGAAAATCCTTTTCTATTAATATATAACTGACCCCCATCAGCATTCACTTTCTTTACTCGTATGTGAGTACAGTCAATTGCGCCAATTACTGTAGGAAAATTAGCAATACTGCGAAATTTTCTAATGGTTTCCTGCTGTTCATTTAAAGTAGTAGGCATTTTAATAAATTCTCGGGACTTCCGTGACAAAATTTCCGCTACTTTTTTACATGTCCTACTGACTACTGGTTGAGACACACCATGTAAATCAGCTGTATCGTCTTGAATCTACGAATAAAACAATAATATGTATTATTTGGCTTTTTATCTAGCGTAATGTTAGGTACATTGACCCCACCAAGATTATAAACAGCACTTACTTCATGGCGAGCCCAGTTGCGTAATGCACAAACCACTTGAATTTCAGGACTCAATGGGCATCCTCGAGGGTCGTGCACTAAATCCTCACGTAAGATACCCACTATTTTTTCTCCGAAACGTTTTGAGAACCTATACTTATACCTAAAATCTTCGTCACTCAATTCAAACGGATTCACACGATGTCGATGTCTATCAGGTCGCCGAGTGGTCTCCAGCATGTCCAAATCTTCTAAATCCATCAAGTCAATCATGTTAATATCCATTTTTAACGATTTTAATAACACCAAATGAAAACAACGCTCATCTCAAATTAAGAAGTACCGAAATTGAGTTTAGTATAGAGTACCACAAGCCACAAACTATATAGAAAGGTTAGTACTGTTACGAGCTCGGGGTTCGAGACAATTAAAAACTGCCGATTGAATTACCAAAATTGACACTTTAATTACACAACACTAATTACAATCTAAAATCACACTAATAATAAAACACAGTTCGCCGTTATTTCGCTACGAAGTATTCTCTTGTATCGCCAATTCCACAGAGTACTTTTATATATACGCCAATTCAATACTGCTCCGGTCGTGGTCTATACCGGTCTTATATAGGGCCTCAGATAGTTTCCAGAACCTCCTACTGTAGCGACATCTAGAATGTTCGAGTACATATCGGTCCCGAAATTTCTGGAAGGATCTCGACTCTCCTAGTTCTGCTACTCGACACTAGAGGGCGCTAGTGTGACTAGTGTTGCCATGTACAAGACATTAATAGTGGCGCGCAATACTTTCATTTACTCGACACTAGGGGGCGCTAGTGTAACTAGTGTTGCCATGTACAAGACATTAATAGTGGCGCGTAACACTGCCCCCTCCTAAGATATGCTCGTCCCGAGCATTATTGGCCCCATAATAACGCGCCAGTCGATCCACATGGACAATCTTAGGAGTACCTCTGGCACCTTTCTGTATCCGGTAGGTTACATCATTGATCCTTGTCACAATCCGGTACGGTCCGTCCCATTTAGCTTGAAGCTTAGGAGATTTCCCTTTGCTGCGAACTGGATTGTGTAACCACACTAGTGAACCTTCATCAAAGCCCTTGTTGTTCATTTTGCGGTCATACCGTGTTTTCATCTTCTCAGACGTTTGCTGGCCCGTCTGTCTGACGTGCTCATAAATGTCATTCATTTTGTTCCGCAAGTCATTTGCATAATCGGTTATACTGCGTGGGGCATCAGGTGGTATTCCGGTGATCAGGTCTGCAGGCAGCCGCAATTCTCTCCCAAAGTTTGCGAAAGCTGGTGTCACTGATGTACTTTCGTGAACAGCGCTTCGATATGACAACAAAAACGGTTGTATGTGCCTGTCCCAGTCTCGTTGCCGTTTTTCCACAACTTTTGCTAGGTACCTCTCCAATGTCTGATTAAATCTTTCTACCATTCCATCAGATTGTGGGTGGTAAGAAGTTGTTCGTGTTTTCTGAGTACCCATAACTCGGCAAGTTTCCTGGAATATTTGAGACTCAAAATTCCTTCCTTGATCGCTGTGAATCTCTAAAGGTACTCTAAAACGACAGAAGACTTCATGAACTAGTTTATCTGCAACTGTTGAAGCTTCTTGATTTGGAATGGCGAAGACTTCTGGCCACTTAGTGAAGTAATCAATCACTACCATGAAATACTTGTTACCACTTTCAGTTTCTGGAAACGGCCCCGCAACGTCAATGGCTATCCTCTCCCATGGTGCACCAACATTGTACAATTTCAATGCGCCTCTACTACGAATTTGAGGTCCCTTTACAGCCGCACAACTTGTACATTTGCGGCACCAGTCCTCGACATCGTCACGACAGTGGACCCAGTAAAACCGTTCTCGGATCTTCAGGAGAGTTCGTTTAACTCCCAGGTGGCCTCCTGAACAACCACTATGGTACAGCTGTAGAATATCCGGCACTTTAGCCTTAGGGACAACCATTTGCAAATGACACCTGTCTCCCCGACCATTTTTCCATTTACGGCACAGGACTCCATCCTGAATCAGCAAGCTGTCCCATTGGGCCCAATAGCTTTTCGTGGTCGAACTCATTGCTGAGACGTCGCTCCACTTGGGCTTAGGAGCACTGGCCTTCATCCATTCCAGAATCGGCTTACAGTCCGAATCTTCCTGCTGTGCATGTTGTAGGCTGTCCTTCCACTCATTGCTGAGCTGGTCTGTCCTGAGCATTCTCACAGATACCACTTCCTTACCCTCTTGCCTAGTACAATGCTTGCAATCTTCAGGGCAAGGTCTTCTTGACAATGCATCTGCATTGCCATGAGATTTCCCGCTGCGATGTTCGATCACAAAGTCGTATTCCTGCAGTAGTTCTATCCATCTCGCAACTTGTCCTTCCGGATTTTTGAACTGCAATAGCCATTTCAGTGCAGCATGGTCAGTTCGTAAGTGGAATTTCCGCCCTAGAAAATATTTGCTAAAATGCTGCAAGGACTTTACCACAGCAAGCAATTCCCGTCTTGTGACACAATAGTTCCTTTCCGGCTTTGACAACGACTTGCTGAAGTACGCTATCACAATCTCTTGATCACCATTCCGTTGAGACAACACACCGCCAAGTCCTATATCACTTGCGTCTGTGTCAACTATGAATTCCTTGCCCGCATCAGGGTACCCCAAAATAGGTGTTTTGCACAGGCGGTTCTTGAGCTCCTGGAATGCAATATCGCAACTTTCATCCCAGCAGAATTGTCGCTTCTGCTCGGTTAGCTTGTGCAGAGGTTTGGCTATATCTGCAAAGTTCTTCACAAATCGCCGATAATAAGAGCACAAACCCAAAAATGCTCTAACCTGTGTCTTGTCTTTTGGGACCGGCCACTCCTTGACAGCAGCAATTTTCTCTGGATCCGTGCGGATACCTTCTTCCGACACTACATACCCCAAAAATCTAACTTGCCGTTTGAATAGTGAGCACTTCTTCGGACTCAACTTGAGGTTGGCACTCTGGATCTTCATGAGCACGCGTTCCAGGTTTTGAAGGTGTTCCTCAAACGTACGGCCTACGATGATGATGTCATCCAAATAGACCAGACAAGCATCTCCAATTAGCCCGGTAAGTACAAGCTCCATCAACCTTTCAAACGTTGCTGGAGCATTGCACAATCCAAACGGCATGACTTTGAATTGCCACAGACCCTTTCCTGTGGAGAATGCAGTTTTCTCCTTGTCCTTATGGTCAATTTCAACCTGCCAGTAGCCACTTTTCAGATCTAGCGTACTAAACCACTTTACGCCTGTAAGCATATCCAGCGTGTCATCAATTCTTGGCAAGGGATAGCTGTCCTTCTTTGTAATGTCGTTCAGGCGGCGATAGTCAACACAAAACCGCATGCTGCCGTCCTTCTTCTTTACCAGCACCACAGGTGAACACCATGGACTAGATGAAGGTTCAATAACACCATCCTTCACCATTCCCTCATTCATGGTTTCCACTTCCTTTTCACGTGCTACAGGCAATCTTCTTGGCCGCTGACGAATAGGCAATTCTTGTCCTGTGTTTATTTTGTGTTGAACTAAGCCAGTCTTTCCTATGTCAGCTTCGTTTGACGAGAAAACATTGGCGTACTTGAGTAACAACTTCTTCGCCTTGACCATTTCATTCGGGGAAAGAACGCTGCGACAGTCTTCCAAAAGTGTGGTCACTATCGTTTGTCCATCCTTGCTGGGGGTCCCGGTCGATAGATATTCGCATCGACGCAACCAATCCACTTCCTCACTAGTACCAACCAATGTGCCTTTTTCTATAATCTGTTCCTGATCACAAAGGTTCAACACACGTACTCCTGAGATGTCGGTGGTTCTGACCAAGGTTCGAGCCACTTTCCATGGAAGGTCATTGTCTACCCTTTCCACGAGTACACAACGATGGGCTTGCCCAGGACTCCGAGGAAGACTAACCGGCACAATCGTTTCCGATCTCGGCGGAAGAACAATCTTCTTAAGGCTGTACACATTCCCTGGTAACGCCCCTTCCACGAAAAGTTCTTCTTGTCCACATTTCAAAACACCTTGCTTAACGTCGATCTCACAACAATTCTTCCTCATAAAGTCTAGGCCCAGGATGCAGTCGTCCATTATATCAGCCACGATGACATTATGCAGGTAGATCATGTTGCCTAGCTTCAACTCCATCTCCTTCTCTCCACGGACGGGTATGCGCTGACCGGTGGCTGTCACCAAATTAATGCGTTCTCGGTTGTATGCGGAGTCCCCAAGGAACCGACTTATAAGTTGGGAACTGACAACCGTGCGAGAGGCTCCAGTGTCTATGGTCAGTTTACACGGCGTTCCGTTGACTTCGCCCTTGATGATTAGGCTGTTCCCATCATGGGTTTGTGAGATCGAAATCCTTGGGGCTCTTTTAACATCAGCCAGCACCCGCCCCGCAGTCCTGGCTTTTACTCGTTTCCCTGCTGCTGCTGGGCGGTGCTATTATCCGCACTACCCTCTCGAGATCGATCACCTTCCCTTTCTACAGTTCGTTTAGGGCAGCTGGATCGAAGATGGCCCCTTTCCCCACAGCCGTAGCACCTAGGGTTATAGCCCTTATTGCGGTCCTGAACTGTAGCTGCTGCAACCTCCCTGACGCGGTGGGAACGATGATCCTGCCGCACGGCTTCCACCTCCAGTGCATGGGTCAGGGCGTCCTTAAGCGTCTGGTGGTGCCCGAGCCTCACAGCAGCTCTGACTTCAAGGTCGCGGATGCCGTCGATGAAAGTCTGCACCAGGTTCCCTACAATGAGCACAGGTACAGACTGGTACGCTTTTCGAACCAGCTTCTCCACCTCAAGGGCCCACTGCTGCAGGTTTTCGTTATTGCGTTGCACGCGATCTTTGAGCTGCGCACGAAAGACGTGTTCCAAGTGAGCATCGCCATATCTCGCCTCCAATGCCTCAAGGAGCTGCTCGTAAGTCACTTCCTTACCGAGCGCTTCCAAAACAGTTAAGGCCTGGTCGCGTAGGCCTAGGGTGAGAGCAGTCATGGCCTGACTTTTATTCCAGCCGTTCGCTTTCATGACAGCCTCGAACTGGATTTTGTAGGCCGACCAGGAAGAACTCCCGTCGAACGGCGGCACTTTGAATTCACGTAGCGAAGGTGTTGTAGCTACCACGGGAGCTGTGATTCCATCCCCAAGTTTGAGGTCGTCCAGCGTTTTCTTCACATCAGCCATCACGTTGTCAACCCGATTGTTCACTTGGTCGATTCGGGTTTCAGCTTCCGACAGGCGGTTGTCATGTTGAGCAACCCTATCCTTCACCTCCTTTATCTCTTTCCCGAAGGTAGCGTGAAGGTCCTTCCTGAGGAGCATCTGTTCTTCCATACCGCGCTGCAGCTGCTCTTCCAGCCGACGGGTCTGTTCCTCCTGTCGGCGGGCCTGTTCCTCCTGTCGGCGGGCCTGTTCCTCCTGTCGGCGAGCCTGATCCTGCAGCATCATCATCAGAGCACCCAAGTCAGGTGCTGCAGATGCAGGAGCTGCTGACGGGCCAGCCTCCGTGGTTAGCAACTGGCCCTCCGACGTTTGCGGCGTTGCATTACCAAATCGTCTCTGGTCCGTCTCCTGTTGGCGTTGACTTCGGGTACGGATACCCTCCGTGTCGTCTTTAGGTAAAATCGGCATATTTGATCCCACTTCTGACACCAATTGTTACGAGCTCGGGGTTCGAGACAATTAAAAACTGCCGATTGAATTACCAAAATTGACACTTTAATTACACAACACTAATTACAATCTAAAATCACACTAATAATAAAACACAGTTCGCCGTTATTTCGCTACGAAGTATTCTCTTGTATCGCCAATTCAATACTGCTCCGGTCGTGGTCTATACCGGTCTTATATAGGGCCTCAGATAGTTTCCAGAACCTTCTACTGTAGCGACATCTAGAATGTTCGAGTACATATCGGTCCCGAAATTTCTGGAAGGATCTCGACTCTCCTAGTTCTGCTACTCGACACTAGAGGGCGCTAGTGTGACTAGTGTTGCCATGTACAAGACATTAATAGTGGCGCGCAATACTTTCATTTACTCGACACTAGGGGGCGCTAGTGTAACTAGTGTTGCCATGTACAAGACATTAATAGTGGCGCGTAACAGTACCATAGCTAAACTAGGGGTCTCGAAAGATTAACTTTAATACCATAGATAATCCTTTAACCAGAGATAATCTTCGTTTTGTAATAACGTTTTTCTTAGTTTATGGTTTAAATATATTACTAACTCCAGTACTATATTAAGTCCGTGTTTTGGAATAAGGCGGTAAATGTTTTGAGCATATACTGCTAAGTTTTGTTGGTTACCTATAATTACTATCAGTAGCGATTATCCAACAGTTACGGATAGCTGATTCCTTGATTGAGAGAAAAGCTGTGAAATAATATATTTAAAAGAAATTAATATATAAAATGTACAGTACACTTTTATATCAAGGCATTTAACAAAAAAAAAATCAAGTATGGGTATCTGTGCATAAATACAATACCTATAACAATTAATACAATATCAATTGATTTAATTAAGTAGCAAGTATATGTAAATGTAATGATACAATTACTCATACCAAACATTTAAAAAAATTATGTACATATTAAGCTTTAGATATTGTTAATTAATACATTTACAGCCTAACATAGTTATGTCCTCCACAGCTGAACATAGACCTCCCACACAGTTTGTTTCCAAATAACTGGAGTTGCCAATTCTCCTGCCAAGCTAGGCAACTATCACAAAACCTATAACTTTTGACTTTTGATACTCACTAATGGTAACGGTGAGTATATTATCATCAAATTTTTCTACATCATTAATTGAGAATATTATCTTATGTTGTTGTGTTATTGTGTACCTTACGATTAAGACTTATCTATTTATTTATTATTTTATCTATGTTTATATTTATTATTATATTAGTATGACATTTATTTATTTTTTTAATAAATATTGTAATGTAATTGTTGCTAATGTATAATAGAATTAATGGAATGCAATAAAGTTTTGTGCATCTGATTTCAGGCAATACATATTTTGTGAAATTAAATACACTTTGCCCAATGTTTATGTACTTAAATCCAAACATGTTTTCAGGTTGATACTTACATATTATTTGTGACGTCTATGTAATATTGAAAATGATTGAAGATTTGTAGGGCAATAAGGAGTTTCCTTTAAAGCTGAACATAAAAGTGTATGTATATGTATAACATTATGTGATTCATATTTATGGACATAACTACTAATCACAATAACAATTATTATTGAACAATGCGAAAACATTATTGTACTCGCTGATATCCCTAAAGTTTCTATAATCCTACCAAATCAAAAAGTACACGTTTGTTATGACCAAGTTTTCGAATGACCGTTCAAATTAAGGAGCATTATCATGAAGAATTTACAATTTGGGAGTCCAAATATTTGACAAAATACATCACAAAGTTCATTCAACACGTGAACTGTTACACTTTATATTCAAAACAATAGATATTAATCAGTACAAGTAGCAAATGTAAGCACAAAACAAACTTACCGATGAAAGGTAATATTATCAATTTTTCGTTGACTGATGCTGTTGCATTCTAAAATGCTACAACTTACCATCTTTTTCACCTTACTTTATAACTAAGACCCACAAAAAACACTAAATTCAATTACCTGTTTGCTTATAATATCAATATTATTCAAAAGAGCTTGACATCGTTAATGTCAAATAAAGGAGGGAAAACAATCAAAAACGCATACCTAGAAAAAGACAATAAATATAGATTTGCTTCTCCCTTACTCTTATGTCTAACTATATACGTGCATTCCTTTCACACGGTGATGACGTCACTGAATGTTTAGTCTATAAGATACTATGTCTATGACGCAAACAGACCATCCCAGAATCGGTCAGTAGTTTTTTTTTTTTTTGGAGTTTATGGCCTGGTATCTAGACCTTTAGGCCAAGTCTTAAGTATTTTTATTCGGTTTATTGTAATTTCCCCACTCCTTCATAGTATACTGCTTCACAATAATATGTTGATGCGTCACATTGTGCAGTTCTTGGGAGATTTTGGAGGCAACTTGATCCAGCAGACAGCTGATAGTTGGCGATGGTATCTAAAGGTGCCTATGCAAACAAACAGCTTATCTTGAGAATCCATCACCATCAGAGCACTTGTTTCACTGTTTCCACTAATAGTTCACATGCGTAGACACTTAATACACAAAATCGCAACACTTTTACATATCAAAGTCCACTTCAAACCATTATTTAAACAATAATACAGGAGCAGCAAACCGCCGCCGGTCAATTTCCCGCCAGAACTCCTCGGTCAGTAGTCATTCAAGGTAAACATAGCGTTAAATAAAATATTGGATATAAGGTTAATTTTATAGCAAATAATTATTACAATGCTTATTTTTAGACATGTGAAGCCACAATTTTAATGTAATATATCAAAAGAATACATGTCTCCGTAGGAGTAATTGTGTTCTGTGATACATGTATTGATGTTTTTAAGGAATATTTTCATTCGAATAACACTGCTTTGTAAACCGCCATCTACTCCATTCAACAGGTATTAGTCATTTTGTCAAACGAAAGTTAATTGATTCTCAAGGTGGCACGTAAAGAACACGCTAGATGGCATAAATATAAAATTATAAATCACTAAGGTAAGAAATCGATCGCAGATTGTTTTGAATGGATTGAAATTGAAATGTGATAGTTTTATTAATAATGGTTAATTTTATTTATTTAATAAATTTGTTATTTTTTAACAGATTATTTTAACAGTTAAAATATAATTATATTAACCATATTTAATTCAAGGACAAGAGCCGATGAATGCCTTTCTGTAGTTAGCTACCCAAATCACCTAGTAAGTTTACAACAAATCCCTGCTCTCTGGGACAGGTTGAATTAAATGTAGATCTTGAGCCGCAACATCTAAAACTAAAAAGCAGCACCCAAAAATAAGTGTAGTACTTGTTCGGTACATTTGGTACGTGTCGCACTGCCTATGCTGTAACAGCGTTTACAAAATCGATAGACTGTAGACTCGATTTTCATACACGGTTGTGGATCTAATGTCATGAGACTTGAGCTTATGTAACATTTTTTTTTCACCGAATTAATTAAAACTTGTATAGTTAGTGATTGTTTACCTCGACTGAAAGGTAAGATATAGTTCTTAATTATAATTTATTTCTATTCATCTAATTATCTAACCTTGAATTTTATCGCATGTGTTTCATCTTTATCTTTCGATTTGACCGATGTGAGAGAATCCTTAAGTTTTGCAATATTGCAGCATTTAATTTGATCTGATTGATTTTGTTTATTGTACACAACATTATGACGTTGTCGTACATAGTCTTCTGTCATTCTGATATAATATTGTCTATTTCTTTTTTTTTTTGACTATTTTAACTCAGTACAAATAGTTTATATACGAGGGTATTTTTTAATTAAAATTACATACGTAAGTTATATTAAGTGATATTTTATGTTACTTAGGGCTGATATTTCAATTATCAGGTAAAAGTTATTTATAGAATAAAGTACAGCATAAACAAATTAAAATAATGGTTGTACTGAATAAACTATTTTTTCAATTGTTTTATTATAATATTCCATCTGGTTTAATTTATTTGAAGAACTTTTACGTGTCTATGGGCCAAATCACCCACTTACCATCAGGTAGACTGTATGTCACCTGCATTCTATAAAAAAGAACTTGATTGTTGAAAAATCATGTTAAAGAAATTTGTAGAACAATGTTTTGTCAGCATGTTCAGGATACATAAAGTACTAATTGACTATGTTCTCATTGCACTTGCAGTTATCATGGCAAAAGAATAAACCTGAAATGTACAATTAATGTGTATATATAAATGCAAGAAGATATTATAAATTAAGAATGGGTATTAATATATTAACTATAAAACCAAAATAGCTTTGAAAACATTATGCAAAAATAAAAATATATTACAAACTGTTATTATTTTTGTACTAATATAATTTTCTGGTCTAGATTTAATTTACAATTACATTCAAACTATTACATAGAATATATAGATCATATGAATAAGTGCCACAAGTGTATGGTTTTATTAGAAATTTTGTAAGAGCTTTGCTTAGTCCATCTATTTAAACTTACACTTATTTTTTGTTCTGCCTCATTGGTCTAGTTGTTCGCACAACTGTTAATCATGAGGTCCCAGGCTCGAATTTCGGGTTAGGCCAAATTCAGTTGCTGTGTTTTTCTGTTAAAAAATTCTCAGTAGCAGCCTGGAGTATGTAAGCATGTATAGGCGTTGGTCCTCTTCCTGATCTCTCTTTGGTTGTGTTGGATTGCCAACCCATCGGACTATGAGAGTTAGGATATAGATAAAGAGTGCATTTTGGTTTGTGCAAACACTGATGAACTAAAACCCTGGTCTGCGCAGATGCCTAATTTCCATTGAGACTGGCTGCCTCGACTGAAATTTGGTCTGGAGTACATTATTGTGATCGTAGTTTAAAACTAAAACTAAAAATTTCATCATATGTGTTACATTCTAATGACTAATATAGACTACAGCACAAGCTTTTACCAGAAATTTGTTACTGCTTAGGCTATTAAATCGTGTTGTCAACAACTAGAATAAGCTACTGCAAAATGTGATTGATGTTCCAACATTAAACGTCTTCAAGAATAGATTGGATAAAATCTCCAAACATTAAGATGCACATGCATCAGTTTTTTAGCTGCTAGTGTGTTTATGTAATAATAATAATTAAAAAAAAAACCTGTGGGAGTGTTGTGGAACACTCGGTTGGAATGAAGTTCCTTTCGTAGTATATTGTTATTGATAAACGTGGTATATTATTGATTAACAAGTACAAAGAAATTTATTACAATTTTTAATGTCATTTAAAATAAAATAATATTTCTTTCATGGCAAGATAAGAAAATGTGTGAGGAAGATGGATATTATCCCATCTCTCCTCCTTATAGCCGCCAAGGCCGTCTACACTACTTCAGAAGGGGTTGTGACAGAAAAACTTACACTTTTTCTCGCCTAGCCCCCATCCGCCAAATTCGTACTGTCCGATAAGGAATTTCGTTCCAATAATAGTATTTGTTTGTAATAACTTACTGCAATTCAATGTTAGACTTAAAATGCTATTATAGGTGCAGTATCAACAACATGCAAACTATCACTGACAGTCCTTTTTCCAATGTTTATCAAAAATACTAAAGCTGTAGCTTTAACTAACTAGTTGTACGAGTATTGTGTGGTTGATTGTTTTTGAAGATAAATGGCGGCATAACCATCCTGAGATGTAACATACATGGTAGAGCCATGCTGCAGCTATATTAGTAGTATAATTGTAGCACAAATGGGTCAGCTCACTGGGGAAGGACCACACTCTTACAGAATACCAGAGTAAAATAGCAGCTGACACTGCTGTGTTTTGTATAGTGAGTGTAGAGACCGGAGACCGCTTCTACTGAAAACAAGGTATTCCATATTAGTTCTCTGGGGTCACAACGTATTAGCTTTTTGATTCGTAGTTGAGTATAAATGTAGATGTCTATGCGCCACAGCAACCACTTACCATCAGGTGGACTGTGTGCTTGTTTGTCACCATTATCCTATAAAAAAATACACTGGACCAATGATGGGTAGCATTTTCAATGTTGTGAGAATTCTGACACTGCAATTGTCAATCTGCCTACAAGCATGGTGATTAAAAACACTACAGGCACATGTGGGCAGTGGACTTTTACAGGCCAATAAAGAACTGGTTCTGATTAAGACTTCAAACCCGTTTTATAACCCTGTTGTCCATGCATTACTATCTACACATGCTGTACTATAATTTGTTAAGAATGTGTTAACACCTTCCCTGACCATTTATATTAATTGGTGCCGTTAAGTGAAATAATTAAGTATATATATAACTAAGTTATATCTAACTACAGACATGTAGAATAAAATATATATAAAGAAATAAAATCAATGAACTTCATGCTATTCTTACATGATTAGTGTACCATCATAAGTGAGAGGTCACCTACTAGGATTAAAAATAATCTTTTGGACTGTTACACTACTCCATCCATCATCCATTACAGCCTATAAAAGTCTACAGCCGAATATATAGGTCTCCCTCAGAGATAGCCTCAAGAGGGGATTTTGCCATAGTTGCCACGTATTGGCAAGCGGTTTGGCAACCGCAGACTTTGGAGCGAAAATTTCTGTAGAATTGTTGCTATTTGAAACTCGATGAAACGAAAAAGCGGCACTAAAAAGAGACAAACATATACTGATGTATATGTGTGTGTGTGTGCGTGCGTGCGTGCGTGCGTGCGTGCGTGCGTGCGTGCGTGCTTTGAAAAAAAACAATAAACAACATATGAAATGATATACTTTAATATTATAATAATAGGTATGTAAATAGATAAGTTAAAGCTCGAGAATTTTTTATTATATATTGAGCAAATCCGAGTCAAGGGTGAGTTTCTTCCATAGTTAGTATTTCGAGCGTTAGGAGCGAATAAAGGGGTGTGTCTTGTACGCTTCTTGGGTACATTTACATTTATAGCAGATACGAGTAGCAAAACCGGAGAATCCAGGTAGCCATTAGCTATATTAAACAAAAACATCATATCTAAGAGAGTACGTCTATTTTCTAAGGGCATTACTTTATGATTTCGGCAGCCTGTAACATAATCAGAATAAGTGTGAGTTCTATAATTCAGGTGCCTTATGAGCTTTGCCTGAACACTTTCAATTTGTTGTTTGTGGGTAATATAATAGGGAGACCAAATACTACTTGCGTATTCTAAAACGCTTCGAACGTGCGCGTAGTAAATACTTTTAATACAGTTTATGTCTGAAAAAGGTTTGCAAATACGTAGAACAAATCCTAGATTTTTGTAAGCTTTTTGCACTATAGTATCCACGTGTTTTGTCATTGTCAGTTTCTTGTCAAGTGTAATGCCTAAATCACGAACTTCATCTACTTCTTCAACTGGGATGTTATTTATACTATATGTAAATTTTATTGGTTTATTTTTGCGTGTGAATGATATTTTTTGACATTTAAGTACATTCACAGTTATATTATTAACAGAGTAATAATACGACAGTTTGTTTAAAGTGCTTTGAAGGGTATGGCAGTCTTGAATATTATTAATTTTATAAAAGATCTTATCATCCGCATATAAAAGGTAGTTTGTGGAGTCAAAACAGGTGAATATGTCATATATATATGCATTGTATAATAATGGACCTAGATGAGATCCCTGTGGAATCCCGGAGGGAATATTGATGAAGTTAGACCTGTAAGAACCAACTACTACGGCCTGAGATCTGTTCGAAAGATAGGATTTTACCCAACGTAACAAGTCTCCATGTATTCCCAATCTTTCTAGTTTGGCGAGCAAGATAATGTGATTCACGCGATCAAAGGCTTTTTCGAAGTCTGTATACACAACGTCAACTTGCCCCCCACGTTCCATATTATTAAGAACGAACTCAAAAAAACTCCGCAAGATTAGTCACAGACGAGCGCCGCATCAAGAAACCATGCTGGGCGTGACTTACGCCTTTCGCTATTGTGCTGTAGATTTGGTCATAAACGATTTTTTCAAATATTTTACTGAAAGTATTTAAAATGGAAATTGGCCTATAATTTTCGATTTTGGATTTAGATGATTTTTTATGAATTGGTATGATATTGGCCTCTTTTCATTTAGTAGGAAAAAAAAAATTCGGACAAAGATCTTTCAAAAATTATTTTTAGGGGACAAACCAGAGCTTCAGCACAGTTACGTATAAATATAGGGGGGATATTATCTGTACCAGCCGATTTATTGGGGTCAGTTGATTTTAAAAGTTTAAGTAAGTAGTTTTCATTTATATTAATTTTACTAATAACACTAGACTCACTACTTGTGGGTAAATTAACGGTTGATAAATCTATACTTGTTTGGGATTTAGCAAACCCACTTTCAAAGAACTTATTAAATCCGTTGCATATTTCCGGAACAAACTTGTGTCTGAAGTCGAGTCTTTGCTGGACAAAGTCTCGGATTGGGGGCGACTAAATCTAGTCCAGTTTAATCCTCAGAAGACACAAGTTTGCGCGTTTACCGCTAAAAAGAACCCCTTTGTCGTATCTCCTCAGTTTCAAGGCACTCCCCTTCTTGCCTCAGCCAGTATCGGTATCCTCGGAGTCGACATATCGAGTGACGTGCAGTTTCGTGGTCACTTGGAAGAGAAGGCCAAATTGGCCTCTAAAAAGCTTGGCGTGCTCAGCAGAGCGGGACAGTATTTCATGCCGGCACACCGCCTGCAACTTTACAAGGCGCAGGTTCGGCCTCACATGGAATACTGTTCCCATCTCTGGGCAGGGGCTCCCCAGTGCCAGCTCCTTCCACTTGACCGCATCCAGCGCAGAGCGGCTCGAATCGTCGACGACCGAGCCCTTTCCGATCGGCTCGATTCATTGGCACTGCGAAGAGATGTTGCATCTCTTTGCATTTTCTTTCGCATCTACCATGGGGAGTGCTCTGAGGAATTGTTCGGATTAATCCCAGCCGCCAAATTTCACGAACGCACATCGCGGCAGAACTCCCGATACCATCCACACCATCTGGATGATTGGCGGTCCACCACTGTGCGATTTAGAAGATGTTTTCTTCCTCGCACAACTTCCTTGTGGAATAGTTTACCACCAGGGATTTTTCCGGACCGATACGACTTAGGGACCTTCAAGAAAAGAGCCTACTCCTTTTTAAAAGGCCGGCAACGCATCTGCAATTCCCCTGGTGTTGCGGTTGTTCATGGGCGGCGGTAGTCATTTACCATCAGGTGAGCCGCATGCTCGTTTGCCCCCTCTCCTATATAAAAAAAAAAAAAAATTTCTGTTCCATTATTATAAACATCCGAACCATAGGTTAGCGTTTTAGGATAGTTAGATTTTACGTATTGCCACATTTTTTTGGGACAAACTTTAATTTGATTTTGAACATGAGTTATAAATTGGTTGTAAAGATCATGTTCAACTTGTTTTGCTCTTGTTCTTAATACGAAAAACTCCCGATAATCCAGCTCATTCCCAAAACGTTTCCATTTCTTATACATTTTTGACTTTTCTTTTAGAATTGTAATTAGGCTATTATTATACCACAAAGGATAACTTTTGTTACTTATATTAACCTTACGTTCGGGAACATATAAGTTTATACACTTGTGTAATTCTGAGGTAAAACAATTAACAGGGCAGTCTACTGATTCGCAAGAGTTAAATAGCTCGCACCAATTAAATTTTTTTAAATATTTTATCATGTTTTCAAAATTACATTTATGAAAATTACGCTTAAACATATACTTTTGTTCTATAAGAGGGCGTACTGATATGTTCGAGGCGTCAATTAAGAGGCAAGGATGGGCGCGATCTTCGTTTACTAATGAGATACAGGCGAGGTTACATGATGCCGAAAAGTTACTAAATACCAGGTCAAGGGTATTACCATAGTGGTTTTTTGTATAATTACATTGTTCTAATCCCAGCAGATTAAACTCTTCCAAAAGTAATTTACCTGCATTTTGAATTGCTAACGAGCACCTGTTAGTATGTATTGGCCCTAGTTGAGAAGTCCATTGGATAGATGGTAAATTGAAATCACCTACTATCAAAAAGTTGTCATTATTATGTGATGCATAAACTTGTGAAACGCTCTGCAATACATTATCAATAATAAAAGGTAACTGATTTTTAGGCGGTACATAGATAGCAGCTATATGTAAATTAGAGCCCACGACTGAATTAAAAGATTTAGCATGTATGGTAACCCAAATCATTTCCGTCGGTGGTACAACCCCATTATCATTTATGATAAATGCTTCGAGATCCCTTCGCACCAGTATCATGACCCCCCCACCCCGAGATGTGTTTGTGGAGGTTAGATCATTGTCCAACCGAAAAATATCATATCCAGAGTGTAATGTCTGCTATCTTCTCTAACCACTATAGTGTAACACAGGCTCGGCACGCACTTTAACTAAACAAGACGTCCACTCTCGCCCGAGGCTCTCGTGTAACTGACGCGGTGCGCTCGAGACAGTGACTTATATATAAATGTATGTTTGTGTATTTGTGCATGGTAAATTATTAGTAAATAACACAAATAACAATATTTACTGTATACTACATATATGCAAACACTACATCTCTTTCTTATCAAGATTTTTTTCTTTTTTTCATTATAACTCATAACAATCACAAAGCAGCTTGTATTGTCTGTATTAATTATTTTCCACTGCTTTTACGTAAACCTTATCCCCTGTATTACATCTGAGTGAGTTGCTCTCCGTTTCCTATATACATACTCTTTTCCTTTTCCTTTTTTGTATTTTGTCTCTATCCCTGTTATCTGAATCTAAATGATTGTCTGTAATTTATTTCACCTATTGATGGAATTTTATCCCTACTTTTTCGTTGAAAAAACAGTTCAGACGGTAACCTCCCGATAACTGTAAGGAGGGGTGCTGTTATACATAAGAAGATACTGATACGAAGACGTTTCAAATATCTCTGTTTTGTCTTTCAACTTCGCCGATCATTTGAGGCCAATATAGTACAGTACTAAATAACTTAATGTTACATTCTTTGCAGAAGGATCGAAACTCTTCACTTACGAACTGCTTGCCATTGTCTGCGGTGATAGAAATAGGATAACCAAGTCTACTGAACATTTCTTTTACCATTTTAATAATCTGTAAGCTTGTGATGTTTTTGTAGTTGTTTACTTCTTTGTATCGACTATAGTAGTCGACCACTACTAACAGATACTCGTTACTTGGCAACGGTCCCATTAGATCCATTGTGACATCTATCCATGGAGCTGCAGGCAACTCTCGTCTCTTCATTGGTGCAGTTGGGTTTGGCAAACCCACTAACGTATAACCTTTACAAGCCTTTACTAATTGTTCTACGTCTTTATCGATACGGGGCCACCATACCTTTGATCTCCAGCGTCCCTTCATCGCTACGATACCTGGATTACCCTCGTATGCAGCATCTAATACACTCTTGCAGAGTTGCTGTGGTATTACAATTTTATTTCCACGAAGTAGAATGCTATCATGGAAACACAACTCGTTTTCAAAAAATTTTGTAACTCTTAATCGAATCGTCTTAGTCGTTTTGATAGACACCTTTTTTCACTTTGTAATTCTCTTGTTATTTTTCTGAATATGCTGCAATGGAACTCTTTGGTATAGCAACTGGTCTAGAATTTTCCACTATTTGGTACACATGCTGGTCTTTTCCTTTTGGTGGGTTATCAGGATAGTTACATAATCGTGACAAGGGATCAGCTATATTTGTTTTTCCTGGCTTGTATATAACCTTGAATGAATAAAACTGTAGCCTCAGTATCCATCGTTCAATCCTCGCACATGGTTTTGACTTAGACCCGAACAATATCTCTAGCGGCTTGTGGTCAGTGACTAAATCAAAAGGCTTTCCAAATAAAAATATTAAAATGTTCGACCCCCCAAACTAATGCTAGTGCCTCTTTTTCCGTTTGGCTATACCTGCGCTCGCAGTCTGTCAAAGTTCGATTACCATAGGCAATAATTCTAGGGCCATTTGTATCATTTTGTACAAGGACAGCACCAAGTCCGACAGGGCTAGCATCTGCTATCACCTGTCTTGCATCTCTGACGTCATAATACCCTAAAATCTGTATTTCCGTGAGCATCGGTTTGAGTTTTTGGAATGCTTTATCTTGTTCCCCAGACCATTGTTTTTCCAAGCTCTCCCTTTTGCTCATCTTCTGTCTTAACAGGTGCTTCAGAAGTTCTGTCATAGCGGCCATGTTAGGTATCCATTTGTTTATGTAGTTAAGGAGTCCTAAAAAACTTTGGAGTTCTTCTATGGTCTTTGTGACCCTAAATTAAAGGTTTGTACTTGTTGAAGGGTTTATTTACTCCTTCATGTGTAAGCCTGTGTCCCAGAAAATTCACATCCTGCGTTTTATATATGCATTTATTGCTATTCAGCACGGCGTTGTTTTTACTAAGTACCTGTAGGTAGAACTTTCTTTAGTCATGCGTCATGTTCTTCTTCACTGTTCCCGAATACCAGTATATCACAATAAAATTGACGACCCCTTCACAGTTTATCAGTATCCTTTTAATGATCTTCTGAAAAATCTCGGAAACGCAGGTAATTCCAAGCATTATTCTTTTATATCTATATAATCTTTTGGGGGTTATAAAAGTCGTTATGTGTCTGGATTCAGAGTGAATTTCCACTTCATGGAAGGCATTTTTTTATGTCTTAATTTGTTAAAATATTTAGCTTTCTTCATTTTAGGCAAAAATGGTCCATAGTAGGCAGGGTGTGGTTTTCTTGCAATATAACGGCGTTCGTACATCTCATATCTACGCACAAACGTAATTCACCATTTTCTTTCATGATTGGAACATTGGTGAAACCCATTTAGACGGGCCTTGCACTTCTTCAATTATATCACTGTTAAGTGATTCCTTAATTTTGATTGCAACCTTCTCTTTAAAGGGGATCGGCTTGCTTTTACTCTCCACTTGATTTATCCCGATACCAAGTTTTAAGACACCCAGTCGGACTGCTGTGTTCTTACCAAACAGGTTTCTAGTACCCCCCGAAATCACGTAAATGGTTGTATTCCTTTCGTCCATCGACTTCGAGTATAGTTTCAAATGAACCCTCTATTGCCAAAGGAGAGTAACTACCCTATGCTAATAATGTCTTGTCTGGTCTTTACATTTGATTAAAAGCATATACTTTTTTGCTTTTTAACTCTTCCCACGTTTTGTAAGATATAAGGTTCTTGCACAATTTCGAATTACACTTTTCCACAATTTGATCTATGAAATGATCATCTTGCTTTTCAATGCATACTTTTCGGCTTGTTGACGCAATCTTATCAAAAACTTCTCAAATGTCTCTCCTTTTTTCTGTTTTAGCAATCGAAAAACATGCCGCTCATAAACTTTGCTCCGTTTAGGTTGAAAATACTCGTAGAGTTTTTTTTTTGCTACTTAAAATACATCAACGGTTTCTTATATTTTTTTTTCCAATTTAATGCTGGTATTTTAATACCCAAAGTCCAATTTAATGGTAGTAACTTAGTACCCAAAGTCCAATTTAATGGTAGTAACTTAGTACACAAAGTCCAATTTAATGGTGGTACATACCTTAGTACCCAAAGTCCAATTTAATGGTGGTACATACCTTAGTACCCAAGCTCCAATTTAATGGTGGTACCTACCTTAGTACCCAAGCTCCAATTTAATGGTGGTACCTACCTTAGTACCCAAGTTCCAATTTAATGGTGGTATCTTAGTACCCAACTCAATTTAATGATGGTATCTTAGTACCCAACTCAATTTAATGATGGTATCTTAGTACCCAACTCAATTTAATGATGGTATCTTAGTACCCAACTCAATTTAATGATGGTATCTTAGTACCCAACTCAATTTAATGATGGTATCTTAGTACCCAACTCAATTTAATGATGGTATCTTAGTACCCAACTCAATTTAATGATGGTATCTTAGTACCCAACTCAATTTAATGATGGTATCTTAGTACCCAACTCAATTTAATGATGGTATCTTAGTACCCAACTCAATTTAATGATGGTATCTTGGTACCCAAACTCAGTTTCATGATAATAATATGTTCCATAACACTCGCCCTTCTCTTTTGGTTTATTTGTTATACCGACTACTCCCATCGCTGTGCCATTTAGGCTTTGGGTAAATTAATTACCTATATTGCGCATTTACCATTATTGATAACTTAGACAGCAATACCCTCGAGAAACGCCGTGATATAAGAGATCAAATGTTGTTGTACAAATTGCTTCATAATATCATCGACTCTCCCCTACTTTTAGGCAAGGTGAATCTTGCGTGTCACAGGTTAGGTGCACGAAATAAACCACTTTTTGCATTACCTAAAGTTAAAACAAAAAAATGCCTCAAATAATTTTGTATCTCGTACATGCAAAAAGTTTAACTTAAAATATTGTAAATATTAGATATTTTTCACCTTGAATATGATAGTTACAAATAAAATATTGTAAAACTTAATATATAATTGGTAGTATCACTTTGAGTTGTATATATAATGTTATTTTTAACTACTTACTACTTAATGTTTTAATTTATGAATACCATTTAGCTTGTTTTATTCTTTTATATTTTTAATTTTATACAACATAATATTGTGGTTTGCTTTTATTATGTATTAGATATCTGTGGAAACTTCATTGGTTTTTAGGATTACTTTTAATGTTTTATTATGTAATTTATTATTGTACTGTACGTTTCCCTTAAAAAGCAAATAAATAAATAAACAGTATTACTAGTTACCTACTTTGCAATGTACAGAAGTCGTGAAGTGTCCACGATTTTTTGTAAGACATATATGCCATGAAAGCAGTAAAATAGTATTTTCATTAAAGGCGATAAATATCACACCTACATGTAAAATGCCACTAAAATTTAGCTAACGACATTGTATTTAGGTTCGAATCGAGAGGAGTGATTAGTAACATCTACTATTTTTCCATCAAAAATCTTTTAAATAAAAGTTGTACTAATAGACATATGTTAAAATAAATCATTATTTTATCATTGCTACATAAAGAAAATAAATTTTTGCACACCATAAGCGTGGTCATTTGCGAACATATAATTTATATATGTTATTAAAATGATCAGAACAGGGTTAAAAACAATAAATCATAATTCATAATCCACAGTTTTTTTCCGCGGGTACTCTAGGAATTAATTTACAATTGCAATTCTAATAGTTGCACATTGCTAACCTATTTTTGATTATATCTTTATACTAAATAGGTACTTATCTTTTTCCTCGTCGCCACTTGTAATGTCTGCTATCTTCTCTAACCACTATAGTGTAACACAGGCTCGGCACGCACTTTAACTAAACAAGACGTCCACTCTCGCCCGAGGCTCTCGTGTAACTGACGCGGTGCGCTCGAGACAGTGACTTATATATAAATGTATGTTTGTGTATTTGTGCATGGTAAATTATTAGTAAATAACACAAATAACAATATTTACTGTATACTACATATATGCAAACACTACACAGAGTCACTGAGTTCACCATCTAAAATACCATCGTGAAGCCAGGTCTCCGTGATAATGACTATGTCAAAATTATTTATATTTAATTTCCTATAAAATTCTAAGGTTTTGGTACGGAGACCTCTTGTATTCTGGTAAAATATATTAAGGCATGTATTATTCATTATGATCAATTAATAACATATATGTTAGTGTAATTTGAGATGGATATAAACTCGTTTTTAATATTAATATATAAAGAATTATCGCTCGTAAGTGATCCCGTAAATATTGCTTACTTTTGACGGTACTTATAGAAATAATTTGTCTCGAACAAAACAAATTATATAAGTAATGGTCTATAATAGTTTGGGAATGTGGGTTATGAACATGATTAGAGCAATAAAGAGTTATCTGAGTAACATTTAGTAATAAACGGGGTACACAAATATTTCTGATAGATGTAATAATAACTAAAATTACTGTCATACATAGTCGTACTATGAAATAATGTATATAATTTAGAAAAATAATTTCATTTAGGAAAAGTGTATGGATATTATATATAATGTTAAAAAATTCTATATATTTTGTATATAAAGCATTAATTTTCAGCCAATACTGGGAAATATGAATCGTTTCTTTTAAACTTGAGCGTAGGATTTTAATCAAACGGAACGTTTGTTTTTGTTTAGCGCGCTTTACTTCAAAACATGTATTAAAAGAAAGCACTTGAGCATATACAATATTAAAAGAATATGACCTACGCATATAAGATGATAATTGTGTACGAATACAGAAGAGTATAAAAAGTATTTCACTCAAACTTGAAGTTATAATTTTAATCGTGCAGATCGATTTTAGTGCAACAGACTGTGTTCGAACACATATAACATAATGCATTTCAGACTTACGTAAATAGCGCCAATATCTTAAATTATCACATGTTTTAAATAGATATCCATTTGAACTCAAACGTTGAATGCACCGTAAATAATTGGTGAACAAAATTTGTCGTAATTGAATAAATAATATAATGGTGTTGTTATTATTAATTTTTTGTAAGTAGTAAAGTAATTTTATTAGAATATTCACTGATATATGATTCGAACGAATACACAATCATTATCCATCTTATTCGTAAGGGAACGAATGAATAAGTTTTATTTAATTTCAATAATATCATAATAATTTTCAAACTAAAAAATGATCGCAGACACATTATATTTTTACGGATATATAACTCATATAAAATGTGACATAAGTGTAAGATAATGTTGAAAATACAAAGTATATTAAATCGGTAATTAGTTGCAAACTTAAGCCCACAATATTTATATTATAAAGCTTGAACTGTATTAAAGTAACTATCTTTATTTTTAAATAAAAATTCCTATTAGCATAATTAGAAAGACTTGAGGTAGTAAATATTATGATAATGAAATTTAGAAATATTTTTTTGTGTCTAATGCAATAGTTATGGCGTTTAGTAGAATTGATAATTAGCAAAGAGGTCATAAGTAAACCAAATACGAGTAGAAATATTTTTTTTGTGTATATTATGGTGTTACTGTTTAGTGTGAGTGTGAAGAATGTTATATTAAACGTTAATATTAATATAAAATAGAATATATAATATAACAATACTAGTTTTTAGTATCTAATGCAATAATTATGATGCTTAGTGTGATTGATAAGTAGTAAATAATTTATTATAAGTAAACAGGAATAATAAAATAATATTTTTGTGTGTATAATGTGGTTGTTTAGTGTAGGAGTGGAAAGTGTTATATAAATCATTAATATTAAAGTAAAACAAAGAAAATGAAATAACAATACGTTAAACCAAGGGCCGCAGAATCGTAGAGAGATGAGCAGTCATTTAATTCTTGCAAGATCTTCTTCTTTGTTCACCACAATCTTCGGCGATTTGTCGTTTTTTCGTACAAAAATTTTACAGTTTCTTATCCATATGTATTTGTAAGAACTTGTTTTCACCAATTCACGGCACTTATTATATAATATTTTATTTTCAATTGTTAGATGTTCATTAACATATATTCTTTGATTACCCTGCATGCCTATATTGTTGCGGGTGATACCACGAACGCGTCCAATACCAGCTAGTATATTGTCTTTCGCTGATTTGGTTTTCATTTTTGCAATTATTGCTCGTGTAATTCCAGGTCTTGTAATTTTTGCTTGCACTCTATTAGCGAATTCAATGTCGCATGACGTGATGACCACACCCGCATGTTTTGCTACAGCAATGACAATATCGACGGTGTTCTCGTTGCATGTCTCCGGTACCCCCACGATTTCAAGATTATACAGCCTTTCCCATTGTTGACGTTTCTTAAGGTCCAAAGTAAGATTGGTGTATTTAAGTTTAAGCTCACTGAGTTCCATCCCATATTGTTTATTCTTTTGGAATTGTTGATCTATACTTAATAATTTGGCATCCACGTTATCTTGGCGGTTACTCGAGTAATTGACTGAACTTTCAATGTCATTGAGTTTTTTTCTGATTTCCGATATCGATTCCGTATTAGAGGCACTTTTATTGGATATGGTATTTATATTAGTTTTTAAATTTTGCAGATCCGAAGATAATTTACTGAGTTTTTCGGAAAGTACAGAATTAACTGTGGTAACTATAGTTTGTGTGACGTTTTCCATCATTTCTTTTTGCCATTTCTTGAAAAAACATTCAAGGTCTGAGACTGTTACGCTGTTCTCCAGAGACGTTCCCTCGATTTCATGCTGTCTTCTTTTTCGGACGATTGACGGATCGAAATATTCAAAACTTGACAAATCAGGAACTGAACTGGATGTAGAAGAATGTGGAGGAGTTCTCTGCATTTCAATGCGGGTATCTGTCGTTAGTTTAGAAGCGCGCTCCGCCTTTACTATATGGCAGGTAGATATTATATAGGTATGCAGCGCGCGTGCGGCGTCCCTTTCACTCAACTTACTCGATGATAAACCGAGCGTAGTTATGACCGATCAACTGCGCACACCTTTTAATTATAAAATTATGTAGGAGTGAAAAGTGTAGACGTGCGACTCGCACGAAGACACACGGCGTTATCTATATAGTCATGTTTAGGCCATTTAGTTGATTTTGTTTGAAAAACGTACTTACGTATAGAATGAAGTAGATGGCACTGTTACAATTTTCTGAAAGTTTGACTTCTACAGCATGTGAATTGCACACATGTTGGTTTTTATTATTTTGAGTTATTAGGAAAAAGCTGTTGCACATCTCCTGTTCTAGTTTCCCCTCTGTCGCCTCTTACGACACCCGCGGGACGATGTGGGGTACTAGATATTCATACAATGGTTATGTTTTTTTTATAGGATAGGGTGACGAACCAGCACACAGTCCACCTGATGGTAAGTGGTTACTGTGGCCCATAGACATGTACATCTACCCTCGTTTGCGAATCAAAATCCAGATGTGTTGTCACCCGTGAGGACTAAGATGGAGCGTCTCTTTTCCAGTAAAAAGGGTCTCCGGATCTCTGCACTCACGGTGCGAAACACCGGAGTGTTAAGCTGCTATTTTACGATGGGATTCTGTGAGAGCGTGGTCCTTCTCCGGTCGAGGCGACCCATTCGTGCTACAACTATACTACTAATATAGCTGCAGCATGGCACTACCACGTATAAAAAATATAGCCTTTATACCCCAAAACAAACAATCCTTTTTTAAATAAATTTTTAATCTGGTGGTAGCCGTGGTTAACTATGACATTGGGACGTCATACACGTCAGTCCCCCCCGTGACCATGGGTGCTGGTAAGTGCTCGAAACGTCGGGAATATAAAATAAGTTAATATACGCGATAAAATTCGTAAAATTTGTTTTATTTAAATGTGTAGTGTTCGCGTAAATATAAGAAATCATTATACAAACAATCCTATTTTCTTTTTGTTCAGTTTTATTATAATATCTCTCTGAGTTCGGTGTGCCTCCTGGCAAAGGCATCCTTTAACAATTTCCATTTTTCTCTATCTTTTGCGACTCTTCTCCAGTCCACTGTTAATTTTAATTCGTCCTCCCATCTTTTGCATTATCGACCTCTATTTTGTTTCCCGTCTCTGTTACATTGTTATAGCCAATCAAAAGTCCACTGCTGTCTCATAAGAGGATATTTGCCATAGTTTATTTGCAAGCTTGTTAGGCAGGTTGGCAAAAACAGTTTTTTTAGTTGTTCTTAGGAAGACGCTGATGCTTATCTCGTGGATTGTTTCCCTCTGTCGCCCACTATGACACCCATAGGGCGATATCGGGTAATGAATATCCTTATGCTGCCGCCACTTGGCTCATTTGCTCATTCTACACCCATTTCTCTTTGTTCATTATGAAGTTTTATACTATTTATGCATTCAGATTTTATTTTTATAAACTAATTGTAAGTCCAGTTTCAATATTTTTATATATAGTCTAAAAAATAGTTAAAAATATTTGTTATAGGCAGACGGACAAATGGACGCCAAGATTTTATTAATTTTGTTTTGCTGCTCACACAGTTCTAAACTTATCTACATATTCACATTAAGAACTTATCATTTTAACAAATAAATTCGCTAAATCAATACAATGGATGACCAACTAATGATAGATACCTTATCGTTATATATTATATGCTAGTAAGATGGAAATATTCTTAATTCAAATATTTACATAGTAAATAATGACAAGGCATATAATAACCTGCAGGTCACATTGAATTAAATAATACGAATATTATTATTTTTTAATTTTACACATTTGTTTTGAATTCTATATTTAAAAGTTGGTTGTGAATAGAATTTTAGTAATTTTTTTATCATACTAAAATTCTACCATTTTTTTTTTCAGTTACTGTAGCATTGGCTACAAGGCTATCATCCATAACCAATATTTTAAACACTGTTACATATAATCCATTAGATATTTTCATTAAAATATTGCAAGATCCCTGGAATTTTTTTACGATAGCTAACCTAAAAATTATAATAATATGTATCAATTATTCATGGTCACTATTTCTTTTGTTTCAGAGTAAAGTGTTAATCTTGAGTAAAAATGTTGCGGTGTTGCTCTAAACATTTGCAGACTTTATACCGGAGGCAGGGTCAGAGCCTCCGGTACAGGTCCACCGAAGTGCCCAAGATCTTAGGTGCTCTACCTCAAACGAGGCTAGTCCACGCCAGAGTCATTACTTCTCATAATCAGATTGCTTCAATCCACTTCACAAGACCGTTGTACGAGGAACAGGATGTTATGACGCCCGGATTTCCTGACTCAGTGTCTGAAGGTGACGTCAAACTTGATAAGAAAGTTGGGGATGCTGTAGCGGCTGACGAAGTAGTTCTGGAGATTGAAACTGATAAGACCGCAATTCCTGTCATGGCTCCAGCCCATGGAGTCATAAAGGAGCTGTATGTAAATGATGGAGACACAGTAAAAGCTGGTCAAAAGTTGTTCAGGTTGGAAATAACTGGTGAAGCGCCGAAGAAGGCAGCAGCGGCTGCTGCAGAACCACCTAAAGCGGAAGCCCCGCCAACACCACCACCAGCAGCGGCTACTCCACCACCTCCGCCTCCCCTACCCTCATCTGCTCCAACTCCTCCACCTCAAGCCCCGCCACCACCTAAAGCTACTCCTCCTCCACCAGCTGCTCCAATCTCATCCATCCCAGTAGCTGCGATCCGCCACGTTCAAGCTATCGAAACTGCTACAGTTAAGGTCCCACCAGCGGACTACTCAAAAGAAATCTCTGGCACTCGAACCGAGCAACGCGTGAAAATAAACAGGATGCGTCAGCGAATTGGACAGCGTTTAAAGGAAGCGCAGGACACCAACGCCATGTTGACCACATTTAATGAAATCGACATGTCCCATATCATGGCCTTCCGTAAGAAGAACCTGGATGCTTTCACCAAGAAACACGGTGTGAAGCTTGGACTCATGTCGCCGTTCGTGAAAGCTGCTGCCAATGCTTTAATGGATCAACCTGTAGTCAATGCAGTTATAGAAGGAAACGAAATAATCTACCGCGATTACGTAGATATCTCTGTAGCTGTTGCTACGCCAAAAGGCTTAGTTGTTCCGGTGATCAGGAATGTTCAAACTATGACCTACGCTGACATCGAGTTGACTATTGCCGGCTTAGCGGAGAAGGCCAGGACAGGTACGTTAACTGTCGAAGAGATGGATGGTGGTACTTTCACTATCAGCAATGGTGGCGTATTTGGGTCCCTCATGGGCACGCCCATTATCAATCCACCTCAATCTGCGATTTTGGGAATGCACGGTATATTCGAGCGGCCTATAGCATTAAATGGTCAAGTTGTTATACGACCAATGATGTATATTGCCCTCACTTATGACCACAGATTAATTGATGGCCGTGAAGCTGTGTTGTTCCTTAGAAAGATCAAAGAAGGAGTGGAAGACCCGGCGACAATCCTTGCCGGACTGTAATTAGAATTAAAAAAAACCAAAACTATCTCCGAGTTGCAGCTGTCGATACACATGTAGATAGGTAGAGTAGGCGAGTCAGTTTGTTCTGGGTAATGTAAATCTATTAAACAAAAATATACTCGTAAATATAATAAGCAGTATTAATATTTTTCTTGCATAAGATCAGAGAAAAAAGTTCTTGGAATCAGCTCTCCTACTCTATGAATAATCTGTGGATTATATATAAGTTAAGTTACCAATATTATTTGTTGCACTTTTGTAAAAATAAAACAAATGACGGCACTGGCTTGTAGAGCGTTTCAAGAGCGAGGTATTTAACTGAATCATATAAATTATTTACAATAACTATTTTGTTATTTTGCGAACCGGGCTGCCTAACTGGTGCATGTTTCGCACATTATTTTTGTTTGTATTTATTAAATACGTCCGATAGCGTATTATTTATCGAGAATTAAGTGATTGTAATAAATATATGTGGCTATAAAATGTTGTTTTATTATTCATATTACATTATTATTGAATAAAATGTATATAAACTAGGTATAAAGATTCACTGGAGCTCAGTGCGACAGACAGTTTCAAAATTATCTATACAAATGAATAATGTAATGTCAAAATAACAGCTTTTTACCAAATGCATATGAAAGTGTATACGGTACATGTAATAAAAAACAATTTTTAAAATTTTGTCTGTGTCTGTTTGTTCCGGCTAATCTTCGAAATGGCTGGGCCGATTTTGAAGGGACTTTCACAGACAGAATCTAACAGATGTTATAAGGAGTAACTTGGCTACTTTTATTTTAGAAAAAGAATAGGGTTCCGCGTAAAAAAATTAAAACACATGAAGGCCAATTCTAATAAATTCCACGCGGTCGTAGTTGCGGGGAACGGCTACTAATTTTATAAACGTGAAAGTGTTTGTTTGGATGTTTGTCATACAGTTACGCTGAAAGGGCTAAAGGAATTTTAATGAATTTTGTTATAGAAGTCCATATGAAAATCAATTGCTGTCCGTTAGTCTCGTAAAAACTCAAAAACGGCTCGACCGATTTTGATACGTGTGTTTAAATGCGTCTCTACGTGGTTAGATTCACATTTGGACCCGGTAGGTGGCGCTGTTGTCAAGATTTAAAAATCGCCCGTACGAAGCCGAGGCGGATCGTTAATTATTTATAAATGTCTAAAATATATTATATACAAATATAATTAAAAAACATGCGTGAGTGTCGTGGAACACTCGGTTGGAAGGCAGTTCCTTTCGTAGTATATTATTATTGATAAACGTATTATATTATTAATTAACAAATACAAATAAATGAACTACTAGTGTCTATTAAAATGAAGCGTCATTTAAAATAAAATAATATTTCTTTCATGGCAAGATAAGAAAACGTGCAAGGCAAATGGATATTATTCCATCTCGCTTCCTTATAGCCGCCAAGGCTGTATAAACTACGTCAGAAGGGGTCGTGACGGAAAAATCTAACATTTTTTCTCGCTTAGCTCCAATCCGTCAAATTCGTACCGTCCGATAAGGAACTTCGTTCTAAAAACTTTTATTCATTTATTACATTTATTTCACGTGGTAGAGCCACGCTGCTGCTTTGGTTGTAGCACCAATGGGTCAGCTCGACCGGGGAAGGACCACGCTCTCACAGAATACCAGCGTAAAATAGCAGCTTAATGCTGCTGTGTTTCGTATGGTGAGTGTAGAGAACCGGAGACCCTTTTTACTGGAAACGAGGCATTCCATCTTAGTCCTCACGGGTGGCAACGCATCTGCATTTTGATTCTTAATTAAGGATAAATATAGATGTCTATGGGCCACAGCATCCACTTACCATCAGGTGGACTGTGTACTCGTTTGTCATCCTATATAAAAAAAAATATTACAACCTTTGAAAAATCTTCTTCTGAACATAAACTTCTCGAATGGATTTGATTGATTGCCTCATAGCGGCATATTTTCTATAGTGAGGCATTTTATCTGTCCTCAGATGTGACGAGTCTGTAATATTCTTTGTTTTGAGTTGCCTAGTGTCTACGGTCGGGTGTAACGAACCTATAATAAAACTAAAGTTACAACCTATATAGGTCCCACTGCTGGGCACAGGCCTCCTTTTATTTCTGACATAGTTTTAGGGCAAGGAAAAGTCCGCCGCGCTGCCTCAATGCGTATTGGCGAACTTCACATGTCTTCGAAATATTTTTTTTCTTATTTCTCAGACATGCAGGTTTCCTCACGAAGTTTTCCTTCAACGCAAAACACGTTAAATACTAAAACTATAATCATCATCATCATCATTACAGCCCTTCACAAGTCCACTGCTGAACATAGGCCTCCCCCAAAGAATGCCACAAAACACGGTCCTGAGCCACCTGCATCCATCGACTTCCTGCATGTCTTACCAGGTCGTCACTCCATCTCGTGGGGGGACGCCCTACACTTCGCCTACCGGTACGAGGCTGCCACTCGAGAACCTTTCTTCCCCATCGGTTGTCGGTTCTTCGAGCTATATGGCCGGCCCACTGCTACTTCAGCTTACTAATCCGTTGGGCTATGTCGGTCACTCTGGTTCTACTGCGGATATCCTCATTCCTAAGTTTATCACGCAGAGAAACTCCGAGCATAGCCCTCTCCATAGCTCGCTGAGCGACCTTGAGCTTCCTCATACGGCCAGCAGTGAAGGACCACGTCTCAGTTCCGTAAGTCATCACTGGCAACACGCACTGGTTGTACAATTTCGTTTTAAGGTTTTGAGGTATGTCTGACGAGAAGATGTGTCGTAGCTTCCCGAACGCTGCCCAGCCGAGTTGAATCCGTCGATTGACCTCTCGGTCGAAGTTGGACTTACCCAGTCGGACTATTTGTCCCAGGTAAACATACTCGTCAACAACTTCGAGCTTAGTGTTCCCAACAACTACCGGCATAGGTGTGACATGGACATTAAACATGATCTTAGTTTTGTCCATGTTCATCTTAAGACCTATCCGTTGGGAAACACTATTGAGGTCATTGAGCATAGTGCTTAGGTCCTCCAGCGATTCTGCCATAAGGACTATATCGTCGGCAAATCGAAGGTGAGTGATGTACTCGCCATTGATGTTGATACCGTATCCTTTCCAGTCCAGAAGCTTGAAAACGTCTTCCAATGCAGCGGTGAAGAGTTTCGGGGATATGACGTCACCCTGTCTTACACCTCTCTGCAATTGGATAGGTTTCGTACTCTGGTTCTGTACTCGGATAGCCATCGTAGCCCTACTGTACAAGCACTTCAACACTTCGATATACCGACAGTCAACTTGGCACCGCTGAAGAGACTGCAGCACCGCCCAAATTTCGACGGAATCAAAGGCTTTCTCATAGTCCACATACGCCAGACATAGTGGCAAATTGTACTCTTCGGACTTCTGTACAACTTGCCGAAGGGTATGTATGTGGTCTATGGTGCTAAAGCCCTTTCGGAAACCGGCTTGTTCGGGAGGCTGGAAGTCGTCAAGTCTGCGCGCGAGACGATTCGTAATGACTCTCGAAAACAGCACGTAGACGCGGCTCAGAAGGGAAATCGGTCTGTAGTTCTTCAAGAGAGCGTTGTCACCTTTCTTGAAGAATAAGACCACCGCACTTCTGCTCCACGCCTCCGGTGTAATGCCACCATGGAGGACGGAATTAAAGAGCTTCTGAAGGACTTCAAGTACCGGTCTTCCACCCGCTTTCAGAAGCTCCGCTGTAATTCCATCCTCGCCTGGGGCCTTACCGTTTTTAAGGTGCTGGAGAGCCATCCTAATCTCGCTCAGACTGACATCCGGGATATCTTCGGAATAGTGTCGGATGAGACTCGCTCTTGGATCGTTACTCAGACTTGCGTGTGGCTCCAACGATGATGTGTACAGCTGCCCATAGAACCTCTCAATCTCACTCAAAATCTCAGGTGTCCCGGAAATGATGCTGCCACATTCTGTCTTCAGCTTTGACAGTTGGCTCTTTCTGGCAGACAGATCTCTGGCAAAGACTTTGGAGCCTTGGTTCCGCTCGATCGCTTCTTCAATACGAGCTGTATTGAAGTTGCGTAAGTCCCGCCGCATGCATTTGGAGATCTGTCTGTTCAGATGCCTGTATGCTGTCAAGTCTGTTGAAGAATGTAGCTTCATCTCCCGTCTAACAGCCATGAGATTTAGAGTGTGATCGGAGAGTTTTTGTGTTCTTCTGCGGCGGGTCTTGCAGAACTTAGCTCCAACGGCATGGACAGTTTCCACGAGCTTGTCATTCATATCGTCCACTTCATTGCAGTCTTCCAGGCACTGAAAACGGTTTTGTAACTCGAGCTGAAAGGTTTCGGGACTTTGGAACAGAGCACGAGGGGGACGGAGCGTTGACTTCATTAGACGAGACCTCTCCAACTTAACGTTTAGGTTCAGTGTGCCTCTAACCATTCGGTGATCGCTACCAGTTTTCACCCTCGCGATCACGGAGACATCACTGAACAGTTGTCGTCTGGTCGTCATAATGAAGTCAATCTCATTTTTTGTGGAACCGTCGGGGCTCGACCAGGTCCACTTCCTGTGGGGCCGCTTCTGGAAGAAAGAGTTCATCATAAAGAGTCCCTCTTTCTCCATGAAGTCGGCCAGCTGCTGGCCCCTTGGGTTCCGTTGCCCTATTCCAAATTTCCCTACTTTCAGCTCACCGTTCTCTCTTGTGCCTAGTTTTGCATTGAAGTCTCCCATTAACACCGTATATTGGGTTTTGGAGGAATGCATAGCTCTAGAGATATCCTTATACATTTCCTCCACCTCCTCATCGGGGTGTGCCGAGGTTGGTGCGTAAACCTGTATGACCTTCAGCGAATACCGTTTGGTGATTCTGAGTATAAGGTACGCAACCCTCGTCGACACACTCCCGATTTTTACAACGTTGTTAACGAGAGACTTGTGGACGATAAATCCGACACCTCCTTGGGACAGATGGTCGCCCTCCCGGTGATAGAGCAAGTTGCCGGATTCGAGGATTACCGTGTCCTCCCCCTCTCTTCGGACTTCGGATAATCCTATAATATGCCAGCGCAACTTGTCTATCTCTTCTTCCAGCTCCACGATCTTCTCGTCAGTCCTCAGGGTGCGTGCGTTGTACGTTGCCAGGTCGAGTCGTCTAAGGTGGCAACCGAACCTCCACCGGAGATTCTTAGCACCCCCTGCCCCGCCGTTACCATGGTCGCCACCGTAGCCAGGAATAGCGGGGCCGCCGGGGACTGGGGGCCGTTTTTTTGTTGCTCTCATCATTGGGGGGGATTTGCCATAGTTGCCACGCTTGGCGAGCGGGTTGGCAACCGCAGTTTTTTTATTGTAATTTGGCTATTATCAGGAAGATGCTGCTGCCCATCTCCTGGCTGTTTCCCTTTGTCGCCTTTTACGAGGTCGCCCACGGGAGGATATGGGATAGTGGATATTCTTGACCGCCACTACACGGCTACTATAATAGTATAGCCTTATATTAAAAAAATAAAAATGTACAAGTAGGTAAGTAAACCTATATTAAAAAAATAAAAATATTCAAGTAAAATGTATCTTTCACTACTAGCGACTATGATGCCATATACCTAGTCAGGTTAAAAATTCTGTCACATGTTTAATATAAAATAATTGAATCAAGTTTATTCATTATGTAACCATTTATATACCAAAATGAACTTAACAAAACATAGATTCTTATGACACTAAAGTTTATTCAAAATGACCTCCGTGATTTTGAATACAGGCCTTCAATCTGCGCGGCCAGTCGTCTATCGCAGCACGAACGAGGTCCATGTCAATATCGGCGGCTGCCTTAATCAAGGATGTCTTGAGTGACTCCAAATTGGGATGAGGCTTTGAGCACGCCTTTTCCTCCAAGTGTTGCCATATCTTGTAATCTAACGGATTCAAATCTGGACTGGAGGAGGGCCAGTCTTCGTGCCGGATGAAGTCGATTTCACGCGCCACCAGCCAGTCTTGTGTGCTCTTCGCTCTATGAGCTGGCGCCGAATCTTGTTGGAATATCCAGTGCCTGTTATTGAACATGGTATGAGAAACAGGTTCCACAAGGTTCGTCAGGACTGTATTTTGATACACAATTGCATTCGTTTTTACATCTTTCTCACAAAAATGTACCTCTGTTAAGCCCCAATAAGAAACTCCCAACCATACCATGAGCGAGGATGGAAAATGACCTCGTTGGACACGCGGAATACGGTTGCTCGCTTCTTCACTACTGTGTGCGTACACCTTATCATTTTGTTTATTATAGCTCTCGTCTACGGTAAAAATTTTTTCATCCGAAAAAAGAATTTCCCGATATTTTTTTCCCGCGTACCGCTTCAACAAAGCGCGGCATCTCTTCAGTCTCAGGTCCATTAGACGAGCATTCAAACGATGTCCTGTTTTTCTTCGATATGCCCGAAGCCCTAAGTCTTCATTTAACACCCTTTTCACCGTGGTTCTGCTTAACCCCATCTGAAGGGCCAACAGTTTCTACTTACGTTTGGGATTTCTTTGAATTCGCGCCTTCACAGCTTTTATCACTGCTGGAGTCCTAACAGACCGAGGGCGACCACTTCTTGACCTGTCATCTACACTAGAGTCTTCATTGTATTGTTTGATGGTACGATAAACGAATCTTTTGATTATATTCAAATTTTTCAGTATGTCAAAAATTTGAATTGGCGCGTAACTGCAACGATGCAACGCAATAACTGCAACACGGTCTACTTTAAGCGTCCACTCCATATTTAAAAATGAGTAAAATTCTAAAAAGTATACAGTTTTATTTTCATGAACAATTCGAAATTCGAATTCAATAAACTTTTATGTGGCCAGCATTCTAAAAGAAAATTTTTACTGTGTGACAATACTTATGACCTGACTAGGTAATATAGTTATATTCTCATACAATTTCTAAAGAGCCGTACCGTGTGGCGGCACATCTTACATCGTCCCGTAGCTGTTGTAAAAGGGAAAATCTCAAAAAAATCTCACGGCCTCCTACAGATGACGGTACTGAGCACCTTTTTTATACACCGAAACAATTGTGGTATAAACATCTGCAGTTTTACGAGATGACATGCGATGACGTTTGGTCACAGCCTAAGAGTAGTAGTTAGACTATGGTTTGGTGCTGCGATTAGACCGAAGTGGAACATAATATTATGTTTATAGGTTACAAATAACTGCTTCTGTGTTTGTGTGTACATGAATTCGTGTCATGGGAAAGTAACTCATTTTTTGGAACGAAGTACCTTATCGGACGGTACGAATTTGGCGGATGGGGTCTAGGTGAGAAAAAGTGTAACATTTTTCCGTCACGATCCCTTTTGACTTAATGTAGACGGCCTTGGCGGCTATAAGGAAGCGAGATGTAATAATATCCATCTCCCTCGCACTTCTCTTATCTTGACACGAAAGAAATATTATTTTATTTTAAATGACGCTTCATTTTAATAGACGCTAGTAATTCATTTATTTGTATTTGTTAATCAATAATATAATACGTTTATCAATAATAACATACCTACTACGAAAGGAACTTCGTTCCAACCGAGTGTTTCTACTACACTCACGCATGTTTTTTTTAATTAATTAATTTGTTAGAGTATTTATTCTGTGGTTAGAGCTACAGAGCTGCAGTAGTAGTACAGTGGCTAAGCGCTTGTCGTAAATTTGTCAGTACAAAATCAACCCTGGTTCGACCCCGCTCGCTGGTAATGAAATTGTTAATTGAATAAACTACTTTTACGGATTTTATCGCGTTTAATTAACTTATTTTTATTAATTCCCGACGTTTTGGGTGACCCATGGTCACGGGGTCTGAGGTGATTGACGTCCCGATGTCAGAGTTAACCCGGAGTACCTTCAGCTTTTTTAATTATTAATTTTGGTCCGATCTACGCAGAATGAACTTACTGTGTCTTGAAGTCTTGTAGTGGTATGCTTGGGTTTAGTTTTAATTTTATTAATTACAGGATCCCAAGCAGGTGATAGTACCCAGCCTCCCTCTCTATTGAAGTTAGGATGTTTTTTAATTTCAACAGCCTCACGTATCATCCTTGGCAGGAATCGATGTTCTTTCTCGAGAATTTGTGGTTTATCAAATCTAATGTAATGACGGGGGCCGTCTAGGATATGATCACAAACTGCAGACTTCCCGGAACGTTGGTGCTTCACGTCAGCTATGTGTTTCTTTTACGCGGGAAACGTCGGGAATTAATAAAAATAAGAAAAATAAGTTAATTATTCGATGTGTAGTGTTCGCGTTAATATAAGAAATCATTATGAAATTGTTAATTTCAATTTTAAGTGTTGATTTCTTATATTTACGCGAACACTACACATTTTTAAATAAAACTAATTTTACGGATTTTATCGCGTATATTAATCTATTTTTATATTCCCGACGTTTCGGGTGCTTTCCATCACCCGTGGTCACGGGGGACTGAGGTGTTTGACGTCCTGCTGTCATAGTTAGCCCGGCTACCTTCAGTTTTTTAATATTAATTTTTGGTCCGATTTACGCAGAATGAGCTTACAGTATCTTGAAGTCTAGCAGTGGTATACTTGGGTTTGGATTTGATTTTATGAATTATGGGATCCCAAGCAGATGGCAGCACCCATCCATCTTCTCTATTGAAATTAGGATGTTTTTTAATTTCAATAGCCTCGCGAATCATCCTTGGGAGGAATTGGTGTTCTTTTGCGAGGATTTGTGGTCTATCAAATCTAATGTAATGGCGGAGACGATCTTGAACATGTTCACAAACTGCAGACTTCCCGATACGTCGGTGCTTCACGTCAGCTATATGTTCTTTAACGCGGGTTTTAATAGATCTTTTTGTTTGTCCTATGTACGAGAGACCACATTCACAATCCAGCTTGTACACTCCTGCATCTTGTAGAGGGATATGACACTTGACGGATGGTAAAAATTGACTAATCTTCTTCAGCGGCTTGAAGTATGTTTTAATGGAAGCTCGCTTCAAGATGTAGCCAACCTTGTCTGTGACTCCTCTGACATAGGGTAGTACAGCAGGCACACGCTCGACTGTGGCTGGCTTCACTCGGTCACTGTGACGTAAGCGCGGGACACGAAGCTTGTTGTCTTGCAGTACTTGCTCGACGTGCTGAAGCTCGGCGGCCAGATGTTTTCTGTCACAGATCCCTCGTGCTCTCTGAAACAAAGATTTTCCCACGGTAGCTAACTGTGAAGGATGATGGTGAGATTCACCATTTAGATATCGGTTGGTATGGGTATTTTTTCTGTACACAGTATGACCAATAGTGTTATCAGGATTTCGGATGACTAAAACATCTAGGAAAGCTAAAGTATTGTTTGCCTCTAACTCCATTGTGAATTGTATTTTAGGGTTTATGGAATTAAGGTGGTTTAAAAATGCAGTTACTTTGTCAGATGGTAAAATTGTGAAAGTATCGTCTACGTACCGCTTGTAGAATCTTGGATTTACAGGAGCAGTAAGAAGGGCTTTCTCCTCAAAGTCCTCCATGAATATGTCGGCGACTACGGGAGATACAGGTGAGCCCATTGCCACTCCGTATGTTGTGTATTCGTATCGAACCAAAAAAAAAAAAAAATTAAAAAACTGAAGGTAGCCTGGCTAATTATGACAGCAGGACGTCAAACAACTCAGTCCCCCGTAACCACGGGTGCTGGAAAGCACCCGAAACGTCGGGTATATAAAAATAAGTTAATATACGCGATAAAATCCGTAAAAATTAGTTTTATTTAAAAATAAATATCTTTTTTAAATGAATAGCGATTGTTTTATGTAGCCTATTAGTAAATCGATTTAATAATCGGGTGCGTTCACAAATTCACACAAATGTTTGATTTGTTAGGTAACCATAGTAACGTGATGTGAATTGTCACAATGCACTGAAAATTTGTTGTAATATTTTAAATATTGTTGTGTATAACGATTAGCGTAATGGATTGAACTAAATAAATTAAAACAGTATACTTATAATTCAATTTGTCGCATGGTAAGTAAATATTAATAATGCGATATTAATTTATTGTTTTTAACATTTTGCTTAAATTTTATTTAATTAATTGCATTTATATAATGAGCCGCCTGCATTCATCTACTTCATGCATCTCTAAAAAGTTTGTCACTCCATCTAATGGGGGGCCGCCCTACACTTCGCTTACTCGAGAACGTTTCTTCTAGTGTTGCCCAAAATCGGTCTTGGTCTTGCAGTCTTGGTCTTGTTCTTGCATTTTTGCAAGAACAAGACCAAGAACAAGACCGCCTCTTTTTAGCAAGACCAAGACCAAGACTGACCGTGCAAGATTTGCGCAAGAACAAGACTAAGCTTGCGAGACTCTTGCGTCTTGCAGTTAGGACTAAGTGTCGTTTCAGGGAGTATAGGAGTTCGGGTATACGCTTAGGGACTCTATGAGACGCAAAAAAATATAATGAAAAAAAAAATTTGGAAAATTGGACTTATGCGCATTACGAACAATACCATAAACATACATAGCGAATGAAAATATCCATTAAAAGAAAAAAGAGTGCATCCCTAGTTTTGACCATCGGCACTTTGATAGTGCGCGGCGTCTTGTTGTCGGCGTCATCAAAGGTCGGATACTGACCTGTCAAAGAAATTGTGCAGCTATTCGAAAGTACAAGGTCAAGATACACGTGCCGGCGGCTACTATTGATATTGCATACAATCGTCGCCGCCGCGCCACACGCACTACATTTGACACTGTTTGATTGCCGCCACAGAGTACATGTTTCAAAGAATAAAATAAGTTTCCGGGTGCTCAGAATGGACACGAATACATTATCCTGTCTCGCAAGAAATATTGTAATTAGATAATAGGTAGGTATCATAATAATTTATTCTAGTAAGTAATTATTATAAAATTAACTATATGGATTTATAATAATTACTTACTATTATAAAGTGGCGAAGCTGGCGAAGTCACTTATTGATTTCACGATGTCTGTCCGTCTGTCCGTCTGTCCCACGATTATCTGGAGAACGGTTTCGAATTTTCAAATTCTGTTTTCAGCAATCGATTACTGATCACCCAGGCATCTGAACCTCCTATTTTGAAACTGATTGCTCAACGGCAACCGTTAGAAACCGCTACAATTTCAAATTCTCAACAGACTGACACAGGGCATGTAGCATATCAATCGACAGGTCTTTAGAAAGATAAATGATTGTTGAACTTATTAATAATTTTTTAAATCGATTAATTGCTATTTTTAAATAAAAAAAAGGGTTTTAGTGGCTTATGGTGTGGATTTATCATGTCCCTGTGGCTTGTAAACACGATAACTTTTGAAAATATCAATTGTTTAACTCAATCTATTTTTTAATCTCTTCATCTATCATGTGGGAAGCCACTGAATGTAAATGGCAGTGTAATTTTGTTTTGTTTAGCTATAATTAATTTTTTTCGGCTCCAAAATGGCGAAATTTTCGTTGATTTGGTAGCCTCGTATATAAATAATTTCTGTAAATGGGGAGCTACAGCACTTTTACACAGACTTCGAACGCAAACAGTCATCCGATCCGTTTGTCTCAGTGCGATTACGTAAACTTTAAACTTGAAATCTGAAATTTGAAATTTTAAACTTTAATAGGTTAAGTGATGAGTCAGCCAGATGGTTACTTTGTATTAATGCTTTGTCAAAAGAATAAATATAAAGTAACAGTAATATCAAAGCTGTTGTGTACATACTGTGAAGTAATTTAATTTGCATCGTATTTTATTTTTTATTTAAATAAATTGTATATTGTATAACTCTTTTATTCCATTTCATATATGGTGAGGGTCCATCAATCTCTTTCTAGAGAGATAATGTTATTTAAAATACAGTATAGTTATTGCCATTAATTTGTTTTTATATGTATGTTTAACCATGTTTTAGCACATGTAAGCTTATTAAATGTAAACGTTTATTAAGAAACTGACGCCCGTAGCCGTGGGACACGATAGATAGCTCAGCTGGTTAGAGCATCGGCACGGATCGCTTAGGTCGTAGGTTCAAACCCCACCCGGTGTCAGTTGATTTTTCGAATTTCTCATTAAATGTTTAGACATTTATTAATATGGTTGGTCTTTACTATGGCTATGTTAATTCAAGCTCAATATGTACCTACTCTGTTAAGTTGTTCTAAGATCTAAAGTAACGTTTAATAAATAGTAATAGGCTAATAGATCATTGCGAGACTTGCGAGACTCTTGCTGCAAGACCAAGACCAAGACCAAGACTGGGAGCGCAATACCAAGACCAAGACCAAGATCAGGTGTATTGGCGCAAGACCAAGACCAAGACTTGCTAAGTCTCGTCTTGTTCTTGCATTTGGGCAACACTAGTTTCTTCCCCATCGGTGGGTACAGGTGACTCAGGTCCGTGCTTTGTGGCATTCCTTGGGTATAAGTGGAAGGTTTGAAGGGTTGTAGCGATGATGATGATGAAGGGTACGAGTATATATTTTTATTAAATTACTAATTTATATAAATATTTTAACTTTTTCACCTTTTCAGCTTTGTGGCATTCCTTGGGGGAAGACTGTCTCGTTAGTGACCGTAAGCACAGAATAAATAATCCGTAAGCGTGACTCGTAATCATGAGGCCCCTGGATCGAATCCCGGCCAAAAAAATGTTGGAATTTTTTGGTCAATAGACTCGATGGTAGCGCAGAGTCAGGAAGTTAGGGGTGTTCCAACCCCATGCCTCGGAAAGCGCGTAAGGCCGTCGGTTAGACTAATATCTCACCGGTTGTGGTGGTTTACCGTTCTATGGGACTTTGATAGTGAGGGACTACAGAGTGCACTTGCACATTATAAGACTGTCTTGCGCAGATAGCCATTGTATGACCAATCTAAACGTAGTTGTCGTTTAGAATGGCCATACTTTCTGGCCAGCTAGTCATTATGTAGGGTTATTTTTCAAACAGTAGCCAAATTTTAAACTTAAGTTCAAATATATAAATAATAATATACTGTTTTTGCAGTTTTTGGTAATACGAGTAAATAACGCTTCTACTTTTATTTGAAATTATCCCAAATTGAATGTGATTTATGGGCAACAACGTTTTTGTCTACCGATCGACCCTTACGAATGTATGCGTACGCAGTAAAATCAGTTAAAATAATGCATTAACACGCATTTTAAATTAAAATAATGGAGGACAGAATTATTGAGACTTTTTTAAATTAATTTTTCTTCATCATTTGCCTTTATTACTTATTCTGAACCTTCTCTGCAAATTTGGCGGGTTACTGCAAAATAACACTGTATAAAAAACGTTAGATAGGTACCCCACACTAGGATTTTCTCCTGTACCGTAAAGACAGTTTACTAAACATAAATTGCACAACTACAAACATCCAGACCCGGAACAATTATTTGTAGGCCATATGAATATACTTGTTCCGTGCGTGATTCAACGCGGCACGCAACGCCACGACCCAATTCTAAAATCCCCTACGGCACGGAGCCGTCATCTTCGAATCGTTGTCATTTTTCGAATTACAAATTTAAAAATATGGGATTGTTTTATATCCAGTTACTTAATTTAGTTACTTAATTTATTATGAAACTAGCGATCGAAGCGCGGGCGAAGTCGCGGGGAACAGCTAGTTATAAATATAATTATACATTTATATAGGTACCTTCCTAATATTACTTATATTCATTCTGTCTATTGATGAAAACCCCATCAAAATCTGTTAATTAGTTTAAAAGATCTAAGCGTACAGATGGCGGGAAACGACATTTAAAGTTTTTTTTAACGCCCTCGCAATGGCCTTTGTGGGTGGAATTTCATAAAATCTGTTCTTGGTAAGTTTTAACATGCTAAAAAGAATATTCTGGCCAAATTTTATATCTATAAGAGCTATAGTTTGAAAATGGGATTTTTTAATTTTTTAATTAACGCCCCCGCAACCCTCTTGCGGGTTTCGTAAAATCCGTTCTTAGCTGACCCCTACCAGGTGAAAGGAATATTCCTACCAAATTTCAAGTCTCTAGGCCTTATGGTTCGAGAGATATCGTGATGAGTCGGTACATAGGTGGAAATCTCTTATATAATATTATGAAATACTGTTCGCGCCAAACACTTTCAAGGATTGACGCGAGAGGGCGCTCGGCGCGGTGCATTCATACCGGTTTGACTTTCGGTCGTGCGAAAAACGCCCAAGGGCAGTCAGTCGTCCTTAGGCAGTGCTCACGATTGGCACTCTGTCATTCTGTTAGGGAACTCGGAATAATTAGGTGCGGCCCGTAAATATACGGTCTAGGATTTTGTGACGCGCATTCCTGCTGGAGAGCTTCCCGGGACTTATTGGGTCCGACTCAGAACCTGTATAAGTGCATTCGACAATATTAGCTAGTGCGGCCTCTGATATTCTAGAACTAACTGTTGCAACGCGAAACGGTAGCGACCTTTGGTCCAGAGGCTCCGTGTGCGTTTTGTGCGGTAACCTTATACCCCGCGATAGTTAGTGGCTTCTGTAAGTTAGTTAATTGCACGATAGAGTTAATTGACTGTCATCGTGACGAAAGAGGAAAGTGATTGTGGTCCGGCGCCGAAGCAGTCTGAAGCGGTGCAGCATTTTGGAGCAGCCTGGAACTCGGCCGCGGCTGGTCGCCTATGCTTGACAAGGCCCCAAACATTCACACCTCACTGTACACTACTCGCCATCCACTATTACACACACTCACGGCCTGCCCAAGCCTTAGTGCGAAGTTAGCTTCGGATAATGGTAAGTACTATGTCTTTCTAACGTCCTCCCATCTGGTTTATTGTAATTAGGAATTTCCACGTGGCCACATTGAGGCCCGACCTACGTCTGCTCGGGAAGTCTTCAGCTCATGGGCCCCTGAGGGTTTGACCCTTTAAGGGAGCAGCCGTAGGCTGTAACAAACTGGTAGCAGAGCGTGGTTCCGGGTTCGATTCCCCGGTCGATCCCGACCATAGTGTTCGATAAAAATTAAACAATTCTGGTGGCAGGGAGCGTTGGTTTGATTGGTTTAATTTGTATCTACAATCACGCCCGTCCGTAATACGTAAAAATATTTTTTTGTACGTAATAATAAAATTATTTCCCTTTGTTGTTTGCTGCTTGCCTTTTTTTTTGGTTAGTAGGTAGTTTGAAAAGCCGCGCCCTAGGTTGCGCAAGCGGGAGTTTTTCTAGAGATATACGTCATGTAGGTAGATGGTTATTTTTACGTAATCGGTTAATTATCGTTATCGGATAGTTGTAGTGGATTACTTATCGAAGGGTCGATTTCCGAGCTAGGCATTTTTTGTTGATCGACCGTGATGTGTATCTTCGTTTATACTGTAATTTTATTTGAACTAAAGAGTAGTAATTGTATTTGTGCAATTTGAATTTAACTTGATTTGATCGCACTAGTATTTGTTATTTGTTAATTTGATTTGTGTCTTTTCTTTTGTGCTAACTTGTATTTGGTTGATACGTAGTAATTCGTATTTGTGTAATTTCTATTCAACGCGATTTGATAGGAACTGCATTTATTAACTGTTAATTTTTCTTGTCTTTTTTGTTTGTTATCTTTGTAATTTGTGCTCGAGCCGCGTCGTAATTTGTATTTAATAGTGATGTCATCGCCCAAGCTACTGATCCGTTGTCTGCGGACTGAGTTGCGCTGGGCCACAAGCGCCCATGCTTTGATAGGTCGACCGGATAGGGTCCATAACTTGATGAAGCGGTTCGAGCAGGTGGATGCTCGAAGGGCCGCAGTGGAGGAGGCTTACGCTGAGCTCGAGGATTCGGATGTGGAGAAGGGAGTCCTGGACTCCTGCTTCGCGGACTATGAGCAGTTCTTGTGGCTCACGGACGAGTTGATCGAGGCTGAAGGCAGGTATGCCGAGGAGGCGCGTGAAGCTCGGATGAGTGACCTGTCCGAGTCCTCTCTGATGCAGCTTCAGCCGGAGCTGTTGGGACGACTCCCAACTCTGGACCTGCTAAAGTTCTCCGGGGTCCTTTCCGAATGGCTGACCTTCGTTGGTCTTTTCGACAGCCTAGTGGACGCCCGGAGTGACCTGACCTCGAGCCAAAAGATGGCGTACCTCCTGGCCTCACTGGAGGGGGAGGCCCTGAGCGTCGTCGGCCACTTGAGATTGTCGGACGACGCCTACCAGACTGCTCGTGACCTCCTAGCCAGAAGATACGCCAACGTCCGGCGAATTGCGGACGAACATGTTAAGCAGCTTCTAAGCCTCCCGCTGCTTAGTGACCGGGCCAGACTGCGGCCGGACCTGTTAGATCTCGTCTTGGTGACCTGTAATACGTTGAGGCGGCTAGATTTACCAGTGGGCGAATGGGCTTTTTTGTTGCTCCGCATCGTGCTGTCCCGTCTACCTCTCGACCTTCGAATCCATTTTGAGGAGAGGTACGGCGGGGACGAGGCCTCCTATATTCCGCCCTTCTATGACCTGCTGCGGTTTTTGGAGGAGCAGTGCCGGCAGATAGAGAGCGCGGCGGGCACCGTTGACGACTTACGAGCCGTGCCCAGTGAGAGGCTGAATCCTCCAGGCAAGTCGTCGTCAACCCCCCCCTGCTCCTATTGTCGAGCATCTGATCATCGGGTAACGTCGTGCCCGAAATTATTAGGTAAGCCGGTTTCAGCGAGGCGAACTATCGCCAAGGAGCGCCGCTGGTGCTGTTCATGTTTGGTAGGGCACCTCCAGCGAGACTGTCCGCATCGGCGGCCCTGTCTGCATTGCCAGGGCAATCATCATGCAGTTTTGTGCCTGGGTGCGAACGGCGTCTCCTCTCGGGACTCTGCCGGGCCCTCGACCCCCACGGGCGGGGGCGCTCGGCCGCGCCCTCTGCTGGGTGACTCTCGGCGCCCGCCGGCCAGCCACCAGGCCCCTGAGTTTGAAAGGGGTCCCTCCCCCAGTCGGGAGGTAATTCCCCCAGGGGCGGGGGTGTCATCACCCCCCCTCAACGTGTGTAGAGGAACTTCACGGCCACTCATCGGTCCGCTGGACTTTTCTCACTCCCGTTAGCTGAGTGGCCGCGACTGGTGTACCACTGTTCCCCATTTGATGGAGGCAGCCCTGGCTAGCTGCCCCCTTAGCTCCCACCACGGCCACCTCCACTGAGCCTTAAGCCGTCAACAGTCCACTTGTCAAAATGTTCTGTTGCCGACGGCCTCAGTGAAGGCGTACAACCCGAGTGGCGACTGTTAGCGGTTGTGCTCTATTGATTTCGGGTTCACGCCATGTGGCCTCCCCTTGGTGGTGGGAAGATTAGGGCCCCTCTGGAGCGTTAAATCACGCTGTCAAGGGGTATTAGATTTGGTTTGGTCGAGCACTTAGTCAAAAAATACTTGAATTAAAATTAAAAATTGCTTTGGGCTTTCCGCGAAATTTTCCTATTTGTAGCCGTTTAAATTAAAAGAATTGAATTTAATCTACTTCTTTAAATGCTACTGCATTTGTTTTGTACATATATTTAATCACTGTATTTGATTGTTGCGTCTGTTTGCTGAAAGGAAATTGAATGGCGCGCTATTTGAAAAATTATGTAACATATACATAGATAGTGTTTAATCATTTTGCTTTGCGAAGAAGTAGGGCTGTCCCTTACGTTATCGTTTTGTTTAATTTGCAAGTTGACCTATGCGCATCGGTGATTAATTTGGTTGAATTAATTCTGTAGTTGAACATTGATGCTTTTGAAAAATTAGTTGAAATATGAGCATAGGACTACTTGCCTAACAGGCTAGCTAGTTTTGGAGATTATCAGATTGAAATCAGCTGCCGCACTATTTTAGTAAATGATAATATGGTGGGTGGCCTGGCTAGGCCTACTTGTTGAAAATTCATACTAGGGACTATCTGTGCGTTTCGTTCGGCTCTCCACAGACGACGTTCATGTGGAATTTGTGGGTGCTCTCTGCACTGAAGCTTAGGAGGCCGCTCGGGGCCGCTTCGTGTCGCGTCGCTGTTTGCAGAGCTGATCCGGTCGGATTGCGGAACTAATCATAGGGGCACAGATAGGTGTTTGAAAGAGGTCGTCGGACTTCTGTCCAGTACAGGACTTGTTAAAGTGCTGCGATGCCCAGGAGGGGCATCCAGTGGAGGCTGACACATTAGGGCTATTTTTTGAGGCGCTGGTTAGGGTTGCAAGATCTGATGGGGTGCCTAAGGTGGCCTAGTTTGGTTGTAGATTCGGTCTTGCAACTTGCCTTCGCGACCTTGTCCCGCTGACCGGTTTGCTCGCGGACCTAAATCCTTATGTCCGGGACGGGGGTTTGTTCGCGCCAAACACTTTCAAGGATTGACGCGAGAGGGCGCTCGGCGCGGTGCATTCATACCGGTTTGACTTTCGGTCGTGCGAAAAACGCCCAAGGGCAGTCAGTCGTCCTTAGGCAGTGCTCACGATTGGCACTCTGTCATTCTGTTAGGGAACTCGGAATAATTAGGTGCGGCCCGTAAATATACGGTCTAGGATTTTGTGACGCGCATTCCTGCTGGAGAGCTTCCCGGGACTTATTGGGTCCGACTCAGAACCTGTATAAGTGCATTCGACAATATTAGCTAGTGCGGCCTCTGATATTCTAGAACTAACTGTTGCAACGCGAAACGGTAGCGACCTTTGGTCCAGAGGCTCCGTGTGCGTTTTGTGCGGTAACCTTATACCCCGCGATAGTTAGTGGCTTCTGTAAGTTAGTTAATTGCACGATAGAGTTAATTGACTGTCATCGTGACGAAAGAGGAAAGTGATTGTGGTCCGGCGCCGAAGCAGTCTGAAGCGGTGCAGCATTTTGGAGCAGCCTGGAACTCGGCCGCGGCTGGTCGCCTATGCTTGACAAAGCCCCAAACATTCACACCTCACTGTACACTACTCGCCATCCACTATTACACACACTCACGGCCTGCCCAAGCCTTAGTGCGAAGTTAGCTTCGGATAATGGTAAGTACTATGTCTTTCTAACGTCCTCCCATCTGGTTTATTGTAATTAGGAATTTCCACGTGGCCACATTGAGGCCCGACCTACGTCTGCTCGGGAAGTCTTCAGCTCATGGGCCCCTGAGGGTTTGACCCTTTAAGGGAGCAGCCGTAGGCTGTAACAAACTGGTAGCAGAGCGTGGTTCCGGGTTCGATTCCCCGGTCGATCCCGACCATAGTGTTCGATAAAAATTAAACAATTCTGGTGGCAGGGAGCGTTGGTTTGATTGGTTTAATTTGTATCTACAATCACGCCCGTCCGTAATACGTAAAAATATTTTTTTGTACGTAATAATAAAATTATTTCCCTTTGTTGTTTGCTGCTTGCCTTTTTTTTTGGTTAGTGGGTAGTTTGAAAAGCCGCGCCCTAGGTTGCGCAAGCGGGAGTTTTTCTAGAGATATACGTCATGTAGGTAGATGGTTATTTTTACGTAATCGGTTAATTATCGTTATCGGATAGTTGTAGTGGATTACTTATCGAAGGGTCGATTTCCGAGCTAGGCATTTTTTGTTGATCGACCGTGATGTGTATCTTCGTTTATACTGTAATTTTATTTGAACTAAAGAGTAGTAATTGTATTTGTGCAATTTGAATTTAACTTGATTTGATCGCACTAGTATTTGTTATTTGTTAATTTGATTTGTGTCTTTTCTTTTGTGCTAACTTGTATTTGGTTGATACGTAGTAATTCGTATTTGTGTAATTTCTATTCAACGCGACTTGATAGGAACTGCATTTATTAACTGTTAATTTTTCTTGTCTTTTTTGTTTGTTATCTTTGTAATTTGTGCTCGAGCCGCGTCGTAATTTGTATTTAATAGTGATGTCATCGCCCAAGCTACTGATCCGTTGTCTGCGGACTGAGTTGCGCTGGGCCACAAGCGCCCATGCTTTGATAGGTCGACCGGATAGGGTCCATAACTTGATGAAGCGGTTCGAGCAGGTGGATGCTCGAAGGGCCGCAGTGGAGGAGGCTTACGCTGAGCTCGAGGATTCGGATGTGGAGAAGGGAGTCCTGGACTCCTGCTTCGCGGACTATGAGCAGTTCTTGTGGCTCACGGACGAGTTGATCGAGGCTGAAGGCAGGTATGCCGAGGAGGCGCGTGAAGCTCGGATGAGTGACCTGTCCGAGTCCTCTCTGATGCAGCTACAGCCGGAGCTGTTGGGACGACTCCCAACTCTGGACCTGCTAAAGTTCTCCGGGGTCCTTTCCGAATGGCTGACCTTCGTTGGTCTTTTCGACAGCCTAGTGGACGCCCGGAGTGACCTGACCTCGAGCCAAAAGATGGCGTACCTCCTGGCCTCACTGGAGGGGGAGGCCCTGAGCGTCGTCGGCCACTTGAGATTGTCGGACGACGCCTACCAGACTGCTCGTGACCTCCTAGCCAGAAGATACGCCAACGTCCGGCGAATTGCGGACGAACATGTTAAGCAGCTTCTAAGCCTCCCGCTGCTTAGTGACCGGGCCAGACTGCGGCCGGACCTGTTAGATCTCGTCTTGGTGACCTGTAATACGTTGAGGCGGCTAGATTTACCAGTGGGCGAATGGGCTTTTTTGTTGCTCCGCATCGTGCTGTCCCGTCTACCTCTCGACCTTCGAATCCATTTTGAGGAGAGGTACGGCGGGGACGAGGCCTCCTATATTCCGCCCTTCTATGACCTGCTGCGGTTTTTGGAGGAGCAGTGCCGGCAGATAGAGAGCGCGGCGGGCACCGTTGACGACTTACGAGCCGTGCCCAGTGAGAGGCTGAATCCTCCAGGCAAGTCGTCGTCAACCCCCCCCTGCTCCTATTGTCGAGCATCTGATCATCGGGTAACGTCGTGCCCGAAATTATTAGGTAAGCCGGTTTCAGCGAGGCGAACTATCGCCAAGGAGCGCCGCTGGTGCTGTTCATGTTTGGTAGGGCACCTCCAGCGAGACTGTCCGCATCGGCGGCCCTGTCTGCATTGCCAGGGCAATCATCATGCAGTTTTGTGCCTGGGTGCGAACGGCGTCTCCTCTCGGGACTCTGCCGGGCCCTCGACCCCCACGGGCGGGGGCGCTCGGCCGCGCCCTCTGCTGGGTGACTCTCGGCGCCCGCCGGCCAGCCACCAGGCCCCTGAGTTTGAAAGGGGTCCCTCCCCCGACCAGTCGGGGGGTAATTCCCCCAGGGGCGGGGGTGTCATCACCCCCCCTCAACGTGTGTAGAGGAACTTCACGGCCACTCATCGGTCCGCTGGACTTTTCTCACTCCCGTTAGCTGAGTGGCCGCGACTGGTGTACCACTGTTCCCCATTTGATGGAGGCAGCCCTGGCTAGCTGCCCCCTTAGCTCCCCTCACGGCCACCTCCACTGAGCCTTAAGCCGTCAACAGTCCACTTGTCAAAATGTTCTGTTGCCGACGGCCTCAGTGAAGGCGTACAACCCGAGTGGCGACTGTTAGCGGTTGTGCTCTATTGATTTCGGGTTCACGCCATGTGGCCTCCCCTTGGTGGTGGGAAGATTAGGACCCCTCTGGAGCGTTAAATCACGCTGTCAAGGGGTATTAGATTTGGTTTGGTCGAGCACTTAGTCAAAAAATACTTGAATTAAAATTAAAAATTGCTTTGGGCTTTCCGCGAAATTTTCCTATTTGTAGCGGTTTAAATTAAAAGAATTGAATTTAATCTACTTCTTTAAATGCTACTGCATTTGTTTTGTACATATATTTAATCACTGTATTTGATTGTTGCGTCTGTTTGCTGAAAGGAAATTGAATGGCGCGCTATTTGAAAAATTATGTAACATATACATAGATAGTGTTTAATCATTTTGCTTTGCGAAGAAGTAGGGCTGTCCCTTACGTTATCGTTTTGTTTAATTTGCAAGTTGACCTATGCGCATCGGTGATTAATTTGGTTGAATTAATTCTGTAGTTGAACATTGATGCTTTTGAAAAATTAGTTGAAATATGAGCATAGGACTACTTGCCTAACAGGCTAGCTAGTTTTGGAGATTATCAGATTGAAATCAGCTGCCGCACTATTTTAGTAAATGATAATATGGTGGGTGGCCTGGCTAGGCCTACTTGTTGAAAATTCATACTAGGGACTATCTGTGCGTTTCGTTCGGCTCTCCACAGACGACGTTCATGTGGAATTTGTGGGTGCTCTCTGCACTGAAGCTTAGGAGGCCGCTCGGGGCCGCTTCGTGTCGCGTCGCTGTTTGCAGAGCTGATCCGGTCGGATTGCGGAACTAATCATAGGGGCACAGATAGGTGTTTGAAAGAGGTCGTCGGACTTCTGTCCAGTACAGGACTTGTTAAAGTGCTGCGATGCCCAGGAGGGGCATCCAGTGGAGGCTGACACATTAGGGCTATTTTTTGAGGCGCTGGTTAGGGTTGCAAGATCTGATGGGGTGCCTAAGGTGGCCTAGTTTGGTTGTAGATTCGGTCTTGCAACTTGCCTTCGCGACCTTGTCCCGCTGACCGGTTTGCTCGCGGACCTAAATCCTTATGTCCGGGACGGGGGTTTGTTCGCGCCAAACACTTTCAAGGATTGACGCGAGAGGGCGCTCGGCGCGGTGCATTCATACCGGTTTGACTTTCGGTCGTGCGAAAAACGCCCAAGGGCAGTCAGTCGTCCTTAGGCAGTGCTCACGATTGGCACTCTGTCATTCTGTTAGGGAACTCGGAATAATTAGGTGCGGCCCGTAAATATACGGTCTAGGATTTTGTGACGCGCATTCCTGCTGGAGAGCTTCCCGGGACTTATTGGGTCCGACTCAGAACCTGTATAAGTGCATTCGACAATATTAGCTAGTGCGGCCTCTGATATTCTAGAACTAACTGTTGCAACGCGAAACGGTAGCGACCTTTGGTCCAGAGGCTCCGTGTGCGTTTTGTGCGGTAACCTTATACCCCGCGATAGTTAGTGGCTTCTGTAAGTTAGTTAATTGCACGATAGAGTTAATTGACTGTCATCGTGACGAAAGAGGAAAGTGATTGTGGTCCGGCGCCGAAGCAGTCTGAAGCGGTGCAGCATTTTGGAGCAGCCTGGAACTCGGCCGCGGCTGGTCGCCTATGCTTGACAAGGCCCCAAACATTCACACCTCACTGTACACTACTCGCCATCCACTATTACACACACTCACGGCCTGCCCAAGCCTTAGTGCGAAGTTAGCTTCGGATAATGGTAAGTACTATGTCTTTCTAACGTCCTCCCATCTGGTTTATTGTAATTAGAAATTTCCACGTGGCCACATTGAGGCCCGACCTACGTCTGCTCGGGAAGTCTTCAGCTCATGGGCCCCTGAGGGTTTGACCCTTTAAGGGAGCAGCCGTAGGCCGTAACAAATACATTTATTATTTGAGTAGATTTATAACACTTTTACAGTATCAACGGACGCCTTGTTTACACCATTATCTATCTGTATTACCATTAAAGGCTATCAACAAAAGTCCACTGTTAAACCACCCACTCGTACTGCCTCACAGGATAATATTCCCATATTTGCATTGATATAATTTGAACACGTTGCTGCCTATTTCCTGGGTTCTTTCCCTCTGTCATCTGTTACGACACCCACGGGATGATTATGGGGTAGTAGATATTCTTACAACGCCACTACACGATACCTAACTTTATCATCACTAGCAGTTCCCAAAACTGAACTTGTATCTCATATAAATGTTTAGTAACTGTTTTGTTTTAGACGATATAATATAAGCTAAATATAAGCTAAAATGCAGAACTCTTCAAGAAGGATAGTGGACAAAAACAAAAGCAAAGAAATAGTCAAAGATGATGTATCAGGATCATCTAGAAAGTCGCAGGAGGAAAGGTTAAAGAAGAGCGCGCCCACACCTCGAAACTATGTACAGAAAACTACACCCACTGATATATATGGTAAAAAGAAACCAAATGTTTTACAAGCTCCAAAAAAAGGCGGCGTCTTCGTTATCTACACATAGAAGTAAAAATGTATCACCAATGAAAGATTTATTAAAATCTTCGCCGTCTTCCGTGAGTAATATTAGTAGCGGAAGGAGTTCTTCAAAAATGGCGATTGAAAAAAGAGTCGAAGCAAAAGCTAATATACCATCGTCCAAGAAAAGCACTCCACGCACTGTTAAAGCTCCGCCACCATTTAACGTCACTGTAAATTCGCCCGTGTCGAAGCGGAAACCAAGTATAGATTTGAATAAGGAAAAATGTCATTTGAACACTGATAACAAAATCAGACATGTAACTAATGCATCAGTTAATGAAGATCAGGGTAAAAATAAAATGACGGATATAATATTTTTACGACAGCGTTCTAAAACTCGGACTTTAGATGAAAATGAAGTTAAAGTATTGAAGCCTGATATTGTAGATAATAACGCAGAAATGCAAAATTTATCACGGAGACTGAGTGCTAAGCCGAAGTTATTTTATGTGGACTTAAACAGTGAACAAGCAAAGGTAATTAATCCATTCCATGAACTCTAATTTCATTTGGGTGGCAAAGCAAGTTCTGTCGGAGAAGTTACAGATATGTTACCAGTAGGCAGTTTCTATTAAGAATGACGGTGCCTATTTGAAACGTTGTTTCGTCAATTGAATTTTGTTAACTGCATCAGCATCTTTTATTCAAATTTCATTCCGATTTAAATAAACGATTTGAAAAGTCTGTTATGAGGAGTAAAAAATGTGCGCTTGTATTTCTTCTTTATTACGCTTTTATAGCAAAGCCATTATTTATATTAACGAGATCTATTTCCTCTAATTTTGATTAAAACCGTAGTCTTTCATCTAAATGCTTGTTTTCGACTTGAATAAAATTTGTTTGCTGCACAGTGTAAAAAAGACAATGATCTGCCAGTCTTTCCATTCCATTCATTCTGTTTATTTTAAACAGTTTGGGATCATTTAAAACTACAGCCATAGTTTTTTTATTAATTAGGCCGAAAAAGAAAAACCTAGCGAGGAGGAGGAAGTAAGTAATGAGGATGATTTTGAAAGTTACGAGTCAGACTTCAAGTCCTATCACAGTGAGACTCCAAGTGAAAAAGACTTAAGTGCCACTGACGAAGAGCAAAATGACGGGGCAATTGAAAATAATAATTTAGTAATAGAGGATGAAAATAGTGCAAAAGATGTGAAAGATGAAGAGAAGATGTTAGACTCAGGTAAGAGATAAAGCATTTAGGAGGTTTACATTAAAAGAAATTCAAATGTGTGCATTTTAGCCATAAAACATACAATTTATAAATACTTATTACTTTCATAGTACACGTTTATACGTGGTAGAGCCATGCTGCAGCTATATTAATTGTATAGTTGTAGCACGAATGCGGCGGCTCAACCGGAGAAGGACCACGCTCTCACAGAATTCCAGCATGAAATAGCAGCTTAATGCTTCTGTGTTTCATATGGTGAGTGTAGAGAACCGGAGACCCTTTTTACTAGAAAAGAGGCATTCCATCTTAGTCCTTACTATTTTGATTCGCAAACGAGGATATATGTAGCTGTTTATGGGCCTCAGCAACTACTTATCATCAGGTGGACTGCGTTTGCTTGTCACCGTTTTCCTATAAAAAAAAACCATTTTCATAACAGAAAGAAATAGTTCGTGCAGGAACATGTATCAGGCAGCAGCATCTTCGTGAAAACGACTCAAAATAATAAAATACTGCGGTTGTTAACCCGTAATCCCAAGTGCCGCAACTATGGCCTTTATCACCCCTATGAGGCAATCTATGGGGTGGCCTAAGTTCACCAGTGGAGTTTTAGAAGTCTGTAATGAAATGATAGAAAAATTACACAGTTACGGAGTGTTTCCCACCAGCAGTGATTCCTTCCAATTACATAATCGCACTGCAGCTCGTCACGATCGGCATTGATGTTTTCATATTCAACTGTCAATAGAATCTGTACATTAGAAATTCAAGCAACATATCAGTTTAAAGCCACGTCTTCAGTTTGTGGTTTCTTTAACAATGGCTGTATCCTAAAGTAGACTTAGTGATGTTGTCTATCACCTTAGGTGAAAGAAATAAGTACGTAGAATATTAATATTACTTTTAGGTGAAAGAAATGAGTACGTAGAATTTTTATATTGCAAAAAAGCTAAAATTACACTTACAGCCTATATACGCCCCAATGCTGGGCACAGGCCTCCTCTCATTTCTGAGAGGGTTACGTAGACTTCTTTTATTGTAAACATTAATTAATTAAAGAAGTTGTTAATTACTCGACAACAGTGCCACCTATCGGGTTCTGATTCAGTTCATTAATTTTTTGACAGTAAATCAAGATGTATTGTGAATATGAGTAAGTTTGGTCTATAAATATAGAATTTGTTAAAAACCTTACTAAAGATCCTAGCATAGGTATGAACCATCGTCTCAACAAAACAAATATATTGTGTGAATATGATCAAAATTGGCCTACTCGTTTAAGGGCTACACAATCACTAACAGATGCACCAACGATAAATAAAGATTGAGTAGAGATTGCTAAAAATGTCAAATGTTCTGGAAGTTTTGTTTAATAACCATTTAGCATGTAATATGAAAATCCTTGTTTGTGTTTTATATAACTCTAAATCCACCTAGGTAGCTATGATCTCCGAGATCTGCAACGATCTACTCAGAAGGTGAAGCCAGCCGCGCTGAATTTCATCTTGGAAGGATCAGAGGATAGTGATAAGAAGCCCTCGTTGACAGATGAAAGATTTCAAGAAATGTCGAGCTCTAGCACCGTGTCTAGTATGAAGACAGTGCACATCGATGTTTTGGACAGGTACCTTCTTCTTCTTTTCAGTCGCTCATAAAAATCCACAGTCTAGCATGAGTCTATTTTCTTGTAGAGGAAGTTTTATCTTAATTGTTAGGCTTGACAGGCGAATTGCCGTTCGCAGTACTAGAATACGAGATAGTATTACGCTGCAGCTGTAATATGGTTGCAGCACAAATAAGTAAGCTCGGCCGGAGACAACCCACGCTCTCACTGTATACCAGCTTGATTTTTTTTTATAGAATAAGGAGACAAACAAGCATACAGTCCAGTGGTAAGTGGATACTGTGGCTCATAGATATCTATATCAATCCTCGATAAAGAATCAAAATGCAGTTGACACCGGAGACGCCTGAGGTCTCCGGTGCTCTACACTCATCATGCGAAACACAGCAGCATTAATCTGCTATTTTACGCTGGTATTCTGTGAGGCTTGGTTCTTCCACGGTCAAGCCGACCCATTCGTGCTACAACTATAGTATGGCTGCGGCATGGCTCTACCACGTGCATCAATAGCAGCTTAATGTGAGTGTACAGAACCGGAGACCCTTTTTACTAGTAACGAGGCATTCTATCTTAGTCCCCAGGGGTGACAACGCATCTGCAATTTGATAGTTAATCGAGTATTGTTATAGACGTAAATAGGCCACAGCATTCACTTATTATCAGGTGGACTGTGTGCTCGATTGTCTGTCACCTCGCACTTTTGACGCTGCACTACTATCGGAAGCCACAAGATTTTTGTGGCGTATCATGTACGAGTACATTGTCATCTCTTGCGACACCCATAGAATGAAATGGGTTAATCTTGTATCCTTGTAATCCGCGGCACGGTAAAGCCTCCAATTCGTTAAGTGTTTATCATTAAAGTCGACTAAGATATCCAATTAAGTGAAATCTATTACATAATGAGGTAACTATTTCGATGTATATACTCGTGTGTGCACGAATATATCGGCACGATAGGAAAATGGTCATGTGAATTAGAGCATTATTCTACTGTTTTGTAAGGAGGCATTACAGTATCTTCATCCTAAGGGGTGACAATGCATTTGAATTTAGATTCTTGATCGAGGATAGATGTAGTTGTCTATGGACAAGCATTCACCTACGCTGTGTGTTCCTTTGTCTACACCAATAAAATTGTTAATACTCGTACCAATTTTAAGTGCCGATTACGTGTTTTACGATGAAGGAAAACATAGTAAGGAAACGCATGTCTGAGAAATTATAAAACACTACGAATATAATATATGAAGGCTACCTGTGTGTTATATATATATACTCCTTAGTTAAATATTAATGTGAGTGTAAGCGCTCAATGCCAGATTCTTCAAAGTCAGTGTGTGCTGATAATATTATACCACCACCAAAACTCTATGACAGTGCCATAGCAGAGGATATTAAAATAATAAATAACTCAAATATTACTAAAAATAATATAATTGTTTATAGCGATGACATGGGGATGAAAATCTAGGCATAACTTTAAATAACTCTTTAAAGGGACAAAAAGTTACAAATTGCTGCATGCCTGGAGCATCTTTTAGTGACATCCTAAATAAAATTAATGTTACTAAATTTTGCCCAAATAGTACAATAATAATTTTTGTTGGTAGAAGAGGCAGTGTAAACAACAAACAGTTATTAAGATATATTGAACAACTTAATAACTTAAATGTACACAAAATTGTCTTGTTCACACTGCCATATACAGGGATTGCCACAAGAAAATAATTTAAGACATAATTTAAATATACAAATGCATAATTTAATATGTAATAATAATTTAAATTTGACATATAATTGTAATGATAATAATCATAAATTTCATGTAATTGACATAAATCATTTAACAAAAAAGTTTTGGACAAAAGATAGGTATTACCTATCCAAATATAATTTAAGACTGATAGCAAATGTGCTATCTTATTATTTACTTTTTAACTCAGCCAAGTTTTTGGCTACCAAGACTGATTTTATTGAGCATAATCATTTGACATTTAATTTGGAATCAGTTCCAACTAATTTAAATTAGTGAATGTGACAATAGAGGCAATCTCTAGCAATAATAAGAGTTTAATTAATTTTGAATACAGCCCACAAATAAGTAATAAAAATTGTTTACACCTGGTGCATCAAAATATACAAGGCATGTTGGGCAAAGAATTGGAAGTTGAATTGTTTTTAAATAGTAACAATATACACATCCTTTTTATTACTGAACATTGGCTAAAAGATTATAATTTCATGTTTAATTTCAGAAATCACCAGGTGGTCAGTTCCTTCAATAGAGAAAAAAGTTTACGTGGTGGCTCCTTAATATTAGCAGATAAATCATTATTATATAAAGAACGTAAGGATATTGTGAGCCTCTCTGTTGAACGAACTGTAGAAATGGCTTGTGTCGAGCTCGAGCACCTCATTGTTGTAAGTGTTTACAGACCCCCATGTGCTACTTATGACCATTTTGAAAGGATTGTGGAAGAAGTTTTACTGAAACTTAGTAAACAGAACAAGTCTGTTGTAATGTGTGGAGACTTTAATATCAATCTCCTTGAAACTTCTTCCATTAGTATTAAGTTTCGCTCATTGTTTAAATCGTATAATCTTGTAAATTTATTCTTAGAACCAACACGTATTGTTGGGCCTAGTGCGACCTGTATAGATAACATTTTTACAGATGTTAAGCTCTTGCATAAATCAATTATTCAAAATTTAAGTTCAGATCACTGTGGACAGTTAGTATCACTTCCTTACTTACACAAAAAACAGAAAAATAAGAAAGTTGTGTTTGTTCCAATAAATGAACATCGCTTGGAGAGGTTTAGAAGTAATATAATAAAAAGACTTCCATCACTTTCGTTTAAAAATAGTGCTAAATATTTGTATGCTACATTATTTAAAATTATAAGTTGTGAATTTAGTAGAATATTTACTTCTAAAACTTTCTCTTTTAACAGTCGCAAATCATTTAATGAATGGGCGACAGTAGGAATTTATAAAAGTAGGCGAAGGTTATACGAGCTTTATGATGAAAGATCATATAATAGTAGTGTTATATTTGGAGATTATGTAAAAACATATTCTAAAATATTTAAAAAAGTGTGCTCCACTCCACGGCTTTACATTTAAGCAACAAAATTAAAACTGCATCCGATAAAATTAAAATGACCTGGAGAATAATAAATAGTGAAACGGGCAAGGTCAAACCGCGCAACTCGGATTTTCAATTGAATATTAACAATAATTTAAAGCGATCTGATCAAGAAGTTGCTATGGCTTTTGAGAAACATTTTACTGATGTTCCTTTTTTGACAACAAAATCATTAAATTCTTCTCCTACTGTCGCCGAATCATTGCTCAAACAAAATGTAAAGGCTTGTTCAAATACTTTTAAATTCCATAGAGTACTGCCAAAAGATATCGTTAAATATTTTAAAACTATTGATGTTAAGAAAACGGCAGACTTATGGGGGATTTCCGTTAAAGTTATTTTATCTATAATAGATATATTAGCACCTTATCTAGCCACTATATTTAATATAAGCGTCGAATCTGGTGTGTTTCCTGATTTAATGAAACATAGTAAAGTCATACCTAAATTTAAATCTGTTAGTACATTAGACCCCGCCAATTTTAGACCAATTTCTGTACTACCAACATTAAGTAAAATTAGCTACAGTACATTAAGCTACAGTACTATGGTGTCAAGAACACAGCGCTTAAACTTATTAATTCATATTTAAGTAATAGAAAACAGAAGGTTATTATCAATGGTAAAAGTTCTTCCGGGTCACCTGTACTAATGGGTGTTCCTCAGGGCTCGATTCTCGGCCCATTCCTGTTTCTGGTGTATATTAATGACTTACCTCACCTTATAGGGGATAGTCATGATATAGTATCATTTACTGATGATACTTCCTTGATTTTTAAACTTAAACGTCAATCATTTAAATGTGACGAAGTGAATAATGCTATATCAAAATTAGTGCATTGGTTTAACGTTTATAATCTGCATTTGAACGGAAATAAAACTAATTGTGTTAAATTTACAACAACGAATGTTAAAAATCTGAATACCAATATGTTTTTAAATGGGGAGGAATTGAGCCCTGTTGTATCCACTGTTTTTCTTGGCATCACTCTTGACGCAAAGCTTCAGTGGGGCCCCCATATATCCAAATTAGCAAGCAGACTGAGTTCTGCAGCCTATGCTGTAAAAAAGATTAGAGGTCTCACTAGTCTCGAGACAGCTAGATTAGTTTATTTTAGTTATTTCCATAGCATAATGTCTTATGGGATTTTGCTATGGGGAAATGCGGCTGATTCAGAAACTATTTTTGTTTTACAGAAGAGGGCCATTAGAGCTATTTACAATCTAAAACCGAGAGAGTCTCTTAGAGATAAATTTAAAGAAATTAATATATTAACTTTGGCCTCTCAGTATATTTACGAAAATTTAATGTATGTTCACAAAAACAAAGATAGTTTTAGTAAAAAAAGTGATATACATTCTGTAAACACTAGGAACAAACACAAGCTAGTGATGCCAGTTTCTCGACTCCACAGAGGCAGTAATTCATTCTTGGGGCAGTGTATACGCTATTACACCAAGGTCCCGGAAAGTGTACAGGTTCTCTCTATTACCAAGTTTAAATGTTTTATTAAGCTGAAACTGTATAAAAAGGGTTATTATAGTATAAATGAATACATGGTTGATAATAACCCCTGGGAATGAGGTGGTCGCTTCCAAGCAGTTTCTAAAATAAATTTTGTAAATAGTTCGTAATCATTTATATTGTAAAATTTATTTAAAAAAAAAGTCCCGCTGGGTTTCTTGCTGGTTCTTCCCAGAACAGAGGGTTTTTTTTCGAACCAGTGGTAAAGTAAAAAATGACTTTCAATAAGAATTACACATGTAATGTATATTGAATAAAAAATATTCTATTCTATTCTATTCTATATAATTATATTGCAATTTTCGAATCGACATTGCGGCGGACTCTTCCTTACCTACATTAAAATTTCTTAGGTGTGAGAAGCTCTGTCTAGCTGTGGGGTGAATATAGACAGGTCCCATTTTTACTTTTACTTTGTCATCGGCGGTGTCTGGGCAGTAACTAATAAAAAGAAAGGTTTAGAAAAAAAGCGGGAATACCTAAGTCCATCGCATTGGTTTGGTGAGGTTTATCGGAGTATAAATTCAAGTCTTACTTCTTTAAATAGAATAATATACAACAATATAAATTTTATACGTGGTAGAGTCACGCTTCAGCTATATTATGATTGTAGCACGAATGGGTCTGCTCGACTGGGGAAGGACCACGCTCTTGCAGAATACCAGCGTAAAATAGCAGCTTAATGCTGCTGTGTTTCGTATGGTGAGTATAGAGCATGAATTTGCTTCATGGTGTAGAGAACTGGATACCCTTTTTACTGGAAAAGAGGCATTCCATCTTAGTCCTCACGACTGACAACGCATCTGAATTTTGACTCGCAAACGAGGATAGATGTAGATGTCTATTGGCCACAGCAACCACTTACCATCAGGTGGACTGTGTGCTCGCTTATCACCCTTATCCTATAAAAAAAATACAGACAAAATCCTTTAATGTTTTTCTTTACTGACAAGTTCGTAATACGGTGTTGGTACCGACTTTGTTATATGGCAGCGAAACCTGGGTATGCCAGAAGAAGCATAAAAGTAAGTTGAATGCAGTGGAGATGCGATCTCTTCGTAAAATGTGCGGCGTTACCATGGCCGAACGAAAGCGAAACGAAGAGATTCGCAATATGGCAGGTTTGAAAACCTGCCATATTGCGAATTGAACTTAAACAAAGAGCGCAAGATATTTTAAGTATGATATCATTGCACGAAATGACGTACATGCTGTTCGAACTGGCACCAGCCTATTTCGTACGATTAGTATATGATAACATATGGTAAAGGTAATTGCACACAAATTGCAGTGCAAATTTTTGATGATGGTATTACCGAGGAAGTACAAATAGAAGAAATTTCCTATGACAACAAATGGACTCAGCTTCCAGTAAAATTTTCAAAACATGAAGTTTATTTAAATGCTAATATAGCAAATCGTAAAGAAAACGATTATTTTTTTAGAAAATTGTCGATGTTAGAAAATCAGAAGACCGAAGACCGCGGTGATGAACAATGTGACGATAAAAATTATAGAGATAATCCATTGAGAATATTTTTAGAACAGAAAGATGGCGTTGGGTCTGATGTAATCCTTACACAGGAAACTTACAGAATAAAATTAAAGCAACGCGATTACAATGCTTATAGATTGAAGAAGTGTTTGAAAAAAGTAGAAAGAAGGATAAGTAGTATTTTAAGTATGAATGCTGGGAACTCTGATATAAATAATTTAATAAAGAGTTCTAAATTTCCATTTAGTAAAGGCTATGTTACTGTACCTACGAAAAATGTTTCCGTCAATATCTCGATTGTAAGGGAATTGAAAATTAGTAATGCTATATTTTCTACAACTAGAACAAATTTATTAATTACTGTTCAAGAGAAATCTTCGAGTAACGTTTCCATTCAGAAATGTATTCTTTGCATGTGGGACTTGAGTGTTGCAATGCACGATCCTCTAAAACTTCTCATTGCCACAGATAATGTTACAATTGGACGATTTAAAGGAAGCACTGATGGTATTGTTGTTGCTGCTTTAAGAGATGGGTTAGAAAACGTTTTGTATTATTTGTTAATTTTTCTTTATATGACTCTTAATACAATACAGGTCTTTTGAAGAACATTCCAACCGGCATGCCTAGTTTGATTTTTTTTTCATACGCCTCACAAAGCGGCGCAGAATTGTAACACTTGCATTGGTATTACAGATTCGGATTTTAAATGGAAGACCTCCCAATTGCTGGTCATTAGATCCTTGTTTATTCGTAAGTTAGTAAAGTACACTGCGTACGAGTTAGATTTCAAATAAACACTTCCATCCTTTTTTTTTAAATAAAAACGTTACCAACACACTAGGATTTTCTCCTGTATCTCGGGGGCAGTTTACATACATAGATTTCACAAGGACAAACATACAGAACCAGAATAATTATTTGTAGGCCATACAAATACTTGTTCAGTGCGGGATTTGAACCCGTGGCCCTTAGCGCTGCAACTTATTGCTAAGCCACTACGCCAGTTTTAAATTATCATCATCATCATACCCTACCCCTATAGATTGATTCATAGGAGAGTATTTGCCATAGTTGCAACGCTTGGAAAACGGATTGGCAACCGTAGTTTTTTATTATTATTATCAAGTTCTTGCCAGGAATATACTGCTGCTCATCTCATGTTTCAGTTTCCGTATGTCACCTCTTACGTCACACGTGGGCGATGTGGGGTTGAATGCTTTTACGGCGCCACTACACGGCGGCTTTTCAAATATTAAAAAATGTAATAAAAAACTCATATAGGTACTTTTTATTTTGCCAGATACTATGGCCAAATGCAGATCTTATGGCTTCCATTAAATGTCTGTATAACCATCTCGTTTATACGAGGTGATACGTCGTTCCATATTGATCATCAATACGCGTACATGACGATTAAGACAAATCCGGACTGGCAAAATATCTATATGAGATCTTTTTTAGAATTAGGATGACAAACGAACACAGTCTACCTGATGGTAAGTGGTTGCTGTGGCCCATAGACATCTACATCTGTTTTCGTTTGCGTTTTATTTTAAAATTCAATTTGAAGTTTATACAAAATATAGTATTAAACAGAGTTTTATCCTTTTTATCTCATTTCATAAGCGTTGCATTTCATAGGTCGTAAGACTTCACTAGCTGAGAGGTATTTGTCGAAATCAGAAGCAACGGCATCAATATCAATGACAGATTTTCTGTTTTCAGTTTCGGTGACAATTTTTGTTTTATATCGGAAATTGTCAACTTCGCATAATAGGTTACAGTGTTACAGTTTACACAAGCGTGTCAGTCAACGCTTACTTTCAAGCTTTAAATTTTTTAATTCGTCAACACACAGAAAATAATTATTCGTTCGTTTAAAAGGTTCTTGTTTTTAGAACGATACATATATGGGACTTATCTGAAGAAGCAAAATGGATGCAAGATGATACCAGCGATGACAAATCTACCAATTTAGTAGAAATAGATACGGACCGACTAACACAAACTGAACAAGATAGGGAATGGAATTTAAAGAATAGAAGCGTTACTTGTGAAAAGGTTCTTTATTTTAAATATCGTTATAAATTTTATATTTATATCAAAATATTTTAAACTACCGGACAAGGGGTACCCCCCTTGTCCGGTAGTTTAAAATAGTTTCTGGACTGGAAAGGATACGGTATCAACATCAATGGCGAGTACATCACTCACCTTCGATTTGCCGACGATATAGTCCTTATGGCAGAATCGCTGGAGAACCTAAGCACTATGCTCAATGACCTCAATAGTGTTTCCCAACGGATAGGTCTTAAGATGAACATGGACAAATTAAAGATCATGTTTAATGTCCATGTCACACCTATGCCGGTAGTTGTTGGGAACACTAAGCTCGAAGTTGTTGACGAGTATGTTTACCTGGGACAAATAGTCCGACTAGGTAAGTCCAACTTCGACCGAGAGGTCAATCGACGGATTCAACTCGGTTGAGCAGCATTCGGGAAATTACGGCACATCTTATCGTCAGGTATACCTCAAAACTTGAAAACGAGACTGCACACCCAGTGCGTGTTGCCAGTGATGACATACGGAACTGAGACGTGGTCCTTCACTGCTGGTTGGATGAGGAAGCTCAAGGTCGCTCAGCGAGCTATGGAGAGGGCTATGCTCGGAGTTTCTCTGCGTGATAAACTCAGAAATGAGGATATCCGCAGTAGAACCAGAGTGACCGACATAGCCCAACGGATTAGTAAGCTGAAGTGGCAATGGGCCGGCCATATAGCTCGAAGAACCGACAACCGATGGGGAAGAAAGGTTCTCGAGTGGCAGCCTCGTACCGGCAGGCGAAGTGTAGGGCGTCCCCCCACTAGATGGAGTGACGACCTGGTAAGATATGCAGGAAGTCGATGGATGCAGGTGGCTCAGGACCGTGCTTTGTGGCATTCTTTGGGGGAGGCCTATGTTCAGCAGTGGACTTGTGAAGGACTGTAATGATGATGAATGATGACTGGACAAGGAGGTTTTTTGAACGATATTTCCTTTACCAAATTCCGCGCTATTTCAGCACTTACAGGCCGCACATACTAACGCACGTTGAGAGATAATTTGGGCAGATGTTTTGTATTAGACCCCGCATACTATAAGAAATTTATCATGTCAGAATATCGGAAGGCGCACTCTCCATATATTTTGTACTAGATGCCGCACACCATCAGAAATTTCGAGACCATATTACCGTATAATGCGCAATTGGGGTGAGACTGACGAAAATGACAGCATCGTTATTAGAATATTTAATTACCGAGGTATAAAAATATGCATGCCTATGGAACATTGCTAATATATTATGATTGCAGAAAAGTAATGTCTGATAGTGTGCGGGGTGTGCGGATTGGCATCCGGTGTGCGTTGGAACTTTAATGATAGATAGAAACTTACAATGTGTGACGGGCCTAAAAGTCAATTGATTGAGTTAAATTAAGTGGGATTAAATTAAGGTTCTCGCGTACGTGAAGTTTAACGTGTAGTGGCGGTGTAATAATATCTATTACCATCCCGTGGGTGTCGTAAGAGGTGACCGAGGGAATCAAATCAGGAGATGGGCAGTAGCGTCTTCCTAATAACGACTTAAAATAAAAAAACTGCGGTTGCCAACCCGCTTGCATAGCGTGGCAACTATGGCAAATATACCCCCTATGAGGCAATCTATGGGGGAAGCCTACGTACAGCGGTGGACTTCAATTGACTGTAATGGTAACGGTAGAGCCACTCTGCAGCGTTATGGTAACAACACGAATGAGTTGACCTAGGAAAGACTATGCGTACAAAAAATAACAGCGTTAAATAGTAACATGTTACTAACAGCACCAGTACCAGCCATACATACTTCACCTTTGGCACTGTTTCCCATCATCGGTGGTGATGTTTTACGTCTAGTACACAAGAGATGGTTTTATCGCCGTAAATCAGAATGTGTTAGGGAATTTTGCTAGGTCGCCCTTTATGATACCTATAGGATGAGATGGAGTGATCCTCTTACGATACCACATTAGGACCTCCTTTGTTCTACATAAACAACATAATAATGTAATGCTCCTCCTCTCCCTGTCATTAGCAGTCTATGAAATTTGGATTCAGTGGCTTTGGCAAAAATACACACATTTGTCTTACAATTAGTGTAGCCCTCCGAAATGCTTTTTACCTGAGTCTAGCATTTTTTCTTTATCTATCACATCATTAAAAAGTTACTGACAAAGTCCGAATGATCCGTTAATCTTAATTGACAGTGTGGCGGCCATATTGAAAGAAGATACTCGAATAGCTTCGCACCAGTACGCACAGGTTAGGGCTTCTCACTCCCTACCTATAAACTAAGTACCTGTAGCTGAATGAAGCGGACTTTGGACCTAGATTTGTGACAGTCTTGTTTATAGCAGTACTTGCACTGCAGTGTTCCGGTTTGAAGGGTTTAGAGAGCCAGTACAATGATAGGATGTTAGCTATTGAATCTTAGTCCTCAAAGATGATAACGTATCTGTATCTACCGTTCTTTGTTTGGAGTTTGTTGAAGGTGTGCAGTTGCCACTTACATCAGGTGGAATGTAAGCTGGATTCTTACTTCAGTTTTATAAAGAAAGGTTTTGAACCTGTATCCAGCAGTGTGACATGTAATGGGTCTTGTGGATCTTATGATGATGACAGAAGAAATCTTACTTATAACTTCTTAAAGTGTACTCTCTTTGCAGAAGTCGGGATTAATGCAAACTAGTGCATACACTAGCAGTGGAATTGGTATCTTTAATAGTGACGTATTCGATTGTATCGTTGGTTTAGAATTTCTCGGAGATTCACAAATAAGAACTGATCAAGATGGCGGACGGAAGATTATAGCACAGGTAAATAATACTGATAGTATAGAATATACCTAATTTTATGGATTTTATTTGATTTGACTTATTGGAACGAAGTTCTTTATCGGACGGTACGGATTTGGCGGATGGGGGCTAGGCGACAAAAAGTGTAAGACTTTTCCGTCACGATCCCTTCTGATGTAGTGCATCCGGCTTTGGCGGCTATAAGCAAGCGAGATGGAATAATATAAGAAACACTCCGAAAAATTAAATCTAGACGTAAAATCGATAATACCTACGTGTGCTAAACCACCGAAGTTGTATGGGTTACCAAAAATACACAAGCCCAATGCTCCACTACGTCCTATAGTAAGCCAAATCAATTCACCAACTTACAGATTGGCTCAACACTTAGCGAATATACTCTCACCGCTCAAGGGACATACAAGAGCACACACAAAGGATTCCTACCATTTTGTCAGCGAGATTAAAGACCTACATCTGGCAGACAATGAAACTATGGTGAGTTTTGATGTGCAGTCTCTGTTCACATGCCTACCTGTTGAAGACTGCATCTCGATTGTTACTAGAAGGCTAGAGGAAAACAACATGCCCGTAGAATATGCAATATTACTCAGACACTGCCTTACATCTGGCTACCTATTGTGGAAGGAGGAGTTCTACAAGCAAGTAGATGGTGTGGCGATGGGCTCACCTGTATCTCCCATTGTTGCCGATATATTCATGGAGGACTTTGAGGAGAAAGCCCTGCTTACTTCTCCCATAAAGCCAAGATTCTACAAGCGGTACGTAGACGACACTTTCACAATTCTACCTTTAGATAAAGTAACTGCATTTTTAGACCATCTTAACTCCTTAAATTCTAAAATTCAGTTCACAATGGAGTTAGAGGCAAACAATTCTTTAGCTTTTCTAGATGTGTTAGTAATTCGGAATCCTGATAACACCTTGAGCCACACTGTGTATAGAAAAAAGACCCATACAAATAGATATTTAAACGGTGATTCTCACCACCATCCTTCACAGTTAGCTACCGTGGGTAAATCTTTGTTTCAGAGAGCACGAGGGATCTGTGACAGTAAACACCTGGCCGCCGAGCTCCAACACGCCAAGCAAGTTTTGCACGACAATAAGCTTCGGGTCCCGCGCCTACGTCACAGTGAACGAGTGAAGCCGGCCACAGTCGAGCGAGTGCCTGCTGTACTGCCATATGTCAGAGGTGTCACTGACAAGATTGGCTACATCTTGAAGCGTGCTTCCATTAAAACATATTTCAAGCCGCCGAAGAAGATTAGTCAGTTTTTACCATCAGTCAAGTGTAATATTCCTCTGCAAGATGCAGGAGTGTACAAGCTGGATTGTGAATGTGGTCTCTCTTATATAGGACAAACTAAAAGATCCATAAAAACCCGCGTTAAAGAACACATAGCTGATGTGAAGAATAGACGCTCCGGGAAGTCTGCAGTCTGTGAACACGTACTGGATCGCCCCCGTCACTACATTAGATTTGACAGACCACAAATCCTCGCTAAAGAACACCGATTCCTTCCAAGGATGATTCGCGAGGCTATTGAAATCAAAAAACATCCTAATTTCAATAGAGAAGATGGCTGGGTGCTACCATCTGCTTGGGATCCCATCTATACATATAATAAAACTGTAAATAGCAGATGTCTGTACATTTTATATTTTTGTAATAAAAGTGATTGAGGGGTACTAAAAATAAGTAATTAAAATACATTTCTACCATTTTTAGAATTTTCTGTCTGTCTGTCTGTCTGTCTGTCTGTTTGTTTGTTAACGTATCACGTATAAAGTACTAATTTATATCATAAGAATTGTTAAGGAAATTATAAAGTGTATCTTCGGGTTACATTTAGTCTTTATTTCATTAAAATCAGTTCATTCCATCAAAAGTTATGATAAATATTCTGAAGTATGGGTAGGGAAGTATAGGTACGAATTTGCTCAACGGTGGCTTTGTTTGAGTCATCAAGTGCATTTTAAACTAATATCATATCATAAATCATAGTTAAATTATGCAAAATAATGATATAATTATGTATATCTAAAACGCAGTAAACAAAAGTATTAAAGAACGTATTAAATATATTATACAAAAATATATTAAGCTTATTAACTAAATCTGAAGTACAATAGTTAACCCATTTCTTCGATAGATGGTGGTGTTGTGAAAATGTAATGCAATTGCAATGTGGTTTTTTCCTGTAGATGAGTTTTCATATTTACTGCTAATCTTTATTATATTACTCGCTGCCCTACTGCGTGTTGACAAACTCAATTTATTCTTTACCGCCGAGTACTCTATGTGGTAAATCAAATTTTAAAAGAGCTATTAACAATTGCGTTGGTTTTGGCGAGAGTGAAACTTTATTTTTTGCTTACTGTGCAGGCACTGATTTATAAGTTCTCTTGCGTCTTATATAATGTATCAATCGCGTCAATTAATCTCTTTTATTTTTAGAATTGATGTTAGCAGCGCCATCTCTCTTTAAATATATACATATAATAAAAATGATGATAACATGTTGTGTCTCTTTCTGTACATTGTATATATATTTTGGTGGCTAAAATCATTATGGGGAACTGAAAATAATTAAATAAGAACATTTTATAATTTTTAGAATTGTCTGTATGTCTATTTGTCTGTTATTATATGAACGCATCACGTCTAAAGTAAACATCTTTTATTTTTAAAGAAATCGGTAAGAAAATCATAAAGCGTATCTTCGAGTTACATTTAATCTTTGTTTTATTAAAATTGGTTAATTCTATCGAAAGTAATGATTATTATTTTGAAATGTATATTCGAATTTGTTCAATGGCGCCATAAAATCTCAGAAATAGTAATAAAAAGATTTGTGTGTAAAAAAAAACGTTCCATAATAATTAATATATTTATACTTAAAACACATAAAGAGATTTAAAAAGGATGTTTTCTCACACAAAGGACGTAATAGATGGAGTTGTACAAATTACAAACTTTTCTGAATTGCTGTGTTGAGATTTTTCGCCGATGAATCGTATTGAAACTTACTGAAGAAATTTGTATCCATCGAAGCCGTACAACGGAACCCGACCAAAAATAAAAATTTTGCAACGAAATGTCGTGATATTGTATTTATAATATACGCAAAATCAGTACTGCCATTTTAGCGCTTTGGGAACTAGATTTAGCGCTTTTTTGGAATGTATAGCGCGCATTTCGAAATTTTAGCACCTAGCTTAATCCAGCGCTTTTTGGTGTATTTATCACACATTTCAATATTTTAGCGACTAGCGGGTTATTAACTCTTTTATAGCAGCACTGTTAGTCCACATTACCGATAATAATAATAATGACCTTTATTATTTTTTTCCACAAATAGTACATTGCAGTTTATCTTTTTCAAACATATTTTTTCCACAAAACAAAGAGCATGGGAGACGAGTCCAAACTAGGATACCCTGTGCTATGGATCTCCTGGCTTCCCCTTTAGGATTTTTTTTACTTGATTTTTTTTACCGACGACTATAAGCGGGGAAATCCCCTTTATTAAAGTTTTCGTTCATGGTTTTGGCAACGCATTTATTTTGCTTTATTCAGTTTCAGTCAGTTGCTTAGAGCACAGCTAAGTTAAAAGTTACTTAGAAGTTATAACACAAAGAAACTGTGTAGCAACCGCAATCAGATGCTGACATCTGAAACTAAGTTGCGAAATACATTGCACTTTAAAACAATTAATGACATTTTTATTGTTCGTACAGTACTAACTACTGTTGACAGCAATTGCCATAATTATAAGTCGATGTCCTGCGAAGTATTGATACATCAAAAAAATATTGTCAGAAAAAAAACTTAATGTTGTTTTCTTTATTATGATTAGGTATATAAAAAAACACAAACTTTGTTTGTAGTTAATTTAGCGCGAAATCTAGGGCTTTTTTAAAGCGCTGTTTTCATGAAATCTAGCGCTTTTTGTGTTGTCCTAGAGCTGAATGAGTTTTTTTTTATCTGGCAGCACTGCCCAAAAACCCTCTATTAAAAAGTAACTTTCCTTTCAGTTTTAAGCGCGTTCAGTTCCCAGTTACAGTAAGCGTGTGTTATGCGATGACCGTAAATAAAGCGCAAGGTCAAACTTTACGCGTTGTAGGAGTGTACCTCAGTATTGACTGTTTTGCACATGGCCAACTCTATGTTGCTTTTTCCCGCGTTAGTAGCCCCCGTAACCTTTTTTTGTACACCCCGGCTAAGCCTACTTCTAACGTCGTTTACACAGAAGCTCTATCATAAACGACTTAGAACTTTGATGATAATGATTTATTTAGTTACCACTTATTGATACAGTAATGAAATAAATCGTTTAATATTCTCTTACCTACACGACAAATTCTTTATGTAAAACCTGTATACGCGAGCTACGCCGCGGGCACAGCTAGTAATTAATAAAATTAAATCCCAACCCAAGCATACAACTGCAAGACTTCATGATACTGTAAGTTCATACTGCGTAGATCGGAACAAAAATTAATAATTTTTAATCTGGAGGTAGCCGTGGTTAACTATGACATTGGGACGTCATACACCTCAGTCCCCCCCCGTGACCATGGGTGCTGTAAAGTGCTTGAAACGTCGGGAATGTAAAATAAGTTAATATACGCGATAAAATCCGTAAAATTATTTTTATTTAAATATTTAAATTGAGTAATATCCTTTTCCCTCGCACTTTTTCTTATCTTGCCATAAAATAAATATTATTTTATTTTAAATGGCGCTTCATTTTAATAGACGCTAGTAATTCATTTATTTGTACTTGTTAATTAATAATATAATACGCTTATCAATAATAATATATTACGAAAGGAACTTCGTTCCAACAGAGTGTTCCACGACACTCACCATGTTTTTTTTTCACTTGTTTCTTCAATTCAGGACGTTTCACAGTCTGAGAGCTCAGAGATATTTGACATCCTAATGTCATAGGTAACCTTCAGATATTCCATATTATTTTATGAAAGAGCACTACGAAAGATTGGGAGCTCGCGGTTTAATAATCATAAGCGCGAATGTTGATAAGGTCCTGAGTTCCAATCCCAAAGTCGAGCGTCGAGCCAAAAGTAGTTATTATGTTTTGCTGTCAAGAAATTCTCAGTAACAGTCCAGATTCCGAAAGTTGGCAATGATTCACCCTCGTGACTCATCAAGCAAGTAAATCCGTTGGTCTTGCGCTAGAGTATGAGATCATGAGGTCCCGAGTTCAAATCCCAAAGTCGAGCGCGAGCTAAAAGCAGTTATTGTCTTTTGCTGTCAAGAAAATTTTCAGTAACAGTCCGGATTCCGAAAGTTCGCAATGGTTCACCTTCGTGATTTATTAAGCATGTAAATCCGTTGGTCTTGCGCTTGAGTATGAGATGTAATATTAGTTATGTGGTGAAGGAATAGAGAATGTATCTGTGCTTGCGTACGCACTTAATTACTTATACGTGGTAGAGCCATGCTGCAGCTATATTATTAGTATAGTTGTAGCACGGCTGGGTCGGCTCGACCGGGGAAGGACAACACTCTCACAGATAACCAGCGTAAAGTAGCAGCTTAACACTGCTACGTTTCGTATGGTGAGTGTAGAGAACCGGAGACCGTTTTTGCTGGAATAGAAGCATTCCATCTTAGTCCTCACGGGTGACAACGTATCTGCATTTTCATTCATAGTCGAGGATAGATTTAGATATCTATGGGTCACAGCAACCACTTACCATCAGGTGGACTGTGTGCTCGTTTGTCACCCTCTCCTATAAAAAAAAACTTGTGCACTATAGTCCTGTCCTGCGCAGATGGATATCCTAAGGCTGTTTCTGTCTCTATGAAGAATAATCTTCGGGACATTATTATAATAAACTGTAAATGTAGGATTAATCATGCGATTACCAGCGTCTCAGGCAAACGTTTAGCAACTACACTTCCAAGACGTCTTTTAAAGCGACGGCAATTTTTTTATATATAATGAGGTAGGGGTGACAAACGAGCACACAGTCCACCTGATGGTAAATGGATGCTGTGGCCCATAGGCATCTACATTTATCGATTAAGAATCAAAATGCAGATGCGTTGCCACCCTTAAGGACTAAGATGGAACGCCTCGTTTCCAGTAAAAAGGGTCTCCGGTTCTCTACACTCACCATACGAAACACAGCAGCATTAAGCTGCTATTTTACGCTGGTATTCTGTGAGAGCGTGGTCCTACCCCGGTCGAGCCGACCTATTCGCGCTACAACGATAATATAGATGCAGCGCGGTTCCACCACGTATATTTTTACCAATTATTTTACATTTATTTATTTTTCAGATGTGTTCTTTGCAGCGCGCTGGTATTTTAATTCTATGGTCGATAGTACAAGAAAAAACAAAATCAAAGACAAATGACATAGGAAAAGCTTTGTGGTCAAAACTCTCATTGGAGAAAACCCAAACGATTCATCTCACAGAATATTTGGATCCCTGTGTTGATGATACATTAGAAAATAGTTTCACTGATACGTTTAATTTGAACGCTGCGAAAAGAAGAATATCAAACAGAAGGCAAGAGAGAAGTTTGTTAAGGTCAAGTTCTTCCCGCGTAAAATCAGCCGTTGGAATATATAGTGAAAATACCAGACCGCACAGTGCTGCTAGTGCAAGAAACAGAAATACGTTTCAAATAAGAAAAAATATCCAAAATATGTGGGAATCTGGACTTGTGTGTAACTATTTGAAAATAATGAGGATAAATAACGCCGATTACTTTTTGATAGTCAAAAATTGTGGGGAGGTGCTTTGCTGTACAAGATTTGCAGGCACTTTTAAGGTTAATAAAGTCTGTGTTGCCAGTATGTATTTTAATTTTATTTGCAGATGTTTTATTTGGTTTTCAGTCTTTATTTAAGTTGAATTAAATTGAATATTTTTACCATACAGATGATACATCGTCGATAACTTGTTTAGAAGTATCACGAAATGACCTACCGTATATTTTAGCAGCAACCGAAACTAGACTTCTCAATTTATGCTGCATCCAAGATTATAGAGTTGTCCTTACTTTGGATTGCAGGTAAGGTTTGCATCTTTGCATGGTGGTGTTCTGTGTTTTCTAATATTTTTAGTTGGTTCCCGACAATGACCCCTAGGATACTTGCCTTTATTAGTCCATAGTAGTTCACTGCTAGTTATGTGTCTCTTCCGTTTTAAGTAATACTTGATTAGCCTTAAAAGCTTCATTAGTTTTATATTTGGCATATTATTTATGAAGGTGAAAAAGTATTGACCATGCAACCTTTTTCGTCGATCCTTTTATTGCGTTTATCATATTATGCAGATTTTTTTGAATATTATTGATTGATAAAGCATATGATGTTTTTTTTAATTATTACAGAAATGGAACCTCAAATGCTGTTGAAAAATGTAAGGCGGATGACAAGGGTCGTTTTATCAGCAGTGTTACGACGAATCCTTTAAATTCCAGCGTGATGGACTTTGGAAAGGAAAAGGTTTTTTTTTTTTGCTTAGTATTGTATACGGTGGTATTGAGACGTATGGTATTGTTTTTAGTCGGTTGTGTGTGCGCGTGTGTGTGTGTGTGTGTTTGTGTTTGTGTGTGTGCGTGTGTGTGTGTGTGTGTGTGTGTGTGTGTGTGTGTGTGTGTGTGTGTGTGTGTGTGTGTGTGTGTGTGTGTGTTCTTGTGTTCTAATAAGTAATCTCAACAATAAATAAACAATAATATCCTAAGCCCAAAATTATGTAATTAGAATCTGTTAAGAATAAAATTAATGAAAAAATGGCAAAACTAATTTCAAAATTCATAGTCCGTATTCCATTTTTCCTATTTTATGTTCCAGGTTTCATATTTATTGTCACTTTCTAGGGGAAAGTTTGTAGTTTGGTCACCCCAGGTCGCAGACATTTGCTATCTATACTAATATAATAAAGCGAAAGAGTTTGTTTAAACGCGCTAATCTCTGGAACTACCAGTCCGATTTGAAATATTATTTTTGTATATTATAGCCAGATTCATGTGGAATAGTGTAGCCTATCTAGCATTAAGCTATATCACTCAGCTAGCCTTAAATATGGATATTTGTAAAGAAAATCAGAAGAAAAAGCGCTCCCGAAATGCCGAAATCCCGAAATCCGCGTACGCTGGTGTTATGGTTAGGGATACGTAAATACAATGTTCTAGAAATACCATATGTCTATTTCTTATACATAAGCCATAATAAGGTATTTTGTGACAAAACATATTGAAAATTAAAAAGTGATTTATAAGCGTTATTATTAGGCATGGCCTATTTATCCTTACGAACGAAAGTTACTTCATCATCAAGGCAATTTTATGCAGATAAACTTTGTTCTTTATACCATATTATTTGGACGCATAGTTTAAGAGATATTTTAAAATTAAAATAATTCAATACTTGGCTGGGCGCGCGAATGACGCATAAGCCCTAGCCGCCCGGTGAGAACTGCGAGAAGCCAGTTTTGAAAGCTTCTATGAGCGAGGTTATTTCAATCATTATAGCTAAAATAAATTAAAAATTAATTGAGTACATTTAAATAAAAATAATCTGGAGGTAGCCGTGGTTAACTATGACATTGGGACGTCATACACCTCAGTCCCCCCCGTGACCATGAGTGCTGTAAAGTACTTGAAACGTCGGGAATATAAAATAAGTTAATATACGCGATAAAATCCGTAAAATTAGTTTTATTTAAATGTGTAGTGTTCGCGTAAATATAAGAAATCATTATTAATTGAGTACCTTTATGACAATGATTAGTTACATCTTTATTTCTGAACTCTTTCATTTCATGTTGATATGGTATATTGAAAATTTTATTGATTAATAAGTATAAGAGTTTGATAGCAAATTTATCGAGAACCATTTCATGCCTACACACTTTTCATGTATCGTGTACGGTTATCTTTAAAACTGGAAAAAACCGCGCTTCGGGACACTTTCTGGGACTTGAGGGGAGGGGGGCTAGGCTCAACCGGGAGAGGGAGGGAAAGTGGATAAAACTTAACTTCGTTCTACATCATACATAATATGCCGACAGATAAAAGTACTCCATTAATTATGCCAATTTTTCCGTACATTGCTATCAAATAAAATATTTAATTGCAATTATAAAATGCTTGAAGTAGGTGTCATGTCATGTCGCGCACCTCGGACACGTGATGACGCGGGTGAAACCGGGGGGCACAGCTAGTTCTACTATAAAAAGTTATTAGATTTTATCGGCGGCTGCGTGTTTTTCGAAACAATAATTGTAATTCTAATTACTATGCGAAATTAATAGAACTAAACTTTCAAACGCTTATTAAATCGTATTTTAATCGATTCGGAAGGCTGGTCTGGTTTGGCTATGAAGAAAAAGAAGATACATAGAAAGACTACATAGTTAAATTTAATTAAATAGTATCCGAGCAACCCCTTTCTATCCGCGCTTGCACCAATGAAATTGTTGACTGTAATTTTAAACGCCAATTTATCAGGAGCTCAGCGGTGAATGAAAACATCTTGAGGAATCTGTACTAGAGCAGCGCGGCGGATTAACTATATACTTAATGAGACACTTAATGAGATTATATATAATACAAGCTGTTCCCCACGACTTCGCCCGCGTGTTATTTGGAGTTTTATTTTTTTTGCGCGGAACTCTAATTCTTTTTAAAAAATAAAAGTAGCCTAAGTTACTCCTTGTGACACCAGCTATCTGCCAGTGAAAATCCCATCAAAATCGGTCCAGCCGTGTCGCAGATTAGCTCGAATAAACAGACAGACAGACGGACAGATAGACAGATAGACAAAAACTTTAAAGATTGTATTTTTGTTATTAGTACCGTATATATCTTCATATGCATTTAGTAAAAAGCTGTAATTTTGACATTACAAACAGACACTTCAATTTTATTTATTTGACAGATTTCATAGTGGGGAACTTCCCCAATTTATTCGAAAAATGTAAAGGTTACTGTTTATTTCTGTACTATTAGCTATACTTTATATTAATACGATTAAAAATAAATAAACTAAACCACAGATATTCATAAAAGTCGAAAAATAAAAAAAAGTAAAAACCGTGCAAAAAAATAAGGTGCAAACCACTGAGGCATTATTTTGTGTATTAATATAATACTCTTGAACCTAGCAAACTTTTATTAAAAACCAACTTCTCAATTAAATTACATTGTGTAACAAAAAGCTTTACCTCACTGTCAACTAGCGACATCTGGTGAGCGGAAATTATTAGCCTTCATTAATTAAAAATTATTATAATAGCCAATGTTGTGTGGCACCATTCTGATTGCGATAAATAAAGAAGAATGATCAAGATGATTTAATGTTCAAAAAATTAAAAAACTTACGTACGTGAGGGTAATATCATATGGTCACCTTAAGCTTTGAGCCCTATAAAACCAAAGCTAGGAAGAGGACAGAGACAAAAACACAAAGTCGTATACTGTAACTAATACCTATTCAGGTCATAAATTCTGTCACATGTTTAATATAAAATAATTGAAACAAGTTTATTCATTATGTAACCATTTATATACCAAAATGAACTTAACAAAACATAGATTCGTATGACACTAAAGTTTATTCAAAATGACTTCAATCTGCGCGGCCAGTCGTCTATCGCAGCACGAACGAGATCCATGTCAATATCAGCGGCTGCCTTAATCAAGGATGTCTTGAGTGACTCCAAATTGGGATGAGGCTTTGAGCACGCCTTTTCCTCCAAGTGTTGCCATATCTTGTAATCTAACGGATTCAAATCTGGACTGGAGTAGGGCCAGTCTTCGTGCCGGATGAAGTCGATTTCACGCGCCGCCAGCCAGTCTTGTGTGCTCTTCGCTCTATGAGCTGGCGTCGAATCTTGTTGGAATACCCAGTACCTGTTATTGAACATGGTATGAGAAACAGGTTCTACAAGGTTCGTCAGGACTGTATTTTGATACACAACTGCATTCGTTTTTACACCTTTCTCACAAAAATGTACCTCTGTTAAGCCCCAATAAGAAACTCCCAACCATACCATGAGCGAGGATGGAAAATGACCTCGTTGGACACGCGGAATACGGTTGCTCGCTTCTTCACTACTGTGTGCGTACACCTTATCATTTTGTTTATTGTAGCTCTCTTCTACGGCAAAAATTTTTCATCCGAAAAAAGAATTTCCCGATATTTTTTTCCCGCGTACCGCTTCAACAAAGCGCGGCATCTCTTCAGTCTCAGGTCCATTAGACGAGCATTCAAACGATGTCCTGTTTTTCTTCGATATGCCCGAAGCCCTAAGTCTTCATTTAACACCCTTTTCACCGTAGTTCTGCTTAACCCCATCTGAAGGGCCAACAGTTTCTGCTTACGTTTGGGATTTCTTTGAATTCGCGCCTTCACAGCTTTTATCACTGCTGGAGTCCTAACAGACCGAGGGCGACCACTTCTTGACCTGTCATCTACACTAGAGTCTTCATTGTATCGTTTGATGGTACGATAAACGAATCTTTTGGTTATATTCAAATTTTTCAGTATGTCAAAAATTTGAATTGGCGCGTAACGGCAACGATGCAACGCAATAACTGCAACACGGTCTACTTTAAGCGTCCACTCCATATTTAAAAATGAGTAAAATTCTAAAAAGTATACAGTTTTATTTTCATGAACAATTCGAAATTCGAATTCAATAAACTTTTTTGTGGCCAGCATTCTAAAAGAAAAGTTTTTACTGTGTGACAATACTTATGACCTGACTAGGTATATTAAGAAGAAAATAGCAAACAAGCTTTGGCAATAATTAGGAACATTTGGTAATACCAAATAATACAAAACAATAACGCCAACTGTCAAAATGGCATCGATAAAACGGCTCCGTGGCGCAGTGGCTTAGCAATCAGTTGTTGCGCTGGGGGCCGCGGGTTCGAATCTCGCACGGAACAAGTATTTGTATGGCCTACAAATAATTGTTCCGGGTCTGGATGTTTGTCCTTGTTCAATTTATGTTTGTAAACTGCCTCCACGACACAGAAGAAAATCCTAGTGTGGGGGTAACGTTTTTTAAAATAAAAAAAAAAAAAACAGCGCTCTTTTGACCTTTCATTATTGTATTGACCGATGAAGAGCTATCGTATCACAGAGCCATCTAAGCTGTAGTTTTTGAGTTATAAGAAAATGACCATATTACCCTTACGTAACGCTATAATTTTTTGCGTAATCTATAGTCTATTATTTAAAAATGAAAGCAATTTATGATTTTGAACACTTGCTCATATCCGATTAAGCTGAAATTGGGCATACTAATGTAACTTCTATGACATTGCAATAATATGGTTCCATGGAGCGGATCTGATGATGGACCCGTATGCTATCCTTAGCTACGCCTATAAAAGCTTGATTAAAATAGAATTTTATAATTAAACTATTTATACTTATAGCTTCGGCAAGTGCGTGTGTGCAGATTATCTCTATTTTCAGAACTTTCAATGCTTATCAGTTAATTTTCAGAATTTTTAACATTTTTACTTGCATCATTTAAAAAAATAAGGATGATAGGTGACTACGTTCCAAAAATGCCGCTCAGAGCCGTTCTAAATGGCTTCATAACTGTTACGGATCGCCGTAACGCCGTTCGAAAAATGAATAAAAACGCGCTGGTCTTGCTTAAACTGGAGGCAAGCGGCGGTGAGGAGGAACTTTTACTTTTTCTTTTCTTGCTGTCTTCTTTTCGGTGGCTGGAGAGCGACTGCGGACTCGTTGAGGGTGACGCGTAGAGCTTCTTTCACGGAGCGAACCATTCTCTCCCATGCGCCGCCCATGAACGGTGCTGATGGTGGTATGTACTTCCACACAATTTGTCGACATGTGCTCATGATTACTCCGGGTAATGATTGTAATAAGTCGGGCTCCGAGTGAAGCATATCGTTGAGACATATTCCGGCTGTCTTCGCTGCGGCGTCGTGCACCAATCTCGGCGGCTTGTTCGGTTTCGCAGGGTTGATGACTGTGTGTGGTAGTGTGGCAGATACCATGTCCTTCCTTGCGGCGGTGGTATGGGCGCGCGCTCTGCGTAACCCGAGTTGAAAAGGTTCTGTATGCGTTCTTCGTACTGTAGCTTGAGATTGCTGTCTCGGTCGAGCCTCTTCTCTAAGTTGTGCAGGCGCCTTTCCACGTCCTTGTAATTATTTGGTATTTGGAAATCCTTTTGTTTCCACAACAACCCTGTCTCGAATCTGCCGTCCGCCGACCTCTGGCTGGTTTCCCTCAATGTTTGCATAGCTCGCTGCTCGGGATCTTCTTTCGGTCTTCTTGGCTCGATGCACAGCGATTCCAATTTGAAATAATTTTTTATTTCCTCTTCTATCGGCTGTGTATCTTCCCTCTGATGTAGTCTGCCGCAGAAGGTGACCGTCGACGTCAATGAGCTATGACAGCCATGCAGAACCCAGCCCAGGTTGGTGGTTGGTGAGGCGACTGATTGGTTTCGACGACCGACGCGCAGTTTTCTAGACACTATGAGGTGCCAGTTATCTTGTCCGATTAGTATTTTCGGTGAGGCGCGTTCGTAGGTGATATCTTCTTTGATATCCAACAGATGTTGGCAATTCTCCAAGTGATTTTCATTCACGGATTCTGGCGCGAAGTCCAACCGCTCTACCGTACGCGCTGCTTCTATCTTGTGTTCCTCTTGCGCGTACTTTCCTCTTATTTTAAGGCTGACGATCTTGCTCTTCTCATGTTTCACCTCCGAGCCGACCCCTTGTATCCACATTGCGTGGGCTGGGCCGTCGGCGCCGATGACGTCAGCGAATGAGGCATCGACTAAGGTGACCGTGCTTCCTTCATCCAATAATGCGTATGTTTCGACGCAGCTTAGCGGCCCCCTTATTGTTACGGGCGCAATCTTTAGATAAGCGCGGCGGTGTTTGTACGGTTGAGTCGCTGTGATGACCTCCCTTGCCGATGTTGCGGTTTCCATAGCGGGTTTCTTTTCAATTTCTGCTGTTCTGTCGTGATGCAGCAATTTATGGTGTTTCATCATGCATCCGCCTTTTCCGCACGGTGGAGCTTTACACAGCAATCGGCGATGTTTACCTCGCAGACAGCGGTAGCAAATATTATTCTTCTTTGCTACTTCCCATCTGTCATTTGTGGACAGAGCGGCGTATGACTTGCAATCGGGCAGTTTGTGTTCTTGTTTGCATTGAGGGCAGCGTTCTTCATATTGTTTCTTGCTTGTGGCGAAGGCACGTTCTATTTTTCTCGGTCTTCGCTCTCTCGTCTCACTGTCCTCTGCTATGAACTCCGGCAAGGCATACGCGCTGCATTTGTCCGCTTCTTCGTTTAAGAACATTGATATCTTCTTAAGCTCTGGGATATCTTCTTTCTTTCTGGCTGCATAGTCGTACCATTTGCTTCTCAATATGGGCGTGAGTTTGTCTGTGATAACTCGCGTCATTTCCGGACTATGCAGATAGTGTGCTCTCTTGAGTGCTTCCACGGTACCCACTACGTTTGCTATGCGATTTGCGAATATGCATAGCTCCCTGGGATTGTCCGTAACTTTGTTCAGCAGCTTCTCTATTTCTAAGTGAATTAACGCTTCTGGTCGTCCGAATCTCCTTTCCAAAGCTTCCATTATCAGGCTGGGATCTGGTTGGCTTATAAGTAGGCAACCTGCGGTTTCTTTTGCTGTCCCTTTTAAGCTTCGGCGTATTCTCGCTATGTTTTCGTTCATCGTGAAGTACTTTGAAGATTCTTCGTACGTTGTTTTGAAGCTGAGCCATTCTTTGCTGCTACCATTGAATGTAGGTAGCTCTTGCACATATTTCGGCGGCTCCCTTGTGCTTCGTACTGCTTGTGATAGAGCAGCGGCTAAGGTAGCGACGTCGATTTGTTGCTGCGCCTGTCCATAGTCTTCTTTCTGCGGCGCGGGTTGTGATGCAAACTGCGGAGCAGGTTGCGATGCGAAGTGCGGCGTGGGTTGCGGCGCGGGTTGCGATGTAGACTGCGGAGCGGGTTGCGATGCGAAGTGCGGCGTGGTTTGCGATGTAGACTGCGGAGCGGGTTGCGATGCGAAGTGCGACGTGGGTTGCGGCGCAGGCTGCGGCGCTGGTTGCGATGTAGGTTTTTCTTGCAACCATGTACTAATGCGTACTGATGCTAAATCGTCTTCTATTTCTTCATCTTCGTCATCGGTTGATCCGACTTCTGCTTGTAGTCGCTGCACGTGTATTTCTTGCAATTCCGTTCTTGCTTGCAACTGAGCCTGCTTGAGCTTGAGTTCGGCTAACCGCTCTTTCGCCTCTAACTCCGCGAGGAGTCTCTTGCGTGAGGCTACGGAGCGGCGCGACCTAGTCTCGTCGGGCCTTAGTGTGCGCTGCGATCTTCGATCCTTCTCTTGCTGGGTTTCTTCCGTTGCGGCCGTGTTATTGGTCGCAGAGGTAGCGGTTGTATCGCTGACCGTTGTGGTTTCGCTCGTGGTGTTGGATGTACCAGTAGCGGTTGAATCGCCCCCAGAGGCCTCTTCTGTGGCCCCCTGGGTTATTTGTTCATCCTTGCGACGCTTCGATGATTCTCCGTTGTTACTACGTGTAATCACCATTTTTCTTCACAATAATATTTTTTCGTTCTTGCGGTTTGCTTCTTTCTTCCGGCAATACCAAGACCGATATTGTCTTTTTCTTCTAGTAATCCGGCTTCTCGAAGGACCATTAATGTTACGGATCGCCGTGACGCCGTTCGAAAAATGAATAAAAACGCGCTGGTCTTGCTTAAACTGGAGGCAAGCGGCGGTGAGGAGGAACTTTTACTTTTTCTTTTCTTGCTGTCTTCTTTTCGGTGGCTGGAGAGCGACTGCCGACCGTTCTTTTTTTTTTTTTTGCGCCCGAAGCAATTGGAAAAGGGCTACCCTTTAGGGAGGCGGAAATGCATTACGCATACCACGACAGCCGGTCTATCGTGGTTATGAGGGACTCACTGCCTACCGGAGGAACCTAAGTGATACCCTCTAAAACCGCCTTTGGGGACTGGCAACCAGCTGTTTAAAGCTTCTTATGCCGTATCGGAAGCGACCCTCTTTTGGGAAAAGAGGGCGCAGGCGGCTATTAGCCACTGAGGGAGTGCCTACGAAGGCAAATTAATTATGAATAACTTAATTAGAGTTGGCCTGTGCCGCCAGGAGGCAGTTCAGGTCGTTTGAAAGTTTATTAGGCGGGTCCGAGAGGGAATTCCTCGGCCTGCGGACGCTATAGCGGGAGGGGAGTGGGGCTGCATAATTAGCTGCCTCACGAATAAAATGATTGGAATGCGACTCCGAGGCTTTGAAGAAGTTCTCAGAGAGTTTTTTAAGGAATTGTTGGATTGTAGGGAGCTCTAAGTCCCGATGAAGGTCGGCATTACGGACGTACCAAGGTGCGTTCGCAGCTCGACGACAGAAGAGGTTTTGAACTACTTGGAGTTCATTAATAATTTTAGGGTCAGCGTGGGCAAAAATGGGGCCTGCGTAGGACATGACTGGCCGTATACAGACCTTATAAAGGGTACGCTTGTTTCTGAGGGACATTTTACTGTGTCGGCCCAACATACTGTTGAGCCTACCCAGGTAAAAACGTGCGTGACGGGTTACTCTTTTGACGTGGGACCTGAAAGTGAGCCTAGTGTCAAGAGTGACACCTAAATATTTGGCAGTCGTATGCCAGGGGACAGGGGTCCCTAGCATTCGTATTGGTGGAGTGTTTTTGAGTCGGCGTCGTTTATAATCGAAGTGAACGGCGGAGCTCTTCTCCGGGTTCACATCGATGCGCCATTTTTTGAACCAAGCTCCTAGGTCATCAACTGACTTTTGGATCTTGTTCCGTATGAAAGGTAGCGAGGTACCTTTACAGTATAGGGCAGTGTCATCTGCGAAGAGGGAGAGCTGAACACCTTTCGACGGTATGGGAATGTCGTTGGTGTACAAAATGTACAGGAGAGGAGCAAGTACTGAGCCCTGAGGGACACCAGCTTTGATGGGGCGCTGAGAAGATAGCGTGCCTTCGTGTCTGAAACAAAAGGCACGATGCTTTAGATAAGAGGCCACGAGACGTACTAGACGATCGGGGAGACCTATTTTGTATAATTTGTAGATAAGGCCTTCATGCCAGACTCTATCAAAGGCTTTAGCTATGTCGAAAAAGACCGCGATGGTCTTATGACGACGAGGATAAAAACCGCTGAGGATATATTCCACAATACGGTGAACTTGTTGGGGACAAGAGTGTTTCGCTCGGAAACCGAATTGATGGGGGATGATGTGAGGGTCACCGTCTGTGGGAAACAGATGGCGCCTTATGCGAGTTTGGATGACTCTTTCGAAGAGCTTGCCCATGGCCTTGAGGAGGCTAATGGGGCGATGACTGGAGGGGAGGTTGAGAGGCTTGCCTGGTTTGGGAATACCAATCACAGTTGCCTCTTTCCACGTAGTGGGAAAGTAACTAAGGTTGAAGCAGGCATTGAAGATAATAGATAAAAGGGTTAGCACCTGCTCAGGAAAGTGTTTTAGGGCTTGGTTGGAGATGCCATCCGCGCCCGGAGCCTTTTTAGGCTTAAGTCCTATGAGGGATGAAATCTCATCATTGGACACAGAGATAGGTTCGGAGGCTGTAGGGGGTGAGTTCCGGCGGCGGACCTCATCCTCCACTGCCTGGACGTGTGAGGGGTCGACGGGTTGAGAGCTAGGAGAGCATTGAGCGGCAATGCTGTCTGCAAAGCACTCAGCCTTTTCCTCGTCCTCGAAGGCTACCGTACCGTCGGGACGGGAGACAGGGGGAGTGTGGGTGATAGCGTCTATGCGGAGGGCTCTAGCCATCTGATAGTACGCTGTATGAGAGGGAGAGATATTCTCCATGAGCTTACTCTTTTCGAGGTCTCGAAATTCAGAGAGGCGGAAACGGAGTTCTCGTTGAAGACGATTGGCCGTGTGCCTATATTCGGGCGTGGGATATTTTGCTGCTCTCCGGAAAGCAGCTTTTTTGGCTTTTAATAGGTTGCTAATATGCAGGGGAAGCCCACTATTATTAGCAACCGGGACGACCCTTTCATTCTCCTTAAGGGAGGTTTTAATAAGGGTGGAGCGTGAATCGACCGCGGTGTCGATTTTTTCGGGACTGTCGAAGTCCGACGATAGGGAGATTGGGGAGTCCTGTGAGTCCAGAGCTTTCGCTAGGGACTCCTTGAAGCCCTGACAATTTGTGAAGGTTTTAATAGAGGGTGTTGAGGGGGGTGGCTGATGGCCAAGAATGAGGGAGACCGGTCGGTGGTCGGATCCTAGATCGTCTAGTATCTCGATTGCCCTGAGATTGAGGGAAACACTTTTGAATAGTGCAAAATCTAGCACGTCGGGAGCGTAATCGGTGATATCGGGATAGTGAGTAGCACCGAGGGGACTGTGGACGGTAAGGTCAAGAGACTGCGTGATATCGAGCAGTATCCTGCCACTACGTGAAGTAGTACGGCATGTCCATTCAGTGTGCTTGGAGTTAAAATCTCCAAACATAATGACTGAATTGCCTAGAGATAAAATAGCCTCAAAATCTTTTTTGAGGGGAAGGGTTTTAGAAGGTATGTAACAGGAGGCTATGAAGATGGACTGATGTCCAGTCATAGCTAGCCTACATACCGTGGCTTCCATGTTGGAAAGTTGCGGAGTAGAAATGGGAGAGCAGTGAAGTGTCTTCTTGTAATAAATGGCCGTACCGCCGCCTCGGCGGTCGGGTCTGTCATTACGAAGAAGAGAGAAGTTTTTGATGGAAAGGCCTTTAGTGTCCTTAGTATTGAGATTAGTTTCCTGTAGGAGGAGGAAATCGGCTTCACGATTTCGAAGAAAGAGCTTAAGCTCTGGGAGGTTATTTCGCAAACCGCGAATGTTAAAGGATACAAGCGATAAACCCTTAGGTTTGATACGACCGTGAGACTTTGGTAGAGCAAACTGCTCTGTCATTGTGAGTTAAGTTAATTAAGTTAACTTAACTTACAACGAGCACAAAAGATTATGATGCTCTGCAAGAGCGAGAAGACGGTCCTGAGGGGACCTCGCAGCGCGCAATTTGCGTGCTAACACAGCGATTTCCTCAACGTTGATGTTCCTAATAGCGGAATACACCGTTTTTAGGTCATCAGCCATTGAGGGTTGTGATTGTTGTGGGGCGGAGGATGTCCGCGGTGGGTCTGCCTTTTTGGGGCCCCAGGGAAAGACTGGAGGCTGCATAGGCTGAGAGAAGCCCGGAGGGGGCCGAAGAGGTCCCTGAGGGGGCCTAGGGGGACCCTGAGAGGGCCGAGAGAAGCCCTGGGTGGGCTGAGAAAGGCCCTGACGGGGCATCCGTTGGTAAAGAGCCGGGAATGAGCGGTCATTGACCGGCGGTGGAGCTTGCCTACTGGGGCGAGGATGAGGTGCGCAAGGGGTTCAAGGCACTTAACGCACCTGGGTGGGGCGGAGCAGTTGGCCACCGCATGACCATACAGCTGGCAGCGGTGGCACTGCGCCGGGAACCCGCGCCTATGTGGAGGCTCAACCCTCACTCTCGACAGGCCGCACACTGTGCGTACCTGCCGGAAGATGGCTTTTGCCTCCGGCACGTTGGTTAAAATTACTAGGGCAAGAGAGAACCTCTGGCCCGTTCTACTGTGCATTTTGTGCACGGCTTCAACTGGGAAACCTTGGGACTTAAGGTCCTCAAGGATTTCTTCGTTGGAAAATTCGAAGGGGACGCCGCGGATGACGGCCCTGACTTTGCGCTCTTCCGGGAGAGCGTACGTATGATAAGAAACTCGTTCGGCTGTGAATAGCCTGGTGAGACGCCGGAAGTCGTCGATTGATTGGGGGATGATCTTAATAGCCTCCCCGAGGTTAATGGCGTGGTCGTATTTTATGCCTGCGTTGTAGCAGGTTTTGGAGAGTTCTGTGAATTTGGCCTTGTCTCTTAGGAAGACAGGGGGCGGGACTTGCTTCTTGGCAAGGACTGGAGCACAGCGAGAGGCTGGCTTGGTCGGAGCGGGGATGTCTAGTGACATAAGTGGGGCCGAGGCAGCGACGGGGGCTGCGGGGGCAGAGGAGGCAGCGGGAGCTGCGGAGGTTGAAGGAGCGGCAGGGGCCGCTGAGACAGGGAGGGTGCGGTTTTTCGCGGCGCGTTTACCGCTGCGCTTGGAGTTCACCGAGGTGAACGAAGAATCCCCGGTTCCGTCGGAGTCACAGGACTCCGATGAATGAATCTCTACCCCAAGGGCAGTTGCTGGCGATGTGGTTGTCTCCACAGCGGACGCACTTCACTGGCCTGAAGCAGTTTGCGGACGCGTGACCGAAGGCCTGGCAGCGGTGGCACTGTACTGGGCCAACTCTTCTCTGCCAGGCTTCTATGGTAATTCCTTTCATGAATAATAATTCGTCGATTGCATATAGTTCTTTAAGCTGCTCCAGGCTCAGGTGGTCCAGCTGGGCGAAGTAGAGGCATCCAGGTCTGCCCCTACGAGGAGGGATTTCCTTCACATACTTAAGTGGAAACCCCTTTGCCCTAATAGCCTCGCCTATATGGGTTGCGTCAGTGCCCACTGGTAGCCCCCGGATGCCCACTTTAGTGGGTTTGTCTTCCTCGGGGGTGTAGCAGTACCACGACATTGACGGTTGCTCTTCCGTTAATTTCACAAGATATTTTTGGATAGTCCGGAACTCTTCCGGACTTTGTGGTGTAAATCTAACACCTTTCCCGAACGGACGAGCATTCGGCGGATGTCCTAACTTCTTGTTAAGTTCCTCGAAATGCTTCGTCCAGTTCGGGAGGCACTCGGCGACTATGGGAGGATAGCGTGCCTTTTTTTTATCCTTTTTGTTTTCTTCCTGCGTTGTTGAAGTTTCTGACGATTTCGGTCGTGGTACTGCCGGGGCAGCTACCAGTTGGGCATAGCTTGTAGAAGGCCTCTGACCGTCATCCATTTGAAGGCCAGAGGGGTTGGTGGTAGGCGCGGGGGAGGATCCTCCGGCAAATGGGGCTAGGGTTGCATAAGTCGTTGACTTTGTGGATCCCCAGCCGTAAGATTCTTCACCTCCATCGAAGTCGGCCATGTCGGCAATGCTTCTTCGTTCCGGTGAGATTGGTGGGGTAGTTTTGCGCGGACTAGGCGATTTTGGTGGTGTTCTGTACCGTTGTGCCGTTTGTATTTCCTCTTCTTCTGATGAAGATGTATAGTTATACGCCTCCACGCATTGCCGCTTCTCATGCAAGGAGTCCTCCGTTTCTGGTGGTGTATGCCTTCTCGACATCTTTTTCGCCCGCTGGGGTAAGGGCGACGTTTCCCGTCCACTCGGACGCTCAGGTGCGGTGGGCGTGAGCGCGACGCTCGATGCGGGTTCTTGCGGCGACGAAGGCTTCCTTTTGGGAATATGGCTAAACGAAGCCACTACCGTAGACCGTTCCGGGTTATGCAGATTCCTGATCCTAAGCGGACGATCCAAAATACCCGGGCGGTCCGGGGGTTTCCTACCACGGGGGGGGGGGGGGTGGGGGTTGTTCCCCCTTCTCCTTACCCGACATGTTACTACTGTTTTGTTACACTGTTTGGTTGGCTGATGCTGTGTCTAATTCTAATTTCCCTACCTAGCAGGCTGACAGTAAATGACGCGCGACGCTGGGTACGGACGGAAGCGAAGATGAGTGACCGCAACACTTTGGCGCACTGCCTACCCCTTTCTTAAAGAAAGGGTTGGGGGAAGTGCAATAGGTGGCACTGGGAACGCGACTAGACACTTGGAAAGCCGAGAACGCTCTCTAGTGCCAAAGATCTACACTAAGGGCTGGTGACCTCACACCTCACGGAGCATGCGGGCTCGACGATCGGTGGAGTATGTCTTACCAGCGGTTCCTTGGGACCACTACTAATCCTCAAACAGCACACACTTAGGAGACCTAGTGGTCACAACGTTGCTGGGTTTCGCGCCCATAAGGTAGACTTCGGCTATACTGTATAGTGAGCCGCTTGTCATTTCCCGTTTTGCCTCTTTATTTTAAAACATTTTCACTATGTAATTGGCACAAATTGCAATATTTTCTATACAACACTAATTTTTACACTAACATCCTATACATCATTAATTCGGCATTTTGGTCCTTTATCAGTATAATAAAAGTTATTCAATATATTTACATTTTAAAAAGTTATTAAACGAAATGTCCCAAATTTTCATAATAAATGGGTACATTAATTCTTTAATTTTTCTATAATTATCAAATGCGTTTAATTATACAAATTATTTCTTTCCTATAGTAATCTATATACCATATGCTAACTAAATGCCATATTTACAACTCTTTTAGAACACAAAAATATTCTCATTATTTTTAGTATAAACTATTGCGCAGTTCATTAAATTTCCAGAAAGTTATACGATATGACGCGCTGTGATTGATCGATTTTTTCTTAAACGATTAAAGTTGTTTATATTAACTGTAGCGGACAGCGAAGGAGTCCGCCGCCCCGTCGCCCCTTCACACCCCGTTGCGCCCCGCGCACCCCGCACAACGGCAGCAGATCACGCGATGTCGCCGACCAATCAGCGCGCGGCATCGCCTTACGACGCTACTCACGAACCGAGACGCTCTCTTGCGGGATATAAGAAGGGCGTTTTGGTCTGTGAGTTGTTCATTTCGGGAGCGGCACTAGAAGAAACCAGAAGAGGAGAAACCTCAAGAAAAATCCAGAAGACTCCCCTCTGTATATAGTTTATTAGTGCCACATTTGTAAATAGTTGAATACAGTATAGTTCTACAGTGCCATCTTTTCTTTAAGCAGTTCCCTAGCGTAGTCAAGTAATACAGTCCATCAATAAGTAAATTCATACAGTCCACATTCGATCCCTTATAGTCTTGGTCCATCGTCGCCGGATTCAAGCCAGAAGAAAGAAGATAATTACAGAAGAAAGAAGATCATTATAGAAGATCTTCAAGGAAGAAAGAATTACGCTGACGAAGATAGAAGATCGTCGGTACTAATTCCTTCCTCGTTTCTTATTACATCTACGTCATATATGCATATTGTCTGTTTCCAGACAATTCTTGTTTCTTAAACCGCGTTTACGCGGCCGGGTGGTTGCTCCCTAACGGTGCCAAACTGTGACCATCTGGTAACGCCCTTGAGGCGGGAACGGCGTCCAATACGTGCATCTTTTTGAAGACGATCGGAGGTCGCAACGTGGGACATCATCATGCGGAAGACAAGAAGCCAGAAGACACGGAACGACGACGAAACGCCAGTAGGAATGCGGATATTCGAGGAAGCACCCGCGTCCCCGTCCGATTATCTCGCGTTGGCACAAGCGCCCTTCGCCGCGCCGCAGCCCCCGCTCGCGCCCGCATCTATGCCCGCGCCCGCGCCCGCGCCGCCGCGCCCCGCTATGTCCGTGTCTACAACCGATCGCTTGGGAGAAGTTAGCACATCCGCGCTGCGTACAGAGACGCTCGCCGCGATTATAGAAGATCTTCCGACTACAGAGACTAGTTCGATAGTGCGTACCGTCGCGCCTGTAGCAGACGTTGTACACAGGCCCGCGCCCCGTCGGTCCGTTCAGTCCGTTCAGCCCGGTCGACAGCTAGCGCAATAGCAAAGTTAAAGCAAATCGAGAATAATACCGCGGAGGAACTAGCTGCAATTAGAGGACGAATTAGTGGAAAATAGGGTACGCGTTGATAGGTGGTTAGAGAACGTGGAGACTGTGCGGGGGGAGCCGCCCTACCGCCCGTCTCAGCCCGCGCCCCGCATCGAGATAGAGCAGGCCCCGCCGAGTAGGGGAACCGGTTACGACCACGCTGAAGATGCCCAGGGGAGGTCGGTTGCGAATGATGTTCAACCGCGCCGCGTAAATACGATACAGAGGGACAATGGAGTCGCCGTATAAATGAACCAGGTGGATCGCCGTGTACGGGTTACGTCGCCGTCGCGCGTCCAACGCCGCACTCTATCGCTTATACATAGATCGCCACATCGCCACGCGGATCGTAGATTACCGTCGCCGTGTAAGGATGTAGGTGCGCGTAGATCGCCATCGCCACATCACCACGCGGATCGTAAATCACCGTCGCCGTGTAATGATGTAGGCATAAATAAATCGCCACATCGCCTTGCGGATCGTAGATTACCGTCGCCGTGTTATAGGGATGTAGGTGTACATAGGTCGCCAGCGCCACAGCGTAGGCTAGAGGGAAATAGGGATAGAGATAGGTCGCTCACCCCGCGCGGGAAAGATAGGGGTATAGAACGGCTAGCGGAAGCCTTAGAAGGCATGATAAGACTCAGACCAGCCGCCGCGAAGCAGACGCAGGACTTGCCTATTTTTAACGGTTCGGCCGCGGAATGGTTAGCGTTTAAAGCCGCGATGAAAGAATCCACGCGTTTATATGGATTTACAAATACGGAAAATATGGCAAGGTTAAGGAACTGTTTACGTGGTGAGGCTAGAGAAGTAGTATCGGCGCTGCTGTTTACCGCGAAGGCTCCGGCAGACATTATGCGGGCACTGGAGCAATGTTTCGGCCGCCCGGAAGTAATTATAGATCGTGCGTTAGAGGAATTAAAACGCCTTCCGCGCCCGGGTCAAACCGCCCAGGAATTGAATTCGTTCGCTATTAAATTACAGAATATAGTGTGTATTATGCAGAACGTCGACGGCAAGGGATATTTACAAAATCCGATGCTAACTAGGGACGAACTGGACATTGTCACGCTATCCCGGTTTATGATGAGAGAGGCTGACCGTGCGTTAAGTCACGCCTATACGTCCGTAACGCCGACTAAGGAATCGCCCGTAAGACGAGAGGCGCCACCGTTGAAAAGTATAGTGTCGACACGCCGCGTAGAGGATAGGGCTCGCGACATAAAGACGTTCATCGCCCAGGAGGACACCGGTAGTGCCTCATGTATGTGTTGTGGGGGTGAACACCCTATCGCCAAATGTAGGAAGCTGGCGCAAATGGGTTTGGACGACCGGTGGAAGTGGGTAAGGGAAGATGGGGTGTGTTTTAAGTGCTTAAGCAGCAAACACCGACGCAAACGTTGCAAAGCTAGGAAGTGCGGCGTCGACGGCTGCAACGTCCCCCACCACGCTCTCCTTCACACCCGCAAGGCCAGCACGCCTGAAGCGTCGGTTAAACCGGATGAAACCGTGCTCGTCGCGTCGAGTGTTAGTAGTAGTGCGTCCGTACTATTGAAAGTGTGCCCCATAACCGTGTGCGGACCGCGCGGCAAGGAAGTAAATACGTATGCGCTACTTGACGAAGGCTCTACCCTTGAACGAATTAGCCACTGGACCCGACATATGAGCGAACGTACCTATATCGGTCTTGTCAGTAACCAAGCAATTTTAGGCTTGGTCGTTTGTTTTTGCGTCAGTCTCAAGCACTTACTTGTCGACAAAACATCTCCCAAAAATGACTAAATGTTCAGTTAAATGGTGTAAAAACTATAGCGGCGGAAGCAGCACTATTTCTTTTCACTTGTAAGTACATTATTTTATTACATTTAATGTTATTTATCACAAAATTTAATAAAATGTTAAACAAAATTTTGTATTATCCAATTATGTTAAATATAGTCTTCTTCTTCTTCTTTCTTAGTTTTATGGCCCCTCTTTTTAGAATTCTGCCAATGTCAAGTCAGTTTAAATAGTCGATATTTCTATGTATTGTTGACATCTGACAATCATCACAAAATGGCTGGATTATACCATTGAGAACGTATGACTAAAACTGTGGAGTGAGTCAATTTGACATCGACTAGTGCTTGATCATGTCGAAAAATATATCGATATTTGACGATATGACCGAATGAATGGTGATATTATTTGTACAATACAATAACACTTAAGAATACTTATATCACAGTATCCTACAATCTGATGTCATTAAATTTATAATTATAATTTTTATAATTAAATAAAAATATTATAAATGCAAAAATTATAATTAGTATCTGTACTTAAAATATTTAAAAACGTAAATTACACGAATTTTCAGATTTCCTAGTGACACTTCTCGAAAGAGAAAGTGGGTAGAAGCAGTTCGTATAGATGAAACCTGGATTCCGAAGAAATACAGCGCAATATGCAGTGTAAATTTCGGTACTGCCTGTTTTAATACTAATGCAAAGAAACAGAAAAAGCTCGAAAAAGATGCTGTTCCGACATTGTTTTTACCGATATACGTGAGTTTATTAAAATGACTTACTTACATTGATGACATGATAAAAAATAATGTTTAAGTACGATTTTCACTTTCTTCAAATTTTCTTGCCTACGTATTATAATACAGTGCTTTTTTACAGTCACAAGAACTAAGCTGTGATACCATGGAATGTTCGAATTCAAAATTTCAAGCATCCTCTTCAATTACAATATCAAAATCATCTCCAAAAGTTGGTATTGCCTTTAACGTTGAAATATTTATTATTTGTACCTTTCAACCGACTTAAAAAGACTTAAAAAAGGAGGTTCTCAATTCTTCAGGTTTTTTTTGTATGTTTGTTACGCTATGTCTCCGCCAATTGTGGACCGATTTAAAAATTCTTTTTGTATTCGAAAGAATATGCTCTCGAGGTGGTCTCATATAAATTTAATACAAATAATCTATATAAATTTAATAATTAAAGCCTGTTTAGGGTTTTTAAATAAATAAACTTTATATTAGCAGAAAATAAACCTGTAAATTTTCTGCTAATATAAAGGTAAATCTCTTGTTTTTACCCACAAGAAGTAAATAACAAGCATTCAATAGAAAATGTTCAAATCAACCAATGTGTGGTAGTACTAGCTGAAAATACAAACCCCTTACAGGAAGATGTAAGTATTCAAATAGGTATAATTTTGTTATAATAAATTTACAGTAATTTTTGTTACTAAAATTGTATTAACAGGTTTTTAACACTTATACTAAACGAGATATACACTGTCTAATGTCTATATCTTAAATGTCTTTTATGTATCTAATTGTTGAAATGTAATACATTGCTAACTTTAGATTTTAACGTATAGGTGCAGTTGGTGCAAAAAACAAAGTCTAATCAAGTTCAAGTATTAGATACTCCAAGAAAGATTAGACTGAGAAAAAAGATACATGAACAATCTAAAAAAATTAAACGACTACAATACAGTAATCGCCGTTTAAGGAAAAGAGTGGCAACATTAGAAGAAATACTGAATAGTTTGACGGAAAAAAATCTTGTAACAGAAGACGATAGCGTCGTATTGGAAAAACTTGGAGGAAAATCAAAGGATTTACTGAAAAGAATGAAGCAGAAAAAAGAAACTGGTACCGTACCGCGTTCATATACTCCAGAATTGAAATCGTTTGCCTTGACATTGCATTTTTATTCTGCCAGAGCGTATAAATATGTGGCGAGTTTTACACTTTATTTGTTAAAAGTTTTAAATATTAATATTTTATAAATAAATTTTAAGTATTATTAATCTATGTTCTATTATTTATTAAGGTTTTTCAATTGTTAATAAATATGCGTAAATTTTGTAAGATATTACCTATTAATAAATTAAATTATGTACAAGCAGACACGCGCCATGCATTTTTATGTATCTGCATAACGAAGGAATGTAAAACTGGTTCGGTCGCTGAGCCCGCGCCTTCGGGACAGCAGATCGCCAGTTCGTCCGCTTCCGCGTTGCACGTCATACGTATCCCATACCCGTTGTCTGCCTAATACCCAAGCTTATGCAGTTCGTATAGTTTAATTCTTCCTTGTATATATATATTACTGTATTCCCGTCTACTCATTTGTACCTTCTGTATTGTGCTGTTATTGAACTTTATTTCTGTGTGCAGAGCGCAATAAAAAAATATAAGTGTGAGAAAACGGACTATTAATTAATCAGCCCCCATACGCACTTACAAATATATCCGCAAAACATTTGATACTTGTTTACCTGCACCACGCACGTTAACAAGATGGTATAGTACCATAGATGGAAGACCTGGTTTCACAAGTGAAGCCTTAAAAGCAAAAAAAAAAGAGTGGGAAACAAAAAAGTCTTTGCAGCATTAATAATTGACGAGATGAAAATCATGGAGAGTGTAGATTATCATATACATTCTGGACGAACATTTGGATATGTAGATTTTGGATTCAATGTCGAAACTGATTGTGAAAAAATGGCCTCAGAAGTATTGGTGTTTTTGTTAGTAGCACTAAATGAATCCTGGAAGGTCCCGATAGCTTATTTCGCCACAGCAGGGACAAATGCTGAACAGAAATCGAAACTTATATTGATAGCAGTAGAGCTAGTGCAAGCAAGTGGTGTGGAAATAAAAACGCTTACATTTGACGGCCACAAGTCAAATTTAGCAACAGCCAAGAAATTGGGATGCTGCTTAGATATAGCAAATCTAAAACCCTTTTTCAAAAATCCCGTAAATGGAAATAATATTTATGTCTTTCTAGACCCATGCCACATGCTAAAAAATGTAAGAAACGCTTTCCAAGCATACGGAAATTTTGAAGACTCTGAAGGCAGAGAAATCAATTGGAAATATTTAGAAGAATTACACAATTTACAAGATAGTGAACTGTTCCATTTGGCGAACAAGTTGTGAGCTAATCACATTTATTTTAGAACAAAAATCATGATTGTTCGACTTGCATCTCAGCTATTTAGCGACAGTGTAGCTGATTCATTATTATTCTGTGACACGGAGCTTCGAATCCTTAACTTTTGTGGTGTTAAAGCTACGGCAGAATTTTTGAAGAAAATTAATATTTTGTTTGATATTCTGGATTCCAGAGTTCATCAGTATGGATTCAAACGAGCAATGGATTCTGAAAATTATGAAGCGGCCTTTAAAGTCCTGGAAGAAACAACAAAATATTTAAAAACATTAAAACATAATGAGACGAATATTATGGAAACGCTTCGCTTTACTGGCTTTCTTGTGTTCTGCTTATGTGCTGAAAGTGCTAAGGGACTTTTTGAAGACCTAGTAAAAAAAGACAATCACATGACATACTTGCCTTTCCATAAAATATCTCAAGATCACATTGAAATATTTTTTAGTAATATACGTAGTCATGGAAGATGCAATGATAACCCAACCATCAATCTATTTGAATCAATATACAAGAGAATTCTAGTTCACTCAGAACTTATTGATGTAGATTCAGGGAACTGTGTACCGTTGGAATCCATTACAATAGTTAACTGCTCATCTAAATCACCTGTAGAGAGAATAAATATGACAACAGTGAAAAGTAACAGCGACAACCAAACTTTGCATTTAACCCCGGATAATGATGAACTGGGTTATGTAACTACGCTTTCGCCTTACGGACAAAAGGTGGTTGAATATATTGCTGGTTTTGTAGTTCACAAACTTTTGAAGTCATTAAAATGTGAAACTTGCACGTCTGCTCTCCTCCCTCAAATTGACACCAATGAAGGCAGTCTCATTGCCCATAAAGACAAGGGAAAACTGATACATCCCTCAAGTGACACCATAGCTATTTGTCAGCACTGCGAACTCGAACTTAGGAAGGGTGTTCAGAATAAGAGACTAAAAAAAGATTACACAACAAACTTTCTCCTGCCGAAAGTAACAGAAACATTGCTGCAACTTCCGTTGTACGAAGACATTCATTTCCACAAATTTGAAAACGACGACGTAAATCACGTCGAAGAATTAATGAAACCGTTGCTGAATATTATTTAAATATTAGAATTGCTTATATAAGAAAACAAGCCAACAAAACAAGTTCTAAGAAACATTTTTTAAGAAAGATGATACATAATAAAAGTCAGTAAACCTATTTAAATAGTATAAACTTTACAAAAAAAATTGACGTTTATAATAACTATAATTGAATAAAAAGTCCATAACAATGTCCTGCTTCTTTTATTTTAATTAAGTTTAAATATTTTTATTTTTATTCTTACCTCACCTTCATTCTCCCTTTATTTCCTTTGTCTTACAGCTTAGCTTATTTACGATTATGCATTTTCGATTAGGACGTCGAAGGCAGCCCATAGCTGCACGTACGTTACTAGGGTGGGTAATTCAGGGAACCGTGCCGCGGTTAACGTGTAGGGAAGACGGCGAGACCGTATTGCACGTAGCGAGCACTAGCGGACGGTCAGATAGGGACATCCGAACGTTTGCCAGTCAGGACGAGGAGCTAACGGAACTTCTCAAACGGCAGTATGAGATAGATTCCATAGGTATCTCGCTAAAGAGTAGGCCGCGACGGGAAGAGGAGCGCGCTGTCGACATATTCCAGCGCACCGTCAAGAAGGTCGGCGAGCAATACCAAGTTGGACTGCCATGGAAAGACGACAACGTGCGGATGCCACCTAGCTGCGAAATGACAGCTCGAAGACTACGGACACTACGTAGTCGTCTGCGTGTATGCTTATGCACACAGCAGGTGTCGGGCCTCGGGGCACGCCCCCTTTGCCCGGAATCTCCTCGCGGTGCATCACTATGCACCGGTCGTGGGAGCAGTTTTGGCGTTGTCAGTATGAAGCAGCGACTCGGGTTTGATTCCCCGGTCGCTGTAATCGATTTAAAAATCTTCTTGAAATTTTTTTTCAGGAGGCTCCTGAAAAAGTGGCATAATATGGCCTTTTTTTTTCCTGAAAAAGGCGCCTAATTCGGCCTAAGCCTGAAAAAGACGCCTAGTTCGGTCTGAGGTAGTCCAATTAATTTTTGTCGTAGGTCAGTATGGCCGGTGGCTAATGCGGCCGGGCGTCTGGGTTGGCCTGTCTGCGGCATTGAGGGTTGTTACTCGACTCTCTAATCTCTATAGAGAGGAGTTGTCTTGGCAGAGGTCGCCCGTCCGGAGGCCGAGCATGTAATGGTGCGAAGTTCTGTAGGTGTTCATGTGGCCCGTTATCAGCGCGGTCGAACATACCGCTCGCTAATCGGGCCACAAATTGCTCGACTGTCTCCATCTTCAAGTTGGCCGCGATGACGTCATTCCGGACGTAGCGACCTGCACCGACGATGGTCCGTAGTGTCAAATTCTGCTGGACCTGTAGTCGCCGCTTCTGATGATCGCTCAGGAGCGCGTACCAGGCCGTAGCATGTGTGAATCTTGATCGGATGTAAGTTTTATAAATTTTTAATTTTGTTTTTATTGGTAATTTTGCAGTTAGGACCGGACGCAGCGCCGCCCGCGCACATCTGGCGTTACGGACGGCGACATCGACGTGCGCGATCATGCGCAGCATCCGGTCAATCCGGCATCCCAGGTACGTTACTGTCTTCTGGTACTCGATCTCCTGGCCCCTGAGCGTCAGTGGTGGTGGAAGGTTCCTGTAGCGGCGAGTGAGCAGAGCGGTCGTCTTGCCAACGTTGACGGCCATCCTCCACTCATCAAGCCATGGTGGCAGCAGGTCCAGCAGGCGCTGCATCCTGGCAGTGGCTATGTGGGCTCTTCTAGACGATGTGAAGTAGGCACTATCGTCCGCGTATAGCGCTAATTCAACATCGTCTTCCCATTCGCGCAGGTGGTCTGCCAGGGTGGGGATGTCATTGGTGTAAGCCGCGTACAGGATCGGCGACAGACAGCTGCCCTGTGTTACGCCGGCTCTAATTGGTCTCGCTGCGGACTCGGCGTCCTCTACACAGACGTAGAACTTCCTATCTTTTAGGAATGACGCCACTAGCCGCAACATAGCAGGAGGGGTACTTGTTTGTGTTTCTAATTTGTATAGTAATCCAGAGTGCCACACTCTGTCGAACGCCTTCTCTATGTCGAGAAAGACGCCCAACGATGTGCGGCCGCGGTTGTACTCGGCCGCCAGATAGTGCAGCACCCTGGTCAGCTGTGTTGCTGTTGAGTGGCCCCTCCTGAATCCGTGCTGTTCCACCCGAAGATGTACGCACGGGCGGAAGCTTCTTAGCAGCAGTCTTTCACACAGTTTAGCTAAGTGCGGTAGCAGCGTGATCGGCCTATAACTGGCTGCTCTACGTCTGTCCTTCCCGGGTTTCGGCAGAACGATCACTTTGCCGATTTTCCAGTCCTCCGGGAAGTGGGATGTCCGCAGTATACCGTTGTAGAGTCGACCTAACTATACAAGTGTTCTATGGGGCAGCTGTCGAAGTGCTGCGTTGGTTATCCCGTCATGCCCCGGCGCCTTCCTGGGTTGCAGGCGGGCTACTGTCCTCCGCAATAGGGCGGGGGATATTTACCACTCTCCTGCAAGCGGTGGCGCGGGCTTCGACAGGAACTCCTGTACGCGGCTCTCCTTCCGGGTATATAGTTCCATGAACTCCGCACTTGCTGGGTTCGGCATAAATTGCTCTAATTGTTTACGGACGATTGAAAGGAAGATGGACCAGTCGCCGGAGTTTCGTGACGCCTACACAGCTCAGATAGACAACCTCCTGGCGAAAGGATACGCAAGGGAAGCCGAGGGGACGGAGCGAGAGGATCCCAAGAGCTGGTACCTGCCACACTTCGCAGTACGGTACCCGAACAAGCCGGGGAAGACAAGAGTAGTGTTCGACGCGGCAGCGCGCGCATCCGGTAGATGTCTTAATGATTATTTACTCGACGGCCCCGACTTATTACGGAACTTACCGGGCATACTGTTTCGGTTTAGAGAGAATGAGATAGCAGTGTCCGCGGATATTAGGGAAATGTTCTTGCGTGTGAAAATCGACCGTCGCGACCAACCCGCGCAATTGTTTCTTTGGCGAGGAAACGAGCGACACAGCCCACCGCGGGAGTACGTTATGACGTCTATGATTTTCGGCGCGAGGAGCTCGCCGTTTCTCGCACATAGTGTTAGAGATTATAACGCGCGCGCACACGTAGAGACACACCCGTTGGCACTTAACGCTATCGTACGTAGCCATTATATGGACGACTATTTAGACAGTTATGCAACGGTAGAGGAAGCGGTAAATACAGCAAGGCAGGTTTCGGAAGTACACCAGAAAGCCGGTTTCACCTTGGCAGGCTGGAATTCTAATCACGCAGCCCTATTGGAAAACAAGACGGAGGAACTACTAGCGCGCAAGCCTAAGGAAGTAGGCTTAAGGCAAGACAGCCCAGGCAGAACTCTAGGGTTGTTATGGATGGCCGACGAAGACGCCCTAACTTTCAACACATCGATGAATAGGGTGCCGCAGGAAGTAAAGGCGCTACAGCGACCACCGACCAAGAGGGAAGCATTAAGCGCAGTCATGTCTGTTTTTGACCCGCTCGGACTGCTAAGCTACCTCACCATCACCGCCAAGATCCTGCTACAAGACCTATGGCGTATGAAGAAGTTCGGATGGGATGGCGAACTACCCGAGGAGGCAGCAGAAGAATTTCAGAGTTGGCTGCGAGTCGTCGAAAAGGTGTCACGACTACGACTGCCAAAGTGCTATGCTCCTACGGGGGGAGTGGTAGAACGTCAACTTCACGTGTTTAATGATGCAAGCGAATGTGCGTACGCATCCGCGGCATATTGGCGAATACGATACAGCGACGGAACGGTTAGGGTGCGATTAGTGGCGGCTAAGGCCAAAGTCGCTCCAATCAAGGCGCAAAGTATACCGCGATTAGAGTTGCAGGCGAACTTAATAGGCGCGCGACTCGCGGAATTCGTGCAAGGCGAACACAGAGTGGTAGCGGATAGGGTAGTATATTGGTCGGACTCTACTACGGCGCTCCACTGGATACAAAATGATACGGCGCGTTACACTCCATACGTGGCTCACAGGTTAGGGGAGATAGCTGAGAAGACATCACCCGAGCAATGGAGGTGGATACCAACTGTGGAAAACGTAGCGGATCAAGCAACGCGTATGAATTTCGCAACCAAAGAAGAAAGCGATAAGTGGTTCACAGGACCGCCCTTCCTTTACGAGAACGAAGACAGATGGCCTCACCGACAGAAAGAGAAGGCAGGGGACGATGAAGAGGAGGAAATCGTGGCGCACCAGAGCGACACCCAGGACGCTCCACACCTGCCAGACATAGAACGATTCTCTGCCTACGAGAGATTAATCAGGGCCACAGCGCGAGTACTACAGTTCGTCGATACGCCACGAGGAAGGGCACAAGGATTGACATTGCAGCACATTCAGAGGGCAGAGCGGATGTGGATAGAACATAGCCAACGTGAAAGCTTCGCTGAAGACAGAAAACAGTGAATTCTCGACCGTTGACGCACGTACCGGTCGATATCAACGACGAAGAGGCGCTGACACCCAACCACTTAATGATTTCTTATATTCACGCGAACACTACACATTTAAATAAAACTAATTTTACGGATTTTATCGCGTATATTAACTTATTTTACTTTCCCGACGTTTCAAGCACTTTACAGCACCCATGGTCACGGGGGGGACTGAGGTGTATGACGTCCCAATGTCATAGTTAACCACGGGTACCTCCAGATTAAAAATTATTAATTTTTGTTCCGATCTACGCAGTATGAACTTACAGTATCATGAAGTCTTGCAGTTGTATGCTTGGGTTGGGATTTAATTTTATTAATTATGGGATCCCAAGCAGATGGTAGCACCCAGCCATCTTCTCTATTGAAATTAGGATGTTTTTTGATTTCAATAGCCTCGCGAATCATCCTTGGAAGGAATCGGTGTTCTTTAGCGAGGATTTGTGGTCTGTCAAATCTAATGTAGTGACGGGGGCGATCCAGTACGTGTTCACAGACTGCAGACTTCCCGGAGCGTCTATTCTTCACATCAGCTATGTGTTCTTTAACGCGGGTTTTTATGGATCTTTTAGTTTGTCCTATATAAGAGAGACCACATTCACAATCCAGCTTGTACACTCCTGCATCTTGCAGAGGAATATTACACTTGACTGATGGTAAAAACTGACTAATCTTCTTCGGCGGCTTGAAATATGTTTTAATGGAAGCACGCTTCAAGATGTAGCCAATCTTGTCAGTGACACCTCTGACATATGGCAGTACAGCAGGCACTCGCTCGACTGTGGCCGGCTTCACTCGTTCACTGTGACGTAGGCGCGGGACCCGAAGCTTATTGTCGTGCAAAACTTGCTTGGCGTGTTGGAGCTCGGCGGCCAGGTGTTTACTGTCACAGATCCCTCGTGCTCTCTGAAACAAAGATTTACCCACGGTAGCTAACTGTGAAGGATGGTGGTGAGAATCACCGTTTAAATATCTATCTGTATGGGTCTTTTTTCTATACACAGTGTGGCTCAAGGTGTTATCAGGATTCCGAATTACTAACACATCTAGAAAAGCTAAAGAATTGTTTGCCTCTAACTCCATTGTGAGCTGAATTTAAGGAGTTAAGATGGTCTAAAAATGCAGTTACTTTATCTAAAGGTAGAATTGTGAAAGTGTCGTCTACGTACCGCTTGTAGAATCTTGGCTTTATGGGAGAAGTAAGCAGGGCTTTCTCCTCAAAGTCCTCCATGAATATATCGGCAACAATGGGAGATACAGGTGAGCCCATCGCCACACCATCTACTTGCTTGTAGAACTCCTCCTTCCACAATAGGTAGCCAGATGTAAGGCAGTGTCTGAGTAATACTGCATATTTTACGGGCATGTTGTTTTCCTCTAGCCTTCTAGTAACAATCGAGATGCAGTCTTCAACAGGTAGGCATGTGAACAGAGACTGCATATCAAAACTCACCATAGTTTCATTGTCTGCCAGATGTAGGTCTTTAATCTCGCTGACAAAATGGTAGGAATCCTTTGTGTGTGCTCTTGTATGTCCCTTGAGCGGTGAGAGTATATTCGCTAAGTGTTGAGCCAATCTGTAAGTTGGTGAATCGATTTAGCTTACTATAGGACGTAGTGGAGCATTGGGCTTGTGTATTTTTGGTAACCCATATAACTTCGGTGGTTTAGCACACGTAGGTATTATCGATTTTACGTCTAGATTTAATTTTTCGGAGTGTTTCTTTATGAGATCACTAGTTGTTTTAAGTGTGTTATTTGTTGGGTCATTTTTAACCTTTTTATACGTACTTGCATCCGACAAAAGTTCTTGTATTTTAGAATTATAATCTGACGTATCCATAACTACCGTGGCATTTCCCTTATCTGCGCAGAGAATCGAGAGTTCTGGTTTATTGCGTAGGTTAGTCAACGCTTTGAATTCGTCTTTAGGTAGATTCGGTTTTGGCGCTGAACTTCGACGTAACATAGACGAAATGTCTTGACGTATCGCTTCCAAATCCTCCTTTTGCATATGGTTTTTAAATAAACAGTCCTCGACACTACAGATAATTTGTTCGTACGGTAATTTTTTCCGGTGTTATAGCAAAATTAAGACCTTTCGATAATACTCTAATTGTTGCATCATCCAGAGTTTGTTTTGACAGATTATAGACCGCGTTTAATCTATGATCCGCGTTCGTAGTCGACGGTTGCGTTTCGTTCTCACGTCGACACAGATGTTTGACATTTAATTTGGTCGTTAATTTTTGATATTTCATTATATGTTTGTTTTTGCATTCATTATATTTATTAATTTCTCGTTTATTTAACGTTTCGATGCAAACATTATAATCAAATGTCGTTAAAACTGCCTTTAAATCACTGAATGATGTGTCTATGGATTTGTTTATGGTATGTAGATCGGAGCGTTTTTGTTAGATTACCGTTCGTAACAACTTTTTACTTGCCTCATGTAAGATCTTAGCGCTTCCTCGAATGTCCTTTTTAGTTGATATTTTGACACACGTAGGGATGATATTATTATCACGACAGCGTTTTAAAAAGTTTAATGCTGTTATATATCTTGCGCGCTTAGTCACGAGATCTTCTAATCGGCGAATTTTATTTGCAATTACCAGTCCGTACTGGTTCACATAATGATTTCTTATATTTACGCGAACACTACACACATTTAAATAAAACTAATTTTACGGATTTTATCGCGTATATTAACTTATTTTACTTTCCCGACGTTTCAAGCAATTTACAGCACCCATGGTCACGGGGGGGACTGAGATGTATGACGTCCCAATGTCATAGTTAACCAAGGCTACCTCCAGATTAAAAATTATTAATTTTTGTTCCGATCTACGCAGTATGAACTTACAGTATCATGAAGTCTTGCAGTTGTATGCTTGGGTTGGGATTTAATTTTATTAATTATGGGATCCCAAGCAGATGGTAGCACCCAGCCATCTTCTCTATTGAAATTAGGATGTTTTTTGATTTCAATAGCCTCGCGAAGCATCCTTGGAAGGAATCGGTGTTCTTTAGCGAGGATTTGTGGTCTATCAAATCTAATGTAGTGACGGGGGCGATCCAGTACGTGTTCACAGACTGCAGACTTCCCGGAGCGTCTATTCTTCACATCAGCTATGTGTTCTTTAACGCGGGTTTTTATGGATCTTTTAGTTTGTCCTATATAAGAGAGACCACATTCACAATCCAGCTTGAGGAATATTACACTTGACTGATGGTAAAAACTGACTAATCTTCTTCGGCGGCTTGAAATATGTTTTAATGGAAGCACGCTTCAAGATGTAGCCAATCTTGTCAGTGACACCTCTGACATATGGCAGTACAGCAGGCACTCGCTCGACTGTGGCCGGCTTCACTCGTTCACTGTGACGTAGGCGCGGGACCCGAAGCTTATTGTCGTGCAAAACTTGCTTGACGTGTTGGAGCTCGGCGGCCAGGTGTTTATTGTCACAGATCCCTCGTGCTCTCTGAAACAAAGATTTACCCACGGTAGCTAACTGTGAAGGATGGTGGTGAGAATCACCGTTTAAATATCTATCTGTATGGGTCTTTTTTCTATACACAGTGTGGCTCAAGGTGTTATCAAGATTCCAAATTACTAACACATCTAGAAAAGCTAAAGAATTGTTTGCCTCTAACTCCATTGTGAACTGAATTTTAGAATTTAAGGAGTTAAGATGGTCTAAAAATGCAGTTACTTTATCTAAAGGTAGAATTGTGAAAGTGTCGTCTACGTACCGCTTGTAGAATCTTGGCTTTATGGGAGAAGTAAGCAGGGCTTTCTCCTCAAAGTCCTCCATGAATATATCGGCAACAATGGGAGATACAGGTGAGCCCATCGCCACACCATCTACTTGCTTGTAGAACTCCTCCTTCCACAATAGGTAGCCAGATGTAAGGCAGTGTCTGAGTAATACTGCATATTCTACGGGCATGTTGTTTTCCTCTAGCCTTCTAGTAACAATCGAGATGCAGTCTTCAACAGGTAGGCATGTGAACAGAGACTGCACATCAAAACTCACCATAGTTTCATTGTCTGCCAGATGTAGGTCTTTAATCTCGCTGACAAAATGGTAGGAATCCTTTGTGTGTGCTCTTGTATGTCCCTTGAGCGGTGAGAGTATATTCGCTAAGTGTTGAGCCAATCTGTAAGTTGGTGAATCGATTTAGCTCACTATAGGACGTAGTGGAGCATTGGGCTTGTGTATTTTTGGTAACCCATATAACTTCGGTGGTTTAGCACACGTAGGTATTATCGATTTTACGTCTAGATTTAATTTTTCGGAGTGTTTCTTTATGAGATCACTAGTTGTTTTAAGTGTGTTATTTGTTGGGTCATATTTAACCTTTTTATACGTACTTGCATCCGACAAAAGTTCTTGTATTTTAGAATTATAATCTGACGTATCCATAACTACCGTGGCATTTCCCTTATCTGCGCAGAGAATCGAGAGTTCTGGTTTATTGCGTAGGTTAGTCAACGCTTTGAATTCGTCTTTAGGTAGATTCGGTTTTGGCGCTGAACTTCGACGTAACATAGACGAAATGTCTTGACGTATCGCTTCCAAATCCTCCTTTTGCATATGGTTTTTAAATAAACAGTCCTCGACACTACAGATAATTTGTTCGTACGGTAATTTTTTCTGGTGTTATAGCAAAATTAAGACCTTTCGATAATACTCTAATTGTTGCATCATCCAGAGTTTGTTTTGACAGATTATAGACCGCGTTTAATCTATGATCCGCGTTCGTAGTCGACGGTTGCGTTTCGTTCTCACGTCGACTCAGATGTTTGACATTTAATTTGGTCGTTAATTTTTGATATTTTATTATATGTTTGTTTTTGCATTCATTATATTTATTAATTTCTCGTTTATTTATCGTTTCGATGCAAACATTATAATCAAATGTCGTTAAAACTGCCTTTAAATCACTGAATGATGTGTCTATGGATTTGTTTATGGTATGTAGATCGGAGCGTTTTTGTTGGATTACCGTTCGTAACAACTTTTTACTTGCCTCATTTAAGATCTTAGCGCTTCCTCGAATGTCCTTTTTAGTGGATATTTTGACACACGTAGGGATGATATTATTATCACGACAGCGTTTTAAAAAGTTTAATGCTGTTATATATCTTGCGCGCTTAGTCACGAGATCTTCTAATCGGCGAATTTTATTTGCAATTACCAGTCCGTACTGGTTCACATAATGATTTCTTATATTTACGCGAACACTACACATTTAAATAAAACTAATTTTACGGATTTTATCGCGTATATTAACTTATTTTACTTTCCCGACGTTTCAAGCACTTTACAGCACCCATGGTCACGGGGGGGACTGAGGTGTATGACGTCCCAATGTCATAGTTAACCACGGCTACCTCCAGATTAAAAATTATTAATTTTTGTTCCGATCTACGCAGTATGAACTTACAGTATCATGAAGTCTTGCAGTTGTATGCTTGGGTTGGGATTTAATTTTATTAATTATGGGATCCCAAGCAGATGGTAGCACCCAGCCATCTTCTCTATTGAAATTAGGATGTTTTTTGATTTCAATAGCCTCGCGAATCATCCTTGGAAGGAATCGGTGTTCTTTAGCGAGGTTTTGTGGTCTATCAAATCTAATGTAGTGACGGGGGCGATCCAGTACGTGTTCACAGACTGCAGACTTCCCGGAGCGTCTATTCTTCACATCAGCTATGTGTTTTTTAACGCGGGTTTTTATGGATCTTTTAGTTTGTCCTATATAAGAGAGACCACATTCACAATCCAGCTTGTACACTCCTGCATCTTGCAGAGGAATATTACACTTGACTGATGGTAAAAACTGACTAATCTTCTTCGGCGGCTTGAAATGTTTTAATGGAAGCACGCTTCAAGATGTAGCCAATCTTGTCAGTGACACCTCTGACATATGGCAGTACAGCAGGCACTCGCTCGACTGTGGCCGGCTTCACTCGTTCACTGTGACGTAGGCGCGGGACCCGAAGCTTATTGTCGTGCAAAACTTGCTTGACGTGTTGGAGCTCGGCGGCCAGGTGTTTACTGTCACAGATCCCTCGTGCTCTCTGAAACAAAGATTTACCCACGGTAGCTAACTGTGAAGGATGGTGGTGAGAATCACCGTTTAAATATCTATCTGTATGGGTCTTTTTTCTATACACAGTGTGGCTCAAGGTGTTATCAGGATTCCGAATTACTAACACATCTAGAAAAGCTAAAGAATTGTTTGCCTCTAACTCCATTGTGAACTGAATTTTAGAATTTAAGGAGTTAAGATGGTCTAAAAATGCAGTTACTTTATCTAAAGGTAGAATTGTGAAAGTGTCGTCTACGTACCGCTTGTAGAATCTTGGCTTTATGGGAGAAGTAAGCAGGGCTTTCTCCTCAAAGTCCTCCATGAATATATCGGCAACAATGGGAGATACAGGTGAGCCCATCGCCACACCATCTACTTGCTTGTAGAACTCCTCCTTCCACAATAGGTAGCCAGATGTAAGGCAGTGTCTGAGTAATACTGCATATTCTACGGGCATGTTGTTTTCCTCTAGCCTTCTAGTAACAATCGAGATGCAGTCTTCAACAGGTAGGCATGTGAACAGAGACTGCACATCAAAACTCACCATAGTTTCATTGTCTGCCAGATGTAGGTCTTTAATCTCGCTGACAAAATGGTAGGAATCCTTTGTGTGTGCTCTTGTATGTCCCTTGAGCGGTGAGAGTATATTCGCTAAGTGTTGAGCCAATCTGTAAGTTGGTGAATCGATTTAGCTCACTATAGGACGTAGTGGAGCATTGGGCTTGTGTATTTTTGGTAACCCATATAACTTCGGTGGTTTAGCACACGTAGGTATTATCGATTTTACGTCTAGATTTAATTTTTCGGAGTGTTTCTTTATGAGACCACTAGTTGTTTTAAGTGTGTTATTTGTTGGGTCATTTTTAACCTTTTTATACGTACTTGCATCCGACAAAAGTTCTTGTATTTTAGAATTATAATCTGACGTATCCATAACTACCGTGGCATTTCCCTTATCTGCGCAGAGAATCAAGAGTTCTGGTTTATTGCGTAGGTTAGTCAACGCTTTGAATTCGTCTTTAGGTAGATTCGGTTTTGGCGCTGAACATCGACGTAACATAGACGAAATGTCTTGACGTATCGCTTCCAAATCCTCCTTTTGCATATGGTTTTTAAATAAACAGTCCTCGACACTACAGATAATTTGTTCGTACGGTAATATTTTCCGGTGTTATAGCAAAATTAAGACCTTTCGATAATACTCTAATTGTTGCATCATCCAGAGTTTGTTTTGACAGATTATAGACCGTGTTTAATCTATGATCCGCGTTCGTAGTCGACGGTTGCGTTTCGTTCTCACGTCGACACAGATGTTTGACATTTAATTTGGTCGTTAATTTTTGATATTTCATTATATGTTTGTTTTTGCATTCATTATATTTATTAATTTCTCGTTTATTTAACGTTTCGATGCAATCATTATAATCAAATGTCGTTAAAACTGCCTTTAAATCACTGAATGATGTGTCTATGGATTTGTTTATGGTATGTAGATCGGAGCGTTTTTGTTAGATTACCGTTCGTAACAACTTTTTACTTGCCTCATTTAAGATCTTAGCGCTTCCTCGAATGTCCTTTTTAGTGGATATTTTGACACACGTAGGGATGATATTATTATCACGACAACGTTTTAAAAAGTTTAATGCTGTTATATATCTTGCGCGCTTAGTCACGAGATCTTCTAATCGGCGAATTTTATTTGCAATTACCAGTCCGTACTGGTTCACATAATGATTTCTTATATTTACGCGAACACTACACATTTAAATAAAACTAATTTTACGGATTTTATCGCGTATATTAACTTATTTTACTTTCCCGACGTTTCAAGCAATTTACAGCACCCATGGTCACGGGGGGGACTGAGATGTATGACGTCCCAATGTCATAGTTAACCACGGCTACCTCCAGATTAAAAATTATTAATTTTTGTTCCGATCTACGCAGTATGAACTTACAGTATCATGAAGTCTTGCAGTTGTATGCTTGGGTTGGGATTTAATTTTATTAATTATGGGATCCCAAGCAGATGGTAGCACCCAGCCATCTTCTCTATTGAAATTAGGATGTTTTTTGATTTCAATAGCCTCGCGAAGCATCCTTGGAAGGAATCGGTGTTCTTTAGCGAGGATTTGTGGTCTATCAAATCTAATGTAGTGACGGGGGCGATCCAGTACGTGTTCACAGACTGCAGACTTCCCGGAGCGTCTATTCTTCACATCAGCTATGTGTTCTTTAACGCGGGTTTTTATGGATCTTTTAGTTTGTCCTATATAAGAGAGACCACATTCACAATCCAGCTTGTACACTCCTGCAACTTGCAGAGGAATATTACACTTGACTGATGGTAAAAACTGACTAATCTTCTTCGGCGGCTTGAAATATGTTTTAATGGAAGCACGCTTCAAGATGTAGCCAATCTTGTCAGTGACACCTCTGACATATGGCAGTACAGCAGGCACTCGCTCGACTGTGGCCGGCTTCACTCGTTCACTGTGACGTAGGCGCGGGACCCGAAGCTTATTGTCGTGCAAAACTTGCTTGACGTGTTGGAGCTCGGCGGCCAGGTGTTTATTGTCACAGATCCCTCGTGCTCTCTGAAACAAAGATTTACCCACGGTAGCTAACTGTGAAGGATGGTGGTGAGAATCACCGTTTAAATATCTATCTGTATGGGTCTTTTTTCTATACACAGTGTGGCTCAAGGTGTTATCAGGATTCCGAATTACTAACACATCTAGAAAAGCTAAATAATTGTTTGCCTCTAACTCCATTGTGAACTGAATTTTAGAATTTAAGGAGTTAAGATGGTCTAAAAATGCAGTTACTTTATCTAAAGGTAGAATTGTGAAAGTGTCGTCTACGTACCGCTTGTAGAATCTTGGCTTTATGGGAGAAGTAAGCAGGGCTTTCTCCTCAAAGTCCTCCATGAATATATCGGCAACAATGGGAGATACAGGTGAGCCCATCGCCACACCATCTACTTGCTTGTAGAACTCCTCCTTCCACAATAGGTAGCCAGATGTAAGGCAGTGTCTGAGTAATACTGCATATTCTACGGGCATGTTGTTTTCCTCTAGCCTTCTAGTAACAATCGAGATGCAGTCTTCAACAGGTAGGCATGTGAACAGAGACTGCACATCAAAACTCACCATAGTTTCATTGTCTGCCAGATGTAGGTCTTTAATCTCGCTGACAAAATGGTAGGAATCCTTTGTGTGTGCTCTTGTATATCCCTTGAGCGGTGAGAGTATATTCGCTAAGTGTTGAGCCATTCTGTAAGTTGGTGAATCGATTTAGCTCACTATAGGACGTAGTGGAGCATTGGGCTTGTGTATTTTTGGTAACCCATATAACTTCGGTGGTTTAGCACACGTAGGTATTATCGATTTTACGTCTAGATTTAATTTTTCGGAGTGTTTCTTTATGAGATCACTAGTTGTTTTAAGTGTGTTATTTGTTGGGTCATTTTTAACCTTTTTATACGTACTTGCATCCGACAAAAGTTCTTGTATTTTAGAATTATAATCTGACGTATCCATAACTACCGTGGCATTTCCCTTATCTGCGCAGAGAATCGTGAGTTCTGGTTTATTGCGTAGGTTAGTCAACGCTTTGAATTCGTCTTTAGGTAGATTCGGTTTTGGCGCCGAACTTCAACGTAACATAGACGAAATGTCTTGACGTATCGCTTCCAAATCCTCCTTTTGCATATGGTTTTTAAATAAACAGTCCTCGACACTACAGATAATTTGTTCGTACGGTAATATTTTCCGGTGTTATAGCAAAATTAAATAATACTATAATTGTTGCATCATCCAGAGTTTGTTTTGACAGATTATAGACCGCGTTTAATCTATGAAGCGCGTTCGTAGTCCACGGTTGCGTTTCGTTCTCACGTCGACACAGATGTTTGACATTTAATTTGGTCGTTAATTTTTGATATTTTATTATATGTTTGTTTTTGCATTCATTATATTTATTAATTTCTCGTTTATTTAACGTTTCGATGCAAACATTATAATCAAATGTCGTTAAAACTGCCTTTAAATCACTGAATGATGTGTCTATGGATTTGTTTATGGTATGTAGATCGGAGCGTTTTTGTTGGATTACCGTTCGTAACAACTTTTTACTTGCCTCATTTAAGATCTTAGCGCTTCCTCGAATGTCCTTTTTAGTGGATATTTTGACACACGTAGGGATGATATTATTATCACGACAGCGTTTTAAAAAGTTTAATGCTGTTATATATCTTGCGCGCTTAGTCACGAGATCTTCTAATCGGCGAATTTTATTTGCAATTACCAGTCCGTACTGGTTCACATAATGATTTCTTATATTTACGCGAACACTACACATTTAAATAAAACTAATTTTACGGATTTTATCGCGTATATTAACTTATTTTACTTTCCCGACGTTTCAAGCACTTTACAGCACCCATGGTCACGGGGGGATGGACTGAGGTGTATGACGTCCCAATGTCATAGTTAACCACGGCTACCTCCAGATTAAAAATTATTAATTTTTGTTCCGATCTACGCAGTATGAACTTACAGTATCATGAAGTCTTGCAGTTGTATGCTTGGGTTGGGATTTAATTTTATTAATTATGGGATCCCAAGCAGATGGTAGCACCCAGCCATCTTCTCTATTGAAATTAGGATGTTTTTTGATTTCAATAGCCTCGCGAATCATCCTTGGAAGGAATCGGTGTTCTTTAGCGAGGATTTGTGGTCTATCAAATCTAATGTAGTGACGGGGGCGATCCAGTACGTGTTCACAGACTGCAGACTTCCCGGAGTGTCTATTCTTCACATCAGCTATGTGTTCTTTATCGCGGGTTTTTATGGATCTTTTAGTTTGTCCTATATAAGAGAGACCACATTCACAATCCAGCTTGTACACTCCTGCATCTTGCAGAGGAATATTACACTTGACTGATGGTAAAAACTGACAAATCTTCTTCGGCGGCTTGAAATATGTTTTAATGGAAGCACGCTTCAAGATGTAACCAATCTTGTCAGTGACACCTCTGACATATGGCAGTACAGCAGGCACTCGCTCGACTGTGGCCGGCTTCACTCGTTCACTGTGACGTAGGCGCGGGACCCGAAGCTTATTATCGTGCAAAACTTGCTTGACGTGTTGGAGCTCGGCGGCCAGGTGTTTACTATCACAGATCCCTCGTGCTCTCTGAAACAAAGATTTACCCACGGTAGCTAACTGTGAAGGATGGTGGTGAGAATCACCGTTTAAATATCTATCTGTATGGGTCTTTTTTCTATACACAGTGTGGCTCAAGGTGTTATCAGGATTCCGAATTACTAACACATCTAGAAAAGCTAAAGAATTGTTTGCCTCTAACTCCATTGTGAACTGAATTTAAGGAGTTAAGATGGTCTAAAAATGCAGTTACTTTATCTAAAGGTAGAATTGTGAAAGTGTCGTCTACGTACCGCTTGTAGAATCTTGGCTTTATGGGAGAAGTAAGCAGGGCTTTCTCCTCAAAGTCCTCTATGAATATATCGGCAACAATGGGAGATACAGGTGAGCCCATCGCCACACCATCTACTTGCTTGTAGAACTCCTCCTTCCACAATAGGTAGCCAGATGTAAGGCAGTGTCTGAGTAATACTGCATATTCTACGGGCATGTTGTTTTCCTTTAGCCTTCTAGTAACAATCGAGATGCAGTCTTCAACAGGTAGGCATGTGAACAGAGACTGCACATCAAAACTCACCATAGTTTCATTGTCTGCCAGATGTAGGTCTTTAATCTCGCTGACAAAATGGTAGGAATCCTTTGTGTGTGCTCTTGTATGTCCCTTGAGCGGTGAGAGTATATTCGCTAAGTGTTGAGCCAATCTGTAAGTTGGTGAATCGATTTAGCTCACTATAGGACGTAGTGGAGCATTGGGCTTGTGTATTTTTGGTAACCCATATAACTTCGGTGGTTTAGCACACGTAGGTATTATCGATTTTACGTCTAGATTTAATTTTTCGGAGTGTTTCTTTATGAGACCACTAGTTGTTTTAAGTGTGTTATTTGTTGGGTCATTTTTAACCTTTTTATACGTACTTGCATCCGACAAAAGTTCTTGTATTTTAGAATTATAATCTGACGTATCCATAACTACCGTGGCATTTCCCTTATCTGCGCAGAGAATCGAGAGTTCTGGTTTATTGCGTAGGTTAGTCAACGCTTTGAATTCGTCTTTAGGTAGATTCGGTTTTGGCGCTGAACTTCGACGTAACATAGACGAAATGTCTTGATGTATCGCTTCCAAATCCTCCTTTTGCATATGGTTTTTAAATAAACAGTCCTCGACACTACAGATAATTTGTTCGTACGGTAATTTTTTCCGGTGTTATAGCAAAATTAAGACCTTTCGATAATACTCTAATTGTTGCATCATCCAGAGTTTGTTTTGACAGATTATAGACCGCGTTTAATCTATGATCCGCGTTCGTAGTCGACGGTTGCGTTTCGTTCTCACTTCGACACAGATGTTTGACATTTAATTTGGTCGTTAATTTTTGATATTTCATTATATGTTTGTTTTTGCATTCATTATATTTATTAATTTCTCGTTTATTTAACGTTTCGATGCAAACATTATAATCAAATGTCGTTAAAACTGCCTTTAAATCACTGAATGATGTGTCTATGGATTTGTTTATGGTATGTAGATCGGAGCGTTTTTGTTAGATTACCGTTCGTAACAACTTTTTACTTGCCTCATTTAAGATCTTAGCGCTTCCTCGAATGTCCTTTTTCGTGGATATTTTGACACACGTAGGGATGATATTATTATCACGACAGCGTTTTAAAAAGTTTAATGCTGTTATATATCTTGCGCGCTTAGTCACGAGATCTTCTAATCGGCGAATTTTATTTGCAATTACCAGTCCGTACTGGTTCACATAATGATTTCTTATATTTACGCGAACACTACACATTTAAATAAAACTAATTTTACGGATTTTATCGCGTATATTAACTTATTTTACTTTCCCGACGTTTCAAGCAATTTACAGCACCCATGGTCACGGGGGGGACTGAGATGTATGACGTCCCAATGTCATAGTTAACCACGGCTACCTCCAGATTAAAAATTATTAATTTTTGTTCCGATCTACGCAGTATGAACTTACAGTATCATGAAGTCTTGCAGTTGTATGCTTGGGTTGGGATTTAATTTTATTAATTATGGGATCCCAAGCAGATGGTAGCACTCAGCCATCTTCTCTATTGAAATTAGGATGTTTTTTGATTTCAATAGCCTCGCGAAGCATCCTTGGAAGGAATCGGTGTTCTTTAGCGAGGATTTGTGGTCTATCAAATCTAATGTAGTGACGGGGGCGATCCAGTACGTGTTCACAGACTGCAGACTTCCCGGAGCGTCTATTCTTCACATCAGCTATGTGTTCTTTAACGCGGGTTTTTATGGATCTTTTAGTTTGTCCTATATAAGAGAGACCACATTCACAATCCAGCTTGTACACTCCTGCATCTTGCAGAGGAATATTACACTTGACTGATGGTAAAAACTGACTAATCTTCTTCGGCGGCTTGAAATATGATTTAATGGAAGCACGCTTCAAGATGTAGCCAATCTTGTCAGTGACACCTCTGACATATGGCAGTACAGCAGGCACTCGCTCGACTGTGGCCGGCTTCACTCGTTCACTGTGACGTAGGCGCGGGACCTGAAACTTATTGTCGTGCAAAACTTGCTTGACGTGTTGGAGCTCGGCGGCCAGGTGTTTATTGTCACAGATCCCTCGTGCTCTCTGAAACAAAGATTTACCCACGGTAGCTAACTGTGAAGGATGGTGGTGAGAATCACCGTTTAAATATCTATCTGTATGGGTCTTTTTTCTATACACAGTGTGGCTCAAGGTGTTATCAGGATTCCGAATTACTAACACATCTAGAAAAGCTAAAGAATTGTTTGCCTCTAACTCCATTGTGAACTGAATTTTAGAATTTAAGGAGTTAAGATGGTCTAAAAATGCAGTTACTTTATCTAAAGGTAGAATTGTGAAAGTGTCGTCTACGTACCGCTTGTAGAATCTTGGCTTTATGGGAGAAGTAAGCAGGGCTTTCTCCTCAAAGTCCTCCATGAATATATCGGCAACAATGGGAGATACAGGTGAGCCCATCGCCACACCATCTACTTGCTTGTAGAACTCCTCCTTCCACAATAGGTAGCCAGATGTAAGGCAGTGTCTGAGTAATACTGCATATTCTACGGGCATGTTGTTTTCCTCTAGCCTTCTAGTAACAATCGAGATGCAGTCTTCAACAGGTAGGCATGTGAACAGAGACTGCACATCAAAACTCACCATAGTTTCATTGTCTGCCAGATGTAGGTCTTTAATCTCGCTGACAAAATGGTAGGAATCCTTTGTGTGTGCTCTTGTATGTCCCTTGAGCGGTGAGAGTATATTCGCTAAGTGTTGAGCCAATCTGTAAGTTGGTGAATCGATTTAGCTCACTATAGGACGTAGTGGAGCATTGGGCTTGTGTATTTTTGGTAACCCATATAACTTCGGTGGTTTAGCACACGTAGGTATTATCGATTTTACGTCTAGATTTAATTTTTCGGAGTGTTTCTTTATGAGACCACTAGTTGTTTTAAGTGTGTTATTTGTTGGGTCATTTTTAACCTTTTTATACGTACTTGCATCCGACAAAAGTTCTTGTATTTTAGAATTATAATCTGACGTATCCATAACTACCGTGGCATTTCCCTTATCTGCGCAGAGAATCGAGAGTTCTGGTTTATTGCGTAGGTTAGTCAACGCTTTGAATTCGTCTTTAGGTAGATTCGGTTTTGGCGCTGAACTTCGACGTAACATAGACGAAATGTCTTGACGTATCGCTTCCAAATCCTCCTTTTGCATATGGTTTTTAAATAAACAGTCCTCGACACTACAGATAATTTGTTCGTACGGTAATTTTTTCCGGTGTTATAGCAAAATTAAGACCTTTCGATAATACTCTAATTGTTGCATCATCCAGAGTTTGTTTTGACAGATTATAGACCGCGTTTAATCTATGATCCGCGTTCGTAGTCGACGGTTGCGTTTCGTTCTCACTTCGACACAGATGTTTGACATTTAATTTGGTCGTTAATTTTTGATATTTCATTATATGTTTGTTTTTGCATTCATTATATTTATTAATTTCTCGTTTATTTAACGTTTCGATGCAAACATTATAATCAAATGTCGTTAAAACTGCCTTTAAATCACTGAATGATGTGTCTATGGATTTGTTTATGGTATGTAGATCGGAGCGTTTTTGTTAGATTACCGTTCGTAACAACTTTTTACTTGCCTCATTTAAGATCTTAGCGCTTCCTCGAATGTCCTTTTTCGTGGATATTTTGACACACGTAGGGATGATATTATTATCACGACAGCGTTTTAAAAAGTTTAATGCTGTTATATATCTTGCGCGCTTAGTCACGAGATCTTCTAATCGGCGAATTTTATTTGCAATTACCAGTCCGTACTGGTTCACATAATGATTTCTTATATTTACGCGAACACTACACATTTAAATAAAACTAATTTTACGGATTTTATCGCGTATATTAACTTATTTTACTTTCCCGACGTTTCAAGCAATTTACAGCACCCATGGTCACGGGGGGGACTGAGATGTATGACGTCCCAATGTCATAGTTAACCACGGCTACCTCCAGATTAAAAATTATTAATTTTTGTTCCGATCTACGCAGTATGAACTTACAGTATCATGAAGTCTTGCAGTTGTATGCTTGGGTTGGGATTTAATTTTATTAATTATGGGATCCCAAGCAGATGGTAGCACTCAGCCATCTTCTCTATTGAAATTAGGATGTTTTTTGATTTCAATAGCCTCGCGAAGCATCCTTGGAAGGAATCGGTGTTCTTTAGCGAGGATTTGTGGTCTATCAAATCTAATGTAGTGACGGGGGCGATCCAGTACGTGTTCACAGACTGCAGACTTCCCGGAGCGTCTATTCTTCACATCAGCTATGTGTTCTTTAACGCGGGTTTTTATGGATCTTTTAGTTTGTCCTATATAAGAGAGACCACATTCACAATCCAGCTTGTACACTCCTGCATCTTGCAGAGGAATATTACACTTGACTGATGGTAAAAACTGACTAATCTTCTTCGGCGGCTTGAAATATGATTTAATGGAAGCACGCTTCAAGATGTAGCCAATCTTGTCAGTGACACCTCTGACATATGGCAGTACAGCAGGCACTCGCTCGACTGTGGCCGGCTTCACTCGTTCACTGTGACGTAGGCGCGGGACCTGAAACTTATTGTCGTGCAAAACTTGCTTGACGTGTTGGAGCTCGGCGGCCAGGTGTTTATTGTCACAGATCCCTCGTGCTCTCTGAAACAAAGATTTACCCACGGTAGCTAACTGTGAAGGATGGTGGTGAGAATCACCGTTTAAATATCTATCTGTATGGGTCTTTTTTCTATACACAGTGTGGCTCAAGGTGTTATCAGGATTCCGAATTACTAACACATCTAGAAAAGCTAAAGAATTGTTTGCCTCTAACTCCATTGTGAACTGAATTTTAGAATTTAAGGAGTTAAGATGGTCTAAAAATGCAGTTACTTTATCTAAAGGTAGAATTGTGAAAGTGTCGTCTACGTACCGCTTGTAGAATCTTGGCTTTATGGGAGAAGTAAGCAGGGCTTTCTCCTCAAAGTCCTCCATGAATATATCGGCAACAATGGGAGATACAGGTGAGCCCATCGCCACACCATCTACTTGCTTGTAGAACTCCTCCTTCCACAATAGGTAGCCAGATGTAAGGCAGTGTCTGAGTAATACTGCATATTCTACGGGCATGTTGTTTTCCTCTAGCCTTCTAGTAACAATCGAGATGCAGTCTTCAACAGGTAGGCATGTGAACAGAGACTGCACATCAAAACTCACCATAGTTTCATTGTCTGCCAGATGTAGGTCTTTAATCTCGCTGACAAAATGGTAGGAATCCTTTGTGTGTGCTCTTGTATGTCCCTTGAGCGGTGAGAGTATATTCGCTAAGTGTTGAGCCAATCTGTAAGTTGGTGAATCGATTTAGCTCACTATAGGACGTAGTGGAGCATTGGGCTTGTGTATTTTTGGTAACCCATATAACTTCGGTGGTTTAGCACACGTAGGTATTATCGATTTTACGTCTAGATTTAATTTTTCGGAGTGTTTCTTTATGAGACCACTAGTTGTTTTAAGTGTGTTATTTGTTGGGTCATTTTTTACCTTTTTATACGTACTTGCATCCGACAAAAGTTCTTGTATTTTAGAATTATAATCTGACGTATCCATAACTACCGTGGCATTTCCCTTATCTGCGCAGAGAATCAAGAGTTCTGGTTTATTGCGTAGGTTAGTCAACGCTTTGAATTCGTCTTTAGGTAGATTCGGTTTTGGCGCTGAACATCGACGTAACATAGACGAAATGTCTTGACGTATCGCTTCCAAATCCTCCTTTTGCATATGGTTTTTAAATAAACAGTCCTCGACACTACAGATAATTTGTTCGTACGGTAATATTTTCCGGTGTTATAGCAAAATTAAGACCTTTCGATAATACTCTAATTGTTGCATCATCCAGAGTTTGTTTTGACAGATTATAGACCGTGTTTAATCTATGATCCGCGTTCGTAGTCGACGGTTGCGTTTCGTTCTCACGTCGACACAGATGTTTGACATTTAATTTGGTCGTTAATTTTTGATATTTCATTATATGTTTGTTTTTGCATTCATTATATTTATTAATTTCTCGTTTATTTAACGTTTCGATGCAATCATTATAATCAAATGTCGTTAAAACTGCCTTTAAATCACTGAATGATGTGTCTATGGATTTGTTTATGGTATGTAGATCGGAGCGTTTTTGTTAGATTACCGTTCGTAACAACTTTTTACTTGCCTCATTTAAGATCTTAGCGCTTCCTCGAATGTCCTTTTTAGTGGATATTTTGACACACGTAGGGATGATATTATTATCACGACAACGTTTTAAAAAGTTTAATGCTGTTATATATCTTGCGCGCTTAGTCACGAGATCTTCTAATCGGCGAATTTTATTTGCAATTACCAGTCCGTACTGGTTCACATAATGATTTCTTATATTTACGCGAACACTACACATTTAAATAAAACTAATTTTACGGATTTTATCGCGTATATTAACTTATTTTACTTTCCCGACGTTTCAAGCAATTTACAGCACCCATGGTCACGGGGGGGACTGAGATGTATGACGTCCCAATGTCATAGTTAACCACGGCTACCTCCAGATTAAAAATTATTAATTTTTGTTCCGATCTACGCAGTATGAACTTACAGTATCATGAAGTCTTGCAGTTGTATGCTTGGGTTGGGATTTAATTTTATTAATTATGGGATCCCAAGCAGATGGTACCACCCAGCCATCTTCTCTATTGAAATTAGGATGTTTTTTGATTTCAATAGCCTCGCGAAGCATCCTTGGAAGGAATCGGTGTTCTTTAGCGAGGATTTGTGGTCTATCAAATCTAATGTAGTGACGGGGGCGATCCAGTACGTGTTCACAGACTGCAGACTTCCCGGAGCGTCTATTCTTCACATCAGCTATGTGTTCTTTAACGCGGGTTTTTATGGATCTTTTAGTTTGTCCTATATAAGAGAGACCACATTCACAATCCAGCTTGTACACTCCTGCAACTTGCAGAGGAATATTACACTTGACTGATGGTAAAAACTGACTAATCTTCTTCGGCGGCTTGAAATATGTTTTAATGGAAGCACGCTTCAAGATGTAGCCAATCTTGTCAGTGACACCTCTGACATATGGCAGTACAGCAGGCACTCGCTCGACTGTGGCCGGCTTCACTCGTTCACTGTGACGTAGGCGCGGGACCCGAAGCTTATTGTCGTGCAAAACTTGCTTGACGTGTTGGAGCTCGGCGGCCAGGTGTTTATTGTCACAGATCCCTCGTGCTCTCTGAAACAAAGATTTACCCACGGTAGCTAACTGTGAAGGATGGTGGTGAGAATCACCGTTTAAATATCTATCTGTATGGGTCTTTTTTCTATACACAGTGTGGCTCAAGGTGTTATCAGGATTCCGAATTACTAACACATCTAGAAAAGCTAAATAATTGTTTGCCTCTAACTCCATTGTGAACTGAATTTTAGAATTTAAGGAGTTAAGATGGTCTAAAAATGCAGTTACTTTATCTAAAGGTAGAATTGTGAAAGTGTCGTCTACGTACCGCTTGTAGAATCTTGGCTTTATGGGAGAAGTAAGCAGGGCTTTCTCCTCAAAGTCCTCCATGAATATATCGGCAACAATGGGAGATACAGGTGAGCCCATCGCCACACCATCTACTTGCTTGTAGAACTCCTCCTTCCACAATAGGTAGCCAGATGTAAGGCAGTGTCTGAGTAATACTGCATATTCTACGGGCATGTTGTTTTCCTCTAGCCTTCTAGTAACAATCGAGATGCAGTCTTCAACAGGTAGGCATGTGAACAGAGACTGCACATCAAAACTCACCATAGTTTCATTGTCTGCCAGATGTAGGTCTTTAATCTCGCTGACAAAATGGTAGGAATCCTTTGTGTGTGCTCTTGTATGTCCCTTGAGCGGTGAGAGTATATTCGCTAAGTGTTGAGCCAATCTGTAAGTTGGTGAATCGATTTAGCTCACTATAGGACGTAGTGGAGCATTGGGCTTGTGTATTTTTGGTAACCCATATAACTTCGGTGGTTTAGCACACGTAGGTATTATCGATTTTACGTCTAGATTTAATTTTTCGGAGTGTTTCTTTATGAGACCACTAGTTGTTTTAAGTGTGTTATTTGTTGGGTCATTTTTAACCTTTTTATACGTACTTGCATCCGACAAAAGTTCTTGTATTTTAGAATTATAATCTGACGTATCCATAACTACCGTGGCATTTCCCTTATCTGCGCAGAGAATCGAGAGTTCTGGTTTATTGCGTAGGTTAGTCAACGCTTTGAATTCGTCTTTAGGTAGATTCGGTTTTGGCGCTGAACTTCGACGTAACATAGACGAAATGTCTTGACGTATCGCTTCCAAATCCTCCTTTTGCATATGGTTTTTAAATAAACAGTCCTCGACACTACAGATAATTTGTTCGTACGGTAATTTTTTCCGGTGTTATAGCAAAATTAAGACCTTTCGATAATACTCTAATTGTTGCATCATCCAGAGTTTGTTTTGACAGATTATAGACCGCGTTTAATCTATGATCCGCGTTCGTAGTCGACGGTTGCGTTTCGTTCTCACTTCGACACAGATGTTTGACATTTAATTTGGTCGTTAATTTTTGATATTTCATTATATGTTTGTTTTTGCATTCATTATATTTATTAATTTCTCGTTTATTTAACGTTTCGATGCAAACATTATAATCAAATGTCGTTAAAACTGCCTTTAAATCACTGAATGATGTGTCTATGGATTTGTTTATGGTATGTAGATCGGAGCGTTTTTGTTAGATTACCGTTCGTAACAACTTTTTACTTGCCTCATTTAAGATCTTAGCGCTTCCTCGAATGTCCTTTTTCGTGGATATTTTGACACACGTAGGGATGATATTATTATCACGACAGCGTTTTAAAAAGTTTAATGCTGTTATATATCTTGCGCGCTTAGTCACGAGATCTTCTAATCGGCGAATTTTATTTGCAATTACCAGTCCGTACTGGTTCACATAATGATTTCTTATATTTACGCGAACACTACACATTTAAATAAAACTAATTTTACGGATTTTATCGCGTATATTAACTTATTTTACTTTCCCGACGTTTCAAGCACTTTACAGCACCCATGGTCACGGGGGGATGGACTGAGGTGTATGACGTCCCAATGTCATAGTTAACCACGGCTACCTCCAGATTAAAAATTATTAATTTTTGTTCCGATCTACGCAGTATGAACTTACAGTATCATGAAGTCTTGCAGTTGTATGCTTGGGTTGGGATTTAATTTTATTAATTATGGGATCCCAAGCAGATGGTAGCACCCAGCCATCTTCTCTATTGAAATTAGGATGTTTTTTGATTTCAATAGCCTCGCGAATCATCCTTGGAAGGAATCGGTGTTCTTTAGCGAGGATTTGTGGTCTATCAAATCTAATGTAGTGACGGGGGCGATCCAGTACGTGTTCACAGACTGCAGACTTCCCGGAGTGTCTATTCTTCACATCAGCTATGTGTTCTTTATCGCGGGTTTTTATGGATCTTTTAGTTTGTCCTATATAAGAGAGACCACATTCACAATCCAGCTTGTACACTCCTGCATCTTGCAGAGGAATATTACACTTGACTGATGGTAAAAACTGACAAATCTTCTTCGGCGGCTTGAAATATGTTTTAATGGAAGCACGCTTCAAGATGTAACCAATCTTGTCAGTGACACCTCTGACATATGGCAGTACAGCAGGCACTCGCTCGACTGTGGCCGGCTTCACTCGTTCACTGTGACGTAGGCGCGGGACCCGAAGCTTATTATCGTGCAAAACTTGCTTGACGTGTTGGAGCTCGGCGGCCAGGTGTTTACTATCACAGATCCCTCGTGCTCTCTGAAACAAAGATTTACCCACGGTAGCTAACTGTGAAGGATGGTGGTGAGAATCACCGTTTAAATATCTATCTGTATGGGTCTTTTTTCTATACACAGTGTGGCTCAAGGTGTTATCAGGATTCCGAATTACTAACACATCTAGAAAAGCTAAAGAATTGTTTGCCTCTAACTCCATTGTGAACTGAATTTAAGGAGTTAAGATGGTCTAAAAATGCAGTTACTTTATCTAAAGGTAGAATTGTGAAAGTGTCGTCTACGTACCGCTTGTAGAATCTTGGCTTTATGGGAGAAGTAAGCAGGGCTTTCTCCTCAAAGTCCTCTATGAATATATCGGCAACAATGGGAGATACAGGTGAGCCCATCGCCACACCATCTACTTGCTTGTAGAACTCCTCCTTCCACAATAGGTAGCCAGATGTAAGGCAGTGTCTGAGTAATACTGCATATTCTACGGGCATGTTGTTTTCCTTTAGCCTTCCAGTAACAATCGAGATGCAGTCTTCAACAGGTAGGCATGTGAACAGAGACTGCACATCAAAACTCACCATAGTTTCATTGTCTGCCAGATGTAGGTCTTTAATCTCGCTGACAAAATGGTAGGAATCCTTTGTGTGTGCTCTTGTATATCCCTTGAGCGGTGAGAGTATATTCGCTAAGTGTTGAGCCATTCTGTAAGTTGGTGAATCGATTTAGCTCACTATAGGACGTAGTGGAGCATTGGGCTTGTGTATTTTTGGTAACCCATATAACTTCGGTGGTTTAGCACACGTAGGTATTATCGATTTTACGTCTAGATTTAATTTTTCGGAGTGTTTCTTTATGAGATCACTAGTTGTTTTAAGTGTGTTATTTGTTGGGTCATTTTTAACCTTTTTATACGTACTTGCATCCGACAAAAGTTCTTGTATTTTAGAATTATAATCTGACGTATCCATAACTACCGTGGCATTTCCCTTATCTGCGCAGAGAATCGTGAGTTCTGGTTTATTGCGTAGGTTAGTCAACGCTTTGAATTCGTCTTTAGGTAGATTCGGTTTTGGCGCCGAACTTCAACGTAACATAGACGAAATGTCTTGACGTATCGCTTCCAAATCCTCCTTTTGCATATGGTTTTTAAATAAACAGTCCTCGACACTACAGATAATTTGTTCGTACGGTAATATTTTCCGGTGTTATAGCAAAATTAAATAATACTATAATTGTTGCATCATCCAGAGTTTGTTTTGACAGATTATAGACCGCGTTTAATCTATGAAGCGCGTTCGTAGTCCACGGTTGCGTTTCGTTCTCACGTCGACACAGATGTTTGACATTTAATTTGGTCGTTAATTTTTGATATTTTATTATATGTTTGTTTTTGCATTCATTATATTTATTAATTTCTCGTTTATTTAACGTTTCGATGCAAACATTATAATCAAATGTCGTTAAAACTGCCTTTAAATCACTGAATGATGTGTCTATGGATTTGTTTATGGTATGTAGATCGGAGCGTTTTTGTTGGATTACCGTTCGTAACAACTTTTTACTTGCCTCATTTAAGATCTTAGCGCTTCCTCGAATGTCCTTTTTAGTGGATATTTTGACACACGTAGGGATGATATTATTATCACGACAGCGTTTTAAAAAGTTTAATGCTGTTATATATCTTGCGCGCTTAGTCACGAGATCTTCTAATCGGCGAATTTTATTTGCAATTACCAGTCCGTACTGGTTCACATAATGATTTCTTATATTTACGCGAACACTACACATTTAAATAAAACTAATTTTACGGATTTTATCGCGTATATTAACTTATTTTACTTTCCCGACGTTTCAAGCACTTTACAGCACCCATGGTCACGGGGGGATGGACTGAGGTGTATGACGTCCCAATGTCATAGTTAACCACGGCTACCTCCAGATTAAAAATTATTAATTTTTGTTCCGATCTACGCAGTATGAACTTACAGTATCATGAAGTCTTGCAGTTGTATGCTTGGGTTGGGATTTAATTTTATTAATTATGGGATCCCAAGCAGATGGTAGCACCCAGCCATCTTCTCTATTGAAATTAGGATGTTTTTTGATTTCAATAGCCTCGCGAATCATCCTTGGAAGGAATCGGTGTTCTTTAGCGAGGATTTGTGGTCTATCAAATCTAATGTAGTGACGGGGGCGATCCAGTACGTGTTCACAGACTGCAGACTTCCCGGAGTGTCTATTCTTCACATCAGCTATGTGTTCTTTATCGCGGGTTTTTATGGATCTTTTAGTTTGTCCTATATAAGAGAGACCACATTCACAATCCAGCTTGTACACTCCTGCATCTTGCAGAGGAATATTACACTTGACTGATGGTAAAAACTGACAAATCTTCTTCGGCGGCTTGAAATATGTTTTAATGGAAGCACGCTTCAAGATGTAACCAATCTTGTCAGTGACACCTCTGACATATGGCAGTACAGCAGGCACTCGCTCGACTGTGGCCGGCTTCACTCGTTCACTGTGACGTAGGCGCGGGACCCGAAGCTTATTATCGTGCAAAACTTGCTTGACGTGTTGGAGCTCGGCGGCCAGGTGTTTACTATCACAGATCCCTCGTGCTCTCTGAAACAAAGATTTACCCACGGTAGCTAACTGTGAAGGATGGTGGTGAGAATCACCGTTTAAATATCTATCTGTATGGGTCTTTTTTCTATACACAGTGTGGCTCAAGGTGTTATCAGGATTCCGAATTACTAACACATCTAGAAAAGCTAAAGAATTGTTTGCCTCTAACTCCATTGTGAACTGAATTTAAGGAGTTAAGATGGTCTAAAAATGCAGTTACTTTATCTAAAGGTAGAATTGTGAAAGTGTCGTCTACGTACCGCTTGTAGAATCTTGGCTTTATGGGAGAAGTAAGCAGGGCTTTCTCCTCAAAGTCCTCTATGAATATATCGGCAACAATGGGAGATACAGGTGAGCCCATCGCCACACCATCTACTTGCTTGTAGAACTCCTCCTTCCACAATAGGTAGCCAGATGTAAGGCAGTGTCTGAGTAATACTGCATATTCTACGGGCATGTTGTTTTCCTTTAGCCTTCCAGTAACAATCGAGATGCAGTCTTCAACAGGTAGGCATGTGAACAGAGACTGCACATCAAAACTCACCATAGTTTCATTGTCTGCCAGATGTAGGTCTTTAATCTCGCTGACAAAATGGTAGGAATCCTTTGTGTGTGCTCTTGTATGTCCCTTGAGCGGTGAGAGTATATTCGCTAAGTGTTGAGCCAATCTGTAAGTTGGTGAATCGATTTGGCTCACTATAGGACGTAGTGGAGCATTGGGCTTGTGTATTTTTGGTAACCCATATAACTTCGGTGGTTTAGCACACGTAGGTATTATCGATTTTACGTCTAGATTTAATTTTTCGGAGTGTTTCTTTATGAGATCACTAGTTGTTTTAAGTGTGTTATTTGTTGGGTCATTTTTAACCTTTTTATACGTACTTGCATCCGACAAAAGTTCTTGTATTTTAGAATTATAATCTGACGTATCCATAACTACCGTGGCATTTCCCTTATCTGCGCAGAGAATCGAGAGTTCTGGTTTATTGCGTAGGTTAGTCAACGCTTTGAATTCGTCTTTAGGTAGATTCGGTTTTGGCGCTGAACTTCGACGTAACATAGACGAAATGTCTTGACGTATCGCTTCGAAATCCTCCTTTTGCATATGGTTTTTAAATAAACAGTCCTCGACACTACAGATAATTTGTTCGTACGGTAATTTTTTCCGGTATTATAGCAAAATTAAGACCTTTCGATAATACTCTAATTGTTGCATCATTCAGAGTTTGTTTTGACAGATTATAGACCGCGTTTAATCTATGATCCGCGTTCGTAGTCGACGGTTGCGTTTCGTTCTCACGTCGACACAGATGTTTGACATTTAATTTGGTCGTTAATTTTTGATATTTCATTATATGTTTGTTTTTGCATTCATTATATTTATTAATTTCTCGCTTATTTAACGTTTCGATGCAAACATTATAATCAAATGTCGTTAAAACTGCCTTTAAATCACTGAATGATGTGTCTATGGATTTGTTTATGTTATGTAGATCGGAGCGTTTTTGTTGGATTACCGTTCGTAACAACTTTTTACTTGCCTCATTTAAGATCTTAGCGCTTCCTCGAATGTCCTTTTTAGTGGATATTTTGACACACGTAGGGATGATATTATTATCACGACAGCGTTTTAAAAAGTTTAATGCTGTTATATATCTTGCGCGCTTAGTCACGAGATCTTCTAATCGGCGAATTTTATTTGCAATTACCAGTCCGTACTGGTTCACATAATGATTTCTTATATTTACGCGAACACTACACATTTAAATAAAACTAATTTTACGGATTTTATCGCGTATATTAACTTATTTTACTTTCCCGACGTTTCAAGCACTTTACAGCACCCATGGTCACGGGGGGATGGACTGAGGTGTATGACGTCCCAATGTCATAGTTAACCACGGCTACCTCCAGATTAAAAATTATTAATTTTTGTTCCGATCTACGCAGTATGAACTTACAGTATCATGAAGTCTTGCAGTTGTATGCTTGGGTTGGGATTTAATTTTATTAATTATGGGATCCCAAGCAGATGGTAGCACCCAGTCATCTTCTCTATTGAAATTAGGATGTTTTTTGATTTCAATAGCCTCGCGAATCATCCTTGGAAGGAATCGGTGTTCTTTAGCGAGGATTTGTGGTCTATCAAATCTAATGTAGTGACGGGGGCGATCCAGTACGTGTTCACAGACTGCAGACTTCCCGGAGTGTCTATTCTTCACATCAGCTATGTGTTCTTTAACGCGGGTTTTTATGGATCTTTTAGTTTGTCCTATATAAGAGAGACCACATTCACAATCCAGCTTGTACACTCCTGCATCTTGCAGAGGAATATTACACTTGACTGATGGTAAAAACTGACTAATCTTCTTCGGCGGCTTGAAATATGATTTAATGGAAGCACGCTTCAAGATGTAGCCAATCTTGTCAGTGACACCTCTGACATATGGCAGTACAGCAGGCACTCGCTCGACTGTGGCCGGCTTCACTCGTTCACTGTGACGTAGGCGCGGGACCTGAAACTTATTGTCGTGCAAAACTTGCTTGACGTGTTGGAGCTCGGCGGCCAGGTGTTTATTGTCACAGATCCCTCGTGCTCTCTGAAACAAAGATTTACCCACGGTAGCTAACTGTGAAGGATGGTGGTGAGAATCACCGTTTAAATATCTATCTGTATGGGTCTTTTTTCTATACACAGTGTGGCTCAAGGTGTTATCAGGATTCCGAATTACTAACACATCTAGAAAAGCTAAAGAATTGTTTGCCTCTAACTCCATTGTGAACTGAATTTTAGAATTTAAGGAGTTAAGATGGTCTAAAAATGCAGTTACTTTATCTAAAGGTAGAATTGTGAAAGTGTCGTCTACGTACCGCTTGTAGAATCTTGGCTTTATGGGAGAAGTAAGCAGGGCTTTCTCCTCAAAGTCCTCCATGAATATATCGGCAACAATGGGAGATACAGGTGAGCCCATCGCCACACCATCTACTTGCTTGTAGAACTCCTCCTTCCACAATAGGTAGCCAGATGTAAGGCAGTGTCTGAGTAATACTGCATATTCTACGGGCATGTTGTTTTCCTCTAGCCTTCTAGTAACAATCGAGATGCAGTCTTCAACAGGTAGGCATGTGAACAGAGACTGCACATCAAAACTCACCATAGTTTCATTGTCTGCCAGATGTAGGTCTTTAATCTCGCTGACAAAATGGTAGGAATCCTTTGTGTGTGCTCTTGTATATCCCTTGAGCGGTGAGAGTATATTCGCTAAGTGTTGAGCCATTCTGTAAGTTGGTGAATCGATTTAGCTCACTATAGGACGTAGTGGAGCATTGGGCTTGTGTATTTTTGGTAACCCATATAACTTCGGTGGTTTAGCACACGTAGGTATTATCGATTTTACGTCTAGATTTAATTTTTCGGAGTGTTTCTTTATGAGATCACTAGTTGTTTTAAGTGTGTTATTTGTTGGGTCATTTTTAACCTTTTTATACGTACTTGCATCCGACAAAAGTTCTTGTATTTTAGAATTATAATCTGACGTATCCATAACTACCGTGGCATTTCCCTTATCTGCGCAGAGAATCGTGAGTTCTGGTTTATTGCGTAGGTTAGTCAACGCTTTGAATTCGTCTTTAGGTAGATTCGGTTTTGGCGCCGAACTTCAACGTAACATAGACGAAATGTCTTGACGTATCGCTTCCAAATCCTCCTTTTGCATATGGTTTTTAAATAAACAGTCCTGGACACTACAGATAATTTGTTCGTACGGTAATATTTTCCGGTGTTATAGCAAAATTAAGACCTTTCGATAATACTCTAATTGTTGCATCATCCAGAGTTTGTTTTGACAGATTATAGACCGTGTTTAATCTATGATCCGCGTTCGTAGTCGACGGTTGCGTTTCGTTCTCACGTCGACACAGATGTTTGACATTTAATTTGGTCGTTAATTTTTGATATTTCATTATATGTTTGTTTTTGCATTCATTATATTTATTAATTTCTCGTTTATTTAACGTTTCGATGCAATCATTATAATCAAATGTCGTTAAAACTGCCTTTAAATCACTGAATGATGTGTCTATGGATTTGTTTATGGTATGTAGATCGGAGCGTTTTTGTTAGATTACCGTTCGTAACAACTTTTTACTTGCCTCATTTAAGATCTTAGCGCTTCCTCGAATGTCCTTTTTAGTGGATATTTTGACACACGTAGGGATGATATTATTATCACGACAACGTTTTAAAAAGTTTAATGCTGTTATATATCTTGCGCGCTTAGTCACGAGATCTTCTAATCGGCGAATTTTATTTGCAATTACCAGTCCGTACTGGTTCACATAATGATTTCTTATATTTACGCGAACACTACACATTTAAATAAAACTAATTTTACGGATTTTATCGCGTATATTAACTTATTTTACTTTCCCGACGTTTCAAGCAATTTACAGCACCCATGGTCACGGGGGGGACTGAGATGTATGACGTCCCAATGTCATAGTTAACCACGGCTACCTCCAGATTAAAAATTATTAATTTTTGTTCCGATCTACGCAGTATGAACTTACAGTATCATGAAGTCTTGCAGTTGTATGCTTGGGTTGGGATTTAATTTTATTAATTATGGGATCCCAAGCAGATGGTAGCACCCAGCCATCTTCTCTATTGAAATTAGGATGTTTTTTGATTTCAATAGCCTCGCGAAGCATCCTTGGAAGGAATCGGTGTTCTTTAGCGAGGATTTGTGGTCTATCAAATCTAATGTAGTGACGGGGGCGATCCAGTACGTGTTCACAGACTGCAGACTTCCCGGAGCGTCTATTCTTCACATCAGCTATGTGTTCTTTAACGCGGGTTTTTATGGATCTTTTAGTTTGTCCTATATAAGAGAGACCACATTCACAATCCAGCTTGTACACTCCTGCCACTTGCAGAGGAATATTACACTTGACTGATGGTAAAAACTGACTAATCTTCTTCGGCGGCTTGAAATATGTTTTAATGGAAGCACGCTTCAAGATGTAGCCAATCTTGTCAGTGACACCTCTGACATATGGCAGTACAGCAGGCACTCGCTCGACTGTGGCCGGCTTCACTCGTTCACTGTGACGTAGGCGCGGGACCCGAAGCTTATTGTCGTGCAAAACTTGCTTGACGTGTTGGAGCTCGGCGGCCAGGTGTTTATTGTCACAGATCCCTCGTGCTCTCTGAAACAAAGATTTACCCACGGTAGCTAACTGTGAAGGATGGTGGTGAGAATCACCGTTTAAATATCTATCTGTATGGGTCTTTTTTCTATACACAGTGTGGCTCAAGGTGTTATCAGGATTCCGAATTACTAACACATCTAGAAAAGCTAAATAATTGTTTGCCTCTAACTCCATTGTGAACTGAATTTTAGAATTTAAGGAGTTAAGATGGTCTAAAAATGCAGTTACTTTATCTAAAGGTAGAATTGTGAAAGTGTCGTCTACGTACCGCTTGTAGAATCTTGGCTTTATGGGAGAAGTAAGCAGGGCTTTCTCCTCAAAGTCCTCCATGAATATATCGGCAACAATGGGAGATACAGGTGAGCCCATCGCCACACCATCTACTTGCTTGTAGAACTCCTCCTTCCACAATAGGTAGCCAGATGTAAGGCAGTGTCTGAGTAATACTGCATATTCTACGGGCATGTTGTTTTCCTCTAGCCTTCTAGTAACAATCGAGATGCAGTCTTCAACAGGTAGGCATGTGAACAGAGACTGCACATCAAAACTCACCATAGTTTCATTGTCTGCCAGATGTAGGTCTTTAATCTCGCTGACAAAATGGTAGGAATCCTTTGTGTGTGCTCTTGTATATCCCTTGAGCGGTGAGAGTATATTCGCTAAGTGTTGAGCCATTCTGTAAGTTGGTGAATCGATTTAGCTCACTATAGGACGTAGTGGAGCATTGGGCTTGTGTATTTTTGGTAACCCATATAACTTCGGTGGTTTAGCACACGTAGGTATTATCGATTTTACGTCTAGATTTAATTTTTCGGAGTGTTTCTTTATGAGATCACTAGTTGTTTTAAGTGTGTTATTTGTTGGGTCATTTTTAACCTTTTTATACGTACTTGCATCCGACAAAAGTTCTTGTATTTTAGAATTATAATCTGACGTATCCATAACTACCGTGGCATTTCCCTTATCTGCGCAGAGAATCGTGAGTTCTGGTTTATTGCGTAGGTTAGTCAACGCTTTGAATTCGTCTTTAGGTAGATTCGGTTTTGGCGCCGAACTTCAACGTAACATAGACGAAATGTCTTGACGTATCGCTTCCAAATCCTCCTTTTGCATATGGTTTTTAAATAAACAGTCCTCGACACTACAGATAATTTGTTCGTACGGTAATATTTTCCGGTGTTATAGCAAAATTAAATAATACTATAATTGTTGCATCATCCAGAGTTTGTTTTGACAGATTATAGACCGCGTTTAATCTATGAAGCGCGTTCGTAGTCCACGGTTGCGTTTCGTTCTCACGTCGACACAGATGTTTGACATTTAATTTGGTCGTTAATTTTTGATATTTTATTATATGTTTGTTTTTGCATTCATTATATTTATTAATTTCTCGTTTATTTAACGTTTCGATGCAAACATTATAATCAAATGTCGTTAAAACTGCCTTTAAATCACTGAATGATGTGTCTATGGATTTGTTTATGGTATGTAGATCGGAGCGTTTTTGTTGGATTACCGTTCGTAACAACTTTTTACTTGCCTCATTTAAGATCTTAGCGCTTCCTCGAATGTCCTTTTTAGTGGATATTTTGACACACGTAGGGATGATATTATTATCACGACAGCGTTTTAAAAAGTTTAATGCTGTTATATATCTTGCGCGCTTAGTCACGAGATCTTCTAATCGGCGAATTTTATTTGCAATTACCAGTCCGTACTGGTTCACATAATGATTTCTTATATTTACGCGAACACTACACATTTAAATAAAACTAATTTTACGGATTTTATCGCGTATATTAACTTATTTTACTTTCCCGACGTTTCAAGCACTTTACAGCACCCATGGTCACGGGGGGATGGACTGAGGTGTATGACGTCCCAATGTCATAGTTAACCACGGCTACCTCCAGATTAAAAATTATTAATTTTTGTTCCGATCTACGCAGTATGAACTTACAGTATCATGAAGTCTTGCAGTTGTATGCTTGGGTTGGGATTTAATTTTATTAATTATGGGATCCCAAGCAGATGGTAGCACCCAGCCATCTTCTCTATTGAAATTAGGATGTTTTTTGATTTCAATAGCCTCGCGAATCATCCTTGGAAGGAATCGGTGTTCTTTAGCGAGGATTTGTGGTCTATCAAATCTAATGTAGTGACGGGGGCGATCCAGTACGTGTTCACAGACTGCAGACTTCCCGGAGTGTCTATTCTTCACATCAGCTATGTGTTCTTTATCGCGGGTTTTTATGGATCTTTTAGTTTGTCCTATATAAGAGAGACCACATTCACAATCCAGCTTGTACACTCCTGCATCTTGCAGAGGAATATTACACTTGACTGATGGTAAAAACTGACAAATCTTCTTCGGCGGCTTGAAATATGTTTTAATGGAAGCACGCTTCAAGATGTAACCAATCTTGTCAGTGACACCTCTGACATATGGCAGTACAGCAGGCACTCGCTCGACTGTGGCCGGCTTCACTCGTTCACTGTGACGTAGGCGCGGGACCCGAAGCTTATTATCGTGCAAAACTTGCTTGACGTGTTGGAGCTCGGCGGCCAGGTGTTTACTATCACAGATCCCTCGTGCTCTCTGAAACAAAGATTTACCCACGGTAGCTAACTGTGAAGGATGGTGGTGAGAATCACCGTTTAAATATCTATCTGTATGGGTCTTTTTTCTATACACAGTGTGGCTCAAGGTGTTATCAGGATTCCGAATTACTAACACATCTAGAAAAGCTAAAGAATTGTTTGCCTCTAACTCCATTGTGAACTGAATTTAAGGAGTTAAGATGGTCTAAAAATGCAGTTACTTTATCTAAAGGTAGAATTGTGAAAGTGTCGTCTACGTACCGCTTGTAGAATCTTGGCTTTATGGGAGAAGTAAGCAGGGCTTTCTCCTCAAAGTCCTCTATGAATATATCGGCAACAATGGGAGATACAGGTGAGCCCATCGCCACACCATCTACTTGCTTGTAGAACTCCTCCTTCCACAATAGGTAGCCAGATGTAAGGCAGTGTCTGAGTAATACTGCATATTCTACGGGCATGTTGTTTTCCTTTAGCCTTCTAGTAACAATCGAGATGCAGTCTTCAACAGGTAGGCATGTGAACAGAGACTGCACATCAAAACTCACCATAGTTTCATTGTCTGCCAGATGTAGGTCTTTAATCTCGCTGACAAAATGGTAGGAATCCTTTGTGTGTGCTCTTGTATGTCCCTTGAGCGGTGAGAGTATATTCGCTAAGTGTTGAGCCAATCTGTAAGTTGGTGAATCGATTTGGCTCACTATAGGACGTAGTGGAGCATTGGGCTTGTGTATTTTTGGTAACCCATATAACTTCGGTGGTTTAGCACACGTAGGTATTATCGATTTTACGTCTAGATTTAATTTTTCGGAGTGTTTCTTTATGAGATCACTAGTTGTTTTAAGTGTGTTATTTGTTGGGTCATTTTTAACCTTTTTATACGTACTTGCATCCGACAAAAGTTCTTGTATTTTAGAATTATAATCTGACGTATCCATAACTACCGTGGCATTTCCCTTATCTGCGCAGAGAATCGAGAGTTCTGGTTTATTGCGTAGGTTAGTCAACGCTTTGAATTCGTCTTTAGGTAGATTCGGTTTTGGCGCTGAACTTCGACGTAACATAGACGAAATGTCTTGACGTATCGCTTCGAAATCCTCCTTTTGCATATGGTTTTTAAATAAACAGTCCTCGACACTACAGATAATTTGTTCGTACGGTAATTTTTTCCGGTATTATAGCAAAATTAAGACCTTTCGATAATACTCTAATTGTTGCATCATTCAGAGTTTGTTTTGACAGATTATAGACCGCGTTTAATCTATGATCCGCGTTCGTAGTCGACGGTTGCGTTTCGTTCTCACGTCGACACAGATGTTTGACATTTAATTTGGTCGTTAATTTTTGATATTTCATTATATGTTTGTTTTTGCATTCATTATATTTATTAATTTCTCGCTTATTTAACGTTTCGATGCAAACATTATAATCAAATGTCGTTAAAACTGCCTTTAAATCACTGAATGATGTGTCTATGGATTTGTTTATGTTATGTAGATCGGAGCGTTTTTGTTGGATTACCGTTCGTAACAACTTTTTACTTGCCTCATTTAAGATCTTAGCGCTTCCTCGAATGTCCTTTTTAGTGGATATTTTGACACACGTAGGGATGATATTATTATCACGACAGCGTTTTAAAAAGTTTAATGCTGTTATATATCTTGCGCGCTTAGTCACGAGATCTTCTAATCGGCGAATTTTATTTGCAATTACCAGTCCGTACTGGTTCACATAATGATTTCTTATATTTACGCGAACACTACACATTTAAATAAAACTAATTTTACGGATTTTATCGCGTATATTAACTTATTTTACTTTCCCGACGTTTCAAGCACTTTACAGCACCCATGGTCACGGGGGGATGGACTGAGGTGTATGACGTCCCAATGTCATAGTTAACCACGGCTACCTCCAGATTAAAAATTATTAATTTTTGTTCCGATCTACGCAGTATGAACTTACAGTATCATGAAGTCTTGCAGTTGTATGCTTGGGTTGGGATTTAATTTTATTAATTATGGGATCCCAAGCAGATGGTAGCACCCAGCCATCTTCTCTATTGAAATTAGGATGTTTTTTGATTTCAATAGCCTCGCGAATCATCCTTGGAAGGAATCGGTGTTCTTTAGCGAGGATTTGTGGTCTATCAAATCTAATGTAGTGACGGGGGCGATCCAGTACGTGTTCACAGACTGCAGACTTCCCGGAGTGTCTATTCTTCACATCAGCTATGTGTTCTTTATCGCGGGTTTTTATGGATCTTTTAGTTTGTCCTATATAAGAGAGACCACATTCACAATCCAGCTTGTACACTCCTGCATCTTGCAGAGGAATATTACACTTGACTGATGGTAAAAACTGACAAATCTTCTTCGGCGGCTTGAAATATGTTTTAATGGAAGCACGCTTCAAGATGTAACCAATCTTGTCAGTGACACCTCTGACATATGGCAGTACAGCAGGCACTCGCTCGACTGTGGCCGGCTTCACTCGTTCACTGTGACGTAGGCGCGGGACCCGAAGCTTATTATCGTGCAAAACTTGCTTGACGTGTTGGAGCTCGGCGGCCAGGTGTTTACTATCACAGATCCCTCGTGCTCTCTGAAACAAAGATTTACCCACGGTAGCTAACTGTGAAGGATGGTGGTGAGAATCACCGTTTAAATATCTATCTGTATGGGTCTTTTTTCTATACACAGTGTGGCTCAAGGTGTTATCAGGATTCCGAATTACTAACACATCTAGAAAAGCTAAAGAATTGTTTGCCTCTAACTCCATTGTGAACTGAATTTAAGGAGTTAAGATGGTCTAAAAATGCAGTTACTTTATCTAAAGGTAGAATTGTGAAAGTGTCGTCTACGTACCGCTTGTAGAATCTTGGCTTTATGGGAGAAGTAAGCAGGGCTTTCTCCTCAAAGTCCTCTATGAATATATCGGCAACAATGGGAGATACAGGTGAGCCCATCGCCACACCATCTACTTGCTTGTAGAACTCCTCCTTCCACAATAGGTAGCCAGATGTAAGGCAGTGTCTGAGTAATACTGCATATTCTACGGGCATGTTGTTTTCCTTTAGCCTTCTAGTAACAATCGAGATGCAGTCTTCAACAGGTAGGCATGTGAACAGAGACTGCACATCAAAACTCACCATAGTTTCATTGTCTGCCAGATGTAGGTCTTTAATCTCGCTGACAAAATGGTAGGAATCCTTTGTGTGTGCTCTTGTATGTCCCTTGAGCGGTGAGAGTATATTCGCTAAGTGTTGAGCCAATCTGTAAGTTGGTGAATCGATTTGGCTCACTATAGGACGTAGTGGAGCATTGGGCTTGTGTATTTTTGGTAACCCATATAACTTCGGTGGTTTAGCACACGTAGGTATTATCGATTTTACGTCTAGATTTAATTTTTCGGAGTGTTTCTTTATGAGATCACTAGTTGTTTTAAGTGTGTTATTTGTTGGGTCATTTTTAACCTTTTTATACGTACTTGCATCCGACAAAAGTTCTTGTATTTTAGAATTATAATCTGACGTATCCATAACTAACATAATCCATTATTAACTGCCAGCTCATCCGGTACCTTGAGGATCACCAGCTGATCAGTGACCGCCAATACGGTTTTCGTCGGGGTCGATCAGCTGGTGATCTTCTAGTCTACCTGACCCATAGATGGGCGGAGGCAGTGGAGTCCAAGGGGGAGGCGTTGGCCGTTAGTCTGGACATTGCGAAGGCCTTCGATCGGGTTTGGCACAAAGCGCTTCTTTCGAAGCTCCCTTCCTATGGGCTTCCCGAGAAATTGTGCAATTGGATCACCAGCTTCCTTGCAGATCGGAGCATCAAGGTCGTTGTAGACGGTGCATGTTCTGACTACAAGCCTATTAACGCTGGTGTTCCACAAGGCTGTGTGCTATCACCAACGCTGTTTCTTCTGCATATCAATGATATGTTGCTAACTGGTAACATTCATTGCTATGCGGATGACAGCACTGGTGATGCTCTATACACCGGCCGGGCCAATATTTCTCGGGAAAACGTCGCCGAGTACCGGAACAAACTTGTGTCTGAAGTCGAGTCTTTGCTGGACAAAGTCTCGGATTGGGGGCGACTAAATCTAGTCCAGTTTAATCCTCAGAAGACACAAGTTTGCGCGTTTACCGCTAAAAAGAACCCCTTTGTCGTATCTCCTCAGTTTCAAGGCACTCCCCTTCTTGCCTCAGCCAGTATCGGTATCCTCGGAGTCGACATATCGAGTGACGTGCAGTTTCGTGGTCACTTGGAAGAGAAAGCCAAATTGGCCTCTAAAAAGCTTGGCGTGCTCAGCAGAGCGGGACAGTATTTCATGCCGGCACACCGCCTGCAACTTTACAAGGCGCAGGTTCGGCCTCACATGGAATACTGTTCCCATCTCTGGGCAGGGGCTCCCCAGTGCCAGCTCCTTCCACTTGACCGCATCCAGCGCAGAGCGGCTCGAATCGTCGACGACCGAGCCCTTTCCGATCGGCTCGATTCATTGGCACTGCGAAGAGATGTTGCATCTCTTTGCATTTTCTTTCGCATCTACCATGGGGAGTGCTCTGAGGAATTGTTCGGATTAATCCCAGCCGCCAAATTTCATGAACGCACATCGCGGCAGAACTCCCGATACCATCCACACCATCTGGATGATTGGCGGTCCACCACTGTGCGATTTAGAAGATGTTTTCTTCCTCGCACGACTTCATTGTGGAATCGATTACCATCAGCGATTTTTCCGGACCGATATGACTTAGGGACCTTCAAGAAAAGAGCCTACTCCTTTATAAAAGGCCGGCAACGCATCTGCAATTCCCCTGGTGTTGCGGTTGTTCATGGGCGGCGGTAGTCACTTACCATCAGGTGAGCCGCATGCTCGTTTGCCCCCTCTCCTATAAAAAAAAAAAAAAAAAAAAAAAAAAAAATAACTACCGTGGCATTTCCCTTATCTGCGCAGAGAATCGAGAGTTCTGGTTTATTGCGTAGGTTAGTCAACGCTTTGAATTCGTCTTTAGGTAGATTCGGTTTTGGCGCTGAACTTCGACGTAACATAGACGAAATGTCTTGACGTATCGCTTCGAAATCCTCCTTTTGCATATGGTTTTTAAATAAACAGTCCTCGACACTACAGATAATTTGTTCGTACGGTAATTTTTTCCGGTATTATAGCAAAATTAAGACCTTTCGATAATACTCTAATTGTTGCATCATTCAGAGTTTGTTTTGACAGATTATAGACCGCGTTTAATCTATGATCCGCGTTCGTAGTCGACGGTTGCGTTTCGTTTTCACGTCGACACAGATGTTTGACATTTAATTTGGTCGTTAATTTTTGATATTTCATTATATGTTTGTTTTTGCATTCATTATATTTATTAATTTCTCGCTTATTTAACGTTTCGATGCAAACATTATAATCAAATGTCGTTAAAACTGCCTTTAAATCACTGAATGATGTGTCTATGGATTTGTTTATGTTATGTAGATCGGAGCGTTTTTGTTGGATTACCGTTCGTAACAACTTTTTACTTGCCTCATTTAAGATCTTAGCGCTTCCTCGAATGTCCTTTTTAGTGGATATTTTGACACACGTAGGGATGATATTATTATCACGACAGCGTTTTAAAAAGTTTAATGCTGTTATATATCTTGCGCGCTTAGTCACGAGATCTTCTAATCGGCGAATTTTATTTGCAATTACCAGTCGGTACTGGTTCACATAATGATTTCTTATATTTACGCGAACACTACACATTTAAATAAAACTAATTTTACTGATTTTATCGCGCATATTAACTTATTTTACTTTCCCGACGTTTCAAGCAATTTACAGCACCCATGGTCACGGGGGGGACTGAGGTGTATGACGTCCCAATGTCATAGTTAACCACGGCTACCTCCAGATTAAAAATTATTAATTTTTGTTCCGATCTACGCAGTATGAACTTACAGTATCATGAAGTCTTGCAGTTGTATGCTTGGGTTGGGATTTAATTTTATTAATTATGGGATTCCAAGCCTATTGTGGAAGGAGGAGTTCTACAAGCAAGTAGATGGTGTGGCGATGGGCTCACCTGTATCTCCCATTGTTGCCGATATATTCATGGTGGACTTTGAGGAGAAAGCCCTGCTTACTGCTCCCATAAATGCAAGATTCTACAAGCGGTACGTAGACGACACTTTCACAATTCTACCTTTAGATAAAGTAACTGCATTTTTAGACCATCTTAACTCCTTAAATTCTAAAATTCAGTTCACAATGGAGTTAGAGGCAAACAATTCTTTAGCTTTTCTAGATGTGTTAGTAATTCGGAATCCTGATAACACCTTGAGCCACACTGTGTATAGAAAAAAGACCCATACAGATAGATATTTATACGGTGATTCTCACCACCATCCTTCACAGTTAGCTACCGTGGGTAAATCTTTGTTTCAGAAAGCACGAGGGATCTGTGACAGTAAACACCTGGCCGCCGAGCTCCAACACGTCAAGCAAGTTTTGCACGACAATAAGCTTCGGGTCCCGCGCCTACGTCACAGTGAACGAGTGAAGCCGGCCACAGTCGAGCGAGTGCCTGCTGTACTGCCATATGTCAGAGGTGTCACTGACAAGATTGGCTACATCTTGAAGCGTGCTTCCATTAAAACATATTTCAAGCCGCCGAAGAAGATTAGTCAGTTTTTACCATCAGTCAAGTGTAATATTCCTCTGCAAGATGCAGGAGTGTACAAGCTGGATTGTGAATGTGGTCTCTCTTATATAGGACAAACTAAAAGATCCATAAAAACCCGCGTTAAAGAACACATAGCTGATGTGAAGAATAGACGCTCCGGGAAGTCTGCAGTCTGTGAACACGTACTGGATCGCCCCCGTCACTACATTATATTTGATAGACCACAAATCCTCGCTAAAGAACACAGATTCCTTCCAAGGATGATTCGCGAGGCTATTGAAATCAAAAAACATCCTAATTTCAATAGAGAAGATGGCTGGGTGCTACCATCTGCTTGGGATCCCATAATTAATAAAATTAAATCCCAACCCAAGCATACAACTGCAAGACTTCATGATACTGTAAGTTCATACTGCGTAGATCGGAACAAAAATTAATAATTTTTAATCTGGAGGTAGCCGTGGTTAACTATGACATTGGGACGTCATACACCTCAGTCCCCCCCGTGACCATGGGTGCTGTAAAGTGCTTGAAACGTCGGGAAAGTAAAATAAGTTAATATACGCGATAAAATCCGTAAAATTAGTTTTATTTAAACCCAACCACTTCCTACTGTTGGGACCATCGGGCCTACCAGTCACCGCGCCGTGCACACCCATGGATCGTCGGGCGTCGAGAGCGGCGCAGGGGCTCGCCGACGAGTACTGGATGCGCTGGGTAAAAGAATACCTGCCGACGCTGGTTGCGCGCGGGGACTCCCGAGATGCTCAGCAGCGCCAAATTCAAGAAGAGGACCTCGTCGTGGTTGCGGACAGCAACCTGCCAAGAAATGTGTAGCCGCGGGGTATCGTGACGAGGACATTTCCTGGACCAGACAGCGTGGTGCGCAACGTCGAGGTCAGGACCAAGGGCGGAGTGCTGCGGCGGCCCGTCAGGAAGATCGCCGTCCTCCCGAGGGAAGCTTAGGCTCGCAGGCTACGCCGGGGGGAGGATGTAGCGGACAGCGAAGGAGGCCGCCGCCCCGTCGCCCCTTCACACCCCGTGCACCCCGCACACCGGCAGCAGATCACGCGATGTCGCCGACCAATCAGCGCGCGGCATCGCCTTACGACGCTACTCACAAACCGAGACGCTCTCTTGCGGGATATAAGAAGGGCGATTTAGTCTGTGAGTTGTTCATTTCGGGAGCGGCACTAGAAGAAACCACAAGAGAAGAAACCTCAAGAGAAGAAACCTCAAGAGAAGAAACCTCAAGAGAAGAAACCTCAAGAGAAGAAACCTCAAGAGAAGAAACCTCAAGAGAAATCCAGAAGACTCCCCTCTGTATATAGCTTATTAGTGCCACATTTGTAAATAGTTGAATACAGTATAGTTCTACAGTACCATCTTTTCTTTAAGCAGCTCCCTAGCGTAGTCAATTAATACAGTCCACTTGCAATAGTAAATTCATAAAGAAGCATTCAATCCCTTATACATACACTTACACAATCTATATATTAATGTACGTGACGGGAAAACTTTGTACCTAACTCTTTGTAGAGGAAGGGCGGTCCTGTAAACCACTTATCGCCTTCTTCTTTGGTTGCGAAATTCATACGCGTTGCTTGATCCGCTACGATTTCCGCAGTTGGTATCCACCTGCATTGCTCGGGTGATGTCTTCTCAGCTATCTCCCCTAACCGGTGAGCCACGTATGGAGTGTAACGCGCCGTATCATTCTGTATCCAGTGGAGCGCCGTAGTAGAGTCCGTCCAATATACAACCCTATCTGCTACCACTCTGTGTTCCCCTTGCACGAATTCCGCGAGTCGCGCGCCTATTAAGTTCGCCTGTAACTCTAATCGCGGTATACTTTGCGCCTTGATCGGAGCGACTTTCGCCTTAGCCGCCACTAATCGCACCCTAACCGTTCCGTCGCTGTATCACATACGCCAATATGCCGCGGACGCGTACGCACGTTCGCTTGCGTCGTTAAACACGTGAAGTTGACGCTCTACCACTCACCCCGTAGGAGCATAGCACCTTGGCAGTCATAGTCGTGACACCTCCTCGACGACTCGCAGCCACCTCTGAAATTCCTCTGCTGCCTCCTCGGGTAGTTCGTCACCCTATCCGACCTTCTTCATACGCCATAGGTCTTGTAGCAGGATCTTGGCGGTGATGGTGAGGTAGCTTAGCAGTCCGAGCGGGTCAAACGCAGACATAACTGCGCTTAATGCTTCCCTCTTTGTCGGTGGTCGCTGTGGCGCCTTTACTTCCTGCGGCACCCTATTCATCGATGTGTTGAAAGTTAGGGCGTCTTCGTCGGCCATCCATAACAACCCTAGGGTTCTGCCTGGGCTGTCTTGCCTTAAGCCTACTTCCTTAGGCTTGCGCGCCAGTAAGTCCTCCAGCTTGTCCTCCAATAGGGCTGCGTGATTAGAATTCCAGCCTGCCAAGGTTAACCGGCCTTCTGTTGCACTTCCGTAACCCGCCTCGCCGTATTTACCGCTTCCTCTACCGTTGCATAACTGTCTAAATAGTTGTCCATATAATGACTACGTACGATAGCGTTAAGTGTCAACGGGTGTGTCTCTGCGTGTGCGCGCGCGTTATAATCTCTAACACTATGTGCGAGAAACGGCGAGCTCCTCGCGCCGAAAATCATAGACGTTATAACGTACTCCCGCAGTGGGCTGTGTCGCTCGTTTCCTTGTCAGAGAAACAATTGCGCGGGTTGGTCGCGACGGTCGATTTTCACACGCAAGAACATTTCCCTAATATCCGCGGACACGGCTATCTCATTTTCTCTAAACCGAAACAGTATGCCCGGTAGGTTCCGTAATAAGTCGGGGCCGTCGAGTAAATAATACTGTAATGTAAATGTAATACTGTCTCGCCGTCTTCCCTACACGTTAACCGCGTCACGGTTCCCTGAATTACCCACCCTAGTAACGTACGTGCAGCTAGGGGCTGCCTTCGACGTCCTATTCTCAAATTACGGGTAATTATTAAATGCCAATTGTCGGCGCCTAATAATAATCTCGGCTTCGCGTCGTCGTAACACACCGAACTCGGTAAGTCGCGTAAGTGCTTCAACCGTAAGCACTCCCTACTCACAGACTGCGAGCCTATCTTTAAATCTGCTATCGTTCGCGCGCTTATATTATACATCTCGTTGCGCGTCTTGCCGCGTATCCCTACATTAACTAACCTACTATTGGCCTCGCGTTGACTATTACTTACGCCTCTAATATTGAGCGGCTTTACCGGTCCTTCCGCTCCTAACTCGCGAGCTAAGTCGTCGTCGATCAATGATATGGTAGAGCCTTCGTCAAGTAGCGCATACGTATCAACTTCCTTACCGCGCGGTCCGCGCACGGTTATGGGGCACACTTTCAACAGTACGGACGCACTACTACTAACACTCGACGCGACGAGCACGGTTTCATCCGGTATAACCGACGCTTCAGGCGTGCGGGCCTTGCGGGTGTGAAGGAGAGCGTGGTGAGGGGCGTTGCAGCCGTCGACGCCGCACTTCCTAGCTTTGCAGCGTATGCGTCGGTGTTTGCTGTTTAAGCACTTAAAGCACACCCCATATTCCCTTACCCACTTCCACCGGTCGTCCAAACCCATTTGCTCTAGCTTCCTACATTTGGCGATAGGGTGTTCACCCCCACAATACATACATGAGGCACTACCGGTATCCTCCTGGGCGGTGAACGTCTTTACGTCGCGGGCCCTATTATCTACGCGGCGTATCGACACTATACTTTTCGACGGTGGCGCCTCTCGGCTTACGGGCGATTCCTTAGTCGGCGTTACGGACGTATAGGCGTGACTTAACGCACGGTCAGCCTCTCTCATCATAAACCGGGATAGCGTGACAATGTCCGATTCGTCCGCACTTCCGTAGTGCTCCGCATAATCGCACCAACGCGACCGTAATTGAGGGCTAAGCTTACTCGTAACCTCCCTAGTTAGCATCGCATTTTGTAAATATCCTTTGCCGTCGACGTTCTGCATAATACACATTATATTCTGTAATTTAATAGCGACCGAATTTAACTCCTGAGCGGTTTGACCCGGGCGCGGAAGGCGTTTTAATTCCTCTAACGCGCGATCTATAATTACTTCCGGGCGGCCAAAACACTGTTCCAGTGTCCGCATAATGTCTACCGGATCCTTCGTGGTAAACAGCAGCGCCGATACTACTTCTCTAGCCTCACCACGTAAACAGTTCCTTAACCTTGCCATATTTTCCGTATTTGTGAATCCATATAAACGCGTGGATTCTTTCATCGCGGCTTTAAACGCTAACCATTCCGCGGCCGAACCGTTAAAAATAGGCAAGTCCTGCGTCTGCTTCGCGGCGGCTGGTCTGAGTCTTATCATGCCTTCTAAGGCTTCCGCTAGCCGTTCTATACCCCTATCTTTCCCTCGCGGGGTGAGCGACCTATCTCTATCCCTTTTTCCCTCTAGCCTACGCTGTGGCGCTGGCGACCTATGTACACCTACATCCCTATAACACGGCGACGGTAATCTACGATCCGCAAGGCGATGTGGCGATTTATCTATGCCTACATCATTACACGGCGACGGTGATCTACGATCCGCGTGGTGATGTGGCGATGGCGATCTACGTGCACCTACATCCTTACACGGCCTATGGCACCGCTCTCGAGTGGTCGTGTCCAGGTAGTCCGCGCATCCGTCCCCGTACGGTAGTGCTCTCTCACTCTCGCGCCTCCGCTGTCCTGCTCGCGCTGTACAGCGTCCACGCTTTGGTGAGTCATTTCTGCTAACAGTTCTTGCCCCCCTGTCTTCGGGCGGCAAGAGGCGAGCAAGACTCTGCTCTTTTGAGAACAGGGGCACTTACTCCTTGAATAAAGAACGTCCCGTTCTTTTCAGAACGGTGATCCCGCCCTTACTGTTTAGGTACAGAACGTCTCTGTTCTTTTCAGAACAGCACCCCCTAGCCCCTTCCGTTTCAAATACGGTTCTTCCACCCAGCATCATGTCCAAACAAGACCTTATTGGGTCCATTGTTACAGGCCTTAATAGGCTGGATAATTCGGCTCTCGCCGCAGTCGTGGAAACTATTGCCTCTTATGCCCCTCAGGCAGCTCAACCGCCGCCCGTTATCGCGGCCTATCTAGAGTCCAAAAACTCTTTCGCCCCCCTGGACATGGAGTGCTCCTACTCCGACTCCGGGTCCTCTGCCTCAGCCTCCAGGAAGAGGCCCGCCACCAAGTCTGGCACCGGTTCATCGGAGTCCTCTGACTCCGACGGACCTGGTGATTCATCGTTCACCACAGTGACGTCCAAACGCAGCGGTAAACGCGCCCCAAAAAACCGCTACCCCCATGTCTCAGCGGCGCCTGCCGCTCCTTCAACCTCCGCAGCTCCCGCTGCCGCCTCTGCCCCCGCAGTCCCTGCCGCTGCCTCGGCCCCACTTTTGTCACTAGACATCCCCGCTCCGACCAAGCCAGCCTCTCGCTGTGCTCCAGTCCTTGCCAAGAAGCAAGTCCCCCCCCCCCTGTCTTCCTAAGAGACAAGGCAAAACTCACGGAACTATCCAAAACCTGCTACAACGCAGGCATAAAATACGATCACGCCATTAACCTCGGGGAGGCGATTAAAATCATCCCCCAATCAATCGACGACTTCCGTCGTCTCACCAGGCTATTCCCAGCTGAACGAGTTTCTTACCATACGTACGCTCTTCCGGAAGAGCGCAAAGTCAGGGCCGTCATCCGCGGTGTCCCTTTCGAATTCTCCAACGAGGAAATCCTCGAGGACCTTAAGTCCCAAGGATTCCCCGTAGAAGCCGTGCACAAAATGCACAGTAGAACAGGCCAGAGGTTCTCGCTTGCCCTCGTCATCTTTCTAACGTGTCGGAGGCGAAAGCCATCTTCCGGCAGGTACGCACAGTGTGCGGCCTGTCGAGAGTGAGAGTTGAGCCTCCACATAGGCGCGGGTTCCCGGCGCAGTGCCACTGCTGCCAGCTGTATGGTCATGCGGCGGCCAACTGCTCCGCCCCACCCAGGTGCGTTAAGTGCCTTGAACCCCACAACACTAAAGAGTGTACTCGGCCCAAAGACGCCGAATCCCCACCCGCGTGTGTCCTGTGTAAACAAACAGGCCACCCGGCAAACTACAGAGGCTGCCCTTGCGCACCTCATCCTCGCCCCAGTAGGCAAGCTCCACCGCCGGTCAATGACCGCTCATTCCCGGTTCTTTACCAACGGATGCCCCGTCAGGGCCTTTCTCAGCCCATCCAGGGCTTCTCTCGGCCTTCTCAGGGTCCCCCTAGGCCCCCTCAGGGACCTCTTCGGCCCCCTCCGGGCTTCTCTCAGCCTATGCAGCCTCCAGTCTTTCCCTGGGGCCCCAAAAAGGCAGACCCACCGCGGACATCCTCCGCCTCACAACAATCACAACCCTCAATGTCTGATGACCTAAAAACGGTGTATTCCGCTATTAGGAACATCGACGTTGTTGAAATCGCTGTGTTAGCACGGAAATTGCGCGCTGCGAGGTCCCCTCAGGACCGTCTCCTCGCTCTTACAGAGCATCATAATCTTTTGTGCTCGTTGTAAGTTAACTTAATTAACTTAACTCACAATGACAGAGCAGTTTGCTCTATCAAAGTCTCACGGTCGTATCAAACCTAAGGGTTTATCGCTTGTATCCTTTAACATTCGCGGTTTGCGAAATAACCTCCCAGAGCTTAAGCTCTTTCTTCGAAATCGTGAAGCCGATTTCCTCCTCCTACAGGAAACTAATCTCAATACAAAGGACACTAAAGGCCTTTCCATTAAAAACTTCTCTCTTCTTCGTAATGACAGACCCGACCGCCGAGGCGGCGGTACGGCCATTTATTACAACCTCAGGGCAATCAAGACACTAGACGATCTAGAATCCGACCACAGACCGGTCTCCCTCATTCTTGGCCATCAGCCACCCCCCTCAACACCCTCTACTAAAACCTTCACAAATTGGAAGGGCTTCAAGGAGTCCCTAGCGAAAGCTCTGGACTCACAAGACTACCCCATCTCCCTATCGTCGGACTTCAGACACTTCCACTTCAGACAGTCCCAAAAAAATCGACACTGCGGTCGATTCACTCTCCACCCTTATCAAAACCTCCCTCAAGGAGAATGAAAGGGTCGTCCAGGTTGCTAATAATAGTGGGCTTCCCCTGCATATTAGCAACCTATTAAAAGCCAAAAAAGCTGCTTTCCGGAGAGCAGCAAAATATCCCACGCCCGAATATAGGCGCACGGCCAATCGCCTTCAACGAGAACTCCGTTTCCGCCTCTCTGAATTTCGAGACCTCGAAAAGAGTAAGCTCATGGAGAATATCTCTCCCTCTCATACAGGGTACTATCAGATGGCAAGAGCCCTCCGCATAGACGCTATCACCCACACTCCCCCCCCCCCTCTCCCGCCCCGATGGTACGGTAGCCTTCGAGGACGAGGAAAAGGCTGAGTGCTTTGCAGACAGCATTGCCGCTCAATGCTCTCCTAGCTCTCAATCCGTCGACCCCTCACACGTCCAGGCAGTGGAGGATGAGGTCCGCCGCCGGAACTCACCCCCTACAGCCTCCGAACCTATCTCTGTGTCCAATGATGAGATTTCATCCCTCATCAAAGGACTTAAGCCTAAAAAGGCTCCGGGCGCGGATGGCATCTCCAACCAAGCCCTAAAACACTTTCCTGAGCAGGTGCTAACCCTTTTATCTATTATCTTCAATGCCTGCTTCAATCTTAGTTACTTTCCCACTACGTGGAAAGAGGCAACTGTGATTGGAATTCTCAAGCCAGGCAAGCCTCTCAACCTCCCCTCTAGTCATCGCCCCATTAGCCTCCTCAAGGCCATGGGCAAGCTCTTCGAAAGAGTCATCTAAACTCGCATAAGGCGCCATCTGTTTCCCACAGACGGTGACCCTCATATCATTCCCCATCAATTTGGTTTCCGAGCGAAACACTCTTGTCCCCAACAAGTTCACCGTATTGTGGAATATATCCCCAGCGGTTTTTATCCTCGTCGTCATAAGACAATCGCGGTCTTTTTCGACATACCTAAAGCCTTTGATACAGTCTGGCATGAAGGCCTTATCTACAAATTATACAAAATAGGTCTCCCCGATCGTCTAGTACGTCTCGTGGCCTCTTATCTAAAGCATCGTACCTTTCGTTTTAGACACGAAGGCACACTATCTTCTCAGCGCCCCTTCAAAGCCGGTGTCCCTCAGGGCTCAGTACTTGCTCCTCTCCTGTACATTTTGTTCACCAACGACATTCCCATCCCGTCGAAAGGTGTTCAGCTCTCCCTCTTCGCAGATGACACTGCCCTATACTGTAAAGGTATCTCGCTACTTTTTATACGGAACAAGATCCAAAAGTCAGTTGATGACCTAGGAGCTTGGTTCAAAAAATGGCGCATCGATGTGAACCCGGAGAAGAGCTCCGCCGTTCACTTCGATTATAAACGACGCCGACTCAAAAACACTCCACCAATACGTATGCTAGGGACCCCTGTCCCCTGGCATACGACTGCCAAATATTTAGGCGTCACCCTTGACACGAGGCTCACTTTCAGGCCCCACGTCAAAAGAGTAACCCGTCACGCACATTTTTACCTGAGTAGGCTCAACAGTATGTTGGACCGACACAGTAAAATGTCCCTCAGAAACACGCGTACCACCCTTTATAAGGTCTGTATTCGACCAGTCATGTCCTACGCGGGCCCCATTTTTGCCTACGCTGACCCTAAAATTATTAATGAACTCCAAGTAATTCAAAACCTCTTCTGTCGTCGAGCTACGAACGCACCTTGGTACGTCCGTAATGCCGACCTTCATCGGGACTTACAGCTCCCTACAATCCAACAATTTCTTAAAAAACTCTCTGAGAACTTCTTCAAAGTCTCAGAGTCGCATTCCAATCATATTATTCGTGAGGCAGCTAATTATGCAGCCCCACTCCCCTCCCGCTATAGCGTCCGCAGGCCGAGGAACTCCCTCTCGGACCCGCCTAATAAACTTTCAAACGACCTGAACTGGGTCCCAAAAGAGGGTCGCTTCCGATACGGCATAAGAAGCTTTAAACAGCTGGTTGCCAGTCCCCAAAGGCGGTTTTTAGAGGGTATCACTTAGGTTCCCCCGGTAGGCAGTGAGTCCCTCATAACCACGATAGACCGGCTGTCGTGGTATGCGTAATGCATTTTCCGCCTCCCTACATAAAGGGTAGCCCTTTTCCAATTGCTTCGGGCGCAAAAAAAAAAAATTCCTCGATTTGCAATTGCTTCCTTCTAATTGCAGCTAGTTCCTCCGCGGTATTATACTCGATTTGCTTTAACTTTGCTATTGCGCTAGCTGTCGACCGGGCTGAACGGACTGAACGGACCGACGGGGTGCGGGGCGCGGGCCTATGTACAACGTCTGCTACAGGCGCGACGGTACGCACTATTGAACTAGTCTCAGTAGTCGGAAGATCTTCTATAATCGCGGCGAGTGTCTCTGTACGCGGCGCGGATGTGCTAACTTCTCCCAAGCGATCGGTTGTAGACACGGACATAGCGGGGCGCGGCGGCGCGGGTGCGGGCGCGGGCGCGGGCATAGATGCGGGCGCGAGCGGGGGCTGCGGCGCGGCGGAGGGCGCTTGTGCCAACGCGAGATAATCGGACGGGGACGCGGGTGCTTTCTCGAATATCCGCATTCCTACTGGCGTTTCGTCGTCGTTCCGTGTCTTCTGGCTTCTTGTCTTCCGCATGATGATGTCCCACGTTGCGACCTCCGATCGTCTTCAAAAAGACGTACGTATTGGACGCCGAGGGGAGTCTTCTGGATTTCTCTTGAGGTTTCTTCTCTTGTGGTTTCTTCTAGTGCCGCTCCCGAAATGAACAACTCACAGACCAAAACGCCCTTCTTATATCCCGCAAGAGAGCGTCTCGGTTTGTGAGTAGCGTCGTAAGGCCGCACGCTGATTGGTCGGCGACATCGCGTGATCTGCTGCCGGTGTGTGCGGGGTTCGCGGGGCGCAACGGGGTGTGAAGTGGCGACGGGGCGGCGGCTTCCTTCGCTGTTCGCTACTGTATGTACGAGTATATATTGTCATAATATCAAAGAAGTATCTCGACATCGCGAAACTTGATAGAATTTTATTTTGGGAAACTATCCATCTAGGCATGGCAATAATCCTCTCATCAATCACTCATCACTGGAGTTTTGGCGGGAAATTGACCGGCGGCGGTTTGCTGCTCCTGTATTATTGTTTAAATAATGGTTTGAAGTGGACTTTGATATGTAAAAGTGTTGCGATTTTGTGTATTAAGTGTCTACGCATGTGAACTATTAGTAGAAACAGTGAAACAAGTGCTCTGATGGTGATGGATTCTCAAGATAAGCTGTTTGTTTGCATAGGCACCTTTAGATACCATCGCCAACTATCAGCTGTCTGCTGGATCAAGTTGCCGCCAAAATCTCCCAAGAACTGCACAATGTGACGCATCAACATATTGTGAAGCAGTATACTATGAAGGAGTGGGGAAATTACAATAAACCGAATAAAAATACTTAAGACTTGGCCTAAAGGTCTAGATACCAGGCCATAAACTCCAAAAAAAAAAATCACTCATCACTCATCAGTGTAGTGTTTCTAGTTAGTTTGTGTTAGGGATGGGCAAGTGAAAAAAAAATATCGATATATATCGTATCGGCATTTTAAAATAGTATCGATATATATCGGCAGAAAAATATCGATATATCGACATGTTTTGCATAATCTTTCATACATAATATATATTCCCAAAACATTCAATATTCGGAAAAAAATACACACATGAAGAAAATAGTATATTTTTATTAGAAAGTAATTTAATCAAACCAATATTCATCCGAAATTGACATTAGTAGCACTCTCTGTTTGACATGCTCTCCTGTCAAGCGGCTTCTGTTGTTGGGTACAGTTATATTCACAGCTGATGCAACTCTTTCAGAAGGGACCAAAGAAGCCTGGCAAATTAAGTATTTAAGGGCAACTTCTGAAAGAACTTGCGTAAAATGTTGGCAATTTGTCCAAAATTTTATTGGATCAGCCTTTGTCTCAAGGAGAGGTTGATCAAGATATTGCTTGAGTTCATTGGGCACAGAGCCAGAGCTCGGGACCTCGGGCACGATTGTTGACTGGGATAATAATTTATCATGCCCAGACCAAATCGAACTGTCAGTTTTTTCTTGTGCTTTTCCTATTTGGATCGTTCTAAGATCAGGGGAAAGTTGACCCCTACGTCGGTGTTCGCTCCGAATATCATTACTAATTTTGGCTATGGCATGTGAAACCGCAATTGGTGAATTGAAATGAATTTTTTTAAAACGCGGATCTAATATTGTTGCTGCGGACACATATGAATTTTCTTGTAAAGGTACCAGTCTTTCTTGAACTTTTTTGAGAAGAGCCTCTTTAACAATTAGCCCCAAACTTGTAGATGGACTTATAGTTTTCACTGCTTGGCGAATCAAATTTGTAACCGGAATGGCTAAACTGGAAGTCACGTAATTAGCCCCACTTATTTCTTCCGTGGCTTCTTTGAATGGGCCTAAAATAGCCACAATATCTCGTATAATATTTAATTGAGAAGTTGCGACGATGTCGGGGGTATTTCGGCTTGTCGGACTTTTAGTAGCTAAAATTTTAGCTACTAGTACAGAAAGGGTGATAAATCTTTTTAACATGTCAAAGCACGAGTTCCATCTTGTGGTTATGGCTTGTGTTAATGTCAACACCTCCCCTTCTTGCATTCCAGATACTTCTTGTTTAGAGCGTAATTGATCCATGGCATTTACACATTGTTTAAAATATGTCACGATGCTCTTTACGTGATCGCAAAGAGCTGAAAATGCGTGATTTTCTTTTAACACCCCATCAACAATAAGATTTAAGCAATGTGCCATACACGAAATTCTGCGATCGTTCCCTAAAAACAATCGCACTGCCGCCACTATATTTGCACCCCCATCAGTTGTAATGGCCACGATTTTGTTTTTGTCTATATGAAATTCTTCACAAATTTCTTCCCAGCATTCTTTTATGTACTGTCCTGAATGAGCCTAAAAAAATAAAATATTGTATATATTTTTTTAAAGTGAGAATCAATTAAGATGTAGTTATTAAATTATATCAATTAAAATAATTAAAAGGTCTGGATAATTGATAAATTACAAAGTACTTCAAAAACACACCTGAGTCAGTCTCTGCGCACATAAGCTTACATTTTGAAGGATAGGCGATCCCTTAACGTTGTCAATAAAATGAACTGTTAATACTAAGAAGCTCCTTGTAGAATTAGTGAGAGTAAGTATATCACTTGTAAAACATAAAAAATTTTGCTCAGTCAAGAATTTCATAAGAGCTGCTTTTGTGGTATTATATCGATTTTCTATCATATGAGTTACCTGGAAATTACAAAAAGTACCAGTTATACTACTGTGATATAATTTTTTTTATTATAAACAAGAATGGTAATTTTTAATATAAATACTTTTTTCTGGAAGGCAGTTTATAAAGAGGGCATGCTGTGCCCATAAGTTTTTGCAAGCCTTTTTTTTCAACACATGATAATGGCAAATTGTCCTTACATATCATGTAAATCAGCGCCTGTGTTATTTCACTATGTTTTTGTCCACCTTCTGAAAAATAAAAATGATCATAAGTACTAATGCAAAATTACTCAAAAAATCATACGTAATAAATGAAACAAACTGTGAATGTCAAATGTAAATCAATAATATTGTATCGATATTGAATGGTGGACATCACTAAAATGTAATAGATTGTACTTTGAATGAAATCATTATTTGATTTTTCATCAATCTATGGCTATGGTAGTCAACTCAACTAAAATTTCAATTAAGAATACTCTCACAACAATAAAAAAATATGGGTGCAGTTCACCCGCAGTAGAAGTGCAAACTTCAAATGAAATGAAATATAAAATAAAAATATTTTATGAAAAATTAATTATTTAATGATAATTTTCAACCACTTATGTGGCATAAAATGTAAAATAAAAGTTTAATTTTGTAACACATATAATATAATAATAATAAACCAGAAATAATATAAGAGTGGTAGAGCCACGCGGCAGCTTTTGCTGTCGCACGGATGGGCCGGCGCGAACCGGGGTAGTACCACGACCTCACAGAAAACCAGCTTGAAGTAGAGGTTTACCTCTGCGTTTCGCTTGGTGAGTGCAGGTGGCCGGAGGCCCTTTTTACTGGAAATGAGGCATTCCATCTTAGTCCTCATGGGTGACAACGCATCTACATTTTGATTTGTAACAGAGGATAGATGTAGATGTCTATGGGCCGCAGCAACCACTTACCATCAGGTGGACTGTGTGCTCGTTTGTCACCCTTATCCTATAAAAAAAAAAAAGTAAGAATTAGAAAATTTATTAGGACATAACAATAATAACAGATAAAACTATTAATTACAACAGACCTAACGTTACCTTTCACAACAAAACCAATAAAATAGTTTACCTGATAGATGTAGCAATACACTCACATTACATTCAAACTATTATATCTGAAAATCTAAGTAAAAGAACTTGCCATTGAAATTAAAACTCAATGGAAAGCACAAAATGCTTACAGTGTACGGATAGTCCTCTCATCCACCGATCTTATACCAAAGTCACTCGCACAAAGCCTTAACATGTGCCTACTCACACACTTCACATGCCGCAAAAAGCAATCATTCTCAACACCTGTTGCATCACCTGAAGGGTTTTTTTATCTTTATATATACTTTATCATCCACTTTTACTATTTAAATTTCCCCTCACACACTTGGCTCTGTTTCCTGTGTGTGGTTTCAAAATCTCAAAAAAGAGAAGAAATATAAAGAATTCATATATTATTAATAACAATCCTTGTTTTTAAACATGTAGAGCCTTACTTTTTGTATAATAAATCAAAAGAATGTCATTTAGAGTAAAATTGCTTAGCAATAACACCATCTACTCCATTCTATAGGTAAAGTTATTTTATCGAACAAAAATTGATTGAATTTTAAGGTGGTATATGAAATAGCCGCTAGCGACCTGACATGAAACATGACTAATTTAATATAAAACGGTAATTTATGAAATCGTAGATTGTTATGAATGGATTGGATATGCTAATTTTATTCAACATGGTTAATTTCGTTTATTTAATAACTTTGTTATAGCTATAAAAAAATTACTTGCATATTAACACATTTTAATTTTAAAAAAAAAAACAAAAAAATAAAACACCTTACATTAAATTTTGCAGTAACATACCTTCGAAGCTTGAGCCTCTCTCTAAACAAGCTACTAAGGTGCTTTTCTTTCTTTTTTTAGCTTCATGATAAAGCATCTCAGCAGGATTGACTGTGACATCTTCTTGACTTTGCTGGGAATTTTTATAACCAGTACTAGTGGATGGCAAACTAAGCTGAAAATACAGAAAAAGTAAACAAGAAAGTTAATACAAAAAAGTTAATTCGATTCAGTCTATTATTATTAGAGACAACTCGTTTAGTTTTTTTTAGTCTTTGATTTATTATTGTTATTAAATTAAATAGTCATAGATTTTAGGTTATATACTTTAGAATATATTAATATTTGATAATCTTACATTAACAGTAGATACTTACATTGGAGTTATTCAAGTCTACTGCCGCAGCGTCTCCAGTTTCTTCACTAGATTTAGTTGTTTTCAATGAACTGGGCATTTTCATCATTTGCAAATAAGCAAAATGATGCCTATTTTTTAAATGAGTGGCCAAATTGGTTGTATTACCGCACGTTTTATACAACTTGCCGCACAAATTACAAGAAGCTGAATCATTGTTGTTGTCTTCTTTTTTGAAAAACTTCCACACAGAAGACATGATTGATAAGATTCGAAGTATTTTTAGTTTTAGTTTATTTTTAACTTTAAACTTTTAAGTTTTCCGTAGAAAAATACCGTTACTGTCTTATGTCTTAAAGGCTTATTACATTACACGATTTCTCGGGCCCTGCCCGCAGGGACAGGGTAGTGTAATAAGAAACAGGGAGTCAGGGTCCCTAAACAGGGCGACCGAGTGGTTCCGACCGCCCTGCTTCCCTGCCGCGCTGTGGATCGTGTAGTGTAATAAGAGACAGGGAGGCAGGGAGCTCAGTTGCGTGGCCGCATGCGCAGAGTCTACACGTTTGTTTATTTAAAGTTCTACTATGTCGATCTACTCTCTAAATCATTACTCGTATTTATGTCATGCGCTAAAGAAAAAGATCCTTCTCAATGTCATCGACATGCTACAAAGAAATGCCTTATCAAATCTTGATAGGAGTTTCCAGTGGCCAAAATCGTAAAGTGACAACCAATTTCTCTTAAAAAAGTATTCTTTTGAATAAAGCTTCTTTTACGGATTCTATCGCGTTTAATATTTTTTTTTATTAATTCCCGACGTTTTGGGTGCTTTACCACCCATGGTCACGGGGGCTGGTTGCTGTAAAGCATCCGAAACGTCAGGAATTAATAAAAAAAAAATTAAACGCGATAGAATCCGTACAAGTTGTTTTATTCAATGTGTAGTGTTCGCGTAAATATAAGAAATCATTAAAGTATTTTTTTTTCTATTAAAGGCGTTACTAAGCTTAATAACTCGTCGAATTGGTTTTCACCTATTCTTTAAAATAGTTTCGTAGGTCTGTTGGGTCCAAAACGCTGACTATTTGCATATTCGATAGTTTTTCTATGAGGAGCAAATATTTTTTCATTCACATTTAACTTTCCTTCCTTTTTTTAGCTTGGCCTTGCACGTTACCGCCAGCCAAAGTTTTTTTTTATAGGACAGGGTGACAAACGAGCACACAGTCCACCCGATGGTAAGTGGTTGCTGTGGCCCATAGACACCTACATTTATCCTCGTATGCGAATCAAAATGCAGATGCGTTGTCACCCGTGAGAACTGAAATGGAATGCCTCTTTTCCAGTAAAAAGGGTCTCCGGTTCTCTACACTCACCATACCAAACACAGCTGTGTTAAGCTGCTATTTTACGCTGGTATTCTGTGGAATGTGGTCCTTCCCTGGTCGAGCCGACCCATTCGTGTTACAACTATACTACTAACATAGCTGTAGCATGGCTTTACCACGTAAAAAAAACAATAAAGCAATTTTTTGACGTTTAGATAAAGTCTGCGCCATAATGCTAGACGTGCAATCATTTCCACGTTCGAGTAACAACTGAGGCAGGAAGCGATTTCTAGCGTAGTGTAATAAGCAGCGCCCTGTCTGGTAGGCAGGGCACACGATAGACAGGGCCCGATAAATCGTGTAATGTAATAAGCCTTTTACTGTGTACACCATAAACACAAACAGTAATTTCTATTTACTAATTTTTGAATTCGTAACAGTGAGACCATAAACAAAACCAAAAGCAAAAGACAAAAGAATGCTTCTGTTTGGTCTATGGTCTCGCTGCGATATTCGATTTGATGAAGATTGTAACGAGATTTTTTTTAAATAAACGAAACAAGAATTGCGTTAAAATATATCGGAATTGATACGATTTCGATACTCTAAAATAAATGTCGGAACGACGATATATCGCGATTAAAAATATCGACGATATAATATATTGATTATTTTATAGAAAAAATATCGATATATCGATATATCGATATTTTTTACCCAAGCCTAGTTTGTGTCAGTTTAGCACATTAGCAGGTTTGAGATCACAGAGTACATTGTATAATTGAGATTTGCGAGTAGCCGTGTCTCCCTTGGCCTAAAAACGTTTTTCGCGAGTTGGTTCGGAAATAGAGTGAAGTGATTTATGTTATAAAGTTGTGATTTTTTTTTTAATTGTAAGTATACAATAATTGGAAGTAGGGGTGTCCACTTTGAAAATACATCGATGTTTTTTTTCGATGTGATGCATCGAGAGTGTGCATCAATATATTTCGATGCATCGGTTAGAAACATCGATGTTTTTGCAACATCGAGTACTTTTTATGACTTTACATTATAAATCTGTATTCAACTTCCTGACACCCCATGAAAACAACTGACAATTTTGAATGATATCTTACATCGGCACTGTCTTTGTCCGCACGCCTTTTGTGTGTGTTAAGTTAAAAAAAAAACAAACACACACACACACATGTTTGTTTTTTTTTAACTTTTATGTACAAAAGAAAAATCGTACATATGGCGGACTTAATGCCTGCGGGGAATTCACTTGACGGACATGCCCGCGGGCATGTCTGTAGACATGCCTGCCGGACTTCGCTACTATAGGTCTGTGCAAAGTTTGATAGTGTAGGACCGTCACAGCCGGTCTGGCAGACTTGCCTGTTGAACGTCCGCGCGATCCCATTTTGTCTGCGCGGGCACAGACATAAAGCAAACTAATGAGTCTATGTAGTGTATTGCGGCGACAGACGTGCCCGCGGGCATGTCCGTCAAGTGCATTCCCCGCTTTAAGGCATTCTCTCCCAGTCTATACTATTTATATTTGTGTGTTGATGTGTATATATGTATGTATGTATATGTCTGTATGTATTTATTTATTTTATATATTAGTAAATTTATATATCTTATAATAAATATATAATAATCTTATAATAAATATATCTTAGTTATTTATTTTTTATTTTGTTTTTATTCTATACTGCTACACCTACGTCAAAAATTCTCACCTGGTAGAGAATGCATTAAGTCCGCCCTTTGTATTCCTTTATAATATAAAGGAATACAAACTAAATAAATGTATTTTTTGAATGATTATGAGCTGATAAAGAGTTGGATGAGGATTTTTTTACATTCTTTAACTTTTTTTACAATAAAATTTTAGTTACAATAAAAATTTCTTCCCCTATTTTCCATTAATAGGGGGGAATTTTGTTTTTAATTTCTATAGGACCTCCATAGATGATTTTATTCAATAACAGCATGCAGAAAAATCTAGTCAAAACATATAAATAATAAGCTATGAGTCAAAGTGTGAACATAAAGTTTTTGTTGTTTGGTATAATTGTTATCAAAAAAACATACACACACACAAATACTTGATCCGTGTGGGATCATTCGAACTGTACGTGTAATGTACTCGGTAATTCGGACCCGCGACCTTCAGCGTCGCAACTCGATGCTAAGTCAATGTGCCACGGAGTTGTTAAAATTAAAAAAAAAAATTAATCAAACTTTTGAAAACGACTAGCGTGGAATTCGCGTGTGGAAACCGAAGGGCAAAAACCAGCATTGGATAAAAAAGTATCCTATGTCTTATTCCATTTAATAATAAATCTCTTTGGTAAACTTTAATTAATTTCCCCAGTCTTTTGAGCATGATTGATAGACATAATAAATAACATAATTACAATAATAAATTAACTTCACTCATAGAGCATTAGTGGAAATAATATGGAAATACGATCAATGGCATCTAATTGATAATTTTTAATACAAAAGAAGATTCTTTTAATTTTTAAATCAACATTAACTTAATAAAACTATTAATAACTTATAATACTAGCTGTTCCCCGCGACTTTGCCCGTGTGGAGTTATTTTTCGCGGAACCCTAAAATAAAAGCAGCCCAAGTTACTCCTTATAACATCAGCTATCTGCCTGTGTGTCTATCTGCCTGTTACTCAATTGTTTTGCCTTCCCGGAACCCCTCCACTAACACTTAAACTTTATGGTATAGTATTAAAGTTCAAAGTGACTTTTAAGTATTATTACGAATCTTTTGTATGGGAATATAGAAAAGTGTTCTTTTTAGATTTTTTCAGGCAATTTTTTAAATTTTTCTCTCCGTAAGAACCATCTTCGTACTTCAAGGCATATTATAAAAAAAAGAATTAGCGAAATCGGTTCAGCTGCTCTCGAGATTTGCTCTTAGCAACACATTCAGCGATTCATTTTTATATTATATTTTGATTTATGTTACGGCCTACGCCTGCTCCTCCAAAAGTTCAAATCCTCTGGGGCCCATTCAGCAGAGTTTCAACGAACAGACGTAGGTCGGGCCTCAATATGGCCGCGTGGAATTTCCTAATTACAATAAACAATAAGGGGGAGCGTTCTATACTACTGCCATTCAACAGGGAGAATATTAAACGGAGCTTACTTACCTATATCCAAGGCGACTGGTCCCTCAGGATTCGGTCAGGTCGCATGTGGTTGTGTGGTGCAAGGGAAATAAGGTTGCTGTGATGTGTATCTGGGTGTGACTGGTGGTGATTGACCTTATTAGACCTTTGCCGTCGGCAGCAGCCCGGACGTCAGCACCGCTCCAAATTGAGGTAATCTTCCGCGGCGCCGTCCACAGTCACTTTCTTCGTTCGTCACGATGACAGTCCATTAACTCTATCGTACGATTAACTAACTTACAGAAGCCACTAACTCTCGTTTGTTATAAAGCTGAACACACAAAACGAACACGGAGTGTCCGGACCAAAGGTCACTACCGTTTCGTGTGGCAACAGTTATTTCTAGAATATCAAAGGCCGCACTAGCTAATATTGTCGAATGCACTTATACAGATTCTGAGTCGGACCCAATAAGTCCCGGGAAAGGCTATCCAACAAGGAATGCGCGTTACAAATCCTAGACAGTATATTTATTAGACGCCTAAACTATTCCGCGTTTCGCGCACAAAAATTGACAGCGTGCTGACGTTAGCACAGCTGGCAGACGACTCGTGCGCTCGCGCGCCCTCGACCCATCCAAGCTAGCCCTAACGTCAAACCGGTATGGCACCGAGCCGCGCACCCTCTGAGGTCGATTCCGCAACCAGCATTCGGGCGTAAACAATTTATTTATTAAAAATGTGTGTAATAATGTGCCGATATATTATATATCAAATCTATGAATAAAACAAAGGAAGTACGATTGATGAACAATAAAGTCAATAACTGTCTATTAGAGATTGAAAGTCATGGTTGTTATGAAATATTTTTTCATGTTCATTGACCTCTATTAGCTACATAGATAAGGGCCTTTCATTTTCTAACGTCCAACCGCCGAGCCACTTGAGTAGATATAAAACTCATGTGGCCGAGCATTAAGAATTTCGTACAATGACCCGTCACTACTTTTCTCACTCCTCGCGCACCCATGGGCTCATCGAAACCGGTTCTCAGGTAATTCGGCCCGGTCAGCGAGGTGATTTGCAATTAACGGTGGGTTGTAACTTGTAATTCATCGAATAAAACATGTATGTACGTATTTAATATTATTGTCAATGTTGGTAAGTAGCCATAGATTTGATGATTGTATTATTTATTACCTTGTATTATGTGTGAGATTCAACTCGGCTGGGCAGCGTTCGGGAGATTACGATACATCTTCTCGTTAGACATACCTCAGAACCTCAAAACTAGATTGTTCAACCAATGCGTGTTGCCAGTGATGACATATGGATCTGAGACGTGGTACTTCACTGCTGGCCGGATGAGGAAGCTGAAAGTCGCTCAGCGAGCTATGGAAAGGGCAATGGTCGGCGTTTCTCTGCGTGATAGACTTAAAAACGATGATATCCGCAGTAGAACCAGGGTATCCGACATAGCCCAAAGAATTAGTATGCTGAAGTGGCAATGGGCCGGCCCTATAGCTGGGAGAACCGACAACCGATGGGGAAGAAAGGTTCTCGAGTGGGAGCCTCGTAGCGTTGGACGAAGTGTAGAGCGTCCCCCCACTAGATTGAGTGACGACCTGGTAAGACATGCAGGAAGTCGATGGATGCAGGTGGCTCAGGATCGTGCTTTGTGGCGTTCCTTGGGGGAGGCCTATGTACAGGGCAGTAATGATGATGATGATGATGATGTGTGGGACTGTAACTTGCGGACAAACCTCACGGTTTTGTGCAAGTTATATAGATGTAACCATTGTATCTATTAAAATGTTATAATAAATAGATGCAATAAATGTCCCTATTGCCTTCGTGTTCGTATATATAATGTGGTAACCACCATCATCAGATTTTGCAAACCTTCAAGCCATAACAATAAGACTAGTTCTTGTACAAGTGTGTTTTTTTAGGGTTCCGTACCCGAAGGGTAACCAACGGGATCCTATTACTAAGACTGACATCGAAGCTATATTTGTTTTGCAAAAGGGAGCCGTACGAGCGATCTATAACTTAAATTGTAAAGAGTCCCTTAGAGAAAAATTTAAAGAAATAACATATTAACTTTGGCATCGCAATATACTTATTTATGAAAATGTAATGTATGTACATAATAACATAATATATAGGTTTGATAAGAATAAAGATGTTCATATTTTAAACACTAGGAACAAACATAAGCTTGTAATACCAGTTACTAGACTCCACAGAATTAGTAATTTATATATGGGGCAGTGTACATACACTTTTACAACAAAATCCCAGAAAATGTACAAAATTTGTCAATAAACAAGTTTAAATGTTTTATTAAAGAAAAATTTTACAAAAAGGGTTATTATAATATCAAAGAATACATAAGTGAAAAAACCCCTGGGAATGAGGTGATCGCCACCATGCTGGTTCTATTAAAACTCATTTAAAATTTGTACAAACAAAATTATTGTAAAGCGAAAAATGTTTAAAAAAAGTCCCGCTGTGTTTCTTGCACAGGACAGAGGTATTTTCCGAACCAGTGCAGTGGTAATTAAAAAAATAACTTTCAATAAGTAGGTATTATGTAATAATCTATATTTAATAAAAAATATTCTATTCTATTGTATTCTAAACCTCCACTGTGCGTCCGTTCGTCCGTCTGTCTATCAGCTGGCTGTATCTCAGGATCCGTAATAGCTAGACAGTTGAAACTTTAACAGACTATGTATATCTGTTGTACGCTACAAAAACAAATAATAAAAATAAAAATGAATTAAAAATTAAAGGGGGTCCCCCACTAGAAACGGGATTTACGATGGTACGGAACCCTTCATACCCGAGTCCGACTCGCACTTGGCCGGTTATTTTTATAAACCTGAAATGACAAATGAACTTAGCCCACCTGATAGTAAGTGGGTACTGCAGTTAGGGTTGCCAGATCGGAAGGCCAAAATATCTGGACAAAATTTGAAAATGTCGGGATTTTGGGGTTGTTGTCGGGAGAAATAAATATGAAAAATAATAACGTTAAATATTTTTTTTTTAAATTAATAGGCTACAAAAAGGCTTAACATTGTTGACATATAACCAATTTAATTACACTTAAATTTTAGGTTGTCACATGTATTTGGCATTGGACTTTACTGAGTCCCCCACTTTAGGTCGTTTAGTAGTATTCAGAAATGATTTAAAATTCAAACAATTTACTTGAAATAAGTACAATTCAATTACTAAAGATTCCTCTCTTTGGTATATAAATTATATAGCAAACCAAACACCCATTTACAGTATGCATTGCTTATAGGAAGCGGCAACACAAATGATATATATTATTTTTCAAGTTTTAGGTCGTTTTGGTAAAATTTTAAAAAATGCTCAAATTTTGTCATTTTACATGTCCTAGTTTTTTGGAAGAAGTTCAAGTGTTTCAAAGCCAATATCGTTTGAAATATTAAGTACGTCAGGCAATACGGATAACTCTTCCCACGTAAATAAATTTGAACCTTGTAAAGACAATACAGCGAGTTTTTATATAGAGTTCTCAGAAAAGTATTCAATAGCTCGTTTTAAAAAATGTTCAGCTTTGACGCAAAAAAGGGTTTCTCACTATTGGAAACATTCAGAAACATTCCTTTATAAGGTTAGTTTTCTACTACCTAAGAATTTGTCATCCAACCTGTTTTTGAGATGACTCATTAGTTTTTTCATTACACTGTCAAGTTCCAGGACAGTGCATGGAGCACTTTCCAGTGTTAAAATTGCTACTTGGAACTCCAACATTACGTTACAAAGTACAGAGTATAAATACGCATCTGAAATCCCCTTCCTGTTTGCATTCGTCAACCCGATCACTATTATTATCAATATGGCTTTTACTTTTTGTTAAATATCTCTTTTCGACATTCGTCTTCCCCATTCAACATAAAATACTGCTTTACAGCAGACTAACAATACAGTAAATGGCCTACAGTGGGCAAAAGAGATAGCCATGTTGTCGGGACATGACGAAGAAGAATGTGACCGCGCGTGGCAATTTTAAATTATTATTTTGTATAGCACTTTCCGAGAAGCCGTTTGTCTGGAGATTTTGAGTTTTGTCGGGAGTTTGGAGATCATTTAAAATGTCGGGAGAATCCAGACGAATCCCGACCATCTGGCAACCCTAACTGCAGTCCAAGTGTTGTCAGACCGGAAGAAAGCTGTTGAAGGATTTGAGGGCGGATTATGCTAAAGCTAAACAGTTTTTACCGACGTCTGACTTAAGTAAATGAAAAGTTATATTATATTTTATATAACTAAAATTTCAAAATTTCAAAACCCTCGAAACAAAAGGAGTTGATGATCTTCAAACGGCTGAACAGATTTCATTGAAACATAGCTAAGAACACTCTCGATTAAGACACTTCAAACGAAAAAAACTTAATCAAGATCGCTTCATCCGTTCAGGAGCTATGATGCCACAGACATACACACATAGATACACACTACAAGCTTATAACATTCCTCTGTTATCGTCGAGGGTTAAAACTAGCCTTTATTTCTGGCTCCGCTCACGCTTTTAAAAACAGCGACAATTTTTTCATTGCACCATGCACCATGGATTAAAAAGAGCATAATTTGGGGTGGTTCGTTAATTGTTATTCTATTAAAGCGATACCCCGACCAAAACCTTGCGATAGTGCGTTTTTCTTCGTTATTCAGATCTCTCATTAGTTATGAGAAATAAACTACACCTAAAAGTAGGTGGATGCCCCTATTACCAGCCTTTTAGTGCCAATTTCAACTTTAAAAATTCCTGCTATTTTAATTAGGGCACAATACTTTTAAACATTTGTTTTAATCGATAGGTTATTTATCTAAAAATATAATGAACATTTATTTACAATCATATTATTTCAAGAACAATTTTAAAAACGGCGATAAGCAAAAAAAGGCCTTATGGCTCAAATGCCAGCCACCCTGTACCGAATGTCGTCCTTTTGTGTACTTAATGCCATCATAGCATAGGGTTGTGCCATTTGAGTTTTTGGTAAGTACCTATTGTAGGTAAGTTTTAGAGGTACAGTAATAAATTCGTAACAACTTTTAATTTTGAATCTGCATGTTGTGACAAGCATGGGATACGTATTAAGGCACAACACAACATTATTTTATTTTAATGCTTTACTACTTAACTTACTGTATTTTAGTTTATAGCAGTTCAATATATTAAAGCAAATTATGATAAAATATTATGTAGTATATCGATTTCTAATAATTTAATCATCCAAATTTTCAAACCATCAACGTCATATAACCTTACACAAGTCCAGTACGGAACATCCTCCTCCATAGACCTCCGCAAAGCCTGGTCCTAAACCACTTTCCTTGTCATGAGTTTTTCATTTATGTTCTAAGTTGTAATTAGTATTACTAAGTTATAGTTTTTGCTTATCTATACAAATAAATAAAATTGGTGTCTGTTTGTAATGTCAAAATAACAGCTTTTTACTAAATGCATATGAAAGTATATACAGTGCCTATAACAAAAGCACAATTTTAAAAAAAATATGTCTGTCTGTTTGTTCCGGTTAATCTCCGAAACGGCTGGACCGATTTCGACGGGACTTTCACTGAAAGATAGCTGATATTATAAGGAGTAACTTAAGCTACTTATATTTTACAAAAAGAATTAGGGATCCACGCAACATAATTAAAACCCTAAATTATACGCGAGTGAAGTCGCGGGGAACAGCCAGTATATACTATATTTATTGCAAGTTTTTCTTCTATCTCAAAAAATAATTGAATACATAAGCTCTCCTTAATATACACCGAATGTCAGATAGAAAAGCTAGTACCTACATCTTTTCCTAAACTTTAAAATCTAAAACCAATTTTAAAACAAAGGAATTGATTGTAACTCCCTTAACTATAAAATAAGTTATGATCTAATTAATGGTATTTATTCCAGTTTATGACAGCCCTGATTTATATTACGTAGCTGAAATTAGGTACTTCTTATTAGGTATGTCAAACCAAATAACAGCCGGGCGGCTGATATTATGCACTCCATACATTTCGTATATCTAATTACAGCCCCATTCATTTCCTCTTAAAAGAAAATAAATAACTTGTAAATTTAAACAAAAATAACTGCATAACATGTCTATAGTTATATTCATACAAATCAAAAAGCCTATACAGGGTATTATTGGAACGCTCCCGAAAACTAAGACAGGCGACACCACCAAGTATACCTTTGATCATGGGTCATAAATAAATTTGATCCTGATGAAAAAAAAAACATATTTTTACAACGTTTTATTAGCTTTATTCACGCGCCATCATGTTAGTACAGCTAAATGAAACGATAAGTTTCATTTAGCTGTACTAACATGATGTATAAAATAAATAAAATGTGAAAGTTTTTGAAGCGCTATCTAGTAAGTAGTAGATTTAGTATTGGTAATCAACAATAGATGGCATTGAGTGCCGAGTTCTTTCGATAGTTTTAACAAAAACACTTATTTACGCCATCTCTTGACGAGTAGCGGAGGTATAATTAGTTTGAATTTTGTAACGTTCGTAAAAATATTACTTTGCAGTTTTTCACATTTTTTTTTCTATTCAAAAGTACTATTTTACACTCGTTATTTTTCACTGTCACTTATAAAGTTGGTTCAAATCGTTTTTGTACAGAGAGAAAGTAGTATTTATAATGTAAGCACTAAATTCAGTTACGCCTTAGTTGTAAATTTTAGTATGTAATAACTTTATAATTTCTTCAATATATGGTTGGATAACACTCACAGGTCACAAGTAAGACTTTATTTTTAAATTAAGTACACTTATGTAAAGTTTTTTGAGTTAAAACTATTTTAATTTTAATTTTTCACTGACACCGTGTCAAAGCAAGTGATTACTTTTCAAGCGCCATCTAGTGATTGAGTCGGCTCGACGGGGAAGGCGCCAATCAAAAGGGTTTTTAATCGTGAATGTGATAGTGCTGAAGAAATGCGCCAAAGGATCGTGGATGCTTTCGAGAAACTACGTACGGACTGTGTCGAAGACCACACGATGATGCCCCGCCTGCACCCAAATCTGCCTTGAAATGAATGGAGCACAATTTGAGCCGCATCTCATAAGACCACGGAGGATTTAGAGCAGTAAGCTGTTTCATAACTATTTTTTTTGAAATAACTTAGTACTAGACTAATCTGAATAGGTACATAACTAAATACATGAGAATAATAAACATACCTACACGATGAATAAAAACGCATGACTCCAACCTTGGTTACATTTCATTGAAGTATTTCTTCATTAGCGGGGAATCGAACCAGTTATTTGGGTTATTTAACCTGTAAATTCGGATTAAAGTGGCTACGTGGAGATAAGCACAGTGGCAAAATAGTAGGTTAAGTAGATAAGTTAGGTATTTAGACACGTGTTGTAAATTATTATATTGTGGGATGGCCCGCTAGTTGCGGGCCGCGCGAATTTGTGTTCGCGCGTACATTGACCTTTATCTAGCTCAGGTCAGGTGATATCAATTCAGTCATTCCACTGCTGGTTTTATGTTTCAGTATTTTCATGATATTTTTTATGAAATTATCGTTTCATTTAGCTGTACTAACATGATGGCGCGTGAATAAAGCTAATAAAACCTTGTAAAAAGATGATTTTTTTTTCATCAGGATCGAATTTATTTGTGACCCATGATCAAAGGTATACTTGGTGTTGTCGCCTGTCTTAGTTTTCGGGAGCGTTCCAAAAACACCCTGTATATGAGATAATGTAAAGAAAGCATAATTTTACCGGTATCATTACTAACTTGTTAAGAAATTAGGAAAATTAGCGTTTTTCGTCGCGTACGTGTTTTGATTTTTAATTTAACACTGTTATGTTTAAAACTGGTAATATTTGAAATATACTTTCCTCTAGTTACAAAGAATTTTTTATGTGACGATATGTGTAGTTAAGACTAATAGAAATCTTATTTACGAAGTAAAAATGCGAAAAGGCTGGAATTGGGGGTATGGCTGGTGTAGCGGACAGCGAAGGAGGCCGCCGCCCCGTCGCCCCTTCACACCCCGTTGTGCCCCGCGCACCCCGCAAACCGGCAGCAGATCACGCGATGTCGCCGACCAATCAGCGCGCGGCATCGCCTTACGACGCTACTCACGAACCGAGACGCTCTCTTGCGGGATATAAGAAGGGTGTTTTGATCTGTGAGTTCATTCCGCCTGTGGCACCGCTCCCGAGCGGTTGTGTCCAGGTAGCCCGCGCTCTCGTCCCCGTACGGTAGTGCTATCTCGCTCACGCGCCTCTGCTGTCCTGCTCGCGCTGTACAGCATCGACGCTTTGGTGAGTCATTTTCGCTAACAGCTCTTGTCTCCTGGCGGGGAGGTTTGACTGACCTCTGCTAAATTATTGTTTTAATTGTTTTTTTTTATTGCTGATTTTTGTTATTTCTTTTGTTATTCTTTTGTTTTTCTTGTATTGTTATACGTATATTGTCTCGTAGTACGTCTCGTGTTCAAGTCCCTGTTCTTCTGAGAACAGGGACCCGTCCCGTCCTTACTGTTTCGTAGAATTACTGCCCCCAACATGTCCACAGTTACCCAAATTAAGTCCCTCGTCGCCGCCCTAAACCAAACTCTTGGTCTGGGCCTAAACCTCGATGAGACGGCCATCGCCGCCCATGTTACTCTCCCTGCCCGTCAGGCACTCCAACCGCCGCCCGTACTCGCGGCCTACCTAGAGACCAAGAACTCTTTCGCCCCTTTAGATATGGAGTACGCATGCTCCGAGTCCGAGTCCTCTGCGTCGGCCTCCCGGAAGAGGCCCGCCACCAATTCTGGCACCGGTTCATCGGAGTCCTGTGACTCCGACGGAACCGGGGATTCTTCGTTCACCACGGTGAACTCCAAGCGCAGCGGTAAACGCGCCGCGAAAAATCGCACCCTCCCTGTCTCAGCGGCCCCTGCCGCTCCTTCAACCTCCGCAGCTCCCGCTGCCGCCTCTGCCCCCGCAGCCCCTGCCGCTGCCTCGGCCCCACTTTTGTCACTAGACATCCCCGCTCCGACCAAGCCAGCCTCTCGCTGTGCTCCAGTCCTTGCCAAGAAGCAAGTCCCGCCCCCTGTCTTCCTAAGAGACAAGGCTAAATTCACAGAACTCTCCAAAACCTGCTACAACGCAGGCATAAAATACGATCACGCCATCAACCTCGGGGAGGCTATTAAGATCATCCCCCAATCAATCGACGACTTCAGTCGTCTCACCAGGCTATTCACAGCCGAACGAGTTTCTTATCATACGTACGCTCTTCCGGAAGAGCGCAAAGTCAGGGCCGTCATCCGTGGCGTCCCTTTCGAATTCTCTAACGAGGAAATCCTTGAGGACCTTAAGTCCCAAAGGTTTCGTTTTAGACACGAAGGCACGCTATCTTCTCAGCGCCCCATCAAAGCTGGTGTCCCTCAGAGCTCAGTACTTGCTCCTCTCCTGTACATTTTGTTCACCAACGATATTCCCATCCCGTCGAAAGGTGTTCAGCTCTCCCTCTTCGCAGATGACACTGCTCTATACTGTAAAGGTATCTCGCTACCTTTCATACGGAACAAGATCCAAAAGTCAGTTGATGACCTAGGAGCTTGGTTCAAAAAATGGCGCATCGATGTGAACCCGGAGAAGAGCTCCGCCGTTCACTTCGATTATAAACGACGCCGACTCAATATACTCCACCAATACGTATGCTAGGGACCCCTGTCCCCTGGCATACGACTGCCAAATATTTAGGCGTCACACTTGACACGAGGCTCACTTTCAGGCCCCACGTCAAAAGAGTAACCCGTCACGCACGTTTTTACCTGAGTAGGCTCAACAGTATGTTGGGCCGACACAGTAAAATGTCCCTCAGAAACAAGCGTACCCTTTATAAGGTCTGTATACGACCAGTCATGTCCTACACGGGCCATATTTTTGCCCACGCTGACCCTAAAATTATTAATGAACTCCAAGTAGTTTAAAACCTCTTCTGTCGTCGAGCTACGAACGCACCTTGGTGCGTCCGTAATGCCAACCTTCATCGGGACTTAGAGCTTCCTGCAATCCAACAATTCCTTAAAAAACTCTCTGAGAACTTCTTCAAAGCCTCAGAGTCGCATTCCAATCTTTTTATTCGTGAGGCAGCTAATTATGCAGCCCCACTCCCCTCCCGCTATAGCGTCTGCAGGTTGAGGAACTCCCTCTCGGACCCGCCTAATAAACTTTCAAACGACCTGAACTGCCTCCTGGCGGCTCAAGCCAACTCTAATTAAGTTATTCATAATTAATTTGCCTTCGTAGGCACTCCCTCAGCGGCTAGTAGCCGCCTGCGCCCTCTTTTCCCAAAAGAGGGTCGCTTCCGATACGGCATAAGAAGCTTTAAACAGCTGGTTGCTAGTCCCCAAAGGCGGTTTTTAGAGGGTATCACTTAGGTTCCCCGGTAGGCAGTGAGTCCCTCATAACCACGATAGACCGGCTATCGTGGAATGCGTAATGCATTTCTGCCTCCCTACATAAAGGGTAGCCCTTTTCCAGTTGCTACGGGCGCAAAAAAAAAAAGTCTATGAGTTGTTCATTTCGGTTCATTTCGGAAGCGGCACTCGAAGAGAAGAATCAAGACTCCAGAGAAATCCAGAAGACCCCTCTGTATATAGTGTAGTTTATAGTGCCGCATTGTAAATAGTTTGAATACAGTATAGTTCATAGTACCATCTTTTCTTTAAGCAGTTCCCTAGCGTAGTCAGTCATACAGTCCACTTGCAAGTAAATTAATACAGTCCACGTTCGATCCCTAATAATCTTGGTCCTTCGAGCCGGATAAGAAGCAGGAAGAAAGAAGAAAGAAGGTAATTACAGAAGAAAGAAGGTAATTACAGAAGAAAGAAGATCATTATAGAAGATCTTCAAGGAAGAAAGAAGTACGTCGACGAAGAGAGAAGATCGTCGGTACTAATTCCTTCCTCGTTTCTTGTTTACATCTACGTCATATACGCATATTGTCTGTTTCCAGACAATTCTTGTTTCTTAAACCGCGTTTATGCGGCCGGGTGGTTGCTCCCTAACGGTGCCAAACTGTGACCATCTGGTAACAACCTTGAGGCGGGAACGGCGTCCAATACGTGCGTCTTTTTGAAGACGATCGGAGGTCGCAACGTGGGACATCATCATGCGGAAGACAAGAAGCCAGAAGACACGGAACGACGACGAAACGCCAGTAGGAATGCGGATATTCGAGGAAGCACCCGCGTCCCCGTCCGATTATCTCGCGTTGGCACAAGCGCCCTCCGCCGCGCCGCAGCCCCCGCTCGCGCCCGCATCTATGCCCGCGCCCGCGCCCGCGCCGCCGCGCCCCGCTATGTCCGTGTCTACAACCGATCGCTTGGGAGAAGTTAGCACATCCGTGCCGCGCACAGTGACGCTCGCCGCGATAATAGAAGATCTTCCGAATACAGAGACTAGTTCGATAGTGCGTACCGTCGCGCCTGTAGCAGACGTTGTACATAGGCCCGCGCCCCGCGCCCCGTCGGTCTGTTCAGTACATTCAGCCCGGTCGACAGCTAGCGCAATAGCAAAGTTAAAGCAAATCGAGTATAATACCGCGGAGGAACTAGCTGCAATTAGGAGGAAGCAATTGCAAATCGAGGAAGATCTCATCAAGAAGAAGTACGCTAGGGATATCGCTCAACTGCAAGAAGAAACGGATAGGGAAAGTCTAAACGAAGACGAATTAGTGGAAAATAGGGTACGCCGGAGCCGCCCTACAGCCCGTCTCAGCCCGCGCCCCGCATCGAGATAGAGCAGGCCCCGCCGAGTAGGGGAACCGGTTACGACCACGCTGAAGATGCCCAGGGGAGGTTGGTTGTATACCAGTCTTTTGGATTCTTCGTGCGATCTGTTTGCTATTACAGAGACAGGTCTCAGTAGTTCAATACATAACGGTGAACTTTTTCCGCCAAACTACACAATACTGCGATGTGATCGAGCAGATGGACGCAAACAAGGAGGCGTCCTATTAGCTGCATCTTCCAGACTGGATTTGAAACGCGTTTCCGTAGCTAATGTGGACGCGACCTTATTTGAGATTGTTTGTGCAACGGTGCACGGGAGCGAAAAGTTTTTATTCTTTTGTTGTGTCGTTTATATATCGCCAAAATGTGATGTTAAAGAATATATGTATATATTTCATTCGATAAAAATGGAGTGTACTAACATGCCTTCTTCGACATTAGAAATACAAAACTATTTTGGGTATGTTACAGCATATTGTGGATTTCGTCAGGTAAATGAAGTGCTTAATATAAACAATCGCATTCTAGATTTGGTATTAACAACTTTGCCAGTAAGTGACGTGGAGGTATCACTATCTGGTGAGTCTTTAGTTAATATTGACGAGCAGCACCCACCTCTGACCATAAAAATCACGGCAGCGGACGCGAGGAGTGGGCGATCCTCTTTCAGTATGACTAATGATAAACAGAATGATAATAATATATTAATTGAAAGCTCTAGTTGGAATTTTAGGAAATGTGACTTCTTCGAATTATATCATTTATTAAATTCAATTGACTGGAGTTCGTTATATCTGTTAGAGGATGCTAAATCCTCCTTGTCTTATTTCTACGATAATGTAAAAAATTAGATTAGTAAATGTGTGCCTTGGAAGAAACGTAAATTAAGTAATTATAATGCGAAGTATACTTACCCTGATTGGTATACAACTGATTTAATATTAGATATAAGGCTCAAATGGAAATATCATAAATTATTTAAAATAACGGGATCTCGAACGGATTATGAATCTTTTTCACGGTATCGTGCAGTAGTTAAAAATAAAATAAGATGTGCTTACGAGGCATATCAGTGTAGGGTACAAAATTATATAAAAGAGGATCCAAAAGCTTTTTGGAATTTCGTTAGGAGTAAACAGTCAAAACTTAATAGAACTCAAATTACTAAAGACTAGTACACTATTTTGGTTCATATTTTCAATCAATATATAGTAAGGAGCGGCCCACGCTAGATCCGAGAGAAGCGGAGCGAGTAGCGGCGCAAGCGTTAAACTACGCGACGAGCTCAATACGCGTTCATATCGGGCGGATAAACGCGCGGGATGTTCGAGACGCGCTCACACATCTTAAGCCCAAAAGTCCGTGGGTCCAGATGGGATACCACCGTTCATTTTAAAAGACTGCTGTGCGGTGTTTGAATTGCCTCTCTTACATATTTTTAACCTGTGTCTAAAAGAAGGTTACTACCCGGACATATGGAAAGTGACTCAAGTGATTCCTGTGTTAAAAGGAGGATCAGGTTCCAAGGTGGATGAATATCGACCGGTAGCCGTATTGTCTGCAGTCGCTAAGGTATTTGAGTCGATTATTTATAAATATGTTTATAATCAAGTGTACCCGCAGCTTACCGAAGCTCAGCATGGTTTTCGGTCAGGTCGAAGTACGGGGAGTAATTTAATGTCTTTTATGAATTATGTGGTGCCTGTAGTAGATGCTGGGAGCCAGGTTGACACCGCATATTTTGATTTTCAAAAAGCCTTTGATACCGTTGATAATGATATTTTGTTGGTAAAGTTTGCCGAGTTAGGTTTTACACCTAGCTTACAAAATTTTTTTGCAAACTATCTTAGTGGGCGTAGACAATACGTGGATTTTGGAGGTTTTGAATCGCAACCGTACTGTATTTATTTTGGAGTGAGTCAAGGGAGCAATCTCGGTCCTTTATCATTTATGTTAATGGTTAGTGATCTTCCTACGGTCGTTGAGGAGGCACAGTGTTTGCTATTTGCCGATGATCTTAAAATTTATTTGAAAGTAAACAATGCTTCTGACTGTCAAAGTTTGCAAAGAGACATTGACAGAGTGGCACGGTGGGGTATAGAAAACAAATTGAGCTTAAATGTGAATAAATGTTGTGTCATGAGTTATGGTCGTGCAAAAGCCCCTCATAATTATGCTTACTAAATGAACGGCCTCGTAATCCCTCGAGTTACACATATTAGAGACTTAGGCGACGAAATGGTTCCTGAACTTAATTTTCGTAATCACATTTTAAATATTTGTAAAAAAGCTTTTAGGAATCTCGGCTTTATCTTAAGGCAGTGCAAGGATTTCCGTAATGTACTTACTATTAGAATTTTATATAATGCTCTCGTAAGAAGTCAACTTGAAACGAATGCCATTATTTGGAATCCACATGAAAGCAAATATAATGTCATGATCGAAAAACTACAAAATAAATTTACACGTTTTTTATATTTCAAGCAGTACGGAATCTATCCTAGTTTTCCACTTATGTATCAGAGTCTATTTGTACTGGGCATGGTCGGTTACAGCCGTCTGAGTGTGAGGACAGATATCGCACTTATTAAATATGTGTGGAACGTATTACGTGGATGGATACATCACCCAGATGTACTCGTTGCGCTAAGGCTACGTGTACCTGATAATTACGTGTGTTCTCGTCGCCCCGCCCCTTTACTCCTTGTGCCCACTGCTAGGACGAAGTTGCTTCAGAATGCACCATTGACACGTGCCATACACTACGTTAATATCATCTCACAGGATATTGACATATTTACATGTAGTCAGACGAAGTTCACAATTGCAGCATACAAATGCGTTAAAACTTGTAATTTTTTTAATTTGTTTTTTATTTTATAATCATGTTAATATTATTATTCATTATTCATTATTTTATAGTCATTATTTATAAGGCAGCAGTTTTCTTATATTTAGTTTAGTTATAGCATCGCATTGGTTAATATAACTGTAATGATGTTATAATTATGTAATAAATAAATAAATAAATAAATCTATCTTTCGAATACGAATTATACGTCTAGTAACACCTATCACCAGCATATCTTTCTATGTATCCATATAAAAGGTCAATTGTCCCGTAATCAGAATTGCGTTATTTACGTTTTACTCTGTACATTTATGTATTTCAAATTAAAATTAGTTAGTTTAGATGAAACACTTTTTCACAAAACACAGCAGCATTAAGCTGCCATTTTACGCTGGTATTCTGTGAGAGCGTGTTCCTTTTCTGGTCGAGTAGACCCATTCGTGCTACAACTGTAATATAGCTGCAGCATCAGCATGACTGCCACGTGAAATGCTATGGCCCTACATTCAGAAATAGTTATGTTTATTTTATTTCATTACTTAGTACTTACAGAAAACTAAAACTATTATAATAAACTACTTGTATTGTCTTTTAAAGATAAAAAAACCATGCGTGAGTGTCGTGGAACACTCGGTTGGAACGAAGTTTCTTTCGTAGTATATTATTATTGATAAACGTATTATTCATTAATAAATACAAATAAATGAATTACTAGCGTATATTAAAATGAAGCATATTTTAAAATAATATTTCTTTTATGGCAAGTTATGAAAAAGTGCGAGGGAGATGGATATTATTCAATCTCGCTCGCACTATAGAAAGAGGGTCGTGACGGAAAAATGTTACACATTTTCTCGCCTAGCCGCCATCCGCCAAATTCGTACCGTGCGTTAAGGAACTTCGTTCCAATAATCACTAACCGATATTATAAGATGTTACCTATGAATATTCTTTTGTTTATTGAAGATAGGTCCATGTCACACATGTCGGTAGTTCTGAAGCACTACGCTGGAAGTTGTTGACGTGTATCTAGGGATACGGCAGTGCCCCAGCCAAGTCGAGCAAAAAAGCGGCACGGCCGTACCATCCTTTTCTCGAACCAGTTCAGGCCATTTTCGACCCCCTATAACTTCGTTGTGGTTAAGAATAGAAGCCTGAATTTCACAAAACAATCTAATTTAATACAACATGTGTTACTTGTGAGATACATTGTGTTTTCATGCGATGGCCAAGTCCCTACGACTGAATAAATTAACCGACTTGGTATTACATGTATCTCACATCTTTTTACGGTAGAAGAACTGAGTTGCGAGACTCGGTTTTTTTACAAGTTATGTTTTTGACGGCATATAGTGTATGTACCTGGGACAGATTGTCCGACGGTATGTCCAAGTTAGACCTAGCAGTCAATCGACGATTCGGGAGATTACGACACAAACACATCTTCTGGTGACATATAAATCAAAACCTAAAAACAAGAGTAAACAATCAAGACACTGCTGATATGAAATGTTGTTACTGGCTTGTAAGTTGTAACTTTATTGTTATATTAAAAGTGAACTCTAGAAGAGGGTTAGGGTTAGATTCAATCTATAAATTTTACCGAAAATTACCTGAAGAAAAGTGTTTTAAGAGTTAACAAAATGAAACATTATAATGATTTGTAATGGCGCGTCTCCACCAAAGTTTTGTTGCCAACACAACAGTTGCCAACACGTGTTGCCAACAAATGTTTCTGTAATCACCTAGTTTTAGCAACAAAACGAAACAATGTCGGGAATCGTGTTTCCATTTTCGGCGGCAACGTCAAAGGAATACGCTTGTTGCAAACATTTGTTCCCTCGGTGGGGTCTAGACATGGAACGAGTAGTGATTTGCCGAGTACTCGGTCACCGGATACTCGGCCTAGATTGGGCCGAGTACTCTGCCGAATACTCGGCTTTAAAAAAAACGCGGTAGCGGGCGGCGTGCGTTTATTTCCCTTACAACCTAGACCCAAATAGGGCCGAAAAACTAGTGTTTTTGCATCATAATCTTCCTGTCTTAAATTTTGAATATTAGTAATAATAATTTCTATTGTAGATTCTTATGTACGTTTTAAATATTTCTGCTGCTTCTCATGTCCCTGATGTTTTAATGTGTCTAATATGATAATAATGATAAAAACTGGCTTTTTGTCTTTTTCTCTGGAATATAATTAAGGCCGAGTACTCGGTACTTGGCCTTTAATACTCGGTACTCGGCCGAACCCTAAAAAAAGGCCGAATCCGCCGAGTACCGAATCCAAACCAAGTAGGTACTCGTCCCATGTCTAGTGGAGACGCTTCTTGGAACATTTTGAAACATTTTCGGAAACAAATGTTGGCAACTTTTGTTGATTTGTCAACAGTTGGAATCATAAATGTTGTCAACATTTTTGGTGGAGACGCGGCTTTAGACTTACGAGTACTTTAGGTAGTCTTGTTACGAGTATCAACCTCTTTATCAGCTTTTAACAGTATCCAATGCTGAATGTTGACTTCTCTCAATGTAGGAAGGATAAGCCTAAACTGTATTTTTTAAATTCAATTTAATCATTTCGGAAGCGAATATCGATACAAATAAATAAAATTAAAGTGTCTGTTTGTAATGTCATAATTACAGCTTTTTAATAAATGCATATGAAAGTATATACGGTACTAATAACATAAATACAATTTTTAAAGATTTTGTCTGTCTGTCCGTCTGTCTGTCTGTTTGTTCCGGCTAATCTCCGAAACGGCTGGACCGATTATGACGGGATTTTCACTGGCAGATAGCTGATGTTACAAGGAGTAACTTAGGCTACTTTTATTTTAGAAAAAGAATTAGGGATCCGCGCAAAAAAAATTAAAACCCCAAAAACACGCGGGCGAAGTCGCGGGGAACAGCTAGTAGTTAATATATTTATTCTAGATAATAAATTACAGTTATTAGGTATAATTGTTAATTTTCTTATAAACCTCTTGATCCAGTTTCACTAACTGAAAAATAATCTCGTCTGTAAATAGGAAATGACTGAAGCCAAAATCAGTATCAAAACCCTCGTAAATCAGTTAAGACTGTTTTTATGGCATATGTTGATTTTTAAAAAATTAACAAAAAGCATTGTTAATTCATTTTTGACAAAACTGGTAGTTAAATGTCGCAGAAAACCCAAGTCACAGCTTTACCTAAAATACATGAATTTTATTGATTAAAATAACTTAAGTACATATAATACTTTATTTTACTTTAAATTAACCTATACAAATAAATAAAATTGAAGTGTCTGTTTGTAATGTCAAAATCACGGCTTTTTATTAAATGCATATTGTTACGGATTGCCGTAACGCCGTTCGAAAAATGAGTGAAACACGTTGGTCTTGCTTACTACTGGAGGCAAGCGGCGGTGAGGAGGAACTTTTTCTTTTCTTGCTGTTGTTTTCTTTACTGTAGCTGGAGAGCGACTGCCGACCGTTCTTTTTTTTTTTTTTGCGCCCGAAGCAATTGGAAAAGGGCTACCCCGGAGGGAGGCAGAAAATGCATTACGCATACCACGATGGCCGGTCCATCGTGGTTATGGGGGATGTGACGCCTCATAATTATTATTAATAAATAATAATTAAATTCATTATACAGACATTTAAAAATGTCATAGAAATTATAATTTAAACAATAAAATGCAAATAATAAGCATAGAGTTCAAAAATATCCATTTGGAATATTGAATATTATATATATTAGTAAACGCATAAAATGTCTCAAAAAATCTCTAAATTTATTAAAAACCTGCTTAAAATGTTCAAAATATATCAAATCATATAAATACAAGGCGATTATATTGCAATAACAAAGATAAATAACATTTGTAATATAATAGAAAAAATGGATTAAAATTTTCTAAGTTGATGAAGGAGTTCGTGTAATAATTGGAAAATTTCTAAGTTAATGAACGTGTTCTTGTAATGTTCCCTTATATTGGGGCGTTGTCGGAGACACATACCCAAGGTTGTACATATATATGGGGTGGTCGGCTGACCGACTGCTAGTACTAAGGTTGCACAATGACTAGTCCTATATTAGGGACTTAACATAGTAAGGTCTGACGAACCAAAGCATTAATATAGAAGGTTTCTATGATGCATAAGCATTATGATAGCAGAGTTATGACTTGAAGTCCCATATGAATAAGACATACAGTAGTATGGTCTATGAAATAAAGCAAATATGTGGAAGGTCTCAAATATGTAAAAGCATTATATTGAAAGAAATGGGACTTGAAAAGGATTATTATAGTGGCGTGTAGGTTGCTTCGCAGCCTCTGAGACCGAGGTAAACTTGGACTCACTAACCGATGTGTCCTAGACATATCATCTTAGTGCCGGTGGTAAGCGGGTTTGTTGTAGCAATACGACTTGCCCGTGGACATCGCACACCCCTACCGGTTGTGGGCGGCGTCTTAGCGCATAGCGTTATGATACGTCGGCTATCTTTCGGATTAGGGTGATTGTGTTTGGTAGTACTTTTAAGTGCAGCAAGCATACTCAACTTCATGTCTTAGTGCAATAGCGCTATGATACGTGGAGTTTTGGCTACTGACGTCTTAGTACCGTGCTACTATGATACGTTGGTGGTATTTTTAGTTAACAACATTATCAAATTTTGTTACCAAAGTCGATAGGGATCATGTGGGTGTGTTGTGAGGGGGCGCCATCCGTATGATAGTTGCATTGATGTTTACTGCTACTTGCAGTATTGTGTCTTGTGATGGATCTGCGGATGTGCTGCACCTGATTCGATGCATCTTGTGGTTCTGGTCGATGGAGGTATGCGGGTGGTGATGTCTGCTGGGACTGTATGAGGGACCTTGGGATGGTGTAAGCCCGACGATAGTCGTATTGATGCTTGTTACATTCTGTAGCATTGCGTCTCTACGATGGTTGTTTGGCGGGTCGCTATTCTCAATGGCGCTCTCTGCGTCTTGGTTTGACTCACAACCTAAGTAGCTTTGCCCAAGTCGGGTCCCTTCATAGCGGGGCTGCAGACTGTCTACCCTCCATGATGTTTTATATAACAACTTAATAATATATCTCTATAAAGTTCCCACCTTTGAGAGATTGAAGGCAACTTGTTGGTGGGTGAGACAAACATGATCGAAAAATGCATATACTCAACGTCAGTGACACAAACCCTTTCTGATGGCGAATTATTAATATTATCTTATAACTGCCTATTGGCTATATCTGCCATTGTATTGGTTGGTGGAGCATATGTGTTGACCTCATGCGGGTGGTAGCTGGAGGGAGAATCTGAGGAGGCTCTCAAGGCTGCGGCCGAAAGCCGCGCAACGTGGGACCCCATTCCCTTGAGGTGAGCAGTAGACTCATGACACGCTCTGCGGCCAATTGGCCGTGCTGACCATGCAATTGGTGGTGATGCCTTACACTTACATCACGTCTGCAGGAACGGCGGTCTGGCAGGTGGTGGCGCTCACGGAAGGCTTTTTATGGTCAGTGTGCCTATTGTTGCCTAACCCGTGTGACGTACATTTCACTGTGGCTGGATTTGATCGTATTCTGTATGGCGTTTACACGCATTGACATGCGCGACTTCGGTCGATGTTTGTGCTTACGCACTATCAAGGGGCCAAGTCCTCTTTTACTGGTTCGCCAGTTATTTTGCTGTGGACTACGGTCCAGTTCCCAACTTTGCGTACCCTTCGGGGGGAGCGCATTAAAATGGTTGGCGCTCACCGTGCGCGGCGTGTGTGGGGCCGTGTACCTCCTCCACATTTTTTTTTAAAATGTGGGAGAGCGAAGCCCTTGTAACTGGTATTTGATATAAATATTGTGAGCCTTTTCCAAGCGGGAAGGGATTAATTAATAAGGAATTGACTGTTGTGAACCAGATACAAGTGGAATAGGGACAATTTATTGTTCTTAACCTTTTTGAGCTCTGTCTTCGTGAACGGGGTTCTTTAGCTTATAAGACTCTACCAACAGCTTTCGATTGCTCTCGTGAATATTCATTCTTCCAAGATACACCTAAAAGAACTAAGTTACTATACAAACACAACGTAAAAAAGGGTCCTAACTAAGACGATCACGCCATAAATTTATTAAACGGCCTATATTTAAACCTTTAGAAAGATCAAGTTATACTGGTCACGTAAATTAGATGTATTTATATATCTTACAGATATAGATTCTAAAGAAATACAAGTATAAGTGGGATATAGTAGACAAGAAAAAAGATGGGGGGGGGGGGGTTCGTTACAATTTGGTGCCGTGACCAGGATAGAGGTTAAATTTTAAATAGGAGGCCGGTAATATAAAATTATGAGGTAGGCTATATGCCTACAATTTGTTGTCCGTGAAATGGAGAGGTGTCTTGGAGAGTGGTGTTTGCAGGGTGTGGTTGAGAGTCTGGGGGTGGGGCTTAAATATTAAAATTGAGTAATAATATAGGTGTGTGCATAACGGAGCGAAATAATAAAAAGTGAAATAAGTGGAAAGACTCAATTAAACTAAGTGAAGGACACAACAGGTGTAAAAAAAAAACTGCAATACTATATATTATAAAGTGAAATAAGTGGAAAAACTCAATTAAAGTAAGTGAAGGACACAAAAAGTGTAAAAAAAAAAACAAGTGGAAATAAAAATTAAAAATGGCTAAAAATAAGAAAAAATCAACCTCAATTAAGGCTAAGTCTAAAGATGAGATGAAAATGCTTCAGAAATTAATTAAGAATGCAGTGAAATCCTTTGAGGTTAAAATAAAGGATCTTGAGGAAAAATTTATTAACCAAACGAAAGATTACCAAATTAAAATAAATCAAGGAGAGGTGTCCGGGGCGAGCACCTCTCATGTAAATGATCCTAGACAAAATATTGTATATAATGTACATAATGTAACAATAGAAAAGCCGAAATTTGGAAATGGAAATACTCATCCAGTATCATTTTTGGAAGATCTCACCAATTATTTAAAGAAAGTTCCATCTAATGGTCTCGAAATTTCGATAGCACAAGAGTGCTTAGTAGGTGAAGCCAAGTATTGGGCTTGCATTAATAATGTGCGTTGGACAACTTTTGATGATTTTAAAGCTGACTTCCTAAGAGTGTTTTGGGGTGAAGAAGAACAAAATAAAGTAAAGAGATTCCTTGTGCAAAATAAATGGAATAGAAGTACACACCCCACCATGGTTAGTTATTTTCTTTATGTGGTTGAGAAGGCACAAACATTATCATATCCGATACCTGAAAAACAATTAGTAACTGATGTCATCAGACATTATCCTAAAACTGTGCAGCAATTATGGAGAATAGCTAAAATTGAGACAATAATAGACACGACAGATTTCTTAAGAAACTTAGATGACATCGACAAACAAGATGAAGGTCGTGAACCTTACTATAATGAGAAAAGGAGGAAGTTTAATAATAATACGGAGCAAAAACATAAAGAAATACAACAATCATACAAAACATGGCGTAAACCCGAAGAGGGAAAAAAGAAGGTTAATGAAGTACATGAAATACATTTCACTAATGACCAACCTGATGTTACGGCCCCTGAGCCAAATTTAGAGCTGTAGAGGTCGAACTAGTTCCCGATTCGACCCCTTACAATGTAAAAGGGAACAAAGCATTAAATATGTTATTAAAACTGGGTTGGCGACCTGGTCAAACATTGGGTAAAAACAATAGAGGGTTGCGAAAACCTATTACTTTAAAAGCAAATTTTAACAGAGAAGGCTTTGGTTATAACGACAATGTAAATAGCATATTAAACACCTTAAAAGCCAGGTCGGACTTGCCCATAACGGAGTTATTCGTGCAAACCGTCTTCGAGGAAGACGAAGATAAATATCAAAGGGAATTTATAGGGAATATGAAATCTGAAATTAAAGTTTCAATATTTGACAAAGAAATAGACGCGCTCCTCGACACTGGGAGCGATGTTACATGCATTTTAGAAAGTTTATATTTACAAATTAAAGATAATAATCGTAAAATATCAATAATGCCAGTTAAAGCAATGCAAATAAAAGGTGCTCTTGGGCAGCGCAGCACAAAAATACAACAGATGATCATATTGCCTATAAAGATAGATGTAGTAGTCTTTGAAACACAAACTTTAATTGTAGGTAATTTAATAAGACCTTTAATATTAGGCTTTGACTGGCTCAAGAGAAATAAAATATTGATTGATTTGAGAAATACTACTGTTGGAATAGAATTTAAGGTGAAAAACAAAGACTACTTTATACCTTTCAAATATAATAATAAATCTGTATTACATAATAACTGCATCAAACAATGTACCGATGATCCCTTAATAAATATAAAAATAGGATCTACATTGGAGGTCTCTGAAAGGGCAAAACTTAGTAAGGTTTTGGAAAAGCATAAGAATATGTTTTCGAGCAAATTGGGAAGAGCCAATTACTATGAGCATAAAATTGAAATGATCGATGATAAACCTATAGTTACTAGGTCCTATCCCATTCCATATGCATATAGAGCGAAAATGGAAGAAAAGTTAAATGAAATGGAACAAGCTGGTATCATCACAAGGACATCAACGCCTTACAGTAGTCCATTGACATTCACTCTTAAAAAAGACGGCTCAATTAGAGTACTGCTTGATGCCAGAAGCATAAATAAGAAAATGGTTGCAGAAACAGAGAAACCACCTATACAATTAGATGTTTTGAATTCATTTCACGGAGCGAATTATATCACTACCATTGACTTAAATAATGCATATTTTCAAATTCCGATAAATAAAGATGGTAGAAAATATACTGGATTCACATTCAATGGGAAGTCATATGTATATAATGTTTTACCGCAAGGATTAAAAACATCAGTAGGAAGCTTTAGCAGAGCCATGAATTTAATATTAGGACCAGAAGTCCAAGAATTTTGTGTGAACTATTTAGATGATCTAGCCATTATTACAACAGGAACGTTAGATAAACATTTGGAGCACATTGATATTGTTTTAAGTAAATTGAACAAAGCTGGCTTAACGTGTAACTTGCAGAAATGTGAATTTATTTGTAAAGAAATTAAAATGCTGGGTTTTATAATTTCAACAGAAGGCATAAAGACAGATCCCGATAAGATTCGAGCGATCCAAGAGTTTCCAGCACCTAAAAAGATTAAACAATTAAGGGCCTTTTTAGGTCTATGCAATTTTTATAGAAGGTTTATACCAAATTACAGTGAGAGCATAATACCACTCTGTGAATTACTTAAAAAGGGACGAAAGTTCAAATGGAGCGGTAAAGAACAGAAGGCATTTGATTTTATAAAACAACAATTTATTAATACAATACAATTGCATCATCCAGACTTTAATAAGCCGTATTATTTACAAACAGATTGTTCCGGTGTGGGTATGGCCGGAGTACTATATCAGATAGATGATAATAATGAAATGAGAATTTTAGGCTATCATAGTAAAGCCTTAAAAGGCCCCGAATTAAATTGGTCTGTTACTGAACAAGAGTTTTATGCTGTAATAAGCTGCCTAAAGAAATTTGAAACATATTTGCGGGGCAGTAAAGTAATAATACTAACTGATCATAAAGCATTATTGTTTATTAATAATATGAAGTTATTCAATGGTAGAGTAACCCGATGGATTTTGTATATAGAACAATTTAATTATGAAGTACAGCATATATCGGGTAGACGTAATATTGTTGCAGATGTGCTATCACGTTATCCTCCTGATGGCGATTTAATACAAGAGGATAAAAATAATAGTTTAGAAATTGCTTACACAGAGAGCGAACCGAATATTGAGTTGATAGAAAAATTAAAATCCTTATCAGTATATCAATTACAAGATTCAGAGTCGTTGGCTATTATTAAAAAGTTAAAGCCATTAAATACTTCCATAATAAAACAAAACAATAAATTTAAAAGGTATAGTTTGAAAAATGATGTATTATATTACAAAACGAATTTACAAGAAGTAATATATTTACCTAAAGCATTGAGACAAGATATTATAAATCAAGTGCATGTCGAAATGGGTCATCAAGGACCCTATAAGGTAATTAAATATGTGAGAGACAGATTCTTTTGGAAAAGTTTAACAAAAGATATTAAAAACCAATTAAGGGCTTGTCATTTATGTCAGTTATCTAAGAAAAGCAATATAACATATGTGGGTCCCTGCAAATCTATAATAACAGAAAACATTGGCGATATAGTCATGGCAGACTTATATGGACCACTTGTATCAGGTACCTTTGGGTACACTTTCATATTTGTCATTCAAGATTCATTCAGTAAATTTATCAAATTATATCCTTTAAAACAGTCAACAGCAAAGTCTGTTGTAACAAAAGTAAAGCATTTTGTTGAGATTATAAAGCCCAAGGCAATAATGACAGATAATGGAAAACAGTTCGTAAGTAATCACTGGAAACAATCAATGAGTGAATTAAATATAAAGCCAATATATACCACAGTTAGAAATCCTAGACCAAATACAACAGAGCGAGTAAATAAAGAGTTGAGCAGATTATTTAGGACGCTTTGTCATACTAACCACAAAGATTGGGCGTTAATATTGCCGAAATTAGAAGAATTGTATAATAATTCTTATCACAATAGTACAGGCTTCACGCCTTGTGAGATTCTTTATGGTGAGTCTAATGAGATGTCTTTTGACAAAGTAATTTCTAAAAGTAAAGACAAACATAATGTCGAACAAATTAGACAACAAGTGCGTAAAAATTTAAAAGAGGCAAGTCGAATAAGAAACACAAAATTTGATAAGCGAAATAGATTAATAAAATATAATATTGGTGACTTAGTAAAAATTTCAAGATCTAGTAGATCAGACGCTGATAATAAAGTTATGAGTAAGTTCAATTTGGCATATGAAGGACCTTATGTAATAGCAGCCGTACCATTTGACAATGTATATACCTTAGCAAATCCAGAGACAAACGAAATTAGAGGAATTTTCAATGCTATTCACTTATTAAAATATTTTAAATAATAATTTCTTTTTGTATAAATTAGAGTAATTAAATAAATATTGTAACATAAAAGGGTTTTGTGGGTGGCCCATGGAAATAATTGTTTAAGTTAAAGGTCTAAAATTATTAAAGTTATGAGCAAGAGATTTGTTATATGATAGTAGAACGTTATTAATATATAATGAAGAGTTGTAAATATAGATCGTAAGATAATTTTGTAATCATTTTTATTAAATAAATATGGGAGTTGGGTCAGGGCGAATGGCTCAAACACATTTATCCTATGTGGTATCGAACTGACCTCAACAAATATCAAACTGGATTGGATGCACATAAAGTGTGACACTATCGAAATAATGTATCAAAGATTTAAAGATAAATTAATAAAATAAGAAATCGACAATTGACTGCAAACTTTATTAACAACACGATATACAATAACTTGAATTATGGTGTTATCACATTGTGATAATTGTGGTTGAAGGGGTGTTGGTGGCGGCCATTCCCTGGGGCAGGGGGATTTGATAACATATGCCGTATTGTAACAGATTAAAAGAGGAAAGAACAGATATATAAACAATTATTTGAGTGTAGTGTATATGCTCTCAAAATACTAAAATTTTATATTAACGACTCCACTACACATAGTGTAGTGGAGTCGTTAATATAAAATTTTAGTATTATGTTAATGATCCCCAAATTTTATGTTAATGATCCACAGATCATTAACATAAAATTTGGGGGTGGATTGTGACGCCTCATAATTATTATTAATAAATAATAATTAAATTCATTATACAGACATTTAAAAATGTCATAGAAATTATAATTTAAACAATAAAATGCAAATAATAAGCATAGAGTTCAAAAATATCCATTTGGAATATTGAATATTATATATATTAGTAAACGCATAAAATGTCTCAAAAAATCTCTAAATTTATTAAAAACCTGCTTAAAATGTTCAAAATATATCAAATCATATAAATACAAGGCGATTATATTGCAATAACAAAGATAAATAACATTTGTAATATAATAGAAAAAATGGATTAAAATTTTCTAAGTTGATGAAGGAGTTCGTGTAATAATTGGAAAATTTCTAAGTTAATGAACGTGTTCTTGTAATGTTCCCTTATATTGGGGCGTTGTCGGAGACACATACCCAAGGTTGTACATATATATGGGGTGGTCGGCTGACCGACTGCTAGTACTAAGGTTGCACAATGACTAGTCCTATATTAGGGACTTAACATAGTAAGGTCTGACGAACCAAAGCATTAATATAGAAGGTCTCTATGATGCATAAGCATTATGATAGCAGAGTTATGACTTGAAGTCCCATATGAATAAGACATACAGTAGTATGGTCTATGAAATAAAGCAAATATGTGGAAGGTCTCAAATATGTAAAAGCATTATATTGAAAGAAATGGGACTTGAAAAGGATTATTATAGTGGCGTGTAGGTTGCTTCGCAGCCTCTGAGACCGAGGTAAACTTGGACTCACTAACCGATGTGTCCTAGACATATCATCTTAGTGCCGGTGGTAAGCGGGTTTGTTGTAGCAATACGACTTGCCCGTGGACATCGCACACCCCTACCGGTTGTGGGCGGCGTCTTAGCGCATAGCGTTATGATACGTCGGCTATCTTTCGGATTAGGGTGATTGTGTTTGGTAGTACTTTTAAGTGCAGCAAGCATACTCAACTTCATGTCTTAGTGCAATAGCGCTATGATACGTGGAGTTTTGGCTACTGACGTCTTAGTACCGTGCTACTATGATACGTTGGTGGTATTTTTAGTTAACAACATTATCAAATTTTGTTACCAAAGTCGATAGGGATCATGTGGGTGTGTTGTGAGGGGGCGCCATCCGTATGATAGTTGCATTGATGTTTACTGCTACTTGCAGTATTGTGTCTTGTGATGGATCTGCGGATGTGCTGCACCTGATTCGATGCATCTTGTGGTTCTGGTCGATGGAGGTATGCGGGTGGTGATGTCTGCTGGGACTGTATGAGGGACCTTGGGATGGTGTAAGCCCGACGATAGTCGTATTGATGCTTGTTACATTCTGTAGCATTGCGTCTCTACGATGGTTGTTTGGCGGGTCGCTATTCTCAATGGCGCTCTCTGCGTCTTGGTTTGACTCACAACCTAAGTAGCTTTGCCCAAGTCGGGTCCCTTCATAGCGGGGCTGCAGACTGTCTACCCTCCATGATGTTTTATATAACAACTTAATAATATATCTCTATAAAGTTCCCACCTTTGAGAGATTGAAGGCAACTTGTTGGTGGGTGAGACAAACATGATCGAAAAATGCATATACTCAACGTCAGTGACACAAACCCTTTCTGATGGCGAATTATTAATATTATCTTATAACTGCCTATTGGCTATATCTGCCATTGTATTGGTTGGTGGAGCATATGTGTTGACCTCATGCGGGTGGTAGCTGGAGGGAGAATCTGAGGAGGCTCTCAAGGCTGCGGCCGAAAGCCGCGCAACGTGGGACCCCATTCCCTTGAGGTGAGCAGTAGACTCATGACACGCTCTGCGGCCAATTGGCCGTGCTGACCATGCAATTGGTGGTGATGCCTTACACTTACATCACGTCTGCAGGAACGGCGGTCTGGCAGGTGGTGGCGCTCACGGAAGGCTTTTTATGGTCAGTGTGCCTATTGTTGCCTAACCCGTGTGACGTACATTTCACTGTGGCTGGATTTGATCGTATTCTGTATGGCGTTTACACGCATTGACATGCGCGACTTCGGTCGATGTTTGTGCTTACGCACTATCAAGGGGCCAAGTCCTCTTTTACTGGTTCGCCAGTTATTTTGCTGTGGACTACGGTCCAGTTCCCAACTTTGCGTACCCTTCGGGGGGAGCGCATTAAAATGGTTGGCGCTCACCGTGCGCGGCGTGTGTGGGGCCGTGTACCTCCTCCACATTTTTTTTAAAATGTGGGAGAGCGAAGCCCTTGTAACTGGTATTTGATATAAATATTGTGAGCCTTTTCCAAGCGGGAAGGGATTAATTAATAAGGAATTGACTGTTGTGAACCAGATACAAGTGGAATAGGGACAATTTATTGTTCTTAACCTTTTTGAGCTCTGTCTTCGTGAACGGGGTTCTTTAGCTTATAAGACTCTACCAACAGCTTTCGATTGCTCTCGTGAATATTCATTCTTCCAAGATACATCTAAAAGAACTAAGTTACTATACAAACACAACGTAAAAAAGGGTCCTAACTAAGACGATCACGCCATAAATTTATTAAACGGCCTATATTTAAACCTTTAGAAAGATCAAGTTATACTGGTCACGTAAATTAGATGTATTTATATATCTTACAGATATAGATTCTAAAGAAATACAAGTATAAGTGGGATATAGTAGAAAAGAAAAAAGATAGGGGGGGGGGTTCGTTACAGGGACTCACTACCTACAAGGGGAACCTAAGTGATACCCCCTAAAAACTGCCTTTGGGGACTGGCAACTAGCTGTTGAAAGCTTCATATGCCGTATCTAAAGCGACCCTCTTTTGGGAAAAGAGGGCGCAGACGGCTAAGTGCCGTTTAGGGACTGCCTACGAAGGCATATTGATTTTAAATAATTTTTAATTTAATTAGAATTGGCCTGAGCCGCCAGAAGGCAGTTCAGGTCGCTTGAAAGTTTATTTGGCTGATCCGAGAGAGTGTTTCTCGGCCTGCGGACGGTATGGCGGGAGGGGAGTGAGGCGGTATAAGTTACTGCCTCACGAATTAATGTGTTATTGTGCGACTCTGAAACTTTAAAAAAGTTTTCAGAGAGAGTTTTAGTAAATTGCTGAATTGTTGGGATTTCTAAATCCCGGTGAAGATCGGCATTACGGACGTACCAAGGTGCGTTCGTAGCTCGACGACAGAATAAGTTTTGAACTACTTGTAGTTCGTTAATAATTTTATTATCGGCGTGTGCGAATACAGGGGCCGCGTAAGTCATTACGGGACGTATACAAACCTTATAAAGGGTTCGCTTATTTCTTAATGACATTTTACTATGTCGGCCTAACATACTGTTAAGCCTACCTAGGTATAAACGAGCTAGACGTGTTACTCTTTTGACATGAGACTCAAAAGTAAGCCTGTAGTCAAGGGTGACGCCTAAATATTTTGCTGACATATGCCATGGGACAGGGGTCCCTAGCATTTGTATAGGTGGAGTATTTTTCTTGTTTTTATTACGGCGTCTTTTAATATCGAATTGAACTGCGGAGCTCTTCTCCGGGTTCACATCGATACGCCATTTTTGGAACCAATCTCCTAGGTCATCGACTGACTTTTGGATCTTGTTCCTTGCTGAAGATATTCTAGGACTTTTGAAGTAAAGAGCAGTGTCATCTGCGAAGAGTGAGAGCTGTACACCATTCGACGGGATTGGAATGTCGTTGGTGTACAAGATGTACCCCCTCCTGTACATCTTGTACTTGTATTTTGTAGCTAGTACTGATCCCTGAGGAACACCAGCTTTAATGGGGCGCTGAGAGGATAACGTGCCTTCGTGTCTAAATCGAAAGTTACGATGTTGTAGGTAAGAGGCTATGAGACGTACTAGACGATCGGAGAGTCCTATCCTATATAATTTGAAAATAAGGCCTTCGTGCCAGACGCGGTCGAAGGCTTTGGCAATGTCGAAAAAGACCGCGATTGTCTTTAGTCGACGTGGATAAAAACCGCTGAGGACATATTCCACAATGCGGTGTACTTGTTGTGGACACGAGTGTTTCGCACGGAAACCAAATTGGTGTGGGATGACAAGGGGGTCACCGTCTGTGGGAAACAGATGGCGCCTCATTCGATTTTGAATGACTCTTTCAAAGAGTTTGCCCATGGCCTTTAGGAGGCTAATGGGACGATGACTGGAGGGGAGGTTAAGAGGCTTGCCTGGCTTGGGAATACCAATGACAATTGCCTCTTTCCAAGTTGTGGGAAAATAACTAAGATTGAAGCAGGCGTTAAAGATAATAGATAAGAGGGTTAACACCTGCTCTGGAAAGTTTTTAAGGGCTTGGTTGGATATGCCATCCGCGCCCGGAGACTTTTTGGGCTTAAGTCCTTTGATGATGGATGAGATCTCATCATTGGACACAGTGATAGGGTCAGAGGATGTGGGGGGTGAGTTCCGGCGGCGGACCTCATCTTCCACTTCCTGAATGTGTGAGGGGTCGACAGGTTGTGAGCTAGGAGAGCATTGTGCGGCAATGCTGTCTGCAAAGCACTCAGCCTTTTCGTCGTCCTCGAAGGCAACCGTACCGTCGGGGCGGGAGAGAGGGGGAGTGTGAGCTGTAGCGTCTATACGGAAGGCTCTAGCCATCTGATAGTACGCTGTATGAGAAGGAGATATATTCTCCATGAGTTCACTCCTTTGGAGGTCTCGAAATTCAGAAAGGTGTAAACGGAGTTTTTGTTGAAGATGATTAGCCGTATGCCTATATTCGGGGGTGGGATATTTAGCTGCTCTCCGGAAAGCAGCTTTTTTAGCTTTTAATATGTTGCTAATATATAGGGGAAGCCCATTAGTATTAGCAACCGGGACGACCCTTTCATTCTCCTTAAGGGAGGATTTAATTAGGGTTGAAAGTGATTCGACCGCGGTGTCGATTTTTACGGGACTGTCTAAGTCTAAATCCGACGATAGGTAATTAGGGGAGTCCTGCGAGTCCATAGCTTTTGCTAGTGAGTCCTTGAAACCCTTCCAGTTAGTGAAGGTTTTCGTAGTTATAATAGGGGGTGGCTGATGGCCAAGAATAAGGGAGACCGGTCGGTGATCGGATCCTATATCGTCTAGTGTCTCAATAGACCTGAGGTTGAGTGAAACTCCTTTGAGTAACGCAAAATCTAGTACATCTGGGTTTAAATCGGTAGCATCGGGATAGTGCGTTGCACCGAGCGGACTGAAAACGGTTATGTCAAGAGACTGCGTTATATCACGCAGTATCCTACCACTACGGTTAATCGTACGGCATGTCCATTCAGTATGTTTAGAGTTAAAATCTCCAAACATAATGACTGAATTACTAAGAGATAAGATTGCCTCAAAATCATCTTTGAGGGGGAGGTTTTTAGGGGGAATGTAACAGGAGGCTATGACTAAAGACTGATGTCCCGTCATAGATAACCTGCATAACGTAGCTTCCATATTGGTAAGCTGCGGAGTATCAATAAGAGAGCAATGTAGTGTCTTCTTGTAATAAATGGCCGTGCCACCGCCTCGGCGGTCGTGCCTATCATTACGAAGAAGAGAATAATTTTTAATGGATAAGTCTTTAGTGTCTTTGTTTTTAAGGTTGGTTTCCTGTAAGAGGAGAAAATCAGCTTCGCGATCTTTAAGGAAGAGCTTAAGCTCTGGGAGGTTATTTCGCAATCCGCGAATGTTAAATGAAATAAGCGATTGCCCTTTGGGCTTGATACGACCGTGACTTTTAGGCAGAGCAGAAGGCTCTGTCATTGTAAGCTAAGTTAATTAAGTTAACTTAACTTACAACGAATGCAATAGGTTACTGTGCTCTACGAGAGCCAGAAGACGGTCCTGGGGGGACCGAGCGGCGCGCAACTTGTTTGCTAATATAGCAATTTCGTTAACGTCGATATTCCTTATCGCGGCGTAAACCGTGTTAAGGTCATCGGCGATTGTAGGCTGTTTCTGCTGCGGAGCAGAGGTTGCCTGCGGTGTTTCAACCTTTTTGGGGCCCCAGGGAAAAACTGGAGCCTGCGTAGGCTTTGAGAAGCCCGGAGGTGGCCTAATAGGTACTTTTGGTGGTCTCGGGGGACCCTGAGGGGGTCTTGCAACGCCCTGAGACGGCTGAGATACGCCCTGACGGGGCCTCCTAACATATAACGCCGGGAATGAACGGTCATTTACCAGCGGTGGGACCTGTCTAATTATACGAGGACGAGGAGCGCACGGGCATCCTCTGTAGCTTGCCGGGTGGCCTGTCTGTTGACACAGGACACACGCGGGCGGGGATACGGCATCTTTAGGCCGGGGACACTCTTTGGTGATGTGTGGATCTAGGCACTTAACGCACCTGGGTGGGGCGGAGCAATTGGCCGCCGCGTGACCATATAGTTGGCAGCGGTGGCACTGCGCCGGGAAACCGCGCCTATGCGGTGACTCAACCCTAACTCCCGACAAGCCGCACACCGTGCGTACTTGCCGGAAGATGGTTTTCGCCTCCGGAACGTTAGTTAGGATAGCTAAGACTATCGGGTATCTCAACCCGGTCCTACTGTGCATTTTATGAACAGCTTCAACGGGGAATCCTTGTGACTTAAGGTCATCAAGAATCTCCTCGTTGGAGAGTTCGAACGGGACGCCTCGGATGACGGCCTTGACTTTACGCTCTTCCGGAAGAGCGTATGTGTGGTACGATACGCGTTCAGTTGTAAAAAGCCTAGTGAGGCGGCGAAAATCGTCTAACGATTGCGGAACTATTTTTATCGCTACGCCCATGTTCGTAGCTAGGTCGTATTTAATTCCAGAGTCGTAGCAGATCTTGCTAAGTCTGGTGAACTCCGCCTTGTCTCTCAAAAAGACAGGGGGCGGGACTGGTTTTTTCGCGAGTTGCGGAGCGCAACGTGAAGCCGGCTTCGACGTTGTTTTATCTAACGGGGTCGGGGCAGCGGCGGGGGCTGCGGAGGTAGACGCGGCAGCGGCGGGGGCTGCGGGGGTGGGGGGAGCGGCACGGGCCGCTACGGCGGGGGGCGAACGGTTTTTCGCGGCGCGCTTCGCTGCGCGCTTTGACGACACCGTGGTGTTTTTTTTTTTTTTTTTTTTTGCGCTCGAAGCAATGGGAAAAGGGCTACCCTTTATTTAGGGAGGCGGAAATGCATTACGCATACCACGACAGCCGGTCTATCGTGGTTATGAGGGACTCACTGCCTACCGGGGGAACCTAAGTGATACCCTCTAAAACCGCCTTTGGGGACTGGCAACTAGCTGTTTAAAGCTTCTTATGCCGTATCGGAAGCGACCCTCTTTTGGGAAAAGAGGGCGCAGGCGGCTATTAGCCGCTGAGGGAGTGCCTGGGAAGGCAAATTAATTATGAATAACTTAATTAGAATTGGCCTGAGCCGCCAGGAGGCAGTTCAGGTCGTTTGAAAGTTTATTAGGCGGGTCCGAGAGGGAGTTCCTCGGCCTGCGGACGCTATAGCGGGAGGGGAGTGGGGCTGCATAATTAGCTGCCTCACGAATTAAATGATTTGAATGCGACTCTGAGGCTTTGAAGAAGTTCTCAGAGAGTTTTTTAAGGAATTGTTGGATTGTAGGGAGCTCTAAGTCCCGATGAAGGTCGGCATTACGGACGTACCAAGGTGCGTTCGTAGCTCGACGACAGAAGAGGTTTTGAACTACTTGGAGTTCATTAATGATTTTAGGGTCAGCGTGGGCAAAAATGGAGCCCGCGTAGGACATGACTGGTCGTATACAGACCTTATAAAGGGTACGCTTGTTTCTGATGGACATTTTACTGTGTCGGCCCAACATACTGTTGAGCCTACCCAGGTAAAAACGTGCGTGACGGGTTACTCTTTTGACGTGGGACCTAAAAGTGAGGCTTGTGTCAAGAGTGACGCCTAAATATTTGGCAGTCGTATGCCAGGGGACAGGGGTCCCTAGCATACGTATTGGTGGAGTGTTTTTGAGTCGGCGTCGTTTATAATCGAAGTGAACGGCGGAGCTCTTCTCCGGGTTCACATCGATGCGCCATTTTTTGAACCAAGCTCCTAGGTCATCAACTGACTTTTGGATCTTGTTCCGTATGAAAGGTAGCGAGGTACCTTTACAGTATAGGGCAGTGTCATCTGCGAAGAGGGAGAGCTGAACACCTTTCGACGGGATGGGAATATCGTTGGTGAACAAAATGTACAGGAGAGGAGCAAGTACTGAGCCCTGAGGGACACCAGCTTTGATGGGACGCTGAGAAGATAGCGTGCCTTCGTGTCTAAAACGAAAGGTACGATGCTTTAGATAAGAGGCCACGAGACGTACTAGACGATCGGGGAGACCTATTTTGTATAATTTGTAGATAAGGCCTTCATGCCAGACTCTATCAAAGGCTTTAGCTATGTCGAAAAAGACCGCGATGGTCTTATGACGACGAGGATAAAAACCGCTGAGGATATATTCCACAATACGGTGAACTTGTTGGGGACAAGAGTGTTTCGCTCGGAAACCGAATTGGTGGGGTATGACAATAGGGTCACCGTCTGTGGGAAACAGATAGCGCCTCATTCGATTTTGAATGACTCTTTCAAAGAGCTTGCCCATGGCCTTGAGGAGGCTAATGGGACGATGACTGGAGGGGAGGTTAAGAGGCTTGCCTGGCTTGGGAATACCAATCACAGTTGCCTCTTTCCACGTAGTGGGAAAGTAACTAAGGTTGAAGCAGGCATTGAAGATAATAGATAAAAGGGTTAGCACCTGCTCAGGAAAGTGTTTTAGGGCTTGGTTGGAGATGCCATCCGCGCCCGGAGACTTTTTAGGCTTAAGTCCTTTGATGAGGGATGAAATCTCATCATTGGACACAGAGATAGGTTCGGAGGCTGTAGGGGGCGAGTTCCGGCGGCGGACCTCATCCTCCACTGCCTGGACGTGTGAGGGGTCGACGGGTTGAGAGCTAGGAGAGCATTGAGCGGCAATGCTATCTGCAAAGCACTCAGCCTTTTCCTCGTCCTCGAAGGCTACCGTACCGTCGGGACGGGAGAGAGGGGGAGTGTGGGTGATAGCGTCTATGCGGAGGGCTCTTGCCATCTGATAGTACGCTGTATGAGAGGGAGAGATATTCTCCATGAGCTTACTCTTTTCGAGGTCTCGAAATTCAGAGAGGTGGAAACGGAGTTCTCGTTGAAGACGATTGGCCGTGCGCCTATATTCGGGCGTGGGATATTTTGCTGCTCTCCGGAAAGCAGCTTTTTTGGCTTTTAATAGGTTGCTAATATGCAGGGGAAGCCCACTATTATTAGCAACCGGGACGACCCTTTCATTCTCCTTAAGGGAGGTTTTAATAAGGGTGGAGAGTGAATCGACCGCGGTGTCGATTTTTTCAGGACTGTCTAAGTCCGACGATAGGGAGATGGGGGAGTCCTGTGAGTCCAGAGCTTTCGCTAAAGACTCCTTGAAGCCCTTCCAATTTGTGAAGGTTTTAGTAGAGGGTGTTGAGGGGGGTGGCTGATGGCCAAGAATGAGGGAGACCGGTCTGTGGTCGGATCCTAGATCGTCTAGTGTCTCGATTGCGCTGAGGTTGAGGGAAACACTTTTGAATAGTGCAAAATCTAACACGTCGGGAGCGTAATCGGTGATATCGGGATAGTGAGTAGCACCGAGGGGACTGTGGACGGTAAGGTCAAGAGACTGTGTGATATCAAGCAGTATCCTGCCGCTACGTGAAGTAGTACGGCATGTCCATTCAGTGTGCTTGGAGTTAAAATCTCCAAACATAATGACTGAATTGCCTAGAGATAAAATAGCCTCAAAATCTTTTTTGAGGGGAAGGGTTTTAGAAGGGATGTAACAGGAGGCTATGAAGATGGACTGATGTCCAGTCATAGCTAGCCTACATACCGTGGCTTCCATGTTGGAAAGTTGCGGAGTAGAAATGGGAGAGCAGTGAAGTGTCTTCTTGTAATAAATGGCCGTACCGCCGCCTCGGCGGTCGGGTCTGTCATTACGAAGAAGAGAGAAGTTTTTGATGGAAAGGCCTTTAGTGTCCTTAGTATTGAGATTAGTTTCCTGTAGGAGGAGGAAATCGGCTTCACGATTACGAAGAAAGAGCTTAAGCTCTGGGAGGTTATTTCGCAAACCGCGAATGTTAAAGGATACAAGCGATAAACCCTTAGGTTTGATACGACCGTGAGACTTTGGTAGAGCAAACTGCTCTGTCATTGTGAGTTAAGTTAATTAAGTTAACTTAACTTACAACGAGCACAAAAGATTATGATGCTCTGCAAGAGCGAGAAGACGGTCCTGAGGGGACCTCGCAGCGCGCAATTTGCGTGCTAACACAGCGATTTCCTCAACGTTGATGTTCCTAATAGCAGAATACACCGTTTTTAGGTCATCAGCCATTGAGGGTTGTGATTGTTGTGGGGCGGAGGATGTCCGCGGTGGGTCTGCCTTTTTGGGGCCCCAGGGAAAGACTGGAGGCTGCATAGGCTGAGAGAAGCCCGGAGGGGGCCGAAGAGGTCCCTGAGGGGGCCTAGGGGGACCCTGAGAGGGCCGAGAGAAGCCCTGGGTGGGCTGAGAAAGGCCCTGACGGGGCATCCGTTGGTAAAGAGCCGGGAATGAGCGGTCATTGACCGTCGGTGGAGTTTGCCTACTGGGGCGAGGATGAGGTGCGCAAGGGCAGCCTCTGTAGTTAGCCGGGTGGCCTGTTTGTTTACACAGGACACACGCGGGTGGGGATTCGGCGTCTTTGGGCCGAGGACACTCTTTAGTGTTGTGGGGTTCAAGGCACTTAACGCACCTGGGTGGGGCGGAGCAGTTGGCCGCCGCATGACCATACAGCTGGCAGCGGTGGCACTGCGCCGGGAACCCGCGCCTATGTGGAGGCTCAACCCTCACTCTCGACAGGCCGCACACTGTGCGTACCTGCCGGAAGATGGCTTTTGCCTCCGGCACGTTGGTTAAAATAACTAGGGCAAGAGAGATCCTCTGGCCCGTTCTACTGTGCATTTTGTGCACGGCTTCAACTGGGAAACCTTGGGACTTAAGGTCCTCAAGGATTTCTTCGTTGGAAAATTCGAAGGGGACGCCGCGGATGACGGCCCTGACTTTGCGCTCTTCCGGGAGAGCGTACGTATGATAAGAAACTCGTTCGGCTGTGAATAGCCTGGTGAGACGCCGGAAGTCGTCGATTGATTGGGGGATGATCTTAATAGCCTCCCCGAGGTTAATGGCGTGGTCGTATTTTATGCCTGCGTTGTAGCAGGTTTTGGAGAGTTCTGTGAATTTGGCCTTGTCTCTTAGGAAGACAGGGGGCGGGACTTGCTTCTTGGCAAGGACTGGAGCACAGCGAGAGGCTGGCTTGGTCGGAGCGGGGATGTCTAGTGACATAAGTGGGGCCGAGGCAGCGACGGGGGCTGCGGGGGCAGAGGCGGCAGCGGGAGCTGCGGAGGTTGAAGGAGCGGCAGGGGCCGCTGAGACGGTGCGGTTTTTCGCGGCGCGTTTACCGCTGCGCTTGGAGTTCACCGCGGTGAACGAAGAATCCCCGGTTCCGTCGGAGTCACAGGACTCCGATGAACCGGTGCCAGAATTGGTGGCGGGCCTCTTCCGGGAGGCCGACGCAGAGGACTCGGAGCATGCGTACTCCATTTCTAATGGGGCGAAAGAGTTCTTGGTCTCTAGGTAGGCCGCGAGTACGGGCGGCGGTTGGAGTGTCTGACGGGCAGGTGGAGTAACAAGGGCGGCGATGGCGGCGAGGGCCGTCTCATCGAGGTTTAGGCCCAGACCAAGCGTTTGGTTTAGGGCGGCGACGAGGGACTTAACTTGGGTAACTGTGGACATGTTGAGGGCCTACGAATCAGTATGTATTTGAAACGGAAGGGGCTAGGGGGTGCTGTTCTGAAAAGAACAGAGACGTTCTGTACCTAAACAGTAAGGGTGGGGGATCACCGTTCTCAAAAGAACGGGACGTTCTTTATTCAAGGAGTAAGTGCCCCTGCTCTCAAAAGAGCAGGGCCTTGCTCTGAAAAGAGCAAGTAACTCCCTAGAAACAGTATATACACGTACACGTTATACAAATAAATAACGAAAACAAAATTAGAAATAGTTAACAATAAGAATTAACAATAAAAATAACAATAACAAGCAGAGGTCAGTCAAACCTCCCTGCCCAAAGACAGGGGGGCAAGAACTGTTAGCAGAAATGACTCACCAAAGCGTCGACGCTGTACAGCGCGAGCAGGACAGCGGAGGCGCGAGAGCACTACCGTACGGGGACGGATGCGCGGACTACCTGGACACGACCGCTCGAGAGCGGTGCCACAGGCGGAATGGAATGTCACCGTGGTGTAAGACGATTCGTTCGAAGAAGCACCGGTGTCATCGGAGTCAGAGGATTCCGATGTCCTGGTGCTGGAAACTGCGGCGGACCTCTTCCGAGAGGCAGATATTGACGACGTTGACGCGGAGTCGGAGTGAGAGCACTCCATATCTATCTCAAGCGCGGCGAAAGAGTTCTGGGACTCTATGTGGGCCGCTATTACGGGCGGCGGGATGACTGCCTTACGGGCGGGACAAGCCAGATGGGCTAGAGCGGCGGCAAGCTCCTGCGGGTCGTTCATCCTATTGATGGCCTCGTGAAGCGAAGATTTTAGGTCCTGAGCGGACATTTTTACCGATTCTACAACTAACAAACTAAAACATAAACTAAAAACTATTAGAACTATCGTATGGCGTGGGGGATCACCGTTCTCAAAAGAACGGGACGTTTTTATTGCAAACAGTAAGGGCGGGATCACCGTTCTGAAAAGAACGGGACGCTCTTAATCCAAGAAACAGACCCCTGTTCTCAAAAGAACAGGGACTTCCTCTGAAAAGAGCAAGTAACGTTTTTACAAGAAACAGATACACGGAATATAATAAACAGATATGTAATAAAATATACTAATAAACTTATACACTAGTATCTAGTGTTCTACAATACAATACAAGCGGTCAGCCAACCTCCCCGACCGAGGGCGGGGGGGTGAGAACTGAGAGTTAGCAGAAAACACTTACCGGACTTCAGCACTATTCAGTGCTCACTAAATAACGCGAAGCGCGGTAAGGAGGGGGCACTAACGTAGGGACGTTAGGCACGCGGACAACCTGTACACAACAGCTCGGGGGCGGTGTCACAGGCGGAATGCCGACCGTTCCGACCGGCCCGTCTTTTATACTATTCGGCCATTGCTGGCCAGCGGACCCTTGCCTCACCCCCGCGCCTTTCTTTATTTGGTAAATTTCTTATAAACTAATGTACAGACTTAAATATATTACATTTTTACAATTGCTTATTTAACTAATACTTATATAATAATTTTTCTACATAGTAAAGGTTAAAACGTTATTATTCCAGCAATTTTGAGCTGAGGACCCTGCCCCCCGCCTCAGTACTATAAATATAAAACGTCGTGGCACGGCGCGCGTAGCCTCATTCGCTCCGCGGCCGCGTCACGGTAACATGCCCTGTTTATTATTTATCGTGCCTAAGGGCTTAATATATATGAAATTAAATTGAACTATACAAGGGAATATACTTTACACATAATACTTATTCTACAATTTGGTATTGATTAATTTCTATATCCTAAATCTATGTTAACTCTCGCCAGTTGGTCGGTGCCTTTATTGCGAGAGTTATTACATAGTTACAATATCATTTGTTTAACAATAAAAGCTATATTTCTTAATATTATTGCTACGGCTTTTCCCGCGTTGCTGTGGGCAACCACCGCTAGTTGTGGAACCGTGAGCGCACCCCGACGATCATAACATTCTCATGGCTCCGCCCACCGCCCCCAGGTTGTTCAACTAGCGATGGTTACCACAAGCAATCCGTAAGTCATTTCGTTCGAGGTATTGCTATGTTTGCGTCGTGCACATTTTCCCGCCGTCGCCACGCTGCGATCCCTCTGGTAGCACGACGATCTTCTTTGTCGGTCTTCGTAGTACATGCCCCGTGCTTGTGGTTACGTCCACTACTCGTACCTCTCCGTCGACGCCAGGATACACGTTGCTGATTTTCCCCCTGGGCCAGATGTTGCGTGGTAGATTGGAGTCACAAATGATGACTAGGTCCCCAATCTTCGGTGATACGCCTATGCTGCTGGGCTCCCGCCGGTGTTGGAGTAGGGGCAGGTATTCCTTTACCCACCTTCTCCAAAACACGTCGGCCAGGGCTTGAGCTCATTTCCACTGCTGGCGGGCCGTCACGTCACTCTCGCTGAAGTGTCCCGGCGCAGGTACGTGCGAGTTGGGACCGATGATGATGTGATTCGGCGTGATGGCTTCTGGGTCTCCTGGGTCGACTGAGACGTGTGTGAGAGGTCTTGAGTTGACCGTGTTTTCGACCTCGGCGAGCAGGGTCACCAAGGTCTCGTCACTGGGATAGCGCTCGTTGAGGGTGACGCGTAGAGCTTCTTTCACGGAGCGAACCATTCGCTCCCACGCGCCGCCCATGAATGGTGCTGATGGTGGTATGTACTTCCACACAATTTGTCGACATGTGGTTTCGTGCTCGAGGGCTGCGAGTGCTGCTTCGGCCAGCTCCTTGTCGGCTGCCTTGAAGCACGTAGCGTTGTCACTCCATATTTCCTTTGGGCATCCTCTTCTGCTCATAAAACGTCTGAGCGCCGATACGGCTGAGTCAGCGCTTAAAGAGTGGGCTACCTCTATGTGTATTGCTCGGGATGTCATGCAGGTGAATAACGCGCCATAGCGCTTTTCACGATGTCGTCCCACTGTGACTTCTATCGGCCCGAAGTAGTCCAGTCCGGTGTATGTGAACGGACGTGCGTGATGAGCGAGACGTGCGGACGGCAGGTTCCCTGTAGATGGTGATGCAGGCTTGGCTTTTCTTAGACGGCACGGTAGGCAGCTTTTGACGACAGTTTTCACCACTGGACGTATTTTTCTTATGTACAGTCTCTGTCTTAATTCGTTCACGACTGTTTCCACGCCTCCGTGATGCAACCTCTCGTGTACGTGGGTTATGTACAGACGAGTGTATGCGTGCTTCCCGTCTAGTATGGGAGGGTCGTACGTGTCCTCTTCTACTTCTGATGCTGCTTTTATTCGACCTCTGAGGCGTAGGGTCCCCTCTTCATCGATGTATGTGCTCAGGTGGCCTAATTTGTCGTCACCTCCCGGAACACTTCCGTTTGCGATCCTCTTGAGCTCCTTCGTGAAGCTTTCCCGCTGACTGGCTTGCACCCACAGTTGTTCGGCTTTTACGTGATAAGCGGCCGGTATTCCTACAAGTGATGAGACAGTAGGAGTTGCCTTTTTCTCCTTGGCTGGGGTGTTGCGTTTGTTTGTTCTTTGCCAGCCAGGGTCGCTATCTTGTCTTGCTCGGTTGCGTTTACGCCCAGCCTTCACCAAGTGCTTGTTTGGTCTGCACATGTCGATGAATAGGAGGACTCTCGCTGTCACCCTTATGAGGCGAATCCATTTCGAAAATCTGTCTATTTGTGGCAGATGTGTTGTTGGCGAGTCTACCCTTTTAACTGCGATGTTACATACTTCTCGTTCTTCCCCGGTGTCGTATTGTGTCGTTTCTCTTCCTGCGGCCATTCTGCTGGTGGACGTTGCAGAAACGGGGGCCCTCGGAACCACCGGTGCGACTCGTTGAATCTTTCTGGCGTGGATCGGGTCGCGTCGTCTGCCACGTTTTCTTTAGACGGTAGCCAACGCCATTCGTTCTTCTTGGTCGTATCTTCTATCTCCGCCAGGCGATGAGCGACGAAAGCTTTGTACGCGCGAGGCTCCGATCTTATCCATACCAGTGCTGTACGAGAGTCGTACCAGTATGTCTTGCCCGCTATATCACCATCGTGCTCATCGACCACGGTCTGCGCGAGACGAGCTCCCAGCAGTGCTGCTTGTAATTCGAGCCGTGGTATGGAGACTAGCTTCAGTTGTGTTACGCGGCTCTTGGCGGCAGCCAATGATACGTTAACGCTGCCGTCTGCTCGCTCCGTTCTCCAATACACGGCTGCTGCATAGGCCTCCTCGCTTGCGTCGACGAATGTGTGTAGTTGGCGCGTCGACACCGGGTTGTAATCGTAGCATCGCGGTATTCTCAGTTGTTCTATGGCGTTAAGTGAAGTAATCCAGTCTTCCCATTTTTCTTTTAATTCCGTGGGCAGAGGGTCGTCCCAGTCCGCCTTGTAACGCCATGTGTCTTGGAATATTCTCTTCGCTGGGGTGGTTACTGGTGATATTAATCCCAGCGGATCAAATAAAGCCATTATGACGCTCAACGCTTCACGTTTAGTTGGCAAGCGTTGTTTTTCTTTTACGTCGGCAGGCATCTTCATATTGTGAGTATTAAATCCAATATGATCGCTTTGTACATGCCAGAGCAGGCCGAGTGTCTTCTCAGTTTCTTTTCCCCCCAGGCTCACGGTCGCGTCGTGTTGTTTATGTTCTGTCGTTATTTCTTCTATTGTTTTCTCTTCGTTCGATGTCCACCCGCTGAGTACGAATCCCGCTTGTTTGTGGACGTGATCGACTGCTTTTACCGTTTGCTGAGCTTCCGTGACAGAGTGGAAGCTCTGCAAGTAGTCGTCCATATAGTGATTTCTTTTTATGGCGACCACAGCTTCTGGGTATGCTTCCGCATGTTCTTCAGCATTTTTATTTTTGATGTATAATGCTGTGCACGGTGATGATGTCGCTCCAAAGATGATTGATGTCATCCTATATTCTTCCGGTTGGTCCTCCCGCCGCTTGCGTCTCCATAAGAAACGTAAAACGTCTCTATCTTCTTTGCGCACTTTAATCTGCATGAACATTTCTTTTATGTCGGCGCTCACTGCATACGGATACTGTCGGAACCTCATGATTACTCCGGGCAATGATTGTAACAAGTCGGGCCCCGAGTGAAGCATATCGTTGAGACATATTCCGGCTGTCTTCGCTGCGGCGTCGTGCACCAATCTCGGCGGCTTGTCTGGTTTCGCAGGGTTGATGACTGGGAAGTGTGGCAGATACCATGTCCTTCCTTGCGGTGGTGGCATAGGCGCGCGCTCTGCGTAACCCGACTTGAAAAGGTTCTGTATGCGTTCTTCGTACTGTAGCTTGAGATTGCTGTCTCGGTCGAGCCTCTTCTCTAAGGTGTGCAGGCGCATTTCCACGTCCTTGTAATTATTTGGTATTTGGAAATCCTTTTGTTTCCACAACAACCCTGTCTCGAATCTGTCGTCCGCCGACCTCTGGCTGGTTTCCCTCAATATTTGCATAGCTCGCTGCTCGGGATCTTCTTTCGGTCTTCTTGGCTCGATGCACAGCGATTCTAATTTGAAATAATTTTTTATTTCCTCTTCTATCGGCTGTGTATCTTCCCTCTGATGTAGTCTGCCGCAGAAGGTGACCGTCGACGTCAATGAGCAATGACAGCTATGCAGAACCCAGCCCAGGTTGGTGTGTGATGCGACTGGTTGGTCTCGACGACCGACGCGCAGTTTTCTAGACACTATGAGGTGCCAGTTATCTTGTCCGATTAGTATTTTCGGTGAGGCGCGTTCGTAGGTGATATCTTCTTTGATATCCAACAGATGTTGGCAATTCTCCAAGTGATTTTCATTCACGGATTCTGGCGCGAAGTCCAACCGTTCTACCGTACGCGCTGCTTCTATGTTGTGTTCTTCTTGCGCGTACTTTCCTCTTATTTTAAGGCTGACGATCTTGCTCTTCTCATGTTTCACCTCCGAGCCGACCCCTTGTATCCACATTGCGTGGGCTGGGCCGTCGGCGCCGATGACGTCGGCGATCGAGGCATCGACTAAGGTGACCGTGCTTCCTTCATCCAATAATGCGTATGTTTCGACGCAGCTTAGCGGCCCCCTTATTGTAACGGGCGCAATCTTTAGATAAGCGCGGCGGTGCTTGTACGGTTGAGTCGCTGTGATGGCCTCCCTTGCCGATGTTGCGGTTTCCATAGCGGGTTCCTTTTCAATCTCTGCTGTTCTATCGTGATGCAGCAATTTATGGTGATTCATCATGCATCCGCCTTTTCCGCACGGTGGAGCTTTACACAGCAACCGACGATGTTTTCCTCGCAGACAGCGGTAGCAGATATTATTCTTCTTTGCTACTTCCCATCTGTCATTAGTGGACAGAGCGGCGTATGACTTGCAATCGGGCAGTTTGTGTTCTTGTTTGCATTGAGGGCAGCGTTCTTCATATTGTTTCTTGCTTGTGGCGAAGGCACGTTCTATTTTTCTTGGTCTTCGCTCTCTCGTCTCGCTGTCCTCTGCTATGAACTCCGGCAAGGCATACGCGCTGCATTTGTCCGCTTCATCGTTTAAGAACATTGATATCTTCCTAAGCTCTGGGATATCTTCTTTCTTTCTGGCTGCATAGTCGTACCATTTGCTTCTCAATATGGGCGTGAGTTTGTCTGTGATAACTCGCGTCATTTCCGGACTATGCAGATAGTGTGCTTTCTTGAGTGCTTCCACGGTGCCCACTACGTTTGCTATGCGATTTGCGAATATGCATAGCTCCCTGGGATTGTCCGTAACTTTATTCAGCAGCTTCAGCTTCTCTATTTCCAAATGGATTAACGCTTCTGGTCGTCCGAATCTCCTTTCCAAAGCTTCCATTATCAGGCTGGGATCTGGTTGGCTTATAAGTAGGCAACCAGCGGCTTCTTTTGCTGTCCCTTTTAAGCTTCGGCGTATTCTCGCTATGTTTTCGTTCATCGTGAAGTACTTTAAAGATTCTTCGTACGTTGTTTTGAAGCTGAGCCATTCTTTGCTGCTACCATTGAATGTAGGTAGCTCTTGCACATATTTCGGCGGCTCCCTTGTACTTCGTACTGCTTGTGATAGAGCAGCGGCTAAGGTAGCGACGTCGATTTGTTGCTGCGCCTGCCCATTGTCTTCTTTCTGCGGCGCGGGTTGTGATGCAAACTGCGGAGCGGGTTGCGATGCGAAGTGCGGCGCGGGTTGCGATGTAGACTGCGGAGCGGGTTGCGATGCGAAGTGCGACGTGGGTTGCGGCGCGGGCTGCGGCGCTGGTTGCGATGTAGGTTTTTCTTGCAACCATGTACTAATGCGTACTGACGCCAAATCGTCTTCTATTTCTTCATCTTCGTCATCCGTTGATACGACTTCTGCTTGTAATCGCTGCACGTGTTTGCACAGCCTGCTCGAGTTTGAGTTCGGCTAACCGCTCTTTCGCCTCTAACTCCGCGAGGAGTCTCTTGCGTGAGGCTACGGAGCGGCGCGACCTAGTCTCGTCGGGCCTTAGTGTGCGCTGCGATCTTCGATCCCTCTCTTGCTGGGTTTCTTCCGTTGCGGCCGTGTTATCGGTCGCAGAGGTAGCGGTTGTATCGCTGACCGTTGTGGTTTCGCTCGTGGTGTTGGATGTACCAGTAGCGGTTGAATCGCCCCCAGAGGCCTCTTCTGTGGCCCCCTGGGTTATTTGTTCATCCTTGCGACGCTTCGATGATTCTCCGTTGTTACTACGTGTAATCACCATTTTTCTTCACAATAATATTTTTTCGTTCTTGCGGTTTGCTTCTTTCTTCCGGCAATACCAAGACCGATATTGTCTTTTTCTTCTAGTAATCCGGCTTCTCGAAGGACCATTAATGTTACGGATCGCCGTGACGCCGTTCGAAAAATGAATAAAAACGCGCTGGTCTTGCTTAAACTGGAGGCAAGCGGCGGTGAGGAGGAACTTTTACTTTTTCTTTTCTTGCTGTCTTCTTTTCGGTGGCTGGAGAGCGACTGCCGACCGTTCTTTTTTTTTTTTTTGCGCCCGAAGCAATTGGAAAAGGGCTACCCTTTAGGGAGGCGGAAATGCATTACGCATACCACGACAGCCGGTCTATCGTGGTTATGATGGACTCACTGCCTACCGGAGGAACCTAAGTGATACCCTCTAAAACCGCCTTTGGGGACTGGCAACCAGCTGTTTAAAGCTTCTTATGCCGTATCGGAAGCGACCCTCTTTTGGGAAAAGAGGGCGCAGGCGGCTATTCTTCCGGCAATACCAAGACCGATATTGTCTTTTTCTTCTAGTAATCCGGCTTCTCGAAGGACAATTAATGTTACGGATCGCCGTAACGCCGTTCGAAAAATGAGTGAAACACGTTGGTCTTGCTTACTACTGGAGGCAAGCGGCGGTGAGGAGGAACTTTTTCTTTTCTTGCTGTTGTTTTCTTTACTGTAGCTGGAGAGCGACTGCCGACCGTTCCGACCGGCCCGTCTTTTATACTATTCGGCCATTGCTGGCCAGCGGACCCTTGCCTCACCCCCGCGCCTTTCTTTATTTGGTAAATTTCTTATAAACTAATGTACAGACTTATATATATTACATTTTTACAATTGCTTATTTAACTAATACTTATATAATAATTTTTCTACATAGTAAAGGTTAAAACGTTATTATTCCAGCAATTTTGAGCTGAGGACCCTGCCCCCCGCCTCAGTACTATAAATATAAAACGTCGTGGCGCGGCGCGCGTAGCCTCATTCGCTCCGCGGCCGCGTCACGGTAACATGCCCTGTTTATTATTTATCGTGCCTAAGGGCTTAATATATATGAAATTAAATTGAACTATACAAGGGAATATACTTTACACATAATACTTATTCTACAATTTGGTATTGATTAATTTCTATATCCTAAATCTATGTTAACTCTCGCCAGTTGGTCGGTGCCTTTATTGCGAGAGTTATTACATAGTTACAATATCATTTGTTTAACAATTTTTATTTTTTTTTTGCGCCCGAAGCAATTGTAGAAGGACTACCCCGAAGGGAGGCAGAAAATGCATTACGCATACCACGATGGCCGATCCATCGTGGTTATGGGGGACTCACTACCTACAAGGGGAACCTAAGTGATACCCCCTAAAAACTGCCTTTGGGGACTGGCAACTAGCTGTTGAAAGCTTCATATGCCGTATCTAAAGCGACCCTCTTTTGGGAAAAGAGGGCGCAGACGGCTAAGTGCCGTTTAGGGACTGCCTACGAAGGCATATTGATTTTAAATAATTTTTAATTTAATTAGTATTGGCCTGAGCCGCCAGAAGGCAGTTCAGGTCGCTTGAAAGTTTATTTGGCTGGTCCGAGAGAGTGTTTCTCGGCCTGCGGACGGTATAGCGGGAGGGGAGTGGGGCGGTATAAGTTACTGCCTCACGAATTAATGAGTTATTGTGCGACTCTGAAACTTTAAAAAAGTTTTCAGAGAGAGTTTTAGTAAATTGCTGAATTGTTGGGATTTCTAAATCCCGGTGAAGATCGGCATTACGGACGTACCAAGGTGCGTTCGTAGCTCGACGACAGAATAAGTTTTGAACTACTTGTAGTTCGTTAATAATTTTATTATCGGCGTGTGCAAATACAGGGGCCGCGTAAGTCATTACGGGACGTATACAAACCTTATAAAGGGTTCGCTTATTTCTTAATGACATTTTACTATGTCGGCCTAACATACTGTTAAGCCTACCTAGGTATAAACGAGCTAGACGTGTTACTCTTTTGACATGAGACTCAAAAGTAAGCCTGCAGTCAAGGGTGACGCCTAAATATTTTGCTGACATATGCCATGGGACAGGGGTCCCTAGCATTTGTATAGGTGGAGTATTTTTCTTGTTTTTATTACGGCGTCTTTTAATATCGAATTGAACTGCGGAGCTCTTCTCCGGGTTCACATCGATACGCCATTTTTGGAACCAATCTCCTAGGTCATCGACTGACTTTTGGATCTTGTTCCTTGCTGAAGATATTCTAGGACTTTTGAAGTATAGAGCAGTGTCATCTGCGAAGAGTGAGAGCTGTACACCATTCGACGGGATTGGAATGTCGTTGGTGTACAAGATGTACAGGAGGGGGGCTAGTACTGATCCCTGAGGAACACCAGCTTTAATGGGGCGCTGAGAGGATAACGTGCCTTCGTGTCTAAATCGAAAGTTACGATGTTGTAGGTAAGAGGCTATGAGACGTACTAGACGATCGGAGAGTCCTATCCTATATAATTTGAAAATAAGGCCTTCGTGCCAGACGCGGTCGAAGGCTTTGGCAATGTCGAAAAAGACCGCGATTGTCTTTAGTCGACGTGGATAAAAACCGCTGAGGACATATTCCACAATGCGGTGTACTTGTTGTGGACACGAGTGTTTCGCACGGAAACCAAATTGGTGTGGGATGACAAGGGGGTCACCGTCTGTGGGAAACAGATGGCGCCTCATTTGATTTTGAATGACTCTTTCAAAGAGTTTGCCCATGGCCTTTAGGAGGCTAATGGGACGATGACTGGAGGGGAGGTTAAGAGGCTTGCCTGGCTTGGAAATACCAATGACAATTGCCTCTTTCCAAGTAGTGGGAAAATAACTAAGATTGAAGCAGGCGTTAAAGATAATAGATAAGAGGGTTAACACCTGCTCTGGAAAGTTTTTAAGGGCTTGGTTGGATATGCCATCCGCGCCCGGAGACTTTTTGGGCTTAAGTCCTTTGATGATGGATGAGATCTCATCATTGGACACAGTGATAGGGTCAGAGGATGTGGGGGGTGAGTTCCGGCGGCGGACCTCATCTTCCACTTCCTGAATGTGTGAGGGGTCGACAGGTTGTGAGCTAGGAGAGCATTGTGCGGCAATGCTGTCTGCAAAGCACTCAGCCTTTTCGTCGTCCTCGAAGGCAACCGTACCGTCGGGGCGGGAGAGAGGGGGAGTGTGAGCTGTAGCGTCTATACGGAAGGCTCTAGCCATCTGATAGTACGCTGTATGAGAAGGAGATATATTCTCCATGAGTTCACTCCTTTGGAGGTCTCGAAATTCAGAAAGGTGTAAACGGAGTTTTCGTTGAAGACGATTAGCCGTATGCCTATATTCGGGGGTGGGATATTTAGCTGCTCTCCGGAAAGCAGCTTTTTTAGCTTTTAATATGTTGCTAATATATAGGGGAAGCCCATTAGTATTAGCAACCGGGACGACCCTTTCATTCTCCTTAAGGGAGGATTTAATTAGGGTTGAAAGTGATTCGACCGCGGTGTCGATTTTTACGGGACTGTCTAAGTCTAAATCCGACGATAGGTAATTAGGGGAGTCCTGCGAGTCCATAGCTTTTGCTAGGGAGTCCTTGAAACCCTTCCAGTTAGTGAAGGTTTTCGTAGTTATAATAGGGGGTGGCTGATGGCCAAGAATAAAGGAGACCGGTCGGTGATCGGAACCTATATCGTCTAGTGTCTCAATAGACCTGAGGTTGAGTGAAACTCCTTTGAGTAACGCAAAATCTAGTACATCTGGGTTTAAATCGGTAGCATCGGGATAGTGCGTTGCACCGAGCGGGCTGAAAACGGTTATGTCAAGAGACTGCGTTATATCACGCAGTATCCTACCACTACGGTTAATCGTACGGCATGTCCATTCAGTATGTTTAGAGTTAAAATCTCCAAACATAATGACTGAATTACTAAAAGATAAGATTGCCTCAAAATCATCTTTGAGGGGGAGGTTTTTAGGGGGAATGTAACAGGAGGCTATGACTAAAGACTGATGTCCCGTCATAGATAACCTGCATAACGTAGCTTCCATATTGGTAAGCTGCGGAGTATCAATAAGAGAGCAATGTAGTGTCTTCTTGTAATAAATGGCCGTGCCACCGCCTCGGCGGTCGTGTCTATCATTACGAAGAAGAGAATAATTTTTAATGGATAAGTCTTTAGTGTCTTTGTTTTTAAGGTTGGTTTCCTGTAAGAGGAGAAAATCAGCTTCGCGATCTTTAAGGAAGAGCTTAAGCTCTGGGAGGTTATTTCGCAATCCGCGAATGTTAAATGAAATAAGCGATAACCCTTTGGGCTTGATACGACCGTGACTTTTAGGCAGAGCAGAAGGCTCTGTCATTGTAAGCTAAGTTAATTAAGTTAACTTAACTTACAACGAACGCAATAGGTTACTGTGCTCTACGAGAGCCAGAAGACGGTCCTGGGGGGACCGAGCGGCGCGCAACTTGTTTGCTAATATAGCAATTTCGTTAACGTCGATGTTCCTTATCGCGGCGTAAACCGTGTTAAGGTCATCGGCGATTGTAGGCTGTTTCTGCTGCGGAGCAGAGGTTGCCTGCGGTGTTTCAACCTTTTTGGGGCCCCAGGAAAAAACTGGAGCCTGCGTAGGCTTCGAGAAGCCCGGAGGTGGCCTAATAGGTGCTTTTGGTGGTCTCGGGGGACCCTGAGGGGGTCTTGCAACGCCCTGAGACGGCTGAGATACGCCCTGACGGGGCCTCCTAACATATAACGCCGGGAATGAACGGTCATTTACCGGCGGTGGGACCTGTCTAATTATACGAGGACGAGGAGCGCACGGGCATCCTCTGTAGCTTGCCGGGTGGCCTGTCTGTTGACAAAGGACGCACGCGGGCGGGGATACGGCATCTTTAGGCCGGGGACACTCTTTAGTGATGTGTATCTAGGCACTTAACGCACCTGGGTGGGGCGGAGCAATTGGCCGCCGCGTGACCATATAGTTGGCAGCGGTGGCACTGCGCCGGGAAACCGCGCCTATGCGGTGACTCAACCCTAACTCCCGACAAGCCGCACACCGTGCGTACTTGCCGGAAGATGGTTTTCGCCTCCGGAACGTTAGTTAGGATAGCTAAGACTATCGGGTATCTCAACCCGGTCCTACTGTGCATTTTATGAACAGCTTCAACGGGGAATCCTTGTGACTTAAGGTCATCAAGAATCTCCTCGTTGGAGAGTTCGAACGGGACGCCTCGGATGACGGCCTTGACTTTACGCTCTTCCGGAAGAGCGTATGTGTGGTACGATACGCGTTCAGTTGTAAAAAGCCTAGTGAGGCGGCGAAAATCGTCTAACGATTGCGGAACTATTTTTATCGCTACGCCCATGTTCGTAGCTAGGTCGTATTTAATTCCAGAGTCGTAGCAGATCTTGCTAAGTCTGGTGAACTCCGCCTTGTCTCTCAAAAAAAAAGACAGGGGGTGGGACTGGTTTTTTCGCGAGTTGCGGAGCGCAACGTGAAGCCGGCTTCGACGGCGCTGCAATATCTAACGAGGTCGGGGCAGCGGCGGGGGCTGCGGTTGAAGACGCGGCAGCGACGGGGGCTGCGGGGGCGGGGGGAGCGGCAAGGGCCGCTGAGGCGGGGGGCGAACGGTTTTTCGCGGCGCGCTTCGCTGCGCGCTTTGACGAAACCGTGGTGTACGTCGATGTATTGGAGTCACCGGTATCATCGGAGTTAGAGGACTCCGATGTCCTGGTGCTGGACTGTTTAGCAGGCCTCTTCCGGGAGGCAGATGTTGATGACGCGGAATCGGAGTGAGAGCACTCCATGTCGATTTCGAGCGGCGCGAACGAATTTCGTGACGCGAGGTAGTCCGCTATAACGGGCGGCGGTGCCTGAAGGGCGGGAGAAGCCAGAAGGGCTGAGAGGGTTAAGGCCATAGCCTTCGGGTCATTGCCGCACCTACTTACGGCTTCGATTACCGAACCTAACAAGTCCTGCGAGGACATTTTTGAGACGTTTATAACTAATAGAACAGGGATCACCGTTCTCAGAAGAACGGGACATTTTTATTGCAAACAGTAAGGGCGGGATCACCGTTCTGAAAAGAACGGGACGCTCTTAATCCAAGAAACAGACCCCTGTTCTCAAAAGAACAGGGACTTGCTCTGAAAAGAGCAAGTAACGTTTTTACAAGAAACAGATACACGGAATATAATAAACAGATATGTAATAAAATATACTAATAAACTTATACACTAGTATCTAGTGTTCTACAATATAATACAAGCGGTCAGCCAACCTCCCCGACCGAAGGCGGGGGGGTGAGAACTGAGAGTTAGCAAGAAAAACTTACCGGACTTCAGCACTATTCAGTGCTCACTAAATAACGCGAAGCGCGGTAAGGAGGGGGCACTAACGTAGGGACGTTAGGCACGCGGACAACCTGTACACAACCGCTCGGGGGCGGTGAGACAGGCGGAATTGTTTAACAATAAAAGCTATATTTCTTAATATTATTGCTACGGCTTTTCCCGCGTTGCTGTGGGCAACCACCGCTAGTTGTGGAACCGTGAGCGCGCCCCGACGATCATAACATTCTCATGGCTCCGCCCACCGCCCCCAGCTTGTTCAAATAGCGATGGTTACCACAAGCAATCCGTAAGTCATTTCGTTCGAGGTATTGCTATGTTTGCGTCGTGCACACATATGAAAGTATATACGATAATGATTTCTCATATTTACGCGAACACTACACATTTTTAAATAAAACTAATTTTACGGATTTTATCGCGTATATTAACTTATTTTTATATATTCCCGACGTTTCGGGTGCTTTCCAGCACCCGTGGTCACGGGGGACTGAGTTGTTTGACGTCCTGCTGAATTAATAAAGAAATACTCCGAAAAATTAGATCTTGACGTGAATTCGACAATACTATCATGTGCCAAACCACCGAGGTTGTATGGGTTACCGAAAATACACAAACCAAACGCTCCCCTACGTCCTATAGTAAGCCAGATCGATTCACCAACTTATAAGTTGGCTCAACACTTGGCAAAAATACTGTCACCACTAAGAGGACATACCAGAGCACACACAAAGGATTCATACCATTAGTGAGATTAAAGACCTACATCTCGCTGACAATGAAACTATGGTCAGTTTTGATGTTCAGTCACTATTCACATGCCTACCTATTGAAGACTGCATCTCAATTGTTACTAGAAAGCTAGAAGATAACAACATGCCTACAGAATATGCAGTATTACTCAAATACTGCCTCACATCTGGCTATTTATTGTGGAAAGAAGAGTTCTACATGCAAGTAGACGGAGTGGCAATGGGCTCACCTGTATCTCCCGTAGTCGCCGACATATTCATGGAGGACTTTGAGGAGAAAGCCCTTCTTACTGCTCCTGTAAATCCAAGATTCTACAAGCGGTACGTAGACGATACTTTCACAATTTTACCATCTGACAAAGTAACTGCATTTTTAAACCACCTTAATTCCATAAACCCTAAAATACAATTCACAATGGAGTTAGAGGCAAACAATACTTTAGCTTTTCTAGATGTTTTAGTCATCCGAAATCCTGATAACACTATTGGTCATACTGTGTACAGAAAAAATACCCATACCAACCGATATTTAAATAGTGAATCTCACCATCATCCTTCACAGTTAGCTACCGTGGGAAAATCTTTATTTCAGAGAGCACGAGGGATCTGTGACAGAAAACATCTGGCCGCCGAGCTTCAGCACGTCGAGCAAGTACTGCAAGACAACAAGCTTCGGGTCCCGCGCCTACGTCACAGTGACCGAGTGAAGCCAGCCACAGTCGAGCGTGTGCCTGCTGTACTACCCTATGTCAGAGGAGTCACAGACAAGGTTGGCTACATCTTGAAGCGAGCTTCCATTAAAACGTACTTCAAGCCGCTGAAGAAGATTAGTCAATTTTTACCATCCGTCAAGTGTCAAATCCCTCTACAAGATGCAGGAGTGTACAAGCTGGATTGTGAATGTGGTCTCTCGTACATAGGACAAACAAAAAGATCTATTAAAACCCGCGTTAAAGAACATATAGCTGACGTGAAGCACCGACGTATCGGGAAGTCTGCAGTTTGTGAACATGTTCAAGATCGTCCCCGCCATTACATTAGATTTGATAGACCACAAATCCTCGCAAAAGAACACCGATTCCTCCCAAGGATGATTCGTGAGGCTATTGAAATTAAAAAACATCCTAATTTCAATAGAGAAGATGGATGGGTGCTGCCATCTGCTTGGGATCCCTTAATTAATAAAATCAAATCCAAACCCAAGTATACCACTGCTAGACTTCAAGATACTGTAAGCTCATTCTGCGTAAATCGAACCAAAAATTAATATTAAAAAACTGAAGGTAGCCGGGCTAACTATGACAGCAGGACGTCAAACAACTCAGTCCCCCGTGACCACGGGTGCTGGAAAGCACCCGAAACGTCGGGAATATATAAAAATAAGTTAATATACGCGATAAAATCCGTAAAATTAGTTTTATTTAAAAATATATACGATGCTTATAACAATAACACAATTTTTTAAATTTTTGTCTGTCTGTCTGTTTGTTCCGGCTAATCTCTGAAACGGCTGGACCAATTTTGACGGGACTTTCACTGGCAGATAGCTGATGTTATAAGAAGTAACTCATACTTTTATTTTAGAAAAAGAATTAGGGTTCCGCGGAAAAAATTAAAACCCATGAAATCCAATCGTAATAAATTACGCGCGGGCTAAGTCGCGGGGAACAGCTAGTTCTTCAATAAATCTACTACAATCATAGGTTAGTTAATTACCATGAAAAGTGTTTTTCTTTTTGTAATATGAAAGAACGATAAAGGCATTTTTATATATGGGCTGAAATAAAAATAGAACCTCATTGCTGACCAGCATGTTCAACTAACGAGACTTAGAAAAAAAACAAAGTCGAAACCATTTTATTTTCACTAATTCTTTTTCGGGTGCGCGGAATTTCTCGGTAATCCTTCTTTTGTTCTTAAAGCCCGCATTGATTGTGTTTGACGGCACTTGTACTGTAACTAAGCCACTTATGGTTTACGCGGGAGTTAACTAGTGTTGGTCGATGAATTATCGACCTTATGAAATTGATCTTTATTTTAAAAGGTAAGGTTGTATTACAATTTAAATAGCCATAAACAAAAAATATATTTTATTACTACATACAATGTCCTCAAAAATATTCTCGTATTGAAATAATCTCTAGACAATAAATTGTAAAGTGGAAGTTCAAAAATCCAATGATTTCTTTTATTTTATACTCTTAACTCGTAATACCTAAGCATAACACTTTTTATATAAAGTCCTTAAATCCAATATGTGGCAGCGTAGTGAATAAATAGTCTATAAAAGTTGGTTAGAATAAATTTACAGTCTATAAACGTGCCATAGCTGGGCCTACTCTCATTTCAGAAGGTTTAAGAGCAAAGATCTCCTCTGCATTGTCCCAGTGCGAGTTGGCGGACTTCCAATATTTTCGATTTATTTTTCTATTTTCTTCAGATTTGCTCACGATTTTTCCTTCACCGTCGATCACGTGGTAAATCAAGATTTTATATAAGACCATTTTACATTGCACACCTATAATTTGTAACAACTTGAGTAGTAATCATTTGTAGTTAATGAGATGTATATTGTGGTTATGTGAGATGTATATTGTGTGTGTTAATAAGAGGTGACCTTCTTCCAAAATGATAGGTAAACGAAATGGAATCCGCTACTCGTTTGACCATTAAACGAAGTGGGAGCTTTATGCAGGGCTCCGTATCGTTTAAACGCAGACTTCTTCTTGACCATAGGATAATGAAGTTAAATGAAACTATTGTTTATATGAAAACAAGAGCGGCTTTGTAGAGTGTAGCTTGTTGAGGCAGTGTAGAGATGTCTTTGGGCTGTATGCAGAGCGAACGATGAGCGAGTGACGAGTAATGAGCTGGTAATGATTGGGTCTTTTTTTTTGCGCCCAGAAGCAATTGGAAAGGGCTCCCTCGATACGGTGAGGAAGTGGAGAATGCTTTACGCATACCACGACAGCCGGTCTGTCGTGGTTATGTGGGACTCACTGTGACTACCTACTGGGGAACCTAAGTGATACCCACTAAACTCCACTTTAGAGACTGACAATTAGCCGATTAAGCCGCTTTGTCGGATCGGAAGCGACCCTCTTTTGGGAGAAGAGGGCGCAGGCGGCTACGAGCCGCTGAGGGAGAGCCTACTAAGGCAAATTAATTATGAAAACTTATTATGAGTTGGCCTGAGCTGCCAGGAGGCAGTTCAGGTCGTTTGAAAGTTTATTTGCCGGGTCCGAGAGAGTGTTTCTCGGCCTGCGGACTCGATAGCGAGAGGGGTGGCGCTGCATAAGTAGCTGCCTCACGAATAAAATGATTGGAATGCGACTCTGAGGCTTTGAAGAAGTTCTCAGAGAGTTTTTCAAGGAATTGTTGAATTGTAGGGAGTTCTAAGTCCCGATGAAGGTCGGCATTACGGACGTACCAAGGTGCGTTCTTAGCTCGACGACAGAAGAGGTTTTGAACTACTTGGAGCCTCGTGTCAAGGGTGACGCCTAAATATTTGGCAGTCGTATGCCAGAGGACAGGGGTCCCTAGCATACGTAATGGTGGAGTGTTTTTGAGTCGGCGTCGTTTATAATCGAAGTGAACGGCGGAGCTCTTCTCCGGGTTCACATCGATGCGCCATTTTTTGAACCAAGCTCCTAGGTCATCAACTGACTTTTGGACCTTGTTTCGTATGAAAGGTAGCGAGATACCTTTACAGTATAGGGCAGTGTCATCTGCGAAGAGGGAGAGCTGAACACCTTTCGACGGTATGGGAATGTCGTTGGTGAACAAAATGTACAGGAGAGGAGCAAGTACTGAGCCCTGAGGGACACCAGCTTTGTTGGGGCGTTGGGAAGATAGCGTGCCTTCGTGTCTAAAACGAAAGGTACGATGCTTTAGATAAGAGGCCACGAGACATACTAGACGATCGGGCAGACCTATTTTATATAATTTGTAGATAAGGCCTTCATGCCAGACTCTATCAAATGCTTTGGCTATGTCAAAAAAGACCGCGATGGTCTTATGACGACGAGGATAAAAACCGCTGAGGATATATTCCACAATACGGTGAACTTGTTGAGGACAAGAGTGTTTCGCTCGGAAACCAAATTGATGGGGGATGACAAGAGGGTCACCGTCTGTGGGAAACAGATGGAGCCTCATGCGAGTAAGAATGACTCTTTCGAAGAGCTTGCCCATGGCCTTGAGGAGGCTAATGGGGAGGTTGAGAGGCTTTCCTGGCTTGGGGATACCAATGATAGTTGCCTCTTTCCACGTAGTGGGAAAATAACTAAGATAATAGTTAAAAGGGTTAACACCTGCTCAGGAAAGTGTTTAAAGGCTTGTGTAAGCGACGCATTATAAAATATTTATTTATTATGTGACTATTTGTTCTCTAATACTATTTATATACTATGCATATTGTTTGATTCTTGTGTACCGTCATGTTAGAAATAAATTAAGTAAGAAGCGCTCTCGAACAACCGCTGCACCTACAAGTACATTATCGGATCATTCCTTCCACGGGCAGTTGCGCACATACACTCGTTGCACGCGGCACGGTTCCTCGAACGACTTTAATTTACTTGTGAAATCGTGGTTTCATTCTATAATCTATAAATTGATCCTTCGCGCCAAATCTAACCAGGACTATGTTTAGTACTCCACCAAATAATAGAATTATGTCGATAAAAAACCGCGAAAAGTTAAACGAGAGATTAGAAAACGCGTCCGAGCTCGTGCTTGCGAACGACAGAGTTGCGGGCAGTTTGCAAAAAGTTGAACCTTCTGGAAATAAAGTTCCATCTCTGCAAAGATCGACTAAAAATGAATCGGTCACCTCGGCCACGGAGTCTTCATCGTCACGCTTAAGACGTAAACAGCTTGAGCTGGCAGCTGCTGAGGAAAAAGCAAGAATTCGGATGAAGCTTATTGACAAAAGGCTTGAGTTTGATTTAGCAAAGATGGAAGGCAGCCGTGCGTCAGAATGTCAATCAAAGACGAGTCAAGTTAATAGAAGCATCAAGAAGCAGCCTTTTGTGGACCAGCAGCTGGAGACCAGAAATTTGCAGCCGTCACCTTCACTCCAACATAAGGTGGCAGCGACGGCGACATCGGAGGCAGCGACGGCGACATCGGAGGCAGCGCGGGCACCTTATGTTGACCCAGTCCGTGCACCGGCCCACCACACGCCTGTCGACAGTATCCTTCACCTCGCTCACACACTCAAGGACATCATGATTACGTCCTCTAGTAATCAGGAGGAACGATTGCTTACCCGACTGTCTACACCTAGAGAACTACCTGCATTTAGTGGAGATTGCATCGAGTGGTTGCACTTTAAGAGTGCCTATGAAGAATCTACATATGTATGTCAATTCAGTGACTCCGAGAACCTATGGTGACTACGTCGAGCACTCAAAGGTGATGCCAAGGAGGCAGTTACTGACCTATTAATCGGCAACACGTCACCAGCTGTTGTCATGGAGGCACTGGAACTGAGGTTTGGTCAATCTGATTTAATTATTCAATATCTCACTTCTCAAATGAAAAAGCTATCTCCATTGTCTACTAATTATCAGCATGATATCATTTTGTTTTCAATGAAAGTTAATAACTGTGTCGCAACCCTATACGCATTAAATCAGCATGATTATCTACGTAGTCCAGAACTGTCAGCTACAATACTCTCCAAGCTACCTAGTATATTGTTAAGTAAATGGACGGACTACGCATATAATAAGCTATCATGCAATATACCTAAGCTTCAAATGATAGCTTCATTTCTCAAGCAAGAAGCTGAAAAAGTTTCAGTTATAGGAGTCACACATTTGCGAGACTATAAAAAAACCGAACCCATACCACCTGGCAGAAAGTTTGAGGATAAATCTCGCTTCAATAATTACAACCGACCTGTCTTAACTACAGCCTCGGAAACAACCAGCACTAAGTTATACAATTATTGTAAGAAATCGATGCACATATTACCTGCCTGTCGTCTGTTTAAAAGGGCTATGAGAAAAGATCGATGGAGGTATGTAAAATCGAAGGGCTTATGTTATTGCTGCCTACTAGATAGACATGATCAGACATCTTGTCCGGCGGCCTTATGCGACATAGACGGCTGCGGACTGGCATATCATCGTTTGCTTCATTTTAAAAAGCCTAATGCACCTTATATACAAATGCCTGACCAGGAGCGAGAAGAGGAGACGTCACCTGTATTGGGGCCGTTGTCACGAAATGAGACTGTGGCTCATGTCATGGCTCCGAACCCGAACAACGCGCTTCGACAGCAGGGCGCGCTCGCGCCGTGCAATGCGGGCGCGCACACACTGGGCAGCGACGCCGCCTCCTCTAGTGGCGGTCATACTAGCGGCAGTGAAGTGCTAGTAAAAGTGGTAAAAGTGAATATATGTGGCCCAAGTGGCAGTGTAACGACTTACGCGTTGTTAGATGATGGTGCATCTGTTTCGATGATCGATAAAAATCTAATTAAGGAATTAGGTCTATTACCTACTCAATCTAACCCTGTAAAATTTATTGATGCTTTTGGTATTGAAGTATATCAGTCTGATGCTCCTAAAATATGTACAAAAATTTCTGGCTTTTTCGAAAATGAATTTTATGATGTAACATTTCGACAGGTAGATAAATTAAAGTTACCTCAGCAAAACATGTCTGTAATCGATAATTTAAACTGTAAATACTTGTTACATGTAAAAGATTTTGTATGTAAACAATATGTGGTGCCTCGCTTACTGATAGGGCAAGATAATTATTTTCTATTAGCGCCTTTAGAAGTACTGCATGGCAACAAACAAAAGCTATACGCTACTAGATGCCGACTAGGATGGTCCATTCATGGTTGCTACGATCTTACTCACTCCTCCGTGAACGGGCACATATTACATCTTGCACATTCCGAGCATCAGGAACAGGTAACCAATATAGATGAATTAAATGATATAGTTAAAAAATCGTTTGAATTGGATTCCATTGGAGTTTCGGTTTTAAGACGCGAAAATACGGCACATCTGAGAGCGGTACGTATACTTGACGAGACAGCGCGCCACATCGGTAATCAATGGGAGGTTGGCTTACCTTTCGTTAAGGACGAGTTTTCCATGCTGGACACATATGACTACACGCACTACAGACTACAAAGTATGTTAAAAAAATTTAAATCAGACAGTGATTACGCGGAAAGATATCGAAACGAGATGAAAAAGCTCTTCGAACACGGCTACGCGCGGGAACTTAAAGAAAATGAATTCTCGACTGCTGGCCACGTTTGGTATCTGTCATACTTTGGGGTTCAGAACCCTAACAAGCCCGGAAAACTAAGGCTAGTATTTGACTGTGCGGGAAAGGTGAAAGGTGTTTGCCTAAATGATTACTTACTCACGGGTCCCGATTTGTATAATTCTTTATTAGGTATTATGTTAAGATTACGTGAGCACAAAATTGTTTTAATAGGCGATATTAAAGATTTTTTTGTCCAAATTAAAATTCGTTCTGAAGATCAACACGTATTTCGATTTCTTTGGCAAGAAAGTGCAGAGGCGCCCTTAAAAAAAATGTGTTATGCAAAGTTTATTATTCGGCGCCACTTGTTCACCATTCATCGCACAATTTATAAAAAATAAAAATGCTGCAAAATATCAGGATTTATATCCCGAAGCCGTCGATGTAATTATTAATAATCATTATATGGACGATTGTTTACATTCATGCGACTCGGAAAGTAAGGCGATTCAATTGGTGCAACAAATAACAGCTATACATAAGGCAGGTGGGTTCGAGATAACGCGTTGGACGAGCAATAGCAAACAGGTTTTGCAATCAATCCCCTCCGATGCGCTCGCGCCTACTGCTTTGGAATTCAAACATGGAGCTACGAATATAACTGAGCGCACTCTACGGATGTGACATTGAGTGAAAAAAATCGATTAATAAAAAATCGATTTTTTGCTTTGTGATAATAATCGATTTAGGAAAAATCGATTTCTTTATAAAAAAATAATCGATTTTTGCGAAAAAAAATTTTATTCGAAAAATACTCTTCTGGTTTTAGAAATAAACTACAGAACAATTTTTTTACATATAACTTTGAACAATAAAAAACTAAAAATAATTACTGCCACAAATGTTCAGTGCCATTTAACAATTTATTACAACCAAAATAAACTGAAACCATAAATTAAACTAAGTTTTACGGATTTTATCGCGTTTAATTTAACTTTTTATTTCCCGACATTTCAGGTGCTTTACAGCACGCATGGTCACAGAGGGGACTGAGGTTTGACGTCCCTATGTCATAGTTGAACCACAAATCCTCGCAAAAAAACACCGATTCCTACCAAGGATGATTCGCTAGGCTATCGAAATTAAAAAAACATCCTAATTTCAATAGAGAAGATGGATGGGTGCTGCCATCTGCTTGACTGTGAGACTTCAAGATACTGTAAGCTCATTCTGCGTAGATCGGACCAAAAATTAATATTCAGAAACTGAATTTAGACAGGCTAACTATGACATCTGGACGTCAAAGACCTCAATTCCCACCGTGAGCATGGGTGCTGTGAAGCACCCGAAACGTCAGGAATTAAAAAGTTGAATTAAGCGTGATCAAATCCGTAAAAATTAATTTCATTTAACGTGTAGTCTTCACGTAAATATAAGAAATTATTAAGAAACCATAATTTTAGTAAACGATAGTTTTTTTTAAACTAAGTTTGAACAAACAAAAAGTCTAAATATCATAATGCCACTAATGTTCAGTATCATTTACATTGGATTAGAATGAAAATAAAATAAAAATATAATTATAAATAATCCGACGACAACCTTTTGATCTCAAAACTAAAATAAAAGACAAATCTTTTTTTACACTAGTGTAAACAAAAAAAGCAAAAAGAAATATTGCCCTGAATTTTCAGTTAAAGACTTTAAAAACAATCATTTCACCAAAATTCTTCTTCGTCTCTTTCCCAAAATACGGTTTCGTTTTTTCCTGACAATATTTTCCGCTTTCAAAAATAATCTTTCGGCTGGCGCGGAACTGGCCATCACTGAGAGATGTTTAAAAGCCAATTCGGTTAGTTTAGGGAAAGTTCCTTCAGAGCTTCTCCATATATTGAGGGCATCTGCCTTAAGATTTGATAGTGGTTCCGCAATATATAGATCCAATTCAGTATTTTTGCCTATTGACGTGTTGGCCGCTATCATTTTTTCATTATAAAATACTTCTGTCAGTCACTTTTACGCGTTTCACAAGACATTTTTATTGTTTATATATAATTGTTTACACTAACCAAAGAAAGAAAGAAAACCACAGAATACTTTTACTCCTAGCGGAGGAAGAAACCTGTTGAAAACATACGAAAAGCGAAACTGTTTTACATACATAGAGATACATAAAGGTGGCGCCGTCTTTTGATTGACTTATTCATGTTATTGAACTTACTTCACGTTTTTACATCCATCGCACAGATGACTCTGATTACAAAAATCGATTGAAACGCGTAATTTACATAAAAATCGATTTATTAAAAATCGATTTTTATTATAAAAAAAATCGACTTCGAAAAATCGATTATAACAAAAAAATAATCGATTAATATAAAAATCGATTATTTTTTTGTTCACAACCCTAGCGCACTCTCGGTTTGATGTGGTATCCGAACGATGATACGTTTGGATTTAAAATTACTCTCAATAGAATTTCACCAGATGTTATGAATAGAACCGCCTACAAAAGCGCAAATGTTAAGCATTATTATGTCAGTATATGATTTACACGGTTTTCTTTTGCCTTTTATAATTAAAGGAAAAATTATATTTCAGAACGTACATCGTAGCGGAGTCGAGTGGAATTGCCGCATACAACCCGAAGAGCGTGCTTTGTGGATCAGTTGGTTAAACGATTTACGAAGCATAAATACACTTCGTATTTCACGGCACTACTACAGTGCACATGAATGGGTTGCATGCTACTCGGACGCTGAATGGAAAAATGTACGTAACTTGTCGACTGATAACCATATCTATGATCGCCACATTGTTGATAAACAAATGCATATTTTTTGTGACGCCTCTTCAAAAGCGTATGCAGCTGTTATTTATTTGCGGTTTACACGTTCGGATGGCCGTGTACTAGTTTGTTTTGTAGCTAGTAAAAGCAGAGTAAGTCCATTACGTCCGGTGTCTATTCCAAGGCTTGAACTCCAAGCTGCACTGTTAGCAGCGCGACTCGCTGCTACTGTACAGCACGAGCACAAAGATACACAGTTCGGGAAGCGGTACTTCTGGACGGACTCAAGTACTGTGCTACATTGGATCCGAAGTGATCCACGCAATTATAAACCTTATGTGGCTCACCGTTTAGGTGAGATAGACGAATTGACGAAGTCGAGTGAATGGCGTCACGTTCCCACTGGCTTTGACACGGCGGATATAGCTACGCGCGAAGATGCTTCTCCGCTTGTTTACTCTAGTGACTGGTTTCAAGGCCCTTCTTTTTTGCGCCGCACGGAAGACCAGTGGCCCGAGGACCTTAAGCGTATCAGAGCTCTAGAGGAAGCGATATGTGAGGAACGGTCAGTGCATGTGGTCGTTGAACACGACACCTCAAATTTATCTTTGCCTAACGAAGATAATATCTCGAGTTGGACCACTCTTGTGCGCGCCACGGCCAGAGTCTTGCTATTCATTAGAAGATGTCAGCGTAAAGCTTGTGAACTTGACGTTCTTCTAATGAAGGAGGCAGAGAACCTATTAATAAAAAAGTGTCAACTTGACAGTTTTAGCGCAGAACTGTTATGCTTAAAACAAAATAAGCATCTGCCGTCGAACAGCCGTTTACTGCAGGTGTCACCTTATGTCGACGACTTAGGCATTTTGCGGGTGAGCGGTCGTATTGACAAGGTAGTGGGTGTTGAGTACAACACTTGCAGGCTTGCTATTTTAGACGGTCGACATAGGATTACTCGCTTGCTAGTGGAACACTACCACAGGCAAGCATTTCATAGTGCAAATGAGCTTGTCGTAAATAATTTATGGCAACATTATTGGATTTTAAAGCTTAGACCTACCGTTCGCACTGTGGTGTCCCGTTGTTTATTTTGCCGCTATAGGTGCGCTATGCCCCAGCCACAACGTATGGCTGACCTGCCCGCCGCTAGACTACAACACAATAGGCGGCCTTTCAGCTACTCCGGTGTTGACTTCTTCGGTCCCCTCGAAGTAACCGTCGGACGCAGAAGACATAAAAGGTATGGAATGCTCTTTACTTGCCTCACAGTCCGTGCGATCCATATCGAGGTAACTGAGGACCTTACTTCCACAATAATGGCATTAAGACGCATGGCAGCTCGTCGTGGTATGCTTCTAGTAATTATGTCCGATAACGGCACGAACGTTACCTTTTCAGAATTACTACTACCCCATATCATTCCGTGAGTATGGTAAGAGGCAGCAGAGGGAAACAAATCAGGCAATGGGCAGTAGCGTCTTCCTAACAACGAATAAAAATAAAAAAACTGCGGTTGCCAACCCGCTTGCCAAGCAAATATGGCATATATCCCCCTATGAGACAATCCATGAGAGAGGCCTAAATTCAGCAGTGGACTTTAAGAGGCTGTAACGGTAACGGTAACGTGACCAACTTCAAAAAGGAGGAGGCAACGTATCTGTATTTTGATTATTAATTGAAGATAGATGTAGATGTCTATGGACAACAACATCCACGCACCATCAGGTGGACTATGCGCTCATTTATCACCCTTATTCTATAAATAAAATCCAAGGCGTATTGACGATCGCACAATACCAGACGTCTCGTCGCCGTCGTAGAGATGACTACGAGAAATTCCAGAAGCATCTTATGGCTTCCAATACGTGAAGATGGATCTATTGCATTACAGTCTACAAAAGTCCACTGCTCGATATTTGCCTCCACATATATTGCTTCATTGGGCCGCTTGGCAGGCGAGCTAATAACCGCAGTTGTTTAATATTTTGAGTTGTTGTCAGGAAGATGCTGCTGCCCATCTCCTGTTGCTGCTTCCCTCTGTCGATACGACACCCACGGGACGATATGGAGTATTGGATATTCTTACACCGCCATTTTCACAGTTTTATACCCAGTTTACGCCAGACATAAAATATCCAGACCGGCGATATGCAACAGGGTTAAAGTGTGAGACGTTGGTCCTGCAGTCAGCCATTCATCTGCCGAGGATGACGTTTAAAGCAAATCCTTTCTACAAAAACAGCTTGATATTTTTACTAAGATTTTTACTGTATAACAAATAAACGATTACAATATATTCTTCCAGCATGAGAAATACCTAGAAGTACGTAGTGCGTAGTAGTAGAGTAGCACGTAGCTTGTGAGCCAAAATAAAGTTATTCTTTTTTTTTATTACAATAATAATGTAATGTGCATTACATTTATAGGTAGGTACTACACTAAATATCAGGTAGTAGTACAAGAAATAACGAGCTCGGCAATTTATTTACACATGTAACAAAAACCATGATGTGATTCCCGTTAATTGCGTTATCAAAATCAATATTCAAACGTATAGAAATATCTTTAACTTAGAAAACTTAACCATCAAAATATCAAAATAAAGTTTTAATTATAAATTGCATGTGAGTTTGTTACCTCTGCTTTGGGAGTAAAAGTAATCGTAACATTTTCTTAATATAGAACATTGTAATGTCAAAGGCCCCGCTATACAGCGCTTTACCGATGCGCGTGTAAGTCACTTCAAAAGTGAATAATATTTTTTACAAGATTGAATTTAGTAAGTTACGTATTGTAAACACTAAAACCCCTTTAATAACGACCAAACAAATTTACTGACAGAAATGCACTAGTAACACTGCAATAAGTCTCGCAATGATAACCCTTAAAACTTTTCACGGTCTAATGTCAAATTAAAAAAAATATCAAAGATAATACTTTGTGTTAAGTCACTGTCAAATGCGTTTCGTTTCACAATACTTTTGTTTTATTTGAATTTTTATGGAACCCTCCGTGGCATTAAAATAATTACGGCCAGTTTAGGTGGCACACACGTTTTATATTGTCCATTTTATTATGCTTTTTATCGGATATCTGTCAGCCTTTTTTATTTTCGAACAAGGGAAGGATATAGATATTATGGACTTTGACAAGTCAGGGGTCAGCAGATCGCTGTAAAATTGTTAGTAGGCGGGAAATTATTCAAGTTAGTGATGACTCCACTGAAATAACTTCATTTTTCAGTACTACTGTTAATCATAATAATAATAATACGTACGGCGTAGGCACCAATTGATTATTATTATTATGGGGTCGCCACTTCCCTAGAAGTCGCCCGCTGACGTAACAGTTAAGTGACAAAACTGCTACGTCGGCGCAATCAGTCAGCACCTTGCCAAGCGGTGTTAGCGCCGTGCCTCGGCAAAATTGAGGGTACAAAGGCCCGTTTGTGCATATGGCTCCATCATGAAACGGCGCCGGGTCTGGGCGTCTCCAGTTAACTGACGCCCAATTTATGGATGATGGAAAGAATTGACCGCGTATAGGGCCGCTGCCTGGGGGTCGCCGGGGCGCGTCTGGAGCTGGTGCTGGACGCGACAGCATGCAGGCCGCGAGCCGAGCGCGAGGTGCTACACGACCACCTAGTAGCCCCTCGCATCAGTCATCCCCACCAGATGGCTCGGTGTCGGCAGGGTCCTCTCGGACTCGGCAAGCGGCACCCGCCGCTGGTGGAGTACGCCGCATGCGTTGGACGAAGGAAATGAATACAAACGTATTGCGGGCGTATTTTAGGGCGAAAGGGGAAGAAATTGGAGGTTTTGCGTAGCGGACTAGGATGCATGGCGTTTGCTGGGACAAATATCAGTTTGTCCCAGCCGGATATAACGCAAAAACTGACGGAGCGCATAGACGACCTGAAGCAGAGAATGACTGCGTGGGGGAAGCGGATTCGGCGATATACCGAGAGGTCGACACGGTTCAACCAGAATCGTCTCTTCCAGAGTGATCAGAAGAGGCTCTATGAATCATTGGAGCGACAAATGGTACGTGGAACGGGCCTAGCACCGAATCAGGCCGACACTATCGCATTCTGGCGCGGCCTGTGGTCAGAGCCCGTAAACCACAGCGAGGACCCTTGGACGGAAGTTGTGGCGAGTCAGTATCCGAATATTACGCCCATAGACCCCGTCATCATAACGCCGGATGACGTAGTTGAGGCGGTCCGTAGGGCCCCGAACTGGAAAAGTCCGGGACTCGACGGACTGCATCACTACTGGCTGAAGGGGTTCGTGGTGTGTCACGCTGTGCTCGCCCGACAGTTTCAAGAGGCTCTCGACCAAAAGTTATTCCCGAGCCTCTTCACTACTGGGATCACTCATTTGGTTCCTAAAGACCGGGATTCCACAGACCCGAGCAAATACCGCCCCATAACATGTCTATCTACCATATACAAGACACTTACATCCATTTTGAGCGCGAGAATCACTCGTCACCTGAACTCAAATCAGGTGATGTCGCGCGCTCAAAATGGATGTCGGGGCGGTGGTCGTGGAACCAAGAAACCACTCCTCATTGACGCGGTCATTGGCAAGGTGGTTAAACGCAACCGTCGGAATCTCTCCGCCGCCTGGATAGACTACAAAAAGGCTTTCGACTCGATGCATCATACATGGCTTAAGAGGGTCCTCGAGCTGTACAAGGTTGAATGTACGGTTCGAGACTTCCTCGGTCTCGGATCGTACTCCAATGTATGGGACAGTGGAGTACGATCCTTTGTCATCTAGGCCAGCGGATGACGGCTGCGGAGAACCACATAAGGATAAGAAGGGGTATCTTCCAGGGCGATTGTTTGAGTCCAATCTGGTTCTGCCTCTCTCTGAACCCTCTCAGTACCTTACTGGAGGGCTCCGGGAGGGGATTTCAGCTTCGGGAAGGAGGTACAAAAGTGACCCACCTTTTCTACATGGATGATCTCAAGTTATTCGCCTCCAGTCGCTCCCATCATATGGAATTGCTAAACATCACGTGTGATTTTAGCAATTCTATTGGAATGGAGCTGGGGACGGATAAGGGTGCGATTCTCCATGTTGAAAGGGGAAGGGTTGCTAACTCTGAGGGCATAGACTTATCTATGCCCGTCAACATAAAGACCCTTTCCGAGGCTGAAACATACCGATACCTGGGTGTTACAAACGACGAAGGGAGCCACCGCCCCGTCGCCCCTTCATACCCCGTTGCGCCCCGCGCACCCCGCACACCAGCAGCTGATCACGCGATGTCGCTGACCAATCAGCGCGCGGCATCGCCTCACGACGCTACTCACATACTGAGACGCTCTCTTGCGAGATATAAGAAGGGCGTTTTGGTCTGTGAGCTGTTCATTTCGGAAGCGGCACTCGAAGACAACAGCAAGAGAAGAAGCATCAAGAGAAATCAAGAGATACTCCATTGAAGATTGAAGAGTGAAGACTCCCCTCTCTGTATATAGTTTATTAGTGCCGCATTTGTAAATATTTGAATACAGTATAGTCTACAGTACCATCTTTCCTTTAAGCAGTCCCTAGCGTAGTAATTAGTCAGTCAACCAGTTTTATACATTAAATTCATACAGTCCACTACAGTCCCTAATATTCTTGGTCCTTCGCCGCCGGATAAGAAGCCAGAAGCATTACAGACCCTAATACTGGGTGTGTCACAGAACATCGGTGTAGATGAGGCGGGTATGAAACAGTCAGTTTGCAATGTGTTTTATGCACGCTTGACCAAAGTGCTTAACAGCTTTTTATCCGGTGTGAATAAGACGCACGCATATAACGGTTGGATCATGCCTGTTCTCATGTATACCTTTGGCATGCTCAGGTGAACTCAGACCGAACTGAACGCTCTGGACAGAAAAGTCCGCACTATAATGACGTCCCACAGGATGCATCATCCGAAATCGTCAGTAATGAGGCTGTACTTGCCGCGGAAACATGGTGGGCGCGGCTTTTTAAGCGCGCTTACCATGCATAATTGCGAAGTGTGCAGCCTCCGTAATTACTTTCTGACGAGAGCGGATGATCCATACTATAGGGACGTTATTTCTTGTGATAAAAGACTTACCCCTCTATCCTTAGCCAACGAGCAATGGCAAGACCCGGCAGTACAGAGCATTTCCGACCGAGAGACCGTATGGAAGGAGAAGGAGTTCCACGGGAGGTTCTACAAGGCCCTACATGAGCCTTTCGTAGACACAGTCGCCTCCCTCCACGGCTACGTTTTGGTGACCTCTTTGGGGAAACCGAGGGTTTTGTCTGTGCGATACAGGATCAGGTTATTAAGACCAACAATTATCGGAGATACATCCTAAAGGATGGCACCGTCGACGTCTGTCGAGCTTGTCACCATCCCGGTGATTCACTTAGGCATATCATCGCCGGTTGTTCGGCGCTTTCTAACTCAAGTTTTTACACAGGCACAACTTAGTAGCCAGGATTCTACACCAGGAGCTCGCTCTGAAATACGATCTCGTGGATCGGAAACTGCCGTATTATAAGTACTTGCCAGGCTCTACTGGGACCGGGCCATCATCACAGACAGGACTATTCTTGCGAATAAGCCTGATATTGTGCTGATGGACCGGGCACAGTCAAGGACATTTTTGGTCGACATTACCATTCCTTATGACGAGAACCTCGTGAAAGCCGAAACAGATAAGCTGACTAAATATCTGGACCTGGCTCACGAGGTGACCGACATGTGGGGTGGATTGCCGGCCGAAATTATACCTATAGTCGTCTCTGCGAATGGGTTAATTCCAGTCAGCCTCTCGGGTCATCTGAGGCGACTGGGACTCCGTGACGGACCGCTCCAAGCTCAAATGCAGAAGGCGGTGCTCCTCGATGCCGCCCGCACCGTCCGCCGGTTTCTTTTCCTTTCCCCCTAACCCTCGGCCGTCTGGTCTCCTCTGCCGAGGGCTTCCATCTGGTTGGGTTTTTATATATTTATGTATTTTTATGTATTTATTTTATTTTATTGATATTTATGTACGTTTACCATGTTTATTTACAATTATATATTTATATTGCCCAACCAGAAGAGAAAACTTTATAGATACCCCATAATAATAATCATAAATATTTATTTGCAAGAATCACGGTATAAAAATGTTAGAATTTATATAGTGGAGACCTAATGGAGACGTGTTTCGCTAACAATAGCATAGCAATTATAATTTTAAAATATTTAGTATATACTGGCAGTATTAATAATTATTTAAATCAAAAAACATAATCTTAATAATTATCAAAAAAAATCTTTTAAGACATAAAAACATTTAATATTTAACCAATTATACAAAAGTTTCTTATATAATGTTTCGCTTAATAATTTACATTCTTTAATTATTTTACTTTTACAAATAATGATTTATTTTTAAAAACAACAACGACAACTTTGTAAGTGTATGTTAATGTTTAGCGGTAAAGAAACTTGCAGGATGGGCAAATCTAAATATCCAAGAACGTTGTATATAGGTAATTTTAGATCCCATTACCTAAGTAACTGCTATGATGCACGGCGCCGGTTCAACCTCGAAAGTTGTTGGTACCGAACTTGGGGACTATGGATATCATTAATTTATAAAAAAAAGTTATATCCTTTTATTTATCTAGATTACCAATTAAATGACTTTCAACTTTTTGGGGTGAATACTTCTTTAGAATCATTGTGATTTGAAACTGGATGAAACGAAGAAGCGACACTAAGAAGAGACAAACTTATAGGGGTACATTTATAGGATTTAGCCTGCGAGAGAATGAGATAGAATACAGAATACAGTGTTTCCTACGGTGTTTCACTTCTACTACGTAAACTATTATTTATTCTGTGCTTCTACCGTGTGTGAACAGGTTTTTTTCTTGCGTTTGTCCTTCACTGTTTTATTTTTTACCACTGTCCCAGAATTAGGGTAATATTTTTCGAGTGTATTTATGTCTATTTGCTTAGCATGCTCTGTACCCTAAACGGCTTGATGAATTTTACCACAGAACAAATACAAAGAGAAGGTGTTATAATTAGATTTCACTATGTAACAACGCGTGATAATTTGCGGGGTGAGGGGTTGTTAAGCCCCGCCCACTTAACTATTTTCCATCTACCGATAAATGGTAAAACTACTCGCATCGTTCCATATCGATGTTGCTATGTAGTTTAGCTACCTTCACGATAAATGGCGGCCTGTTCACAAAATGATTATAAAAACTATATATGTTGTTTACGCCCGAACGCTGATTTCGGGATTGACGTCAGAGGGCGCTCGGCTCGGCGCCATACCGGTTTTGACGTTCGGTCGAGCGATGTGTCGAGGGCGCGCTAGCGCACCAGTCGTCTGCCAGCTGTGCTAACGTCAGCACGCTGTCAATTTTTGTGCGGGAACGCGGAATAGTTTAGGCGTCTAGTAAATATACTGTCTAGGATTCGTAACGCGCATTCCTTGTTGGATAGCCTTTCCCGGGACTTATTGGGTCCGACTCAGAATCTGTATAAGTGCATTAGACAATATTAGCTAGGGCGGCCTTTGATATTCTAGAAATAACTGTTGCCACGCGAAACGGTAGTGACCTTTGATCCAGACACTTCGTGTTCGTTTTGTGTGTTAAGCTTTATAACAAACGAGAGTTAGTGGCTTCTGTAAGTTAGTTAATCGTACGATAGAGTTAATGGACTGTCATCGTGACGAACGAAGAAAGTGACTGTGGACGGCGCCGCGGAAGATTACCTCAATTTGGAGCGGTGCTGACGTCTGGGCTGCTGCCGACGGCAAAGGTCTAATAAGGTCAATCACCACCAGTCACACCCAGATACACATCACAGCACCTTATTTCCCTTGCACCAAACAACCACATGCGACCTGACCGAATCCTGAGGGACCAGTCGCCTTGGATATAGGTAAGTAAGCTCCGTTTAATATTCTCCCTGTTGAATGGCAGTAGTATAGAACACTCCCCCTTATTGTTTATTGTAATTAGAGAAATTCCACGCGGCCATATTGAGGCCCGACCTACGTCTGTTCGTTGAAACTCTGCTGAATGGGCCCCAGAGGATTTGAACTTTTGGAGGAGCAGCCGTAAGCCGTAACAAACTGGTAGCAGAGCGTGGTTCCGGGTTCGATTCCCCGGTCGATCCCGACCATAGTGTTTGATAAAAATTAAACAATTTTGGTGGCAGGGAGCGTTTGTTTGATTGGTTTAATTTGTGTCTACAATCACGCCCGGCCGTAATACGTAAAATTAAAATTCTTTTCCTTTGTTGCTTTGTTGCTTGCCTTTTTTTGTTGTTAGTGGGTAATTGCGATTGCCACGCCCTAGGTTGCGCAAGCGGGAGTTTTTCTAGAGGTATACGTCATGTAGGTAGATGGTTATTATCACGTAATCGGTTAATTATCGTTGTCGGATAGTTGTAGTGGATTACTTACCGAAGGGTCGATTTCCGAGCCAGGCATTTTTTGTTGATCGACCGTGATGTGTATCTTCGTTTGTATTGTAATTTGTATTTGAACTAAAGAGTAGTAATTTGTATTTACGCAATCTGAATTTAACTTGATTTGATCGCACTAGTATTGGTTATTTGTTAATTTGATTTGTGTCTTTTCTTTTGTGCTAACTTGTATTTGGTTTGATAAGTAGTAATTCGTATTTGTGTAATTTCTATTCAACTCGATTTGATAGGAACTGCATTTGTTAACTGTAAATTTTTTGTTGTATTTGTTATTTGTTATCTTTGTAATTTGTGCTCGAGCCGCGTCGTAATTTGTATTTAGTAGTGATGTCATCGCCCAAGCTACTAATCCGTTGCCTGCGGACTGAGTTACGTTGGGCCACAAGCGCCCATGCTTTGATAAGTCGACCGGATAGGGTCCATAACTTGATGAAGCGGTTCGAGCAGGTGGATGCTCGAAGGGCCGCAGTGGAGGAGGCTTACGCTGAGCTCGAGGATTCGGATGTGGAAAAGGGAGTCCTGGGCTCCTGCTTCGCGGACTACGAGCAGTTCTTTTCGCTCACGGACGAGTTGATCGAGGCTGAAGGCAGGTATGCCGAGGAGGCGCGCGAAGCTCGGATGAGTGGCCTGCCCGAGTCCTCTCGCAAGCAGCTTCAGCCGGAGCTGTTGGGACTACTCCCAACTCTGGACCTGCCAAGGTTCTCCGGGGTCCTTTCCGAATGGCTGACCTTCGTTGGTCTTTTCGACAGCCTGGTGGACGCTCGGAGTGACTTGACCCCGAGCCAAAAGATGGCGTACCTCCTGGCCTCACTGGAGGGGGAGGCCCTGGGCGTCGTCGGCCACTTGAGATTGTCGGACGACGCCTACCAGACTGCTCGGGACCTCCTAGCCAGAAGATACGCCAACGTCCGGCGAATTGCGGACGAACATGTTAAGCAGCTTCTAAACCTCCCGCTGCTTAGTGACCGGGCCAGACTACGACCGGACCTGTTGGATCCAGTCTTGGTGGCCTGTAATACGTTGAGGTGGCTGGATTTACCAGTGGGCTAATGGGCTTTTTTGTTGCTCCGCATCGTGCTGTCCCGCCTACCTCTCAACCTTCGAATACATTTTGAGGAGAGGTACGGCGGGGACGAGGCCTCCTATATTCCGCCCTTCTATGACCTGCTGCGGTTTTTGGAGGAGCAGTGCAGGCAGATCGAGAACGCGACGGGCACCGTTGACGACTTACGAGCCGTGCCCAGTGAGAGGCTGAATCCGCCAGGCAAGTCGTCGTCAACCCCTCCCCCCTGCTCCTATTGTCGAGCATCTAATCACCGGGTAACGTCGTGCCTGAAATAATTAGGTAAGCCGATTCCGGCGAGGCGAACTATCGCCAAGGAGCGCCGCTGGTGCTGCTCATGTTTGGAAGGGCACCTCCAGCGAGACTGTCCGCATCGGCGGCCCTGTCTGCATTGCCAGGGCAATCACCATGCAGTTTTGTGCCTGGGTGCGAACGGCGTCTCCTTTCGGGGCTCTGCCAGGCCCTCGACCCCCACGGGCGGGGGCGCTCAGCCACGCCCTCTGACGGGCGACTCTCGGCACCCGCCGGCTAGCCACCAGGCCCCTAGGTTTGAAAAGGGTCCCTCCCCCGACCAGTCGGGGGGTAATTCCCCCAGGGGCGGGGGTGTCATCACCCCCCCTCAGCGTGTGGAGAGGAACTTCATGGCCACTCATCGGTCCGCTGGACCCTTCTCACTCCCGTTAGCTGAGTGGCCGCGACTGGTGTACCACTGTTCCCCATTTGATGGAGGCGGCCCTGGCTAGCTGCCGCCTTAGCTCCTACCACGGCCGTCTCCACTGAGCCTTAAGCCGTCAACAGTCCACTTGTCAAAATGTTCTGTTGCCGACGGCCTCAGTGAAGGCGTACAACCCGAGTGGCGACTGTTAGCGGTTTGCGCTCTATTGGTATTGGGTTCACGCCGTCTGACCTCCACTTGGTGGTGGGAAGATTAGGGCCCCCCTGGAGCGTTGAATCACGATGTCAAGGGGTATTAGATTTGTTTTGGTCGAGCACTTAGTTAAAAATTCTTTAAATTAAAATTGCTTTTGGGTTTTCCACGAAATTTTCATATTTGTAGCGGTTGTGGTTAAAAGAATTGAATTTAATCTACTCCTTTTGAATGCTTGTGCGTATGCTTTATAATTGTATTTGATTGCTGCGTCTGTTTGCTGAAAGGAAAGTCTGAATTCATTTGAAATTTACGCGCTATTTGGAAAATCATGTATATGTAGGAAGTATAGTGGGTATAGTACAGAGACTGATTTTGTAGTTAGGAATAATAATTAATTCGTTTACACGAATTAATTATCCAACGAGTCGAGGATAAACTAGTAACGCAATACGACAAGCGCACCGTTCTACGTCAGAGCCAAGACTGTCCTAACGACGGCCGCTCTGTCCGTTTTATACAAGCAAGACGGGTGGCAACGCAGGTGCAATGCTGCAGGTGTGCGGTACACGTGTCGTTTACAAGAATTCTGTCTAGCCAGACCGACGCCACCGCACCTACAACGGTGCAGGTGCCGTCACGGCCATACTGACATGCGTGCGTCCTCGCACGCGCTCCATCACAATTTTAGTTATCTGTAGACAAAAAAACATCGTTCGACTATCCTGACATAACAGCGTCTGGTCCGGTCTATATTGACCCTTCAGACTTGGGTGACAGTCTGTTTTGTTCCGGCAGTAAGCCCTACAAAACTTTAATCATCTTTATGTTTGATTGGAATGATTAGTCTGTAGCTTTTTCTATTTTCTCTTTTTTTTTTTCGAGTACTGTTTTCGCTAGTCCGGAATCACTATTCCCTATAGCTATATCACTGGACCGGCACAAATCCCTGCAATGATTGTAAGAACTATTCTTTTTTCTTAATCTCTTTTTTTTAGTACTATTTATGCTAGTCCGGAATCACTATTCCCTGTAGCTATATCATTGGACCGGCAAACGCCCTGCAATGACAGTAAGAACCACATTTTTTTCTTACTCTCTTTTTTTTTTCAATTCAGTATAGAACAGTTACAGACCAACCATACCGCAAACATGTCCCCGTCACAATCACACAAAAGTGTATCGTGAGGGACGTAGTGACACGATAACACCTAAGTATGTAAACCAACAGCAACTCTACACATATCCCAGTGCAGCACAGATCAGCCTCCCTGCAACTTCATGTTCCTTTCCTGCTCCAGAATAATTACTTCGTTAGAGCGTTGCAATGTCTCTAGTATTTTCTAGATGCACAGACACGGCTACCTCTGACTGTCGCACGTCCTCGTGCGGTTGACAGTGAACAGCATACGGTCTATCAGTTATCACCACCTGCTAACAGATATTAACTCTTGTTAAATATTACAACGGTCGTCCTTCCCAGACTTCATTTAAGTCATGGACGCGCCGATATGGCTACCTCCAGGCAAACGCACTCAAACTTTCCGTTCTGCTGCGTTCGTGCCACATTCGCGCTAGCGAGCCGTCGCGCCGTACTGGCGCTAGCGAATCGTCGCACTGCTTTGCAAAATTAAAAATTAAGAGAAATGGAGATAAATGTATTGCGAACCATGGAATTCCGAGATTCTCTTAAGAAACGGCAACTGTATGCCATTTGAAAACATTGCAAAAAAGGGAAACTATGTGTAGAGACAAATACTACAACATATTTCAAAGGGAAGGAGGCAACCGCGCAAAATCTACGAAAGCCGTCCAAGCCTCAGACGTCCATTTACAGCGCCAAAGCACCATTTGTTCGGCGGCCGATTGAATTGCCTTGCCGTAAGATCAGCCGATAAGTTACCGACTGTAGCGGTGTAGGCTCAAATTTACTAGCGCTCGGCCGTTCCTGACCATGTTCGATTAGCCGTCACAACATCTTCCTCATTGATCATTGATGTAGAGATTTCTACGAATCTCTCGACATCAAACCCCAATCTTGTCGACCACACAGTATTCGGAGCAAACTACAACACTGATCAACACATTAGAACACAAAAATGTTACTTATTATTTTCAATTCCTAGCATGTTAAAGTTAATCCTTTATTTTGGTACATCGCTTAAACGTTTTGAATTTCAAAATATAACAGATGATAATCATGTTTTGCATGAACTATCAAATTACAACAAAACTTGAATAAGTTAATTTTTCATTCAATGCAAACGATGACTCGTCTAGAAAGCCTCCGACATTTCTTCCATTTGTTAACATATTTAGGTACGTCAAAAATAATGAAAATATTTGAGGGTACTTTTAATACAAATCGAACAAAAGGATTTATCTTTTGGCTTAAATAATTTCACATTATCTTTTCTCTACACTTTAATGATACGACAATATCGTAAGTAGGACAGCAAATTTCATTACGGTATTTAACATAAAAAGAGATACATCAATGCGAAATGCATTATAGCCTTTACAAATGTAATAATTCTCATACTATTCGAAGATTATATGTGGGCAATAAGGGGGACTTTATCCCACTTCTGATGTAGGAAGTATAGTGGGTATAGTACAGAGACTGATTTTGTAGTTAGGAATAATAATTAATTCGTTTACACGAATTAATTATCCAACGAGTCGAGGATAAACTAGTAACGCAATACGACAAGCGCACCGTTCCACGTCAGAGCCAAGACTGTCCTAACGACGGCCGCTCCGTCCGTTTTATACAAGCAGGACGGGTGGCAACGCAGGTGCAATGCCGCAGCTGTGCGGTACACGTGTCGTTTACAAGAATTCTGTCTAGCCAGACCGACGCCACCGCACCTACAACGGTGCAGGTGCCGTCATATATGTTTTGTGATAGTGTTTAATCATTTTGCTTTGTGAAAAGGAAGGCTGAAATTAGATAATCCTATTTGTGCCGAAGGGAATAAAAGTCAATTCTCCTTTGGTTTACATTTTGTTGGCACTGTCTAAGTTATTTAAATGAGAAATAGGGCTTTGAATAAAACTATTTTTACGGATTTTATCGCGTTTAATTAACTTATTTTATATTCCCGACGTTTCGGTTGCTTTCCAGCAACCGTGGTCACGGGGGACTGAGGTGATTGACGTCCCGATGTCAAAGTTAACCCGGAGTACCTTCAGCTTTTTAATTATTAATTTTGGTCCGATCTACGCAGAATGGACTAACTGTGTCTTGAAGTCTTGCAGTGGTATGCTTGGGTTTAGTTTTAATTTTATGAATTACAGGATCCCAAGCAGGTGGTAGGACCCAGCCTCCCTCTCTATTGAAATTAGGATGTTTTTTAATTTCAATAGCCTCACGTATCATCCTTGGCAGGAATCGATGTTCTTTCGCGAGGACTTGTGGTTTATCAAATCTAATGTAATGGCGGGGGCCGTCTAGGATATGATCACAAACTGCAGACTTCCCGGAGCGTTGGTGCTTCACGTCAGCTGTGTGTTCTTTTACGCGGGTTTTTATTGATCGTTTTGTTTGCCCTATATATGAGAGACCACACTCACAATCAAGCTTGTATACTCCTGCATCTTGTAGAGGAATATTGCACTTGACGGATGGTAAGAACTGACTAATCTTCTTCGGCGGCTTGAAGAATGTTCTAATAGAAGCTCGCTTCAAGATGTAGCCAATCTTGTCTGTGACACCTCTGACATATGGTAGTACAGCAGGCACACGCTCGACTGTGGCCGGCTTCACTCGGTCACTGTGACGTAGGCGCGGAACCCGAAGCTTGTTGTCGTGCAGAACCTGCTTGACGTGCTGAAGCTCGGCGGCCAGGTGTTTGCTGTCACAGATCCCTCGTGCTCTCTGCAACAAAGATTTGCCCACGGTAGCTAACTGTGAAGGGTGATGGTGGGATTCACCGTTTAAGTATCGGTTTGTATGGGTCTTTTTTCTATACACAGTGTGACCTACGGTGTTATTAGGATTTCGAATAACTAACACATCTAGGAAAGCTAAAGAATTATTTGCCTCTAACTCCATAGTAAATTGAATTTTAGAGTTTATGGAGTTAAGATGTTCTAAAAATGCAGTTACTTTGTCTGATGGTAAAATTGTGAAAGTATCGTCTACGTACCGCTTGTAGAAACTTGGAGTTACTGGTGCAGTAAGCAGGGCTTTCTCCTCAAAGTCCTCCATGAAAATATCGGCGACAATGGGAGATACCGGTGAGCCCATCGCAACACCATCTACTTGCTTGTAAAACTGTTCCTTCCACAATAGGTAGCCAGATGTAAGGCAATATCTGAGTAATACTGCTTGCATACCACTGCAAGACTTCAAGACACAGTTAGTTCATTCTGCGTAGATCGGACCAAAATTAATTATTAAAAAGCTGAAGGTACTCCGGGTTAACTTTGACATCGGGACGTCAATCACCTCAGTCCCCCGTGACCACGGTTGCTGGAAAGCAACCGAAACGTCGGGAATATAAAATAAGTTAATTAAACGCGATAAAATCCGTAAAAATAGTTTTATTCAATGTGTAGTGTTCGCGTAAATATAAGAAATCATTATGAGAAATAGGGCTGTCTCTTGCGTTTATTGTTTTGTTTAATTTGTCAAGTTGACCTATGTGCATCGGTGATTAATTTGGTTGAATTGATTCTGTAGTTGAACAGTGATGCTTTGAAAAATTAGTTGAAATATGAGCATAGGACTACTTGTCTAACAGGCTGGCTAGTTTGTAGATTATCAGATGGAAATCAGCTGTCGCAACATTTGGTAAATGATTATATGGTGGATTATTCATGCATTCATGCTCTGAAGCTTAGGAGGTCACTCTGGGCCGCTTAGTGTCGCGTCGCTGTTTGCAGACTTGATCCGGTCGGATTGCGGAACTAATCATAGGAGCACAGATAGGTGTTTGAAGGAGGTCGTCGGACTTTTGTCTAGGAATAGGACTTATTTATGGGCTGCGATGTCCAGGAAGGGCATCCAGTTCAACCCTCCGGCTTGCCCACGTTGGGGCGGTAATTTTGAGGCGTTGGTTAGGGTTGCAAGATCTGAAGGGGTGCCTAAGGTGGCCTAGTTTGGTTGTAGATTCGGTCTTGCAACTTGCCGTCGCGACCCTGTCCCGTTTGCTCGCGGACCTAAATTCTTATGTCCGGGACGGGGGTTTGTTTACGCCCGAACGCTGATTTCGGGATTGACGTCAGAGGGCGCTCGGCTCGGCGCCATACCGGTTTTGACGTTCGGTCGAGCGATGTGTCGAGGGCGCGCTAGCGCACCAGTCGTCTGCCAGCTGTGCTAACGTCAGCACGCTGTCAATTTTTGTGCGGGAACGCGGAATAGTTTAGGCGTCTAGTAAATATACTGTCTAGGATTCGTAACGCGCATTCCTTGTTGGATAGCCTTTCCCGGGACTTACTGGGTCCGACTCAGAATCTGTATAAGTGCATTCGACAATATTAGCTAGGGTGGCCTTTGATATTCTAGAAATAACTGTTGCCACGCGAAACGGTAGTGACCTTTGATCCGGACACTCCGTGTTCGTTTTGTGTGTTAAGCTTTATAACAAACGAGAGTTAGTGGCTTCTGTAAGTTAGTTAATCGTACGATAGAGTTAATGGACTATCATCGTGACGAACGAAGAAAGTGACTGTGGACGGCGCCGCGGAAGATTACCTCAATTTGGAGCGGTGCTGACGTCCGGGCTGCTGCCGACGGCAAAGGTCTAATAAGGTCAATCACCACCAGTCACACCCAGATATACATCACAGCACCTTATTTCCCTTGCACCACACAACCACATGCGACCTGACCGAATCCTGAGGAACCAGTCGCCTTGGATATAGGTAAGTAAGCTCCGTTTAATATTCTCCCTGTTGAATGGCAGTAGTATAGAACGCTCCCTCTTATTGTTTATTGTAATTAGAGAAATTCCACGCGGCCATATTGAGGCCCGACCTACGTCTGTTCGTTGAAACTCTGCTGAATGGGCCCCAGAGGATTTGAACTTTTGGAGGAGCAGCCGTAGGCCGTAACATATTATGTACTTTGTATTTGCTCCGTGGATTTTACTTACGGGTGTTGTTAGTAAGATTTAGGAGTAATAGTGTTCTGTGGTAAGATTTGTCTTAGTTGTTAATGTGACATAGGGTATAATGTTTGACAATTTCTGTTTTCAGTAAAGTTTTTATGCAGTCGGGTTTTTTTTATAACTATTTTATCCATTGGGCATTAATTTAAACTATGTAAATTAAATTTCGACGCCGAATATCGATAATATGTCATTTTTCCGATTTGTTTACCTTTTAAGTTTGTAAGTAACTAAGGCTTATAACGAGTAAATAGGTAATAAAAAGGCACTTTTATGACCTTAATAAGCTCTTAATAACTTACCTATTATAATAGGTTCACATTTGAAATTTACGATTCAAGATCATATACAAAATCACAAGTGTGTAGATGTACGAGTAGAAGTTTTGAGTAATGGGGAGTTCGAAAGTGGTTCGAAATGGTTCGTGTAAATATACACACTGCCGGTGTGTCTGTATTGTTAGTGATGTGTATTTAGATATATATCTATAACAAAAAATACTTTGATGACATAGTCCGGTCACAATGACTAGAACCAACAAAGCCAAACGGATTAGTAAGATGAAGTGGCAATGGGCCGGCCATATAGCTCGAAGAACCGACAACCCATGGAGAAGAAAGGTTCTCGAGTGGCAAGCTCGTACCGGTAGACGAAGTGTAGGGCGACCCTCCACTAGATGGAGTGATGACCAGGTAAGACATGCAGGAAACCGATGGATGCAGGTGGCTCAAGACCGTGCTTGTGGCATTCCTTGGGGGAGGCCTATGTTCAGCAGTAGACGTGTGAAGGGCTGTAATGATGATGATGATGATGATGAAATGATTTACTAGAAATAGTATGATTAATTTTATTACATATTTAATTTAAATAGCGCCCTAGACCTTATTGTTTTATAAGAATATTCATTTAAAAATCTTCTTGTGTATGATATAATATATATCTATAAATTATACCGTGCCATAGTGAATATTCTTACACCGACACTACACTTTTTCAATACCGCTGATCCATGCAAAATCCATCAATTCTAGAATGACGGTTTTTATAACATAATCTGAAAACTTATACCTTTAACTATTTTTTATAGGATAAGGGTGACAAACGAGCACACAGTCCACCTGATGGTAAGTGGTTGCTGTGGCCCATAGACATCTACATCTATCTTGTATTACGAATCAAAATGCAGATGCGTTGTCTCTCGTGAGGACTTAGATGGAATGCCTCGTTTCCAGTAAAAAGGGTCCCCGGTTCTCTACACTCACCATACGAAATACAGCAGCGTTAAGCTGCTATTTTACGCTGGTATTCTGTGAGAGCGTTGTCCTTCCCCGGTCGAGCCGCCCCATTCGTGCTACAACCATAACATAGCTGCATCATGGCTACCACGTAAAAAATATTTAAATAATTTTTTTTAAATTAAATTAAATTAAATTTTTTATAATATTACCTGATGGTAAGTGGATGCTGTGGCCCATAGACATCTTCACATATCTTCGATTAAGAATCAATATGCAGATACGTTGTCACCGCTGAGGACTACGATGGAATGCCTCGTTTACAGAAACAAGGGTCTGCGATTCTCTACACTCACCACACGAAATACAGCAGCATTAAGCTGCTATTTTAGGTTGGTATTCTGTGAGCTACGCTCTCACAGAATACCCTACGGTCTGGTCCTTCCCAGGTGGATCAGACCCATTCGTGCAACCATAATATAGCTGCAGCGTGGTTTTACCACGCTAGATTTTGAATCATGTTTTAGGGGCAACATTAAATATAGTCATAACATGTGGTCTAAAATTTCAGGTTTCGCGCATGCCTAAAACTCGCCGACACGTCCGTATCAAACATGGTGGGGAAGTTGTTTTTCAATGTCGTCCAAACCAAATGCTTTATCTTGAAACCGGTGAAGATGTGCACGCAGCGATCCTGGTGGGGAAAGTGTCTAAGGAGAGGATATACGAAGCAAGCATTCTTGAGGGATAACCTGTGTCAAGGGCTCAAGGTGACATTAACTGCATTGTATGCATTTTAGTCTCAAGTAAACGGTCATAACATAAACACGTAGTTTCTTTTCCGAGTCACATGCTATACGAATATAGACCCTAGTGTTCTATACATATGGTCCAAACGATCCGGATTTGTGAAAAAGACATTAAAAGTGAAAATATTTAAGGAGTGAATAAACGTTAAGCTACTTTTACGGTAAATAAATGGACAAAATATATGAAACGAACAAAATAGTGTTAGTTGTGGTTTATTATGAACAATATATACGTAAGGAACTGTGAGATTAGTGGTATGTATTAAAAACATTCATTAACGATTTACGATTGAAGTGTGTTGAACAGTATAGTTAACAAACGCAGTGATTTATAAAGTAGTTAGTGAGAGAAATAAGCAAAGGTTGTGAGAAACTATTTCGTTCGGACGCTTGAACTTTGAACTATTTTTTTATACCCACGAATACATAACTTTCGGTTGACTGTTGTTAGTTTGTTACAAAATTTAAGAACATTAATATTAAAGAGCAACACAAACATTTATTTTAACGAAAATGGATTCTGCAGAAAAACGAATGAAGGTTCAATGTGATAGTTATGAGAATATACAAAAGGCTTATGCAAATTTTAAAAAGGCACCAAAGGAAAGAATTACAGTAGGCTATGTAACGTCTAGATTAGATTCCTTAGAAGTTTATTGGAAAGATTTTAAGTGTTTGCATCAAAAAATCATACAAGAAACATCGAAGGAAGAAAGAAAGTCCTGTTATTATTTCGATTATGAAGTTTATGATCATTTTGAGGAATTATATTATACTTATAAAGGAGAATTACGTAATGCTTTACAAAAATTGCAACCAGATACGGATACTGAAAATAAAGCACAACAATTAGAACAAAGGCTATACCAAAAACCAAGTGATACAAAGTTGCCGAGAATTACGATACCTATATTTAGTGGAGATTACACCGAATGGCAATCGTTTCACGATTTATTCTTGGCACTTATTCATAAAAACGATACCCTAGAAGACGTTCAAAAGTTACACTATCTAAAGAGCAATTTAAAGGGAGATGCTGAAGTATTATTACGACAATTTCCTATTACGGGAGAGAATTATGCAGAAGCCTGGTCCGCGCTAAAAAGGCGTTATGATAACAAAAGGTACATAGCAAATTGTATTTTTAAAAAATTTTTTAGTCAAAAACCCTTACCTTTTGAGTCAGCAAACTTATTAAAGCAGCTCTTGGACACATCTGTGGAATGTATTAATTCGTTAAAAAATCTCGGTTTGCCAACTTCACATTGGGATGCAATTGTAAATTTTGTAATCGTATCTAAATTGGACACTTACACATAAACAGTGGGAGGAGTCTATTGGTAAGAATAGCACAGAAGACTTACCTTCATTCGATCATTTAAAGGGGTTCCTGGAAACTAAGTTTAGAACTCTTGAGATGGTGGAACCTGCAAAGAAAATTACTAAACCTATTAACCCAAAGTCGTTTCATGCTGCTGATGCTGAAAATGTGCCGTGTAGCTACTGTAAAGAGAAGCATTATATATTTAACTGTAAAAAATTTGTGAAGCAACCTACAGAAGAAAGATATAAGTTTGTACAGAGTAACAATTTATGTTTTAATTGTCTTATGCCTAATCACACAGTATTTAAATGTAAAAACACAATATCCTGCAAAATTTGCAGAAAACGTCATCACTCCTTATTACATAATGATAGAAAGCATTTGACGACGAATGAAAAGATGACAACAGAAGGAACTACTTCAAAGCAACAAGATGAGACGGAGATAAAGGTAACAGCGCATATGTCTAAGGAACAACCTGGTCAAAGGATTTTACTGGCAACAGCATTGGTAGACATCACATCAAGGGCAGGACAAACACATGTCTTCCGTGCACTTATTGATCAGGGATCAGAGGCTTCGTTCGTGACCGCACGAGTTGTCGACTTATTAGGCTTAAGAAGAACTAACATCAACGGCGTGGTCTCTGGTGTAGGAGGGGAAGGTAGAATATGTATCAATCACATGGCAGAATTGGTAGTTAAGTCAAAATGTGTATCAAACTTTTCTGTCAACATAAAGGCATATGTGCTTAAATCATTGACTCGTAGGTTACCGACTAAAGAAGTAAAAATTTGTGGTTGGCCTCAGCTTAAAAGTATGAAATTAGCTGATCCCCATTTTCACACGCCGAGTAGAATAGACATTCTTCTCGGTGCTGATGTTTTTTGTAAAATAATTGGCTTAGGTTTGATAAGGGGGCCGGGTGACTTAGTCGCCCAGTACACAAACTTGGGGTGGATTTTATCAGGAAGCGTTAGCAAGTCAGCAAGTAGTTTACCGCAAATAACAAGCCTACATGTCACACGTTTGGATGATGAAACTAATAATCTACTGAGAAAATTCTGGGAGATAGATGTTGAGCATTATAGAAGCAAGAAAATATTAACTAAAGAAGAAACTAAATGTGAAGAAATATACAAAAATACAACTACAAGAGATGAAACAGGAAGGTATGTAGTACAGTTACCGTTAAAGCAAAGTTATGAAGATATACTAAGGATGTGTGGAGACACGAAGAAGCTGGCCATCACTCGACTGGAGTCTCTAGAAAAAAGATTTAGAAAAAATGAAAGGTTAAAAATTGCATATAAGGAAGTAATACACGAATACTTACGATTGGGACACATGATGAGAGTTGAAGATGAAAATCATGAAGGTGCAGTCTACCTGGCGCATCATCCAGTTATCAGAGATGACAAAGATACTACAAAAATTAGAATAGTCTTTGATGCCTCAGCAAAGGGTACCAGTGGTTTCTCATTAAATGACTGTACGATGATAGGACCCGTATTACAACCAGATCTTCGTAGTATAATCATCAGGTGGAGAATACATAAATTTTGCGTGATCGGTGATATAATCAAAATGTACAGGCAAGTAAGGATAACAGAAGACCACGCAAACTTGCAACGTATAGTGTGGAGAAACGAAGAAAGCGAAGAAGTTAAGAGCTACAAACTAATGACAGTTACCTTTGGCACCGCTGCTGCACCTTACCTTGCCGTAAGAACATTATGTCAGCTAGCTCAGGAAGAAGCGGAAGAATATCCTGAAACTGCATCTGTAATAAAAAATTCTTTTTACGTCGATGATTTAATGTCTGGGAATGAAGATATAGATAAAACGAAAGTTATGTGCGAAGAAATTAAAATGATACTAAGAAAGGGGGGATTCGAAATGCAAAAATGGTCCAGCAATTGTGACGAAGTATTAGATTTTTTACAAGAGAGGGAATGTACTATGAAAGAAAAATTAGATATAAAACTAGACAAGGTTATAAAAATTTTAGGTTTGACATGGGATAGAAAAGATGATAGATTTAAAATAACTGTAAACTTACCTGAAGTAGAGGGTCCCATAACAAAGAGATCAGTCCTTTCCGATGTAGCTCGCCTATTCGACCCATTTGGTTGGTTGTCTCCAGTAGTAATATCAGCAAAAATATTAATACAAAAATTATGGATCTGTAATTTAGGTTGGGATGATGTATTACCGCCACATTTGATTGAAGACTGGTTGAGATATAGGAAAGAGCTGATTCATTTACAACACATTTCTTTACCACGGTGGTTTAATACAACGGCGCAAAACTTGAAAGACATGGAAATACATGGATTTGCAGATGCATCAGTAAACGCATACGCTGCGGTTGTTTATCTCAAGGTAATTAATAACGCGTCAATACATGTCATGATAATCGCATCGAGGACTAAGGTTGCACCTTTGAAGCAAATATCTGTTCCTAAATTGGAATTATGTGCGACAGCTTTACTAACAGAACTCATGAGTGATGTTGTTGATCTATTGTCCATCCCTAAAGAAAGAATTTTTGCTTGGTCCGACTCAATGGTAGTTCTATCATGGTTACAATCGGAACCAAGCCGGTGGCGAACATTCGTAGCAAATAGGGTGGCTGAGATAACACGGGTATTAGACAACAATCACTAGAACTACGTACAATCTTCTGACAACCCGGCTGATCTAGCAACAAGAGGAATTAAAGCGCATGATTTGGCTAATCAAGATATTTGGTGGTCTGGTCCCGACTGGCTTAAACAAATACAAATAGAAAAGGACAGATTGGAAATTCCTCAAACAGAATTAGAAAGCAAGAACGCATTTCATAGTTATTTTGAAGGAGAACCGATTTGGCAAAGATTTTCTTCGTTGTCAAAAATGAAACGAGTTTTAGCATACTGCAGAAGGTTATTGCCGAACAAAGGGAAACAGGAAAAGTTCTTAACAGTTGATGAAATGAATTTAATAGAAACAAGATGCGTTAAATTTTATCAAGGACAAATGTATAGACAAGAGGTAGAGTGCTTAAAAAAGGACGGAAGAGTGCGAAGTGGAAGCTCATTGGCCAATTTGACACCCTACTTAGATGAACATGGATTGTTGAGGCTTGCAGGGCGATTGAATAATGCAGAGTTTTTATCGACGAATACTAAGCACCCAATTATCATACCAGCAAAGCAACATGTTACCAGACTTATAATAAACGACGGTCATGCAAAAACCTTACACGGGGGCGTACTGCAAACGATGGCCTTTATAAGACGCAAGTTTTGGGTTATCAACCTAAAGTCAGCTGTAAGAGGATTTATCCGTAATTGTACAACATGCATAAGAGACAAGGCTGAAACGAAGCAACAGCTGATGGGACAATTGCCTGCACCGAGGGTGACTCCATCTCGTGCGTTCTCCAGCAGTGGTGTAGATTATGCAGGCCCTATACAAGTAAGGACATCAAAGGGTCGAGGTCATAAGTCTTCAAAGGGCTACATTTGTCTTTTCGTGTGTATGTCGACTAAGGCAATACATTTGGAATGTGTCACCGACCTTACTTCGCAAGCATTTATTGCAGCTTTTCGAAGATTTGTCGCTAGACGAGGCCATTGTTCACATTTGTGGAGTGACAACGGCACTAATTTTGTAGGCGCTGCAAAAGAACTGAGACGTATGTTTGAAGTTGGCAAGAACAACATGGCTAAAGAAATAGCTGAACTTTTAGCCAACGACGGCACCACTTGGCACTTTATACCACCCAAAGCTCCAAATTTCGGCGGTTTATGGGAGGCCGATGTGAAGTCCGCCAAACAGCATCTTTCTAGAATAAGTGGTGCAACTAGGTTGACTTACGAGGAGATGACGACATTATTGGCTCAAATTGAAGCATGCCTCAATTCACGGCCTCTGTGTCAAATGGATGATACGCTGGAGACTCTTGACCCATTAACACCAGGACATTTTCTGATCGGTGAGCCACTAATTGGTCTCCCTGAAAACGATTATGTTAATAAAAACGTTAATCTGTTGACACGATGGCAGTTCATTCAAAACAGAATTCAAAATTTTTGGAGAAGATGGCAAGCAGATTATTTACAAACCTTACAACAAAGATATAAGTGGCAAAGGGTTGTACGATCCCCATCCATTGGGGATATAGTCATAATAAAGGAAGAAGATCTACCTCCATGTAAGTGGCTTTTAGGAAAAATAATCACCTTACACCCAGGTTCAGACCAATTGGTTCGAGTTGTTTCTGTAAGGTGCAAGGGAAATGTTGTGATGAAGCGGCCACTTTCAAAACTAATTTTACTTCCTATTAAACCTGAGCCCTATTGAAAAATATATATAAAAAAGGGGAGTCTTGCACATGGTGATCAGCTAATTCAGATTTTTATATTTACTTCATCATCATTACAGCCCTTCACAAGTCCACTGCTGAACATAGGCCTCCCCCAAAGAATGCCACAAAGCACGGTCCTGAGCCACCTGCATCCATCGACTTCCTGCATGTCTTACCAGGTCGTCACTCCATCTCGTGGGGGGACGCCCTACACTTCGCCTACCGGTACGAGGCTGCCACTCGAGAACCTTTCTTCCCCATCGGTTGTCGGTTCTTCGAGCTATATGGCCGGCCCACTGCCACTTCAGCTTACTAATCCGTTGGGCTATGTCGGTTACTCTGGTTCTACTGCGGATATCCTCATTCCTAAGTTTATCACGCAGAGAAACTCCGAGCATAGCCCTCTCCATAGCTCGCTGAGCGACCTTTAGCTTCCTCATACGGCCAGCAGTGGAGGACCACGTCTCAGTTCCATAAGTCATTACTGGCAACACGCACTGGTTGTACAATTTCGTTTTCAGGTTTTGAGGTATGTCTGACGAGAAGATGTGTCGTAGCTTCCCGAACGCTGCCCAGCCGAGTTGAATCCGTCGATTGACCTCTCGGTCGAAGTTGGACTTACCTAGTCGGACTATTTGTCCCAGGTAAACATACTCGTCAACAACTTCGAGCTTAGTGTTCCCAACAACTACCGGCATAGGTGTGACATGGACATTAAACATGATCTTTGTTTTGTCCATGTTCATCTTAAGACCTATCCGTTGGGAAACACTATCGAGGTCATTGAGCATAGTGCTTAGGTCCTCCAGCGATTCTGCCATAAGGACTATATCGTCGGCAAATCGAAGGTGAGTGATGTACTCGCCATTGATGTTGATACCGTATCCTTTCCAGTCCAGAAGCTTGAAAACGTCTTCCAATGCAGCGGTGAAGAGTTTCGGGGATATGACGTCACCCTGTCTTACACCTCTCTGCAATTGGATAGGTTTCGTACTCTGGTTCTGTACTCGGATAGCCATCGTAGCCCTACTGTACAAGCACTTCAACACTTCGATATACCGACAGTCAACTTGGCACCGCTGAAGGGACTGCAGCACCGCCCAAATTTCGACGGAATCAAAGGCTTTCTCATAGTCCACATACGCCAGACATAGTGGCAAATTGTACTCTTCGGACTTCTGTACAATTTGCCGAAGGGTATGTATGTGGTCTATGGTGCTAAAGCCCTTTCGGAAACCGGCTTGTTCGGGAGGCTGGAAGTCGTCAAGTCTGCGCGCGAGACGATTCGTAATGACTCTCGAAAACAGCACGTAGACGCGGCTCAGAAGGGAAATCGGTCTGTAGTTCTTCAAGAGAGCGTTGTCACCTTTCTTGAAGAACAAGACCACCGCACTTCTGCTCCACGCCTCCGGTGTAATGCCACCATGGAGGACGGAATTAAAGAGCTTCTGAAGGACTTCAAGTACCGGTCTTCCACCCGCTTTCAGAAGCTCCGCTGTAATTCCATCCTCGCCTGGGGCCTTACCGTTTTTAAGGTGCTGGAGAGCCATTCTAATCTCGCTCAGACTGACGTCCGGGATATCTTCGGAATAGTGTCGGATGAGACTCGCTCTTGGATCGTTACTCACACTTGCGTGTGGCTCCAACGATGACGTGTACAGCTGCCCATAGAACCTCTCAATCTCACTCAAAATCTCAGGTGTCCCGGAAACGATGCTGCCACATTCTGTCTTCAGCTTTGACAGTTGGCTCTTTCTGGCAGACAGATCTCTGGCAAAGACTTTGGAGCCTTGGTTCCGCTCGATCGCTTCTTCAATACGAGCTGTATTGAAGTTGCGTAAGTCCCGCCGCATGCATTTGGAGATCTGTCTGTTCAGATGCCTGTATGCTGTCAAGTCTGTTGAAGAATGTAGCTTCATCTCCCGTCTAACAGCCATGAGATTAAGAGTGTGATCGGAGAGTTTTTGTGTTCTTCTGCGGCGGGTCTTGCAGAACTTAGCTCCGACCGCATGGACAGTTTCCACGAGCTTGTCATTCATATCGTCCACTTCATTGCAGTCTTCTAGGCACTGAAATACTTAACACATTATATTATATTTACATGTAAAATTTAAGGTTGGTTATCAACCTAAAGTCAGCTGTAAGAGGATTTATCCGTAATTGTACAACATGCATAAGAGACAAGGCTGAAACGAAGCAACAGCTGATGGGACAATTGCCTGCACCGAGGGTGACTCCATCTCGTGCGTTCTCCAGCAGTGGTGTAGATTATGCAGGCCCTATACAAGTAAGGACATCAAAGGGTCGAGGTCAAAAGTCTTCAAAGGGCTACATTTGTCTTTTCGTGTGTATGTCGACTAAGGCAATACATTTGGAATGTGTCACCGACCTTACTTAGCAAGCATTTATTGCAGCTTTAGTTGTTAGCTTTAAAAGGGGAGTCTTGCACATGGTGATCAGCTAATTCAGATTTTTATATTTACTTAACACATTATATTATATTTACATGTAAAATTTAAGTTTGGTTTATATACACACAATAAGTAATACATTATGTCAATTAAGTGAAGTTTTACAATATAATTTATTTACACAAAAAAATGTTTACAGTTTGTTCCTACATAGCTGATTAAATCATATAATATAATACAGTCCACTAAAGATATGTAACATTAGCTATTTATAGTTGCGAACAAATTGTTATAAAAGTGGTTACTTAGGAATTTTAAATTAAGTTCATTACTTCATGTGTACCTATTATCTAGTTAGTAATTCACGTAAGTAAGCTGCTTATGTTTTTTTTCTACCTATGTATACTATTATGGATTGTAAATAAACACATTTATGTTTACTTCTTAGATGCTTGAATACATGTTGTCATGTTTTGCAAGTTATTTTCATATTTGTGAACTAAGACGGTTATGATTATGTATACATAATGTATTTAAAAACAGTTGTTTTTGGCGGCCGGTATGTCAAGGGCTCAAGGTGACATTAACTGCATTGTATGCATTTTAGTCTCAAGTAAACGGTCATAACATAAACACGTAGTTTCTTTTCCGAGTCACATGCTATACGAATATAGACCCTAGCGTTCTACACAACCTGCCCTATTGAACACCACGTTACTATATAATTTTCTGATTGAATTCAAAAGAATGTATTTAACTGTACTATTGATGATATTGATGATGAGTAGTTTTTTTGTTCTAGACCTTTATCATCTCATCCTATCTATAGTAATAGCACAGAAAATGTCTTCTTAACTATAATAATTTTCCGCTTATTGAGATTAATATAATACCTAATTAGGTAGAAAGGTGACAAAATCTACCAAAAACAAGGAGGTGTGCAGTTTTAATTCGATCTCTACCTAAGTCGAAAGTAAAAGATACCTACAGAAACATTTATTTAATGGAATTTAAGAAAGCAATGGGCGAGCCACATGATTTATTTATTTATTTACAAAAAATTGCTTCTATGATTTTACCAATGTATTTAAAAAGTAATTCCAAATCTGTATACTGTTGTTGTTTTCCGAAGAGGTTGTTGTCCGAAGAGTACAATTTGCCACTATGTCTGGCGTATGTGGACTATGAGAAAGCCTTTGATTCCGTCGAAATTTGGGCGGTGCTGCAGTCCCTTCAGCGGTGCCAAGTTGACTGTCGGTATATCGAAGTGTTGAAGTGCTTGTACAGTAGGGCTACGATGGCTATCCGAGTACAGAACCAGAGTACGAAACCTATCCAATTGCAGAGAGGTGTAAGACAGGGTGACGTCATATCCCCGAAACTCTTCACCGCTGCATTGGAAGACGTTTTCAAGCTTCTGGACTGGAAAGGGTACGGTATCAACATCAATGGCGAGTACATCACTCACCTTCGATTTGCCGACGATATAGTCCTTATGGCAGAATCGCTGGAGGGCCTAAGCACTATGCTCAATGACCTCAATAGTGTTTCCCAACGGATAGGTCTTAAGATGAACATGGACAAAACAAAGATTATGTTTAATGTCCATGTCACACCTATGCCGGTAGTTGTTGGGAGCACTAAGCTCGAAGTTGTTGACGAGTATGTTTACCTGGGACAAACAGTCCGACTAGGTAAGTCCAACTTCGACCGAGAGGTCAATCGACGGATTCAACTCGGCTGGGCAGCGTTCGGGAAGCTACGACACATCTTCTCGTCAGACATACCTCAAAACCTTAAAACGAAATTGTACAACCAGTGCGTGTTGCCAGTGATGACTTACGGAACTGAGACGTGGTCCTTCACTGCTGGCCGTATAAGGAAGCTCAAGGTCGCTCAGCGAGCTATGGAGAGGGCTATGCTCGGAGTTTCTCTGCGTGATAAACTTAGGAATGAGGATATCCGCAGTAGAACCAGAATAACCGACATAGCCCAACGAATTAGTAAGCTGAAGTGGCAGTGGGCCGGCCATATAGCTCGAAGAACCGACAACCGATGGGAAAGAAAGGTTCTCGAGTGGCAGCCTCGTACCGGTAGGCGAAGTGTAGGGCGTCCCCCCACGAGATGGAGTGACGACCTGGTAAGACATGCAGGAAGTCGATGGATGCAGGTGGCTCAGGACCGTGCTTTGTGGCATTCTTTGGGGGAGGCCTATGTTCAGCAGTGGACTTGTGAAGGGCTGTAATGATGAATGATGATGATGATACTGTTGTAATTTTATGATCAAAAATAATATTCTGTATTTAATAATAATTCCACCAAATCGTACGTGTATATAATGTAATATAATGATTATACATAGAAATTATTGATATCCTTCATGAATTACTAAGTTACTGTTTAGTACATTTTTGAAGTAATTAGTTGTATACCAATGCATTATTCACCAATTTTATTCTGTAAAATAAAATAAAAATATTTATTTGAAAACCCTAAGCAATAATAGGCAATAAAGATAATTAGAAGAATAAAAATAATAGTATGATAAATTCAAAATGTTAATAATAAAAGCAACTATCGTAAACCAATTTATTTATAGATATATTTTTGTGGTTTATCCGACTTTGTAGAATCGCAATAATATATTTAACACACGTAATAAATGGTTTATTTATATCTGTAGTTTAAAAAAAAATTTTTTAAAAAAGCTTTTTATTCCAGTATTTCCAAACAATTATATTACAACAATTACATAAAAATTATGTTTTATAATTATTTTTATGTAATTGTTTTAATAATTTGTACAGTGGTCACTTTATTTAATATAAAAATTAGTCGTATATTAGTAATTTTTAAATACATAAATAGACTTGTTCTATTGGCCGGTAGATGGGGTAGTTAGTATTAAAGATTAACAATTTTTATATCATATTTTTAATATTGAATAAATCTAAGCTCTCAGCAAAAATATTTGAGACGTTTCTCTTTTCAAAAGTGCAGTGCATAATTAATTATTACATAAAATAAGAAATAACGAGAAACGATCTTTCGAACTTTCAAATAAATTTGTCGGTATGCTACACGCGCCATCTAGTGTAAGTTAATTGTACTATGCCTATAACCATCTCGCAAGTGCAAGCAATAAGTTGACATAGTTTTGCCGCAATTTGATGAACGGTATGGCAGCGCATAAAATACGAACAAACAAAAATTATTTTTTATTTGTTAGATTAGATTGCCCACTTTAATGAATACAACAAAGTATACTATGTAATTGTAATCCTCTGGTAAAGCAAAAAAGGAATTAAAATCGCTTATTACGTTATAAAGCAAATTTAGGTCCTTTCAGACGTAGTAAAGGCGTAAATCGTAGATTTTAAATTACAAAAATGCTTTGTACCTACTAAGTGATTTGTATCATATTTGTATATTGTAATCTATATAATGTAAATACTTCACTACCCCATATCAGCCCATGGGTGTCGTAAAATGCGGCAGAGGGAATCTGAAACTAGAGATGGGAAGCGTCATCTTGCTAACCTTAGAATAATAATTGCTAACAATAACTCAAATAAAAATGCGGTTAGGTACCAAGCGTGACAGCTATAGCAAATATCCCTCCTTCGAGGCAATCTATGGGAGAGGCCTATGTTCAGCCATGGACTTCCATAGTCTGTAATGTACAAATGGATGAATAATAAATTAAGGCCACTTGCTAAGTACCTCCTAGATGCAAATTAGAACATAATATCCTGCTAAATTTTACCTTTACGGATTTTAATATTGTTTTTGGAGAAAAGGGACTTACGCCCCTTTTACGTAATACGGCAGGAATGTCTGTATTTGGCATAATGTATTTAATATAGTTTGTAACTTAAAGTTCCTGTATTTGACAATATATTTGTGTAGTCTATTACGAATTATCATCGGTCTTGTAATAAGTCGTATTAAGTACTTATTGGCGGTATGTATAATATGTCATTTATTGTATATGGGCGAAAAACTTATAGTTTTAAAATATTTGTGTAGATGATAGATGTGTATAGATTAATGACAACCATTATATGTTAATACAATTCTAAGGGTGCATCCATACGACTCATAGTTAATTTATAAATTATTTGAAATAGCCTAGTGCAGGGCTTCCCAAACTTATTTTTACTGTGACGCCCTTGGGAATTTGCCACTTTTTTGCGACGCCCCTCCTCTGGCCAAAAAATACCTACCAGTTGTAATTCTAGCCTAGTAACAAGATACCAGAAAAACTGCAAATAACATTTATAATTTTTATTAAATAATAAGAAAAAAAAAAACAAGAACAAAAATGAAAAGAGATACTTTGTTGGCTGGCTACTAATGAGAAGGATGTGCTTGCTTTTCTGAGCATAGCTTCTCAAAACGTGGGTCACGTTTGGAAATTGCCACTCTCATCTCTTTCTCTACATTTATTTTCGATCTGTTATTATTATTATTATTAAGCCTTTATATTACCATGCAATTTACATACATACAAGAAAAAAAAATCCAAATTGTTATTGTTTAAGACATGGCCCCGCTCCGGGTATAGGCCTCCTCCAACTGTTTCCATTTGTTCCTGTTTTGCGCTTTCAACATCCAATCTCTACCAGCTATTCTTTGGATTTCATCGGTCCAGCGATCTTTAGGTCTCCCTTTACTCCTTGTTCCGCTTGGACCCGTCCATTCGGTGACTCGTTTCGTCCATCTTCCGTCTGTAATCCGGGCTATGTGTCCCGCCTAACTCCACTTAAGCTGTTGTGCGTGTTGTCCTACGTCTATTAACTTAGTTTTGCTGCGAATATCATCGCTCTTACGTTTGTCAAGGAGCTTAATGCCTAGGATACTTCGTTCCATAGCGCGCTGGCACGGTCGTATTTTATTTTTTATTTTCTTTTGAAAAATCCAAGTTTGTGCTCCATATGTTAGACAAAGCAGCAAACAAGAGTCTATTACCTTTTTTTTGAGCTTTAGTGGGAGTTTTGCTTTTAAGATTTCTTTGAAGCTCCAGTATTTCCTCCATGTCATGTTGATACGGCGCTCTAGTTCGTCTTCGTGTCTTGATTTCTTGAATGAAATTTGTTTCCCAAGATATACATAGCTGTCCACATACTCTATCGCTGTTTCGTTTACTATTATTGGTTTTTATATACTTTTGTAGTAAATTTTGTTTTTAACGTATTCAATTGTAAGCCTATTTTTTTGCTGGCGTTATTTAGTTCTACCATCATTGTTTCCAGCTCCTTCGATGTTTTGGCAAATATGACGATATCATCTGCAAATCTTAGGTTACTTAGGAACTCTGTATCTATTTTAATTCCTTTTCTACTCCAATTTAGCTCTTTCATAATGTCCTGTAGCACGGCTATAAATATCTTTGGAGACAACGGATCTCCTTGTTTCACTCCTCTTTTAATGTAAATTTTTGGTCCTAGCCTGTCCAACTTCACCCTGCTTGTACTGTTCTTGTATATATCTTTGATTATATTTATGTAGGTTTCTGGAATACCTTGGCGTGAAAGCGCTTGCCATATGCTCTCGTGAAATTGAATCAAATGCTTTCGCATAATCGATATATGCAAGGTAGAGCGGCTGATTAAATTCTTGATATTTTTCTACTATTTGGTCTAGCGTGTGGATGTGGTCGATAGTAGAGTAGCCCGACCGGAATCCAGCTTGCTCTACTGGTTGGTTTGTCTCTATTCTTAGTGCTATACTTTTTTCCAGACACATTGCAAATAATTTGTACATTGTTGGCAACAAGCTGATAGGTCGATAGTTATTAATGTCTGAAGGATCTCCCTTTTTATATAATAAAATTATTCGAGATTCTCCCCAGTTTTTGGGGATTTTTTGGACTTCTAGTATTTTACTAAACAGAGTCGTTATAGGACCTATTAGAGTTTTCTTTCCGATTTTTATGGCTTCGTTGGGAATGTTATCAGGACTTGGGCTTTTTTCTTTTTTTAATTTTTCTATATTTTCCAATATATCTCTGATGTCAAAAGGCGCGATGGGTGTATTTAATTGTATTTCATATTTTTTGTGCTCATTTTCTTCGCTTCGTTCATCCTGGTAGAGATTCCTGTAAAAGTCCGTAGCAATATTTATTATGTCTTTTCGCGTTTGTAATTTACCTGTAGCATTCTGTGCTTGCAATGTGGGTATCCATTTGTGCACAGTATTTATTTCTTTATAGGCTTTCTTTTGACTTCCGGTGGCGGTCAGGTTCTTTTCGATAATTTCCATTCTGTAGTTTTCGTAGTCTTTTTTTAACATTTTATTTGTAATTTTATAGAGAGCTGTAAGTTCTTTTTTCTCCTCTTTGTTTTTACATGGTTTTGATTGGAGTGCAATACGTTTTTTAAGTTGTTGTTTGGTTTTAATGGTTAGAATATCTTTGCCTATTTTCTTTGAGGTAGCAGCATTTAGGCTTTGTTTTAAGGCTATCTCTACTTTAAGATTGAAGGACTCTATGTCGTCGCAACTTTCCCATTCAATTTGTTGCATTTTTTCCTCTAAAGTCTTGAGGTATGCTTGTTGACTCTTGTCGCAAGATAGACCAGCTCGAATTTCACTAAAAGTTGCTCTACTTTTTTTAAGTTTTTTCAGTTGTACTGTGCCTCGCAGTAGTCTGTGGTCGCTTGGAAATGTATTATTATTTAAAATTTCTATGTTTGTGAAAAGTTTTGGGGAGTTGCTCAAAATATAATCGATTTGGTTTTTATGATGCTTGTCTGGTGTAGTCCATGTCCACAAAGTTTTAATTTTTTTCTTAAATATTGTGTTAATTATAGTGAGTTTGTTTTTTAATGCGTATTGTAGTAATTTGTCTCCTCTTATGTTCCTCGTTCCAAAGCAGTATGGCCCCATAATTATGTTTTCCATGGGTTTTCTTTTTCCTATTTTAGCGTTTAAGTCTCCCATTAAAATAGTTTTTCCGTTTGCTAGTTTTTGAGCTTTTTCGACTTGATCGTAAAAAAGATCTATTTCCTCTTCCGGTGCTTCAGAGGTGGGGGCGTACACCTGTATTATTGAAATTGCTATTTTGTAGAATTTCATATTTAGGAGGCAAACTCTATCTGATATACCTACGTAGTTCTCTATGTTGTTTTTTTTTCTTTTTTATTAAAAAGCCTACACCATATTGCCCTTGTATATTTCGATCTGTACTTGTTCTTTATTACTGCAATTGCAGAAAAGCCTGTTTCGCACAAGTACGATGTCGCAAATGGTAATAGAACCCTCAATGCTGCATAGCGCATTCCCCCCAGGGCGTCGCGACGTACAGTTAGGGAGGCCCTGGCCTAGTGATTAAATATCTACATTAACATTACTTGTGCAGTATATTTCTCCTTGTTTATGTTTCTTTCTCAAAAATGAAACTTAATGGAATAATCTCGCTGTCTATCTGTTTTTCTATAATAACATTTGACATAGATGAGAAGTATTCCGCTAACTTGTAATGACGTGAGTCTTTTGAATGTTCGATAAAGCTGAACGCACATTTGTCCGCGTCGTACGCGCCGTATTTAGGCCTCGCACATTTGCACGTACGCACCGTCCGCGCCGTACGCAAATCTTTTGGGTTGCCAACAACTCTTGCAGTTTTTTCCAACCACTGGTGTGATTGTACATTAGGTAGATTAGATTGAAGACATTTATCGCTCGGAATCACTATGGACAAAATATTGTAATAGCCTGCTTATTGGCAGAGGAAGAAGAAAACAAAAAAAAGAAGATTCTGGATTTATAGTATTAATTTAAAAAGGCAATTGTATGGAGAGAATTATACTTTATTTAAAGAGTTGTTATATGATGATGAACGATTTTTTAGCTATTTGCATTTAACATACAAGAAATTTTAATAATTGTTACATATATTAAAACCATATCTTTCTATGGAAAACTCAAGATTTAGAAGACCAATTGAACCAGGAGAAAGACTTGTTGTATGTTTGAGGTAAGTATTTTTATTGATAATTAAGTAATCTGGTATAATTGGGTTTTTGAATTAAAATTCACTATAATTTTTTTAATGTATTCACATAATTTATCACTAAGTATTCATTTCACAACGTTTATCGGAATTTCAATTTCGTTACAGCATTTTTCTGCCAACCTCTAACCGCAGTTTACACTTAACACTTTAAAAATATAATTCGAAACAAAAGTCGAAACCACCAGTTTTAGTGGAAAATCCACTAAGTTGGCAACATTAGACAACACTGAGTATCAACACGCGCCAAACACGCCGCGTTATATGACATCATGAGCATTTCGATATCGTATACCTACCGCATTTTATAAAATTCGGCGCGTACGGTGCGGGTGTAATGTGCGAGGTTTCATATGATTTCATACAACGAATTCTAAAATTCGGCGCGTAAGGCACGTACGGCTCGGACAAATATGCGTTCAGCTTAAAACGTTAGTTTTCGGGAGGTAAAAAACATTTCAAGGTCAGTGTGTGGTATCAAATGAAATTATGATAAAAAAAATTAAACAAAGTTCTTCAGACTTGCTGTCCCCCAAACACGTGTGTCCTAAAATATAGCCAAGAAAAAGTTTAAAAACAAAATACAAAAATTTTCTGAAATTATGCACTATTCACATATCAATTTATTTATTAATCAATTGTGACAAAGTAATTGGATTTCATTATATTTAAATTTCATGGGCTTTCTAATGTTTGCTAAAGCTATATTTATTCAGTATCATTATCCCTATCCACTGACACGATAATCACTGGATATTATTTTTTCATCCAGGCTTAGACAATTGACATTTCAAAATTCAATAAAAAGTATTTGAATTTTAACCTTAGATTGTGATCTTTGTGAGTAGGCGTCTTAGCTACTAAAATAATAAAACATTGATATTTTTTATTTGTTTGATTAATAACAATCAGCATAATATTAAATAGGTTGTGTTTTGTGATAAAATAAATGTATGTATATCTATTTATAAATAATTAAATGTCCCGCTTCATTATTATATTTCGTGTAAAATAAACAAAAACAACTAATGTGATTATGTCAAGGTTTTACCATCGATATGTTGTAATAATTTATACATACTAGGAATGGTACGGAAGTGGTTATATCGGAACCGAATTCGGAAGCGGAGTTTTTAAATTTTGTTTGTCGGAACCGGAACCGAAATCGGACCGGAATCGGAGGTGGAGGCAGAAGAAATGTGTTAAGGGTACGGTATTTTTCTTTTCAGTTTCAAATTTTTTGAATTCTTCGAATTCAGTGACATGCACAGACTATAAATTACTTTTTAATGAAGTAATCGTACCTCCCTGTCGTGAATATATCTTCTCGCATAGTTTACACTTTGTCATATTCCCGGAAACTTCATTGAAATAATTCCAAATGGCACTTGATTTTGGCTTCATTGTCCAAGTGCCAAATACGAAACAAAACATCAAGTTAAAGAGTAATCGACAGAAAGCAGAGGGAGGTATCCCGGGGCGACAAGTATAAAATTTGTTTGTACACGCTATTCGCGGCCGCCGCCACTGCTGTGCATCGACATCCGATATATAACTTCCGATTAAAATTTAACGGAACTGAAATCGGAATCGAAAGTGCAATATCAATCGGAAGTTCCGGACTTTCGGAATCGGAACCGAACCTGTTACGGAGGTTCGGTTCCGATGAACTTCTTCGACAAAACGGCGTTCATGTGGCGTTCAAAACAAAGAATTCTCTTAGAAATATCTGTAATAGTAAAGATAAGTTGGATATTTGTCAAAAGTCAGGTGTTTACAAACTTGTTTGTGATGAATGCCACGCCGTTTACGTGGGTCAGACTGTTCGCAATTTCGAGACACGTTATAAAGAGCATTTAGCCGCGTACAGGAATTGCAATCCCGATATATCCCATTTTGCCAAACATCTTTTGGACACTGGACACAACCTAGCCAACGACCACTCCTTTAAAGTCTTACATACGTGTAATAAAGGGCTGCCGCTTTGTGTGCTGGAACAGTTAGAGATATTAAAAAGTAATAATAATACCGTTGCATTGCTGAATGAACAAACAAATGTTACTAACTCACCTCTCTTAAATATCTTCAAGCCTGCTCTCTAATAATAGAGAGCCTCGCAATATATAATAATAAAGCTTTTATATAATGGATTTCCGCAAAGTAACGCCTGATTCTTTTAATTATATTACTGACATATGTCTGACATATGTTAGCAACGTAAAATTCTTTTACCATTTTACCGACTGCCCCAGAGGGTATGTGTGTGTGTGTGTGTGTGTTTGTGTGTGTGTACGTATACGTGTGCGAGCGCGAGCGCGTGCGCGTGCGTGTGCGTGTGCGTGTGCGTATGCGTATTCGTGTGCATATGCGTGCGAGTGCACGTGCGCGTGTGTGTGCGTGTGCGTATACATGTGCATGTGCGTGCGCGTGCGAGTGAGTGTGCGTATGCGTGTGCGTGTGCGTATGCGTATACATGTGCGTATGTGTGTGAGTGCCCGTGCGCGTGCGCGTGCGTGTGCGTGTGCGTGTGCATGTGCGTGTGCGTGTGCGTGCGCGTGCGTGTGCGTGTGCGTGTTCGTGTGCGTGTGCGTGTACGTGTGCGTGTGCGTGTGCGTGTGCGTGTGCGTGTGCGTGTGCGTGTACGTGTGCGTGTGCGTGTGCGTGTGCGTGGGCGTGTGCGTGTGCGTGTGCGTGTGCGTGTGCGTGTGCGTGTGCGTGTGCGTGTGCGTGTGCGTGTGCGTGTGCGTGTGCGTGTGCGTGTGCGTGTGCGTGTGCGTGTGCGTGTGCGTGTGCGTGTGCGTGTGCGTGTGCGTGTGCGTGTGCGTGTGCGTGTGCGTGTGCGTGTGCGTGTGCGTGTGCGTGTGCGTGTGCCAAAAAGATGACAATAGCTGCTTGCAGAATCTAAATATTTTTGTAAGTAAAAATATTGCGTCAACTTCTGATATTCCCAGTTTACAATTATCAGTAGTACCACACCCCCAATATTCACAGAAATAAAACAAATACCAAAAACTGCATACTATTTCATACTTTACTTTTACATGTTTGTTTTAATAATTTAACCTAAGTATTATGTTATTTTTTTAAACTTTTAACCTAAGTATCAAAGTACCGAAGTTAAAGTTGTATATAAAATATATAAAATAGGTCTGAACTACCACTAGGAGCGTTGGCCGCTCCCCGGGCAGAACACCTTGCCCGGCGGGAGATCTCCCCTTTTCCTTCCACGGTCAAACGGTCGGCCAAATAGTTATTTAGTTTCCATATAGTGGTTGTTATGCCAATACCTTACCATTTTGTTACAAAAATATACGAGTAAATAAATGATTTTAAGTTTTATTTATTTCATTTATCACGATCAGATAAAAATATAAATATGTGTTAAGAACACACATTTATATAAGTTTTACAAACTCTTACAATACTGTCAATGTATATTATATTATAATAAAAAGAATTAAAAAAAATTCGTCTCCACTTCTTGCCTTGTCCTACCGGCAAACTTCGAACATACAATTTTATTGCTTTTTGGACATTGATTTGTAAAAACATCTTTTAGTCATGCACGTAAGGTTGAATTTGCAAAAAAATATGTAATATCATAACCATAACTACCAATTGGCGACAGTTTTGCGTGTAACTTTTGTATGGGACTGTGTATCTTGGGTTTTTTTTTGTATATCAATAACTATAATACGTATATTTATGAAAAGCGCCAAGCTTTGTACGTGGTAGAGCCATGTTGCAGCTATATTAGTAGTATAGTTGTAGCACGAATGGGTCGGCTCGACCGGGGAAGGTACACGCTCTCACACAATACCAGCGTAAGGTAGCAGCTTAACGCTGCTGTGTGTCGTATGGTGAGTCTAGAGAACCGGAGACCCTTTTTACTGGAACAGAGGCATTCCATCTTAGTCCTCACGGGTGACTTCCGGGAGACTTCGGTGATAATGGTTAATCTCCCGACCTCCCGTGGTGCAGTAATTTCTCCGGTTTTTTTTCCTAAAAATTATACGCATCCTTCGCTCGCACGTGTCTCTACTCACTCACTTTGCGTTCACACACAACATCGCGCGCCACTGCCGATGTATCTCGCCGTGGACGTTGTCGATTTGGCGGTGTCTGTCCGGTCCGGCGAAGATTCGAATTACCAAGCAATGAAAATGTTATCACAATTACTGCAAAGTCAGATTAACTTTGATCAAAGTTTATAACGCTTTGCACGATTACGTACCTCATCGTCATAGATTATTAACAACGGAGCATTAAAATCGTCCTTTTGAATGCGGCTTTTGTCTTCTTTTATACTTTTATATTCTTCAATAATTACATTTTTTTTTCTTTTTTTTACAAATTATCTGGTCATTTTATTATATAGCACTTTATAGTATTTTAATAATTTCCCTTTTGTAGTATATAGCCCTTTATAGTATTTTAATAATCTCCCCTTTTGTAGTGTTCGTATAGCCCTTCTAAGAGCGTCTGAAAGCAACATAAACGGGACGTGCTGTGTCGAAGTGGCATTCGACCTTGAACTCTACTCTCTCCCTCTCACTTAAGATAGTTACTGTTTCTTTCCCCCTTGTTGTGCATAATTCTGTCATGAGTATACGTATAGCACTGATTTCGGTAAGTCACTGGTTGGACACACTGAAAATCAGCGCCATGGAGAGAAAAAAAAATTCATGGCATTATGCTGAGTGTGCTCCTGTTCCCAGATGACGCCTTGACACATATGAGTATTGGTATTGTATAGTTTGTAATATGTAGTATATTGTAATTTGTATTGTATAGCCAATATTATTTGTAAATTATGTGTTTCTTTTTTATGTTATCTGTGATGGCGTCATTTTGGAGAATAAACCTTTCTTTCTTTCTTTCTTTCTTTCTTTCTTTATCTCTAAAAGAACCAATCACACGGACAGGTATTACTAGACTCCCGGAGTTATTAAATATTGACTTGGATAGTGACAAACTGTACGATGAGGTTGGCCTCTCGCGTGAGATTCAACCACAGCTCATTGAAGAAAATGGAGTGGATTAACGCTGGGTTTTTTATGAAATCAAAAGACAGAAATCCCTGTAATGAATTGAAAAAAATTATCACATTTGTTCTTTCATTCCAATCTTTAATTTTTCAGCATGACGAAACAAACATGGAGCATGGAAAGAAATCGAATGAGTATTTCTTTAGTAAAAGCAGAGTTACAAGTACTAACAAATTTCGATTTTTCATGTCATAACTTTTATGATTTTGCGGTGAAAAACCGACAAATATTAAGGGCCCCCGATACGGTCAAACACTTTGATTCAAACCTCACGTGTTTGACCAAACCGTTTGATGTTACTTTGAATTCGCATCAAACAGAAGCGCGCAGTGTAGCTTCAAAGTTCAAACAAGAAAGTCCTATTGCGGTTTCAAAAAATGCCGTCGACTATGGATAAAGATTTTGCCGCGTTTTTTGTATTAACGTCTTGCTTAAATAATAAGAAAAAAAAAGAATTTGATGCAAAGAATGGTACAAATTAAGATATCGTTTCACTCACGAACATCTACAAAGAGTGCTGGAACCTAGCGTACCAGATGATTATAAGAACTTTCTGAGGATGGACAATGATTCTTATAAAAATTTATTGAATAAAGTTCGACCATTAATTCATAAACAGGATACCTACTAATCTGAGGCAAGCTATTCCAGTAAATCAAAGATTGTCTATAACATTGCGGTATTTAGTTTTTTTTCTTTATTTATTTATTTTTTTTGTTTATTTTTTTTTTCGATTTGAATGACAAGCTCGTGGAAACTGTCCATGCGGTCGGAGCTAAGTTCTGCAAGACCCGCCGCAGAAGAACACAAAAACTCTCCGATCACACTCTTAATCTCATGGCTGTTAGACGGGAGATGAAGCTACATTCTTCAACAGATTTGACAGCATACAGGCAACTGAACAGACAGATCTCCAAATGCATGCGGCGGGACTTACGCAACTTCAATACAGCTCGTATTGAAGAAGCGATCGAGCGGAACCAAGGCTCCAAAGTCTTTGCCAGAGATCTGTCTGCCAGAAAGAGCCAACTGTCAAAGCTGAAGACCGAATGTGGCAGCATCGTTTCTGGGGCATCTGAGATTTTAAGTGAGATTGAGAGGTTCTATGGGCAGCTGTACACGTCATCGTTGGAGCCGCACGCAAGTGTGAGTAACGATCCAAGAGCGATTCTTATCCGACATTATTCCGATGATATCCCGGACGTCAGTCTGAGCGAGATTAGAATGGCTCTCCAGCACCTTAAAAACGGCAAGGCCCCAGGCGAGGATGGAATTACAGCGGAGCTTCTGAAAGCGGGTGGAAAACCGGTACTTGAAGTCCTTCAGAAGCTCTTTAATTCCGTCCTCCATGGTGGCATTACACCGGAAGCGTGGAGCAGAAGTGCGGTGGTCTTGTTCTTTAAGAAAGGCGACAACGCTCTCTTGAAGAACTACAAACCGATTTCCCTTCTGAGCCGCGTCTACGTGCTGTTTTCGAGAGTCATTACGAATCGTCTCGCGCGCAGACTTGACGACTTCCAGCCTCCTGAACAAGCCGGTTTCCGAAAAGGCTTTAGCACTATAGACCACATACATACCCTTCGGCAAATTGTACAGAAGTCCGAGGAGTACAATTTGCCACTATGTCTGGCGTATATGGACTATGAGAAAGCCTTTGATTCCGTCGAAATTTGGGCGGTGCTGCAGTCCCTTCAGCGATGCCAAGTTGACAGTCGTTATATCGAAGTGTTGAAGTGCTTGTACAGTAGGGCTACGATGGCTATCCGAGTACAGAACCAGAGTACGAAACCTATCCAATTGCAGAGAGGTGTAAGACAGGGTGACGTCATATCCCCGAAACTCTTTACCGCTGCATTGGATAGATGTTTTCAAGCTTCTGGACTGGAAAGGATACGGTATCAACATCAATGGCGAGTACATCACTCACCTTCGATTTGCCGACGATATAGTCCTTATGGCAGAATCGCTGGAGGACCTAAGCACTATGCTCAATGACCTCAATAGTGTTTCCCAACGGATAGGTCTTAAGATGAACATGGACAAAACAAAGATCATGTTTAATGTCCATGTCACACCTATGCCGGTAGTTGTTGGGAACACTAAACTCGAAGTTGTTGACGAGTATGTTTACCTGGGACAAATAGTCCGACTAGGTAAGTCCAACTTCGACCGAGAGGTCAATCGACGGATTGAACTCGGTAGGGCAGCGTTCGGGAAATTACGGCACATCTTCTCGTCAGGTATAGCTCAAAACTTGAAAACGAGACTGTACACCCAGTGCGTGTTGCCAGTGATGACATACGGAACTGAGACGTGGTCCGTCACTGGCCGGATGAGGAAGCTCAAGGTCGCTCAGCGAGCTATGGAGAGGGCTATGCTCGGAGTTTCTCTGCGTGATAAACTCAGAAATGAGGATATCCGCAGTAGAACCAGAGTGACCGACATAGCCCAACGGATTAGTAAGCTGAAGTGGCAATGGGCCGGTCATATAGCTCGAAGAACCGACAACCGATGGGGAAGAAAGGTTCTCGAGTGGCAGCCTCGTACCGTCAGGCGAAGTGTAGGGCGTCCCCACACTAGATGGAGTGACGACCTGGTAAGATATGCAGGAAGTCGATGGATGCAGGTGGCTCAGGACCGTGCTTTGTGGCATTCTTTGGGGGAGGCCTATGTTCAGCAGTGGACTTGTGAAGGGCTGTAATGATGATGATGATTTAGTATTTTGGAAACCACACAGATCGTATCGCTTCGAAATTCAGCACAAGACTGATGAGGTTTGATCAAACATATCGCGAAGACGATCAAACGGTGCTTCAAGCAAAACCAAAATATAAATTTCCATCAAACGAGCTTCAAACACGTACCGTTTGATGAAACCTGTCAAACCAACTGCGTAAAAGATCAAATTGGTTTGACTCAAACCAAAATCTACGTGTTTGAATCAAACCGTTTGACCGTCTCGGGGGACCTTAAGATGCTGCTCGAAAGCAAAGTAAATATAAATTTAAAAATTATTCAGATTTTCTTTCAATTCCCTTTCCCTCACCCCTCCCCTCCCCTACTTGATTTCATAAAATTCTCCCGAGTTGATATTTTCGAGAGTTGGTAACCCTCTAACAACGCATCTGCATTTTGATTTGTAATCGAAGACAGATGTAGATGTCTATGGGCCGCAGCAACCGGCAACCACTTACCATCAGCTGGAATGTGTGCTCGTTTGTCACCCTATCCTATAAAAAGAAGATTCTTGTATTAATACGCAGTGTAACCTTTTGTATTAGAAGGATATGGTAGGTATTCATGGTTGACATTATGGTTCATGTAATTATACCTAGCCTACCTTCTAATAAATATACACTTCTAATGCAAAGGGTTCCCCTTTGCATTAGATGCGTATATTTATTAGAAGGGTTGGTAACCATGGTTGACGTTATAGGTGCTAAACTTATCCATGTATTCACTGGGAAGCAATAATAAATAAAATCTACGCATATCTGAAACAAATAATTAATATGTTTTCTAAATAACTAACACTGTTGCAGTAAACGCTATTTGTTTCTGAAACAGTTGCCGAGCTCCCCACTGGCGGTTCCATTCAGTTTCGCATACGGGCAGTAATCTTCATAGAGAATATTATATTGGACATAGAAAATGTCATAGCAAAATGATATATGACAGTTAACACCCCCCCCTCGCCCCTCGACATCCCTTCTAAGCACAGAATAACTAGTAGATTCTACACGAATCTTCTAAGTACAGACTAACTAGGAGATCGGTCGCAGCTGCAGCCATTTCGTGTAGAATCTACTAGTTAGTCTGTGGTTTCGCAACAGATGTTTACGAGTGTACACATACTGCTTCGTTTTACTTGCTTAAAAAATGGATATAGTGTGGGACGACGAAACAACTTTTAAATTAATAGAAATATTTGAAACAAAGAGTATTTTATGGGATAGCTCAAGTAAACATTATAAAAATAATATAAATAAAAGTAAAGCCTGGGAAGATATTATATCAGCAGCTTTAGGAATCTCAATGCAAGACGCAAAAAGTAAAATACATAGATTGCGGTCCCAGTTTGCGAGAGAAGAAAAGAAGATTCTATCATTCATAACAACAGGAGTCGGGACTGCACATGTCAAAAAACCCAAATGGAAATTCTATGATGCACTAAAATTTCTGTCGGATGTGACGACAACTCAGATTATTGAACAAAATTTTAAAACAACATGCGATAGTGAATCAGATACCATGAATGAAACGGTAAGCGAATTATTCACATTTATATAGTTAGTTATTTGTTTTTCTCTACTATTATGGCGTCATCTTGGTTTTATACCTAGATGTTGGTAGATATACACACCGCAGCCACGCTTGCGTACTGGGAGGTGTTTACGTTTTGTGCGACTGTTGTAATGATTTTGTGCCGGACGGGCGTAACTCTCCGGAGTAAATGTTGTCGAAGATACTCCGCGAGTCGCTCACGTACTACACCTATAGGTTCCGGAGGATACTTTCACTGCCGTCTCTGTGTGTGCTGCTGGAAAACTGTGGACTGAGGTTCAAAATTAAAATGCACGATTTATAAATTAAAATAGCAAGGCAGTGGCCAGCGGTTCGACTGATTAATTAGTCGCGAAATTTTATAATTATTATTTACTGACCACGGTTGTTGAACACGGTTGTTCAACTACGGTTGTTCACTATCGGTTGGTCACTATATATTTCAAAAGATTCAATTAAAATGTGCGGTAGTATTAAATATCTATTGGTAATATCAAAATGTCTATTGGTAGTATCAAAATATCTATTGGTAGTATCACAAAGGAAAACAGAAGGAAGATAAATATCTATGTATATAAATATTTTAATGACATAATTTAAAAAAACGTGTGTGTATACTTATGTACGCACGTAAGAAGTTATACTTCTTTAGCGTAACAAAACAAAAATAAAAGTTTAATAGATTCATATATATTTCAATAACTACCTTGAATGTAGTTCTTCTTCTTCTTTCTTTTTTTATGGCGGTTTTTGATTATTCGCCAATATAAGCGTGGAAGTGTTTATTGAGTACAAGCTCAGTAGTTACAATTACTATGCCCATGTACTAAAGAAGATTGTGATAATACAAGTATCTTGTTTTATTTAAACAATTAAATTTTCCTTTTTATCTTGTAATACTAGTGGTTGTACTGTTGAATTACCTAGAACAAATGACAAACACAGTTGCTATAACTACATTAGTATATTAGTATTGACAAACATTAAACTTTTATACTATTAGTGTTAATAAAATCACACAGAATATATACATAAGGAGTATTTGTGTAGGTTAAAAGTAAATCGAAATTTATAGGACGAGGAATGTCAGGAGGGAGATGATCATAGAGTGAACAAGATAATTTAGGACAGTTAAAAAAAATATGGTCAGAGGTTCCCTCATCTAACCCACATTCGCAGAGGGAACTATCCCTAATCCTCAGTTTGGCTTAATGTACTGGTGTACAAGCATGGCCAATTCTAAGTCTACAAATAGTTGATGTTGACTGTTTGTTAGCTTTATTAAATTTGAAAAACCATGGTTTTGGAGGGATGGCACATTGTATAGCAGCATAGTGTTTACCTTGTATATTTTGAGTGGCTTTCCATAATGTGTTCCAATTACTATTTAACTTCTTCTTTGTAAGTAACACTATGTCTGAAGAGTAAATTAAATTACATGGCAAACCATTTCGACTTGCATTTTTAGCCATCAGATCAGCTGTTTCATTGCCCTTGATGCTACTATGACCTGGAATCCAAGCTAAGGAAACCTGAATGCCCTTGAGATGACATCTGTACAATGTGTGTTTAATTTTGAGGATCAAGGGTATCTTATATTTACTTTGGAACTGGTTTGACAAAATTGCTAACAAACAGCTTTTGGAGTCGGTAAGAATAACTGACTTATTTAAGTTGTGCGTGCTTCTATACAGGGTCATTTTTAATTTACTGAAGACCTTTTGGGAATATATTGGTTACATCATTACAAACAATTTTATTGAGATCACTCTTCACAGAATATAATACATTTACGAAAAAACTACTTTTAAGATTTTGTTGTCATGTCTGACTCCTTTTAAGTCTGTATTTTGTAGTACCTAAACAATGTCAGAATAAATTGTCAAAGAAAATGCCTAAATAAGGCATTTTTACACTTGATACAGTATCAAACATTGTGTTGAAATCATTAAACATAATTAAATGAGCAAATGACATTCAAAACAAAAACCACAAATATTAAAATTTATAATAAGTAAGAATGACGCCGAGCCGGTCGACGCCCGCGCTCAGGTGATTGCGTTGCGAGTAGGGTTACCAGATGAAAAAATTAAAAGTCCGGAGAAGAGGCCTGATTTCCATTTAAAAATCCTGAGATTGTTTTACAGTTTGAGAAGAAAACCTTACTTAAAAAGGTATATTCACATATTAAGTATGATAAAACTGTTTAAGTACCTACTTGGATAAATAAGTTTTGATTTTAATTGTGGAATTATTACCAAAGGAAAATTATTTTTAGTTTGTTTAATTTTTTATTAAGAGATCTTTTAAAATGTAAGCTGTATTATATTGAAAGTTCTAAAAATCCTGAGATTTCATGAGATTTGCAAAATCCAGCCGCAATCCTGAGAAGAGTCTAAAAATCCTGAAATCTCAGGACAAATCCTGAGATATGGTAACTCTAGTTGCGAGAGCCTACTAAACTATTCATCACTGTGCCTATTGCACCAGGGCGCCACTTTAAATGACTTTACATTAACTTTTCATATACTTCTTTATTTTGCATAAAACCATTTGATGAACTATTTGATTCTTTTATTAATTTCTTTAAGAATTAATAGACATTCTTTAATAGACATTTAGGTAGTTTTTTTACGAATATTGTTTGCTAGCAACTCTGCCTGCATCCAAGAGGCAACGCCTGAGAGTTTTGGCGGGAAATTGACCGGCGGCGGTTTGCTGCTCCTGTATTATTGTTTAAATAATGGTTTGAAGTGGACTTTGATATGTAAAAGTGTTGCGATTTTGTGTATTAAGTGTCTACGCATGTGAACTATTAGTGGAAACAGTGAAACAAGTGCTCTGATGGTGATGGATTCTCAAGATAAGCTGTTTGTTTGCATAGGCACCTTTAGATACCATCGCCAACTATCAGCTGTCTGCTGGATCAAGTTGCCGCCAAAATCTCCCAAGAACTGCACAATGTGACGCATCAACATATTGTGAAGCAGTATACTATGAAGGAGTGGGGAAATTACAATAAACCGAATAAAAATACTTAAGACTTGGCCTAAAGGTCTAGATACCAGGCCATAAACTCCAAAAAAAAAAAAAGAGGCAACGCCTCAACGTCGCACATGCGGCGGCCCAAGGCCAAGCCAACGATATAATATTAATTAACGTCGACACAGGTGTCACCGTCATCAAAGGCGCCGCCTGCCCTTTTCGGTTTGCAGGCATCGATTTGGTGATCGATGTTTGCAGCACGTGCAAATTAAATGAGTATTATTAACTATTTTTTTATTTAATGTAAGTTGTATTTAAAAAAATGGATGCAGGTTAAAATAATTATAAATATTACAATAAAATATTTATAATGATTAAATACAAATTAACAGTAATTGAATAAAGATATTAAGGTATAATGGCTCAATAAAAATATTAAAATACAAATTTAAAAATTAGACTTACCTAGGTACTTGTCCGCGGATGGCGGTGAGTATCGCGCACATAGCGTTCAAAATAATCACCTCCACATTCTACGCATAGGTGACACCTAAAACTTAACTGTTCACCGACACGAGATAATACTTGATGATTCATTTTGATTTGATCGAATGCCCAAATTATTTTATCTTTCAACATGTCGCGGGTTTCGAATGCTCGACCAGTATACACTAATGTCTTGCCCCCACAAATAAAAATCCATTGGTGTGATATCTGGCGATCTGGGAGGCCATGCACAAGGCCCGTCTCGACCGACCCAGCGACCAGGGTATTCTCTGTTTTAATAATCTTAACTTGGCGAGCATAGTGTGCCGGCGCCCCGTCAAGTTGGTTATACATATTGCGTAGAGATGCAAGTGGTATGTCCTCTAACAACTCTGGCAGCGTGTCGGTGAGAAAACTATGATAGCTTTCACCGTTTAATCTTTCTTGAAGACCGGGCCCAGTAACGTTGTATTAATGACGCCTGCCCACACATTGACACTAAACCAGTGTTAAAAGCTATGCGGTCTTGGTTCATGTGGATTTTCATAGCACCACAAGTGTTCATTGTGCGAACTAAATAGTCCTATTCTGCCAAATGTTGCTTCATCAGTCCATAAAATGTTGGCTCGTTCAGCAGCTAGTAACCAGTTACAAAACTTCGCTGAGTTCATGAACACGATGCAAGTGGAAAGGGTACTTCCCTTCGTTGTGTATGACACTCCATGCGTAGTACTGTGACACATTGAACTGTCGAGCTGCCTCATAAGTGCTCGTTGCTGGATTTTGTTCAAAAAACTGCAGTATGTCTTCCTGCTCACGTACTGTGCGCCGCGGTGGACGACCACGATCGATTGATACAGGCTGGAATTGCCCGTAATCTCGCAATCGCTGTGTAGTACCTAGCATCGTAGCGTAGCTCGGTGCACGTGAGTTGGGAAATCGCCTTGAATATTCACGGCAGGCTTCACTAACGTTATCATTGCAAATTGCTAAAATTCGCACCATTTCGGTATACTCAATATTTGAGTATCGGTATGCCATTGTAACAACGCGTAACGTTCGCGATATTAATCTCACAACGGAAGGAGAAAAGTCGCGGGCGCACAAAAGGCGACTGACCGACTGACGACACAGATAATTAGGTCAAGTTCAAATGAGCAAGCGCCGCCTCCTACACCCCTCCACCCCTACCCCGCCACGCGCTTTATTTTGCTATTTAGGATTATTGCCGTTTAGAAGGTCCAATTAAAATATTTTTATTTTTGTATGAAAATAAAAATTGAAGAAATATAATTTCTTTTCTTACAGATGTTGTTGTTATGATGTAAATAATATATTCCCAAAAGGTCTTCAGTAAATTAAAAATTACCCTGTATAAATCAAAGCTTCATAAATTGCCGTGGCCTCGCCAGTAAAAGTGGAAGAAATAGAAGAGCATTTAAAATTGAGGATTATTTTGTATCTGGGAATCCAAACTGCTGCTTCAGTGCAACTTTCACCTGACTTTTTGGATGCATCAGTGTATATAATAAGCCAGCCTTTCCATAAATTATCTATGACTCTACTTAGTTTACTATTTGCTATAGGGCAATCTTTCTCAATACCAAGGTCGAGTTGGATATTTGGTTGGAAAATAATTGCATCATATGGGATATCAAAGATGGGACAGGACTTGCATTGTGATACTGGGTGTGGTAGATGGAGTAATATTACCAAACTGTTGGGTAAGTAGGGAGATTCTTTATGAGTCCAGTAATGCTTTGATGAAATATATTCCAAAAGAAGGTGTAATTTAGAAATGAGAGGATGGGAAGAGAGTTGATAGATTTTAAAAAAGAATCGGTCCGAAAGATATTGTCTTCTTAGGTAAAGAGGGGGATCTACACATTCGGCTTGGAGAGCATTTATTGGGGAAGATTTCATTGCCCCAATGATTATACGAAGGCTTTTCGTCTGAATCCTGTCTAGGATCTTTAGGGAAGACTTATTACATGGTTCCAAGACAAAGCATGCATAATCCAAATGACTACGAATAAGGGCGTTGTACAATATTTTTTGAGAGAATTGGTGGGAGCCCCACCAAACTCCAGATAAAGCGCGAAGAATTTTTTTTTTTCACATTTTTTTGAGACATAGTTGATATGATGAGAAAAGGTTAGTTTGGAGTCAAGAATAACTCCCAAAAATTTTACATTCTCCCTAATAGGGATAGGTTCATTATTATAGAGAATGTCGATTTCAGAGAGTTGCCTATGGCGAGAGAAGATGACAACACTGCTTTTGGGAACAGACAAGGACAAACCATGATCAGTTAACCAATCTTGTAAATAGGACATTGATAAATTCAAGCGGGAACAAGCTGTAGCAAGGTTATCCAAGGAAATATAAATAGCTATATCGTCTGCATATTGGAGGATGTTACAGAGTGAGTTAACAGAAAGTTCTAAATCATAAGTATAGATAGAATAGAGCAAAGGACTAAGTACTGAGCCTTGTGGGAGACCCTTCCCTTCAACAACAATTCTTCATACAATTCTTGGCGGGAGTAGAGAATTTTGACTATCAATATAAATGGATCTAGAAGAGAGAAAGTTAGAGACAAAATTTACTATCCTCACTGGAATACTCAGATTAAGCATTTTTTGCCTGTGCACAGGAAGAAGTACATTGTCATATACAGACGAGATATCTAGAAAGACTCCAACAAGGTATTCATGTTTAGAGTAAGCTATACGAATATCAGTAACTAGAGTACTAAGACTATCCATGGTGCTTAAGCCCTTTCGGAATCCAAATTGGCTTTTTGCTAGAAGGTTTTTGCTTTCAAGAAACCATTCTAAACGATTTTTTATTAGATGTTCAAGAATTTTGGCCATGGTACAAGAAAGAGCAATAGGGCGGTAGCTTGAGGGATCAGTGTGAGGCTTACCTGGTTTGTAAATAGGTAAAATAACTTGCCGTGTAGTGGCGGTCAAGAATACCACTACCCCATATCCTCCCGTGGGTGTCGTAAAAGGCGACAAAGGGAAACAGGCAGGAGATGGGCAGATGAGCATCTTCCTGATAATAGCCAAAATTACAATAAAAAAACTGCGGTTGCCAACCCGCTCGCCAAGCGTGGCAACTATGGCAAATACCCCCCCTATGAATGTAACAAAGAGACGGCCCCCAGTCCCCGGTGGCCCCGCTATTCCTGGCTACGGTGGCGACCATGGTAACGGCGGGGCAGGGGGTGCTAAGAATCTCCGGTGGAGGTTCGGTTGCCACCTTAGACGACTCGACCTGGCAACGTACAACGCACGCACCCTGAGGACTGACGAGAAGATCGTGGAGCTGGAAGAAGAGATAGACAAGTTGCGCTGGCATATTATAGGATTATCCGAAGTCCGAAGAGAGGGGGAGGACACGGTAATCCTCGAATCCGGCAACTTGCTCCATCACCGGGAGGGCGACCATCTGTCCCAAGGAGGTGTCGGATTTATCGTCCACAAGTCTCTCGTTAACAACGTTGTAAAGATCGGGAATGTGTCGACGACGGTTGCGTACCTTATACTCAGAATCACCAAACGGTATTCGCTGAAGGTCATACAGGTTTACGCACCAACCTCGGCACACCCCGATGGGGAGGTGGAGGAAATGTATGAGGATATCTCTAGAGTCATGCATTCCTCCAAAACCCAATATACGGTGTTAATGGGAGACTTCAATGCAAAACTGGGCACAAGAGAGAACGGTGAGCTGAAAGTAGGGAAATTTGGAATAGGGCAACGGAACCCAAGGGGCCAGCAGCTGGCCGACTTCATGGAGAAAGAGGGACTCTTTATGATGAACTCTTTCTTCCAGAAGCGGCCCCACAGGAAGTGGACCTGGTCGAGCCCCAACAGTTCGACAAAAAATGAGATTGACTTCATTATGACGACCAGACGACAACTGTTCAGTGATGTCTCCGTGATCGCGAGGGTGAAAACTGGTAGCGTTCACCGAATGGTTAGAGGCACACTGAACCTAAACGTTAAGTTGGAGAGGTCTCGTCTAATGAAGTCAACGCTCCGTCCCCCTCGTGCTCTAATCCAAAGTCCCGAGACCTTTCAGCTCGAGTTACAAAACCGTTTTCAGTGCCTAGAAGACTGCAATGAAGTGGACGATATGAATGACAAGCTCGTGGAAACTGTCCATGCGGTCGGAGCTAAGTTCTGCAAGACCCGCCGCAGAAGAACACAAAAACTCTCCGATCACACTCTTAATCTCATGGCTGTTAGACGGGAGATGAAGCTACATTCTTCAACAGACTTGACAGCATACAGGCATCTGAACAGACAGATCTCCAAATGCATGCGGCGGGACTTACGCAACTTCAATACAGCTCGTATTGAAGAAGCGATCGAGCGGAACCAAGGCTCCAAAGTCTTTGCCAGAGATCTGTCTGCCAGAAAGAGCCAACTGTCAAAGCTGAAGACAGAATGTGGCAGCATCGTTTCCGGGACACCTGAGATTTTGAGTGAGATTGAGAGGTTCTATGGGCAGCTGTACACGTCATCGTTGGAGCCACGATGAGTAACGATCCAAGAGCGAGTCTCATCCGACACTATTCCGAAGATATCCCAGACGTCAGTCTGAGCGAGATTAGAATGGCTCTCCAGCACCTTAAAAACGGTAAGGCCCCAGGCGAGGATGGAATTACAGCGGAGCTTCTGAAAGCGGGTGGAAGACCGGTACTTGAAGTCCTTCAGAAGCTCTTTAATTCCGTCCTCCATGGTGGCATTACACCGGAGGCGTGGAGCAGAAGTGCGGTGGTCTTGTTCTTCAAGAAAGGTGACAACGCTCTCTTGAAGAACTACAGACCGATTTCCCTTCTGAGCCGCGTCTACGTGCTGTTTTCGAGAGTCATTACGAATCGTCTCGCGCGCAGACTTGACGACTTCCAGCCTCCCGAACAAGCCGGTTTCCGAAAGGGCTTTAGCACCATAGACCACATACATACCCTTCGGCAAATTGTACAGAAGTCCGAAGAGTACAATTTGCCACTATGTCTGGCGTATGTGGACTATGAGAAAGCCTTTGATTCCGTCGAAATTTGGGCGGTGCTGCAGTCCCTTCAGCGGTGCCAAGTTGACTGTCGGTATATCGAAGTGTTGAAGTGCTTGTACAGTAGGGCTACGATGGCTATCCGAGTACAGAACCAGAGTACGAAACCTATCCAATTGCAGAGAGGTGTAAGACAGGGTGACGTCATATCCCCGAAACTCTTCACCGCTGCATTGGAAGACGTTTTCAAGCTTCTGGACTGGAAAGGATACGGTATCAACATCAATGGCGAGTACATCACTCACCTTCGATTTGCCGACGATATAGTCCTTATGGCAGAATCGCTGGAGGACCTAAGCACTATGCTCAATGACCTCGATAGTGTTTCCCAACGGATAGGTCTTAAGATGAACATGGACAAAACAAAGATCATGTTTAATGTCCATGTCACACCTATGCCGGTAGTTGTTGGGAACACTAAGCTCGAAGTTGTTGACGAGTATGTTTACCTGGGACAAATAGTCCGACTAGGTAAGTCCAACTTCGACCGAGAGGTCAATCGACGGATTCAACTCGGCTGGGCAGCGTTCGGGAAGCTACGACACATCTTCTCGTCAGACATATCTCAAAACCTGAAAACGAAATTGTACAACCAGTGCGTGTTGCCAGTGATGACTTATGGAACTGAGACGTGGTCTTTCACTGCTGGCCGTATGAGGAAGCTCAAGGTCGCTCAGCGAGCTATGGAGAGGGCTATGCTCGGAGTTTCTCTGCGTGATAAACTTAGGAATGAGGATATCCGCAGTAGAACCAGAGTAACCGACATAGCCCAACGGATTAGTAAGCTGAAGTGGCAGTGGGCCGGCCAAATAGCTCGAAGAACCGACAACCGATGGGGAAGAAAGGTTCTCGAGTGGCAGCCTCGTACCGGTAGGCGAAGTGTAGGGCGTCCCCCCACGAGATGGAGTGACGACCTGGTAAGACATGCAGGAAGTCGATGGATGCAGGTCGCTCAGGACCGTGCTTTGTGGCATTCTTTGGGGGAGGCCTATGTTCAGCAGTGGACTTGTGAAGGGCTGTAATGATGATGATGATGAAAAATAACTTGGGATGTCCATTCTTCAGGAGGAATACCGGACATGTAAATACAATTTAAAATAGAAAGAAGATGGGCTTTAGTAGATTCACTGCTATTAGTAATAAAAGAATAAGGAATTACATCGATTCCTTTATCCATCGAGTCTTTAAGGACACTAAGAACAGCATATAACTCCTCATAAGAGAAAGGGGAGTCAAAACTGTGTTGATAGTGCAAGGACTGTGATTGAAATGCTATACTTTCATTGTAAGATGGTACTGAAGGATGAGCAAGATTACTCGCAAAATTTTCTAGCCAATAAGACTGATCATTAGAAATTGTGTTTTTAGAGGCCAAAACTGAACATCGGAATTTTTTAATATTTTTCCAGACTAATGATGGATGAGTCCTAGGCGACAGTGACTCACAGAATTTAAGCCATCCAGCCTTTTTCTTCCCAGATAATAATTTTAATGTTTCAGCAGCAGTTTTTTTATAAAAAATATAGTTGTCAAAATTCATAGAGAGGGAATATCTTACTTCAGCTTCCTTTCTCTTCTTACATGCTACAGAACAATCTTGATCCCACCAAGGTGGTGAAGGAGCATTATTTTTATAAGGTTTTTTGATGGGGATTGTCTTATTGGCAACAGATAAAATAGCATTTTAAAAGTAGAATACACCTGAAGAACATTATCTTTCTGAACAGGAGGAAGGGCTGATAGTTCTTCCTCTAGAACTGTGGAATATATTTGCCAGTTTGCTTTGGATGTGTTATATTTTAACCTAGGATTAAATGGAACATTGACTGTATAGGAGCTAGGGGGATTAATAACAATAGGGAAATGATCACTGCCATGGGAAAAGGGTAATATTCTCCAAGAAAGAAGGGACGACAGGGCAGGAGAACAGAGTGACAGATCTACTGCACTTTTAGAATTTTGGAGGGGGGATAGTCTACGTGTAGGTGAACCATCGTTAAGGAGGCAGAGATCTAAATCATCAATGATCTCTAAAAAAGACCAGGGATCACAAAAATGGGAGCCCCATAAATTATGGTGCATATTAAAATCACCAAGAATTACCATAGGAGGAGGGATGGAGGATATAATCCTCGTAAGTTCTGACATGATATTTAAACTAGGTTCGGGAGTGTAAATAGAGAGAAAAGAAGTGTTATGAGCTCTAACTGCTTCAGCATTAATTGAAGGACTATGAGAAGGAAGGGAAATTAATGTATAAGTAATTGATTTTGAGATAAGAATGAAAGAGCCAGCATGACCATCATTCCTATCATCCCCGAGGCATGAATAACCTGAGATCCTAAAATGGGACCCAGGCTTAAGCCATGTATCTTGGATGGCTAGGATGAGGGGATGGTATTTATTAATAAGGTAAATTAATTCATTTTTCTTATTATTAATGCTCCGGCAGTTCCACTGAAGAATTGGAGGGAAGGTTATTTGTTAATGAAATGAGCTCAGAAGTTTATTTTATATATATAGTTATTATAACGTCGACACAGGTGTCACCGTCATCAAAGGCGCCGCCTGCCCTTTTCGGTTTGCAGGCATCGATTTGGTGATCGATGTTTGCAGCACGTGCAAATTAAATGAGTATTATTAACTATTTTTTTATTTAATGTAAGTTGTATTTAAAAAATGGATGCAGGTTAAAATAATTATAAATATTACAATAAAATATTTATAATGATTAAATACAAATTAACAGTAATTGAATAAAGATATTAAGGTATAATGGCTCAATAAAAATATTAAAATACAAATTTAAAAATTAGACTTACCTAGGTACTTGTCCGCGGATGGCGGTGAGTATCGCGCACATAGCGTTCAAAATAATCACCTCCACATTCTACGCATAGGTGACACCTAAAACTTAACTGTTCACCGACACGAGATAATACTTGATGATTCATTTTGATTTGATCGAATGCCCAAATTATTTTTTCTTTCAACATGTCGCGGGTTTCGAATGCTCGACCAGTATACACTAATGTCTTGCCCCCACAAATAAAAATCCATTGGTGTGATATCTGGCGATCTGGGAGGCCATGCACAAGGCCCGTCTCGACCGACCCAGCGACCAGGGTATTCTCTGTTTTAATAATCTTAACTTGGCGAGCATAGTGTGCCGGCGCCCCGTCAAGTTGGTTATACATATTGCGTAGAGATGCAAGTGGTATGTCCTCTAACAACTCTGGCAGCGTGTCGGTGAGAAAACTATGATAGCTTTCACCGTTTAATCTTTCTTGAAGACCGGGCCCAGTAACGTTGTATTAATGACGCCTGCCCACACATTGACACTAAACCAGTGTTAAAAGCTATGCGGTCTTGGTTCATGTGGATTTTCATAGCACCACAAGTGTTCATTGTGCGAACTAAATAGTCCTATTCTGCCAAATGTTGCTTCATCAGTCCATAAAATGTTGGCTCGTTCAGCAGCTAGTAACCAGTTACAAAACTTCGCTGAGTTCATGAACACGATGCAAGTGGAAAGGGTACTTCCCTTCGTTGTGTATGACACTCCATGCGTAGTACTGTGACACATTGAACTGTCGAGCTGCCTCATAAGTGCTCGTTGCTGGATTTTGTTCAAAAAACTGCAGTATGTCTTCCTGCTCACGTACTGTGCGCCGCGGTGGACGACCACGATCGATTGATACAGGCTGGAATTGCCCGTAATCTCGCAATCGCTGTGTAGTACCTAGCATCGTAGCGTAGCTCGGTGCACGTGAGTTGGGAAATCGCCTTGAATATTCACGGCAGGCTTCACTAACGTTATCATTGCAAATTGCTAAAATTCGCACCATTTCGGTATACTCAATATTTGAGTATCGGTATGCCATTGTAACAACGCGTAACGTTCGCGATATTAATCTCACAACGGAAGGAGAAAAGTCGCGGGCGCACAAAAGGCGACTGACCGACTGACGACACAGATAATTAGGTCAAGTTCAAATGAGCAAGCGCCGCCTCCTACACCCCTCCACCCCTACCCCGCCACGCGCTTTATTTTGCTATTTAGGATTATTGCCGTTTAGAAGGTCCAATTAAAATATTTTTATTTTTGTATGAAAATAAAAATTGAAGAAATATAATTTCTTTTCTTACAGATGTTGTTGTTATGATGTAAATAATATATTCCCAAAAGGTCTTCAGTAAATTAAAAATTACCCTGTATAAATCAAAGCTTCATAAATTGCCGTGGCCTCGCCAGTAAAAGTGGAAGAAATAGAAGAGCATTTAAAATTGAGGATTATTTTGTATCTGGGAATCCAAACTGCTGCTTCAGTGCAACTTTCACCTGACTTTTTGGATGCATCAGTGTATATAATAAGCCAGCCTTTCCATAAATTATCTATGACTCTACTTAGTTTACTATTTGCTATAGGGCAATCTTTCTCAATACCAAGGTCGAGTTGGATATTTGGTTGGAAAATAATTGCATCATATGGGATATCAAAGATGGGACAGGACTTGCATTGTGATACTGGGTGTGGTAGATGGAGTAATATTACCAAACTGTTGGGTAAGTAGGGAGATTCTTTATGAGTCCAGTAATGCTTTGATGAAATATATTCCAAAAGAAGGTGTAATTTAGAAATGAGAGGATGGGAAGAGAGTTGATAGATTTTAAAAAAGAATCGGTCCGAAAGATATTGTCTTCTTAGGTAAAGAGGGGGATCTACACATTCGGCTTGGAGAGCATTTATTGGGGAAGATTTCATTGCCCCAATGATTATACGAAGGCTTTTCGTCTGAATCCTGTCTAGGATCTTTAGGGAAGACTTATTACATGGTTCCAAGACAAAGCATGCATAATCCAAATGACTACGAATAAGGGCGTTGTACAATATTTTTTGAGAGAATTGGTGGGAGCCCCACCAAACTCCAGATAAAGCGCGAAGAATTTTTTTTTTTCACATTTTTTTGAGACATAGTTGATATGATGAGAAAAGGTTAGTTTGGAGTCAAGAATAACTCCCAAAAATTTTACATTCTCCCTAATAGGGATAGGTTCATTATTATAGAGAATGTCGATTTCAGAGAGTTGCCTATGGCGAGAGAAGATGACAACACTGCTTTTGGGAACAGACAAGGACAAACCATGATCAGTTAACCAATCTTGTAAATAGGACATTGATAAATTCAAGCGGGAACAAGCTGTAGCAAGGTTATCCAAGGAAATATAAATAGCTATATCGTCTGCATATTGGAGGATGTTACAGAGTGAGTTAACAGAAAGTTCTAAATCATAAGTATAGATAGAATAGAGCAAAGGACTAAGTACTGAGCCTTGTGGGAGACCCTTCCCTTCAACAACAATTCTTCATACAATTCTTGGCGGGAGTAGAGAATTTTGACTATCAATATAAATGGATCTAGAAGAGAGAAAGTTAGAGACAAAATTTACTATCCTCACTGGAATACTCAGATTAAGCATTTTTTGCCTGTGCACAGGAAGAAGTACATTGTCATATGCAGACGAGATATCTAGAAAGACTCCAACAAGGTATTCATGTTTAGAGTAAGCTATACGAATATCAGTAACTAGAGTACTAAGACTATCCATGGTGCTTAAGCCCTTTCGGAATCCAAATTGGCTTTTTGCTAGAAGGTTTTTGCTTTCAAGAAACCATTCTAAACGATTTTTTATTAGATGTTCAAGAATTTTGGCCATGGTACAAGAAAGAGCAATAGGGCGGTAGCTTGAGGGATCAGTGTGAGGCTTACCTGGTTTGTAAATAGGTAAAATAACTTGCCGTGTAGTGGCGGTCAAGAATACCACTACCCCATATCCTCCCGTGGGTGTCGTAAAAGGCGACAAAGGGAAACAGGCAGGAGATGGGCAGCAGCATCTTCCTGATAATAGCCAAAATTACAATAAAAAAACTGCGGTTGCCAACCCGCTCGCCAAGCGTGGCAACTATGGCAAATACCCCCCCTATGAATGTAACAAAGAGACGGCCCCCAGTCCCCGGCGGCCCCGCTATTCCTGGCTACGGTGGCGACCATGGTAACGGCAGGGCAGGGGGTGCTAAGAATCTCCGGTGGAGGTTCGGTTGCCACCTTAGACGACTCGACCTGGCAACGTACAACGCACGCACCCTGAGGACTGACGAGAAGATCGTGGAGCTGGAAGAAGAGATAGACAAGTTGCGCTGGCATATTATAGGATTATCCGAAGTCCGAAGAGAGGGGGAGGACACGGTAATCCTCGAATCCGGCAACTTGCTCCATCACCGGGAGGGCGACCATCTGTCCCAAGGAGGTGTCGGATTTATCGTCCACAAGTCTCTCGTTAACAACGTTGTAAAGATCGGGAATGTGTCGACGACGGTTGCGTACCTTATACTCAGAATCACCAAACGGTATTCGCTGAAGGTCATACAGGTTTACGCACCAACCTCGGCACACCCCGATGGGGAGGTGGAGGAAATGTATGAGGATATCTCTAGAGTCATGCATTCCTCCAAAACCCAATATACGGTGTTAATGGGAGACTTCAATGCAAAACTGGGCACAAGAGAGAACGGTGAGCTGAAAGTAGGGAAATTTGGAATAGGGCAACGGAACCCAAGGGGCCAGCAGCTGGCCGACTTCATGGAGAAAGAGGGACTCTTTATGATGAACTCTTTCTTCCAGAAGCGGCCCCACAGGAAGTGGACCTGGTCGAGCCCCGACAGTTCGACAAAAAATGAGATTGACTTCATTATGACGACCAGACGACAACTGTTCAGTGATGTCTCCGTGATCGCGAGGGTGAAAACTGGTAGCGTTCACCGAATGGTTAGAGGCACACTGAACCTAAACGTTAAGTTGGAGAGGTCTCGTCTAATGAAGTCAACGCTCCGTCCCCCTCGTGCTCTAATCCAAAGTCCCGAGACCTTTCAGCTCGAGTTACAAAACCGTTTTCAGTGCCTAGAAGACTGCAATGAAGTGGACGATATGAATGACAAGCTCGTGGAAACTGTCCATGCGGTCGGAGCTAAGTTCTGCAAGACCCGCCGCAGAAGAACACAAAAACTCTCCGATCACACTCTTAATCTCATGGCTGTTAGACGGGAGATGAAGCTACATTCTTCAACAGACTTGACAGCATACAGGCATCTGAACAGACAGATCTCCAAATGCATGCGGCGGGACTTACGCAACTTCAATACAGCTCGTATTGAAGAAGCGATCGAGCGGAACCAAGGCTCCAAAGTCTTTGCCAGAGATCTGTCTGCCAGAAAGAGCCAACTGTCAAAGCTGAAGACAGAATGTGGCAGCATCGTTTCCGGGACACCTGAGATTTTGAGTGAGATTGAGAGGTTCTATGGGCAGCTGTACACGTCATCGTTGGAGCCACGATGAGTAACGATCCAAGAGCGAGTCTCATCCGACACTATTCCGAAGATATCCCAGACGTCAGTCTGAGCGAGATTAGAATGGCTCTCCAGCACCTTAAAAACGGTAAGGCCCCAGGCGAGGATGGAATTACAGCGGAGCTTCTGAAAGCGGGTGGAAGACCGGTACTTGAAGTCCTTCAGAAGCTCTTTAATTCCGTCCTCCATGGTGGCATTACACCGGAGGCGTGGAGCAGAAGTGCGGTGGTCTTGTTCTTCAAGAAAGGTGACAACGCTCTCTTGAAGAACTACAGACCGATTTCCCTTCTGAGCCGCGTCTACGTGCTGTTTTCGAGAGTCATTACGAATCGTCTCGCGCGCAGACTTGACGACTTCCAGCCTCCCGAACAAGCCGGTTTCCGAAAGGGCTTTAGCACCATAGACCACATACATACCCTTCGGCAAATTGTACAGAAGTCCGAAGAGTACAATTTGCCACTATGTCTGGCGTATGTGGACTATGAGAAAGCCTTTGATTCCGTCGAAATTTGGGCGGTGCTGCAGTCCCTTCAGCGGTGCCAAGTTGACTGTCGGTATATCGAAGTGTTGAAGTGCTTGTACAGTAGGGCTACGATGGCTATCCGAGTACAGAACCAGAGTACGAAACCTATCCAATTGCAGAGAGGTGTAAGACAGGGTGACGTCATATCCCCGAAACTCTTCACCGCTGCATTGGAAGACGTTTTCAAGCTTCTGGACTGGAAAGGATACGGTATCAACATCAATGGCGAGTACATCACTCACCTTCGATTTGCCGACGATATAGTCCTTATGGCAGAATCGCTGGAGGACCTAAGCACTATGCTCAATGACCTCGATAGTGTTTCCCAACGGATAGGTCTTAAGATGAACATGGACAAAACAAAGATCATGTTCAATGTCCATGTCACACCTATGCCGGTAGTTGTTGGGAACACTAAGCTCGAAGTTGTTGACGAGTATGTTTACCTGGGACAAATAGTCCGACTAGGTAAGTCCAACTTCGACCGAGAGGTCAATCGACGGATTCAACTCGGCTGGGCAGCGTTCGGGAAGCTACGACACATCTTCTCGTCAGACATATCTCAAAACCTGAAAACGAAATTGTACAACCAGTGCGTGTTGCCAGTGATGACTTATGGAACTGAGACGTGGTCTTTCACTGCTGGCCGTATGAGGAAGCTCAAGGTCGCTCAGCGAGCTATGGAGAGGGCTATGCTCGGAGTTTCTCTGCGTGATAAACTTAGGAATGAGGATATCCGCAGTAGAACCAGAGTAACCGACATAGCCCAACGGATTAGTAAGCTGAAGTGGCAGTGGGCCGGCCAAATAGCTCGAAGAACCGACAACCGATGGGGAAGAAAGGTTCTCGAGTGGCAGCCTCGTACCGGTAGGCGAAGTGTAGGGCGTCCCCCCACGAGATGGAGTGACGACCTGGTAAGACATGCAGGAAGTCGATGGATGCAGGTCGCTCAGGACCGTGCTTTGTGGCATTCTTTGGGGGAGGCCTATGTTCAGCAGTGGACTTGTGAAGGGCTGTAATGATGATGATGATGAAAAATAACTTGGGATGTCCATTCTTCAGGAGGAATACCGGACATGTAAATACAATTTAAAATAGAAAGAAGATGGGCTTTAGTAGATTCACTGCTATTAGTAATAAAAGAATAAGGAATTACATCGATTCCTTTATCCATCGAGTCTTTAAGGACACTAAGAACAGCATATAACTCCTCATAAGAGAAAGGGGAGTCAAAACTGTGTTGATAGTGCAAGGACTGTGATTGAAATGCTATACTTTCATTGTAAGATGGTACTGAAGGATGAGCAAGATTACTCGCAAAATTTTCTAGCCAATAAGACTGATCATTAGAAATTGTGTTTTTAGAGGCCAAAACTGAACATCGGAATTTTTTAATATTTTTCCAGACTAATGATGGATGAGTCCTAGGCGACAGTGACTCACAGAATTTAAGCCATCCAGCCTTTTTCTTCCCAGATAATAATTTTAATGTTTCAGCAGCAGTTTTTTTATAAAAAATATAGTTGTCAAAATTCATAGAGAGGGAATATCTTACTTCAGCTTCCTTTCTCTTCTTACATGCTACAGAACAATCTTGATCCCACCAAGGTGGTGAAGGAGCATTATTTTTATAAGGTTTTTTGATGGGGATTGTCTTATTGGCAACAGATAAAATAGCATTTTAAAAGTAGAATACACCTGAAGAACATTATCTTTCTGAACAGGAGGAAGGGCTGATAGTTCTTCCTCTAGAACTGTGGAATATATTTGCCAGTTTGCTTTGGATGTGTTATATTTTAACCTAGGATTAAATGGAACATTGACTGTATAGGAGCTAGGGGGATTAATAACAATAGGGAAATGATCACTGCCATGGGAAAAGGGTAATATTCTCCAAGAAAGAAGGGACGACAGGGCAGGAGAACAGAGTGACAGATCTACTGCACTTTTAGAATTTTGGAGGGGGGATAGTCTACGTGTAGGTGAACCATCGTTAAGGAGGCAGAGATCTAAATCATCAATGATGTCTAAAAAAGACCAGGGATCACAAAAATGGGAGCCCCATAAATTATGGTGCATATTAAAATCACCAAGAATTACCATAGGAGGAGGGATGGAGGATATAATCCTCGTAAGTTCTGACATGATATTTAAACTAGGTTCGGGAGTGTAAATAGAGAGAAAAGAAGTGTTATGAGCTCTAACTGCTTCAGCATTAATTGAAGGACTATGAGAAGGAAGGGAAATTAATGTATAAGTAATTGATTTTGAGATAAGAATGAAAGAGCCAGCATGACCATCATTCCTATCATCCCCGAGGCATGAATAACCTGAGATCCTAAAATGGGACCCAGGCTTAAGCCATGTATCTTGGATGGCTAGGATGAGGGGATGGTATTTATTAATAAGGTAAATTAATTCATTTTTCTTATTATTAATGCTCCGGCAGTTCCACTGAAGAATTGGAGGGAAGGTTATTTGTTAATGAAATGAGCTCAGAAGTTTTTGGCGGAGGGCAAGTGGGAGATCCATATCGCTGAAACGGGAAAGCATACTTATAAGCATGGAGATCATTAACTCACAGAGATTGTCATTAGGGGAAATACTCCGCCCTATTAAGGCACAACCATTAGTAGTTGAAGAAGAAGGGGTATCTATTATTGCCTCATGGGCAGATTTATCATATCCATGACTTGATGCTGGATTTGGCGGAAGTCTTGGAGTAAATGTAGTCTTCCTCTAAGAATGAGATTGTGAGGGGACAACTGAAGGTAAAGTAGAATTTGAAATAGGATAGAGACTCTGATGATCATACGAAGGAAGGATTCTAGCAGCATCTGCATAAGATCTTCGAACTTGAGGGAAACGGGCAGATGCTTCTAGATAGGAAATATTTTACTGTGACATGGTAAGTTTGATAGATCTCTGCCTAGAGTGTTCAGGGCAGGAAGGATCATTAGCCGTGTGAGATCCTGAACAAAATAGGCAAGTGGGAGACTGTCTTGTGCATGATATTCCTTCATGATTTTGAGCACACACAAAACAACGGGAAGATGACCTACACTGTGAGGTTACGTGTCCAAAACAACATTTGTGACATTGAATAAGAGGTAAAATGTAGGGCTCAACAGGCATTGAGGTGAAAAAAACAATAAATGTTAGAAGGAAGTTTCTGGCCGGAAAAAGTTAAAACAACTGTTTGAGAGGGAATCCACGCAGTACTTTGGTTTTCATTAACTGATTTTCTATTAAATCGGCGAGCTTTAATAATTGAGCCAAAACCAGCTGGGACCTCGATTGATGATATGAGTTCATCTAATGTCCACTCTACAGGGACCTGCCTCACTATTCCCATGCGTGTGATATTATAAGAAGGGATTACAGTATCATATTTAGCACCTGCAAGGGCTGTGTTCTCAATAAAACAATTTGCATCAGTTGCACTTTTAAACTCGACAGAAATTCTATTGCGTCCTATTCGCTTAACACCATCAGAAACAACATTTTTAATATTATTATGGTAGAGAAAATGACCAAACTTTATCGGTTTTAAAACTACTCCAGTTGATAAATCATCTACTCTCTTACTTACATGAACAATAAACGGCGCATTGTCGTTATTAGAATATTTATGTTTTTTTTTCTGTGTAGTCAGGATGGGTATAAGAGGTCTGAATAGATGGTACAGGTGGAGATGGATCTGTAATTAATCTTTTCTGAGGATGAGCTGAGTTATTGGTTACTTGCAATCTTTTACGCTTCGACTGATCAATTTCGATAGGCATATTATTATTTAATGATTTCTTATATTTACGCGAACACTACACATTTAAATAAAACGAATTTTACGGATTTTATCGCGTATATTAACTTATTTTACATTCCCGACGTTTCAAGCACTTTATAGCACCCATGGTCACGGGGGGGACTGAGGTGTATGACGTCCCAATGTCACACTTAACCACGGCTACCTCCAGATTAAAAATTATTAATTTTTGTTCTGATCTACGCAGTATGAACTTACAGTATCATGAAGTCTTGCAGTTGTATGCTTGGGTTGGGATTTAATTTTATTAATTATGGGATCCCAAGCAGATGGTAGCACCCAGCCATCTTCTCTATTGAAATTAGGATGCTTCTTAATTTCAATAGCCTCGCGAATCATCCTTGGAAGGAATCGGTGTTCTTTAGCGAGGATTTGTGGTCTATCAAATCTAATGTAGTGACGGGGGCGATCCTGTACGTGTTCACAGACTGCAAACTTCCCGGAGCGTCTATTCTTCACATCAGCTATGTGTTCTTTAACGCGGGTTTTTATGGATCTTTTAGTTTGTCCTATATAAGAGAGACCACATTCATAATCAAGCTTGTACACTCCTGCATCTTGCAGAGGAATATTACACTTTACTGATGGTAAAAACTGACTAATCTTCTTCGGCGGCTTGAAGTATGTTTTAATGGAAGCACACTTCAAGATGTAGCTAATCTTGTCAGTGACACCTCTGACATATGGCAGTACAGCAGGCACTCGCTCGACTGTGGCCGGCTTCACTCGTTCACTGTGACGTAGGCGCGGGACCCGAAGCTTATTGTCGTGCAAAACTTGCTTGAAGTGTTGGAGCTCGGCGGCCAGGTGTTTACTGTCACAGATCCCTCGTGCTCTCTGAAACAAAGATTTACCCACGGTAGCTAGCTGTGAAGGATGGTGGTGAGAATCACCGTTTAAATATCTATCTGTATGGGTCTTTTTTCTATACACAGTGTGGCTCAAGGTGTTATCAGGATTCCGAATTACTAACACATCTAGAAAAGCTAAAGAATTGTTTGCCTCTAACTCCATTGTGAACTGAATTTTAGAATTTAAGGAGTTAAGATGGTCTAGAAATGCAGTTACTTTATCTAAAGGGAGAATTGTGAAAGTGTCGTCTACATACCGCTTGTAGAATCTTGGTTTTACGGGAGAAGTACGCAGGGCTTTCTCCTCAAAGTCCTCCATGAATATATCGGCAACAATGGGAGATACAGGTGAGCCCATCGCCACTCCATCTACTTGCTTGTAGAACTCCTCCTTCCACAATAGGTAGCCAGATGTAAGGCAGTGTCTAAGTAATACTGCATATTCTACGGGCATGTTGCCTTCTAGTAACAATCGAGATGCAGTCTTCAACAGGTAAGCATGTGAACAGAGACTGCACATCAAAACTGACCATAGTTGTTGGACCAAAATACACACAGTGTGCAAAATTTCATTGAAATAAGTTCAGTAGTTTAGGAGTCCATCGCGGACAAACAACGTGACACGTAATTTTTATATACAAAGATTTAAATAAATGAATATAGCGAAGCCGTGGAACTAGTTATAAGTTTATTTATTAAATAAATAAAGAATAAAGATATGTAGCAGCCAGGCTAATCAACCCTAAACCGTAATAAATAATGTACCCTGCTGCTACCATAACGCAAAAGGTGAAGGTCTGAAGAAAACATTTATTTCCTAATTACCCCCGACTACTGAGATACCGCGGGCTGCATATCGATGCGAGATAATTTGACGTATATATATTTAACGTTCTAATATAGAAACAAGAAACAGCCGCAAATATCATCAGCACCGCATCGTCTTCACACGCCTGCTATCTTCACGCATCCGTCGACCATTCTCGAGCCGTTTCTTCAACGCCGCAGCTTCGCTTCGCTTCTTCTTGCTGTTCCGGAGATGTGTCCCACGCCGCCGCCGCTCGCCGATTACGCGCGCGCGCCGGTCTGCATCACTTTTATAGCTCCGTCCAGCAACGCAGCTACGAGAAGCGATCCACGAGTCTAACGCCGGCAAATGGAGCGCGACACATAATAGTTGTACATAATATTTTTATTAATCTTTATTGGTCAAAATGTATTTATTGTAATTGGCTAAGTAAATAAAATATTTTACTATTGGTAAACTAAGGACATAGCCGGACATATAAATACAGGCAGGGTTAGCTGAATAAAATATACTCCATAGTCCATTCGCTTGCACATAAGCAGTAAGGCATATCAGAAAAATAATTTCATTTCTTCGCCACTAAACCACTCGGAGTCTGTTAATAGTGGACCCAATACGCCACTATTACATTGGTGACCCCGACGTGATATGAACACGCAACCAACAACCTTCGGAAACTACAACTTCAAACCTTCGTCATCATCCTCAAGTATCCCATTCATTCGCTCCCGAGCAGATATTGTCTGCAGTCTTCACATTCTGCAAGCCATCTAGCTTTACAAAGGTTCATCGCAGCACTGGAATAATAATGCTTCCTGTTCCTTCAAGCTACTCTCTGCGCTACAGTGTTCGGCACGGCTCTGAGCCTTACTGCTCGCCTCTGCTTCACGGCACTCTCGCAGATTACTTGCCTTCTTCACGACTCACCGCAGACTACAAGGCAATTTCCTGCCACTTACAAATTCGTCGACATCTAGACTGCACTATCGACCACATGACCCCGTTACGAACACCGAGAAGGAAGATCCCTGCAAGAATAGTAGGAAAAATATCAAATAAATATCAAGGAAGACTTCAATATATAAAATCAGTGTAATCAAGACGTCATTATGAAGCGAGAAGCGAAGAAATCCGATGCATATACATCAAGCCCGGCCAAGGAACAAGAAATCGCCGGTATATCTCTATCGTTGAGAATACCAAAACCGTTTTGGAGATATAAACCCCGACTTTGGTTCGTCAGTTTTGAAGCCGCAACTAATGATTTAAAGAAGAGTCAAGCGCAACTAGCACAGATGGTGATAGCCCAACTTGAGAAACAAGACATCGAACAAATTTCGGACCTGTTGTACAACCTACCGGCAACCGACTAGTATAATTCACTGAAGGATCTTCTATCAGAAATAGAACTTGGAGACCAGAAGCCCACACAACTCCTACGCAGAATGCGTACTTTGGCGCGAGATAAAGTCCCAGATTCGACGCTACGGCTAATGTGGGTACACCACCTACCCCCACATGTTCGATCTGTACTAGCAGTGAGAAACATTCAGCACGCAGACGAAGCTCGATGAACTGACACTCCTGTCGGACAAAATGATCGAAAACAGCAGTAGCTCACATATATCGATGATCGAAGGCACTTCAACCAAGGCCAATGTTGGGTATCAAGCTCCACTTGTGCTGGTGGAATTCTTGACTAAATAAGAACTGAAGTTCTTATTTAGTCAAGAATTCCACCATATGTAGACTGTGTAGGTAATTTATTGGTTGCTATAAGAGGTAGCCGTAATGCGTGCGTTCGCGACCGGGTTGTTCCGAGCAAGAAGAAGTTGCAGCGGTGCCGCGTTGTCTCCATGAAGGTGGTGGGGCTGTGAAGCGCTCGCAGAACCGATTTGAGCTCCGCTGCCCGACGACACGAGCCGGGAAGTATCATAGGCAGTGACGTCAGGAACAGCCAATGATACCCAGTTTCTTATCGAAGAAATTCGGAAGCTATCATTCGAAGTCGCCGCGCTCAAAGCTTCCCAGCATCAAACGTGTTACCAGCAACAGTACAACCAGCGCAATCAGCAACACCGACGATCACCTTTTCGTCGCAACCGCTCTACAAGTATAAGTCGAACAAGCTCAAGAACAAGATCCCCTTACTGCTACTATCATCGACGTTTCGGTTTCGAGGCAAGAAAATGCACAACACCGTGTACATTCAAAAATGAAAATATGAAGTCGGAAAACTAACTAATACGCTTGATGCGACGGGATCCGGCGTAACAGAAAAGTCCTACCGTCTTTTCGTCACTGATAAAAAAAGCAAGCTTAGCTTCCTTATCGACACCGGAGCGAATATCTCAGTTTTACCGCCGAAACAAAGACAGAAGATGAAGCCACTGGATTTTCAACTCTACGTAGCAAACAATACGGTGATTCCTACATATGGAGAAAAAACAATGGAACTAGATTTAAACCTATGCCGACCATTCAAGTGGAGATTTATCGTCCCTAAAGTCAGCAAACCAGTCATCGGTGCTGATTTTTTTCAACATCACCAGTTGATCGTCGACATTAAAAATAGAAGAATCATCGTCGGAAAAACCAATCTTGCATCTTAGTCTTTCGTCCAAGCAACCAATCTGCCCACAATAAGAAGCATAGATGTTCAACAATCGTATCACAAAATCCTTGAAGAATATCCTGGAACCACAAAAATAACTTCAATGAAATTAATACCGAAGCACGACTTTGAGCACTTCATCGAAACCAATGGACCACCACTGCATTGCCGTGCACGTCCAATCGCACCACACCGATACGAGCAAGTTCGAAAGGAATTCGAAAACATGATTGAGCAAGGAATATGCCGTCCAAGCAAAAGCCCTTGGTCATCACCACTTCACGTTGTACCGAAGAAGAATGGAGAATTACGAGTTTGTGGTGATTACAGAAGACTGAATTCTATTACCACTCCTGACCGCTACCCAATACCGCGAGTCAAGGATTTCACTCATCAACTGTCAGACAAGTCTATATTCTCCACCATCGATCTCAACCGAGCTTACCAACAAATTAAACACGCGATGAAGACATAGAGAAGAGAGCAATAATTACCCCAATGGGATTATTCGAATTTCCAATAATGACCCCAGGACTGAAGAACGCTGGTCAAACCTTTCTGTTTATGCCCAAAATTGGTCATTTTGAACGCCATCCAATCGCGTTCGAGCTGGCGCGTCACCCGATGGTATGTAGGTGAGGTAAACGCCGCCAGGTGGGGCGGCGGTGTGCGGCTTGCAGTGGCTCGACGCGTGGGCGAAGAGGTGAGTAGCTCGCTGGCCGCGATGCGGGGAATCCGCGTATCTCGGTTATCGCGGCCGAAGTTCACGCGACCGGTAGGGTCCAGATGGTTAGATTTAGTGCGTGTTACTTCGCTCCGTGGATATGTGAATTTTGCAATGTTTAACTTGTTCGGGTGATGCGGAATTGCGCACGCGCGCGCCGAGTAGATATACGGTCTAGGATTCGAACCGCGCATTCCTTGTTCGAGAGCGTCTCCCGGTTGATTGTCTGGAAATCATTATAATTGTGCCGTCGCGTTAAGTGCCCTTTTTTGTGTGTTGGCTGGTATGTTAGTTTTACGTGTCAACGAGGCGTATTTTGAATTCTTTTCGCGGCGTGGTGTTTTGGTGTCGAATGAAGAAACTTAGTTGTGTTTAACGCTGAACTGTATGACTCATTAAGAGATCGCGTTAGTTCCCTATTTATAATTTTGTGATAAGTGAATCCGGAAATTGAATGTCGAATTTTGAACTACTGTCCGTACTGTGTCGGGTATCACGTGTTCGATTCTACGATGAATGTGGAATTAGGTGAGTTTAAGTTAGTTAAATTTACAATGAAGCTAATAGACTGAAATAGTGACAATGAAGAAAGAAATGGTCCAGCGGTGGAGCCTACAGGAGCGATGCAGCATTGTGGTTCTCCCTTCAGTTTAGTATTATAGGACATTTCTCCATATGGCCACTTGGGCCCGACCCGCGTCTGCCCGTCGAGCAGGCTGCTATGGACCTCAGCCAGGGCGACCTTTGCAAGGGCAGCTGCAGGCCGTAACACTTTCAAAGATTCATACACGAAGTACTTCATGGACTGGATTTCGTTTTCGCATTCATCGATGATCTCCTTGTTGCAAGCCCTGATAAAGAAACGCACGAAACCCATCTACGCACCGTGCTACAGCGATTAGAAGACAATGGAATCACAATCAACCTTTCGAAATGCATATTTGGACAACAAGAAGTTCAATTTCTTGGTTTCACCGTCAGTAAGGAAGGAATCAAACCGCCTACTGAAAAAGTCAGAGCAATCATCGATTATGCGAAACCTAAAACAATCGAAGAACTAAGGCGTATTCTTGGGATGGTTAATTTTTACAGAGAACACATACCTAAAGCCGCTGAAATCCAAGCACCACTTCACGCTTACCTTCACAATACGAAGAAAAAAGATAAAACGTTAATCGGATGGAACGATGAAGCCACAAAGGCATTTGAAGCTTGTAAAGTTGCGATCCAAAATGCAGCTTTGCTCGCTCATCCATCACACGAAGCAACCCTTGCCATCTTCAGCGACGCGTCCAATCTCTCAGTGGGAGCTGTACTCCAACAATACATCAATGGGAAATGGCAACCACTTGGCTATTTTTCGAAGAAGTTCTCCGATACTCAACGTAACTACAGTACATTCGACCGAGAGTTACTCGCTATCTACATGGCTATCAAGCACTTCAGAAAAACGTTCGAGGGTCGAAACCTGATCGTTTTTACCGAACACAAGCCATTAACATATGTACTTCAGAAGAAACCATCAACATCGGAAACACCACGACGAGCAAGACAACTCATTTTCATAAGTGAATTCACGACCGACATACGTCACATCAGTGGAAAGGACAACATAGTCGCCGACGCACTCCAAGTCGCATACCAATCGACAGTATAACGTGCCCTACATCAATCGACGATCGCCGAAGCACAAGACAGAGATAGCGATAACATCAAACATCTATCGAAGCAAAGTAACTTGTCCATCAAGCAAGTTACAATGCCAATGACGCATCTACTGTGAAGCCTCAACATCAACCATGCGACCATACCTACCAGAAGAATGTCGTCGCGAAGTCTTCAATGCACTGCACAACATCAATCATCCAGGTGTTAGAGCAACCAGAAAACTCATCACCGGAAAATTCTTTTGGCCCATGTACTTTATGTAGATGCGGAGGAAAATAACTATAACGTTTTAGGTCCCGAGGAACCAACCCACGTTCCACCAGACACACGCAGAAGTCCGGACGTACTGGACATCGTGCTCTCTAGGAACGTCAACTGCCCGATAGTAGTAGAGGTGCTGTACGATCTGAACACAGCACCTCCCGATACTAATTACCCTTGGTCTCAAGGCAGTGACTACGCCGCCCAGAGCCTTCAAGACCAGAACTGACTGCAGGCTCTACTACCAACGTCGGCAGGAGAGACCTGCAGTCTATATACCTATCAATACAGCGGACGACGTAGAGGCCGCTGCAACCAAGATAACAAGAAACATCCAAGAAGCCCTCAACGCTGCCTCTACGATCGTCCCAATAACCGCAAGAAAGGACGTCCTACCGCGTAACATATGCGCACAAATAAAGCGCAGAACTGCGTACTCGCTGCCCAAGACTGAAGACGCAACTCAGCCAACTTCGGATGAACTGTCGGTTGCAATCCAGGCCCACAGAGAGGCCTGGGGCCGGCACATCGTGAAAGCGAAAGAGCAAGATGCGTCGCTATATAAATTGAACCGACAGTTAACTAAAATAAGAACCGCCGCATGCACGCTGACCAACACGTTCTGTGGGTGTGTGCTTTATGAAGACCTGCGGTGTAAGATGATGGAAGGAATGGTACGCGGAAAGATTGGTCCGGTTTACTACCCGGATCTCGTGGACGGTCAGGAGAGTTTTGGCCGGCTGCGTAAGTTTGCGCATGGGTGGCATGCAAGGAGGACTGCCATGGAGAGATGTCGTGCTGTGTTTTTCCAGCCCAGAAAGGGAGAGTGACACAACGGGACAAGGAATAGAGTAAATAACTAGTAGAGAGTCAAGAAAGTGCACGCGGGAAAGAGCCCTGAGCAAGTACCGCGTGCATCTCTCGAGATTCGGCCCGTATAATCGTAAGGTTGGTGGGGCCATGGGAGGTGGAGGGTTGACCAACAATGCGTGCGAACGCTGTTATGTATAGAGCACTGCGAGGAGCAATTTATGCCGAATCCAGCAAGTGCGGAGTTCATGGATCTTCATGCCCGGAAGGAGAGCCGCGTACAGGAATTCCTGTCGTCGCCCGCGCCACCGCTTGCAGAAGAGTGGTACATCTCCCCCGCTGAATTGCGGAGGACAATAATCCGCCTGTAACCGAGAAAGGCGCCGGGGCACGACGGGATTACCAACGCTGCACTCCGCATCAGCTTAACGCTGCTGTTTCGTGTGGTAAGTGTAGAGAACCGGAAACCCTTTTTACTGGAAACGAAGCATTCCATCTTAGTCCTCACTGGTGACAATGCATTTGCATTTTCGTTACGACTTACCATCAGGTGAACTGCGTGCTCGCTTGACACCCATATTCTATAAAAAAAATACAACATTGGAAATAAAGTTTTATTTTTCAACGAAATTTGGCTGGATGACAATCACACAGTTAAGCAATATTAGTACCAATGACACGGCGCACTCCTCAAGCAATGTGCCAGAAGGAACGGCTCATAATTTGTCATGACTGTATCATCAAGTGGATTTATGACGAACTCTCTACTGGCATTTAATCCAAAAACAAAAACGACGGATTATCACGAAAAAATGAATTATGAAAAATTTCAAGCATGGTTCATTAGCCTAATATGCCGCGTCTCCACCAAAGAAAAGTTACCAACTTTTGTGTTGTCAACACGTGTTGGTGACAAATGATTCTGTAATTACCTAGTGTTGGCAACAAAAATTGTAAACAATTTCGGGAACTATGTTTCTATTTTCGGCGGTAACATCAAAAGAATACGCTTGTTGCAAACATTTGTTCCCTCTGTGGAGAAGCTTGTTGGAAACATTAGTTGGCAACATGTCTGTCACGTGGACGAACTAGTAATCGACACATTAATTAACTTATATCATTCACAAAATATATTATGGGATGTGTGTAATGAAAATTATAAAGATAAAAAAAAAAGGATGCATGGAAAAATATAAGTTTTTTTTTTTTTTTTTTTTATAGGAGAGGGGGCAAACGAGCATGCGGCTCACGTGATGGTAAGTGACTACCGCCGCCCATGAACAACTGCAATACCAGGGGAATCGCAGATGCGTTGCCGGCCTTTTAAAAAGGAGTACGCTCTTTTCTTGAAGGTCCCTAAGTCGTATCGGTCCGGAAAAATCGCTGATGGTAATCGATTCCACAAGGAGGTCGTGCGAGGAAGAAAACATCTTCTAAATCGCACAGTGGTGGACCGCCAATCATCCAGATGGTGTGGATGGTATCGGGAGTTCTGCCGCGATGTGCGTTCGTGAAATTTGGCGGCTGGGATTAATCCGAACAATTCCTCAGAGCACTCCCCATGGTAGATGCGAAAGAAAATGCAAAGGGATGCAACATCCCTTCGCAGTGCCAATGAGTCGAGCCGATCGGAAAGGGCTCGGTCGTCGACGATTCGAGCAGCTCTGCGTTGGATGCGGTCAAGTGGAAGGAGCTGGCACTGGGGAGCCCCTGCCCAGAGATGGGAACATTCCCTCCACCATCCCATGGTCCTTCCCGCCTTGCGGCATACGGACCGAATCACGGGAGACGCACACGGTACTTGCTCGGAGCTCTTTCCCGCGTGCGCTTACTTGACTCCCTACAAATCTCTCTGTTCCGTCCCTTTTCTCTACATTTCACTTCTCCCCCTTCTGGGGCGTGACTCCACAGCGACGACACTTCGCGTTCGCAGCTATCCGGTCGTATTTTTCAGTCCTCATACTGTTTCCTTTTGTGATGCCATGCATGCGCAAATCTCCCAAACTCCTTAAAGTTGGATTCGCAGCACACTAGGTCCCGGAAGTATACTGGTCCTATTTCTGTTCTTTGTAGGCTGTCCAATAATGCGTTCCTCTCTTCAATATACAGATCGCAATCCCAGAGAGCATGGTCACGACTCTCCAGTGCTGAGCCGCAGGGGCATAAGCCAGAGTTCCTAAGGTTAAATTTTAGGAGACGCTCGTTGAAACACCCGTGACCAACAAGAATCTGCGACACTGCATAATCGGGCTCGACCCACCTGAAGATTAGACGCTCTGCGATGTCCGGGAAAAACTTGTACAGATCCCTGCCATCTTGGCTTGAATCCCACCGGTCATGCCAAATGGCAACGACAGCCGCCATCATCTCCCTCTTTTTCTTCCTGCGCTCCTTGTCGACCAAACCCGTCCCCTCCTTGTCGACTCGTCCCGCACGAAAAACTTCCAGGTCGGCAGGCAATACGCCCGCCAACACCGGTAGCGCTGCGTTGCTAGCCGTCCTGTAAGCCTTCGTGAGAAGAATCAAAGCTGGTCTTTGCGTCCTCATCAGTACGCTTCTGATAACATAAAGGGACGAGCGTTGGTACCATACGGCAGCAGCATATGTCAACGTTGCCACATAGGTCCCTGAATACAGGACTCTAAGGACGTGAAATCTTATGCCCCAGGTCGATGAAGACAATCGCGACATCTTCCCGAAGCAAGCGGCGGCCTTCTCGCCGATATATAATGCATGGTGCACATAGGACCTAGCCTCGTCCAAAATTATTCCTAGGGCTCTTGCCTGTGAAACACGTTTAAACTTGCCCTTATAGGTCATCGTTTGTGACTTCCCGGTAGAAAACCCTAGTCTGTTACGAATACCCCACTCGGACACGGCAGCGATCGTAGCTGCCGCTTTGCGCTCTATTGCGGAACGAGACGATGCTTCGACCACGATTGTCACATCGTCGGCGTAAGCAACGAAGTGTACTCCTTCGGGTTTTGGCAGCTTCAGGAGGTCATCGAGTAGGAGGTTCCATAGGGTTGGTCCCAGCACCGATCCCTGAGGACAGCCCATCGTGGAGACCTTCCACACTACCCGGTTTCCAGCAAACAGTCCTACACGGCGATTTATGAAGTAACTCGTTAAAATACGGTAAATATTAGGTGGAACGCCACATTGTTTTGCCTTGAGTAGGACCATTGGCCACCAGGCATTGTCAAAGGCTCCAGATATGTCCAGAAGGATCAGTTGCATGTAATTCTCGGTTGATCCGTTGGTAATTCGGTTGATCGTATTAAGGGCGGTCACTGTGGATCGGCCACGCGTGAAACCATGTTGTGCCTCGGAGATTCCGCGGTAGAGACATGGAGCGCAGGAGATGATCACACGCTCCAGAATTTTTCCCAATATGGGCAGCAAAGTTATCGGGCGGTAGGCTTTAGGGTCAATGAGCGGCCTGTCGCCACCCTTTGGCAGAACAACGAGTTTGCCCATCTTCCACAGATCCGGAAAAACGCCCTCGACTATGCACGCCCTAAACACGTGCCAGATCTCGTCACCAGTTACCCGCCATGCCTGTCTAACAATCTTAGCCGTGATTCCGTCAATGCCGGGTGCAGTGTTCGGCAGTTCTCGAATGATGAGTCCAACTTGTTCTTTGGTCGGTGGAGTGGCATCAGTTCCAGATGGAGCACACGCAGCAGCGATCCGCACTTGTCGATGGTATACAGTGTCCCTGGCTAGATTATCGTCTGGGCATAAGGCATTGACGAGGCCAAGCATGGTGTCTCCGGTCGTCCTAGTATAGCCGTCAGCTAATTTCACTCCATTTAGCACGTTAAGAGGTGGACGAAATCGTCCACTGGCTGTTCGGTAAGCCAGGCCCCACGGATCGGCGTTACCTGATTCCGCGACTGAGCGGAAGAAGGCAAGTTCAGCTTCCTTCATAGCTAGCTTGTAGCGTATCCTTGTACGTCGGAGATAATCATGTAGAGCCTTCTCCCTGTCGCCTCCTATGCGACGTGAGGCCTGCCACTTACGACGTGCACAATAGACCTCGTTACGCATACGGTCAAGAGCCGGAGACCACCACTCGTACCCTTCTTTCTCCTTTTTCGCACGTGTACCTAATCGTTCTCTCGCAGTACGTAGAAGTATTGCAGAGTACTGCTCACAAATATCATTAGCTGGCCGCGTTAGCCTCAGCTGGGACATGCGGGCGTGCAGAGTCGAACAAAATCCTCCCCAGTTCACACCACGTTCACGAAAGTAACATACGTTATCTGAAAATTCTGTGCCATTGTACCCCCGTGAGTCACCGAGGATAACGCCAAACGTTATCAACTGGTGGTCACTTACACTGACACCCTCATGCACCTTCCAGTCAGCAACCCTCACACTACGTGTGGAGATGGTGATATCCACATTGGACGAGCCATTTGGGCTATGAAATGTTGGCGGTTGACCCTCCACATTATGTACCAGCAAATTCCGTCCGAGGATGAATCCCTCCATCTGGAGTTTGCGGTATTCTGTGTCGGAGCCCCGACCTACATATTGCCTGCGCTCGCAGTGCCACATTGGAGAGTGAGCGTTACTGTCCACACCAATAAGGATTGGGTGACCAGAAAGCTGATCCATCACGTGGGTGAGATGTTGCAGGTGACAAGAGATGTCATGACTGTACTGGCAGTATAACGATACGACGTATATGCTAAAGCTCTGACAGCTGACATGACCTACAACACAGTGTTCGTTGCATAAGTCATGTAGGAGCGTCACTACAAATCGTGAACTTACTGGTAATAGACCGGCCTTAGGGTTGGTGCCGCACCCAAGTACTTGAGGATGCTGATGTTGCTCCTGAACTAGTACTAGATCCAACCCCAGTTCTCCGGCTATGACAGGAAGCTCAGTGGTAGCCGTCCTCGAGCCTTGCAAGTTGAGCTGACCTACGCGAAAGTTAGTCGTCCTATCCATACTGGGTCATATTGACCGACTGCTGTTCCGCGTGTAAACGTGCAGGACAGTTAAGAGCAGCAGTGGCATGTTGGTCAGCATCTTTTCGCTTGAAGCGCTTGCATGTGGCGCAGCACTGTGTAGCCGACTGGCACTCTGCGGCACGATGACCGGTCTCGCCACATTTGCCGCAGACCATCGCTGCCGCCGTGCAATGCTTCTCCGGATGGCCATACTGCTGACATTTAGTGCAGCATGTCACCCGTACATAGTCGCAGACTTCAGCTTCGTCCCAACCAATGAAGACGCTGCCGAGGCCGACCAATTTATCCCGCAGCGCAGATGTGCACTCCATCACTACTGTGGTGCGTGGTACATCTTTCCGGCCCTTCTTGAAGGCAACTCTGCATGATTCGCCAAACTTATCTCTAGACCAATCAGGATCATCGCTCAGATTAATCCTGTACAAATCCTCAAGAAATTCAGCGGCTGGTGGGTCCGAGCGCAAATTGCGCACTGCCACCAGTGGCCGCCTACTTTTGGGATCAGAGACCTTCAAGGAAGGCGGAACCGCTGCCTTCAATTTCTGGGCAGCCTCAATAGTTGCCGTCTGTACCACAATGCCGGAGTTCCCCACTTTTCGCACACTGTGTATTTTGATTCCCTGGGTGCCAGGCTGAACTGCCTTCTGCAACTCAGTCTTTGTATCGTCCGACGACTTTATGGAATCATTGTTTGGATAAACAATGACTGCCGGGCCCTTGGACTGGACACAAAGTGGCGGCTTACCCTTAGGCAGCTTCAACCTGGCAGCATAGCTGTCAGCAGAGGGAACGGAAGAGGCCACATAGGGGAAAGGAGGGGCAGGAAGGGTTTGGGTTTGGGCCACTGACAGTTCCAGTTGCGCACACTTAAGTTTGCAGGCAGTCACTTCTTGCTCCTTTTCTCCGAGCCTAATCTCTAACGTTGCCACGTACGCTAGAATGTCCTGGCTGAGGCTGCCGATAGTGGTTTTATCAGCCAAGTTAAGCTTGTTGCTCGCATTGGCGACAGTCGCGATTCCTTTTAGGGCCGCATGTACCTTCTCCATTAACGCAACCTTGTCCAGCGTTGAAATGCCACTGGAGCTGTCAGTACAAGTGGACTGCGTGGGATTATCAGAACCTGAGGACGGGTCAGAGATGGGCCTGCTCAATATGCCACTAACAGGCGGAATAGCAGACTTTTTCTCCGCAACGCGGCGCCTGACGGTCTCCTGCACGTCCTCAGGTGAGGTTAACGGCCTTTTGGCCATCGAGGTGGATGCTGCAGCAGAGATGCTCATTGGGACCGGGGGTGTGCTGAACCCTTGCGGGGGGGTGCGACGCAGCGAGGAACGTGGTGTAAAACCGGCCTCTCGCCGCATCTGCTCCAACTCTTCCAGTTCAGCCTGTTTCCTGGCTAGCTCATCCTCGATGAGCTGCCGTTCAGTACCACCCGTATCCTCCTCTTCCATTAAAAATTAAATAAATAATAAAATATGTGTACAAACTAAATATCAGAAAAGAAAAAAAAATTAAAAGGGGAAAATTAATAATTTATATCTGGCAATACAGTGACAGTGACAATGACACTGACAGCTGCCAAACGTCAGACGTCAAACGTCAGACGTCAAACGTCAGACGTCAAACGCCAAACGTCAATTGAATCTGACAGCAGCAATGTCAATTGAAACTGACAACTGTAAACCGCGTGCTCACCACGTGCAAATTAACCTCAATATTAAGGTTAAACGAAATTAACATAAATAAAAGATGTAATATTACTATGGAAATATTACTTATAAATTAAAATAACTAAAAAGAAATACTTAAACTAAGAAATACTTAGCTCAGTACAGGGATAATCCAAGTAATACCACGATGCACTGAACAATTATTTCGTAAAATCCTTTATAATTACACTAAAACAAATAATAACTCAATTAAATTTATCACAAATTATAACCACATATGGCACGAACACTATGAAATAGAAATTCCGGCCGAGGTTTAACTTGGGACACTTTTAAAGAATTTAAAAACACGGAGATCACTGAGACACTGGCACGTCCGTACGCTAAGGCGATCGAACGCGAAGTCACCAGAGATGGGAACAGTATTCCATGTGAGGCCGAACTTGCGCCTTGTAAAGTTGCAGGCGGTGTGCCGGCATGAAATACTGCCCCGCTCTGCTGAGCACACCAAGCTTTTTATAGGCCAATTTGGCCTTCCCTTCCAAGTGACCACGAAACTGCACGTCACTCGATATGTCGACTCCGAGGATACCGATACTGGCTGAGGCAAGAAGGGGAGTGCCTTGAAACTGAGGAGATACGACAAAGGGGTTCTTTTTAGCGGTAAACGCGCAAACTTGTGTCTTCTGAGGATTAAACTGGACTAGATTTAGTCGCCCCCAATTCGAGACTTTGCTCAGCAAAGACTCGACTTCAGACACAAGTTTGTTCCGGTACTCAGCGACGTTTTCGCGAGAAATATTGGCACGGCCGGTGTATAGAGCATCACCAGTGCTGTCATCCGCATAGCAATGAATGTTACCAGTTAGCAACATATCATTGATATGCAGAAGAAACAGCGTTGGTGATAGCACACAGCCTTGTGGAACACCAGCGTTAATAGGCTTGTAGTCAGAGCATGCACCGTCTACAACGACCTTGATGCTCCGATCTGCAAGGAAGCTGGTGATCCAATTGCACAATTTCTCGGGAAGCCCATAGGAAGGGAGCTTCGAAAGAAGCGCTTTGTGCCAAACCCGATCGAAGGCCTTCGCAATGTCCAGACTAACGGCCAACGCCTCCCCCTTGGACAGTAGAGTCCTCCGCCTATCTATGGGTCAGGTAGACCAGAAGATCACCAGCTGATCGACCCCGACGAAAACCGTATTGGCGGTCACTAATCAGCTGGTGATCCTCAAGGTACCGGATGAGCTGGCAGTTAATAATGGATTCCGTTATTTTGGAGAACAAGGAGGTGATCGCGATAGGCCTATAGTTGGATGGATCTGAGCGGTCGCCTTTTTTAGGGATCGGGTGGACAAAAGCTGTCTTCCATGAATTCGGGACTACGCCTTGGGAGTAGGAGTACCGGAAAAGACGCGTTAGGACCGGTGCCAACTCCGGAGCACACGTCCTCAGCACAATTGGGGGGATTCCGTCAGGCCCACTCGACTTCTGGATGTCCAGGGAGAGCAGTGCTTTGCGAACCGAGCGCTGTGAGAACAGCACATCCGGCATGGAGCACTCACACCGCGGGATGGTCGGCGGTGTTTTCCCCTCGTCATCAAGAGTCGAGTTGGACGCAAAAAGGGAGCCTAAAAGGTCGGCTTTGTCTTTTGCGTCATGGGCCAGTGAGTCATCCTCCCTGTGCAGAGATGGTAGTGATCATCATCATCATTCATCATTACAGCCCTTCACAAGTCCACTGCTGAACATAGGCCTCCCCCAAAGAATGCCACAAAGCACGGTCCTGAGCCACCTGCATCCATCGACCTCCCGCATGTCTTACCAGGTCGTCACTCCATCTCGTGGGGGGACGCCCTACACTTCGCCTACCGGTACGAGGCTGCCACTCGAGAACCTTTCTTCCCCATCGGTTGTCGGTTCTTCGAGCTATATGGCCGGCCCACTGCCACTTCAGCTTACTAATCCGTTGGGCTATGTCGGTTACTCTGGTTCTACTGCGGATATCCTCATTCCTAAGTTTATCACGCAGAGAAACTCCGAGCATAGCCCTCTCCATAGCTGGCTGAGCGACCTTGAGCTTCCTCATACGGCCAGCAGTGAAGGACCACGTCTCAGTTCCGTAAGTCACCACTGGCAACACGCACTGGTTGTACAATTTCGTTTTCAGGTTTTGAGGTATGTTTGACGAGAAGATGTGTCGTAGCTTCCCGAACGCTGCCCAGCCGAGTTGAATCCGAGATGGTAGTGATGGCTTACAGAAATTCCCTTGGACAGCCTTGGCGAGAGACCAGAATGCACGGGTTCCCGAAGGAAGGCGAACTAGTTTCTCGCCAATTCTGCCTATGTGCTCTGACTTTGCCTTGGCAATAACTCTTTTGAAGGACCTGGAGGAGAAGTTATACTTCTTTTTAAGTGTGCTGGTGTTTACATCCCGAGTCGCCGAAGTCGCAGCCCAGGCTTGATAACACTCCTGCTTACTGCGTAATGCAGTCTTACAGGGGCGACCAAACCAAGGCTGAGATCTGCCTCCGATGGGTACCACAGATGATGGAATAAATAGTTCCATTCCCTGTAGCACCACATCAGTGACAGAGTCAGCAACAGCGCTGGGATCATCTGGCGAGAAGCAAACCGGCCCCCATGGGTAGGAAGCAAAGAAAGACCGCATTCCGTCCCAATCCGCCGACCTTTAATGCCAAACGCGGCGGCAACCTGCAGAACGCAACCGCGAGGGGAGCGTGAGTGGCACCACACTCCGGATCAGACAATGGTCCGAAGAGCCAAGAGAGGCATCGACGGAAACCTGATATCCGTCCGGATGACAGGTCAGCAGAAGGTCCAACAGGGAAGGTGTATGATCCTCAACATCTGGAATCCGCGTAGGCAATGTAACCAGTTGTGTCAGACCATATGCCAAGGCAAAGTGACGCTAAACCATGAAGCACAGGCTAAACGAATTAGAAATTCAAAAAAAAAATTGACGGGACAGTTTTACAGAGAAGATGAAAATAAATCTGGAGCTGCGACTTCTTATACTCCGAGGTGGTTTGCCTACCAACGACTTCTTTTTTTAACCGACAGAAACGAACCCATTTTATGTATGTAAAAGGGAATAAATGAAACACGTGTAAGTTACTATACAAAATATTTATATTATTTATTTCTTAACCGACAATCGATAAAAGGAGGTACTTATACCCAGTGACGTGTACAGATTAAAAGTATGAAATTTTCCTTATTGTTTGATACCAACTGCGCTTATCATGTTTATAAATTTTGTATAATATATGTTACGGACGGCGAAGGGAGCCGCCGCCCCGTCGCCCCCACATGCCCGTTACGCCCCACGCACCCCGCACACTGCTCGGACATCACGTGATGTCGGCAACCAATGAGCGCACAGCAACACCGCGCGGGAACACGATGAAGACGGAACCGCCGCCGCAGGAATAAAAGAAGAGGCATTTGGCCTCCTTGCGATTTCGATTTTGTTAATTTTAAATCTTAAAATTAAAATTAATTTAAATTTAAAAGTAAAGGGTGCGCTCTGACGTTCGCTTCGGAAATAGTTAAATCCGTTTTTGACCAACCCGGGATTCAAAAGTGTTCATTGGTGGAGAATTTAGTTAGTTTCGCGCCGCGTCATTCTATAAATAGACTCCGGTTTTAAGGTTTAAAGTTCCTCTTTCCGTGCTAGGCGTTTGTAGACCGTATTTCGCTCCACACAGGGTAGGTTTAGCCCGGCCGCGCTGGAGGAGGCGAGCGCAAGAAGGCAATGTCCCCTACCCCTTCCCAATCTTCGACCCCTTCTCAGCCCTCTTTTCGGGCTTCCTCTCACGCGTCATCTAGGCCCTCGAGTGCGAGTGCCTTCTACTCGGCGGCCTCCTCGGGAGAGGATATGGAAAGGCACCCTGAGGGAGTGTCCTGCTCCGGCGACGAGGGCTTCACGCTCGTCGAAGGAAGAAAGAGGCAATGGTCCTCCAAAAAGGATTCTTCCAGGCCGGCGAAGAAGGCGGCTTCGGTCCCCTCCGTTGTTTCCCCCCCTCAGGGGGTCAATCCTCCCCTAAAAAGGGTGAAGCCGTCAAAGCTACTTCGGGACCAAAAGGTCCCAAACCCCCCCGTCATTATACAGGATAAGGCCACGTGGGATCGCATATCCCGCATCATGGCCGACAAGAAGATAGGCTTCTCAAAAGTCAAGCCCTCTGAACAGGGCATCGTCGTCTCGGCCAACACGGTGGAGGACTTCCGTACTATTACGAGCCTTCTCAGGGGAAAGAACATATCATACGTACTCCCTGGAAGAGGACAAGCGTCACCGCGTAGTCATACGCGGAATTCCAAAGGCATTCGACACAGCCTTCGTAAAGGAGGATCTGATTAGTCAAGGCCTGCCGGTGCAAGATGTGCACCGCATGGTCAACTAGACATCCAACACCCCTTGTAACCTGGTGTTGGTAATTCTTGACCTCTCAGAAGAGGGCAAGAAAATTTTCGACATACGCACCGTATGTCACCACCTCTCGGGGGGTCTCTATAGACCCCCACATAAGAAAAAGGTTCCGGGGCAATGCCATAGATGTCAACTCTATGGACACTCTGCCCGTAACTGTTTCGCCCGTCCCAGTTGCATCAAGTGCACAGGGGACCATGGCACAAAGGAATGCACCCGCAACGCTTCGTCCCCCCCCCCCGAGCTGTGTGCTATGCGGGGCGGAGGGGCATACTGCGTACTTCCGCAGGTGCCCAAAAGCCCCCAAAGCACAAAAACAGAGGGGGAGGAGCACTGGGGGTCGCAAGCAGTCCCCCAAGCAGAAGGGAGCACAGGTCCCTCCAAAGGACGGCCCCCCTCCCCCTGGAATGGATGGAATTTTTCCTTCAAAATTTAAATTGAATCATCATCAATTAAACAAAGAATAATTTTAATCGGTTCAGCCGTTTCCGAGAAATCGGTGAATATACATTAAAACAATATCCGTTAAATATGGAACCTCCTCTTTTGGTGAACTCAGTTAAAAATAATTTAGCATTTACCTTTTTCAATGGCTTCGAATATAGTATCGAATGTAGACGTGCTCTATTGTCTTATGATGGCAGTATGGCATGCACAGAACCTCGTTGTTCTAGTGGTCACAAACGCATTTAATTATCAAAAGGTCTCGGGTTCAAATCCGTTCGTTATGACTGACCGCTGTGACACCTACCCATATACACTGACAAACATTACCATATACTATTAACATCCTCATACAATGTACACCCCATCGTCTTGTGTCTTCAATGCGAAATCCGGCTCCATATCCTTCACAGCATCTATTAAGATACTGTCAACTTTGTCGCCTTCGGCAATAGCATGATTTTCAGGAACCACTTTTACATAAAAATTGGTTGTGTCATCTCCATTCTTTAACAACTCAATTTTCGAAATTCCTTCATCGTCTTTCCCTTTCCCGTGTTTCGCCAACAAATGGCAACGTAAGCCTCTTATCCTAGTGTAAACGGCACCGCAGTGTGGGCATATGTGAGACTGCGATCGTTCATGTGTGGAAGCCACATGCTCATCCAAGCTAATTTTGTAGCCAAACTTTTTGCTGCAGATAGTACACTGGAATAGGAAAAAAATTATATTCAAAATATAGTAGATGCTAAAATAAATTGAAATACTTTTTACGAGTTAATATTTTTGTACAATGTGATTGAAATAAGAATAGGACTGACCGGGCACTATATCGTGACGTCATAGCTGTTACTTCGAACCAGTTAGGTAGGGTGAGCAAAACGGATATCTTTTGAAAGAATATTTATTTACAAATAAATACAAAAGAACCGTGAGCCTTAAAACCCATGTCTGAACGTGGGATTCCCCCATAAAATGTATCATAGTGTTCTTATCTCATATATTTCTTATAGTTGTCACGCATGGCAGGCGAGTTGGCAACCAATGTATGCTGTTTCAGTTTCTCTATGTCGCCTTTTATATTATACGATTTTATATATAAGATTCCCTAACGCCGCTACTACACGGCATCCAATGGATGTTATTTCAATTGAAGATGAGCTGTCCCTCTCCCTCCGGACCTCCGCTAGGAATAGACGTATACAGAAATTTTATAACTTTTATTCAAAAATATTTATTCAAAATTAACTCAATTAAATCAACACAAAATATTAGGAGTGTATAAGGATTAAGAAGCGTCAACATAACTTGTGCAGCGCCGAGTAACATCTGGGACCCTGGTACAACGCTCGCAAGGTACCGTGAGATCTTTTGTTTAACTTCAACTAATCAGCGCTTGCGAGATGAATGGCATCTTGCACTTGCAATAGTAGCCCCGCCCACTGACGTATCGACGTGCGCGCAGCAGAGAACATCTTTACCTGCTTACTTACTTGGCCCCGCCTCATATAATAATGGCGTTTGATTTAAGGCTCAGCGTACACTACTACACAAATGGAAGCTAATATGTTGAATAAATCTCACTCCGAATCACATCTAGACCTGACAGGGCATCATTTGGATAGTAGTTTCATTGCCCAGCGCTTCAAAAGAAAGTGCCCGGAGGACGATATTGAACCTGATAGGTTTGATAAAATGTGAGAGGAAATGAGGACCATGATAAATACCATGTTTAAAGTGCAAGAACGTGAAATTAATAAAATTACCCCGACGCTTTTAGAAATTAAAGACACAAATTCTAGCATTGAAAAGACAATATCGTTCCTAGCAAATCAAAATGAAGATCTTAAAAAAAACTGGATCATCTCGAAAACCAAAACAAAAAGGATAAACAGCAAATAGCTATTTTAGAGCAAAAATTGGAAGATATGCAGCGCGAAGGCCGTAAGGCCAACTTTGAGATTAAGAACGTACCCAAAACAACCGAAGAGGCAAGAGGAAACTTGATAGGAATGGTGATGACATTGTCAAAAACAGTCGGATGCAAGCTTAATGAAGAACATATCACGGACATCTTTCGAGTAAAAGGAAAAAAGGGTGCGAAGGGTGACTCACCAATCATAGTCGAGACCTCATCCTCAATCGTGAAGACTGAACTCTTGGCTATGTGTAAGGCCTTTAATAGGAAAAATAAACAAAAGCTCTGTGCCAAACATTTTGGGTTTAAGAGGAATGAAGATACGCCTATTTTTTCGTGTCGGAGCAGCTAACCGCCAAAGGGGCTCGTCTGTACTTTTTAGCACGGGAAGTCGCCAAAACAAATACCTTCAAGTATTGTTGGAGTGCGTATGGCCGAGTGTACCTGCGAGAGCATGATACGTCCCCCGTAATAACGGTTAAAAGTGAAGCCCAAATAAATGGCTTGATGCAGAAAACATGACTATACGTTGAGCTTTATACGGTATGCATTGGAGATTTCTCTTTTTTGTTCAATATTATTTATATTCCATTATTTGCTTTGTTTAAGTTAACTCTATCTCCCATCCGCAGAGATCGTGATCCTTGGCGATTTTAACGCCCACCACGCCGAATGGCTCGGTTCACGTTTAACCGATCATGCGGGGAGATCTGTTTATGACTTTGCCTTGGCATATGGTCTGACACAACTGGTTACATTGCCTACGCGGATTCCAGATGTTGAGGATCATACACCTTCCCTGTTGGACCTTCTGCTGACCTCTCATCCGGACGGATATCAGGTTTCCGTCGATGCCCCTCTTGGCTCTTCGGACCATTGTCTGATCCGGAGTGTGGTGCCACTCACGCTCCCCTCGCGGTTGCGTTCTGCAAGTTGCCGCCGCGTTTGGCATTACAGGTCGGCGGATTGGGACGGAATGCGGTCTTTCTTTGCTTCCTACCCATGGGGGCCGGTTTGCTTCTCGCCAGATGATCCCAGCGCTGTTGCTGACTCTGTCACTGATGTGGTGCTACAGGGAATGGAACTATTTATTCCATCATCTGTGGTACCCATCGGAGGCAGATCTCAGCCTTGGTTTGGTCGCTCCTGTAAGACTGCTTTACGCAGTAAACAGGAGTGTTATCAAGCCTGGGCTGCGGCTTCGGCGACTCGGGATGTAAACACCAGCATACTTAAAAAGAAGTATAACTTCGCCTCCAGGTCCTTCAAAAGAGTTATTGCCAAGGCTGTCCAAGGGAATTTCTGTAAGCCATCACTACCATCTCTGCACAGGGAGGACGACTCACTAGCCCATGACGCAAAAGAGAAGGCCGACCTTTTAGGCTCCCTTTTTGCGTCCAACTCGACTGTTGATGACGGAGGGAACACACCGCCGACCATCCCGCGGTGTGAGTGCTCCATGCCGGATGTGCGGTTCTCACAGCGCTCGGTTCGCAGAGCACTCCTCTCCCTTGACATCCACAAGTCGAGTGGGCCTGACGGAATCCCCCCAATTGTGCTGAGGACGTGTGCTCCGGAGTTGGCACCGGTTCTAACGCGTCTTTTCCGGTACTCCTACTCCCTAGGCGTAGTCCCGAAATCATGGAAGACAGCTTTTGTCCACCCGATCCCTAAAAAAGGCGACCGCTCAGACCCGTCCAACTACAGGCCTATCGCCATAACCCCCTTGTTTTCCAAAATAATGGAATCCGTTATATATAAACTGCCACCTCATGCGGTACCTTGAGGATCACCAGCTGATTAGTGACCGCCAATACGGTTTTCGTCGGGGTCAATCAGCTGGTGATATTCTGGTCTACTTAACTCATAGATGGGCGGAGGCAGTAGAGTCCAAGGGGGAGGCATTGGCCGTTAGTTTGGACATTGCGAAGGCCTTCGATCGGGTTTGGCACAAAGCGCTTCTTTCGAAGCTCCCTTCCTATGGGCTTCCCGAGAAATTATGCAACTGGATCACCAGCTTTCTTGCAGATCGGAGCATCAAGGTCGTTGTAGACGGTGCATGCTCCGACTACAAGCCTATTAACGCTGGTGTTCCACAAGGCTGCGTGCTATCACCAACGCTGTTTCTTCTGCATATCAATGATATGTTGCAAGCCGGTAGCATTCATTGCTATGCGGATGACAGCACTGGTGATGCTCTATACACCGGCCGTGCCAATATTTCTCGGGAAAACGTCACCGAGTACCGGAACAAACTTGTGTCTGAAGTCGAGTCTTTGCTGGACAAAGTCTCGGATTGGGGGCGACTAAATCTAGTCCAGTTTAATCCTCAGAAGACACAAGTTTGCGCGTTTACCGCTAAAAAGAACCCCTTTGTCGTATCTCCTCAGTTTCAAGGTACTCCTCTTGTTGCCTCAGCCAGTATCGGAATCCTCGGCGTCGACATATCGAGTAGCGTGCAGTTTCGTGGTCACTTGGAAGAGAAGGCCAAATTGGCCTCTAAAAAGCTTGGCGTGCTCAGTAGAGCGGGACAGTATTTCATGCCGGCTCAACGCCTGCAACTTTACAAGGCGCAGGTTCGGCCTCACATGGAATACTGTTCCCATCTCTGGCCTGGGGCTCCCCAGTGCCAGCTCCTTCCACTTGACCGCATCCAGCGCAGAGCGGCTCGAATCGTCGACGACCGAGTCCTTTCCAATCGGCTCGACTCATTGGCACTGCGAAGAGATGTTGCATCTCTTAGCATTTTCTTTCGCATTTACCATGGGGAGTGCTCTGAGGAATTGTTCGGATTAATCCCAGCCGCCAAATTTCACGAACGCACATCGCGGCAGAACTCCCGATACCATCCACACCATCTGGATGATTGGCGGTCCACCACTGTGCGATTTAGAAGATGTTTTCTTCCTCGCACAACTTCCTTGTGGAATAGTTTACCACCAGCGATTTTTCCGGACCGATACGACTTAGGGACCTTCAAGAAAAGAGCCTACTCCTTTTTAAAAGGCCGGCAACGCATCTGCAATTCCCCTGGTGTTGCGGTTGTTCATGGGCGGCGGTAGTCACTTACCATCAGGTGCGCCGCATGCTCGTTTGCCCCCTCTCCTATAAAAAAAAAAGAAAAAAATAACTTGTTCCATATTCGGGCAAAGCCCACTATGTAAAAGTAAACACAAATACATAACACACAACACAAACACACACACAATACACATACTTACAATATTTTTGTACATTCCTAATCAAATTATAAGTAAATCAAAAGAAATCGTAATATTAATAAAACTAAATCAAAATAAAACTAAATTCCTTATGTTACATAAAATCAGCCCTATATACGAAAACTAAAATGGATAGTTCTCTCATTAATCTGGGAGTAATAGATAAAATCCAAGTTGCACAGTCAAAATTAGAATCAATTCATAACTTCTGGAAAATATTGCATTACGTAAAAAACACTGACTTCACATAATCTCACAAAATATCCGAAGCATATTTAAAAATTTCGACGACTTTTACATTTCGCTATCAAACTTTAACTTTGAGGTTGACTTGTTGGTATTAAGTGAATGTAGACTTGACGGTAATGAAGCAATACCTCAGCTGAATAATTATATCTCTTTCTCGACCACAAATCATATTAATCAGTGTGATGGGGTAGTCGTTTATGTAAAAAACAGACTTAAAAGCAATATAAAAGAAATTAAATTAATACATGCGTCATGCGTGCAAGTTGTATTACCCAGCTATACAATTCTTTGCATTTATCGCTCGCCTTCAATTAGAAATGCTGAACTTTTTATAAACTCATTGAGCAGACATTTAGATACTATAAAAGGACATAAAAATATAGTTATCACTGGTGATATTAATATTAATATTATAAATAAAACCATTGAACAATCACACAAACGTACAAATAGACTGGCATACCTCAATATGTTAGCAATGCATGGCATACTTCCAGGCCACGTGTTGCCTACAAGGAAAAACAACTGCTTGGACCATTTTATGCTGAAAATAGATATTAATATACACTTGGCGTCCATTATAGTCATTGACACCACTATAACTGATCATCAGATGATATTCCTAAAATTGACAAATACCGATACAAAAAATATAAATCAAAATAAAAATAACAATAATATTACATACAAAACAATTACAAATTATGAAAATGCACTCTTAAGCCTAAAAGATAGTAATCTAGCTAACTTAATATTATATGATAATCCTACAGAATTAACTAACACCCTTATTAATAAGTTGCAACAATGTTTAATGGACAACACCATCTCAAAACGCATTTCCTCCAAGGATCGATTAATTAAACCATGGATTACACCAGGTATTTTAAGGTGCATCCGTAATAGGAACGACATGCAACGAAAATTGCGTGTTGACCCATATAATGATATCTTAAAAATAACTTACAAAAAATACCGTAATTTTTGTAATAACATAATTAAAAAATCTAAGATTCAATATGATAAAGAACTTTTAACTAAACATAGGAAAAACCCCAGGACTTTATGGCATACGATAAATACCATAACAAGCGGTAACAAAAGAAAAGCAAATAGTCTGGAGTTGCTGCTAGACATACACGCTTCCCCAAAGTTGTCTGTTGATCATGTGTGTGAATACTTCACTAATGTTGGTAAAACCCTAGCTGAGGATATTCTAAGAAACACTTATACACAACAAGTTGGTGCTAGCAATGTTTGTTTTAACTCAACTGTTGCGTCCATGTTTTTTTCAGGAAACCGATTCTGAAGAGGTTCACAAAATTCTTATAAGCCTAAAATCTGAGAGCGCTCCAGGCTGGGATAATGTATCTACTCAGTTTTTGAAACAGGCGAATGAGCAAGCAGTACCCATAATTTCGCACCTTGCTAATCTCTGCTTTGAACATGGAGTTTTCCCAGTTGCGCTCAAAAAGGCAATAATAACGCCGGTGTATAAGAATGGTGACAGAGAAGATGTATCCAACTATAGACCAGTTTCAGTTTTAACCACCATTTCAAAAATTTTAGAGAAATTAATTAACAAGAGACTTATAAACTATTTAAAAAAATTGGTTTTCTTTCAAAATCACAATATGGCTTTCGTCAAAATCTTTCAACTGAAGATGCAGTCACTGCACTAACAGCTCATATAGTCAACAATATTGACAGGGGAAAGAAATGTATTGCAGTGTTTTTAGATTTAAAAAAAGCATTTGATACTGTCTCTGTCCCCATTCTTATACAAAGGCTGGAGAGTATTGGCATAAGAGGAGTGGCAATTGCGCTATTATCAGACTACCTCAATGAGCGCAAACAATGCGTGAATATAGGCCAATATATTAGTAACCAATGTGGTGTGACGTATGGGGTACCACATGGAAGTGTACTTGGGCCGACTCTGTTCTTGATTTACATCAACAGCCTCTGTAATATGAGTATCAACGCGGGACAAGTTTTTTCCTATGCAGACGACACTGCCATTGTTTTCACTGGCAACACGTGGGATTCCGTACGCCATGTCACGGAAGAGGGGCTAGTCAGGGTAGCTAACTGGTTAAAATCTAACCTTTTAACATTGAATACGGACAAGACAAACTACATAGCATTCACAAAGTATAATTCAACGCAACCTGAACATAATTTCAAAATTCAACTTCATGACTGTGACAACATTCAAAATAATTGCTCTTGCAAAGCCATAATCAAAGTTAACAACACAAAATATTTGGGAGTTGTAGTTGACCAGAGGCTATCCTAGCACGCCCATCTAGAACTAATGATGGGAAGAGTCAGAAAACTCATATGGGTGTTTAAAAAGCTGAGACATGTTGCTGACAAAAAACTATTAAAACTAATTTATGTTTCATTGGCTCAGTCACTATTGGCCTATTGTATCCCAGTCTGGGGAGGTGCTAGTAAGATGAAGTTCCTCGATTTAGAAAGAGCACAAAGAATACTGCTAAAAGTAATGAGCTTTAAACCTTATTGGTTTCCCACTGATAACCTATACAAAATGTGTGATGTTCTTACAGTTAGGCAATTGTATATATTAAATATAATTCTAAAACGTCACAAAACGCTCCCATATGATCCTTCTATAATATCTAGGAGACGAAAGCATAATGTAGTTCCCATTGCTACAGTCAAGTCAAGTTATGCTAAGAGGCAATTTATGACTCGATCTGCTTATTTATATAATAAATTTAATAAAGTTTTAAACATTTACCCTATAACTAAGTACAATTGCAAAATGACTTTGACAGCACTATTAAAAACTTGGAGTTATGATAATACTGAGAATTTCTTGCTGAACCAAAACTAACACTTTCTTGGATTATATTTTACACATAATAGAAACTTGAATAAAAAAAGATATTGTATTTAATAAAATAGGAATGATAAAACTCACCTAAACTAAATTATGTAAGAATTCACAATAAATAATATTTATTTAATAAAATAGAAATGATAAAACTCACTTAAACACACACACACACACATACACACACACTCTCACACACAAGCGCGCACGCACGCACACGCACACACACACACACACCCACACACAGACACACACACTTATTTTGTAATATTGTAAATCCTTTGTGTATCATGTAAAATTTGTTTAGAAAGCATATATTTTTAACTACTGTAATTTGTCTGTTGTGGAGCAACTTTAAAATCAAAATTAAAAATATGTTTTTAGATTAAGTATTGAAGTAAGTAGGTATCACATTAGTATTTGTTAATCAATGTTACGGAGAGGGGGGATTTCTAACACAAGTATTTATTTACTTAAAAGAAATCCTCAATCATAACAGTGCTATGTAAAAACTCTGATACTGAATAAATTATTTGATTTGATTATTTGATTTGATTTGTGATGATCCAAGGGAGACTACTAGGATGGTCATGAAATTATTGTATTACCCTTGGTTCTTAATTCGTCTGCAAGAATTTTTACGTAGTAGAGCCATGCTGTAGCTATATTGTGGTTGCAGCACGAATGGGTCGACTCGACCGGGGTAGGACCACGCTCTCACAGAATACCAGCGTAAAATAGCAGCTTAATGCTGTTGTGTTGCGTATGGTGAGTGTAGAGAACCGAAGACTCCATTTACTGGAAACTAGGCATTCCATCTTAGTCCTCACGGGTGACAACGTATCTGCATTTTGATTCGTAGTCTAGAATACATGTAGATGTCTATGGGTCACAGCAACTACTTAGCATCAGGTGGACAGTGTGCTCGTTTGTCACCCTTATCCTTTAAAAAAATACATAGATACATAGAAATCTCGTGGAGTACAAAGCAATGGTACAAGAGTGGCGATAAAGGTGTAGTTGGTAACTATAGACCTATTTCAATTCTCCCGGCGATTTCAAAAGTAATAGAGAAACTTATAAATACTAGATTCTTAAATTATCTAACAATATATAATAAATAACAAATATAAACTTCTATCTTCTACACAATTTGGCTTCAGACAAGGTAAATTCACAGAGGACGCAGTAACTGCACTAAGTCAAATTGTAACTGAACAGGTGGACAAGGGAAACAAATGTTTGTCAGTATTCTTGGACCTCAAAAAAGCCTTCGACACAGTCTCTATCCCTATTCTTGTACATAAACTAGAAAGACTTGGTATAAGAGCCATTGCACTGTCTCTTTTTAAGAGTTACCTCTCGAATCGAACTCAAAGAGTTAAGCTCAATTCATTTACGAGTGACGATGTCAGAGTATCGTACGGCGTGCCGCAGGGTAGTGTATTGGGCCCCACACTTTTTCTAGTCTATATTAACGATGTTTGTTCTCTGAAACTCGATAAAGCCCATATTTTTTCGTATGCCGACGATACTGCTGTTATTTTCACAGGAAGAGATTGGAATGATGTTAAGATAAAAGCTGAGTTAGGTATGAGCTTCGTTGCTAACTGGTTAAAGGATAATCTTCTTACCTTAAATACAGACAAGACGAACTTTATTTGTTACAGCATCCTTAACCAGTCACAACCTCGTCCAGATTTTGAAATCAAAATACACTCCTGTAATTGCTATCCGGGATTGGCTGACTGTGTTTGTCCTGCTATTAAAAAAACTGACAAAACTAAGTACCTGGGAGTGATGGTGGACCAACGGTTGTCCTGGCATCCACAACTTGAGCAAGTAACAGACAGAGTTAGGAAACTGATCTGGATATTTAAGACCCTAAGATGTGTAGTGCCGGGAGAACAATTGGGTGACCTGTACTCCCAAAGGAATATACTTATGGAAATCTATATGGCGTTAGCACAGTCTCTACAAACATATTGCATCCCGATCTGGGGAGGGACGGGTAAAAGTAAAAAGTTGGAGGTGGAACGTGCACAACGTGCTCTTTTAAAAGTAATGCACTTCAAAAAAAGAAGGTTTTCAACTGATAAACTATACTCCATCAGTAAAGTCCTATCAGTGAGAAAGCTGTACATTCACACTATATTAAAAAAACATAAAACCTTAACCTATGATGTCAGCATAAAACAAAAAAGAAGAAAAGCAGTTGCTGCATTAAATAAAACCAAAACTGTATTTGCCACTAAACAATACTCAAGTCGCTCCGGTTTGCTATATAACAAATTGAACAAAGAACTAGAGATTTATAGCAAAACATATAAGGAATGTAAGAAATTGGTTACAATTCTTTTAAATCCTTTAAATTATGAGGAAACAGAGACATTATTACAATGCAAATACTAAATGAACATATACACATACATACACCCATACTTAATACATCCTCACACACTACTCATACAACATGTACAAACTCACATACAACACCACATACTACAAATACCTAATATATGTAGTGTAAGTGCTACATATATGAAATACAACCTAATCATTATTGATTTATTAATGTATTAATGCTACGAAACTTGGTAGGATACTAAAATCATGTTTTTACTGTCTTTATTATTCCCTATTAGTTACTTTATTTCGTTAATAATACTGTAAATTTTAGCTATGGAAGAGCGAAGTCACCTGTTACAGGATCAATTATCATATAATGTAACTTTAATGTTTGACGAAATAAATTATTTATTATTATTATGTGGTATCTATAAAGTTTTCTCATCTGGTTGGGAAATATAAATATATAATTGTAAATAATCACGGTAAACGTACATAAATATCAATAAAATAAAATAAATACATAAAAAATACATAAATATATAAAAACCCAACCAGATGGAAGCCCTCGGCAGGGGAGACCAAACGGCCGAGGGTTAGGGGGAAAGGGAAAGAAATCGGCGGACGATGCGGGCGGTATCGAGGAGCACCGCCTTCTGCATTTGAGCGGTCCATCACGGAGTCCCAGTCGCCTCAGATGACCCGAGAGGCTGATTGGAATTAACCCATTCGCAGAGACGACTACAGGTATAGTTTCGGCCGGCAGTCCACCCCACATGTCGGTCACCTCGTGAGCCAGGTCCAGATATTTTGTCAGCTTATCTGTTTCGTCTTTCACGAGGTTCTCATCATAAGGAATGGTAATGTCAACCAAAAATATCCTTGACTGTGCCCGGTCCATCAGCACAATATCAGGCTTATTCGCAAGAATAGTCCTGTCTGTGATGATGGCCCGGTCCCAGTAGAGCCTGGCGCGGTCATTTTCGAGTACGGCTTCCGGCAAGTACTTATAATACGGCAGTTTCCGATCCACGAGACCGTATTTCAGAGCGAGCTCCTGGTGTAGAATCCTGGCTACTAAGTTGTGCCTGTGCAAATACTCAGAGTTAGAAAGCGCCGAACAACCGGAGATGACATGCCTAAGTGACTCACCGGGATGGCGACAAGCTCGACAGACGTCGACGGTGCCATCCTTTAGGATATATCTCCGATAATTGTTGGTCTTAATAACCTGATCCTGTATCGCACAGACAAAACCCTCGGTTTCCCCAAAGAGGTCACCGAAACGTAGCCAGTGGTGGGAGGCGACTGTGTCTACGAAAGGCTCGTGTAGAGCCTTGTATAACCTCCCGTGGAGCTCCTTCTCCTTCCATACGGTCTCCCGGTCAGAAATGCTCTGTACTGCCGGGTCCTGCCATTGCTCGTTGGCTAAGGATAGAGGGGTAAGTCCTTTATCACAAGAAATAACGTCCCTATAGTATGGATCATCCACTTTCGTCAGAAAGTAATTACGGAGGCTGCACACTTCGCGATTATGCATGGTAAGCGCGCTTAAAAAGCCGCGCCCACCATGCTTCCGCGGCAAGTACAGCCTCATTACTGACGATCTCGGATGATGCATCCTGTGGGACGTCATTATAGTGCGGACTTTTCTGTCCAGAGCGTTTAGTTCGGTCTGAGTCCACCTGAGTATGCCAAAGGTATACATGAGAACAGGCATGATCCAACCGTTATATGCGTGCGTCCTATTCACACCGGACAAAAGGCTGTTAAGCACTTTGGTCAAGCGTGCACAAAACACATCGCAAAGTGACTGTTTCATACCCGCCTCATCTACACCGATGTTCTGTGACATACCCAGGTATCGGTATGTTTCAGCCTCGGAAAGGGTCCTTATGTTGATGGGCATAGATAAATCTATGCCCTCAGAATTAGCAACCCTTCCCCTTTCAACATGGAGGACCGCACACTTATCCGTCCCCAGCTCCATTCTAATAGAATTGCTAAAATCACAAGTGATGTTTAGCAATTCCAAAAGATGAGAGCGACTGGAGGCGAATAACTTGAGATCATCCATATAGAAAAGGTGGGTCACTTTTGTACCTCCCTTCCGAAGCTGAAATCCCCTCCCGGAGCCCTCCAGTAAGGTACTGAGAGGGTTCAGAGAGAGGCAGAACCAGATTGGACTCAAAGAATCGCCCTGGAAGATACCCCTTCTTATCTTTATGTGGGTCTCCGCAGCCGTCATCTGCTCGCCTAGATGACAAAGGATCGTACTCCACTGCCCCATACACTGCCCGAGGAAGTCTCTAACTGTACAGTCAATCTTGTACAGCTCGAGGACCCTCTTAAGCCATGCATGAGGCACCGAGTCGAATGCCTTTTTGTAGTCTATCCAGGCGGCGGAAAGGTTCCGACGGTTGCGTTTAACCACTTTGCCAATGACCGCGTCAATGAGGAGTGGTTCCTTGGTTCCACGACCACCGCCCCTACATCCATTCTGAGCGCGCGACATCACCTGATTTGAGTTCAGGTGACGACTGATTCTCGCGCTCAAAATGGATGTTAGTGTCTTGTATATCGTGGGTAGACACGTGATGGGGCGGTATTTGCTCGGGTCTGTGGTATCCTGATCTTTAGGAAACAAATGAGTGATCCCAGTAGTGAAGAAGCTCGGGAGCGACTTCTGGTCGAGAGCCTCTTGAAACTGTCGGGCGAGCACAGCGTGACACACCACGAACCCCTTTAGCCAGTAGTGATGCAGCCCGTCGAGTCCCGGACTTTTCCAGTTCGGGGCCCTACGGACCGCCTCAACTACGTCATCCGGCGTTATGATGACGGGGTTCATGGTCGTAATATTCGCACACTGACTCGCCACAACTTCCGTCCAAGGTCCCTCGCTGTGGTTTACGGGCTCTGACCACAGGCCGCGCCAGAATGCAATAGTGTCGGCCTGATTCGGTGCTGGGCCCGTTCCACGTAACATTGGCCGCTCCAATGATTCATAGAGCCTCTTCTGATCACTCTGAAAGAGACGATTCTGGTTGAACCGTGTCGACCTCTCGGTATATCGCCGAATCCGCTTCCCCCAAGCAGCGATTCTCTGCTTCAGGTCGTCTATGCGCTCCGTCAGTTTTTGCGTTATATCCGGCTGGGACAAACTGATATTTATCCCAGCAAACGCCATCCTGACGGTGCGCACAATTCTCGGCCTATTATTGCCCGACCTGAAGCTTATCAGCCTGCCGATGAGGGCCCTTGCCTTTACGATACGGTCCTCAATCCTTCATCTCCAGGCTGGGATGGCGCTACTTTGTCTAGTAGCGCGTCCAGCCGTGGGAAGTTTGGCGCCAACAATACGGCAGACTGCCAGTGCGGCGCCAAAAAGAATTGAGTCCGTCTCGCAAAGGTCCCGGCTGGCTTCCAAATAGGTCACCAGCATTGGGTTGAGAGCCCTCACGACAGCCCGATTCCGCTTGCTTAGGGGTATACGCGGGAGTCGCGGTCGATTTTCGAGAGGCGTACTGCGCGTTTCCACAATCGCCTCCTCCAATTTACTCCTCATCTGCTCTAGTTCTTGGGTGACCATTCCATCATCGCATTAATCAACCAGAGCGGGGAGATCCATGGCGCCCTCTATATGTGGCTGCTGGTCTGTGGCCTGAGGAGTCGCATCCCTAGCTATAGCCGGTTTATTCGATGAGGGAATAGCCTCACGCCGTAGTCGTTCGAGTTCGGCATCATCAAATATTTTCGAGCGTATGATGTACCGAACTCGGTCTGCCAGGTTTTGCTCTGTGACGGGAACTGACGGCTCAAGCTCAGCAAAAAAGCGATGCATCCGAGCCCGATACGCTATCCCTCCAGTTTCTTCCCCTTTCGCCCTATAGTACGCCCGCAATGCGTTTATGTTCATATTTTTTGTCCAACACATGCGGCGTACTCCACCAATGGCGGGTGCCGCTTGCCGAGTCCGAGAGGACCCCGCCGACACCAAGCCGTCTGATGGGGATGATGGACGCAAGGGGCTGCTAGGTGGTCGTGCAGCACCTTGCGCTCGGTTGGCGGCTCGCATGCTGTCGCGTCCAGCGCCAGCTCCAGACGCGCCCCGGCGACCCCCAGGCAGCGGCCCTATGCGCGTTCTATTTTTATCCATCATCCATTTATTTGGGCGTCAATTTACGGGAGACGCCCAGACCCGGCGCCGTTTAATAGTGTGGCCATAAGCATAAACGGGCCTTTGCACCCTTAATACTGCCGAGGCACGACGCTCACACCTCTTGGCAAGGCGCTGACTGACTGCGCTGACAGCAGTTTTGTCGCTTAACTATTACGTCAGCGGGCGATGGGGTCGTCACTTCCCTGCGCCTTTTATTATTATTATTATTATTATTATTATTAATGGTATCAGGACACTTCCTACAGTGTAACAATTAGTGCGTGTTAAACACAATGCGTTAGAACAATAAGTGGTATCATAAAAACAGTACAACGGCGATAGACAGACGCATGCAACGAAGATCTGCATGTTTGGGTGACGACTTGATAATCACAGTAAAAAAAATTGATTTCTATTTTGGAATTTAACATTTAGGTTTTTAGGATTTTCGCCTGCATTGAGGAAGTTTTTCATATACATAAAGAAAAATTACATGTCAGAGAAATTAAGAAAAAACTTCGAATCTATGTGACATTTCCTTGCTCTAAAACCCACCCAGGAATCATCAAAAAAAATCAAGAACAATCCTTTTTTACAAAATTTAAAAACATAAGTTGTGTTTTTTTTAGTAAAATTAAAGGGACAAATAAATTTAGTCCTCCTGTTGATAAATGGCTACTACAGGCCATGGACACCTGCAATTAACTTCAAAAAAAGAAGGCTACAGTGAGGATTAAGATGGAATGCCTTACAACCTCTCTATATACATGGTTATTTTTCAAAGAGTAACCATATTTTAAACTTAAGTTGAAATATATAAATAATGACATATTGTTATTGCAGTTTTAAATATATAAATTATCCCAAATTAAATGTGATTTATGGGCAACAACATTTTTGCCTACCGATCGACCCTTATGAATGTGTACGTGCACAGTAAAATCAGTTAAAATAATACATTACAACGCATTTTGAATTAAAAAAATTAAAATGACAGAATGAGATTGTTTTTATTAATTTTTCTTCATTGATTTTCTTGTATTACTTATTTTAAACCTTCACTGCGAATTTGGCGGGTTATTGCAAAATAACCCTGTATATTATACTGACTATATACCTTTCACACCGGAATGAAATGAAAATTGTTATTATTATGAATATTATAACTAAGAACATCCAACACATTGTACAGAACTAGTACACACAGATTATACGAGTAAATAAAGCACTGCACAGATAATAAATATACCTCATACTTCTTGAGGCCAAGATGTCGTCGACGATGTGCCCGCAAGTTGGAGCTTGACACGCAGCGCTGGGGACAGACGTCACAACTGTACGGACGCTCGCCTGTATGTTTCCTGCAATAATATACATGTTTAAGGACGTGTTCATGTTAAATAAAGTTACAGCCTATATACATCCAAATGCTAGGTACAGGCCTCCTCTCATTTCTGAGTTTTAGGGCAAGGAAATGACCGCCGCGCTGCCCCAATGCGTGTTGGCGAACTTCACATGTCGTAATTTTTTTTCTTACTTCTTAAAGATGCAGGTTTACTCACGATGTTTTCCTTCACCGCCGAGCATATGGTAAATCAGCACTAAAAGTTGTAATTAACAATTTCATTGGTGCCGGTGGGGCTCAAACCCGGGTTGTTCGCTTACTGTGAAATTTACAGCGAGCGCTTAGATCATGAGCTATCCCGGCTCCAACCTATCTTACATCCACCTTATCTTACACAAATGTTACTTATTCATGACTTCAGGATATTTTATGGCCTAAATAATTAGTAGAGATTTTTTTAGATTAATACACTTTGTGAATTCTATCAAGAAAACTAAATAGAGGTTTTATTAATTTCCCTTTTAGGGTTAATTTCAAAGTTTCAAATATCTGAAATCACTGACAAATATAAGAAACAAAAAATATAATCAATTCGAAAAACCTCAAGGAAAATAGTTGGAAAGATATTTTGATTTAGGTTGATTAGGTACATAAGAAACCAGAAATTTAAACCATGTGAGATTTTTAAGAAAATGCTGTGGATAAAATTATTATTTTAAGCAATTTATGTTAATTAATTGGAAGTAAACTTTAGAAATGAGTTGGGGGGGGGGGGGTGACTCGAACTTTAGGAATAGTCAGTTTGAATAGCCTATCATGTAGAGGACGTCATGGAGAGGAGGGGGGTCATGGTTGAATAGGGGCAAAAAGTTGTCAGTCCAAAAACCAAAAAATTAAAAAATGTTATTTCGGCTATAACGCTTCCTCCTTCGGAGGTTCTTACACAGTCTTCACTTTCCGCAACCCACTAGTTTAATATAATAATAGCCTAATATGTTAGAAAGAACATCAGTTTAACACTTCTGTACCCTTTATAAATAAGAATAAAATAAATTTATTATTTTTCTATAAATATTTTAAAAGTAGGTACTATAAAACTCTGAAATCATACATAAAAGTATACATTTATGTACTTGTTTTACTTTTTATTAAACTTTGCTTATTAATATACTATGCATTTACATTTTCTGATTAGAGACCTGATTAGTTTATTTTTGTTTAAAGCTGGCAATCCGCCGCGGTTTGGCACGGGTGATTTCTGTATCTCGACAACAGCGCCACCTACCGGGCCCAAATGTGAATCTAAACAATGTAGGGACCCATTGAAGCACACCCAAAAAATTTCATCAAAATCTGTCGAGCTGTTTTAGTTTTAGCCCGACTGACAACAGCAATCACTTTATAGTAAGAAGACATAAACACGTACATATATACATTTAAAGTCATTTGCAACCATTAATATGGTTTGAGGTGCATATGTATGCAGTCCTTTATGGACTTATAAGGAAAGAAAGAAAGATGTGTGCGCGAGTGCGTGTCAAATTGAGAATGGTTTCGGCCTCACTTGAAACATTTTTTCCTTTGTTTGTCTGAGCAAGTATCAAGTTTAGTTAGGTATAAAATATAGCGGAAAACTATTTCAATGTGTGTTAATTGCAATTCAAATACCTTAGTTCGAGCGCGTCAAAAATTTAACTATGTCCTTAAGAGGTCAATTTTGTGTAAAATCTGTAAATAGTAGTAATAGACCCTTTTTACTGGAAACAAGGCATTCTACCTTAGTTCTTTTTTTTTTCTTTTTTTTTATAGGATAAGGGTGACAAACGAGCACACAGTCCACCTGATGGTAAGTGGTTGCCGCGGCCCATAGACATCTACATCTATCTTCTATTACAAATCAAAATGTAGATGCGTTGTCACCCGTGAGGACTAAGATGGAATATCTCATTTCCAGTAAAAAGGGCCTCCGGCCACCTGCACTCACCAAGCGAAACGCAGAGGTAAACCTCTACTTCACGCTGGTTTTCTGTGAGGTCGTGGTACCACCCCGGTTCGAGCCGGCCCATCCGTGCGACAGCAAAAGCTGCCGCGTGGCTCTACCACTGTCAATATTATATTTAATGGCTAGTGTGGAAGTGAAGTTAGAATTTAAAGTGCGAGGTAATGATTCTTAACTAGTTTTTTAAATACCGGTAGGGATGGTGCCCGTTTTACTGACAATGGGAGTTTATTCCATAAATGAACGGCCTGTACAGTAAAAGACTTGTTCATAAATTTTCTAGTGTATAGTAGCAAACTCAACTTCAAACTCTCTGCTGATCTCAAGTTACGCTATCTACATCTATCTTCGTTTGCGAATTAAAATGCAGATGCGTTGTCAGCCGTGAGGACTAAGATAGAATGCTTCTTTTCCAGTAAAATGGGTCTCCGGTTCTCTACACTCACCATACGAAACACAGCAGCATTAAGCTTCTATTTTATGCTGGTATACTGTGAGAGGGTGGTCCTTCCCCGGTCGAGCCGACCCATTCGTGCTACGACTACTACTATTAATATAGCTGCAGCATGGCTCTACCACGTGCTGAATACACAATTAATGAATCAGAATGAAGATGACAGTGGAAACTGAATGGCAGCAGCATCTTTGTGATAACAGCTAAAGATAAAAAAACTACAGTTGCCAACCCAGTTGTCAACCGTGACAACTGTGGAAAATAACCCCCCTAAGAGGCAATCTAGAGGGGAGGCCCATGTTCAGCTGTAGACTTTGATAGGCTGTAATGGTATTAACAAAGTGGATCAGTCTAATAATGATATCCTAATTAATTAGTATTAAGTGCAGAATAAATATTGCTATAAAGCTGACACTATAGCTAGAAGAACCGACAATTAATGGAAAAGAAATACTTTGGCTGTCTCTTGCCAGTTAGCGAAATATTTGTGTAGGTCCCCCAATAGAGTGACAACCTGGTAAGAAATGCAGGAAGTCGATGGATGCACATGGCTCAGGACCATGGTTGGTAGCATTTCTTGAAGGGAGGCCTATATTCAGCAGAGGACTTATGATGGGCTACTGATGCTGATGAAGTAAAGAATAAGAAACAAAGCTATTGTTCCACCAATGGGACCCAATGGTCCACAACTTCACTATCGTGAACCACTTGCAGCACATCCATTACTACTTTATTTAATTAAAAATATTAACTGAACTGCATACTGTATGGCACCTGATATGTACAGTAAGTGAAGATCTCTGTGTTGTACGAAAACCGCAATGTGGACAGACATGCTGTTTAACTCCTGTGTGTGTCAGCTTATGTTTATGCAGATAGTCTTGTCTAATGAAAACTCGGCCGGAACTCTGTAATTATCAATAAAAATTACAGTCAATAAGTGATCTAAAGAAATGGTCACTTACATAAGTACTTTAGTTTAGGTCTTGTGTGTTATATTTTGTTTGAGCCATATAGTGGCAGCATAATGGAATTCACTACTCCATAATATCCCATATTGTAAGAAGCAACAGAGAGAAATGAAACAGGAGCAACATCTTCCCGATAACAACTCAAAAATAATAAAAAATCTGTGGTTAGTATTGAGTAGGACATACCAAATGCAGTACATTTGTCCTGTACATGACAAAACAATGTAAGAGCGGTTCAACATTTTGACTTGTACTACTACTATAAACTTTTTGCATATGTTACCAGATCATGACTCCATCTAGTGGTGAACCAAACTAGGTATACTTTGTATAAGAACCTTTATTTTACTGTTGATGGTTAGTTCTTCAAGTTATATGGCCAGTCCATTTTCTCTTCAGCTTACTGATTCATAATTTAAATATTAAATATGTAAATTGGAACAGTAAGAGCGTAGACAGGCTGCATTTATTCCATACAAATGTATTCTCCAATTCTCTTCCAGGATAATGCCTCTAGAGTAATCGCTTTTGTTAGTAAAAATCTAGGTCTATTGAAGGCATGACCCTGTCATTTATTTTTTCCAAAAAAAATTATTACAAAAATAAATATGACCTTTCAAAAGCCTCAAAAAATGCCCCGTTTCAACCTCCGTAATCAGATAACTACCAAAGAAATTTGAAGTTTTTAGTTTTTAATTCAAGTGATAGGAGCATAGATCTATTGTTACTTTATATTTTGATAACAAAAATAATTTAATCAGCTTAGTTTTCGAGGAGAAAACCAGGGAATACGAAAAGTCGATCGGTCACGGTTTTTGTAGGTAAAATTGTTCTGCGCTGCAGCTGTCCCTATCGCACTCTACGGGGGGAGACCATACATAATGCAACAGCAATAGTTTCTTCAAATACCTATTTCTCAATTCCCACGCAGACCGACTACGCTCTTAACCCTACTTCTTCTTTTTCCTTTATGGCGGTTACGATGAATTCGCCAATGACATGTTACATGTGAGAAGGTTTAATTGGGACACAAACTCTGCTTAAAAAAGGAAATTGATAATACAAGAAATGGTAACAAACGAATATTATGTGAATGATTTTGGTCAACTTAACTGCTGAATCACCTAAAACAAAAGACAGACAATGTTGTTAGAACAATACAAATGTGTTATTATATGACAAACAAATTATAGTTTAATGTTGTTAGAGTTAATAAAATCACATAAAATATATACAAAAGAGGTATTTGTGAAGATTAGAAGGGAGTTAAAGTCTATGGGACGAGGGATGTCAGGGGGCAGATAATCGTAAAGAGATGATGACAATTTGGTGCAGTTAAAAAAAATATGATTAGTGTTTCCCTCATCTAAACCACATTCGCACAGAGAACTATCCCTAATCCTGAGTTTAGCTAGGTGAACATAGGTACAGGCATGTCCAATGCTCAACCGGCAGACAATAGAGGTGGCACGTTTGTTTGCTTTATTAAATAAGAAAAACCAAGGTCTTGATGGAATATTATCTTGTATAGCAGCATAGTGCTTGCCTTTTAGTATTTGTGATGATTTCCATATCTCATTCCACGTATTAACAAGCTTTTTCCTAGCAAGCGACAGCAAGTCATGGGAATAAGTAACATTTAGTGGGGTGCCATTTCTAGTAGCCTCTTTGGCACACAAATCTACTTTATCATTTTCACAAATACCACTATCACTAGGTATCCAGGCTAAACAGACAGAAATCCCTTTAAGATGACACCTATACAGAATGCTTTTTATATCAAGAATTAGGGGAAATTTATATTTACTTTGAAATTGGTTAGCCAAAATAGCAGATAAACAACTCTTAGAATCGCTAAAGATCACTGTCTTGTCTAGGCTATGTGATTCAATATATAGCAGAGCTTCATGGATTGCAATTGTCTCAGCAGTAAAAATGGAACATAATGAAGGGCACTTAAAGCTAAGGATTATTTTAAACCTGGGGATCCAGACAGCTGCACCAGTGCAGCCATCATCAGTATTTTTAGATGCATCTGTATACATGGTCATCCAATCTTTCCAATTTTTTCCTATGGCTTCTTTTAATTTAAAATCTGCTTCAGGGGAACCTTTTCTAATATCTAGGTCAAGGTGAATGTTAGGTTGATATATAATAGCTTTGAAAGGAGTATTAAAGAGTGGACTTGTATTGCATGAGAAAATGGGCCCAGGAATTTGGAGAAATGAGACTAAGCTATTAAATAAATGTGGACAATCTTTATGGAGCCAGTACCTACTTGAAGATAAGAATTCTGAGAGGAGGTGTAACCTGGGAATTAGGGGATGAGAAGAGAGTTGACAGATCTTAAAGAAGAATCTATCTGAAAGATATTGTCTTCTTATGTTGAGAGGAGGATCTACATACTCTACCTGAAGGGCATTAATTGGGGAAGATTTCATTGCACCAATTATAATGCGGAGACATTTATACTGTATTTTGTCTAAAGTTTTAAGTGGCGATTTATTGCAAGGCTCTAAAAGAAAGCATCCATAATCTAAATGACTACGAATTATAGCATTATATAGTAGCTTTTGTGAAAAAGGATGAGACCCCACCACACTCCTGAAAGGGAACGAAGAATATTTATATTCTTCTCACACTTTTTAGAAATGTATTCAATGTGTTGTGTAAAGGATAATTTATTATCTAGTTCCATACCTAAAAATTTTACCTTGTCCCGAATAGGAATAGGTAAGCCATTATATAAAAGTGGAATATTAGGGACATTCTTATGGCGAGTAAAAATCACTATACTGCTTTTGGAAACAGAGAGGGATAGACCGTGATCAGTTAACCAGCATTGTAAATATTCCATAGTAGAATTTAACCGGGAATTAGCTGTAGTCAGGTTATCTGTAGAAATGTATAGGGCTAAATCATCTGCATACTGTAGGACATTACAAAATGAATTGACTGCAAGATCTAAATCGAAAGTGTAGATAGTATAGAGAATAGGACTGAGGACTGAGCCTTGTGGAAGATCTTTCCAAATATGTCGGGAGGGGGGGGGGGGGGGGAGTAGTGAGTTTTGAAAGTTTATTAAAATAGACCGAGAAGAGAAAAAGTTTGATTTATAATTTACTATCTTCACTGGTATACTCAGCTTCAGCATTTTTTGCCTGAGTACAGGAAGAAGTACATTGTCGTATGCAAATGAAATATCGAGAAAGACTCCAACAAGGTATTCATTTTTAGAAAAAGCAATACGGATGTCAGTTACTACTGTACTGAGGCTATCCATAGTGCTTAAGCTTTTTCGAAAGCCAAATTGGCTCTTCGGTAAAACATCCTTACTCTCTAAGAACCATTCTAACCGATTTTTTATCAAATGTTCTAGTATCTTTGCCATTGTACACGACAGTGCAATGGGTCTGTAACTTGAAAAGTCTTCACTGGCTTTACCCGGTTTGAGAATAGGAAGTATTATTTGGGTCTTCCATTCTTTGGGAGGAATTCCAGAGTCAAAAATGTGGTTCAGAATGTCAAGAAATACAGTTTTAGTATTTTTACTGCTTTTAATAATGAATGAGTAAGGAATCCCATCTACTCCTGGAGAGGAGTCCTTAAGACCCTGAAGGACTGTATATAATTCCTCGTAAGAAAAGGGGGCATCAAATTCATCTAGAGATTGTGTAGAAGGAGAATTAAAAACTAAACATTCAGCATGTGTGGGCACTGAAGGAGGAGCAAGATTAAGTGCAAATTCTTCAAGCCAAATTGAAGGATCATTAGAAGACACATTCTGTTCAACTGTATTAGAACAGCGATATCTTTTAATGTTTTTCCAGACTAGAGAAGGAGGTGTGGAAGGAGATAAAGTAGAACAAAACCTATGCCAGCCGTTTTTTTTCTTCTGAGATAGCAATTTCACTGTTTCAGCTGCTATTTGTTTATAGGAAATGTAGTTTTCCATGGTCATTGATAAAGAGTATTTTTGTTCAGCCTCTTTCTTTTTTTTGCAAGCAGATGTGCAATACTGGTCCCACCAAGGAGGAGAGGCCAAATTGCTTCTGTAGGGTTGTTTTAAAGGAATAGTCTTATTGGCAGAAGATAATAATGTATTTTTGAATTCCATATAGACCGAATGTACATTTTCATGATGCAAAGAAGGAATTGTTGATGTTGCTTGATCTAAAACAGAAGAATAATAATGCCAGTCTGCCTTTGATAAATTATATTTTAACCTCGGGTTGAATTCAGAATTTGCTCTTGTAGAGTCAGAAGATGTGATAAAAATTGGATAGTGATAGTGAATTTGGTAATGTTTTCCATGATAGAAGGGAAACTAAGCCAGGAGAACAAAGAGTCAAGTCCACTACACTTCTTACATTCTGAGAAGGTGAAACACGGCGGGAAGGAGAACCATCATTAAGGATGCAAAGATTTAAGTCGTCTATCATATCTAGAAACGTAGATGATAGAGAATCACAGTGATGTGAGCCCCATGAGGTATGGTGAATATTAAAATCTCCCATGATAACAACAGGGGGAGTTAGACAAGAAATAAGATTAAAAAGTTCATTTAAGATGGTAACATTAGGATCAGGAATGTATACAGACAGAAAAGATATGTTGAGAGCCTTGACTGCAACAGCATTAATCGAGGAGCTGTGGGAAGGAAGAGGTATAGAAGAATATGTAATTTTTTTTTGAGATCAGAATAGAGGAACCAGCATGTCCATCGCTCCTATCATCCCGTAGACATGAATAACCTGAGATCCTAAATTGGGAGTCAGGTCTAAGCCACATCTCCTGAATGGCAAGAACAGATGGTCTAAATTTGTTTATAAGAAAGATAAGTTCATTCTTTTTAACTCCTAATGTCACTCCAAATGTCAAACAATTAAATACTAAATGTAATTTTAAATGGGGAGAAACTGAGTCTTGTAGATACCACCATTTTTCTTGGAATCACACTAGACGCAAAGCTTCAATGGAGCCCTCATATATCAAAACTAGCAAGCAGACTTAGTTCTGCAGCATATGCCGTAAAAAAGATTAGAAGTCTAACTAGTGTTGAAACAGCTAGACTAGTTTACTTTAACTATTTCCATAGCATAATGTCGTATGGTATTTTGCTATGGGGACACGCAGCTAACACTGAAATTATATTTGTTTTACAGAAGAGGGCCATAAGAGCAATTTATGATTTAAAGCCTAAAGAGTCGCTGCGACAAAAATTTAAGGAAATTAATATAGTAACTTTGGCCTCTCAATACATTTATGAAAATGTAATGTACGTACACAAAAATAAAAGTAGTTTTACAAAAATAAGTAATATTCATTCTGTAAATACTAACACACGTGTTTTACCAGCGGAGGCAGTGTAGGCCGATAGAAGTTTGTCTCGATAGCTTTGGCGAGAGACCAAAAAGTTCTAGTGCCGGATGGTCTGGCAGAGAGTTTTGCACCAATATGTTTAATGCGATCGAGACTAGCTTTCCGTAATGCTTTTTTGTAGGACTTGGCGGTCTGGTTGAAAGTTCTCTTCTTGGAGCTAATATCCGGAGCTTTGCGGGTTCGAGCGTCAATCCAGGATAGGTACCTACGCTAAATGCTTGCGCTTTCAGATTGGGCGCATTCAGCGTTAAACCATGGGCGAGCTTTGCTACCGATGGGAGCGTCAGAGAAGGGGATAAAATACTCCATAACTTGACGCAACACATCCGTTATCGCAACCGCGCAGCTCGACGGATCCGCAGAAGAGAAACAGACCTCCCGCCAAGGATAAGATGCAAAAAAGTGTCGCATCTCATCAGCTGACTTATACCGCCATATTCGTCGAACACCTTGGGACTCGTAATCAGGTTTATAATATGACGATACAGATTTCACCAGACAGTGGTCAGATGTACCCAAAGGAGAGGTAACGTGTACTTCATATCTGTCTGGTTCAGTAGTCAGCAGAAAATCTAAGCAATTTTTGTTACCGACTACATCGGGTACCCTAGTCGCTACGTTTACCATCTGAGAAAGACCTAGCGACAAATCAAAATTCCACGCTTCTCTTAAAGCATGGTCGGTCTTCTGGTATGGGAACAGCTAGTCTTGGTGACAAGCGTTAAAGTCTCCCATAAAGACCAACTGTGCAGTGGGATACCGATTCAGGGCCACGTCAGCAGCCTCACTAAAGAGATCAAATAATCGTGTTGTCCCCTGGTTACCGCTGTGCGATCGATAGACACAGGCATAAAGGATTTTATGAATACCTGTATCTACCATCACCCAAATTGACGAAAAAGTGGGGTCTTCAAGGTGACAGAGAGGCTGGAAGCAGATGTCATTGCGAACGTACACACACGTGGATGGAATTTATGCTCCAGGGAGAATCCAGGATAGTCAAGGTACGCCGCATTCAATGGACATCCAATTTGCGTCTCCGTCAAGAAAAGTAGGTGCGGCTTCTCAGTCTCAAGATGGTGATGAACTGCGCTGAGACTAGAGTGCAAGCCTCGAATATTAGTGAGGTGCACTTTTAGTGACAGGACGTGCAACCGCTGTATTACACTACTTTTCTTTTTAATGTACATAATAAGTGCTGAGAGTGAATAAGGATGGAGAATGGCAGTTGAACGAGGTGTTGCATTATCAACCAAACGATACTATCAGAGTTAGTGTGGCCATGGGAACTTGATCTGGAGACTGCGGGGACGCCCGAACCCCCCCAGAGATCGCCATCGGGTCCTCTCGCCTGGTCGTTAACCGGCACGATGGGGCCACCCTGGGATTTTTCGCTAGTATGCGGGGCAACCTTTCATGAATGACTAATTCACTAATTGGGCCCCCAACTACCTGCGGTCGGCCAGCGGAACACCGTGCTTCCGATCCTGCTACCCTCCACGATCAAGCACCCGACATAGCAACAACTGACGCTTCGTACCCGGTTTACATACACAACCAAAAAGCCAGCGGCCGAAACCTACCACCGGAATTGGTGCTGCTCGTTTAGCACTACCCGGGGACATGTGCAGAATGTCAGATTTCAAGTATTTCCTAGGGACACAAGCAGCCTCGTCCCTCAAACATTTAGAAAATAAAAAAAGATGGAAATGCAAATATTGAAAACAGGTATCTATGAATTTCAATCAATAACCCATGTAATTTTTATTATGTCTTATTGATTGCAAGATTGAATTAAGTACATAAGTTTTTCTTTACAGTTAGAAGTTGAGGAACTAAAAAAATGCTGCATTATTAGAGAAAAAGAGAAATAAAATTTTATTACAAAAAGCTAAAATAGAATTGGAGGAACTGAAAAAATCAGTACCTACATAAGAAACTTTCTAACTAATTTGTCTCTTTTTAGTATAATGATGATCTAAAATAAAAGTATTATTATTGGATTTTTATTTATTAAGAATAATTAACATTAAGAAAAAAATCTTTCAACGAAAGTTTGCCAAAGAAACCGTTACTATTGGGGTTTATAGTAATTGGTGCAACATTGAAACCATGAATAGGTATCATTGCTATTCCAGCTCCATGGCATCAAGTCATCTACCAATAATGATGCATTATAAAGTGTTGCACATGCATGTATCAGCTACAATCATATCCATCTTGATTCCCATTCCCAACTGAAGACAAGGAAATCTTTTCCAAATACCAAAACATCTTTTCACCATATTTCTGGTTTTTATTTGACTTCTGTTATAATTTTATTGTGGAGATGAATTTGGTGATAAAAATGGTTTCAGAAGCACATTGTTAGCACACCCACTGTCCCCTAAAATTACTGACAGGCAATACACATGATAATTTTATCTACAAGGCACAGTTGTATTTTCATTTTCAACAGTTACTCTTTTTTAGGCAAATCCTACTAATATTATAAACGCAAAGGTTATTAGGTTACATATATACATATGTTATTAGGTTAATTAACTTTGAATATAAGCCAATCAACTATTCAACCCACACTTAAGAGATGTCCTGCAAAATATTTATTTGAAAAATACAACAACTGCGTGGCACATTTACCGTGCCGGCTACCTACACAGCTGAAACAGTTTTTATTCTGAATTGCTGGTCTAGTATTTATACGTAAGTTTTTGGATGGCTTGAACGCCACTACACCAGTAGTTTTTGGGTCCCTCAAAAACACATCTTGTTAGTGGAAAATGTTTTTACCCGCGGCTTCGCTCGCGTGGCAATATTAGCGAAATTCGATCACTTTTAGAGTCACCTCGGTGTCTGTGTCTCTATGTCTGTCAAAGATTTTTTTTTAAATTCTAAAAGACTATTAGATTAGGTATTTGGCATAGATAGGTATAATATAAAGTAGAAACACATACTATTTTTTATATCGGGCGTATCTTCCGATGTATCCATAAGAAAGGTAAATTGTATCGTAATCAAAATTTATTATTATCTATTATTTACATTTTACTCTTTACATTCATTCATAATTAAAATTAATTTAGTTTTAACAAAATAATGATGAGTTTCACGGTCTTCTATCAATTTACGGCATATTGTTTATTTGAGATATTTTATTCATATCTATCATTGGTCCTATTTAATATTTTGATTGGCACCATAAATTAGATGCAAATATTTGTTTTTACGTTCGAATTGACTTCAAAATTTAGTATACAGTATACTACACATGGAATAAAACTAATGTTACGGATTTTATCACGTCTAATTTTAACTTTTTTACGTTAGGTTTTTTTACGCATCTTTGGATGAAAGTTCCATAAAAACCCGCGTAAAAGAACATATAGGTAGTTGATGTGAAACACTGTCGCTCCGGGAAGTCTAAAGTATGTCAACATGTTTAGTATCGTCCCAAGCATTATATCGGATCTGATATACAAATCCTTGTAATAGAACACCGATTCCTACCAATGATGATTCGCGGGGCTATTGAAATAAAAAAAAAACACATGCTAATTTTAATAGGGAAGATGGCTGAGTGGTAAGATTTGCTAAGGGCGCCATAGTTAATAAAATAAAATTCAAACCTAAGCATACTCCTGCATTTATTCTATTACTATTATATTCTATTCTTATTCTATTCCATTCTAACTATGACATCAGGTCGTCAAAAACCTCAGTCCTACCGTGACCATGGGTGCTGTAAAGTGCCCAAAACATCGGGAATTAAAAAAGTTAAAATTAAACGCGATAAGATCCTTAAAATTCGTTTTATTCCTTATAAATTTTATTCACAGTGAACCTGGGAAGCGCTACTCTTATGAACGGGAGTAGAAAAATATTCGTCTTGTTGTGGCGGTGAAAGAGAATCCGCCACCTCATATCGTACCGTCGTAAGCAATGACATATGACCTAGGGCATGACATGACATAGGGCAGCATCATCTTCCTGATAAAAGATCAAAATAATAATAGCTGCGGTTGCCAACACGCCTACCAAGCGTGGCAACTATTGCAAATATCCAGCTACTTGACAATTTTTGCCGTGTAGTGGCGGTCAAGAATATCCACTACCCCATATCCTCCCGTGGGTGTCGTAAAAGACGACAAAGGGAAACAGGCAGGAGATGGGCAGCAGCATCTTCCTGATAATAGCCAAAATTACAATAAAAAAACTGCGGTTGCCAACCCGCTCGCCAAGCGTGGCAACTATGGCAAATACCCCCCCTATGAATGTAACAAAGAGACGGCCCCCAGTCCCCGGCGGCCCCGCTATTCCTGGCTACGGTGGCGACTATGGTAACGGCGGGGCAGGGGGTGCTAAGAATCTCCGGTGGAGGTTCGGTTGCCACCTTAGACGACTCGACCTGGCAACGTACAACGCACGCACCCTGAGGACTGACGAGAAGATCGTGGAGCTGGAAGAAGAGATAGAAAAGTTGCGCTGGCATATTATAGGATTATCCGAAGTCCGAAGAGAGGGGGAGGACACAGTAATCCTCGAATCCGGCAACTTGCTCTATCACCGGGAGGGCGACCATCTGTCCCAAGGAGGTGTCGGATTTATCGTCCACAAGTCTCTCGTTAACAACGTTGTAAAGATCGGGAGTGTGTCGACGAGGGTTGCGTACCTTATACTCAGAATCACCAAACTGTATTCGCTGAAGGTCATACAGGTTTACGCACCAACCTCGGCATACCCCGATGAGGAGGTGGAGGAAATGTATGAGGATATCTCTAGAGCCATGCATTCCTCCAAAACCCAATATACGGTGTTAATGGGAGACTTCAATGCAAAACTAGGCACAACAGAGAACGGTGAGCTGAAAGTAGGGAAATTTGGAATAGGGCAACGGAACCCAAGGGGCCAGCAGCTGGCCGACTTCATGGAGAAAGAGGGACTCTTTATGATGAACTCTTTCTTCCAGAAGCGGCCCCACAGAAAGTGGACCTGGTCGAGCCCCGACGGTTCGACAAAAAATGAGATTGACTTCATTATGACGACCAGACGACAACTGTTCAGTGATATCTCCGTGATCGCGAGGGTGAAAACTGGTAGCGATCACCGAATGGTTAGAGGCACACTGAACCTAAACGTTAAGTTGGAGAGGTCTCGTCTAATGAAGTCAACGCTCCGTCCCCCTCGTGCTCTGTTCCAAAGTCCCGAAACCCTTCAGCTCGAGTTACAAAACCGTTTTCAGTGCCTGGAAGACTGCAATGAAGTGGACGATATGAATGACAAGCTCGTGGAAACTGTCCATGCGGTCGGAGCTAAGTTCTGCAAGACCCGCCGCAGCAGAACACAAAAACTCTCCGATCACACTCTTAATCTCATGGCTGTTAGACGGGAGATGAAGGTACATTCTTCAACAGACTTGACAGCATACAGGCATCTGAACAGACAGATCTCCAAATGCATGCGGCGGGACTTACGCAACTTCAATACAGCTCGTATTGAAGAAGCGATTGAGCGGAACCAAGGCTCCAAAGTCTTTGCCAGAGATCTGTCTGCCAGAAAGAGCCAACTGTCAAAGCTGAAGACAGAATGTGGCAGCATCGTTTCCGGGACACCTGAGATTTCGAGTGAGATTGAGAGGTTCTATGGGCAGCTGTACACGTCATCGTTGGAGCCACACGCAAGTGTGAGTAACGATCCAATAGCGAGTCTCATCCGACACTATTCCGAAGATATCCCGGACGTCAGTCTGAGCGAGATTAGAATGGCTCTCCAGCACCTTCAAAACGGTAAGGCCCCAGGCGAGGATGGAATTACAGCGGAGCTTCTGAAAGCGGGTGGAAGACCGGTACTTGAAGTCCTTCAGAAGCTCTTTAATTCCGTCCTCCATGGTGGCATTACACCGTAGGCGTGGAGCAGAAGTGCGGTGTTCTTGTTCTTCAAGAAAGGTGACAACGCTCTCTTAAAGAACTACAGACCGATTTCCCTTCTAAGCCGCGTCTACGTGCTGTTCTCGAGAGTCATTACGAATCGTCTCGCGCGCAGACTTGACGACTTCCAGCCTCCCGAACAAGCCGGTTTCCGAAAGGGCTTTAGCACCATAGACCATATACATACCCTTCGGCAAATTGTACAGAAGTCCGAAGAGTACAATTTGCCACTATGTCTGGCGTATGTGGACTATGAGAAAGCCTTTGATTCCGTCGAAATTTGGGCGGTGCTGCAGTCCCTTCAGCGGTGCCAAGTTGACTGTCGGTATATCGAAGTGTTGAAGTGTTTGTACAGTAGAGCTACGATGGCTATCCGAGTACAGAACCAGAGTACGAAACCTATCCAATTGCAGAGAGTTGTAAGACAGGGTGACGTCATATTCCCGAAACTTTTCACCGCTGCATTGGAAGACGTTTTCAAGCTTCTGGACTGGAAAGGATACGGTATCAACATCAATGGCGAGTACATCACTCACCTTCGATTTGCCGACGATATAGTCCTTATGGCAGAATCGCTGGAGGACCTAAGCACTATGCTCAATGACCTCAATAGTGTCTCCCAACGGATAGGTCTTAAGATGAACAAGGACAAAACAAAGATTATGTTTAATGTCCATGTCACACCTATGCCGGTAGTTGTTGGGAGCACTAATCTCGAAGTTGTTGACGAGTATGTTTACCTGGGACAAATAGTCCGACTAAGTAAGTCCAACTTCGACCGAGAGGTCAATCGACGGATTCAACTCGGCTGGGCAGCGTTCGGGAAGCTACGACACATTTTCTCGTCAGACATACCTCAAAACCTTAAAACGAAATTGTACAACCAGTGCGTGTTGCCAGTGATGACTTACGGAATTGAGACGTGGTCCTTCACTGCTGGCCGTATGAGGAAGCTCAAGGTCGCTCAGCGAGCTATGGAGAGAGCTATGCTAGGAGTTTCTCTGCGTGATAAACTTAGAAATGAGGATATCCGCAGTAGAACTAGAGTAACCGACATAGCCCAACGGATTAGTAAGCTGAAGTGGCAGTGGGCCGGCCATATAGATCGAAGAACCGACAACCGATGGGGAAGAAAGGTTCTCGAGTGGCAGCCTCGTACCGGTAGGCGAAGTGTAGGGCATCCCCCCACGAGATGGAGTGACGACCTGGTAAGGTATGCAGGAAGTCGATGGATGCAGGTGGCTCAGGACCGTGCTTTGTGGCATTCATTGGGGGAGGCCTATGTTCAGCAGTGGACTTATGAAAGGCTGTAATGATGATGATGATGATAATGACAATTTATGCGGGAGACCTATGTTTATTTCAGTGGACTTTTTTTAGAGTGAAAACAAAAAGTAACATACCCGAAAATATGAATACAATAAAAATGCATATATTGCCCCATGAAAAGTAAAAAGTTGCAGCTCAAATACACGTTACTATTGGGCAATGGCCGCATAAAGTTTTGGCCAAAAAAAAAGTGTGTGTGTACGCTGCGCTGATTCCAATGCAGGATGACCTCAATTGGGAAACTTCTCAGATATGCAGGTTTTCCTTAACCGCCGAGAACGTGGTAAATCGACACTTCAAATTGCAATTAATATATAATATGCTGAAATATTTAATAATACTTACGTACCATGAAATTTAAGTTTTTATCATTTGGATTACCGCCTTTGACAAGTAAAATAAAAAGAAACTTTGTTTAAAGCAGTTTAAGTAAAATTTGCTTTAAAAAAAAGAGCCTGTTAATTTACAAATATGTACTCATATGAGCTATGAAACCAAGACTGTCACAAATATCTTAATATGTCCGAAAATATTAAAGCTACCTTAAATTACAAAGTGATTATAAATCTCATTAAAGGTAAAAAGTAAAGTAGCAGCTAATATACGTCTCACTACTGTACACAGGACTCCTCATTACCTATAGTGTTTTGTGGGCAGAAAAATAGAGTACGCTGCAATGTTTTAACATGTCATGTTAACGGTTTTCACATCTCCACGACTATTTTAACTACTCAGATATCTAGGTTTCCTCACGAAGTTATTCTTCACCACTTTAACGGACACGTGTTAAGTCAGCACGTAAAGTTTTCTATAACAGAATCATCCTCGTACACGCTTTGCTCCCATGCCATGATGAAATCTCACGGCGAGAGCTACACGGCCCTCATATTTGTTTAAATACAATTAATTAAAACTGAAACTAAGTTTTTGCATGATTGTTGACCACATCTACCTAGTAATTACACATCCAACGTTGCCACGAACGAATTTTCAATTATTTACATCGTATATTCAGTAGCATTCTATTATTTAATTATATCAGATACTTACCATTTTAGTTTGTTTAGTGGTAAGTAGCTGGCGCTATTATTAGATTAAATAATGAAAGCCAAAACTATATTATCTAATAATATCAGCAATAGAAGTGAACATTTATTTATTTTATCAATAAGGCATAAAGTGATGACAATTCTGTTAAAAGTTCTGTTTCTGTTAGAAATATACGCTATCAGCGCCGGTAGCGGTGAAAAACGATTTAACGATATCGTCATATGACCATATCATGAAATAGCAACGTTTCTAGTTAGTAATATCTTCAAACGATTTCTATTCATTGATTTGGTCAAGCTATATCATGAGATGGTCAACAAACAGTGTTAAATATCATGAAATGACCACACCATTTTACGAAATGATAGACTACTTTATATGATCTATTCTACGATCTAGCCACGACATATATAAAAATCTCTTTAATAAAACAATAATGATAATTGTTTTGCAAAAGAGAGCCGTACGGGCGATTTATAATCTAAATTGTAAAGAGTCCCTCAGAGAAAAATTTAAAGAAATAAACATATTAACTTTGGCATCGCAATATATTTATGAAAATGTAATGTATGTACATAAAAATAGCTTTAATAAGAATAAGGATGTTCATACCTTAAACACTAGGAACAAACATAAGCTTGTAATGCCACTTACTAGACTCCACAGAATTAGTAATTCATTTATGGGGCAATGTATACGCTTTTACAACAAAATCCCAGAACATGTTCAAAGTTTGTCAATAAACAAGTTTAAAAGTTTTATTAAAGAAAAACTGTACAAAAAGGGTTATTATAATATCAAGGAATACATGAATGAAAATAACCCCTGGGAATAAGGTGATCGCCACCATGCTGGTTCTATGAAAATTCATTTAAAATTGTATAAACAAAATTATTGTTAAGTGAAATTATGTTTAAAAAAAAAGTCCCGCTGGGTTTCTTGCTGGTTCTTCCAGGACAGAGGTATTTTCCGAACCAGTGGTAAATAAAATAATGACTTTCAATAAGTATTATGTAATAATCCATATTGAATAAAAATCATTCTATTCATTCTATTCTATTCTAATGAAAATTTTGCAATAATTGCAGACAGACCAGTTTTAATCAGTTTACATATAGATTAGTAATTGAAATAAAAACCTTATCAATTTTCATATTTTTGATTGATCTTCTATTGAAATTATTACACTTTTAAAATAAAATAACAAAAATACTAAAAAAACTAAACGTTACAGTTATTAAATAATTTAAAAAATGGTATTTATTTGAAAAACACTCGTCATCCCATCTATAACTAAGATATAATAGAAAATCAACATCTAAAGGAAGGAAAATACTTAACCTTCTTTTTTGAAGTTCCGTAATCGGATAAAAAGTAGCCTATAAGTTGCCCCGGGTTACTAACTACCTATATACAAAATTTCATGTAAATCGGTCTAGTAGTATGAACATCCTTATAGTTTTGCGTGAATCCGGAATACACAGACAGACAGACAGACAAAAATTCTAAAAACCACTGATTTGGGTTCAGAATCCTTTAGTCAGTTTTACTTAGAGAATACGACGGCTCCATGGCGCAGTGGCTTAGCAATGAAGTTGTTGCGCTGGGGCCGCGGGTTCGAATCCCGCACGGAACAAGATATTTGTATGGCGTAGGCCAAATAATAAATAATTTTTTTTTTACTGTTCTACTGCTGCTATGTATGCAGAACCCTTGGTTACTTTTTTTCCTGTTTTTTTAATTTATCCTTTTTTTTTTTTGTTTTTATATATATATATATATATATATTATTTTTTTCTTATTGCTACTTTACAAAGATGCATGCTTCTTTCAAAATTTGTTATACTATTTCGAATGCTTACTAAGATACATTTTACGTGTTTCACTATAAATAGTAACTTTTCTTATCAATATTACAAACTTATATTCGTAAAATCCCTTTTATTATTATTTTCCTGTGCCTCTTTCCCTGAGAGCAAAATTTCGTTAGCCCGCTGTGTTGCAAGATCCATGGAAATGCCAGCCCGCTTATTTGCGGGGGGTAAAATGCTAGATCTCTTACTGTTATCACTGATGATGCTGTCAACATCTGACCATTCATCGTCAGTGCGTTGTACACGCTTGCAAATTCCTAGAAATTCCAATTCTGCCTCCATGTCTCTTGCAACAGAGCTGGTTTGTTCCGAGGCACTGTCGTGTTCCAGTGGATCGTTTGCGGATACGTTCTCTTGCTCTATTGGTTCCTTTGTAATGGCTATAGTATGCGAGTCTGGTTGATTACTACATCCAGATTCTCCTAACATAGCCCTTTGAGAGTTCTCCATAATATCTTCAGTTGGTTTTTGCGTAGAGGCTGCACTCTGTAAAAGCACTTTTTTTCGCAAAGTTGGTGCAGATACCGGGCTTATGCCTCTACCAGATCTAGTAACCGAATTATTTAAAGTAAACTATTGTGATATATAGAGTAGGACGCTGTAATATCTATTCTGAAATCGCGGCTTGATACAAGCTCCCGCTTCAGACTCTATGTGTCGACTCTATATAGAGTCAAAAAGTAAAAAAGTAAATACTTATAGATAGAGCCAAACCTGCTGATGCATATACTGGAAACCACAGCTCGATACGAGCTTCCGTTCCTGAGTTATGACAAATATAAAATTGCCAAGATGGCTGAACAAGATGGCCACCTTAATTTGAATTCTATATATCCAGCGTTGTTTAGCAGTCAAACTATCCGAGTTTGGGCTCTATCTGTTCAGCTCGTCTTCCGCTATCTAATGGTGTTTTTTTTTTATAGGATAAGGGTGACAAACGAGCACACAGTCCACCTGATGGTAAGTGGTTGCTGCGGCCCATAGACATCTACATCATCCTCTATTACAAATCAAAATGTAGATGCGTTGTCACCCGTGAGGACTAAGATGGAATGCCTCATTTCCAGTAAAAAGGGCCTCCGGCCACCTGCACTCACCAAGCGAAACCTCTACTTCACGCTGGTTTTCTGTGAGGTCGTGGTACCACCCCGGTTCGAGCCGGCCCATCCGTGCGACAGCAAAAGCTACCGCGTGGCTCTACCACTGTCAAAAAGTGTTCACTGCTAGTTGTTCAACTTTTGTTTCTTTTTTCAGCTCTAGCATATGTTCTGTGTTGTAATGACCCGTCTATTGAGAACCGTTCAGTTCTACGACAAATAGTTGCCGAGTAATGTCTGATTAAATATTTCGACGGTTTTCCAATATGGCGATCGAAATTAAAATATTGTTATAACTCGGAGGCGGTTGAAGATAGACCCCACGACCTTGGTATCGCAGAATAGGTCTCGGTGCACTCTATCCAGCTTAATTTGGTGAAATTCGGCTGTTTTTCTGCCAAAATGCTATCAGGCGAGTACCTGTACTTAAAATCACTGCATCCAACAAAAAGCTGACACTTTCCCACACAATTTAATATTTTTCACTTCACTGTGGCACAAAATTTACTATTTTTCCCGATTTTTCAAACGCGGAGCTTATTCAGAACGATGTTAACGCTTCGGCGGATGGCACGTTCTCCTTCCTGAGCTCCCCGAGGCCTACAAAAAATTGTTCCGGGTCTGGATGTTTGTCCTCGTGCAATTTATGTTTGTAAACTGCCTCCACGATACAGGAGAAAATCCTAGTGTGGGGGTAACGTTTATCCGTAAGCTAGAATATAGGCAACCGGTATAATATAGGAAAACGGTAATTCGTGAGTACTACCTACACCTCTAGACAATAAGCACTATTCGATATTCGTTTATGTTTGTGACGTCATAGGCGAGCGTCTGGGGTTGTGTCAAGTGATTTATATATACCCTCTGGCTGAGTTGGAGGCCGTGGAGGAAGGCATGCCATGTGTTCCTGATGCGCCTTCCCTGAGGAGAATGGGGAGGAAAAGTCCTCCCCCGAGGAAGGGCTGCCAAAGTGCGGCTAGCGCTGGTTGGGCCGCGGATGTGTGCGAAAGCGTTCCCGTGGCCCTGATAATATGCGGCGAAGGTGAAACACCATTGGGTTTTAATTGGTGCGAGTCCGACATAACCCGTCCTTGCCCTTTGGTTGGGGCTAAGAACTCACGGGGCGGAGTGGGATATTTATCCAGGCCCGCACCGGTAGAGGAACAAATAAAAAATTCGAAACATGCATGTAAAATATTTTGAGGACGTGAAGACCGCCAATACCATTGCCATTGGCGCGCTGTAACCACAGCAATGTAAATAATAAAGTACTATTATTTAGATTTCTGTGCCGGTAGCCCTCTGAGAGAAGTGTAAACGTTGCCAGGGTAGTGTACTGTGTGGTTCAACTTACGCTCAACATCGAAACGCTTTGAAAAAAATAATTTATAATATCGTGATTTGTTTCGTTTTGACAATTAAGGGTTTCCTATCTCAGATCACTAAATAAATTAATAGTTTTAGTGACCATGACAATATATAAACTTCATGATATACAAATAATAATAACAAAATTACTTTACAAAAGACCATGCGAAGTGGCGTACAACTAGTGTTTAGGCCCAAACATGGGCATTTTGAAACGCCATCCAATCGCGTTGACTGGGCGCATCGCCCGATGGTGTGAGGTGACGTGTGCGACGCTGGGCCCCCCCAGGGGGGGGGGCAGCGGTATGCGACTTCCCGGCGTTCGACCTCGCGAGTGCGAAGTCAGTAGCTTGAGAGCAGCGGCGCGGTCGATTAACGTATTTTGTGGTGACCGCTGCAGCGGTTTCACGCGACCAGTTTTGGTTTTGTAGTCTAGATTTTAAGTATTTGTGCGCGTTTAATTCGCTATTAAATTTGGGGTTTCGTGGAGACCGACTCGAGTAAGTTTGTCTGAGTTGTACGTTCGTGACAAGAGCCTTTTGTGTGTTGACTCTGTAGTTAGTTTGCGTGTCAGCTAGGCGGATTTTGAATTCTTATTGCGGCGTAGTATTTAACATCGTACGAAGGAATTTAGTTTGTTGTTTGTAATGCTGAACTTTGTGACTCGTGAAGAGATCGCGTTAGTTCCCTATTTGTAATTTGGTGATAAATGAATCCGGAACATTGAATATTAAACTTTGAACTACTGTTCGTTACTTGTGTCAGGTGTCACTTGTTTGATTTTACGATGAACGTTGAATTAGTTGAGTTTGAAGTTAGTTAAATGTACAATAAAGTTGATAGACTGAAATAGTGAAATGAAGAAAGAAGTTGTCTATTGGTGACGCCTGCTGGAGTGATGCAGCATTGTGGGGCAGCATGGGACCAGGCCGCTGCCCGATCACCTCAGGCCAGGTCACATATATTAACACTACTACACACCATTTACATGCACCTACACCTATCTACGGCCTGACCGAGCCTTGGGGCGGTCTTAGCTTCGGAACCAGGAACGTACTATTTATTTATCTAGCCTTATCTCTATTGTGTAGGTCAATTGTCCATAGGCCTTTTGGGCCCCCTCCTCTGCTGCTCGTCGATTGGACTACTGATGGGCCCTAGTCCAGTCTACCTTTGTTGGGGCAGCTCAGGGCGTGTACAGCTAGTGTATAATAAATGTTACCTTTTCTTATATTTTAGTTTCACACAAAGTTTAAAACATAAACTATTTACTGAAATTACCTTGTTATATTTAGAAGCTACATGTTTTCATTCTGTAATTTTCTTGGGTGATATCTAAAATTCATCCCCGATTAACGTCCAGGTAAACTGATAACTTATTTCTTACCGGTGGCAAATGAGTTAATAATACGTCTAAGATTACTATATTTCATTTAGCGTTTGGGAGACAATTTCACAAAATATGTTGGGTACCAATAAATTATGACCATAATAAATCTGTGACGTCTTATGTGGAGTTTTTGTGTAAGAAATAAAAGAATATCCATTTAAAATTAAGTTTTAATGTTGATGAACATCATATCATAACACTCAAATGAAGTTATAGTTTAAAAACATTTCCTTAAAACTAACTTACAACTAATTATTTATACACTATCTGCAAAGGATTCTTTTTATGTCTAATTAATGAGAATGATTTATGATATAGTCTCAGATAAACAAAGATATACACAACACTAAATACATTTCATTTAACACACAAACCATTTTCAATTTATTGTAAGAATATGCACATATGCATCTGAAATTATTTTACAACTAACATGGTTTTAACTGCATATGTGTCCAGGAGTGGAGTCTCACTAGCCAATAAAAAACAATGTGTGTGTCAAAGACTTAGGAATGGTTCCGGCATCACTTGAAATGTATGTAGAATTCTGGCTATATTTGCCTGTTGGTCTAAGACTGTAGTTTAATAAAAAATAACAGTCAAAAAATGCTGGAACCCGTAACATATAGCTACTCAAATTCAAGATAACTAAAAAGAAATACAATTAAGAAAAAACTTCACCAAAACAATCTACTGAAATATGTTATGTTCTCCCTTGTATTACTTTCATATAGACCTGTTTACTGGTATAATGAAGTTCATTGCAATTCATAATCAAACTTATATATTATACATCTTAGCAAAATGTGTAAACACAATTTACTAAGATCTCTATTTAATAAGACTACACAAATTACATAAAAAATTTCCAATCTTCATACAAAGATGGATGGTGTCTATTTCAAAATAACCTTTTTGATTCAGCACTTTCAATTGCTCACTCAGTGTGCTTAACTATTGCGATATCTATGCAAAAATTGCCATCTATTAATATAAAATGAAATTATCATTAAGTATAAAAAAGCAATGTAATATGACAAATGTAATGTTCATTCAAATGCTAATTGATTACCTTCTTAATGTGCCTTAAATTTAGAGGCATAGAAATTTAAACTTTTCTAAAGAATAAACAGTCTGCAATAATTATTAACTTATATTCACTCTTCTTGCCTCTCATTATCCTTGTCCTTCTTTTTCTTTTTGTTTTTCTCCTTACGAACTGAATTATCCACATCTTCTGTAGTTACATCGGCTGCCTCTACCGTTGTGTCGGCATCCTGATCTTTGTTATGCTTCTTTTTTTTCTTTTTCTTTTCTGCTTTCAATTCTGTTGAATTATTCGGGTCATCTGCATTTGCTGTGCTGGCTGTTCGTTTTCTACTGCTCTCTGTCTCCATTTCTCCATTTTCATCATTAACGGGTTCTTGTTTAACTTTGTAGTCCACAAAACTGTCCAGCCATTCCGCTGGTGTATTCTCATTGGGCTTGCCATATTTGTCTAATTTACCTTGTTGTATGAGCTGCTTCTTTTGTGAGGCCTTGGGCCCTAAGCCCCATTTTCTGGGATACGTGTCTCTCTCCATAATAACTCGTTTTAATTTAGCAACCACTCCATGGTCACAAGATGCCATTGTAGCGGTAGTCATGAGGGCCACAGCTAGAGCAACTGCCTCACCTTTTGTTGTTACAATAACTATTTCTTGATCAATTTCAATTCCATCCTCATACCTTAAGACACCAGGCAGGAGTACTTTTGCACCATAACACACTGCATTAATAGCACTATCCTTGATAAATATTCTTTTATAAGCAATAAGCAAACCTTCCAGCGGTTTGATAACTTGTCGTAAGTATGATTCATCTTTGCGATTCTCAAAAGCCCACTGAGCATCTAAAATGTCGTGCATAGTCACCAAGCCTTCTTTCTCACCCTGTATACCAGAACGGACACGACGGAGCTCAATCATCTGTCCACCAACTCCCAGCATTAGGCCCAAATGTACACACATTGTACGAATGTAAGAGCCAGCTTCACAGCTCACCCAAAACACACCAATGTTTCTCTCTTGATCAAAGTCTAATAACTTGCTGTCGTAGACGGAACGCACGCGTAGTTGTCGCTTCACAGCCGATATGAGTGGTGGTCGTTGGAAAAGTGCGCCACGAAGCTTTTCGAGTCCCTGCGTCACTTTTTGAACATTTTCCACTGCAGAATGCACACTGAAAACGGCTACATACTCCTTACCGGCGTTCTGTTGGGATTTCACTAATCTCGTTGCTCTATCTATGCACACTATTAAGCAACCAGTTACCTTAGGATCGAGTGTACCGCTGTGGCCAGTCTTATCCACTTTGAGAATACGTTTGATCCAGGAGACGACTTCGTGAGAGCTGGGGTTGCTCGGTTTATCAACATTAATGAATCCAGATTTTACGTAGTCCGAAATAAAACGTTTTAACGGAGAGTGACCAAACGGCAACGGTGTGTAATGGTTAGTGCGTATATTGAGTCGATCAAAGTTTTTCAGCAGCAATGGCCAATACGCTGTATCTAACTTTGTGGGAGCTTCTGATGGCTCGATCTTAAAATCGCCAATTTTCTGGAAAGCACCCAGTGTCACTTGCTCCTTGTTTTTCTTCTTTTTTTTCTCAGAAAACACCTCAGTGCCGGGTTGCAAGACTTCTGTCATTATGTATATCTATAATTTTCAGTTATCGGTATTAAAAAAACAAATATATTCTTCACAGTTCACACTTCATTTACAATTTGGTTTCGATTAGTTTCTATCATAGATATAGTATATACTCCATAGATTGGCAATTACAACTGGAAAGCAGTGTTGCCAGATGTCTTGCACCTTTTATCTGTATTAGAAACTGCTAAAATCTGTATTAAATCTGTATGCTATTTTAACTTAAAATCTGTATAAAATCTGTATAATCAAATAAACCAAAACAGAATTATTGATCATCATGATCATTTCTTCTTTTGAAAAACAAGGGATAAGTACTAACGTGATAAAGTTTGATCGTTGTTGTTAAATAAAAATACACACTAAAATGTTTATACAACAAAATTGAAAACTTTAATTTAAACAAACAACATAATATTAAAACTCAAACAGTTACAACAAACGAACTAATAATTACTTTATTATTTTCAGTCCTACGAGTACATATTTTTGTTAAATTTCGACAGTAATTTATTATCAACCTCTAGGCTATAGCAAGGTTTTGCACCACCAATCAGTTGCTTTGTATGTAAAAGACCTTCAATAGTATCTGTATTAAGCCTATTGCGTTGTTTTGTCTTTATTAAATTTATAGATGAGAAGATCCTCTCTACGGCGGCACTGGAATGAGGTAGACTTAAGATTGCAAAAACAAATTTCGACAGCGTAGGATATAATTGATTGCTATAGTTAGCAGGATCACGAGCTGCAGTGACCTTATACCAGTAGCTTTCAAGATCTTGTGAATCGTCAGGCGCTAAATCTTTATTATTGCGCAAAAATCGCCACTCTGTGTCTAGTTGTTGCAATTCATCACGTGAGATCAAATTTGGAAACTTTACTGCCAAAGTGACCAATGAATCAATTCTACGAGACTTGACAGCTTGTGGGTCAAGAAACTGCATTTGTTTAAACACATCATTGCTGAAATTGTACCTTTTTTTTACCTGCTTTGCCCCTTCAATAAAAAAGTCAAGGCATTTGAGCTTGAATGCTTTAATATCTTCTTGATGTAGAGTGGTAGAGACAAGAGAGGCTGAAACCTTTGCTCCTAGGTAAAGGTCATCTATTGGTTTGTAATGACGTGGATTGTCAATTTGAATTAAACTGACTTCAGTTCGCGAAACGTATCCGTCGTCCATGTAACATTCCAGTAAAGTTTTAAAAACAGTCACCATGTTTTCATGCATTTTATGAATTTGCGGCCGCTCTGACTGCATCAGCTTATTCATGTTATTAAATATCTCTAACGAAAATTCCAAAAACTCTAAATAAAGTTTATTATATGGATTTTTTAATCTGAACAAGATCGAATCAGCATTCAAGTGATCCGTAAGAGCGGTTTCGGTGAAATATAATTTTAGAGCGCCATACTGTTCTAGAATACGGCAAACTGCTGCTCTAAGCGAAAGCCATCGAGTTTGAGCTGGATGCAGGATTTTATGAGGCTTTAGATCTAAGAACTGCTGAAACTCTTTTAGAATACCAATCCTTTTGGGGCTGTTATTAAAATAATTATAAATGTCTCGTATGAGAGTTTCAGGCTCTCTTGACAATTTTAAGCAGGCATACGATGCACAGAGATGGAAAGAGTGACATACACACTTCAATACAAACAGGTGAGGGTTTTCGGCAACTAGACGGGATGATAATGAATTGTGCTGTCCCATCATGGTATTCGCACCATCAGCGGCAAATCCGATAAGATTTTCCATTGGGATGTTATTGTCACTCAAAAAATTTTTAATATGTTTGTGTAGCTTTTCAGCATTAGCCTCTTCAAGGGGTATGAGACAAACAAATGCATCCTCAACTTTTCTTTCAAAAAACCGTGCTACTATGCATAAATGCTTAACACATCCCCTATCTGTGCTTTCGTCGACGATTAAAGAAAATTTAAGTTTTTGTAACTTTTCTATTGTCATCTGTTTTGCAGTTATGCCAGTCACATTTTTTACAATAGCTGTAGTTTTTGTTCTGTCACAACTAATACTTTTTGCGATTTGTGAATCGGGACACATGTTTTTTATTAATTGTGGCAAGTGTTCCATAATGTTCATGGGAATATTATGTTCGGCTATAAACGCTGCTAGCAAAATTTCTCCTCTTTTGACTGGTTCAAGATTCTTGTTTGAAATTAAATCTGTTAATAATGTTTGGGAGCTAGATCCACCAGGACTTGAATTTACGTGTTTGTTTGTTTTTGTGTGTCTGAAAAGATCATTCTTCCCAGCACTTCCAATTGACAGATCTGTGTTACAAAATGTACAAAAAGCAAAATAATCACCTTTATTACTAGGTCTCAACCACGCTTTATAGGAAGAATCTTCCATCCAATTACGATTAAACTTTTGCATCACTCTGGGTTTTTTAGATGCCATAATGGTTCACAAAAACACAATCAATATTAATATTTAATAAAAGTTTGTATCTATGTTTTTATATATTTACATATTACCTATGCACATTCGACACGACGAATGCGAGAGCGAAGTACCTTGGACAGCACGAAAAAATTTTGGGGGATTTCCCAAGCAGAGCGAGTGACACTTGTAATGTTGTCTTTGTTTGATTCTATTCTTTATGGTTAATTTATTTTTTTATGAAAAAAATAATTAACCATAAACAATAGAATCATGCAATGATATGTGTAACGCGGTGTCTAGTCATAAGTATATTTTGCTTCGTTCTGTTTTAAATTGAATATTATGGTAATTTAATCAACAGAGTCAGAAAACTCTGTATAAAAATCTGTATCCTGTGATTATCTGTATTACACTCGGAAAATCTGTATAAATACAGAGAAATCTGTATATATGGCAACAGTGCTGGAAAGCGAGACCAAAAACTGATTGTCTTTGTGTGTGTAGATTGTCAATGTATGCATTAATATTGTTGTACCGTAATGATTTATCGATATCGATCAAAATAACCTTTTTAAATAAAATGTGACAATATGAAATATACTGTACTTATGTCATATATATCCTTTACTATTTGATGCTTAAGTTTTCACGTTATAAACGTACAAGATTTCTAGAGAATGTATTAAATCGAGTAGCTTTTTTTGTTGAATATCATCACGGCCCATTCATGTTCCACTTCTGGTACGCCTATCTTACCATAAGATGGGGCGGGGCGTAGGGTAGGATTTCGTTTGACTTTTCTGACTTTTGTAGTAATATTGTATCTTAGCCCAGCCCTTTACTCCTCGTACTTTAAAACACCTGCAGGTTGGAATGGGATGAATACATAAAGAATACACGAAGTGAATATTTTCGTTTGAGGCAGAATATTAACGCGCAATATTTAAGCTCACACTACCAGATGCTCTGCCAATATGCTACTTTAGTATAACAAGTAACTTTTGGGTGAAATTTCTGACTTGATTCTAGCATTGTAAGCACAATTTAGTGCAAGTAATGCAGAGCTTATAAAGGAAATGTTAGGACAGAAAATATAATTACAAATATTCATAATATTTGTAGGAAAATAAAAAAAAATACTGACGACTAATACAGTGATAACATTTGAAAGTACGAAGTACAGTAGCCTAAACACTGACAAGGCCTTACGGTGTTTGTATCGACATGCGACTGTTTTTCTTATAAAACAATGTTGAGAAACGAGCACAGTCTTCCTGAAGGTAAGTTTAAGGCGGGCGGTTTAAAGAACTAACTCCGATAGGCGTCGGAAGCATCTGATATTTAAAGACTTTGACACCGATCGGCGTTTTCCGCACATGACAATGATTCTTGCTTGTTTACACAGAATTTTATTGACGCTTAACAGTCTACGCCATGTCAAGTGACTGCATACTCAGTAGCCAAGTTACATTTGCATATAATAAGTTATTTTTTGATTAAAACAGTGAAGTTTTATTAAAAATACTAGCGATTTCCTATTTACCATAAATATGGCTGGAAATAGTGAATGAATTTGTTTCTATTCTATTCAGTACTAGCTGACCCGGTGAACTTCGTACCGCCTAACAGTCGATTCTTTAATTTTTTATTTTTTTAATACTTATTTCATTTTATTACTTTTTTTAATTACACCGGGTCAGCTAGTAAGATAAAAAATGAAAAAAGAAAGCTTTATGGTATTTTTGACTTTTAAGTATTATTACGAATCTTTTGTATGGGAATATAGAAAAGTGTTGTTTTTAGACTTTTTCAGACATTTTTTTTAATTTTCTCTCCGTAAGAACCATCTTCGTACTTCAAGGAATATTATAAAAAAAGAATTAGCGAAATCGGTTTAGCTGCTCTCGAGATTTGCGCTTAGCAACATATTCAGCGATTCATTTTTATATTATTTTAATTACGACAATTTAAATTACGCCGTTGTGCGTACACCGCAACGAATGGGTTGAGGTTTAAGATCGAATGCCTCATTTTCAGTAAAAATGGTCTCCGGTTCTCTTCTCACCATACAAAACACAACAGCATTAAGCTGCTATTTTACGCTGGTATTCTGTGAGAGCGTTGTCGTACCCCGGTCGAGTCGACCTATTCATGCTATGCAACCATAACATACCTGCAGCGTGGCTCTACACGTAATAAAAGAATTAATGATAGATGTCTATCAACTATAAATTACTATTAGTACTAATTGTAAATTTATAGATCTACCACCTCCACGCGAATCCCCTCTCAGCATCGCCGAAACAACTGTTGGCAGGGAGAGGTTCCACCACCAGCCGATATTTTTTTTTTATTGAACCGATTTGATGCATTCGCATACGGATGATGACTTTATGTATAATAATATTTTTGCCGTATAAAATACATTTATGGTAACATCTATAGGGAAAAAGTTGAAATAAAATGAAGACTCGCAAAAAATGTTTATTAGGTACCCTTAAAAATAATCATTTTATTATAAAATTGTCGAATACTATCTTTGTTAACATTTCGCAATTTGTGTTCATACTTTATTCTTATGATAAAAAACTTTTCAATAATCAATTTTACTAATAAATACTTATGATTGTTTATTGGATCTTGATCATAAATATGATCATTTAGAGATGGGAAACAGTGATCATTTAAAGTTGAAAATTTGTTTAAAAAATTATAAATTGTCCTCGTGATAATCAGACGTAATTGGTTTTTATTGAGATTTTTAAATCTTATATTTTCTCTATAAATTGTTTCACAAAACAAACATACGTCGATCACATCTTTTGACGGATAAATTAAGCCTCCTTTATCTTTATGAAATATTAATGATTTTATATCACTTTCCTGAGAATGCAGGACTGCAATGCAATCTGCACACTTAAGTTTTTTTTGCAAAGCTTTTACAATATATCCACTTATATACTGTACAACAATTTTAATAACTTCTTTTCCTTGTGTGTATGGCAAAGAAACTAAAAAGTCGTCTTCCTCATGAATACTAGAAACCGAAAATTCTGCGATCTCTTCATCGACATGATCTTCGGTTTTTCCAATGGCTAAATTTAACCGCTGCATAGTGCTCAAATTACTTAAAGCTAATATGGTTACATTTTGAATTGGCAGACAATTTGTATTATCGCTTATTTGTATTTCTGCATGACACAACAACCGTTTATATGCAGATATAAAACTTCGTGCAGATGGGTTATTATTAAAACCCCCTCGAGCTCTTATGCAACTGAAAAATGTTTCTAAATGATCTTGTGATAATTTGTACAATGGGAGAAACTTAAGCAAATCTGAATTTATGTAATCATTATACAACATTTTTAAAGATTGAATATTAAAAATAAAACCTAGGAAACCTAATTTTCTGTTTGAAGTAATAACTTTTTGGTAATTTTCCAAAGTTAAACTCTGCATGAACTCTGTAAACCTGTCTAGTTCTTTAAAAATCATATTGACATTATTTGAATTGATAGGTTTTTTGAAACCTGGACTCAATAAATTTCTTGAGTTAAAAATATCAAAAGTGTTGTTGACAATTCTGATAAAATTTACTGTAGCATTTGCCCCTTTGAATTCAGGAATATTTGTGTTTTTTTCACAATATTCAATGCTTGTAGCAACAGAATTACTGAGTAACTGGGCTGCAAGCTTAACTTTCATTTTATTTTTGAAATAGTTAACATGTCTATATGTTAACTTATTAGCTAAATTTAATTGAATTTTTTCTTGTAATTAGTTTAAACTAGTAATGTAATAGTAAGATATGATGTCGTCATTACGATAGAAAGTCTTAAAATCAGCAAAGGCACTTCTTATTAATTTTAATAAGTGACGTGCATCGAAAATTGTATAAATTTTTGCACTTTTATATATAAAGAATGGTTTGTAAGGTTCATGGTCCAAATTTGCCCCTAAAATTCGAACCATATTAATATTAGAAGCAATCCCATCAAATGTCACTGACATGACTTTTGCTTCTGTTACTGTCAGTGCATCTAAGCATAATTTGAGAAGTGAAGCCTTTTGTACAGCTGTAAAACCTCTCCCAAAAAAAAAGGCAATTGGTAATTTCCAATATGAATTTACAGCTACTGCCATAAATACTAAAACTTCCTTGGCTAATTCTATCTTGTCACCACTTAAATTATTGCCTACATCCACAAACCCATAATGCCTATGGCCATCCCATTCCGTAAATTCTCTTATTCCCATCTCATCCATTATTAAAGAAATAATCAAATCCGGTTTTTCTGCCCTAAATTGTTTAATTGCATTAATGGCTTCCTGAGTAATACCAGGTTCACAATTTATATTTTGGTACCAACCTCTAAGGGTTCTTGGATGTGGTAAGCAAAGAGAAAACTTTTTTCTTATAAAATTGTAAGCCTGTGGACTATAAAAGTGCAGAGTGATGGCAAATTTTCTTAATTCTAGCCCATATTTTGTCCTACTATTAATAACATTTTTTTATTGCTATTGACCCTTTCTACCAAGTGTGACAAAAGCTCATTTGGACAAGATTCTATAACTGCAGTCAAATCATTTCTCAATGATGGACGGGCCTGTAAATCTCTGACAACTTGACTAAGTTGAATTATTTTAGATTCCTTACGTTTCTTTTGAGCACGTAGATTTTTTAGTTTTTTTTCTTTGTCAATAATTCTTCTCTTCAATTGTGATATTGTCTTTAACATTTTCCTCTTCCTTGGGGTCACTTCAATACCACTGATTGAAATACTATTTTCAGATAACCTAGGTAAAGATTCAATATCTCGGTAGCGATACACAGTTGATTTACGTGGAAGAGGAATTTCTACCTGAAATTTAAATAAATGATATGTATGGGCTAATTTCATATAAGTTATGTGTTGCAAAAGCAACATAACAGTACATATTATTGTTATGCAAATATTAAGAAAATAATTGATCTTTTATAAAATTATTTTGTCTCTTATCATAATGTATGCAGTAAAATAATAAGAATATCATTTTCTAATAAGAATATACATAAGAATGTAATACAAAACTTATGTATATTTTAAAGCGCCTATTTTCATCAGAATATGTTACAGCTTTTATTATTTAATTCATAATTTTTCATAGATACAATAGCTTAACATCAAAAATTAGTTTTCATAAAAAATTGAAAACTCAACATAACACACTGTCATTATTGTTAAGTTTGTCAAGTGTAACAAATAGGTAATCTTAACGGTTAAAAAATTGGCTTTTTCTTACCGGCATACTTATAGTAGGAACAGAACCACTTCGCAACTTTCTTCTTTTTTGACCAATAGTAACTGAAAAGCAGTGTGGATGAAAGTGCTTGCTGCATATCGTAGTATATTTATGCGGAGTCCAATGTGGTCTGTTTAACATCCGCAACCACTTTTCTCTGCTCTCCGGATTTATAGGGAACCTGCAAATAATATGTTATTCGGTTTCAACTAATGGACAATACACACATTAGTATAACCATGTAGGCTTTTGTCAGTTGTGAGTACAATAGTTATCCCTGTCATTATAAAAACATAGTTTCTGTGTTATTCATTATCAGTTTTCTTAATCAGGAGTGCTAGTGACAAATTATTTCTGAAGACTAATTTTCAATAAAATTAACTTAAATAATATCTTTATTTAAACTGTTATTATCAATGAACTTAATTATTCCTTGTATAGTAATATAACTTACTATCCTTCACTTCGTTTGAATGAAGTCGACATCAAGAACAAACCGAGCTATCTTATCACTAAAAAGTGAGGTTACAAATACTCTCATATTTCCCTATTTGTTATTTTCTAAATACGGCTGTTTTTTAAGTTTTAATTCATCTCAGTAGTACATAAAATTGATTTTTCATTGAAATTTCTCAGAAGCCGGTACATTTGTGTACTATTATTAAGAAATAACGATAGATATCAAGTTGTAAACTTACTGGTGAAATGAATAATGCTGGGGATTATTCCTTTTGGAAGAATCACATCCTGGTACGGAACAAGAAACCATCGTATTATACACAATAAAGTTACTAGTTGTCACTATAATTTACATAAGAAATTGCCGAAATGTATTCGCTCACTAACGACTAGGCCGTGTACCGGTAGCAAATATGTGTTTAGTCTCGCTGACAGGTTCATTCTCTTTCTCTTTCTAACACACGAAAGTACCGTATGGCGCGATAGCTCTCTTTTACTCATAAGCCCAATCTATGGAGTTTAATACTATATCTATGGTTTCTATAAACACGTGCGGAATAGGTTAGTTTTGTTGTTGTTATTAGAATTCCCATTTAAGGCACGCAAAGATCTTAGACCATACAGTCTAGTCTGTCGGGTTTACATTATTATTACATTTTCGGTTAGCACTATTTATTTATGACAGTAAAACTTCCGATTCACGATGCTGTGTAGGTTTCTTTTAGTCTCCAGTTAGTCCCTTCCTCAATGTATGGCAATATGGCAGTGAAAGTTGGGTGTGGTAGAAGAAGCGCGAGAAGTTTATTAGGTGTGAAACTGTATGACAGGATGAGAAGTTGTGTTGTAAGAGAAATGTGTGGTTTACAAAATGATATTGTGACCAGGATTAAGAAAATAATGCTTCGGTGGTTTGATCACGTAGAAAGAATGAATGAGGAAAGAGTAACAAAGCAATGTTGCAGAAGTTATTGGCAGAGCCAGCAAAGAACGTCCTAGATGGGAGTTAATCGACCAAATATGCGATATGTGCCGGACGGGCGTAACTCTCCGTAGTAAATGTTGTCGAAGATACTCCGCGAGTCGCTAACGTCCTACACCTATAGGTTCCGGAGGATATTTCCACTGCCGTCTCTGTGTGTGCTGCTGGAAAACTGTGGACTGAGGTTCAAAATTAAAATGCACGATTTATAAATACAAATAGCAAGGGCGTGGCCAGCGGGTCGACTGATTGATTAGTCGTGAAATTTTATAACTATTATTTACTGACCACGGTTGTTGAACACGGTTGTTCAACTACGGTTGTTCACTATTGGTTTGTCACTATATATTTCAAAAGATTTAATTAAAATGTGCGGTAGTATTAAAATATCTATTGGTAGTAGCTGGTTTTCTAACACTACTGACTAGCAGCTATTAATCAACTAAAACTAGTTGATTTTATCATTTGTGTAACTGCGAATATCAGTTACCACTTTCTGCGATTATCTATCACTTTCACTATATGTAACTGCGAATTTTCAGTTACCACTTTTTTCGGCTAGCTAACACTTTTTCACTACATGTAACTGCGAATTTTCAGTTACCACTTTTTTCGGCTAGCTAACACTTTTTCACTATATGTAACTGCGAATTTTCAGTTACCATTTTTTTCGGCTAGCTAACACTTTTTCACTATATGTAACTGCGAATTTTCAGTTACCACTTTTTTCGGCTAGCTAACACTTTTTCACTATATGCAACTGCGAATTTTCAGTTACCATTTTTTTCGGCTAGCTAACACTTTTTCACTATATGTAACTGCGAATTTTCAGTTACCATTTTTTTCGGCTAGCTAACACTTTTTCACTATATGTAACTGCGAATTTTCAGTTACCACTTTTTTCGGCTAGCTAACACTTTTTCACTATATGTAACTGCGAATTTTCAGTTGCCACTTTTTTCGGCTAGCTAACACTTTCACTATATGCAACTACGATTTTTCAGTTGCCACTTTTTTCGGCTATGTGTGACTGCGAATTTCAATTACGACCTTTTTCGGCTAGCTAACACTTTCACTAATTCACTATCACTGTTCACTATGTTCTGCTACTAGTCACTTCATCTACTACCGGATACTACAGCTTGTCACTGGTAGCTTTTCACACTACTGCTGGATGCCACTGGTAGTTCTTCACACTACCACGTTACTGCGTCTCGCGTCCATAAGGTAGACTTCGGCTATACTTTATAGTGAGCCGCTTGCCATTTTCCGTTTTGCCTCTTTATTTTATAAAATTTTCACTATGCAATTCGCATAAATTGCAATATTTTCTATACAAGAATAATTTTTACACTAACATGCTATACATCATTAAATCGGCATTTTTGTCCTTTATCAGTATATGATAAAGGTTATTCAATACATTAATATTTAAAAAGTTATTAAACGAAATGTCCCAAATTTTCATAATAAATGTGTACATTAATTCTTTAATTTTTCTATAATTATCAAATGCGTTTAATTATACAAATTATTTCTTCACTTTCGTAATCTATATACCATATGCTAACTAAATATCATATTTACAACTCTTTTAGAACACAAAATTATTCTTATTATATTTAGTACAAACTATTGCGCAGTTAATTAAACTTCCAGAAAGTTCTACGATACGACGCGCTGTGATTGGTCGATTTTTTCTTAAACAATTAAAGTTGTTTATATTAACTATTATCAAAACGACATTCTATACAAATATATTAAGAGTTGTAAACACACTGTAAAACTATATTAACAAACTATTTACTTGATTTCGTTGGTAATTTCACTTTTTATACAAAACAATATTCTTTCATTACTTTGTTTCTTAAAGTTGTTAGGCCGTCGCGAACATCTCTCCCGCCGTGCAGCGTCGCGACGATCTCATCACAGCGGCGCTAAATCCATTCCGGTGAGCGACGTTGCTTCTACTTCGGCAGCGGCACGAGTTTCCTGGTTGGCCTCTTGATTAGGCCGTTTGCGGTGCGTACCTCCACAGTGCGGATCTGTCCGTCCGCACCGGGGAAAATTGCTTCAACCCTTCTTCGTGGCCAGGTGTTACGAGGTAACTGGCCGTCAGCAATGAGGACTGGATTGCCCACCTGGAGATTGGGGCCTCGACCATGGGCCTCCCGCCGGTTTTGAAGTTCCGGTAGATATTCTCGGACCCAACGCTGCCAGAACATGTCAGCGAGTATCTGGGAGCGTCGCCAGTGCCTTTTGCTATGTATATCTTTTTTATCAAATACTCCAGTTGTCAGCAGTCTCGCAGATCCTCCCAAAAGGAAGTGATTCGGAGTGATAGATTCGTTGTCATTGCTGTCTACAGAGATGTAAGTCAATGGTCTGCTATTTACTGTGTACTCCACCTCGCAGAGCATCGTGGCTAAGTAACCTCTTCATGTGGATGTCTCTCATGAAGGACGGTGTATAGTGCCGTCTTCACGCATCGTATGAGACGTTCCCACGCCCCTCCCATGAAAGGCGCGGAGGGGGTTATAAAACGCCACACTATGCCTCGTCGGCTGGCTTCTTCTTGAAAAGCCTCCCGAAGTTCCTTATCTGCGCCGTGCATGTTGGTGCCGTTGTCGGAATAAATCTCGGTGGGACACCCTCGGCGCGCTGCAAAACTTCTTAAGGCCAGTATTGCGGAATCTGCGCTGAGATTTGCGACAATTTCTAAGTGGACAGCTCTGGATGTGAGGCAGGTGAAGAGAGCCACGTATTTCTGCTGGTGTTGACGTCCCACTGTGACGGAGAGTGGCCCAAAATAGTCCAGACCGGTGAAGGTAAACGGTCTCTGGTGATGAGCGAGACGTGTGCTGGGATGATCACCGGTGGCTGGCACGCATGATTGCGCTTTTCTGATGCGACACTGTACGCATTGGCTCGCTATCCTTTTCGTGGTGGGTCTAAGTCGGATTACCCAGTAGTGCTGTCGAACTTCGTTGATGGTAGGTTCGGTTCCGCAATGATGCAGGCTACGATGCGTCCAGTCGATATACAGTTGAGTGATGTAATGATCACCATCCAATATAACTGGCCCTTTCATGTCTTCCGAGACTCCCTTCACGACGGCTATGCGACTTCGTAGAGCGATGATCCCGTCTTCAAATTTTTTGAGTGTCAGCGCTCAATGCCAGATTCTTCAAAGTCAGTGTGTGCTGATAATATTATACCACCACAAAAACTCTATGACAGTGCCATAGCAGAGGATATTAAAATAATAAATAACTCAAATATTACTAAAAATAATATAATTGTTTATAGCGATGACATGGGAAAAAATCTAGGCATAACTTTAAATAACTCTTTAAAGGGACAAAAAGTTACAAATTGCTGCATGCCTGGAGCATCTTTTAGTGACATCCTAAATAAAATTATTGTTACTAAATTTTGCCCAAATAGTACAATAATAATTTTTGTTGGTAGAAGAGGCAGTGTCAACAACAAACAGTTATTAAGATATATTGAACAACTTAATAACTTAAATGTACACAAAATTGTCTTGTTCACACTGCCTTATATACAGGGATTGCCACAAGAAAATAATTTAAGACATAATTTAAATATACAAATGCATAATTTAATATGTAATAATAATTTAAATTTGACATATAATTCTAATGATAATAATCATAAATTTCATGTAATTGACATAAATAATTTAATAAAAAAGTTTTGGACAAAAGATAGGTATTACCTATCCAAATATAATTTAAGACTGATAGCAAATGTGCTATCTTATTATTTACTTTTTAACTCAGCCAAGTTTTTGGCTACCAAGACTGCTTTTATTGAGCATAATCATTTGACATTTAATTTGGAATCAGTTCCAACTAATTTAAATTAGTGAATGTGACAATAGAGGCAATCTCTAGCAATAATAAGAGTTTAATTAATTTTGAATACAGCCCACAAATAAGTAATAAAAATTGTTTACACCTGGTGCATCAAAATATACAAGGCATGTTGGGCAAAGAATTGGAAGTTGAATTGTTTTTAAATAGTAACAATATACACATCCTTTGTATTACTGAACATTGGCTAAAAGATTATAATTTCATGTTTAATTTCAGAAATCACCAGGTGGTCAGTTCCTTCAATAGAGAAAAAAGTTTACGTGGTGGCTCCTTAATATTAGCAGATAAATCATTATTATATAAAGAACGTAAGGATATTGTGAGCCTCTCTGTTGAACGAACTGTGTGAAAATGGCTTGTGTCGAGCTCGAGCACCTCATTGTTGTAAGTGTTTACAGACCCCCATGTGCTACTTATGACCATTTTGAAAGGATTGTGGAAGAAGTTTTACTCAAACTTAGTAAACAGAACAAGTCTGTTGTAATGTGTGGAGACTTTAATATCAATCTCCTTGAAACTTCTTCCATTAGTATTAAGTTTAGCTCATTGTTTAAATCGTATAATCTTGTAAATTTATTCTTAGAACCAACACGTATTGCTGGGCCTAGTGCGACCTGTATAGATAACATTTTTACAGATGTTAAGCCCTTGCATAAATCAATTATTCAAAATTTAAGTTCAGATCACTGTGGACAGTTAGTATCACTACCTTACATACACAAAAAACAGAAAAATAAGAAAGTTGTGTTTGTTCCAATAAATGAACATCGCTTGGAGAGGTTTAGAAGTAATATAATAAAAAGACTTCCATCACTTTCGTTTAAAAATAGTGCTAATTATTTGTATGCTACATTATTTGAAATTATACGTTGTGAATTTAGTAGAATACTTACTTCTAAAACTTTCTCTTTTAACAGTCGCAAATCATTTAATGAATGGGCGACAGTAGGAATTTATAAAAGTAGGCGAAGGTTATACGAGCTTTATGATGAAAGATCATATAATAGTAGTGTTATATTTAGAGATTATGTAAAAACATATTCTAAAATATTTAAAAAAGTGTGCTCCACTGCTAAGGCTTTACATTTAAGCAACAAAATTAAAACTGCATCCGACAAAATTAAAATGACCTGGAGAATAATAAATAGTGAAACGGGCAAGGTCAAACCGCGCAACTCGGATTTTCAATTGAATATTAACAATAATTTAACGCGATCTGATCAAGAAGTTGCTATGGCTTTTGAGAAACATTTTACTGATGTTCCTTTTTTGACAACAAAATTATTAAATTCTTCTCCTACTGTCGCCGAATCATTGCTCAAACAAAATGTAAAGGCTTGTTCAAATACTTTTAAATTCCATAGGGTACTGCCAAAAGATATCGTTAAATATTTTAAAACTATTGATGTTAAGAAAACGGCAGACTTATGGGGGATTTCCGTTAAAGTTATTTTATCTATAATAGATACATTAGCACCTTATCTAGCCACTATATTTAATATAAGCGTCGAATCTGGTGTGTTTCCTGATTTAATGAAACATAGTAAAGTCATACCTATATTAAAATCTGGTAGTACATTAGACCCCGCCAATTTTAGACCAATTTCTGTACTACCAACATTAAGTAAAATTTTTGAAAAAAATATTTTAGATCAGATGTTAAGTTTCTTTAATATTAATAAATTGCTACATAATAATCAATTCGGTTTTACAAGGGGTCGCTCGACAACTGACGCTGGAGTTGAGCTTATTAAACATATTTTTTGTGCATGGGAGAATTCAGAGGATGCTTTGGGTATATTTTGTGACCTTTCCAAGGCCTTCGACTGTGTTCACCATGAGACATTAATCAGGAAGCTACAGTACTATGGTGTCAAGAACACAGCGCTTAAACTTATTATTTCATATTTAAGTAATAGAAAACAGAAGGTTGTTATCAATGGTAAAAGTTCTTCCGGGTCACCTGTACTAATGGGTGTACCTCAGGGCTCGATTCTCGGCCCATTCCTGTTTCTGGTGTATATTAATGACTTACCTCACCTTGTAGGGGATAGTCATGATATAGTATTATTTGCTGATGATACTTCCTTTATTTTTAAACTTAAACGTCAATCGTTTAAATGTGACGAAGTGAATAATGCTATATCAAAATTAGTGCATTGGTTTAACGTTAATAATCTGCATTTGAACGGAAATAAAACTAATTGTGTTAAATTTACAACAACGAATGTTCAAAATCTGAATACCAATGTGTTTTTAAATGGGGAGGAATTGAGCCCTGTTGTATCCACTGTTTTTCTTGGCATCACTCTTGACGCAAAGCTCCAGTGGGGCCCCCATATATCCAAATTAGCAAGCAGACTAAGTTCTGCAGCCTATGCTGTAAAAAAGATTAGAGGTCTCACTAGTGTCGAGACAGCTAGATTAGTTTATTTTAGTTATTTTCATAGCATAATGTCTTATGGGATTTTGCTATGGGGAAATGCGGCTGATTCAGAAACTATTTTTGTTTTACAGAAGAGGGCCATTAGAGCTATTTACAATCTAAAACCGAGAGAGTCTCTTAGAGATAAATTTAAAGAAATTAATATATTAACTTTGGCCTCTCAGTATATTTACGAAAATTTAATGTATGTTCACAAAAACAAAGATAGTTTTAGTAAAAGAAGTGATATACATTCTGTAAACACTAGGAACAAACACAAGCTAGTGATACCAGTTTCTCGACTCCACAGAGTCAGTAATTCATTCTTGGGGCAATGTATACGCTATTACAACAAGGTCCCGGAAAGTGTACAGGTTCTTTCTATTACCAAGTTTAAATGTTTTATTAAGCTGAAACTGTATAAAAAGGGTTATTATAGTATAAATGAATACATGGTTGATAATAACCCCTGGGAATGAGGTGATCGCTTCCAAGCAGTTTCTAAAATAAATTTTGTAAATAGTTCGTAATCATTTATATTGTAAAATTTATTTTAAAAAAAAAGTCCCGCTGGGTTTCTTGCTGGTTTTTCCCAGGACAGAGGGTTTTTTTCGAACCAGTGGTAAAGTAAAAAATGACTTTCAATAAGAATTACACATGTAATGTATATTGAATAAAAAATATTCTATTCTATTCTATTCAACTCTATTTGGAGCGGTCGTAAGCGGCTATCATGGGCGGCCATTTTATTGTTACGGAGATCGGCTATTTCTTGTTTGAAGGAGTCTTCTTGGATGACACGTATTAGGAGCTTTTCGGCCTCTCTGATGAATTCGGCCTGGAGTGTGATGTACCTGTTTACATCTCTATTTTTCACTTGACTGGGAGGCTGCGCGAGGTGTCGCGGATTATTTTTCGATTTCCTCCAGTCGGGATCTTCCTCTTTATTCTTTTTGGTCCTTTTGTAAAAGGTCCTGTTTGTTGTTTTACGGCAGAGTGTAATAAACTGAAGCACTCTGGCCGTACCTCGCAATAAGCGTTCCCATTTTGAAAACTTTATTGGATCGGGAAGGGCTTCTCTGAATAGCGGAGCTCTATGCGATTCTGTAATGGTGAGGGATCTTTCCTCACCGGTATGTTCGGATGACGTGGGTTTTTCGGTCGGCCATGCTGACAGTTCTTTATAAAGTAACGATGGGCCGTTGTACCACTCGTGATTTGAGTCGAAGTTCAGTCAGCTATGTTTAATTTGGTAGGTACCCAGCGCCAGTCATCCACTTTACTATGGTCCTCGATTGCTGCTATTATGTGTGCAACGAAAGGTTTATAACTTCTGGACCCCTTTTTTATCCATGTGAGGACTGTTTTGCTGTCAGTCCAATATGTGACAGCTTCGGGCTTTACGCGATGCTCCTGGATGACGGCGGCAGCTACGCGGCTTCCCATCACGGCGGCTTGTAACTCGAGGCGAGGTATAGATGTTACTTTGACCGGAGCTACCTTCACTTTGGCCATGACGAGGCTCACGTGTACTTGCCCATCGGGTGTCGTTGACCTCCAGTAGACTGCCGTTGCGTAGGCGCTCTCATTCGCATCGGTAAACAAGTGGACTTGGAAGGAACGTGCGTCGCTTAATCCCGGGTAGCATCTTGGGATGCTTACTGATTTGAGTCGTCCCAGATGTTGCATCCATGTGGACCCCTGGTTAGTCAGGTCTTCGTCCAACTCCTGGTCCCAGTTTGTTCGTCGTCTCCATGCTTCCTGCAGTATTTGCTTTGCTCGTATCGTAACTGGGGAGGCGAGGCCGAGCGGGTCATACAGCGACATTACTATTTTGAGTGCTTCCCTCTTGGTCGGTGTCTTATGCAGCAAATCGATCGGAAGTCGAGCGAGCTTTAGGTTGAAGCTCAGCTGATCGGTACTCGGTTTCCAGATTAATCCGAGTATTTTCTCTTCGGTTCCCTTGTTGCCCAGGTCGACTGACTCAGTTGCTTCGTGGTCAGGTTCTAATTCTTTTACAATTTCTGGTGCGTTGGAAACCCATTTTCTTAATGTGAAGTGCACGTTTTTGTGTATGTCGCGTACTTCCTTTGATATTCGCATTGCATCTTCCAGGGACTGGAAACTGTCGAGATAGTCATCCATATAGTGGTTTTGGATGATAGCTTCTACGGCTACTGGATACTTGTCTATGTGCCTTTTAGAGTTCCAGTTATTTGCGAATATGGCTGTGCAGGGTGAACTAGCTGCACCGAAGATGATCGACGTCATTCTATATTCTTGTGGAGCCTGATCACGTCGATCCCCTCTCCAGAAATATCTTAAGGCATCTCTGTCTTCGGGTCTGACTTTAATTTGCATGAACATTTCGGCTATGTCCGCGGAGACAGCGATACAATGGCGGCGAAAACGCATCATAACCCCCGGTAGTGATTGTAGTAGGTCTGGACCCGTGAGCAGGAAGTCGTTCATTGCCACCCCTTTTGTTTTGGCTGCGGCATCGTGCACTATTCGGAACTTCTCTGGCTCTATTGGGTTATGGACATCGAAGTGGGGAAGGTACCATGTCTTTCCTGGTGTGCTATTTTTCGGTGCTATTTCGGCGTATCCCTTTTGTACAAGGGAATTCATGTGTTCACTATACTTCTGTTTTAGATCTTCGTCTCGATCTAATTTCTTCTCGATGGAAACGAGCCTTTTTATTGCCGTTTCATAATTACCAGGCATTTCGACATCTTTCTTTTTCCAGAGAAGCGCTGTTTCTATGTGCCCGTCTTCTAACTGACGGGTGCTGCTACTTAGTATGTCTTCAGCTTTCTTCTCCGGATCGGAGTCTGGTCTTCTTGGATTCATTATGAGAGATTCCAGTGCGAAATATTCGCGGAGTTGGTCATCTATGGTCTCCTCGCTCGTGTGCAGCTCATTGCCCACGTGGACGCGCTGATACGGGGCTTTAGTGTGTGCCCCATGTAGCACCCATCCTAGTTCTGTGAGCGAGGCGATTGGCTGGTGCGGCGGACCTCTGCGGACTTGAGTGGCTATCAGATGTCTCCAATTGTCCTGACCTATCAGGATCCTTGGGTTGCCGGAGTCATATATTAGTTGCTCCTTCAGGTCTTTTAAGTGTTTGCAATTTGTTATATCTGCTGCACACACAGTCTGTGGCCCCAAGTTTAGGCTGGCGACCGTGCGTGCTCTGAATGGCACCCTTTTTCTGTGGAGACTCTTCAGCGAAACTTTGACTTTTCGGGAGTCCGGCGAATCCAGGGTAGTGTTGCCGATAGCGGTGATCTTAAATGGGTCCAACCGCCCTGCAGCTCCGATTTGTTTGGCAATCTCTTCATCCATTAATGAGACTGTTGACCCATCATCCAGCAGGGCGTGTGTGTTTACAGCTCCCGCCGGTCCAATTACTCGAACTGGAATTATTTTTAGGTAGGCTTGATGCTTTGACACAGCGAATGAGTTAGCTACGGTTTCTTGAGGTTCTTTTTGTGTGACCTCTGTCTTCTCCTTTTTATTATAGTGGAGAAGTCGATTGTGTGTCGCGGTACATCCTTTTATTCCACACTTAGTGATTTTACATTTGTGTGTCTGATTTTTATAGCGTAGACACCGGAATCATAAAATTACTTTGTTTTGCAATTTCCCATTTTTATCGACATCTGCTTCTTTAAATTACAGTCTGATCCGTAATGACCCTCTATTTCGCACACTCTGCATTTCAGAGACGGCTTAGTGGTAGCCGCGTGTGTTCTGTATACTGAACGATTGCTCTGCGCTCCGTTTATAATTTCAGGAGGCGCAAATGCACTGCAGAAGCGAGCTTGTTCGGTGATAAACTCGCTGAATGAACCGAGGTCTGGCCTAGAGTCGTATTTTTCGGTGTAGATTCTATACCACTGTGCACATATAGAGTTTGGCAATTTGTCGGTGAGGTGTCATAGCAGGTCTGCGTTGACGAGGTAATGATCTCGTTTGAGTGCTTGAAGAGTGACGACGCTTCCCCTCACTTTGCTCGCGAATGTGCAGATGTCTCTAGGTGCGTCTGTACGGCGTGGTAATCCTCGTAATTTCTCGGTTTCGGCTTGTGCGATTGAATCTGGACGCCCAAATTGTAGCTCTACTTCTCGCATAATCTCATCTGGCTTAGCATGCCCGATGAGTTCTGAGTTGACTGTTTCCAATGCTCTTCCTTATAGACTTCTTCGTAGTCTTGCAGTATTTTCTATATCATTGTTTAAAAATGCACGATTTATAAATACAAATAGCAAGGGAGTGGCCAGCGGTTCGACTGATTGATTAGTCGTGAAATTTTATAACTATTATTTATTGACCACGGTTGTTGAACACGGTTGTTCAACTACGGTTGTTCACTATCGGTTGGTCACTATATATTCCAAAAAATGTTAAATGTGCGGTAGTATTAAAATATCTATTGGTAGTAGCTGGTTTTCTAAAACTACTGACTAGCAGCTATTAATCAACTAAAACTAGTTGATTTTATCATTTGTGTAACTGCGAATATCAGTTACCACTTTCTGCGATTAGCTATCACTTTCACTATATGTAACTGCGAATTTTCAGTTACCACTTTTTTCGGCTAGCTAACACTTTTTCACTATATGTAACTGCGAATTTTCAGTTACCACTTTTTTCGGTTAGCTAACACTTTTTCACTATATGCAACTGCGAATTTTCACTTGCCACTATTTTCGGCTAGCTAACAATTTTTCACTATATGCAACTGCGAATTTTCAGTTGCCACTTTTTTCGGCTAGCTAACACTTTCACTATATGCAACTGCGATTTTTCAGTTGCCACTTTTTTCGGCTATGTGTGACTGCGAATTTTAGTTACGACCTTTTTCGGCTAGCTAACACTTTCACTAATTCACTATCACTGTTCACTATGTTCTGCTACTAGTCACTTCAGCTACTACCGGATACTACTGCTTGTCACTGGTAGTTCTTCACACTACCACGTTACTGGGTCTCGCGCCCATAAGGTAGACTTCGGCTATACTTTATAGTGAGCCGCTTGCCATTTTCCGTTTTGCCTCTTTATTTTATAAAATTTTCACTATGCAATTCGCATAAATTTCAATATTTTCTATACAAGAATAATTTTTACACTAACATGCTATACATCATTAAATCGGCATTTTTGTCCTTTATCAGTATATGATAAAGGTTATTCAATACATTAATATTTAAAAAGTTATTAAACGAAATGTCCCAAATTTTCATAATAAATGTGTACATTAATTCTTCAATTTTTCTATAATTATCAAATGCGTTTAATTATACAAATTATTTCTTCACTTTCGTAATCTATATACCATATGCTAACTAAACATCATATTTACAACTCTTTTTGTGCCGGACGGGCGCAACTCTCCGGAGTAAATGTTGTCGAAGATACTCCGCGAGTCGCTCACGTCCTACACCTATAGGTTCCGGAGGATACTTTCACTGCCGTCTCTGTGTGTGTTGCTGGAAAACTGTGGACTGAGGTTCAAAATTAAAATGCACGATTTATAAATTCAAATAGCAAGGGAGTGGCCAGCGGTTCGACTGATTAATTAGTCGCGAAATTTTATAACTATTTATTTATTGACCTCGGTTGTTGAACACGGTTGAACTACGGTTGTTCACTATCGGTTGGTTACTATATATTTCAAAAGATTCAATTAAAATGTGCGGAAATATTAAAATTTCTATTGGTATTAAAATATCTATTGGTAGTATCAAAATATCTATTGGTAGTATCAAAATATCTATTGGTAGTAGCTGGTTTTCTAACATTACTGACTAGCAGCTATTAATCAACTAAAAACTAGTTGATTTTATCACTTGTGTAACTGCGAATATCAGTTACCACTTTTTCCGTCTAGCTAACACTTTTCACTATATGTAACAGCGAATTTTCCGTTACCACTTTTTTCGGCTAGCTAACACCTTTTTACTATATGTAACTGCGAATTATCAGTTACCACTTTTTTCGGCTAGCTAACACTTTTTTACTACATGCAACTGCGAATTGTCAGTTGCCACTTTTTTCGACTATGTGTAACTGCGATTTTCAGTTACGACCTTTTTCGGCTAGCTAAACTTTTTCTAATTCACTATAACTGTTCGCTATGTTCTGCTACTAGTCACTTCAGCTACTACCGGATACTACTGCTTGTCACTGGTAGTTCTTCCTACTACAACGTTACTGGGATTCGCCCCCATAAGGTAGACTTCGGCTATACTGTATAGTGAGCCGCTTGCCATTTTCCGTTTTGCCTCTTTATTTTTAAACATTTTCACTATGAAATTAGCACAAATCGCAATATTTTCTATACAAGGCTAATTTTTACACTAACACGCTATACATTATTAAATAGGCATTTTGGTCCTTTATCAGTATGTGATAAAGGTTATTCAATATACCCCAAATATCCCAAATTTTCATAACAAATGTGCACATTAAATCTTTAATTTTTCTATAACTACCAAATGCGTTTAATTATACAAAATATTTCTTTACTATCGCAATCTATATACCATATACTAACTAAATATCATATTTACAACTCTTTTAGAACACAAAAATATTCTTATTATTTTCAATACAAACTATTGCGCAGTTAATTAAACTTCCAGAAAGTTCTACGATATGATGCGCTGTGATTGGTCGAATTTTTCTTAAATGCTTAAAGTTGTTTATATCAACTATTATTAAAACGACATTCTATACAAATATATTAAGAGTTGTAAACACATTGTAAAACTATATTAACAAACTATTTACTCGATTTCGTTAGTAATTTCACTTTTTATACAAAACAATATTCTTTCATCACTTTTTCCTTAAAGTCTAAGCCGTCGCGAACACTTTTAGAACACAAAATTATTCTCATTTTTTTTAGTACAAACTATTGCGCAGTTAATTAAACTTCCAGAAAGTTCTACGATACGACGCGCTGTGATTGGTCGATTTTTTCTTAAACAATTAAAGTTGTTTATATTAACTATTATCAAAACGACATTCTATACAAATATATTAAGAGTTGTAAACACACTGTAAAACTATATTAACAAACTATTTACTCGATTTCGTTGGTAATTTCCCTTTTTATACAAAACAATATTCTTTCATTACTTTGTTTCTTAAAGTTGTTAGGCCGTCGCGAACTCGATATAATCAAGATGGACCAAATTAAAAATACCCTTAACTGACGAGCATGTATACGTAAGTATATAGATGTAAATGAGGCAAGAGGGGTGTGTTTAGATCGCCCTTCTGGTTGACAGGCTTGAGTGTTTATGTTATGTAAAAAAAAAGTACAAAAATGCACATACTATATTACAAAAGTTAATTTAAAAAAAAACAACATTTAAGGCTAAATGAGAAGTGTAGGCTTAGGCTGGATAGGCTATACTATTTCTCGTGGACCTGGCTATGATGTAAAAAAATAATTTATCAAATAGGACTGGTAGTTCCAGAGATTAGTGTGTTTAAACAAACAAAAAACCTCTTTCGCTTTATTATATTACTTTAAAAATGTAGATTCTATCTCATTCTCTCGTAAGCCTATCCTATAGATTTATATATTTGTCTCTTTTTAGTGTCGCTTTTTCGTTTCTTTGAGTTTCACATCACAACGATGCTAAAGAAGTTTTCACTTCAAAAACTGACTCAGTGTGACTAAATTATAATGATTTATTTCCTATTAGTAATAAGTCACCATTGGTACTTAAACTAGCAAATTGAGGGAAAATGGACTGAAATGGGAAATTAAATTGAAGTGTGGCAAAGTCAAACCAAGTGGAAACACTGAATCTAATCAGTCAGTAATAACTTGGCCTAAAGGTCTAGATACCAGGTCATAATCTCCAAATAAAAAGTCAGTAATGACAGTGTCACACCGTTGTCATTTGTCTTTGTCAATGTCAATGAGCTTAAAAAGAAGCGCGGGAACCTTGAAACGTGATAGGCGCCTTTTTTTAAACTAAAATTTTAATTTTGTTTTATTTAGTTAAAAGGCACTAAACTTTTATTGTTTTATTGTTACTGGGTTTCCTCATCATGGGGAAACGTAGAAAAAAAATGTTGCCGGGAGAAGAAGAAGTGTTTGAAGAAACGACTGAGGAGGAAGAAATTGATACCAGTACTGAGGAAGATCCTGAGAAAGAGCAGCGCAAGTATAGGCCGTACTTTGTATCTGACTACAACAGGAGGTACCCTGAGGACTCTATTCTCGTTGATTTTGTTGTATTTGTCGAATCAAATGATGAAAGAAGGCCAATCGGCACGCGGGACATGATGTCTCTGTCCACACATATGAAGAGGTTCAATAAAGGCATTAAATATTTGCAATCTATGAATAAATACAAAATAGGCGTTCTTTTTGAAAAGCCCTCTCTAGCGAATGCATTTTTAAATAATATTACTTTTCTTAATGAATACAAAATGAAGGCATCTATCCCAGCTTTAGGGACAGAAATAACAGGAGTCATAACCAATGTTCCCACTAACCTAACTTAAGTTATCTTCACGCACAATCCCTGACGGGGTAGCCAGAGAGAACAGATCGCCAAGTGTCACGATCCTTACATACCTCTTTCGCTTCTTTCAGATTCATTATCTTCTTCATACATGCACGTCTAGGTATCCGAGTTCTCTTGACCCTACCCTCTTCGAGCAATTTGCTCACATGGTCTTCGAAAGTTAGTCGCGGTCTACCTCGACACCTTTTAATATTAACTTTCGCGCTATATATTTTCTTTACCATTCGGTCTTCACTCATTCGCTCAACGTGCCCAAACCACCGAAGCACGCCCTTATCAATTTTTGTGATAAGGTCATCTTTCAAACCTGAATGTTCCCACTAATTTTTCTAATTCAATAATTTTTGGTATGTTAACGACTTACAGGAAGATAATATGTGTTAAAAGGATAATGAGGAAACATAAGAATGATGCAGGACGCAGTTTGCTGCAGCCGACGGGCACTGTGGCCATCACATTCGCTTCTAATGTTTTGCCGGACCACGTCCATCTTCATGGTTGGCGGTTCGTGGTAAATCAGTATATTCCACCAGTGAAGCAGTGCTACAATTGTCTGAGGTGTGGTCACTTAGCAAAGTATTGTAAAAATTCTGTGAAATGCTCAATTTGTACTGAAAATCACAGCTACAAAGACTGCCAAGTCTCTTCAGATAAAGCGATATGCATACATTGCAAAGGAAACCATCTAAGCATTTCTGGACAGTGCCCTGTTAAGAAACAAAAGATAAAAGAAAATCAGGCTAAATTACACAAAACCCCATTTGTAGACCTTTTTAATAAAAACGAATTCCCCGAATTAAACAAAAAAAAAATCCCAAAGATGCACTTATGTCACTGCTAAAGAAAGATGACATTATTAATATAATTTTAAATACAGTCATTAAAGTATTAACTCTTAATAAATCAAATGAACAAACCACCATATCTTCTCAGCTTATTAAAGATGTTCTCATAGATACAATGAAATCAAAATAGATATTTCATTATTTAACATTTAATATTTTATGGATCAGTTTAACATTTTACAATGGAATGCACAGAGTTTAATTAAAAATAGCTTTCAATTTACACAATTTTTATATGAGAACACCATAGATGTTGCTCTCAAATGTGAAACTTGGCTAAAGCCTAGCCAAGTTAAGCCTAGCTATATTATACGATTAGATTCAGGTAATGATCATAATAGAGTAGCAATACTTCTACATAACAAAATTCGATTTCGTGTTATCAATACATTCTCTGATGACTCATTACAAAATATAACTGTACAAATACAATACAATGATAAATTATTAACTTTAGTTAGTGTTTACTGTCCCCCTAATTCATCAATTAATTATAATAAAAAATAAATCCAAATTAGATAATTTAATCCAAAGTAGGGCCACAGCCAGTCTTTATAGCTGGTGATTTCAACGCCTATCACACGTTATGGGGATGTACTGAATTAGATTCACGAGGTAGGGACGTTCTTGCAAGTATAGATGACAACAATCTTGTAATCTTGAATGATGGTCAGATGACTACAGTAGGATCTCATAGATGGAGGCAGAACGCATTAGACTTAACACTTGTTTCATCTTCACTGGCTCTGTCTTGTGAGTGGCAAGTATGTGATGATGATTCTCTAGGCAGCTATCATTTTCCTGTAAAGACAAAAATTACGGTCAATAATCAAAATTTTCAAGAAACAGCTGTATCAAATAACATAAACTTAAAATTGGTAGATTGGTAGATTGGTAGATTAATAAATAATTTAATTAAAAATTATAGTTTTGATTATAGTAATCCTTTACAATGTTATACAGACTTAATAGAACTAATTAAACAAGCCATGCATGAATCCACACCATCCAATCAGTCTTCTAATCGAAATATTAACATCAACTTGCAATCTTTTAAAATGAATTAAAAAAAAATTCTCTACCTTGGTGGAATTTAAAATGCAAAGAGGCAGTATTAAATTGTAAAAATGCATATTTAGTATATAAGAATGATCCCACAGAACGAAATTATATTAATTTTAAAAGACTACAAGCTGTTAAAAAATTTACTTTGAAGACTGAAAGACAGCTTAGCTGGAAAAAACTATGTGAAACTTTTAATAGATCTACTCCATTGACTAGAGTATGGAATTACATTAAAAAGTTTAACAAAACTTTTGTTCATAATAACACATCTGTCATAGATTCTAATTGGGCTAATGAATTTTTGAAAAAATATACTCCAGAAACAGATGAAACACCTCTAAACCCTCACTCCTCAAATGATAATCATTGTGATTATCTTACCAAAGCTTTTACCTTGACCGAATTCAATTCAGCTGTTAACTCTAGGAAAGACACTACTTGTGGTTTAGATTCTGTTCCATATAAAGCTTTAAAAAATATGAATTCTGAGTGTAGAGAACTAGTTTTGAAAATATATAATATGTTATGGTTTCATTCACTTATTCCTAACGATTGGAAAGAAGATTGTTTGATACCCATTTTAAAGCCTGGAAAAAAACCTCACATTGCAGAATCTTACAGACCTATAGCACTTACATCTTGTGTGGGTAAAATATTTGAGCAACTTATAAAATCTAGATTAGAATTTTATCTAGAAAAATATTGTCTTTTACCATCAAATCAGTTTGGATTCAGACGCCGTAAGTCATCTAGAGAAAGTATTGCATTTCTACATTTAGACATCTTTAAAGCTATGGAAAATAAAGAAGTATTAATTAGTATATTCTTTGACATTGTTGGTGCATTTAATAACGTTAATCTTCATGTACATGTACTCGCCGCAGAGTTGAGGTCTTTGGCCATTCCTGAAAAAATTGTAAAATGGATATTTAACTTTTTACATGAAAGAAGAGTTTTTGCTAAAGTTAATAATAATAATACAATTATTGGTCCTAGGCTCAGTTATAAAGGTATTTGTCAAGGAGGAATATTAAGTCCTCTTATCTTTATTTTATACATATTTAAATTAAACAATATTTTAGGATCAAATGTTACTAATTTACAATATGCAGATGATTTGGTCATATATGCCTCAGGAACAAATGTCATAAACTTGGTAACCACTTTAAATGAAAGCTTTAAAGAAATTGTATATTTACTTTTCATACTTAAATTTAGATATTAGTACTAAGAAAAGTAAAGTCATAATATTTAATAAAATTCGTCCATTTAACACTAGAGTAATTTATAATAATACATTTTTACCAATAGAAAGTTGTGCAATATTTTTAGGTGTAATTTTTACAAATAATGTATCTTGGACCAAATACGTGAATTCTATTTCAGACAGAGCTTCTAAGGCCTTTAATGTATTAAAAGCTTTGGCTAGTAATAACTGGGGAGCTGATCCAGAAATATTATTAATGTTATATAAGTCTTTGGTGAGGAGCCATTTTGAGTACGGCTTTCTTTGTTTTGCATCAAATAAAAAACTAGTAAACAAATTAGAAAATATACAAAATAAGAATTTAAGACTTATTACCAGCTCTATGAGAACAACTCCTATTGTTTCTTTACAGGCTGAATGTCTTACTCCTCCTATCTTACTTAGGTTTAAATATCTGAAATTTAGGTTTTTATTAAAAAAAATTTTATAGGATAAGGGTGACAAACGAGCACACAGTCCACCTGATGGTAAGTGGTTGCTGCGGCCCATAGACATCTACATCTATCCTCTGTTACAAATCAAAATGTAGATGCGTTGTCACCCGTGAGGACTAAGATGGAATGCCTCATTTCCAGTAAAAAGGGCCTCCGGCCACCTGCACTCACCAAGCGAAACGCAGAGGTAAACCTCTACTTCACGCTGGTTTTCTGTGAGGTCGTGGTACTACCCCGGTTCGAGCCGGCCCATCCGTGTGACAGCAAAAGCTGCCGCGTGGCTCTAGCACTGTTATATTAATTCTTTGTCTCATCATCCTCTTTTTCAAAAAGTATTATTTTACTATAATAGTATGTCTCCTATATCTAACTCAGCCCCATATATACTCCATGACTTTCATGAAGTGATACGATATGATGAACAATATAATATTCACAAAAGCACACATACTTGGCCTTGTTATAAGGGGAATTATGAAAGTAAATTCAGTGATATACACATAAATATTGATGAAAAATTGAAAAGAAAAGAAGAGATTTATGAACTTACATGTACATATGATGAATATCGACAAATTTACACAGATGGTTCAAAAGTTGAAAATAAAGTAGCCTGTGCATTTTACATACCTCATCTGAAAACTGGACGTGGCCTTTCCATTCTTGCATTAGCAAGCATATACACTGCAGAATGTTATGCTGTCTTAATCGCTCTTAAATATATAGAAGAACACCCACATGTATCTAATAAATGGTTACTGATCTCTGATAGCATGAGTGTCTTGAAGGCACTGAAGACAAGAGTTTTAGATGCTAAAACGTCTTTCATCATATATGAAATCAAAAGTTTGTGGTGGAAATTGAAAGAAAATAATTTGGAAGTAAAATTTTTATGGACTCCGTCACATATTGGGGTTCAAGGAAATGAAAGAGCAGACCATTTAGCTAAAAGTATAGTTACAGCTGATATTGACAGGATAACCGATGTTGCAATACCACATACAGATTTATATTCAATTTTAAAGCAAGAGTTAAAAGAAGAATGAAAAATGCAATGAAATGCTGTTTTAGAGGCAGGAAAAGGTCGTTGGTATGCATCAATTAATTCAGAATTAAGTATTCCTTGGTTTTCTCGCAACGAGAGATATCATAGCAGAAAATTTTATACAATAATGTGCAGACTTAGATTTAGCCACTATCGACTGAACGCTCATCTTTCCAGGATGAGAATAGTAGCATCTGCAACATGCAATTTCAGCGATACAGAAGCAGATCAGACTGTAGAACATATAATATTTAACTGCCCAGCGTACGCCATAAAAAGCTTGCTACTCATTGAAAAACTTATACAAGTTTATGAAAACTCAGAAAGCGTCCCGCGTGCCGTGCAAGATGTTCTTAGGAATACTAAGACATATTTAGCACTTTGCAATTTTATTCATAATACTGTAAAAGAAATATGAAATATGGTATCCCTGTTTTTGAAAATATTGAATTGACAAATCTAGATGGATTGAAACTTACAAAGAGTATAATATAAAGAAGACTTGGCTTTAGCCTTTACGGGTTTTTGAAAATATGAAGAATTAAAGAAAATAAGACTTGACTTCGGCCTTTATGGATTTTGAAGAGATGGAAAGAAAAAAAATAAGACTTGGTTCCGGCCTTTACACTCTAAAAGTCTATATATTCAAAATAAAAAAGACAAGGCTGTATGGCTTAGTTCCTTTGCCTGCTCTCTCGAGTGAATAATAAAAACAACAACTTATGTTATTAACTCCATGGTTATTAAGAAGGAACCACAAACAACGCGTAGTGTTTCTATATAGTTTGTGCCACAAACTATATATTGAAGGAACTCAACCTCAACAATCACGCTTGAAACAGTGTGGTGTATTTATTTTAGTCTTGGGCATAGTCGGTCGCCATTGGGAGCGCTCAATTTAGTTCGTAGCCTATAGCGAACTAGTTCGCTCATTTAGTTCGTTAGTTCTTTTTTTAATTTTTCAGTAGATCTTATTAAAAAAAATAAGTTTATTGAATGTCAGTAAATAAAAATTAATTGGATTTACGTTAAAAAATATTAATGATTTAATTAGTATGTAATATACTACATAATATATAATATATGCATGATATAATGATTATTTATATTTACGCGAACACTACATATTGAATAAAACTACTTTTACGGATTTTATCGCGTTTAATTAAGTTATTTTATATTACCGACGTTTCGGTTGCTTTCGTCGATTGACCGCTCGGTCGAAGTTGGACTTACATTACGAATAGATTTTATTAAAAACATCTTTATAACGAATTTTTAATAGTTGCAGAATATATATAGAAAGTATTATTTACTTCTATTTAACCAATATTTTCAATTGAAATCTTGACATAACATATCCTATTAATTATTCCCACTTAATTCCACAATAAATCATGTCTTGACAGGTTCAAACACGTACACGACAGGCTGATGACTATTTACGTAAAGTTGAGATTAATAAACAAGTTTTCTTATCTTGTTAAAACGAATCGTAGTTCCACCTAACCTCTATATAACAAACCTTATTATAACGAATTACTTGGTATAATAACGAATACCTTCTAAATCCATTCAGTTTCATTATATTGAGGTTGCACTGTATTCGAGTATTTATTAATATTAGTAAAAATAGAAAAATAAAATTTTAATTTTGAATAAACTTACCGCAAAATCGAATTGAGAACTATACGGTATTTATTCCTGTTTACTATCACTTTTATATTAATATTGTGAGCCAGCAATATTTGTTATTTGTTGTGAATTGTGCACTTATAAAACTTTAGCTATAGACTATAAATTATAATATACTTTAATAAGAAACTCTGGTAAGAACGGTAAGAGTAAAAATAAATCAGTCGGTTAGCCATGCAACGCCACTCCGTAATAGAGCGGACGCCAGAAAAATAATTAAAGAACTAAGAGCGTGATTGTCTCCGAACTAGTTCGCATAGTTCACCTAAAAGAGCGCTATTCCCACCTAGGTCGTTCGCGAACTACCCAAGACTAATTTATTTGTTTTTAATAAGAAAGGGTAATAATGGCGGGTGTGTTATTTGAAGACATATTTAATGTAAAAGATATGGATCCTGAGGGAAAGAAATTTGATCGTGTCAGTCGATTACATTGTGAATCTGAATCTTTCAAAATGGACTTAATATTAGATATTAACTCTTGGATATATCCTATAGAGCTTGGTGATAAATTTAGGTTGGTGTTGGCGACAACACTCCGAGAGAATGGCTACCCAGATGGTGGGGAATGGAACCCACTAGAAACCGAGGGAAATAGAGCAGACAGTTTTGAATATGTTATGTCTGGAAAAGTTTATAGGTTAGTTTTTTTGTTAAATCTTCGTTATTTTTTTTGGATTTAAGACATCTATTTTTCTATTTACTTCACGGGTAATCGTATATACAAACGTACATAAAAGCTCACACCTGTCACCCAGACACCCAGGGTGACAGGTGTGAGCTTACTACACACTTACATTTGGCATGGTCCTATACATCTACGCATACATGGTTGTTGATTAGGGGTACTCTTAATTTAGCTCATCTCCCATTTATTACCAATTTGGTTAATAAACTTCGATCTAGGGTTTCTTGCCATCACTCACTTTAATAGCAGAAATTTGCTTTGTCATTCTTTTCTCATTAATTTTTTTTACGTGTCCAAATTACCACTGGTTAAAATTCGAAATCGTTTGGTAGGAGGAGGGGGCAGGGGTTGAGGGGAGGGGAAGGGGGGAGCGTCCCCTTACTCCCGACACCACTCCCATTAAAAGTTAATACACCGTTCTTGAGAAAAATCAAAAAGAAAATCCCATAGACCTAACCTGAAAGTAACATTTATCGTCTCCGGCAGGGGGGAAGAGGGTAGCAGGAGTGTGCCCTATCAGGGAAAGCCCCTCTACATTTCCCTCGTTGCGGAAAAGTATAGTTTATGTGTAATGTTTTTTTTTTGTAAAATTTTAACCTCACATTTTTACACAGGAATATTGACCGAAAGTTACTTCTATAATGGCTTCGGGGCTGCGGGAAGTGGGTACGACTTTCCATTGACGTCCGTCGAGTTTGGTGTTGATACGTATTTTTACAGAAAGATTACATTTTTATAAGCACACACACAAAGTTTCAATATGCGGAAACATGTACTTTTTGAGAGAAAAGTATTGAAAATAAAATATTTTTGCAATATTTATGTCAATTCGTACCTACTATGAAACTGACGCCATTTTTTATTATTATTGCCAGTAGGGATGTCGATTCTTTCCGAAAAAGATTTTAAATAGATTCGAATTGTAAGCTGATGTATCGATTCCCAAAAAATCGATTTCTAAAATATCTATATTTTTTTCATGTTTGCATTTATAATGTAAATATAAATCCATTTTATGAGAAAAAAGTTCCCTTCGTCATAAAAAAATAAGGGGACTGATTCAGAAGGATTTCTGTATTAATTTGAGACTGCTACGTCTCCAGCGCTGCGGGAAGAGCAGCCTCTACGCCTTAGCGTAACAAATCGCAGGCATCCCTCCTCGCCTCCGCAGCTTCGGCTTGTTGGTCCAGCCAGCCAGCAGTTACAGCAGGCGGAGGCTGCTCCCCCTACGCGCCTCCGGCTCCATAAACCACTCTAGGGGTAGGACAGACTCGTACCAGGTGGAGTCGGGTTCAATCAATTCGGTTCTATGACATAAGTTGAATCTAACCTATTTTATTTGTTATCTGCCCTAATAGGTACTGTTAAATAAAACAAATTTCAATAAGAGATCATTTATCATGGTATCTTTCTTGTTTTTCATAAAATGGGTTTATATTTACATTATAAATAGAAACATTAAAAAAATATAGATATTTTAGAAATCGATTTTTTGTGAACCGATACATCAGCTTACGATTTGAATCGATTTAAAAATCAACCTTTTTCGGAAAGAATCTACATCCCTATTGACGTCGACAATGACATTACAAAATGGCGCCAGTTTTACGGTAGGATTAGACATAAACATTGCAAGAATAATTGATTTTCAATAATACTTTTCTCAAAAATTACGCTTTTCCGCATGTTGAAACTTTGTGTGTGTGCTTATAATAGTGTAACTTTTCTGTAAAAAAGTGTATCAACACCCAACTCGACGGACGTCGATGGAAAGCTAAGCCGGGAAGTTCAGCACCTTCGCCCTTGCATAGCGAATCACAGGCACCCATGCTCACTTCGGCTTATTGGTCGCCTTCGGCGACCATCCTCAGCCGCTACGCCTCGCACAGGTGCCTGCGATTTGCTACAGCGGGTGGGGGCTGCTCTGCTTCCGCGCCTACGGCTTTACAAAAACACTCTAGGAGTAGGGCAGATAAGACTACGTGGAGTCAGGGTGTGCTGGTTTAATTTTAGTACAGATTCAATCTGATCAAATATCTTATCTATAAAATCAGGTAGGCTTTGCTCCCGCCACAATCTTCTAACCTATTACAACTGAAATTATTTGTGTGTGTTTAAGTATTTCTGGGCAGTTTTAAACAGTCCAGAAATAAAACAGTATATTATAATCATTTCTTTATTGTCTGTAAACATATTTTTTTATTAGTTCCTCAAAAGCATCTCTTTTATTCCTTATAATTTCTCTTCACCATAAATATTCATATATCAAGTTGGTAAATTTTTCTCTATTATTATAGGTGTCTTTAGCAAAATATCTCTTGGCAGAGAGTATAGACAGTAGAATAATGTGACACTAGTCTTATGTCCTTGTTGCACTTACACAAAATTCTGTATGCTATCCAGCTTTCACAGAAATTTTTCCATATTTTACGCATTTCAGGTTATAATAGTTTTTATTTATTTTTTCGATAACAGTGCATTACCTTTTAATGTGAGTGGTATTATTATAATTGGGGACCAAATCTCTACCAAATAAAACACCTTACTCCGCCAAATTCATGCCAAACGATTCTAAATCCAACCCTTACCACTTGCAAACCATACTTTTATCTTATACTATTTCTCATCCTATAACTGCACATAGTCTTATAAAATGAAATATGAAAAATATGTAAAATATGATAGTCACCTTATTTTCAGTGGTGGTTTAAATGTCAACAGTGGCCTAGGCTAGCCTCTCATCGGCGCCTGGTGGCTATATTTTATGCCATATATTATTTATAAATTATAAATTATATCTACTTATTTTGCAAACTATAACTAGTTAAAACTAAACTATACCAAACTATATTATAATTTATAATATAGTTTACTTGCAAAATAATTAGCACAAGTAAAAGATGGGCGTGAATGAAAAATGTAATGAGAGAGAAAGTGAGGGCACCAAAATAATTAGCACAAGTAAAAGATGGGCGTGAATGAAAAATGTAATGAGAGAGTGAGGGCAATGCAGAAGTATTTAAGTAGACGGGGCACACTTTGGGTATATCCTGTGGAACTCTACTTCTCTATAGAATGTATAATGTTTTTTATTTTATGCAAGTATTACTTTTTTTTTTTTTCATTTAAAAAATGTCGCACACACCCTTTTATAACCTTGTGTCCCTACTCCCTAGGCACGTGCCAAGTTTACCTTAAGGATAATCCACCACTGATTATTTTAGTAAAAATGTTACATAAATGGAACATACTGTGAAGTTATCCAAAGTTTATTGTATAATTAAATTAAATAATATACAATGAATTTTTTTTTGTTTTATTAAGGACAACAAACAGTTGTATAATAAAAAATTACAATTCAAAGCTCATATAAACAGATTAGCTAATTACACAACCAACACCGTTATCCACAAAAATACCGTAGTAATTAAAACGCTAAGAGGCACATATAACACAAAAATAAAACAAGAGGCAAAAATGCATACAAAGCCGTTAACAGCAAAATCATGAATGTTACACGTATTATTAGAAAAGAAAAAAAAAACTTCAGATATATTAAACAACAATTAAGAATCTAAAAAACATAGACAGTTTGTTGTTTCTGTAACTGTCTATCTTTGTCATACAACACCAAAAGTACGATTATAGGAAAAAAAATTTAGGAGGTACAATAAAGTGATCCTATTGCTAAATGCGACCTCTTGCAGACAATGTAAAGATTAAGGAAAAATTTGACTATTGGACAGTATAAAAACATATAAATTTCTATAGTTCAGGAAATGTTAGCTATTATTGTATTTGTATTTAAATCAAGGTTACTATGCACCATTGTAATTATCTATTCTATTTGCACTAAAAGGGATCTTCTTCTTTTCTTATTCCTCTGATTCTTGATGTGATGATTGCTCTGATCGCGGTGATGTCGTCGAGTGCGGGGTGACGAGGGAGGCCGCTCCCTCACCATCCACAACAACAAATGTTCGTGAACATTCCTTAATTTGTCTAAGTAGCACAATGCGTCACTTTCATTCGTACTTGTCATTCGAGAAGTCCTTTTCTGCCTAAAAGTTCATCAGGGTAGGGATCACCTTGCCTTTATCTGCCATCAAGCAGCAGGGCTTGCATTGCTGTTCCGATTCAACGGGATAGAAAAAAGAGAATAGAAAGCCATTATAATTGCAGACTGAGGCATTCCATCTTAGTCCTCAGAGGTGACAATGTACCTGTAGCCTTCCTTGTTTGAAGTTGAGGTTAGTTACTTCCTTGGTAGGTTCGTTTGTCACTACAATTTTGTAAAAAAAGGTATATCTCTCCATTATAGATTTTAACCAAACTTTATTTTTAAATAGTTCCAGGATAGAAGGTGATGAAGTAGCTATGGAACCAGCATCAAGGTTAGCAGCATATGTGTCATTTGGTGGACTCCTTATGAGACTGCAGGGCGATGCCAACAATTTACATGGATTTGAAGTAGACCAACACATGTACCTTCTCATGAAGAAATTGGCCTTCTAGATTAATTTAATTAAGTTCCATTTGTTATAATTTATCATAAGTTAGATCATAAGATTATATAAATAAATTTTCTATTTTTAAGAGAGTAATCTATTTTAATTATGTAAATAATTTGTTCAAGGGCTGCAGTACGCACTTACGATTGTAAGTTCGTCGATCACTTCAGTTTCATAAAAAAATTCGTTGACCTACTGGAATATCGACTGTTTTACAAACTATTGTAAATCTATATCTAATGTATGTGCTAGACTCTTATAACTGCAGCTATATTAGTTGTAGCACGAGTGGCTCAGCTCGACCCAGGTAGGAGCACATTCTCACAGAACACCAGCGTAAGACCTTGTCCAGAAAGGGCGAATTCGCCGCGATTCTCTCGCGCGTATTACGCGCGACCGCTGCGTCCACAAGGTGCGTACCAACTAGGGTTTCCGATTTCTCGAGGTTTTTTAGTTCTCGGGTGTCGAGACTTCTCGAGCCTGATTTCTCGGGTCTTCTCGGGTTGTCGAGAAAAAATAAAATACGTCTAAATTTTTGTTTAATTAATAAAAAGAGTCTTTAATTTAACTGTGTTTATTTTACATGAAAAAAATCAACATAATTTTTAACAAAAAAAACAAGTTCTCAATAAAAAATCAGCTCAAAACAAAATTGCTAACTAAAAACAATCATACTTCTTCTCCTTATCATAACTAATCTCATCTCACTAATCTGTAATAAAAAACAAAATCTCTGTTAACAATCAGCTTAAAACAAACATCTTAACTAAAAACAATCATACTTCTTCTTATTATAACTAATCTCACTAATCTTTAATAAAAAACAAAATCTCTGTTAACAATCAGCTTAAAACAAACATCTTAACTAAAAACAATCATAATTTTTCTCATCATAACTAAAGATCACTCACTAATCTCACTATGTGGGTGGTATGGTATCACAATTTTTGGCAGTTTTAATGTAATTAAATAAGAGATATCTATCTACTATTAATACGAAAAATATAACTGTCTTTAAGCCTGCTTATTAATTCTTATGAAATATGCCTTAAGATAAACCAAAGCATTAATAGATTTATCAGACAGCCGGCTCCTAATCTTACTGACCACATTTCCCGATATGGAAAATACCCTTTCATTTTCTGTTGAAGTCTGCTTGACTGAAATTAATGCTTTGTATAGTGTTTCCAGATTAGGGGTCCTCTTGCCTGTTTTTTCAAATAGCAAAAACTCTTTTTTTATAATTGATTTGGAAAGCACCACAGCATTAGTTGATTCACCATTTCTCGAAACACCTTTTATTGCTCTCTCTAATTGAGCTGCAAAGCTGTCTTGTTCAGTTTCTGATTCGCTTACGCCTGCTTCGACAACTTCTGAATTATTTCCTGTCGAAGGTTCTGTAGTAGTGGGAACAGTGGGGTATAGACGATTGAATAAGTCTTCAGCGTATCCAATTAAAAATGTCTTGCTATTATCGGTAAAATAAGCACTCTTTTTGAGAATAAAATTATCGGGGCTGTTTAAGTAGCGTAGCAGCGATATTAGAGGTGTATTCCGACGATCTGATATTTTCATTTTAAGAGATTCTACTAACTGAAGAGCCAAAGGGTCGTCGATACTTTCTAATTGTTTTAGCAACACATCTGTTATAGCCTCTGCAGTTAGTAAATTGGCATCTTGTCTGCTCAATGCTTCAACTGCAAGTTTAGTTGGCGTCAATATCAACCGCAATTTTTGTAGTATAGGAATATTTTCCTCCTTCCATTTAAATGAGCTATCTAAATCAATCAAGGCTTTTTTAATGGAATTTTTTAACTTCAAGAAACGCTCAATCATTGTTAGCATTGAATTCCACCTAGTTCTGACATCCTGTAATAAGACTAGTTCGGCCCCGAATTCAGTCTTCACATGTTTTTGTAGTGTGATATTTCTAAGGGGACTCTTTCTGAAAAATCTTATGATCGAACGGGTCTCATTTAGCACTTTGTTTATGTCGTCAATAGGCTGCAATATAGATTCATCATCAGATTCTTCGTCATCGTTATCAGTGCTGGCTTCATCAGAGCTGCTGTGTTCATCGTCGCTAACAGGTGTGTTTCTTCTAGCAACTGTAGTTACTGTTTTTTTTTTGCAAAAGGTATCAAGAATAGCCAAATGGATGGCATGGTTTACACAGAGGACCATCTCACAGGGGCTCTCTCTGCCAAATTTTTTCATAACATTTGGCCCGTCGCTTGTTACGGCCAAGACATAATGCTCGAAGTTTACCCCAAAGTATTTCAAACGCTCCTCTACTATTTCTCTAACCTCTGCGGCACCGCATTTTCCGGGTATGTAAACTAGCCCCAAATTGTAAACTTTTGCCTCTGCTGTATGAACACAGACGCTAAAATATCGTCTGTTTCGTATGCTCGTCCACTCGTCAATTGTCACACTTAGCCGGTTTCCTGATGGTGATGTGCAAAGCTGAGAAAGCTCTTTTATCATCTCTTTCTCCTTTTCATCATAAAACTTCAATATTAGGTTCATAACTTCGGTTTGGGTCTTTGGAAGTTTATACCCCTTGGCAGCAAGTGATTCACGGATAAATTCACTTTTAGTAATGCCTCTTATAGTAAAACCATCTTGGGCTGAAAGTTTAGCTAAAATTTCACCTAACGATTTTCTGGGTTGAACGTCAAATTTCAGTGTTTGCTGTACGTGCATAGTTTCAAAATCACTTCTTAATTTTTTTGGTGCCGTCACCCCGGAACTAGACGAACTGGTAGATGCTTCTTCTGTGTCCATTTTAACCTCGGTGGATCTTACATCAATTTTGTGTACATGAGCTAAATGCCTCACTAGTCCGCTTGTGTTTGATCCTTTACAGGCTATGGTTTTAGGACATTTTAGACATTGCGCATTTGAGGCGTCCTTATTTTTCTTGAAATATTTCCAAACTTTGGAAGTTTCCATTTTGGTTCATTAGTTGTAAAATCTATAACAAACAGTTCAAGAATTAGTAAGTATTTTAGTTTAGTACCTACAAAATAGCTGACGCAACAGTGGGGAGGCCTATGCCCAGCAGGGGGTTGATGTGGTTAGGTTAGGCTGATGATGATGATGAAAAAATAGCTGTGTCCTTTTGTATACTACGTTTGGTAGGATTGGTTGGATACGTTTTGTGTTATTTGTAGTAGATAAATTGCCATAAAACAACGTCTTAATATTATGTGTTTAGTTTAGAACTTTAGGCTTTTGTGGGATTATTACAACATCTGCAATACAAATGCAATTAATGAAATCGGTAAATATTTATGCACTAACAATTCTCTTATTTGATTAAAAACAAAAGTTTTATTTCTTTAACATACCTAATATTTTAAACAAAAATATTATTTTGGTAATACAAAAGTACTTACAAAACAAAACAAACACTTGAACTATTTAAATAAATAATAACAATACTTACCTGTTTGTTCTGCGATTCTATTACTCGTGCGTCACTAAATAGTAAATACACTCACTATGCTGGGTTTATGATCCGACCGATCCGAACACGGCGGGAGTTGAAACACGAATGAACAAAATACAACTGAGGCCGCGTCGCGCTTGCGTTTGTCGGCAAAAACAAAGGATACCGACAGACACGAGCCGTGCTGTCAAAGGATGCCGCTGCCGCCTCGCATTTACAAAGAAAGCTAAGCGTAAAAATGTTTATTTAAACTTCTCGATGTCTCGACTTTTCTCGAGCTGAATTTCCCGGGTACGAGACCGACCGAATTCCCGGGACGAGAATTCCCGGGAACAAACCCTAGTACTAACGCGCGAGCATTTGGGGAGGAATTCAGTACGAAACATGGAGTTGAACGAAGTGGTCACGTTGTGGTTAGGTTACCGTCGCTGGAAGAGACAGAAACGGAGGGAAAATAGAATATATTTAGTACATCCAATTCTTAATGATAGAATGACACATAGTATGTTTGAAACTTTGTATCCGAAATTAAGACAACATGAGAAGAAATTTTTTAACTGAAACAGAAACAGAAACTTTTTTATTCAATATAGATTATAAATAATACTTATTGAAAGTCACTCTTTTGTTTGATTACCACTGGTTCGGAAAAAACCTCTGTCCTGGGAAGAACCAGCAAGAAACCCAGCGGGACTTTTTTTTTAAAATAACAGCTTACAATCATGATGTTACACAAATTAACAACACAACAAATTAGAAATAGCTTGCTAGCGATCACCTCATTTCCAGGGGTTATTATCATCCATAAATTCCTTAATATTATAATAACCCTTTTTATACAAACTTAGTTTAATAAAGTTTTTGAACTTTGAACAGGTCAAACTTTGTATATTTTCTGGAATTTTGTTGTAAAAGCGTATACATCGCCCCAAGAATGAATTACTGACTCGATGGAGTCGAGTAACTGGTACTACTAGCTTGTGTCTGTTCCTAGTATTTACAGAATGAATATCACTTATTTTTGTAAAACTACTTTTATTTTTGTGTACGTACATTACATTTTCATAAATGTATTGAGAGGCCAAAGTTAATATATTAATTTCCTTAAATTTTTGTCGCAGCGACTCTTTAGGCTTTAAATCATAAATTGCTCTTATGGCCCTCTTTTGCAAAACAAATATAATTTCAGTGTCAGCTGCGTGTCCCCATAGCAAAATACCATACGACATTATGCTATGGAAGTAGCTGAAGTAAACTAGTCTAGCTGTTTCAACACTGGTTAGACTTCTAATCTTTTTTACAGCATATGCTGCAGAACTAAGTCTGCTTGCTAGTTTTGATATATGGGGGCTCCATTGAAGCTTCGCGTCTAGTGTGATTCCAAGAAAAATGGTGGTATCTACAAGACTCAGTTTCTCCCCATTTAAAATTACATTAGTATTTAATTGTTTGACATTTGGAGTCACGAATTTCATACATTTTGTTTTAGCGCCATTTAAATGCAAATTATTAACATCGAACCAATTTACTAATTTAGATATAGCATTATTTACTTCGTCATATTTTAGTAATTGTCGACTTAATTTGAAAATTAAAGAAGTGTCATCTGCAAATAATACTATATCATGGTTATCCCCTACTATGTAAGGTAAGTCATTAATGTATACAAGAAACAGAAAGGGGCCGAGAATTGAGCCTTGAGGCACGCCCATTTGTACCATCGATCCGGAAGAGCTCATATTGTTAATGACAACTTTTTACATTCTCTTACTTAAATATGAAATAATTAATTTAAGGGCATCACTTCTTACACCGTAGTGTTGAAGTTTCCTGATTAATGTTTCATGGTGAACACAATCGAAGGCCTTGGATAGGTCACAAAATATACCCAAAGCATCCTGTGAATTCTCCCATGCATTAAAGATATATTTAATCAGCTCAACACCGGCATCAGTTGTCGAGCGACCCCTTGTGAAACCAAATTGATTTTTATGAAGTAAATTATTTATATTAAAAAAATTTAACATTTGATCAAGAACAATTTTTTCAAAAATCTTACTAAGTGTTGGTAGTACAGAAATAGGTCTAAAATTGGCGGGGTCTAATGTACTACCAGATTTAAATAAAGGTATTACTTTACTATGCTTCATTAAATCAGGAAACACACCAGATTCGATACTAGTATTAAAAATAATAGCTAAATGAGGCGCGATTGTATCTATTATAGACGCAATAACTTTAACGGAAATCCCCCACAGATCCGCAGTTTTCTTAACATCAATAGTTTTAAAATATTTTACAATATCTTTTGATGACACTTTATGAAATGTAAAATTCTTTGTACACACATTTACATTTTGTTTAAGTAATGATTCGGCGACGGCAGGAGAAGAATTCAGTGACTTAGTGGTCAAGATCGGAATATCAGTAAAATATTTCTCAAAAACCATTGCTACGTCCTGATCTGATACAGTTAATTTGTTGTTAACACTTAACTGGTAATTTGAATTGCGAGAGTTGATCTTACCATAACTTACAATAACTACTTTCGTATGTCCGTGAAATCATTTGATGATTTACTTTTATTAATTGAAGAAGATTTATCGCCATGTGCAAATTATGTTCCGCGCTAGGATGTTGTTTCAGCAGAACAAAAACTCGTGATAACTTTAAGGTAAGTATTGTTTTATTCATAATCTTTTATAATACTAATACAGTATTTTAGGATACAAAATCAGGTTTACTAATAAAAACGAATTAAATGTAGTATCAGATTAAATATAATAATTAAACAATGTCATGGTTTTGGAAGAGGTCTAGACATTCACTATCCTGAGAATATCTTGATGATGTTTGTAATGTCTGCTATCTTCTCTATTCACTGTAGTGTAACAGGCTTGGCACGCACTTAACTAAACACGTCCACTCTCGCCCGAGACTCGTGTAACTGACGTGGTGCGCTCGAGACAGTGACTTATATATAAATGTATGTTTGTGTATTTGTGCATGGTAAATTATTAGTAAATAAAACAACAACATTTACTGTATACTACATATATGCAAATACTACATCTCTTTCTTATCAAGATTTTTTCTTTTTTTCATTATAACTCATAACAATCACAAAGCAGCTTGTATTGTCTGTATTAATTATTTTCCACTGCTTTTACGTAAACCTTAGATCCCTGTATTATATCTGAGTGAGTTGCTCTGCGTTTCCTATATACATACTCTTTTCCTTTTTCTTTTTGTATTTTGTCTCTATCCCTGATATCTGAATCTAAATTATTGTCTGTAATTTATTTCACCTATTGATGGAATTTTATCCCTACTTTTTCGTTGAAAAAACAGTTCAGACGGTAACCTCCCGGTAACTGTAAGGAGGGGTGCTGTTATACATTAGAAGATACTCCCACAAACATTCTTTTAAATCCTTCCTCTCGATCTGGCTGATACGAAGACGTTTCAAAATATCTCTGTTTTGTCTTTCAACTTCGCCGATCATTTGAGGCCAATATGGTACAGTACTAAATAACTTAATGTTACATTCTTTGCAGAAAGATCGAAACTCTTCACTAACGAACTGCTTGCCATTGTCTGCGGTGATAGAAATAGGATAACCAAGTCTACTGAACATTTCTTTTACCATTTTAATAATCTGTAAGCTTGTGATGTTTTTGTAATTGTTTACTTCTTTGTATCGACTATAGTAGTCGACCACTACTAACAGATACTCGTTACTTGACAATGGTCCCATTAGATACATTGTGACATCTATCCATGGAGCTGCAGGCAACTCTCGTCTCTTCATTGGTGCAGTTGGGTTTGGCAAACCCACTAACGTATAACCTTTACAGGCCTTTACTAATTGTTCTACGTCTTTATCGATACGGGGCCACCATACCTTTGATCTCAAGCGTCCCTTCATCGCTACGATACCTGGATGACCCTGGTATGCAGCATCTAATACACTCTTGCAGAGTTGCTGTGGTATTACAATATTATTTCCACGAAGTAGAATGCTATCATGGAAACACAACTCGTTTTCAAAAAATTTGTAACTCTTAATCGAATCGTCCCAGTCGTTCTGATAGACACCTTTTTTCACTTTGTAAATCTCTTGGTCTTTTTCTGAATATGCTACAATGGAACTCATTGGTATAGCAACTGGTCTAGAATTTTTCACTATTTGGTACACATGCTGGTCTTTTCCTTTTGGTGGGTTATCAGGATAGTTACATAATCGTGACAAGGGATCAGCTATATTTGTTTTTCCTGATTTTTATACAACCTTGAATGAATAAGACTGTAGTCTCAGTACCCATCGTTCAATCCTCGCACATGGTTTTGACTTAGACCCGAACAATATCTCTAGCGGCTTGTAGTCAGTGACTAAGTCAAAAGGCTTTCCAAATAAAAATATTAAAACTGGTCCAAAAGACAACCCGGATAACTTTAGACCAATATCTCTTTTGTGTATATTCTCAAAAATACTAGAAAAAGTAGTTAACAAACGTCTTGTTAACTATATTGAAAAACACAACATTCTTTCTCAAAGACAGTTCGGATTTAGGCGAGGTAAATCTACGGAGGATGCGGTAGTTTTGCTAACAGAGCTGATCACGGATTATTTAGATAAGGGTGAAGCATGTATCGGCGTCTTCTTGGATCTCGCCAAAGCCTTTGATACCGTGTCTGTGCCTATCCTATTGAAGAAATTGGAGGTCATGGGGATCAGAGGTACGGTCTGGAATTGGTTCCATAGTTACTTAACGAACAGGAAACAATATGTCCAAATACAAAATTTCAGAAATGACGATCTTCCTGTTCTGTATGGCGTCCCACAGGGAAGTATTTTGGGTCAGAGCCTTTTCGCTATCTACATGAATGATATCCTAAACTTAAATATTAATAATTCGGAACTGATTTGTTACGCAGATGACACAGTGGTGCTTTTTCATGATCACAGGTGGAAAGAAGTGTATAAATTGGCTGAGCACGGTCTTGCTCGTATAGCTCAATGGCTGGACAAGAACCTCCTCACCTTGAATACCGCTAAGTCCAAATACATAGCGTTTCATAAGACTCGGGCTTCTAGACCTTCTTCTATAGTCAATTTAAAAGTTCACAGATGCACAACACCAAATTCTCCTTATGGTGTCCTATCCTATACATTCCCAACGTGCAATTGCCAAACGATAGGTGCTGCGGAAACAATAAAATATTTAGGGGTACTGGTTGACTATAACCTATCGTTCAGCCCCCATATTACCGATTTGGCTGCTCGAGTTCGAAAACTAATTTATGTTTTCAAACTTATACGTAACAGTGCCAACATAAATATTCTCAAAATGTTATACTATGCAATGTGCCAGTCCATTGTGCAATACTGTATTACAGCATGGGGAGGTGCTGCAAAGACTCATATGTTAAAAATAGAAAGATCGCAACGAGCTTTGCTTAAGGTCATGCTTAAAAAACCAGTGCGATTCCCCACCAGAGAGGTCTTTAATTTGTCTCGTGTGCTATCTGTTCGCCAATTGTTCATCCTAAATGTTATAAAGAGATGTCATAAAAACGCTCCAAACCTGCCTAACTACCAACATATTTTAAAAAAAAGGGTATACAAAATACCCGTCCCTAACATTAAAACGTCTTTTGCTAGTCACCTACCACGTTTTCTACATCCATACACTTATAACAAAATATGTCGATACCATAACATCAGAAACCTCAACACCTCACAGGTCTGTCACAATATTAGAAATTTGCTAATGACGTTAACATATGAGGAAACTGAAGATCTAGTCAAATGCCATTAGAAGCGAACACACAAACACACACGCAAACACACACACACACAAAGTAAAATTATACTGCAGTATTAAATTTACACTAGGAAAACATGCTATTCTTTTTCGTTAGACTGTGTACAATTCTTTAGATAACTTGCGCTCCTGGACCCCAAGATACAGGATTATCCTAGTTTGGGGTCCAATGGAAAATATTTGTTTATCTTATCTTGAACATTGTTTAGATGTTTAACTCACTGTTCTTACATTTGTTAAATCTATATGTCAATAAAAACATTTATTATTATTATCAAAATGTTCGACCCCCCAAACTAATGCTAGTGCCTCTTTTTCCGTTTGGCTATACCTGCGCTCGCAGTCTGTCAAAGTTCGATTACCATAGGCAATAATTCTAGGGCCATTTGTATCATTTTTACAAGGACAGCACCAAGTCCGACAGGGCTAGCATCTGCTATCACCTGTCTTGCATCTCTGACGTCATAATACCCTAAAATCTGTATTTCCGTAAGCATCCGTTTGAGTTTTTGGAATGCTTTATCTTGTTCCCCAGACCATTGTTTTTCCAAGCTCTCCCTTTTGCTCATCTTCTGTCTTAGCAGGTGCTTCAGAAGTTCTGTCATGGCGGCCAAGTTAGGTATCCATTTGTTTATGTAGTTTAAGAGTCCTAAAAAACTTTAGAGTTCTTCTATGGTCTTTGGGACCCTAAATTTCATAATGCTCTCAACGTACTTGTTGAAGGGTTTACTCTTTCATGTGTAAGCCTGTGTCCCAGAAAATTCACATCCTGCGTTTTATATATGCATTTATTGCTATTCAGCACGGCGTTGTTTTTACTAAGTACCTGTAGAACTTTCTTTAGTCATGCGTCATGTTCTTCTTCACTGTTCCCGAATACCAGGATATCATCAATAAAATTGACGACCCCTTCACAGTTTATCAGCATCCTTTCAATGATCTTCTGAAAAATCTCGGAAGCGCAGGTAATTCCAAGCATTATTCTTTTATATCTATATAATCTTTTGGGGGTTATAAAAGTCGTTATGTGTCTGGATTCATAGTGAATTTCCACTTGATGGAAGGCATTTTTTTATGTCTAATTTGTTAAAATATTTAGCTTTCTTCATTTTAGGCAAAAATGGTCCATAGTAGGCAGGGGGTCGTTTTCTCGCAATATAACGGCGTTCGTACATCTCATATCTACGCACAAACGTAATTCACCATTTTCTTTCATGATTGGAACATTGGTGAAACCCATTTAGACGGGCCTTGCACTTCTTCAATTATATCACTGTTTAGTGATTCCTTAATTTTGATTGCAACCTTCTCTTTAATGGGGATCGGTACTCTCCACTTGATTTATCCCGATATCAAGTTTTAAGACACCCAGACGGACTGCTGTGTTCATGTCTTGTCTGGTCTTTACATTTGATTAAAAGCATATACTTTTTTGCTTTTTAACTCTTCCCACGTTTTGTAAGATATAAGGTTCTTGCGCAATTTCGAATTACACTTTTCCGCAATTTGATCTATGAAATAATCATCTTGCTTTTCGAATGCACACTTTTCGGCCTGTTGACGCAATCTTATCAAAAACTTCTCAAATGTTTCTCCTTTTTCCTGTTTTCGCAATCGAAAAACATGCCGCTCATAACTTTGCTCCGTTTAGGTTGAAAATACTCGTAGAGTTTTTTTTATGGCTACTTTAAATACATCAATGGTTTCTGATGATTCGACATTGGCACCCAGTCAATTGTAGAATATTTCTTGTATCCCAGAGCCACCAAAATGCAATAGCGTAGCTCATTTCTTGAGTGCTGATATAACTTCAGCTGCGTCCAGATAGATTAGTAGAGACCTTTTCCATTTTTCACACCTTATAGCCATAGATGTGCTATCACATTAAAGCTGATAACGGTATCATTATTATTATTATTTTAGGGGCAAAGTGAAACAGTTTCTTATATATTTTTTTCCAATTTAATGCTGGTATTTTAATACCCGTGTAGTGGCGGTTAAGAATATCCACTACCCTATATCTTCCCGTGGGTGTCGTAAAAGGCGACAAAGGGAAACAGGCAGGAGATGGGCAGCAGCATCTTCCCGGTAACGACAAAAATACAATAAAAAAAAAACTGCGGTTGCCAACCCGCTCGCCAAGCGTGGCAACAATGGCAATATACCCCCCATAATGAAAGCTACGAAGAGACGGCCCCCAGTCCCCGGCGGCCCCGCTATTCCTGGCTACGGTGGCGACCATGGTAACGGCGGGGCAGGGGGTGCTAAGAATCTCCGATGGAGGTTCGATTGCCACCTACGACGACTCGACCTGGCAACATACAACGCGCGTACCCTGAGGACTGACGAGAAGATTGTGGAGCTGGAAGAAGAGATAGACAAGTTACGCTGGGATGTTATAGGATTATCCGAAGTCCGAAGAGAGGGGGAGGAAACGGTAATCCTCGAATCCGGCAACTTGCTCTATTACCGGGAGGGCGACCATCTGTCCCATGGAGGTGTCAGATTTATCGTCCACAAGTCTCTCGTTAACAACGTTGTAAAGATTGAGAGTGTGTCGACGAGGGACGTACCTTATACTCAGAATCACCAAACAGTATTCGCTGAAGGTCATACAGGTTTACGCACCAACCTCGGCACACCCTCATGAGGAGGTGGAGGAAATGTATGAGGATATCTCTAGAGCCATGCATTCCTCCAAAACCCAATATACGGTGTTAATGGGAGATGAAGCTACATTCTTCAATAGATTTGACAGCATACAGGCAACTGAACAGACAGATCTCCAAATGCATGCGGCGGGACTTACGCAACTTCAATACAGCTCGTATTGAAGAAGCGATCAAGCGGAACCAAGGCTCCAAAGTCTTTGCCAGAGATCTGTCTGCCAGAAAGAGCCAACTGTCAAAGCTGAAGACCGAATGTGGCAGCATCATTTCCGGGGTACCTGAGATTTTGAGTAAGATTGAGAGGTTCTATGGGCAGCTGTACACGTCATCGTTGGAGCCGCACGCAAGTGTGAGTAACGATCCAAGAGCGAGCCTAATCCGACATTATTCCGATGATATCCCGGACGTCAGTCTGAGCGAGATTAGAATGGCTCTCCAGCACCTTAAAAACGGCAAGGCTCCAGGCGAGGACGGAATTACAGCGGAGCTTCTGAAAGCGGGTGGAAAACCGGTACTTGAAGTCCTTCAGAAGCTCTTTAATTCCGTCCTGGCATTACACCGGAGGCGTGGAGCAGAAGTGCGGTGGTCTTGTTCTTCAAGAAAGGCGACAACGCTCTCTTGAAGAACTACAGACCGATTTCCCTTCTGAGCCGCGTCTACGTGCTGTTTTCGAGAGTCATTACGAATCGTCTCGCGCGCAGACTTGACGACTTCCAGCCTCCCGAACAAGCCGGTTTCCAAAAAGGCTTTAGCACCATAGACCACATACATACCCTTCGGCAAATTGTACAGAAGTCCGAGGAGTACAATTTGCCACTATGTCTGGCGTATGTGGACTATGAGAAAGCCTTTGATTCTGTCGAAATTTGGGCGGTGCTGTAGTCCCTTCAGCGGTGCCAAGTTGACTGTCGGTATATCGAAGTGTTGAAGTGCATGTACAGTAGGGCTACGATGGCTATCCGAGTACAGAACCAGAGTACGAAACCTATCCAATTGCAGAAAGGTGTAAGACAGGGTGACGTCATATCCCTGAAACTCTTCACCGCTGCATTGGAAGACGTTTTCAAGCTTCTGGACTGGAAAGGATACGGTATCAACATCAATGGCGAGTACATCACTCACCTTCGATTTGCCGACGATATAGTCCTTATGGCAGAATCGCTGGAGGACCTAAGCACTATGCTCAATGACCTCAATAGTGTTTCCCAACGGATAGGTCTTAAGATGAACATGGACAAATCAAAGATCATGTTTAATGTCCATGTCACACCTATGCCGGTAGTTGTTGGGAACACTAAGCTCGAAGTTGTTGACGAGTATGTTTACCTGGGCGAATAGTCCGACTAGGTAAGTCCAACTTCGACCGAGAGGTCAATCGACGGATTCAACTCGGTTGGGCAGCGTTCGGGAAATTACGGCACATCTTCTCGTCAGGTATACCTCAAACCTTGAAAACGAGACTGTACACCCAGTGCGTGTTGCCAGTGATGACATACGGAACTGAGACGTGGTCCTTCACTGCTGGCCTGATGAGGATGCTCAAGGTCGCTCGGCGAGCTATGGAGAGGGCTATGCTCGGAGTTTCTCTGCGTGATAAACTCAGAAATGAGGATATCCGCAGTAGAACCAGAGTGACCGACATAGCCCAACGGATTAGTAAGCTGAAGTGGCAATGGGCCGGCCATATAGCTCGAAGAACCGACAACCGATGGGGAAGAAAGGTTCTCGAGTGGCAGCCTCGTACCGGCAGGCGAAGTGTAGGGCGTGACGACTAGATGGAGTGACGACCTGGTAAGATATGCAGGAAGTCGATGGATGCAGGTGGCTCAGGACCGTGCTTTGTGGCATTCTTTGGGGGAGGCCTATGTTCAGCAGTGGACTTGTGAAGGGCTGTAATGATGATGATGATGATGGTTTTAATACCCAAAGTCCAATTTAATGGTAGTAACTTAGTACCCAAAGTCCAATTTAATGGTAGTAACTTAGTACCCAAAGTCCAATTTAATGGTAGTAACTTAGTAACCAAAGTCCAATTTAATGGTAGTAACTTAGTACCCAAAGTTCAATTTAATGGTAGTAACTTAGAACCCAAAGTCCAATTTAATGGTGGTACCTACCTTAGTACCCAAACTCCAATTTAATGGTAATACCTTAGTACTCAAACTCCAATTTAATGGTGGTACCTTAGTACACAAACTCCAATTTAATGGTGGTACCTTAGTGCCCAAACTCCAATTTAATGGTGGTACCTTAGTACCCAAACTCCAATTTAATGGTGGTACATTAGTACCCTAACTCCAATTTAATGGTGGTATAATATAATTTACGTATAATGCTGCCTGTGAAGATCTTGGCACTGAAATAGAATTTCGGCCTTGTCATGCTGTTATGGATGGCGTTTCTGGGTCATATTCTTCAAAAGTAAATTTATTTGGTCTTGAAGGTTGTGCATGGTATCGTGGTCGAACCGGAATTGAAGTTGAAGGTGAAGCCGAACTGTTAGAAAAGTACGAATACGAATCGTTTGAATACACAGTTGGTTGCGAAGATTGTTGAGCCGCTTGCAAAATTTTCATTAATTCAATTTTTACTGCTATACGATTGGCCTCAGGTACCTTTTTTTTTTTTTTTGCGGATGGAAAATCATCAAATGACGCCTTTCGCTCTGGGTGGAGCGGAAGGGAGTGTCAGACTTTTACTGACTAAAAACCATCCGTGTTCCTTCAGTGCCCTTACGTTCCGGAGCCGCGGTATCTCTTTCGACCAGCCCGCAGCCCCGGCAGGCGTCGGCCCTTGCGGGCCCCTTCACGCTGCTGACAGCTCTTTGAGGCGCGCGTGGGACAAAACGCGCCGTCGAGACAGCCTGTCGTCGTTAGACGGACGGACGGCGAGCTACCCATTGCTCGCCGTCCACAGGCCCGCGCCTACGGTGGCCGAGGGCCACGACGTAGCCCCCGACGCCCGGGGCGTCTCCCGCGGCGGCCGGGAAGGAAAGCTGCTGCTCTCTCCTTCTCCCGCTCCGCCACCTCCTTCGCTAGCATCACTGCTTCGCAGAAGGTGGTGACGGCATCCCATTCCGTCTCGCTCCGGACCATGGCTTCGACCAGGGCCGGACGCGAGAGGTCGCCGCCGCCTATCGCCGCTACGAGGACACGGCGGTGCTCCGCCCAGGCAGGGCACACCTCCACGGTGTGCTCCACCGTGTCCTCCGGTCGATCCTCGCAGTGGGAGCACCCGGGCGTTTCCTTCCGCCCGATTCGGTGCAGGAACCTCCCGAACACACCGTGTCCGGTGAGGACCTGCGTCAGGCGGAAGGTGAGGACGCCGTGGCGTCTCTCAAGCCACTCCTCAAAGAGGGGTCTTATCGCCGGCGTGATTATGGCGTGCCCAGCACGGGGTTGCGACAGTCGCTCTCTCCATGTCGCCATGTGATCATGCCGGAAGTCTGTCCGCTGCACGACAACTTGCCGCGGCAGCGGGGTTTCCCCCCGGCATAGTGCCTCCGCGCGCCATTCGTGCAGGCGCGCGAGGACTATCGCCTCCAGATCCCATGGCGGCAATTCGGCAAGGAGGCACGCTGCCTCGCGGGAGATCGTGCGGTAGCCGCGAACCATTCTCACGGCAACCACCGTTTGGGGCGCGTTCAGGTGGTGGACGGCAAGCCGCGCCAAACCACGCGCCCACACCGGGGCCCTGTAAAGGGCCATGGACCGCACAATCCCCGCGTAGAGCCTCCGGCAGGAGGCGTTTGGCCCCCCCAGGTTCGGCAGGAGCCGCCTGAGGGCAGCCCCGGTCCGTTCCAGTTTGGGAGCCAAACGTCGGAAGTGCTCAACGAAGTTCCATCGGTCGTCGAGGACGAGTCCTAGGTACTTCAACGTCGACTCGACGCCGATGGATACCCCTCCTACCATCGCTGAGGATCCCGGTGGTGGCCTGTTCCGAGGACCATGGAAGTGCATGGCCTCGGACTTGTGCAGAGCCACCTCAAGACCCAGCTGCCGGATCCTCTCAACGACTATCGAAACCCCGCGTGTCATAGTTTCCGCCGCCGCCTCGTACGACCCCCCCTGTGCCAGTACCAGCGTGTCGTCAGCGTAGCAAACTACGCTGACGCCGGTAGGGAGGTCGGCGCGCAGCACCCAGTCGTAACCGATGTTCCACAGGGGCGGCCCCAGAACCGAACCTTGTGGCACACCGCACGACATCTCTCGCCGGTTCCACTCACCGTTGCGACCGGGGTAGATGACGGCCCTATCCGTCAGATAGTCCCCGACTATACGACGGAGATAGGTCGGCACCCGGTGATACCGGAGTGCCTCCCTAATGCAGCTCCAGGGCATGGAGTTGAAGGCGTTGGCGATGTCGAGAGACACCGCCAAAACAAACCCCCCCCCCTGGCCACTGCATCCCCCGTCGTGAGGGCTCTCACGCGCATGATGGCGTCCACCGTAGAGCGCGGAACACCAGTTTGGTTTCCGCAAGATCCGGCCCCGTCCCCGCAAGGTGCTCGGCGAGGCGGTTTGCAATGACTCTTTCAAAGAGCTTGCCCACCTCGTCGAGCAGCACCACGGGCCGGTATGCGGACGGAGAGTCCGCAGGGCGCCCCGGCTTCCGAATGAGGACCAGCTTCCCCGTCTTCCAACGAAGCGGGAATTGGCCTCTCTCCAAGCATGCGCTTAGGAGCCCCTCCAGTCGGGGTCCGAGAGCCTCCGAGGCCAGGACCCAGGCTTTGCCAGGCAAGCCATCGGGTCCTGGGGTGGTATTCCTGGCCTTGAGCCTACGTACCGCCACTCTCAGGTCTACCCCGGTCCCTTCCGGGATGCCGTCGTCGTCGTCCTGGTGGTCCGCTTCCGGCACCGCAGGTGGCGGAGCTATAGGCGGGGGCGGATGTTCCCCTCGCGCAGGAAACAGAGCGCTCACCACGTCCTCCACGAGCTGAGGCCGGAGACTCTGCGTCAGCGGGGGGGCCCAGGTGCGGAGTTTATCCCGCACCATCTGTAAGGTCGCCCCCACGGATCTCTGTCGAGAGTCTCCAGCATCTCCTCACGGGCCCGATCCCGGGCCCGCATGACAGCCTCCCAGAGGGCGGTCTTCGCCGCTCTGTATCCCTCGTACAGCTCCGCCTCAATGGCTGCCGCATTCGGTGGACGAATGCGGAGCCTGCGATGCCTGGCGTACAGGTGCCGTGCGGCGACACACACCTCGCGCAGAGACGTCAGCTCACGCGACCACCAATACACCTGACGCCGGGCGCTTCCTGGCCGGACGCGGGGCATTGCCACGTCACATATCTCGGACATGGCCTCCTGGAACCACCCTGCCTCATCATTGACGTCGGCAGGCCTATCCGGTGATGACACCCAGGCCTGCACGATCGAGGCTTCCAGGAGGAGCTCCCGGTCCAGCTGCTTCAGCGCCCAACGCGGACCACTCGGGGCCTGTTGGACTGGCGCGCTCGAGGGCTGGGTGGAGACGTCAAACCGGATGTACCGGTGGTCGGAGTAGGTCTCCACCCCCTTCATGACTCGCCAGTCAATGACACGCGGCGACAGATTGGGGCTAGCGAACGAAATGTCCACCACCGACTCGCCCCGCACACACGTGGGGACAGACCCCCAATTTAGGACGACCAGGCCTGTCTCCAGATCCCAGTCTTCCACCATCCTACCCCGCACATCTGTACAACGAGAACCCCAAGCCAAGTTCTTGGCATTGAAGTCCCCGAGGACAAGCACGGGGAGGGGCCTCAGGTACCTTAAGTAATTCTTTGTGTAAAGATAAACAGAACAGTTTTGTAGCAGACAGCGAAGGAGGCCGCTGCCTCGTAGCCCCTTCACACCCCGTTGCGCCCCGCGCACCCCGCACACCGGCAGCAGATCAAGCGATGTCGCCGACCAATCAGCGCGCGGCATCGCCTTACGAGGCTACTCACAAACTGAGACGCTCTCTTGCGGGATATAAGAAGGGCGTTTTGGTCTGCGAGTCGTTCATTTTGGCAGCGGCACTCGAAGAGAAGAAACAGCAAGAGAAATCAAGAAGAATCAAGACTCCACAGGAGAGTGAAGACCCCTCTTTATATATATAGTTAATAGTGCCGCCTTGTAAATACTTGAATACAGTATAGTTCTACAGTACCATCTTTTCTTTGAGCAGTCCCCTAGCGTAGTAATTAGTCAGTCATACAGTCCACTTGCAATAGTAAATTCATACACTCCACGTTCGACCCCTTATATTCTTGGTCCATCGTCGCCGGATTCAAGCCAGAAGAAAGAAGGTAATTACAAAAGAAAGAAGGTAATTACAGAAGAAAGAAGGTAATTACAGAAGAAAGAAAATAATTACAGAAGAAAGATCATTAAAGAAGATCTTCAAGGAAGAAAGAAGTACGTCAACGAAGAGAGAAGATCGTCGGTACTAATTCCTTCCTCGTTTCTTATTACGTCTACGTTATATACGCTTATTGTCTGTTTCCAGACAATTCTTGTGTCTTAAACCGCGTTTACGCGGCCGGGTGGTTGCTCCCTAACGGTGCCAAACTGTGACCATCTGGTAACGCCCTTGCGGCGGGAACGGCGTCCAATACGTGCGTCTTTTTGAAGACGATCGGAGGTCGCAACGTGAGACATCATCATGCGGAAGACAAGAAGCCAGAAGACACGGAACGACGACGAAACGCCAGTAGGAATGCGGATATTCGAGAAAGCACCCGCGTCCCCGTCCGATTATCTCGCGTTGGCACAAGCGCCCTCCGCCGCGCCGCAGCCCCCGCTCGCGCCCGCATCTATACCCGCGCCCGCGCCCGCGCCGCCGCACCCCGCTATGTCCGTGTCCACAACCGATCGCTTAGGAGAGGTTAGCACATCCGCGCCGCGTACAGACACGATCGCCGCGATTATAGAAGATCTTCCGATTACAGAAACTAGTTCGATAGTGCGTACCGTCGCGCCTGTAGCAGATGTTGTACATAGGCCCGCGCCCCGCGCCCCATCGATCCGTTCAGTCCGTTCAGCCCGGTCGACAGCTAGCGCAATAGCAAAGTTAAAGCAAATCGAGTATAATACCGCGGAGGAACTAGCTGCAATTAGAAGGAAGCAATTGCAAATCGAGGAATATCTCATCAAGAAGAAATACGCTAGGGCCATCGCTCAACTGCAAGAAGAAACAGATAGGGAAAGTTTAAACGAAGACGAATTAGTGGAAAATAGGGTACGCGTTGATAGGTGGTTAGAGAACGTGGAGACTGTGCGGGGGGAGCCGCCCTACCGCCCGTCTCAGCCCGCGCCCCGCATCGAGATAGAGCAGGCCCCGCCGAGTAGGGGAACCGGTTACGACCACGCTGAAGATGCCCAGGGGAAGTCGGTTGCGAATGATGTTCAACCGCGCCCCGTAGATACGATACAGAGAAATGAACCAGGTGAATCGCCGTGTACGGGTTACGTCGCCGTCGCGCGTCCAACGCCGCACTCTGTCGCCTATAAATAGATCGCCACATCGCCACGCGGATCGTAGATTACCGTCGCCTTGTAAGGATGTAGGTGCACGTAGATCGCCATCACCACATCACCACGCGGATCGTAGATTACCGTCGCCGCGCAATGATGTAGGTATAGATAGATCGCCACGCAGATCGTATATTACCGTCGCCGTGTAATGATGTAGGCATAGATAAATCGCCACATCGCCTTGCGGATCGTAGATTACCGTCGCCGTGTTACAGGGATGCAGGTGTACATAGGTCGCCAGCGCCACAGCGTAGGCTAGAGGAAAATAGGGATAGAGATAGGTCGCTCACCCCGCAAGGGAAATATAGGGGTATAGAACGACTAGCGGAAGCCTTAGAAGGTATGATAAGACTTAGACCAGCCGCCGCGAAGCAGACGCAGGACTTGCCTATTTTTAACGGTTCGGCCGCGGAATGGTTAGCGTTTAAAGCCGCGATGAAAGAATCCACGCGTTTATATGGATTAACAAATACGGAAAATATGGCAAGGTTAAGGAACTGTTTACGCGGTGAGGCTAGGGAAGTAGTATCGGCGCTGCTGTTTACCGCGAAGGATCCAGCAGACATTATGCGGATACTGGAGCAGTGTTTCGGCCGCCCGGAAGTAATTATTGATCGTGCGTTAGAGGAATTAAAACGCCTTCCGCGCCCGGGTCAAACCGCCCAGGAATTGAATTCGTTCGCTATTAAATTACAGAATATAGTGTGTATAATGCAAAACGTCGACGGTAAAGGATACTTACGAAATCCGATGCTAACTAGGGAGGTCACTAGCAAACTTAGCCCTCACTTACGGTCGCGTTGGTGCGATTATGCGGAGCACTACGGAAGTGCGGACGAACCGGACATTGTCACACTATCCCGGTTTATGATGAGAGAGGCTGACCGTGCGTTAAGTCACGCCTATACGTCCGTAACGCCGACTAAGGAATCGCCCGTAAGACGAGAAGCGCCGCCGTCGAAAAGGATAGTGTCGACACGCCGCGTAGAGGATAGGGCCCGCGACGTAAAGACGTTCACCGCCCAGGAGGACACCGGTAGTGCCTCATGTATGTGTTGTGGGGGTGAACACCCTATCGCCAAATGTAGGAAGCTGGCGCAAATGGGTTTGGACGACCGGTGGAAGTGGGTAAGGGAAGATGGGGTGTGCTTTAAGTGCTTAAACAGCAAACACCGACGCATACGTTGTAAAGCTAGGAAGTGCGGCGTCGACGGCTGCAACGCCCCCCACCACGCTCTCCTTCACACCCGCAAGGCCCGCACGCCTGAAGCGTCGGTTAAACCGACGCTTCAGGCGTGCGACCGTGCTCGTCGCGTCGAGTGTTAGTAGTAGTGCGTCCGTATTATTGAAAGTGTGCCCCATAACCGTGCGCGGCGCGCGGTCCGCGCAAGGAAGTTAATACGTATGCGCTACTTGACGAAGGCTCTACCATATCGTTGATCGACGACGACTTGGCTCGCGAGTTAGGAGCGGAAGGACCGGTAAAACCGCTCAATATTAGAGGAGTAAATAATAGTCAACGCGAGGCCAATAGTAGGTTAGTTAATATAGGGATACGTGGCAAGACGCGCAGCGAGATGTATAATATAAGCGCGCGAACGATAGCAGATTTAAAGATAGGCTCACAGTCTGTAAGTAGGGAGTGCTTACGGTTGAAGCACTTAAGCGACTTACCGAGTTCGGTGTGTTACGACGACGCGAAACCGAGATTATTATTAGGCGCCGACAATTGGCATTTAATAATTACCCGTAATTTGAGAATAGGACGTCGAAGGCAGCCCATAGCTGCACGTACGTTACTAGGGTGGGTAATTCAGGGAACCGTGCCGCGGTTAACGTGTAGGGAAGACGGCGAGACCGTATTACACGTAGCAAGCACTAGCGGACGGTCAGATATGGACATCCGAACGTTTGCCAGTCAGGACGAGGAGCTAACGGAACTCCTCAAACGGCAGTATGAGATAGATTCCATAGGTATCTTGCTAAAGAGTAGGCCGCGACGGGAAGAGGAGCGCGCTGTCGACATATTCCAGCGCACCGTCAAGAAGGTCGGCGAGCAATACCAAGTTGGACTGCCATGGAAGGACGACAACGTGCGGATGCCACCCAGCTACGAAATGGCAGCTCAAAGACTACGGACGATTGAAAGGAAGATGGACCAGTCGCCGGAGTTTCGTGACGCCTACACAGCCCAGATAGACAACCTCCTGGCGAAAGGATACGCAAGGGAAGCCGAGGGGACGGAGCGAGAGGATCCCAAGAGCTGGTACCTGCCACACTTCGCAGTACGGAATCCGAACAAGCCGGGGAAGACAAGAGTAGTGTTCGACGCGGCAGCGCGCGCATCCGGTAGATGTCTTAATGATTATTTACTCGACGGCCCCGACTTATTACGGAACTTACCGGGCATACTGTTTAGGTTTAGAGAGAATGAGATAGCCGTGTCCGCGGATATTAGGGAAATGTTCTTGCGTGTGAAAATCGACCATCGCGACCAACCCGCGCAATTGTTTCTCTGGCGAGGAAACGAGCGACACAGCCCACCGCGGGAGTACGTTATGACGTCTATGATTTTCGGCGCGAGGAGCTCGCCGTTTCTCGCACATAGTGTTAGAGATTATAACGCGCGCGCACACGCAGAGACACACCCGTTGGCACTTAACGCTATCGTGCGTAGTCATTATATGGACGACTATTAAGGAAGCATTAAGCGCAGTCATGTCTGTTTTTGACCCGCTCGGACTGCTAAGCTACCTCACCATCACCGCCAAGATCCTGCTACAAGACCTATGGCGTATGAAGAAGGTCGGATGGGATGACGAACTACCCGAGGAGGCAGCGGAGGAATTTCAGAGGTGGCTGCAAGTCGTCGAGGAGGTGCTACGACTACGACTGCCAAGGTGCTATGCTCCTACGGGGGAGTGGTAGAGCGTCAACTTCACGTGTTTAACGACGCAAGCGAACGTGCGTACGCATCCGCGGCATATTGGCGAATACGATACAGCGACGGAACGGTTATGGTGCGATTAGTGGCGGCTAAGGCGAAAGTCGCCCCGATCAAGGCGCAAAGTATACCGCGATTAGAGTTGCAGGCGAACTTAATAGGCGCGCGACTCGCGGAATTCGTGCAAGGCGAACACAGAGTGGTAGCGGATAGGGTCGTATATTGGACGGACTCTACTACGGCGCTCCACTGGATACAAAATGATACGGCGCGTTACACTCCATACGTGGCTCACCGGTTAGGGGAGATAGCTGAGAAGACATCACCCGAGCAATGGAGGTGGATACCAACTGCGGAAAACGTAGCAGATCAAGCAACGTGTATGAATTTCGCAACCAAAGAAGGAAGCGATAAATGGTTTACAGGACCGCCCTTCCTCTACGAGAACGAAGACAGATGGCCTCACCGACAGGAAGAGAAGGCAGGGGATGATGAAGAGTTGGAGGAAATCGTGGCGCACCAGAGCGACACCCAGGACGCTCCACACCTGCCAGACATAGAACGATTCTGTGCCTACGAGAGATTGATCAGGGCCACAGCACGAGTACTACAGTTCGTCGATACGGTACGAGTAAGGGCACAAGGATTGACATTGCAGCACATCCAGAGAGCAGAGCGGATGTGGATAGAACACAGCCAGCGTGAAAGCTTCGCTGAAGACATCAGCCGCCTTCAGCGAGGAAGGAATTTGGCCACCGGCAGCGCACTGAGGAAGCTCGACCCCATATTGGAAGATGGAATGCTACGAGCCAGGGGAAGGATCGACGCAGCCGACGTGGACGGCCAGATGAAGAGACCCATCATATTGAACGGACGCCACCAATTCGTAAAGCTGCTTGTGGAGAAGGCGCATCAGGAAGCAAGCCACGCCAATAGAGAGAGAGTGGTGAACGACCTACGCACTAGGTTTTATATCCTCCGATTACGATCTACCGTACGAGAAGCGGAGCGGAGATGCCTACGGTGCAGGTTACGCAAGGCGACACCACGGCCTGCGGTTACAGGAGATTTACCACCCGAACGGTTAGGGGCGTTTGCGCGACCATTCACGTACACCGGAATCGATTATTTCGGGCCTCTGACAGTTACGATAGGACGACGGCACGAAAAACGGTGGGTGGCACTATTCACGTGCCTAACGACACGCGCAGTGCATTTAGAAATAGTTTACTCTCTGACCGCGGACTCGGCGATATCGGCATTGCGGCGCATGGCGGCTAGGCGAGTAGACTACTTGGTGGCCACGGGTTATTTACTCCGACAATGGCACAAACTTTCATGGGGCAAATACAGAACTGCAACGGGCGATGGAAGAGTGGGCACCGCAGCTGAAGGATTACGCGCTGACTCGGCGAATCGAATGGAAATTCATCGCACCGGGTGCGCCTAACCAGGGAGGCGCATGGGAGCGTCTCGTACGGTCAGTGAAGACCGCACTCGAAACCACTCTACATCAAAAAAGCCCACGGGAAGAGACGTTGGCGACGCTCCTGACAGAAGCAGAGAACACGGTAAACTCTCGACCGTTGACGCACGTACCGGTCGACATCAACGATGAAGAGGCGCTGACACCCAACCACTTCCTACCGTTGGGACCATCGGGCTTACCAGTCACCGCGCCGTGCACACCCATGGATCGTCGGGCGTGGAGAGCGGCGCAGGGGCTCGCCGACGAGTACTGGAGGCGCTGGGTGAAAGAGTACCTGCCGACGCTGGTTGCGCGCGGGGACTCCCGAGATGCTCAGCAGCGCCAAATTCAAGAAGAGGACCTCGTCGTGGTTGCGGACGGCAACCTGCCAAGAAATGTGCGGCCGTGGGGTATTGTGACGAAGACATTTCCTGGACCGGACAGCGTGGTGCGCAACGTCGAGGTCAGGACCAAGGGCGGAGTGCTGCGGCAGCCCGTCAGGAAGATCGCCGTCCTCCCGAGGGAAGCTTAGGCTCGCAGGTTACGCCGGGGGGAGGATGTAGCGGACAGCGAAGGAGGCCGCCGCCCCGTCGCCCCTTCACATCCCGTTGCGCCCCGCGCACCCCGCACACCGGCAGCAGATCACGCGATGTCGCCGACCAATCAGCGCGCGGCATCGCCTTACGACGCTACTCACAAACCGAGACGCTTGCGGGATATAAGAAGGGCGTTTTGGTCTGTGAGTCGTTCATTTCGGCAGCGGCACTCGAAGAGAAGAAACAGCAAGAGAAATCAAGAAGAATCAAGACTCCACAGAAGAGTGAAGACCCCTCTCTATATATATAGTTAATAGTTAATAGTGCCGCCTTGTAAATACTTGAATACAGTATAGTTCTACAGTACCATCTTTTCTTTGAGCAGTCACCTAGCGTAGTAATTAGTCAGTCATACAGTCCACTTGCAATAATAAATTCATAGTCCACATTCGATCCCTTATAAGTTTGTCATCATCACCATCCGTTACGCTGGAAACCAGTGGTTGTTGTTGATTCCTAGTGCTTATATTGTTTTTAATTATGTTCAGGAATTCAGCATCAGCGGCAGTCATTTTCTTTCTTTTAATGTTTTGATTCGGCGGCCTCATTATGTCTTCCCTTGCATCTGCTGTAGACTCTTCGTTACCTGTCTCTGAGTTTTCAGAGGTGTCTTGAATATTGCTTTCTGTTTTTTTATTACATACTGACCTCTCGAGAAACATGAGACGTTGAAAATATATATATATATTTATCGGAAATGACAAACAGGAGATCCCACTTCTGATGTCGGAGATTACAATAGAGGATCGCAATTTTGATCTATCAGATACATCAGGATAGCGTTAATTGTTAAAAATAATAAAAGTGTGAGAGCGGATGTTCAACTTGCTCTCGTGCTTACGCAATTAATCATTATCGTTAATAAGACAACGTAACTCACTATACATTCAGTATAGTGAAATTACAGTTCGACCACACCGTAACCCGTCTCCGCCACAATTACACACCAGTGTAACGTGAGGTACGTAATTACATGATAACACCAAAATATGTAAACCAACAGCAACACTACTTATCTCAATTTAACACAGGACAGCCTCTCAGCAACACCAATACTCCTTGCCTGCACTAGAATAATTACAACAACGAACAGAACCACGACACTATCTTAGCACTAGTAGAATGACCACACTCATTGAATGACTTAAGCGGAATCTCTCGCGCACGGCACCTAGAGTGAACTTTATACTACAGACACAAGAGGGGGTTTCTCGATATACCCTCCATTCTACCTCGATCCAACCGGGTATTTTATAGACACTCCGACACGGCCATCCTGACGTACGACCGTCCTCGGGCGTGTATTTTCATGCATTCCTGTAACAAACACTATTTAGTCACCAATTCGTCCGCTCGTCCGCCCTGACATGAGCAGGAACATAATATTAGTTCGCGAAACGAATTGTTAGATGGCGCTGCTTGTTGCACTATGGCGCCATCAATCCACGACACGACCATCGCTGATTAGCATCCATCCTCGGTTGCACTGCCTGTAGACAAAAATATGCTTAGAGATTAATCTAGCTCGGCTATCCTGCCAGTCGAAACAAGATCGATTCCAAATGGTACTTTACTTCTCCTAAGTCTAGGTACAATAGCTAACTGTCATTATTGACAATGCCCTGTTATTAAGGCTTCGTACACAGTGCTTCCTGCACAACATGATTTATCGTGGAAGGTCCGATCAACAAGTTCCAACACAGTAATTTTAACTATTGTGTTACTCTTTACAATTCATAAGCAATGTATATTCAACTCGTGAAACTTTCATTGAAATCTGTGCACCAACACAGACCAGAATCGCACCAACGATTCTTCTCATATCCGCCGTCACATATGCCAGAATCGCACCAACGATTCTCCACATATCTGCCGTCACATATGCTACAATACACAAGGGGCTCTGTGCACCAACACAGGCCAGAATCGCACCAACGATTCTTTACATATCTGCCGTTACATATGCCAGAATCGCACCAACGATTCCCCACATATCCACCGCCAAATATGCTACAACACATCTGCCGCCACATATGCCAGAATCGCACCAACGATTCCCTACATATCTGCCGCCAAATATGCTACAACACATGAGGAGCTCTGTGCACCAACACAGACAAGAATCGCACCAACGATTCTCTACAGACCCATCGCCACATGTTACTCATGAGGTGCGGTCTAAAGTTTTGAGTATGAGTATACAAGCCATTCTTAATCAAATTTGGTCTCACTACCACTGTCATCAACTATGACATCTAACTCTCGAGGAACTTGGTGATCGGGGATCTTCCTCACATGATCATGGGGGGTATTTGTGGGGTACTTTGCACACTAAAATGACCACTTCCGGTTGAATTTACAATATTATTTACACTTTTGCCACCAAACTTTGGCGCAACACAATCTGTGATGAGGCTCTCTCATTCGGCACCAGAATCATAATAAAATGGGTACGACTCACCAGTATTATCATCAGCACACCGCTGGGTTTGCTCACATAGTAAACATCAACACGTCGCTCACTGCTCGCCTCTGCGGCAGGCGTAAGGCAAACGCACGTGGCTATTAAAACAAACCAGCACACGCCATAGTTAGCTGCCATGAAGCAAGCTCACTTGGTCAAAACAACAGCACAGAGCGTGCCACACTCGCACAGCGAGCCGTCGCATCTCACCAGCGCCAGCGAGACGCTGTACCGTACCACGCACTCCAAGCGTCAACGGGAGCAGCAGGAGCACCTGAGGGTACACAGGTATCATCGAGGTTGCAGTCATCGGGATCTGCGTTAAAAACAAGTTGTTAGTTATCAGGACAACATACACAGTTGCCTATCCTCTTATCCATCACGCATACGAGGCCCTCAAACAGAAATACGCTTTCATACCGTGAACTATAATAAAGCACTTCGCTTTCACAAGTATGCATACATCTCCATACGAAGTATCTCACACATACTCGTACTTGCGAGATCCCACGTTAACCACGTGAACCACGTTAAAAACGTGGACCAGGACAGCGCCTGCCAGGACAGAGCCTGATACATGTTTGGAAAACACTACTGCGCACACGTATACGACTTCCGTGCACACAGTGTTTGGCTTCCGCGCATACAGAGTACACAATTTCAAAGGCATCGTCATGTATAGCATACGCGCGCTCCGGGATGGCGCCCACCACACGCAGCAAACGCGTCTGCTGGAACCAGGCCATACTATAGCTGGACCCGGCAGTCCGTTCCGACTAGCAAGGCACACCCTCGCCTTACGCTCGCGCACATGTAATCACATCACACGTACTACTGTAACACATAAAACAAAACATTAAAAATACTCAGTCGGAACTTGATTTCAAGAAATGCAGCACTACTCTTGGTACACCATTCGCCTTTCTAGGGCACCAAATACTGAGCTGCGGCTACACGATAACCTCTGGTATGGTCCGATCCTCATGTAAACTTAAATACTCTCTTCAATGTCAGAACTAATTGGCTCTACTTCACTTTCATCAGTTATACTTTGGTTTCCCGGCATTTTTCGCAACCAATTAAAAATGTAAACACTTATTCTTAAAAAATATTTTTTAAGACAATGTTTAAGATAAATTTACTTTACTCATGTTGTATCAAACGGTGATCGGTAGCAGCGGCAAATAAAATGTCCGCGGCGTCATAATCCTAGAGCATATTTCTACTCAAGAGCGAGTGCCACAGCACCACATCTTCCACGAAGCCCTCAACATAAAATCCCAATTTTATCGACTACGTAATACTCTAAGTAAACTGTAACACTTATCAACACATTAGAACACAAAAATACTACTTGGTGTTTTTAATTCATAGCACGTTAAAGTAAACATGTTCCTTTTTTCGGTACATCGTTTAAACATTTTAAACTTTAAAATTAGCCAATGTAAATCACACTCCACTGATTGCAAACTATAACTCATTTAGAATACCTCCATTTTGGGTACGTTAAGAAATAATGAAAGTACTTGCGGGTTCATTTATTATAAATCGAACAAAGTCGCGTTTCGAGTCGCGGCGCATACGGACGTGTCGTACTGTTTAGTTAAAATTAAATCATTTTAAATAAGTAGTTTCATTCTAAAATCATAATTATTGCAATTACAATAGAGTTTATTTATCATTGCTAGTGTCAGTGGTTACGTGCCGTGTTGTGTGTCCTTCGCAGTGAAGTTGCCCTCCGGTTATTATTGCATCTCACTCGCATAACACAGAGTAGCTGGAGTTCAGAGAAATCCTTCCGCAAAATGCAACGCTCACCTCCTAATAAGCGTCACGATTCTGATCCAGATTTATCGAATATAAGCATAAGAAAGCGAAAGAACGATCATGATATCACAGAATCGTTCCAAACATTTACGGATACTATATTTAAAAAAATGGATAGCTGGAAAACAGAGTTTGATAAAAATCTTTCACAAATAAACCACACATTAAATGATATAATTAAAAAAGATCTAACAAAATTAAAAGAAGATTCTATGGAATTGAAGACAGAGATAAAAAATGCTCGGAAGGAATATACAGAAGTAAAAGCAAGTGTCGCAGTACTCAGTGCACAACAATCCGAAATGCAAAAAGATATAATCACACTTCAAAAATCAGTGCAGTTTAACTCTGACTGGCATGATGAAACCACCAAAAAGATTGAAGTCCTATCTGAGCACACAAAGAAAACCGACAACCTCAAATCGGAAATTAATAATCTCAAACTACAAAATCAACAATTAAATCGACAAATGAACATTAATGAACAACGTGACCGACTGCTAAATGTGGAACTTGTCGGCATACCAGAATCAATCAACGAGGACCTAAATGATACCATCTTCAAAATATGTAAACACATCGGAGTTGCAATCAATATAAATGACATTCTGCAGGTTAACAGAGTATCTCCAAAAGTAAAATTGCCAGGTCGATCGAGGGTGATTATTGCCAAAATGAAATCAAGACTCCTGAAAGATAACCTAATATCTCTATCGCGTAAAAATCGTCTAAGCACTGAGGACATTGGGCTAGCAGGTGAAAGCAGACCAATTTTTATTAACGAGCACTTAACCTCTCACAATAAGCAGCTCCTAAAAAAGTGCAAAGATTTTGCTAAATTGAATCAGTACCAGTTCGTCTGGACAAAAAACGGAAGAATTTTCGTACGAAGAAACGATACATCTCCTGGCCTACAAATTTTCGACGAGGAGGATCTCAAGAAAATTATCACCAAACAATAGCTGATGACGTTTTTATAATGTTACTATTTTTCCTTATTGGTTTTGGTGTCTATGGTTTGTTAATGATTACTAATCTTTATCTTAACCGTAATAATATAAGAATATATAATTTAATTGCTTTCCAAAATACTGTGTTAATTGAAGAAACGTTTTTGTCCATATTTTCTCTGAAGATAGTCTACTCTGTGATCGAACTAATTACTGTTATATATTGTACTTTTGCATTTGTGCCTTCTCCCTTTCGCATAGTGCACTGCAACTTTATAGTGATTTGTCGATTAAATGGCAGGTACCGAAACACACAAAGTATGAACTTTTTGGCTCACTGTAACAAACTAGTAAAGTCTAAGACTAGTTTTTTTTATGCACATGTCTTTTTTGAACTTATGAGGACCTGTAATATCTATGAGCACATAATGGCATATCAAATAACGTCTCTCATCATTGTTTCTAATGAGCAAAGTACTACGCAATCACAACTAATTACAAGTATTGGCATTGGGTGCTCGGCGTTCTGCACCAGTAACATTTTTATTTTACAATACCGCCAACTTGCTCGCGAAATGGTGCGCTTACCGCATATTAGTAGTACATTACGCTCAGTAAGTAAACACTTCAATATTCTATCACAAGCACACGTAAAGTCTTATAATATAAAAGACAATCTTTATTCGTTACTGTTATTCTGCAGAAATGGTATGTTTAGCGTGTGCGAACGTAAATCTCATTATGCAACAAGTAATAGAAACATACTTAATACTCGTAAACATAATATTACCAATACATATCCGTGGTTGTTATTAATTTTCATATTTGTTTCCGGTATACTTATAAGACAGTTACAATTTATTAAATTAATATATGTTTAAAATGGCGGTCCAATATAACAAATCAGGGAAAGATTTATCTATTTACTATCAAAATGCCCGCGGACTGAGAACCAAATGTTTACAACTGCGGCATCAAATTTTGTGCAATGAGTATGACATTATTGTAATAACAGAAACCTGGTTGCATGATGGGATTTTCGATAGGGAATTTTGCGATAACAGATATGACGTGTTTCGCCATGACCGTGATCCTGACTTAAGTTGTAAAAAAATTGGAGGAGGTGTTATGATACTGATACGCTGCGGACTGGGCGCGACGCGCTGCGTAATCGCCGATGCGGTCGTTGCGGGCTTCGAGCCACGCACGGAGATTGTGACGGTGTCGGTGCCGGCGCGTGCGCTTGCGGCCGCTGCTGACCTATGTATTAGCGTGATTTATATTCCACCTGACTCGGAGCGTATTCCGGGTGATATAGAATGCCTACTGCAAACTCTTACAAGTATAATGGGCACAAATGGTACACAGGGACATTTTTTAGTGATGGGCGACTTCAATTTGCCATGTATATCGTGGCACAGGGATGGCCCTGTGCATACAAGTGGTTGTAACGTGGACGTGCGGGATGCTGGAATCAGACTGACAGAAGAATTGAGTTTTCTAGGGTTAAAACAATATAACACCATAATAAACCACGCTGGCAATACATTAGACCTAGCATTTTCCGATCTTCCATTGGAAATCACTAACTGCACTTCACCCCTAGTTAACATTGACCGGGCCCACCCACCTCTTGTAATAGAGGTCTTAGATATCACATTAACTCCTCTAGTTGAAGCATCACTCCCTAAGCATAACTTCCATAGAGGCAATTATGATAAAATAAATCAAGCGCTTGATAACATCGATTGGCTATCTTTGTTGGGCTCGTGCGGAGCTGAAGATGCTTGTAATATTTTTTATGACACAATTAATAACATAATCACAAAACATATTCCTTATAAAACAACACATGGCAATTATACTTATCCATTCTGGTACAACCAAGCTCTAATAAAAATAATAAAAGAAAAATCGAAAGCACATAAAAGATGGAAAAAATACGGCAATTATTTAGATTATGATGAATTTTCATTTCTACGTAAACGACAACAACGCGTGACTGACCAATGCTTCAAAAATTTTACAAAACAGGCAGAAAAATCTATTAAATATACACCAAAGGCATTTTGGACTTATATAAAATCTATGCGCGGAGGATCTAACTATCCCAAACAAATGTCATACCGTGAAAATACAGTATCCAATGGGAGAGACATATGTGATGCATTTAACGATTTCTTCAAAAACGTTTTCGGAGTCCCATCCATTGGGTCTACAGAAATTGAGCGTGATAGCATAGTTGGTGACGCCATTTCCAAAATCCATGTTGAGGAGTCTCTGGTCGAGAAAAAATTAAATCTCCTAGACATCTCAAAGGGAGCTGGGTGTGATAATATTCCACCATTATTCTGGCGTAACTGTGCAAAGACTGTCTGCACACCTATAGCCCTTATATTTAATATTTCACTCCGCGAGGGAGTCTTTCCTAGAATTTGGAAAAAAGCGCACGTGGTGCCTATACATAAGAAAGGTAGCAAAAGTAAAATTGAAAACTACAGGGGGATCTCAATATTAAATACAATTTGTAAAGTCTTCGAAAAAATAGTTTTTGATACCATATATCCTGTTATAAGTAAAGGCCTACCAGATGCCCAGCACGGATTTCTCAGACAACGCTCCACTGTCACAAATCTCGCGTGCTTTTCCAACTATGTACTATCAAATATGGATGGCGGAGGGCAAATTGACGTGGTCTACACCGATTTTGAAAAAGCTTTCGATCGTGTGGACCACGTCATTCTTTTGAGAAAACTTCAGATGTTGGGTATTCACGGGGATCTGCTCAGGTGGATCGAGTCGTACTTACATAACAGGTCGCAAGCTGTGGTGCTGGGGGGATACAGATCGGACTTCATCGACATACCTACGGGTATACCCCAGGGTTCCCATTTAGGACCTTTATTTTATGATGCTTATGTCTACGATATCATCAATTGTTTTACATTTACACAACATTTAATGTACGCCGATGATAAAAAAATATTCATCAAGATTCAAAGTGTAGAGGACTGTTTTAAAATGCAACTTGACTTAGACACTTTATTAAATTATTACTTAGAGAATAATATAACAGTTAACATTAATAAATGTGAGTGCATTACTTTCACGAGAAAACCTAACCCAATATTGTACTGCTACAACTTTAATGGAATACCAATTCGTAGAACATCGATTGTGAGAGATCTTGGCGTATACTTCGATAGTAAAATGCTTTTGTCTGACCATGTTAACAAAATAGCGGCCAAAGCTTTCAAAAATCTAGGATTTGTCATTAGGTCATGCAAACCTTTTAAAAATCTAAGTACCTTGAATGCCTTATATAATGCTTATGTCCGCAGTGTCGTTGAATATGCCTGCCCGGTCTGGTCCCCCCAATACGCTATTTACATAAATCGTCTAGAGCGCGTACAGAAAATATTTATCAAGCATCTTAATTATCGCGTATATAAACCAGCCTTACCAACCTACCAAGAGAACTGTGACCGATTTAACTTACTTACCCTTGAAGATAGACGTAAACTAGTGGATGTATGCCTGCTGTACGATATAGTGCACGGACGCATTGATTGCCCCGAGCTAGTTACGAGCGTGGGGCTTAACGTACCTTTACAACGTGCCCGCCGCGCCACGCGCCGCCCGCCGCCCCTGTTAAGTGTACCGCGCGCTGGTACTAATTACGCGCGTAATGCACCCCTCTCGCGTCTACCCAGTGTTTACAATGAATTCTTTAGAGAAATTGATATCTTTAACTACAGTAAGAACGCTTTTAGGCGCTTAGCTATTGAAAATCTTAAAACTAAAGCTAGAACCTAAATAAAATAACATAACATAACATAACATAATTTATAGTAGAGTAAAAATAATAATAATATACTGCTAATCTTGTGTATAAAAAGTAACATGTGTGTATTCGTGTTTATTTGTTTGGTACCGTTGAGCAGTGTGTGCTGTTACTGATTTTATTAGTGTGCATGTACATATGTTTATGAATTTGTGTATGAGACTTGTCAAATGTGCATATTGCCTAAGGGAACAGATGCAAACATTTAATGTTATAAGTGTAAAATTGAATGTATACCAACTGATACTAATCATTACGACCGTAGTATGTTATGCCTTAGTAATTAAAGGAAACCTGTTATTGGCCTTTATTATAAGAATAATATTGTTTAATGTTAACTAATTAGAACGCTGTTGGTTTCGAAATAAATTAAAAAAAAAAAAAAAAAAAAAAAAATTATTTAACTTTTGGCTTAAAACATTTCACTGTAAACTTTCACTCTACACTTTAATGGTACGTCAAAGTCGTAAATAGGACAAAAAAAACTTCATTACGACATTTAACATCAAAACATAACCCGAGACGCGTCATAGTCTTTCATCAACGTAATAACTATCACACTATTCGAGGGTTATATGTGGATGATAACAGGGACTTTATCCCACTTCTGATATCGGAAATGACAAACAGGAGATCCCACTTCTGATGTCGGAGATTACAATAGAGGATCGCAATTTTGATCTCTCAGATACATCAGGATAGCGTTAATTGTTAAAAATAATAAAAGTGTGAGAGCGGATGTTCAACTTGCTCTCGTGCTTACGCAATTAATCATTATCGTTAATAAGACAACGTAACGCACTATACATTCAGTATAGTGAAATTACAGTTCGACCACACCGTAACCCGTCTCCGCCACAATTACACACCAGTGTAACGTGAGGTACGTAATTACATGATAACACCAAAATATGTAAACCAACAGCAACACTACTTATCTCAATTTAACACAGGACAGCCTCTCAGCAACACCAATACTCCTTGCCTGCACTAGAATAATTACAACAACGAACAGAACCACGACACTATCTTAGCACTAGTAGAATGACCACACTCATTGAATGACTTAAGCGGAATCTCTCGCGCACGGCACCTAGAGTGAACTTTATACTACAGACACAAGAGGGGGTTTCTCGATATACCCTCCATTCTACCTCGATCCAACCGGGTATTTTATAGACACTCCGACATATTGAATCTGCGAAGCTCCAGATCCTGATGGTGCATTCTTTGTTTTTTTCATTTCACGAACAAATGTGTCGCGAAGACCTTTCTATTTTTTTTTTTGAAGAGTATTACCTGAAATTAACAATTTAACAATAATTTTTCAATTTTGTTTCAGGTATTTAGCAACTGGCTGTTATTTTGATGACTTACATTATGCCTATAGATTAGGGAAATCAACTGTAATTGACATCGTTCAAAAACTGTATATGTTATTTGGAATAAGTTAAAAGACAGAGTAATGAAAGGACCTTCGACAGAAGAGTGGATGGAAATTGCAAGAGGATTCGAAAAATATACAAATTTTCCTAATTGCATTGGAGCAGTTGATGGCAAACATATTAGAATTATAAAACCTTTAAATTCCGGCTCTATGTTCTACAATTATAAACATTTTTTTTCGACTGTGCTGCTTGCCGTATGTGATGCAAATTATTGTTTTATCTGTATAGATGTTGGAGCATGTGGGAAGAGCAATGATTCAACGATTTTTAAAAACTCCACATTCTTCAAAAAACTCACGGAAAAATCTTTGAACATTCCGGGACCAAAACCAGTATCAGAAATTCGTACGACACGTTTACCTCATGCTATAGTTGGAGATGAGGCATTTAGCTTATCAGAAAATATTATGCGACCATATTGCGGCAAGAATTTAACCAAAGAAAAACGAATATTTAATTACCGCCTCTCTAGAGCAAGACGTTATATTGAGTGTTGTTTTGGAATCCTGGTAAACAAATGGCGAATATTTCACAAACCACTCAATGTACATATTGAATTTGCGCAAAACATAATTAAAGCTTGTTGTGTTCTTCACAATTACGTCAGGTTAAGAGATGGATACAGATACGAAGACACATTGTTCGAAACAGCTCTAGATGGTCTGAGTACGACTACAATTCGACCTGGTGTAAGGTCTCGAAACAAGAGGGATATATTCGCTGATTATTTCATGAAGAAAGGTCGACTGCCGTGGCAAGACAGAATGATCTAATTTTCTTTGTTTGTTACTAATCAATAAAATAATAATAATTACTTACCTAAATCTTTCTTTTTTTCCTCGGAGTCTTCTTTATCAGAAAATATTAACACCAATTCTTCCCAAGACCTCCGTTTTAAAATCCTATTGGCATAATCAGGTGATTCCAAATCCCATATCGCCGGTCTTTTTTCTATTTTGTCTATAAACAATTCCGTGTCAAAATTTTGGCGCTCCATTTCTCTCGATACGTGCACTGGCTCTAGAGTTCGCGTGTTACAAAGGTACTCTGTGGCGCGTTAACTGGACGCAAAGAGTATAGTAACTGTCCTATACAGGAAAAGAGAGCCCACTCGTGCGAAATCTGTCAACCGAGGAGTACTAGCGCCGTCTGGTGTCGTTTCGCCACAATATTGTGAGAATGTGTGCGTGCGTATAACACCTGCACCCCACATATACACCTCTGTTCATGGTTATTCATTACGCTTTATGTACTGGGATTAATTATCAACAACCAACTGTGAATAAAACATTTGAAACATTTTTTAAAGATAACTGCATAGTAACTAAATGTTTCAAATGTTTAATTTAACAGTCGGTTGTTAATAATTAATCCTAATACATAAAGTGTGATTCATAATTTGTAAATAGGAATATGATATTTTTTAACATGAATGAAATTAAACACAAATAATTGGTACATTATTCTATATTTTTTGAACTTAATGAAAATAAAGGAGATAGATAAAGATTTAACATAGTTTTGACAATACAATTTATTCTAATGTTTATATCATTAACATTACAAAATGTTAAGCGAATACCATAACGGTAAACTAACACGCTTGGCAAGTGGGTTGGCAACTGCAGTTATAAGGAAGATCAGTCCACCTGCTGATGTGTTTCTCTCTGTCGCCTCTTACGATGACACTATAATCTAAATCTACTATACTATACTACATCTAATATTTTTTTACAATAAATGATTCGTAAACACAGCTTTATTATAACAAAATATTAAACTAATGCCTTTAACAATAAATTATCACAAACAAAATATGAAAATAACATTTTTTTTTAAATAAATAATTCATAAACACAGCTTTGATATAACAAAATATTAAACTGAAAAAATATTAAATGCCTTGGCATATGGTCTGACACAACTGGTTACTTCGCCTACGCGGATTCCAGATGTGGAGGATCATACACCTTCCCTGTTGGACCTTCTGCTGACCTCTCATCCGGACGGATATTAGGTTTCCGTCGATGCCCTTCTCGGCTCTTCGCACCGATGATTGGCGGTCCATCACTGTGCGATTTAGATGGTTTCTTCCTCGGGCAACTTCCTTGTGGAATCGATTACCACCAGCGATTTTTCCGGACCGATACGACTTAGGGACCTTCAAGAATACAGCCTACTCCTTTTTAAAAAGCCGGCAACGCATCTGCAATTCCTTTGGTGTTACAAAATAAGAAATATTTTTATAATAACCCTGCCCCCTCTATTATATATATAAAATGGCCGTCTATAAAATATAACTATATTAAAATGAATAATATACGTGATCAGATAATCAATATATTGATCTTTCTAAAGGTCTAGATATAGGTTGTTATTCATTATTAATTAATACCTTCCCGCTTGGAAAAGGCTTACAATATTTATATTAAAATACCAGATACAAGGACTTCGCTCACTCACATTTTTAAAAAATGGGAGAGGCACACGGCTTCACAGACGCCAACGCCGTGTGCGGTGAGCGCCAACCAACCAACGCGTTCCACCCGAAAAGGAACTAGAAGTTGGGACTAGACAGTAGTCCACAGGAAAATAACTGGCGAAAAATAAAAAGAGGGCTTGGTCCCTTGTTATTCATAACAGCTTTGACAATAGAAAATATGAAATAATATTTGTATAATTAAATAAGTGATTCATCACAACACAGCTTCGACAATCGCCTCATAGAAGAGATATTTACCATAGTTGCAACGCTTGGCAAGCGAGTTGCCAACCGCAGTTTTTAAATTTAGTTGTTATTAAGAAGGAACTGCTGTCCATCTTCTGATTTGTTTCCCTCTTTCACCTCTTTAGACACCCACGGGATGATATGGACTAATGGATAGTCTTACTGCGCCACACACAAACTAACATTTTTACAATAAACGATTCATATAACACAGCATTCACAATACAAAGTATGAAACTAATATTTTAACAATAAATGATTCTTAACAGCTTAGACAATACAAATTATGAAACCAATATATCTATAATAAGTTATTCTTAACAGCTTTCACAATACAAACTATGAAATTATTTTTATGAGATACTATTCTTAACAGCTATAACAAAACAAAGTACAAAAATAATATTTATTACAATAAATTATTCTAAACAACTATAACAAAACCTTCGCCGCGAATGTCATCTTTTTGGTGATCTTCTCAAATGCTACTTGATTACTCATTTATTCTACATTTGATAGACGAGTCTTAAAATCTTTTATAGTTTTTCTAGACTTCTTTAATTTAAATTTTAAGTCTTCTCGCATGCTTTTGTAACAACTTCTAATTCTTAGGGTAGTATCCGATTTCGTCTGTTTATCTGAAAATGTTTAATTTATACATTATTTTTTTCAAATTGGAATTTATAATGTAGAAATTTGCAATAAATGATGTAAAATTATATATTTTAGTATAGAATATTCATATACTAAACTATATTTGCTTCCCTACTAAGCAAATTGTTAGAACATATTGTTTCACATTAAAATATAAGGAATTAAATATTTGATAGCTTTTTTTTTAAATGTTACCTCCACACTAGGATTTTCTCCTGTATCGTGGGGTCATTTTACATACATAATTTTCACAAGGACAAACATTCAGACCCGGGACAATTATTTGTAGGCCATACAAATACTTGTACCGTGCGAGATTCGAACCCACGGCCCTTAGCGTTGTGACTTATTGCTAAGCCACTTCGCCACGGAGCCGCCAAAAACCTTATACAAAAAAATTATTTGTAATTATAAAATAAGTTAATGTATGTACGTACACAAGAACAAACATAGTTTTATGTAAAAATAGTGATGCACATTCTGTAAATACTAGAAACAAGCACAAGTTAGTTATACAAGTTACTCGAGTCCAAAGAGCCAGTAATTCCATCATGGATTCATGGGGCAATGTATACACTTAGGCCCCAGAAAATATGCAGGCCTTATCTATCAAAAAGTTTAAAATTTTTATTAAGCATAAATTGTTTAATAAAGATTTATTATGCTACTAAAGTGTACATGATTGATAAATAACCCCTGGCAATGGGGTGATCACTACCTTGAATAGAATAGAATAGAATATTTTTTTATTCAATATTGATTATTACATAATACTTATTGAAAGTCATTTTTTATTTACCACTGGTTCGTTGCATGCTGTTTCTGTTTTCATACTAATTGTATACAATACTTCAAAAAAAAAGGCCCACAGGGTTTCTTGCTGGTTCCTCCAGGACAAAGGCTTTTTTGGAACCAGTAGTAGTAATAGGGGCTACACACGATCACTCTTTCGACACACAGTTTTAACTGACAGTGAAAACTGAGTGTGTGTACGATGAAAACTGTCAGTTTTTTTATTATCAGTTAAAACTGATGATATATTGTTGATACATATTTTTTAACTGAAATGACGGAACTGATCAGTTAAAACTGTACGTGTGTAGGCGGTGTTTCTTCAGTCGTGTTGCGATCACGAAAAAGAAACTGGTCTGTACATGTTTATTCTCTTTGCATACGCAGAAAAATGACGCAAAGACTGTGGTTGGCCGAGTTTATAGAATTATATAGGAATGAACCTTGCTTATGGCAGAATAAAAGTAAGGAGTACCATGACCGAGAAAGGAAATCAGCAGCTTACAAGGTATTATTAGAAAAAATTAAAGAAATTGACTCTACGGCAACTATAGATACAGTGAAAAATAAAATTAACACACTGCGTTGCACGTTCAAAAAAGAAGTTTTGAAAGTCAAATCGTCACAAAGATCAGGATCTGGCAAGGATGATATTTATATACCAAAGTTATGGTATTACGATTTGCTACAATTTCTCACCGACCAAGAAGTACCACGATCCTCAAGATCAAATATTTCCAAGGATGACGAAGAAACGAATGACGTGAGTAAATAAATACTATTAAATTGTTTATTTTATAATTTAGTTTATTGATATTAGACTATTATAAAAACATTAACGAATAAAATTATCCTGCCATGGAACTTGTCCTTCATTCACGAAATAGTTCATAAAATCTTCCCTTGTTTTCTTGGCTGCATTTGTTATATTTCCTTGGTGTCTTCTATCTAAATCTATCATGTCCGAATCTGTCAAAGTCACTCCCTGTATAATTGTTCCGTTATCAAAAAATTCCCTATCAAGAATTTCAGGAGGACTGTAATTGGCTTGGTTTGTTTCAGTTAAGTAATTGTGTAGAGCACAACATGCCATTACAACGGAATCAATATTTTTTGGTTCGATGTTTATTTCTGTGTGAAATATACGGAACCGAGACGCTAAAATCCCAAAAGCATTCTCAACAATTCTCCTTGCTCTTGATACTCGATAATTGTATATTTTTTTCTCATAAGTATTAAGATCTGCTTGTCTAAATGGTTTAATCATGTCTGTTCTCAATGGAAACGCATCATCAGCAACAAATACGTAAGGTAAACTTCTGTTGCTATTTTTGACTAGTTCGGTGATGGGATGTTTAATTTACTGTCTTGAAGTTTTTCGAAAAATACAGTGTTTCGTAATACTCCACCATCTAAAATTCTTCCATTTGTGTCAAAATCACATAAAATAAACTTGTATTGAGCATCCACAATATCCATTAAAACCATGCTATGTCAGTTTTTATAATTATAAAATTCTGATCCACATCCAGGGGGTAAAGCAATTGAAATATGCTTTCCATCTATTGCTCCTAAGCAATGTGGAAAGTTCCATCTCTTCTCAAACTTTTCAGCAATATTTTTCCAATCTTGTTCCGTATTGGGAAACTGAAAATAAAACATTATATATTATTATATTATTATTTGTGTATGTATTATTGTTACAGAATGAAGACCTAGACTCTATACCAGGTTCATCTTTGGCTTCAAGCCACTCTGAATCTGACACAGGAAATTCAGCATCATCGTCGGCACCACCTCACCATCCGAGACCGACAAAAAGGAATCTCAATCAAACTTTAACCAATGACGTTTTATTAACTGAACAGGATCATTTTAAACGTCCTGTACAGCGGGATGATCGTTTCGATATTTTTGGGAAAAACGTGGCAATGAAGTTGCGTGATCTTCCTAAAGAACAACGCATTTTAGCGGAAGGTATTATAAACGAAGCTCTATTCTTAGCTGAAATGGAAAAATTGACTATTGACCACAAAATATCGAATCGAGCAACAATACAACAAATAAATTCTAACACTGTAGAATCACAGAGCATACTTCAGCCATACCTTTTAGACAACAATACAGGAGCGGTACAAATTTCAATCCCCGAAATGTCTATACCTTTACAAGAAGTAAACACTGCGGCTTCATTTTTATCGCAGTACATGCAAAATGAATCGTAGGCCCCTAAACCGCATTCAGTTTAATTTTTTTTAGTCATCTCTTGATAATTTTCTTAATAATAAATAATAAAAGCAATTATTAAATGTTCGAAGTTTTCTTACCTTTAAAAAATCTGGGCAAAGTACTTTGAATAAAGCCTCACATGTGTCTGGTATTATGCTGCTGAGGGCTTGAGGTGAAATAATTGTGGAAGACTTTAAATCTTCATAGCTCCATCCTGTTGCTAGAAATCGTAACGTTGCTGTTAATCTCTCATGTGGCGAAATAGCATTTCTCATAACTGTATCCTTTCTTCTAATCAGTGGAGACACTAGAGATAGTAGATTGAGGTATATTTCTTCACTCATTCTGAGATAGTTGTGCCAATCCTTCGAAACAATTTTTAGTTCGGTTAATAAATTAACATGGGAATAAATTTTCCTTTTTTTAACCACTCTTTGCGTATATTTTTTTTATTTTTATTTTTTAAAATTATTAATAAACCAAGCACCGCTAAAGCGTCGTCGTCGGCTGATGACATCTTGAGATGGTAATGTTGCTTGTGGTCAAAGAGAACAGTTAAAACTGAACGTGTGTGGGTGCAAAGGACGTCAGTTTTCACTGTCAGTTAAAACTGGTTAGTCAAAACTGACAGTTAAAAGTGATCGTGTGTAGCCCCTATAATAGTAAAAATTTACTTTCAATAAGAATTACATGTAAAAAAAGAATTACATATGTTAAAAATGATTCTATGGCATTCTATTTTTATAAACTATAACTGTATTAACATTTGTCTGTGATGTTGAAAAGGCTGGTCATGTGGATGCAGAGTGAGCAGTAAGTCAGGAAAGGGGGTTTTGAGAAAATGGTAATACACTTAAATAGCTAAACAGTAGTTAGTACAATACTGCTCTTTCACTAAGGTTTTAATTTTTTTTAATTACTTCATTGCACCGTAAAAGATGTTATTGCTTTTAAAAGTAGCATTTTTATATTTTTGTTAGAGCATGATGAGCAGTATGCATTAAATAGTGGAGAAATGAACAAAAATGTAGTTAACTTACATGTTTTATTTATAAAACTTTAGCATTGAGATCAAAAATCACATATTTGTTCTAATTATTTGCCATAACAATTCTTAAAAATAGAAAACTTCTCTAAAAATATACATCTTAGCAAAACTTAAAGACTTAATTATAGAGACCAAAAATTATAATGTTTATAATTATAGTGTTAGGCCCGCCACATACATACGGAATTTCGTTTCGTGATTCCGTTTCGATATTCCGATTCGGGATTCCGAACGCAGCAAGTCCATATAAAATCTATGACCCGCCACACACGTACGTTATTTTTCCGAACGTAATTTCTCCGATTCGAGATTCCGTATGACCGCCTGTGCGTTCGGGATCCCGAACGGAAAAAAGCCGCTCCGAACGCACGTCTTCCATAGATTTTGTACGAGTCGCAACTTACATACGTAAATTAAGTACGGAATGCGCTCAGTGTTCGTCGCACGACCGAAGCGAGTAGGTGTATTTATGTATGTATGTTTACATTTAATCTTGTAGGTGTATAGCTTTTCGTAACCTTTTATCTTATTTTATTTAATAATTCGTCGAAAGAATTTACATACATAAATATTTAAAAAATATCTCTGGATAGATAGATCTTTTTACATAGTATTGACTATATTGCAAGCTTAGGGTGATAAGGGGATGCACCTAGTAAGAATGATACAGCATCAATAGAATCGCAATTAGAAAATCGTCGTCATTATTCGCTGGCAGAATATCTAGACTCCAATGGCTAACGTCTCTCAACTGAGCCTTGTTATTCCGAACGGAAAAAAACGTGTGTGTGTGATGTATTCACGGAATTCCGATTCGGGATTCCGAAACGGAATCACGAAACGGAATTCCGTATGTATGTGGCCGGCCTATGGCTGCTATGTTTTGTATGGTGAGTTTAAAGAACTGGAGAAACTTTTTAGTAGAAACGAGGCATTCCATCTTAGTCATCAGAGAGGGCAAATAACAATGCATCTGCATTTAGTTTCTTAACCGATTCGTTGCGGCACCGATTTTCGACAATTTTTAGCTGTGGCGGCGAACAAATATTTCGTATTTATTATATTTTCGCCACAGAAGTTGATGACACGCCTATTGTGCCATCAGCCATGTGTAAAAATAATTTTATTTTTTATGCTTTTTTCACTTGTTAAGACCTAATAAGGTTTAGTTGACATCAAATATCAGTTACAAACGAAAGAATACTTGTTTTTAGTGGGTAACTACGTGTTTTTCTACGTGTTTTGTTTGAAATTGAGAGTGACTTTTTTATGCAGAGATTACAAACCTTTTGTACTTTTTTTTTGTTTTATAAAAAATCATTTATATAAGTAGGTACAGCTAAATCACCCTGGAAACCCTTGGTTTTTATTAAATTAAATTTTCACCTACTAATAACATTTTTTTTTACTTTTCTCATTTAAAAAAATGAAAAATAATAACAATTGTAAATATCAAACAATCAAGAACCTCATTTTGGAAAAAAATAAGGTTTATAATTCATTGATATTTACAAATGTTAAATATTAACTAATGTTATACAAATGTAAAAGTAAGTCGATCTGAAACCGTTTAATTAGTAAGAAGGGCGCTGTACGGCCTTGCCGTGTAGTGGCGGTTAAGAATATCCACTACCCCATATCTTCCCGTGGGTGTCGTAAAAGGCGACAAAGGGACACAGGCAGGAGATGGGCAGCAGCATCTTCCTGATAACAGCAAAAATACAATAAAAAAACCGCGGTTGCCAACCCGCTCGCCAAGCGTGGCAACTATGGCAAATACCCCCCAAATGGATAAAGTTACTAAGAGACGGCCCCCAGTCCCCGGCGGCCCCGCTATTCCTGGCTACGGTGGCGACCATGGTAACGGCGGGGCAGGGGGTGCTAAGAATCTCCGGTGGAGGTTCGGTTGCCACCTACGACGACTCGACCTGGCAACATACAACGCACGCACCCTGAGGACTGACGAGAAGATTGTGGAGCTGGAAGAAGAGATAGACAAGTTACGCTGGGATGTTATAGGATTATCCGAAGTCCGAAGAGAGGGGGAGGAAACGGTAATCCTCGAATCCGGCAACTTGCTCTATTACCGGGAGGGCGACCATCTGTCCCAAGGAGGTGTCGGATTTATCGTCCACAAGTCTCTCGTTAACAACGTTGTAAAGATTGAGAGTGTGTCGACGAGGGTTGCGTACCTTATACTCAGAATCACCAAACGGTATTCGCTGAAGGTCATACAGGTTTACGCACCAACCTCGGCACACCCCGATGAGGAGGTGGAGGAAATGTATGAGGATATATCTAGAGCCATGCATTCCTCCAAAACCCAATATACGGTGTTAATGGGAGACTTCAATGCAAAACTAGGCACAAGAGAGAATGGTAAGCTGAAAGTAGGGAAATTTGGTATAGGGCAACGGAACCCAAGGGGCCAGCAACTGGCCGACTTCATGGAGAAAGAGGGACTCTTTATGATGAACTCTTTCTTCCAGAAGCGGCCCCACAGGAAGTGGACCAGCAGGGCTATTCACAATCGTCTCGGAAAGCGAAATCGACTCGGATTCGATAACTTCTCGCACCGAAACCAATAAACGCTATTAACATTTAACGTTCGGATAAAGGTCACTTAGATACATCCTATAACTATTGTATCGTCATTTAGTTACATGCATTAACGAATTTTGTAGATAAATAGGCTTTTGTAATTTTTTAGAGTAACGCCTGCACAAAAACATAATGCAATATTTTGGAGTTAGCCATTGATATCGAATATAAAAAATATATAATTTAACTATATAATAAATAACAAAAAAACTGAGATATGTCTCGTTTCTGTCGGGTCTGGGTTTTTTTCTATGGGGCGTTCTTTGACGTTTGTTTTCGATAATTGTGACAGTTTGCATCGGAAACTTTACGAGAGCTCTGAGGCTGGCGAAAACTTTTCGAATATTGATGATTAGAAGAGATAAATAAACCCTTTTAATTATAAGGTAGGTAACAAAAATTAATTACAATTATCTATAAGACGTATTTTCATATAATTACTTCAATATTTGCACTTAATCGTAAAGCTGAATTTTTGTGAAAGGTGTGTTTTTATAAGTTTTCTATCACAAATATATATGCTGCTTTGTGAAACGAGACATATCTCAGTTTTTTTGTTATTTATTATATAGTTAAATTATATATTTTTTATATTCGATATCAATGGCTAACACCAAAATATTGCATTATGTTTTTGTTCAGGCGTTTCTCAAAAAAAAAAATACAAAAGCCTATTTATCTACAAAATTCGTAAATGCATGTAACTAAATGACGATACAAATGTTATAGGATGTATCTAAGTGACCTTTATCCGAACGTTAAATGTGAATAGCGTTTATTGGTTTCGGTGCGAGAAGTTATCGAATCCGAGTCGAATTCGCTTTCCGAGACGATTGTGAATAGCCCGGCTGGTCGAGCCCCGACGGTTCGACAAAAAATGAGATTCACTTCATTATGACGACCAGACGACAACTGTTCAGTGATGTCTCAGTGATCACGAGGGTGAAAACCGGCAGCGATCACCGAATGGTTAGAGGCACACTGAACCTAAATGTTAAGTTGGAGAGGTCTTGTTGGCGACGCGTCTATAAAAACATTTCAATTTATTAGTTAACCGATTACGAATAGCTTCTAAAACGAAAATTTCAAGTCATAATATTCTAATAAGAAAACGCTTAGTTGAATCTTAAAGAAATGTAGAATTAATAATTTGAAAGTCTTGGGTTCCATTCCCAGGCCGGACTAGTTCGTCGTTTTTCTTAGTAATATTTTCTTAATAAATTCATAAAGGGAATTTTTAAGATATAAGTTATGTTTCCGGGTTCAGTTCCCCGGTTGAGACCACCTTTCCAATAATATTGATAATTTAAAGAAATATTAAAAGAAAGTTAAAGACCAGGATTTGTTCCCCGGTCAAAATGATCACTTTGTGAGTAAGTAGAATTAATGTAAAATAATTGCATAAGCATTGTCTTATATAAGTTTGATACGTTTTGTACGAAAATAAAATGTCTATTTTCAATGTTTGGTTCATAAAATATTTTCTTTGTGTTATCTGATAAGAACATGATAACTGATAACAGCTTTGATAACTGATAAGAGATTCTTATTGGATACTACCTTGCCGACAATGGGGGTCGTGCAGGGATTGATTGCTCATCTTGTGATAATGGTCAGCAGAGAAATAGGCTAAAATTGCCACCTGCTTTTCCGACAACGAGGTGTGGGGTGAAAGTTGGTTGTTCATCTAGCTGCAGATAACAGCAGCGCGCTAATCTGTAGAATCAAAGTTTAAATAAATGGAAATTTAAATGTTTGTAAATTTCAGCAATTTATGTAAAATTGACTTGTAAAATGTTTCAGGTTGACTATATGAGCAAAATAGGTGAATTCTGTGTTGTTTTCATGTATAAATTCCTATAGAATAGTGAAATATTGATAGTTTTGTATAAAAAGTTTAAAAGTGTTTTAAATGGTAAAATATATAGGAAAAATGTAAATTAAGCTATTGTATTAGTTAAGATATTTGTATTTTCAAATAAAGAACATTGTTTCAACCTTATATGTTAGATATTTAAGAATTCTAACTTAGTGCATATGTTGTAAAATAGGCATATTTTGTTGAATAAATAAAAGGTTTTTTGTGATATGAAAATGTAATGTATATCGTAGTATAGATATTTTTTTTTGTGCTATCTTTATAAATAAAATGTATAAATGTATGTCTTATACAAATAAAGATATTGAGCAAACCGTGAGGGAGTGATAGTACAAATTCATGTAATTAAGTTGCGAAATTGCATAGAGGGCGCGGCTCTCTTTCGAGTATAGCCTTTTTGATACCCTGTTAGACTGATTTTCATGTAAATCGTTCGGGACCAGCTACCAGTATATAGTATAATCAAGAAAGAAAAGTATATAGGGAAGTGATAGGGAAAGTAATTACTCTCTCACGGAACGGTTTGTAGATAATTGCTGTTTTATTCCCAAGGGATCCTTCACCTTTAAGAATAAGTACAGTCCTTCTGGTGTCGCCGGAGCGGCACATATTGAAGAATTAAGGCGTTGGGACTGGGACGACCTCGGAAGACCCGTAATCCCCGTCTGAACCTATTTGAAGAAAAGGAAGAGGTTCACGCCCTTGTGTGTTACTCCGTTGCGGGGTTCACATACGTTGTTCCCGAACCCAATGTAGGCGTCTTAGGCAAGATTTAGCTCCGTCCTTTTCAATTGATCCTTTGAGAAGAGGTCTATGTCCTTTTCAATTGGTCCTTTGAGAAGACGGATTAAGAAGCGATTTAACTTCCTGTGTTTCTTTTAATTGCTCCTTCGCAGCCGAAGGAAGAAACGATTCAGCCCTGTTCCTTTTCAGGTCTAGTTTAATGAAGTCAACGTTCCGTCCCCCTCGTGCTCTAATCCAAAGTCCCGAAACCTTTCAGCTCGAGTTACAAAACTGTTTTCAGCGCCTAGAAGACTGCAATGAAGTGGACGATATGAATGACAAGCTCGTGGAAACTGTCCATGCGGTCGGAGCTAAGTTCTGCAAGACCCGCCGCAGAAGAACACAAAAACTCTCCGATCACACTCTTAATCTCATGGCTGTTAGACGGGAGATGAAGCTACATTCTTCAACAGATTTGACAGCATACAGGCAACTGAACAGACAGATCTCCAAATGCATGCGGCTGGACTTACGCAACTTCAATGCAGCTCGTATTGAAGAAGCGATTGAGCGCAATCAAGACTCCAAAGTCTTTGCCAGAGATCTGTCTGCCAGAAAGAGCCAACTGTCAAAGCTGAAGACAGAATGTGGCAGCATCGTTTCCGGGGCACCTGAGATTTTGAGTGAGATTGAGAGTTTCTATGGGCAGCAGTACACGTCATCGTTGGAGCCACACGCGAGTGTGAGTAACGATCCAAGAACGAGTCCTATCCGACATTATTCCGATGATATCCCGGACGTCAGTCTGAGCGAGATTAGAATGGCTCTCCAGCAGCTTAAAAACGGCAAGGCCCCAGGCGAGGATGGAATTATAGCGGAGCTTTTGAAAGCGGGTGGAAAACCGGTACTTGAAGTCCTTCAGAAGCTCTTTAATTCCGTCCTCCGTGGTGGCATTACACCGAATGCGTGGAGCAAAAGTGCGGTGGTCTTGTTCTTCAAGAAAGGCGACAACGCTCTCTTGAAGAACTACAGACCGATTTCCTTTCTGAGCCGCGTCTACGTGCTGTTTTCGAGAGTCATTACGAATCATCTCGCACGTAGACTTGACGACTTCCAGCCTCCCGAACAAGCCGGTTTCCGAAAAGGCTTTAGCACCATAGACCACATACATACCCTTCGGCAAATTGTACAGAAGTCCGAGGAGTACAATTTGCCACTATGTCTGGCGTATGTGGACTATGAGAAAGCCTTTGATTCCGTCGAAATTTGGGCGGTGCTGCAGTCCCTTCAGCGGTGCCAAGTTGACTGTCGGTATATCGAAGTGCTGAAGTGCTTGTACAGTAGGGCTACGATGGCTATCCGAGTACAGAACCAGAGTACGAAACCTATCCAATTGCAGAGAGGTGTAAGACAAGGTGACGTCATATCCCCGAAACTCTTCACCGCTGCATTGGAAGACGTTTTCAAGCTTCTAGACTGGAAAGGATACGGTATCAACATCAATGGCGAGTACATCACTCACCTTCGATTTGCCGACGATATAGTCCTTATGGCAGAATCGCTGGAGGACCTAAGCACTATGCTCAATGACCTCAATAGTGCTTCCCAACGGATAGGTCTTAAGATGAACATGGACAAAACAAAGATCATGTTTAATGTCCATGTCACACCTATGCCGGTAGTTGTTGGGAGCACTAAGCTCGAAGTTGTTGACGAGTATGTTTACCTGGGACAAATAATCTGACTAGGTAAGTCCAACTTCGACCGAGAGGTCAATCGACGGATTCAACTCGGTTGGGCAGCGTTCGGGAAATTACGGCACATCTTCTCGTCAGGTATACCTCAAAACTTGAAAACGAGACTGTACAACCAGTGCGTGTTGCCAGTGATGACATACGGAACTGAGACGTGGTCCTTCACTGCTGGTCGGATGAGGAAGCTCAAGGTCGCTCAGCGAGCTATGGAGAGGGCTATGCTCGGAGTTTCTCTGCGTGATAAACTCAGAAATGAAGATATCCGCAGTAGAACCAGAGTGACCGACATAACCCAACGGATTAGTAAGCTGAAGTGGCAATGGGGCGGACATATAGCTCGAAGAACCGACAACCGATGGGGAAGAAAGGTTCTCGAGTGGCAGCCTCGTACCGGCAGGCGAAGTGTAGGGCGTCCCCCCACTAGATGGAGTGACGACCTGGTAAGATATGCAGGAAGTCGATGGATGCAGGTGGCTCAGGACCGTGCTTTGTGGCATTCCTTGGGGGAGGCCTATGTTCAGCAGTGGACTTGTGAAGGGCTGTAATGATGATGATGATGATGATGTACAGCGGCGGATGGATAAAAGACTATTTATTAGCGAACTTTTTTATGCATGAATATTTCGAACTGTTTCAAGCAAAAATAAACCTTATACCATATCACAAGAGCACATGGTACTTCGTAGGTCTATTCGGCCATATGATAATAATAAGACGGCAGTTCAACCATTTTAAGCAAAATTAAACAATAAGACAAACGCATTGTTCTTTTTTAACAGGAGACTTGTTTTCCAGAAACTTGTTTACAACTTCAGTTTGTAAGCGATCGCAATGAGTGCTATTATTTGTTATTTATTAGACTATTTTTCCACAACATGATTTAAAAACCCACAAAGTAAAAAGAGTACCATGTACAAGTTAAAAAAGTTTGTCAACCCCTAAAAATTTCAAATTTTCAAAATATCCAGAAATAAACTACTTGCAAAATAATGAATATTTTGTTTTGGATAAATTTTCCAAAAAAGCAATTTGAGCGAGTTATAACGATTTTTAAAAAGACACGACTCGCGTGTCATACGCTACACACAAAAGTAAGCACTGAACCGGTTAAACATAGGCATTTAGTGCGATTGCCAAGTCAATTTATTCATTTAAAACAAAAAAAAAAGTTAATATTGATATGGTCACTATAAGATGTTGTTACTATAAGGTTAGCTAACTACGTAATAACTTAAGACAGAAGGACCCTTAAGTAGGGACTGAATAAATTAACCGACTTGGTATTACATGGATCTCTCAACTTTTTACAGTAGAAGAACTGAGTTGCGAGACTTGGTTTTTTTACAACTTATGTTTTTGATGGTATCTCATTTCTTTTTGTAGATAGTTATATATACATAACCTATCTACACCTATTATTCCATTATATTATACATATATAGGTACACTGATTCATTCACTGCAAATGTAACTTTGTAATCCTATATATTTATATGGGATTACAAGTTATTTATGCAGTAAATGTATCTCGAAAACTGGACTGAAATTGTAAAATATTTTAATTTTTTCTTGATTTATATACTACACAATAATTGTATTCCAAATTTGAAGCTTCTACATCTGCTAGAAGTGCCTTAGAGTTTTGATGATCCGTCAGTCAGTGAGTGACAAAATTAAGAAACTTTGACTAGTTATAATTCTTAAACTACTGGTTCAAATTTAATGACATTTGAAATATACTGAGCTTATACAATTCCTAATTGGTTACTTAAAATTCAGGCTTCTTTTTTTTTTTCAGTTTTATTCAAAACAAAGTTATAGGGTTCCGAAAATGGCCTGAACTGCTTCGAGGAAAGGATGGTACGGCCGTGCCGCTTTTTTGCTCGACTTGGCGGGGGCACTACCGTGCCCCCAGATTACTATTATAACTGTCTTATATATTTATTGATCTTTTTATTGTAACTATTATATTTTTATTTACATAATTTAATAAAATTTCTTATTAATATAAACAATAAAATGCAATATTTAATAGAAGTAAGAGGGTTTTATGAAGTAACCAAAATAACTATATATGAACTTTTTTATAAAAACAAGTCCAATTTATTTTATTATTATATAAACATTCTAAACAGATTTAGAAAAGTCATTATCATACTCATGTTTATTAAATCTAAGTGGTGGGACTTCTTTTGCTGTCTAAGACTGCTCTAACCTATTTCTGCTGCGAAATAGCAATGCATGCCGTGTTGAAGGGCCATTTCATCTTAGTCCCCAGTGATCAATGCAACACATCTGTAGCCTACTTTATTTGATGGTAGACGCAATGGATCATAAATTGCATTAGCCACTTACCACCATGTGAACTGTAAGTTCATTGATCACTTTAATTTTATAAAAAATATGTTGATTTGAAATAAGTCATTATGAACCATATGACATCCTAGCTACTTAATATTAATTACAATAAATTTGCTAAAGCTACCAAATAAGATAAAAGTGGTGAAAATTTTAATACTATAAGTTTAAAATAGTGTACAACTGCCACCTAGTGCACTATGGGTACACCCACTGATGAATTTTCACTTAACGTGTCAATATTACATAAATGCAAAAACCTACCTACCTTTTTAAAAATAATTAATTATTATTATTATTAAAAAGGTAGGTAATTTTAATTTTAACAATAATTGCTAACCTTTTTCTTGGAAACTTCCTTCAGCTTGAAGGTCCTAGGGGATTGTGAAGTCCATAATCCTTACTTTGGATGTAGACGGCTACATTTCTGCAAAAACAATTTAACATAAATTTATAGATCATAGAATTAAGTATAGACGAGAATATATTATGTTCATTATATATCCGTCTTTTATAGAAAATAAAAAATACTTTCTAATGGTTATTGGTTGCAAAGTAACAACTAAAAAAATTAATGGTTTTTTAAGCAAATTACCTGTGTTTATTGGTATCATGTGTGGACACATTCTAACACTTCTGTTTTAAAATAGGTGTGGTCATAATGCCTTTTCATCGCATGCTGATGGTCATGAAGAGCATTCACATTATCTAGTAAAAAAAGAACAGATTTTGTTAAATTTCAAAACAAAAACTAAAGTACATAGTACATACATAGCATAGTTTTATTTTGTATAGAAAAGCTATTAATTAAAATAATATCAACTTACGAATGCCCTCCGAACGGTTTAGTGGAATGCCAGTGCTGATCTCAGATTCCAGGAAAAGCGTTGTATAACCTATCTTTAAAATATGTGATTTTTCCAGTAACAAAACGAGATTCAAAATGCTTGTGACAGACTTGCAGGTGGGCAAGATCACTAACACTTTTCTTCCGTAACAAATCACAAGGAATCAATTCAAGCCACTTCTTGAGCATTTTCTCATTGGTGATAAATAGCGTCCTGTCGCGAACTTGTACAACCTGGTACACAACACTTATAATACATATCGAGAGATATAAATTTTTTCTTTGCATTTACTTCAATTTACTTGCAAAGAAAAATGCAAACTAAGGCCGGCCACATACATACGGAATTCCGTTTCGATATTCCGATTCGGAATCCCGAACGCAGCAAGTCCATATAAAATCTATGACCCGCCACACACGTACGGTAGTTTTCCGTTCGATATTTTGCGGGCAAAACGGGATTCCGTTTGTGTGTGGCCGACCGTTCGGAATTCCGAAACGGAATCTCGAAACGGGATTCCGTATGTATGTGGCGGGCTGGGCGGAAATAAATTTTGCGTTAATTTATTTCCGCATTTTTTAAAACAGAATTTTTTTATCAGTAAGGCCGGCCATATACATACGGAATTCCGTTTCGGAATCCCGATTCGAAAATAAGATGAAAGGTTACGAAAAGGTATACACCTACAAGATTAAATGTAAAAACGTACATAAATACACCTACTCGCTTCGGTCGTGCGACGAACACTGAGCGCATTCCGTACGGAATTTACGTATGTGTGTGGCGATTCGTACAAAATCTATGGAAGACGTGCGTTCGGAGCGGCTTTTTTCCGTTCGGGATTCCGAACGCACAGGCGGTCATACGGAATCTCGAATCGGAGAAATTCCGTACGGAAAAATAACGTACGTGTGTGGCGGGTCATAGATTTTGGCCCGCCATATACATACGGAATTCCGTTTCGAGATTCCGTTTCGGAATTTCGAACGGTCGGCCACACACAAACGGAATCCCGTTTGCCCGCAAAATATCGAACGGAAAACTACCGTACGTGTGTGGCGGGTCATAGATTTTATATGGACTTGCTGCGTTCGGGATTCCGAATCGGAATATCGAAACGGAATCTCGAAACGGAATTCCGTATGTATGTGGCCGGCCTTTATATGGACTTGCTGCGTTCGGAATTCCGAATCGGAATATCGAAACGGAATCCCGAAACGGAATTCCGTATGTATGTGGCCGGCCTTAGTTTATATATATTAGTGCATCTGCTGCCATCTAACTGAAGTAAAAAAAAATCAAGTACATTTATTAAGTTACTGCCATCTAGTGTTTAAAAGCGTTAATTTTTCTGCTTTAAATAATAAATTCGTGTTTCAATTTTAGAAAGGTGGCGCTAGTTCTGGTTACTAGATATTGACAGTATGAACGTAAATGAATGTTTTATATTTTAATGTAAACACGTAATTAATTTGTTCAAACAGTGGTAAAAAGTAAAAAATTACTTAAAATACAATTATTCTAATAATTAATATCTATACTGAATAAAAATATTCTAATACACAATTTTCCATTTCAAACATGGTCTGATAACCCGTGCGCTTTGGACTGTGCCTATAAACCCCCCCCCCCCCCCCCCCCTCCTGAGAATTACTTGTGTGAAACAGTGTAAGGCCAACTATATCGTTGTACCATTTATTTCAATATGCTAATATTTTTTAAAGGGTGATTATGACACGTTCTTTTATATACACCAATAGATGGCAGCACGGCCCTAAAGTTTTGTGGCGCATTTATTACACAGTCTACCTGATGGTATGTGGATGCTATAACCCATAGGTATGTATGTCTATCATCGATTAATAATCAAAATGCAGAGTGCGTTGAATCCTCTGAGGACTAAGATGGAATATCTCCAGTGAAAAGGGTCACCGATTCTCTACACTCATTATACGAAACACAGCTGCGTTATTCTGCTCTTTCACGCTGGTGTTCTGTGAGAGCGTGATTCTACTTCGTCCGAGCCGACCCATTCGTGCCAGCGTTGCCAACCGTACGATTTAAATCGTATTCATACGATCTTTTTAGCCCTAGTACGATGTACGATCCTGTACTCGAAATCGTACGCAAAATATACGATCTTTTCAAATATTATAATCTTTATAACAAAATAAAAATGATAATTGATTAAGTTCATTTTATCGATATGAAAAATCAATAACATTAAAATTGAACGAGCTCTAAACTTCTTTGTATTTTTTTATGAACGCATCCAATCCAATAATTTTTTAAACTCTCTATCCCACTCGCACTTTAGAAATATGCAGCGTACTATTCCGTCAACTCGCCGCCGATTAAGGAATTCCCCGCGCAGTTTAACCAAATTTCTTCGAGTTTGTTTTACGTCATTTTATTCGTTATAATCCAAATAATATTACACTACGCTGATGGACATTAGATTAACTACGTTTATCTTTTAATATATGTTTTTTTTGTTTGCGTTCCTTGGTTCAGTCTTATTGTGTATACGTATTGGTGTTTTTTGTTTCGTGTGGCTTTCATAAAAAAGTGATTGTTATACTTTTGTATTTATCCTGCAGAAATTAGGTACGTACTTTTACTTTTCGTCAGTTTGATATATTGTTTTTTCTTCATAATCATGGCAGAAACATCTAGAAATAAGCATAGCACACCAAAAAAAAAACTAGAACGACGACAAGAATTACCAAAGTTAGAGCGGCAGAAACATAGGGCTCAAAAGTATCGGCCGGAGTGGGAAGAATTAGATGTATTTAAAAAGTGGCTCAAGCCAGGCCCTAACGAATTTAAAGCCAAATGCTTTATCTGCGACTCTATTTTAACTGCAGAGATTGGAGTTTTAAAAATGCATGCCAATAGACAAAAACACCTTGACGCAATGAAAATGTTGCCATCAATAAGTAAGCAAGTTTCCACAATGGCATCATTTGTAACGAAAAAAATCCCAACAAACGTTCAAAATGCCGAAGTAAAACTTACCGGTTTTTTAGTTGAGCATAATTTAGCGTTCAAAACGGCAGATCACTTGACGGAATTGCTAAAAAGCATATTCCCGGATTCAAAGATAGCTCAACAAATTTCTCTTAAAAGGACCAAAGCAACTGCCATTGCCACAGCAGTCATAGGAGAGACCGAAAAAGAAGTCATGGTGTCAAAATTAAAACAAAATAAGTTCAGTGTAATTTGTGACGAATCCACTGATATAAGTACCCAAAAGGCTTCTTGTATTGTCGTGAGATTTCGTGATGAGAAATCAAAACAAATAGTTAGTAAATTTTGGGAATTGACGAAAATATTTGATTTGTCAAATCCGGACTTAAATAACGAAGGAGCCACGGGGAAAAATTTATTTAATGCCTTAATAAAATCTTTTGAACAGGAAAATGTTCCTCTCACTAATTTAATAGGATTTGCTGCTGATGGTTGCAGTGTGATGATGGGAGAAAATAATTCCGTTTCCAGTCGCCTTAAAGAGCATTGTCGTGGTATAGTAATAATGAAATGTGTGTGTCACTCTGCCCACCTTTGCGCCTCTTCAGCCTGTAAAGAGCTACCTAGAAGATGCGAGGATTTAGCTCGAGAAATATACGCTTTTTTCAAAAGTAGTTCTAAGAGACAATGTCAGTTCGCTGAATTTCAGGAATTTCTTAAACTGAAACCACACAAAATGCTTCATCCATCTCAGACTCGTTGGCTCTCACTTGTTGCAGTTGTGGAAAGAATACTCGAACAGTGGGATGCATTGAAACTCTTCTTCACAAACACATGGCTCAGCGAGAAGCTCGTTTCAACAGAAATCATATTTAATAACTTAAATGATCCATTCATCAAATTATACTTTAATTTTCTCGCATGGATTTTACCTAAATTTACAGAGTTTAACAAATTTTTCCAATCAGAAAACGTTGTGATAACTTCGCTAAATGACAAAATTCACGAAATATACCGGGACATTCTACTCTGTTTTTTAAAGAGAGATTACGTTATGAAACATGAACTTGAATCAATAAATTTCGTCAATGAAGAAATGTGGTTAAGAAACGAGCAAATGTACTTAGGCGTCAGAGTAATGAATGATCTCAAAAATCTTGAAATTTCAAGAAGTAAACTGGAACTCAATAAATTTTTTAGTGTTTGCCGCAATTTCCTGGTAACGAGTGCTAAAGAAATAAAAAAGCGTTATCGCATGAATGACCCCCTTTTATCAAAACTTCATATACTACATCCTGCGAATGCTGCATCGTCAAAATTTCGAGAATCTGTTCCTTCGATATTTTCATTAATCGAGTTACTTCCTGGAGTAGTACAGATGGACAACATGAGCTTAATTCAAAACATCGATAATCAATGGAGAAATCTTCCAGCTAAATTTAATGAATTAGATTTGACTTTACCGATTGATAAATTTTGGAGTGAATTGCACCTATGTCAAGATTATAGGGAGCTATCACAATTCGCATTAGACACTTTGTGCATTCCCCATTCGAATGCACAATGTGAACGAGTATTCAGTCAAGTCAATCTAATGAAAACAAAAATTCGGAATAAATTGTTGACAAAAACAGTGAATGGGACTTTGTTGGCTGCACAACATATTAAGGAAACTGGATCATGTATCGATTTCAAGCCATCTGACGAGATGTTGTGCAAATTAAATTTGAGTATGTACAAAAGAATAAATACTTCGTCTCCCGAGTCTACTGCTGCGCTCAATGACTCTGATAGTGAATAATATTCAAAATACTATTTGTTATTATGGGACTTATAGGGCCAAATTCTACGAAAAATCGTAGATGGCACTGTACAATGACTTGTTGGTAATGACTTCTTAGCAATGTCCTTTATATGAAGACCAAAGAAAAACTTTATCAAAATATATCAATTGATATTGTTTCAAAGTTGTGCCAGTTCATTAGAATTAATTTTAATTTAAATATTGCGCTATTACTAAAGTCTCAATCGTATGCTCAAGTACCTGATAGATCATAATATACTCTAAGAGCTATATTTGTATTGATTTATATATGATTAATATTTTAACTTTGCTAATTATTTTGTAATGTAAAATGATCTCAGCGCTTAATAGTAATAGATATAAGTATGTTTTTCCATGTTGAGTGTGAATTTTATTGTTTATTGATGTTTAGTGAAATAGTTGAAGTAGCCCTATTTTATACCGACTTCAAAAAGTAGGCGGTATTAAATTCGACTGTGTTTTTTTTTAATTTTTTTTATGTGTTTTCCTATCAACCGATTTCAATGATTCTTTTTTTATTTGAAAACTGGCGCTTTACGTTTGGTCCCATATAAATTTGATCAAGGTTTGACAAATATTTTTTGAGTTATTCTTAATAGTTTATTTTGAAGTCGGTTGTACAAAATCTTTAATTTTAAATTATTGTAATATATGGCAGAGTGGGTGGTACAGTCCGAACCCCTTTTCATTTAATTAAAAAAAGTCGTAGTAAAGTTTAGTGTTTTCTTAAATGTTATACCCTAAAATGTTAAATTTTGCTTTTACGTTATAATAATATTATTTTTGAATTTTATTGTTTATTGATGTATAGTGAAATAGTAAAAGTAGCCCTATTTTATACCGACTTCAAAAAGTAGACGGTATTCAATTCGACCGTGTTTTTTTTAATTTTTTTATGTGTTTTCCTATCAACCGATTTCAATGATTTTTTTTTTATTTGAAAGCTGGCACTTTACGTTTGGTCCCATATAAATTAGATCAAGGTTTGACAAATATTTTTTGAGTTATTCTTAATAGTTTATTTTGAAGTCGGTTGTACAAAATCTTTAATTTTAAATTATTGTAATATATGGCAGAGTGGGTGGTACAGTCCGAACCCCTTTTCGTTTAATTAAAAAAAGTCGTAGTAAAGTTTAGTGTTTTCTTAAATGTTATACCCTAAATGTTAAATTTTGCTTTGACGTTATAATAATATTATTTTTGTATTTTTTACCATTGTTTTATTGAAATTTTAATGCGTACTATTTTTTTTTTGGATTCTTAGAAAAATACGATTTTTTCCAGTTTATGGTACGATCTCCTAAAAAATAAAGTTGGCAACCCTGATTCGTGCTGCAGCTAGATGACCATTCGTTATATATCTAGCATAGTTGCATCGTGGATCTACCACAAAATAATTCGCTGCGTGCAATTATTGTATTAATTACGTTTCCTTGTATATTTACAATATTTGATTACTCATATAATACATATCAATACTTTTTCATTACGAATTTTTATTTAAATAACAGATGCGGCGAGGAATAATTATATGTTAATTGGTCTATAAAAACCTTATATAATAAATCTAGCAAATTTTACGCTTTAATATAAAATTATTCAAGCTATATATATAAACGTGGTAAAGCCAGGCTGCAGTAGTCATAAGGACTGTCGACAGAAGTGAAAACTCAAATATATATACCTATCTGTATACATATAGACAGGCCACTATACTATATACGTCACGAGCATGTCAAGGTCATCGGTGACGCAAACCCATAAGTTTTTCCCCTACCAAAATGCTCGCTCAACGCGTCCTAAAAATATAAGTTTCATGATATGACACAGGCTCATCTCATTGCCGAGGGGATAATGGAGATAACTATGACTAAGGTACGTGAGTACATGGCCACCTTAAGGTGACACTAGTCGACATTATTTCCATAGAAATTTCGGAGGGGTTTTACTCCGCTGTTTGACAGTGTACATCCAAAATTAAACATGATATCGTTTTGTCTCATTATTAAATTTGTCTGTACGGAAACAGAATAGTAAAATAAAATGTTATTAAAAAGTTACAAGCTACCAAAGATTCGTTTTTATTGCCAATTTTAACACAACTTTGGGCGTAAATTAGTAATAAAAGAAGTGTTAAATTTCCAAAACAAAGTCGGTACCGACACAGGTCAATTATCGAAGAACTCAATACATTTTATTTGTAATTGATTAATGCAGTGGTTTTTTCATAAAACCCCTTCTTCCAAAGGCCTTTTCGTATTTTTTTACGCGCGCATGTTACTATGAATTATCGTGCATCTCACTGAATAATGTCTCCCCCGGTGCGGTGCGGGAGGACGATGCTTACACACACATGCACAGGCGGTGACGCGCGCTTATAAGTATTCGAGTTTTATTCGAAACGAAAAGTTTTGCTATTTTGTAATTTGGACGCCAAAGACAAAAGACGGCATGGAAATTGATATAATTGAAAGAGATGATGCGTTTTGGACGACAGACAATATTTTAAAATTTTCGACTGTAATATAATATAATTATAAAAGTAAAAAAAGTAAAGTCTATATTCGATTACTATATAAAATTGCAACAATTTCATTGGTGCCGACGGGGATCGAACCCGGGTTGCTCGCGTAATGTGATACTTACAGCGAGCGCTAACCATCTGAGCTACCACGGCTCTCAATGCAAGTGTTATAAATAAATAAAGAATTACAAAACAGTTTAATTATTTATTAGACGACTTTTGCGGCGGAAAAACAAAGTATATTATGTGGAATTTTCATAGGTACCTACTGTTATTACCTAGATACCTACAATCTACAATACAACAAAATGTCACAAAACCTCGCCGCGTCGTGGCCACAAAATTGTAAACTTTAGGTAGGTACGTCAGTACTAAGAAAACAATCTTGATGGGTCACTTGTCTTGATAAAAACCTGTGCTTACGTTTAGTGATATTGAGTATATATAAAAAAAGCCAGGTAAGTAAGTATTTTTGAAAACAATTTATAGGTAGGCAGAGCAATTACGATTATTATCTAAATATTATAAATGCGAAAGTTTGGATATTTGGATGGACGGATGGATGGATGTATGTTACTCAACCACGCCAGAACGGCTGAAGGGATCTGGATGATATTTTGCTCAGAGATAGGCTATAGTCCGGAATTTTTTTTTTCAAAAAAACGTTACCCCACACTAGGATTTTCTCCTGTATCGTGGAGGCAGTTTACAAACATCCAGACCCGGAACAATTATTTGTAGACCATACAAATACTTGTTCGATTGATTCGAACCCGCGGCTCCCAGTACAACAATTCATTGCTAAGCCACTGCGCCACGGAGCTGCCAAATATCATATATCATACCGTTTATTCAGGTATTTCGTTGCCGTGGGATAATTATCGAGTTACACACGTTCGAAGCCGAACTCTTGAGTGATTGCTGCATGACCACTCGGGGAAAACTAAACATAATAAAATAAGCAATCTATATTAGGTATATAGAGCCACAGAGGTATACCTAATAATTTCGCGGTTTCACCCGCGTCATCACGTGTCCGAGATGCGTGGCATGACATGACACCTAGTTCAAGCATTTTATAATTGCAATCAAATATTTTATTTTATTGTAATGTATGGAAAAATTGTCATGATTAATGGAGTACTTTTATTTTATCTGTCGGCATATTATGCGCGGTTTTTTCCAGTTTTAAAGAAAAACGTACACGATTCATGAAAAGTGTGTAGGCAAGAAATGATTCTTGATAAATTTGCTATCAACCTCTTATACTTATTAATTAATTAAATTTAAACTTTCAAAATACCATAGCAACGTGAAATGAAAGAGTTCAGAAATAAAGATGTAACTAATCATTGCTACGCTCACCCGGGAGATAGATAAAAGTACTCAATTAATTTTGAATTTATTTTAGCTACTAGCTGTACCCCGCGACTTCGTCCGCGTTTAGTTTAGGGCGTTAATATTGTTGCAAAGACACCTAATAATTTTTCTAAAATTTAAGCAGGCTAAGTTACTTCTTATAACATGAGCTATCTACTAGTGAAAGTCCCGCCCAAGTCGGTCCAGCCGTTTTGGAAATTAACCGCAACAAACAGACTGACAGACATACAAAAATGTTAAAAATTGTGTTAATGTTATAAGTACCGTATACAGTTTCATACGCAATTAGTAAAAAGCTGTTATTTTGACATTACAAACAGACACTTCAATTTTATTTATTTGTGTATATATAGATAACGATTGAACTAACGGCTAACCTAACCTCGCTCATAGAAGCTTTCAATAGTGGCTTCTCAGTTCGCACCGGGCTAGGGGTTATGCGATGTTTGCGCGTCAAGCCAAGTAGGTATTGAATTATTTTAATTTTATATTATCTCTTACTATATAAACATGGTATAAAGAACGAAGTTTATCTTCATAAAATTGTCTTGATAATGAAGTAACTTTCGTTCGTAAGGTGCCTAATAATTAAATTTTCATTTTTTTTGTCACAAAACGCCTAATTGTGGCTTATATATAAGAAATAGACATATGGTATCGCGGACTTTTTTTAGACGGAGTAAAGATCTATATTTTTCTAGAACATTGTATTTACGTATCCCGAACCATAACAGCGCTTTTTCTTCTGACTTCCTTAAATATAGGCTAGCTGAGATATATAGCCTAATGCTGTATAGCCTATACTATTCAACATGAATCTGGCTATAATATCCAAAAAAAGATTTTTCAAATCGGCCTGGTAGTTCCAGAGATTAGCACACAAACAAAAACCCTCTTCTGCTTTATTATATTAGTATAGATGTTGCATCGTGTTCGTGTAACTTCGTTTTTATTCTAACGGTTCGGAACACCGTACGAACAAGACATGCGTGAATACTAGTGTCGATATGCTCATCACTGATACTATCTCTGTCGGGCACGATGCCAGGTGAGACAGCGTGCTTTTTGGCCGCGCCCACCAGCGAGTTCGAGCCCGCGACTTGTGCCACCTTAAGCTTTGCCGCCATATTAAACCAAAACTAGAAGGAAAACAGAAACAAAAACACAAAGTCGTATACTATAAATTATTTCATAAGAAAATAATAGCAAACAAGCTTTGGCAATAATTAGGAACACTTCAAAAAATCAACTTAAAAAAAAAAAAACTAACTACACTGCACAATACTAAAAACGATTAAAATATTAAATACAAAAGTCAACTATCAAAATGGTGTCTATAAACCAACGCCGTTTTGACCCTTTATTATTTGATAGACTGATGAAGAGCTGTCGTATCACGGAGCCAACTATGTAAACAAGGCTGTAGTTTTTGAGTTATATGAAAGTGACAATATTAACCGGACGACCTTATTACCCTCACGTACTATATTTGATGGTAGGATTTTTTTCCTGACTAGGATACCTAATATCTATGGTCAAATAGTAGTGCTTGCTTTATTGTGTTCCTGTCGGAGGAGTATAGAGAGTCAATGTAATTACAGGCTGTGACATATTCCGTCTTAGTCTTCAGAGTAGCACCTAGCATGCAGAATAGCTTCAGAGACGTATCAGAAACCTTCTTTGTTTGAAAGAGGTTGCAGGTGTCCATACACAGCAGCCCGTTACCATAAGGTGGAGGGTTATAAATTCGTTTGTCAACTTAGTTTTTTAACGTGGTAGAGCCATGCTGCAGCTGTATTACTGGTATAGTTGTAGCACGAATGTGTCGACTCGACCGGGAAAGGACCACGCTCACAGAATACTAGCGTAAAATAGCTTAACGCTGCTGTGTTTCGTATGGTGAGTGTAGAGAACGAGAGACCCTTTTTACTGGAAACGAGGCATTATATCTTAGTTATCACGGGTGACAACGCATCTTCATTTTGATTCGTAATCGAGGATAGATGTAGATGTCTATGGGCCGCAGCAACCACTTACCATCAGGTGGACTGTGTGCTCGTGTCACCCTTATCTTATAAAAAAATAATCTTGGTTTTATTTCATTTAACAGTGTTTTAAATTATATTCTATTGAGGCCAGATGAAACACGACGATTTTTCCGGTGGGATACGACTTAGGGACCTTCAAGAAAAGAGCTTACTTCTTTCTAAAAGGCCGGCGACGCACCTGCAATTCCCCTGGTGTTGCGGTTGTTCATGGCCGGCGGTAGTCACTTGCCATCAGGTGAGTCGTATGCTCGTTTGCGCCCTCTACTATGAAAAAAACTCCCGTAAAATTCAATTTTATTATTGTTTGTGGAAAAGCAAGGCAAGAAAAAATCTAACTACATTTATTCGTTCCTTGCTTTTATTTTAATTTTTCATTTTATAAGGAACTGGTAGCAGTAGGGTTGCGTGTAATTATATCGTATGAAATGAGGTAAATAATATATTTGCCTTAGCATATTCAGCCCAACCATTTTTCGGCTGGTTACCGTCACAGCGGTGGTCCTGAGAGAGTCGTTGGCGCTTCATTAAATGCAAACAATCTGGCACGCGGCACAATTATAAATGCCCGGCGGCACAGCGGCTTGGGAACTGAGATATCGCCTTTTATTACTCGTATTTACTAATAAGTACCTAAAGCTTTATGTGAAATTTTATCTAATTGGTTTGCAGAACATAGTGACTTCAAATTTATCCTATAATTGCTACAGCTGTGGATTGTTTTAATGCTGACGAAGAGGAGGAAGGATGAAATATTGTAACTTTTCTAAACACAATGGTAAGACGAGCGTCATGTAAACAACAACTGTAACTTACTCCGAGTAATGGCTTACTGCCTCTGTTTAATATTTTGTATGTGTAAACTTTACTTGACGCTTCCATAGATGGCGTTGGGATCTAAATAGATCGCACTAGGGTTTCGTTGCTAAGAAAACCATGTATATGTTTATTTTTATTTTGGTTGTGTTGAGATTCCTTGTGAATAAAGTTACCGTAATTGAAGCAGTTGTGTGTTTCATTCTGTGTTCTCGCCTTCGGACCTTGGAAATCTGATCATGGTCCTTCGAATCGGATTGGCGTGAAGGTGTTTTTGGTAGTCATCGGTGGTGGTGATTATCACCCGCAACGTTAGTACTGGGCAGTGGATTGCTGTCCAGAGCATCCCTACAGCGAGGCGTCAGCGGTGACGTCATCGAAGCAGAGGATCCGGCTGGATGCCGGAGGAAGTGACGTTGCGTGGAGGAGCCAGGCAGAAGAGTTCGCGGAGCGGCCACAAGAGGGCGCCACAAGTGCAGCGTGAGACGTCGAGTGCTGATCAGTGTCGGTGAGAGTACAGTGAAGCAATTGTGAGTACATTTTCGACCTTATTAATAGGAAGAATTTAACTTCAACAATTCAAGAAAGTGCATTGAAATTTAAACCTTAAATTCACTAGATAATTAACTTAGTCGTTGGTAATATTAGTTTGAACTTGTATTTATTTTAAGTAAAAAGTGGTATAGACGGGGAATCCATGCCCGATTTTACTCAGAAATACAAGTTTAAAACACTTGTAAAATTTTAATCGTTACAAAAGGACTTAGAAAAATATCGGAGTGCTTCAAGTAAATTTAGATTTGTTTAAAGTTTTTTTTTTTGAAAGTGTTTAGTGGACAATAAGTTTATTTATATAGAAATTTGTGTATTTTATTTGTGACATAACCTACTTGTGTTTTTTTTTCTTAAAATGGAGTCCCTTATTGACATTCAGGAAGACATTAATGCTAAAATGCTCAAGTCAAAATCTAACTTTAAAAAATGTCCTAAAGAACGTCTAACTGTTTGTTATATAGAAACTAGGATTGAAAACTTAGAACAGCAATGGCAATTATTCTACAAAACACATGTAAAATTAATTAGCGAGGTAAAAAAGTCTGATTTATTTAATTCAAATTATCATAAGAATGGCTTATATGATGAGGTGGAAGAGTTTTATATACAGTTTAAAAGCGAGTTGAAAGAAATATTAAATAATGTTAAAATGTCTAGTGAAACGTGTAATGTTAGTCAAGGATCTAGCTGTAGTACAGAATTTAGAAACTTTAAGTTACCTGAGGTTAAGATACCCGTGTTCTCTGGAAATTATAGTGAGTGGCAGACGTTTAGGGATTTATATTTAGGGTTAATACATAATAATAAAACTCTAGATGGTGCACAGAAATTATATTACCTTAAAGGGTACTTAACTGGAGATGCAGAACAACTATTAAGAAACATTAATGTAACATCGGATAATTATACGGCTAGTTGGGAAAAATTAGAGTCAATGTACAACAATAAAAGATTTTTAGCAAAGGGAATTTTAAAACGTTTGTTTAATCAAAAGAGTTTAACTGTAGAATCAGCTACTGAAATAAAAAGATTACTTAGCACTACATCTGATTGCTTAGATTCAATAAAAAATTTAGGGATAGATGTAACTTCTTGGGACATCCTAATAATACATATTGTTAGTGCCAAGTTGGATAGGGACACCAGGAAAGCCTGGGAATTAAAGGTGGCTTCAGATTCCACGGATGATTTGCCTACTTTTACTCAATTTACTGCCTTTTTAACTAGCCGTTTTCGTGGCTTAGAAAGTATAGAAAATAAACCTCATGTTCAAAGGAGTTCGCAATCGTTTCATGTAGTAGAGAAAGGAAAAGCGGAGTTATCTTGCCCTTTTTGTTCTGCCGCTCATAAGGTAACTGCGTGTAAAGGTTTTGCTAAAGAACATAACGATACTCGACGTGATTTCGCACAGAAAAATGGGCTATGTTTCATTTGTTTGGGTAGTAACCACTCTGCCAGATTTTGTAGAAACACCGTCAGATGCCATTTATGTAAAAGACGCCACCATACTTTATTGCACCCTAGCGGTGGTTCTGGGTCTGTTGGTGAGGGCACGGGCGTTGTTCATAAGGAAACAGTGCCAGCTGCTACTAGGAATATTACCTCAATGGAGGAAACTCAAAAGACTGCTGTACAAGCGGAGGGATCTACTAAGCCAATAGTTTCATGCCTTTCGACAGGAAATTGTAAGGAAACGGTTTTAATACCTACGGCTTTAGTAAAGGCCAGGTCAAAGGATGGAACATATCGTTTAGTTCGCGCATTAGTAGATCAAGGGTCACAAGGATCTTTTATCACGGAATCAATGGCTCAATATTTAGGGTTAAAGAAAATTTTAACTAAACACCGGGTTACAGGTGTAGGCGGTAATAAAACAGTTATGTCTAATTCTTCCGTAGTTGTTGATATACGTTCTCGAGTGAATCCAGACTACAACGTTCAAGTTAATGCTTATGTTTTGAAGTCTATCACATCCCTTCTCCCAGTTGTAACAGCAACTCGGGTAGAATGGGTAAAATTGAATGAAGACGTTTTAGCAGACCCTGAGTATCACAGGCCTAATAAAATTGACGTCTTATTAGGTGCTGAGATATTCAGCCAAATTCTTCAAAATGGAATCCAAAGGAGTACTAGTGGATCGCTTGTAGCACAAGAAACAGAATTAGGATGGATTCTTTCGGGTGTTGTCGGTACAGAAGGTTCTTCCTTTATTAATTCATATCCTTGTATCACTGTCATGCATTCCAATGTTCAAGCTGATGACTTCTTACGTAAGTTCTGGGAGATAGAAGCGGAACCATCGGGAACTGAAAAAATACTTAGTAAAGAGGAAGAGGAATGTGAGAATATTTATACAAATACCACAAGGCGAGACAAAACTGGACGTTACATTGTAAGGCTGCCGTTCCGGGGTGGTAACCAAAGTTGTAAGGATGGTGAATCTAGGTTCATATCTGAAAAAAGGTTAAAGAGTTTAGAATTTAAACTTTCAAGGAATCATAAATTAAAGGCAGATTACACTGCGGTGATGCAGGAGTATATTGATCTTACCCATATGGTAAAGGTATCTCCAGAAGAAAAGAATAAAGGGTTGTACTTACCTCATCACGCAGTACTCCGGGAAGATAAGCAGACAACTAAGGTGCGCGTGGTATTTGACGCTTCCTGTAAAGGAATAAATGGGGTATCGTTAAACGATAACTTGATGGTTGGGCCGACATTGCAAGCAGAATTACGACATACGGTTATGCGTTGGAGAACACATCCAATTTGTATAGGTGCTGATATAATTAAAATGTATAGACAAGTTCTTGTCAATAGAGATGATACAATGTTTCAGAGGGTTCTTTGGAGGGATAGTCCTGAAAAGGAAATTGAAGAATTTGAATTAGTGACGGTTACATTTGGTACTTCATCAGCGCCATTTCTAGCAGTGCGTTCTTTACATCAGGTTGCTTATGATGAAGGGAAGGATCATCCATTAGCAACAAAAATTATTCTTAACGATTTCTACATGGATGATTTAATGACGGGGGCAGAAAGTGTAGACGAAGGATATAAAATTCATACAGAAATAAAAAATATTCTAGCTAAAGGGGGATTTCAATTGCAAAAATGGATAAGTAACAGCGAAGAATTACTAAGCAAGATAAGAGTAAGCAAAAGGGATAAGGCTGAAGAAGTAAAAATAAAAATAGATAATATTACTAAAATACTCGGACTTACCTGGGATCCTTGCGCTGACGTTTTCCAGTACTCTGTAGAACTGCCTCTCCCGACGGAACCTGTAAGTAAAAGGAAAATTATATCGGATATTTCTAGGCTTTTCGACCCGTTAGGGTGGTTGTCACCTACTATCATTTTAGCTAAAATTTTGATACAAAAGCTATGGTTAGCAGGTATAGGTTGGGATGAAGAAGCGCCCAGTATTTTATTAAAGGAATGGAATACTTACCGCAAAGACTTAGCTTCTTTAGTGAATGTTAAAATCCCACGTTGGGTTAACACTAAATCCAGCAATGTAAAGACGGAACTACATGGGTTTTCAGATGCCTCAAAAATGGCGTACGCTGCAGTGGTATACGTCAGAGTTATAGATGCAGAGGGCAACATTCAAGTGGCGTTGGTTACCTCCAAAACCAAAGTTTCTCCGATCAAACAGGTGTCAATACCTAGGTTAGAACTATGTGGAGCCGTTCTATTAGCTAAGTTGATGGTGGACGTTGCGAAAACTCTAGATATAAATGTATTAGATGTGCACGCTTGGACGGATTCCGAAGTTGTTCTCGCATGGCTTAATAGCCATCCTAGCCGTTGGAAAACGTTTGTGGCCAATCGCGTTGCAGAAATCTTAAATACATTGGATACCCATTATTGGTCATATGTGCCATCTAAACACAATCCCGCGGATTGTGCCTCTCGCGGCGTGGCTCCAGGAGAACTCTGCAATACTGCGATATGGTTCAATGGACCCGAGTTTTTAAGGCAATCAGTGATAGAATATAAAAAACCTAAACACTTGATTACTAAATTGGAGGAAGTAAAGGTCCATTCAGGTGTCCTTGACATTTCGTTTTGGGAGAGGTTTTCATCGCTTTCAAGGATGATCAGGGTAGTAGCTTACTGTAGAAGGTTCTTGCACTTAAGAATCAAATGTGCCAACAAGGAAAGAAATAAACAGTTGTCGACGAAGGAACTCGAGGAGGCAATGGAGGTATGCATTAGAAAGGGTCAAGAAGAAGAGTTACGAGAAGAAATACAACAACTTAAGAAGACGGGATCGTTAGGTAAAAAGGGAAGAAAGTACAAATCGCTAAATTTATTTTTAGACTCAAAGGGGATAATTAGAGTAGGAGGTAGATTAGAGATGTCTCAGTTGAGTTATGATTGCAAACATCCTATACTTGTACCTAAAGATTCCTTCCTCGCTAAGCTTCTCTTAAGCGAGGCTCATCTTAAAACGATGCATGGGGGGCCTCAAGCTATGATCGCTTACTTGAGATCTCGATATTGGGTTGTAGGGATTAAAACTTTAGTAAGGGCCTATTTTAGAAAATGCGTTACTTGTATAAGATATACAAATAAAGCCAGAAGCCAACTAATGGGACAGCTACCATCTGCTCGTGTTACACCAAATAAAGTTTTTCTGTACAGTGGCGTCGATTACGCTGGCCCGATAAACATCAGAGTGTCTAAAGGACGCGGTAATAAGTCGTACAAGGGGTATGTCGCACTCTTCGTCTGTCTATCTACGCGGGCGATTCATATCGAAGCAGTCAGTGACATGACTTCCAAGGGTTTCTTAGCCGCTTTTAAGAGATTCGTCGCAAGGCGTGGACATTGTGCAGAACTACATAGTGACAACGGCACAAATTTTGTTGGCGCTGCGCGAGAGCTGCAGGAATTATTTAATGAAGAAAAATCTAAATTGATTCCCGAACTGGTTGAGTGTTTGGCAAATAATGGCACAAAGTGGAACTTTATTCCTCCCCACGCTCCTAACTTTGGAGGTCTATGGGAGGCAGGAATAAAGTCTACCAAATACCATCTCAGAAGGGTTATAGGGAACTCTACATTAACGTTCGAGGAACTAACGACGGTGTTGGCACAGATTGAGGCGTGCCTCAACTCGAGACCGCTTTCTTGTGTTGACCAAAATGAGTTAACGGTATTAACTCCGGGTCATTTTCTGATTGGGGAACCACTCGTTCTTGTACCTGATTCAAATTACGAAAAGGCTAACATTTCTAGTCTCAGACGGTGGCAACTTACCCAAAGAATGGTACAGGACTATTGGCGGCGGTGGTCACAAGATTATTTAAATCAATTTTTACAACGACATAAGTGGGCTCACCAAAATCCAGAGCCGGCCATAGGTTGCATAGTTCTAGTAAAAGAGGATGATTTACCTCCTGGTAAGTGGTTACTTGGGAAGATTGAGTTAAAACATCCTGGCCCTGACGGAATCACTCGAGTCGTTACTGTTAAAACTAAAAATTCTCTCATAAAGAGACCTATTACCAAATTAGCTATTCTTCCTGTAGCATCATAAATTTAGTGCTTCTAAGGTATAATTTAATAATATGTATTGTTTAGGATGATGTTATAGGATGTACCTAGTTTGTAAGCATTACGAAATTGTTTTTTTTGTTGTTTTGTCATTTGTATACTTTGTATTATTATATTAAAATTTTGTATCAGCGCTCCCCATATCACTAGACATGATGTTGCATGGTGGGCGGTTTAGATTAAGAGAAGGACATTATTCAATATGTCCTTGGTGGGCGGTATGTTTAATATTTTGTATGTGTAAACTTTACTTGACGCTTCCATAGATGGCGTTGGGATCTAAATAGATCGCACTAGGGTTTCGTTGCTAAGAAAACCATGTATATGTTTATTTTTATTTTGGTTGTGTTGAGATTCCTTGTGAATAAAGTTACCGTAATTGAAGCAGTTGTGTGTTTCATTCTGTGTTCTCGCCTTCGGACCTTGGAAATCTGAACAGCCTCTCTTTGAAAGTTACGTGACATTAGGTATAGAAATGTTCATCATCATCATTTTTTTATAGAATAAGGGTGACAAACGAGCACACAGTCCACCTGATGGTAAGTGGTTGCTAGTGGTGTGGCCCATAGACATCTACATCTATCTTCGTTTGCGAATTAAAATGCAGATGCGTTGTCAGCCATGAGGACTAAGATAGAATGCCTCTTTTCCAGTTAAATGGGTCTTTGGTTCTCTACACTCACCATACGAAACATAGCAGCATTAAGCTGCTATTTTACATTGGTATTCTGTGAGAACGTGGTCCTTCCCCGGTCGGGCCGACTCATTCGTGCTCCAACTATACTATTAATATAGCTGCAGCATGGCGTGATTTTTTTTTATATGAGACCACGTGATTTTTTTTTATATGAGAGGGGGCAAACGAGCATACGGCTTACCTGATGGTAAGTGACTACCGTCGCCCACGAATAACTGCAACACCAGTGGAATTGCAGATGCGTTGTCGGTCTTTTAAAAAAGTGTAGGCTCTTTTCTTGAAAGTCCCTAAGTCGTGTCGGGCCGGAAAAATTGCTGATGGTGTTCGATTCCACAAGGAAGTTGTGCGAGGAAGAAAATTATTATGAGGTATCTATAAAGTTTTCTCATCTGGTTGGGCAGTATAAATATATAATTGTAAATAAACATGGTACACATACATAAATATCAATGAAATAAATACATAAAAAATACATAAATATATAAAAACCCAATCAGATGGCAGCCCTCGGCAGGGGAGAATCCATTTTGAGCGCGCGACATCACCTGATTTGAGTTCAGGTGACGAGTGATTCTCGCGCTCAAAATGGATGTTAGTGTCTTGTATATGGTAGGTAGACAAAATTCAATCTGGAAGACATTATTCTATAAAATATAATATTATGGAGAGTGTGCGCACAAATACATGATAGATAATATTTCTTTCTCTTCTTTCAACCATCGCACAACATGCACACATCGGCGGGCCTCCATATATTTATTGTTGATATTCCGCGCATTCCAACCAAACGGTTTTTTTGGTTTTTATAATGCGTACAGCAAGGAATTAGAATAATTTGCTGACACCTGTCTTTCCGTCTGCATGCATTCTGGGTGTTTTTAAGGCGAAAGAGAATAGGCTTTTGTAACGTTAAAACTAAGAATTTACCAACTTCAAGTTCATCGCTAGGGATTGCAGTCAAGACCTTACCGTTACCGTCCAGCTTATTAAGGGGCTACTCCATGCGAACGACCTTGAGCATTTTGCCGGCGGCGCGCCGCTCGCTTCAATATATTGCTTAATATGAAATATGTACGACGCCACCTATTGTAGGTAAGAACGTAGTATTATTTTTTCAACATCAATAAACTAATTTATGGAAATACACACAGCGTACAACGATAAATGTATTTTAATTTTTTTATTCGGTATATTAGTTGCATTATATTAGAATTAAAATGTATTTTCATATATTATCTAATTATGAAATTTTATAATTAATTATATATTAAAAATGAAGCATTGAAAATTGTGAGTTTAAAAGATACTTATTCACTATCACTATAGGTAAATAAATAGATAGCTCGCCTTTTGTACAAATATTTGGTGCAATAAAGAATAAATAAATAAATAGAATGTTTCGTAGATGTGTTTTTGATTATTGTTAATTTTTACGTGTCACGTATTGAAAAGTACATACCTACCTACAAATTTTTGAACTGAGCACCTTGTAACTTAGCCTGCTTATTACTTATGCTGGCAGACATTATCCTCGCCCCAATGATTAATGAGGATGAAAATCAATTTTATTTCTACATACGTAATTATATTTATTTATACATAAGGGTAACTTTAATAAAGGTAATACAAAAATCAACAAGAAGTATAAGGGTTCAATCTTTCAATTTCAATTGTAAAAAAACGTTACCCCCCCACTAGGATTTTCTCCTGTGTCGTGGAGACAGTTTACAAACATAAATTGCACAAGGACAAACATCCAGAACCGAAACAATTATTTGTAGGCCATACAAATACTTCGACGACTTCCAGCCTCCCGAACAAGCCGGTTTCCGAAAAGGCTTTAGCACCATAGACCACATACATACCCTTCGGCAAATTGTACAGAAGTCCGAGGAGTACAATTTGCCACTATGTCTGGCGTATGTGGACTATGAGAAAGCCTTTGATTCCGTCGAAATTTGGGCGGTGCTGCAGTCCCTTCAGCGATGCCAAGTTGACTGTCGGTATATCGAAGTGTTGAAGTGCTTGTACAGTAGGGCTACGATGGCTATCCGAGTACAGAACCAGAGTACGAAACCTATCCAATTGCAGAGAGGTGTAAGACAGGGTGACGTCATATCCCCGAAACTCTTCACCGCTGCATTGGAAGATGTTTTCAAGCTTCTGGACTGGAAAGGATACGGTATCAACATTAATGGCGAGTACATCACTCACCTTCGATTTGCCGACGATATAGTCCTTATGGCAGAATCGCTGGAGGACCTAAGCACTATGCTCAATGACCTCAATAGTGTTTCCCAACGGATAGGTCTTAAGATGAACATGGACAAAACAAAGATCATGTTTAATGTCCATGTCACACCTATGCCGGTAGTTGTTGGGAGCACTAAGCTCGAAGTTGTTGACGAGTATGTTTACCTGGGACAAATAGTCCGACTAGGTAAGTCCAACTTCGACCGAGAGGTCAATCGACGGATTCAACTCGGTTGGGCAGCGTTCGGGAAATTACGGCACATCTTCTCGTCAGGTATACCTCAAAACTTGAAAACGAGACTGTACACCCAGTGCGTGTTGCCAGTGATGACATACGGAACTGAGACGTGGTCCTTCACTGCTGGCCGGATGAGGAAGCTCAAGGTCGCTCAGCGAGCTATGGAGAGGGCTATGCTCGGAGTTTCTCTGCGTGATAAACTCAGAAATGAGGATATCCGCAGTAGAACCAGAGTGACCGACATAGCCCAACGGATTAGTAAGCTGAAGTGGCAATGGGCCGGCCATATAGCTCGAAGAACCGACAACCGATGGGGAAGAAAGGTTCTCGAGTGGCAGCCTCGTACCGGCAGGCGAAGTGTAGGGCGTCCCCCCACTAGATGGAGTGACGACCTGGTAAGATTTGCAGGAAGTCGATGGATGCAAGTGGCTCGGGACCGTGCTTTGTGGCATTCTTTGGGGGAGGCCTATGTTCAGCAGTGGACTTTTGAAGGGCTGTAATGATGATGACAAATACTTGTTCCGTGCGAGATTCGAACCCGCGGCCCCCAGCGCAACAACTGATTGCTAAGCCACTGCGCCACGGAGCCGTCGCCGGGTTATAACTAAAGTGACCATACGTCCCGTTTTGAACGGGACTGTCCCTTTTCTCGGTCACCTGTCCCATTGTCCCCAAACAAAGCTCCGGGACACAAAATTGTCCCGTAACTCGTTGGATGGAAGTATTCAAAGTCAACAATCTTCAACATAATTTTTTTTAATCGAATATATTTTATGTCTACCTGGTACGAATGCTCCGGTAGAAAGAGTATTTTTTTATTTTGAATAAATTGTGGACGTCTGAAAGAAACACTTACGGTTCCAGAGTTCTAAAGGCGATGTTGTTAACAAAGATAACAATAAAAAAACTTGAGCGGAATTTTATTCTTATTTAAAATCATCACCAACTTTATTAAAGCAAATTTAATCCACTGACAAATGTAATTAATAATTAAAAAAAATATGTTGCATTTAATAATTACCGTCTATACCGAATATAATTTTATAGTGAACACTAATTGTATAAAGTTATAGTTTTTAGAGTATAAATAAACCCATGTCCTGTTTTGAATTAAAAAATAAATGGTCAGTTTAGTCTTTTTAGTTAAATTTAGTTTTAAAAATTTTTGGTTAATAGTAAAAAGTAGGTATATTAGTACCTACTTAGATACTTTTTACCGAATTATAAGTATAGAACACCTTATGTACTCCATTTATTTTTGAAAAAGAAGAAAAAACAAGCAATAAATAATAAACTATATTTTAGCAAAAAACTATAACTTAGTAATACTAATTATAACTTTATAACTTAGAACATAAATGAAAAACTCATAATTGACTTTTTGGCCCGACCCAGGATTCGAACCCGGGACCTCATGATCAGCAGTCGCACTACTACAACCACTAGACCAACGAGGCAGTACTATACCTAATAAGATATTGTGGTTGTGTGATAATATTGAATTAGCCTTTTATAGTGTAAATTATAATATTTGTCGAAATTTTAATTATGGATTCCAACCTTACATGCTAATGGTGCTTCATTTTTTTATTTGCATTTACTTCAAAGAAAATACACGCAAAAAGCTTCATCGCGCAGTAAAAAACACAACAAATATATGTATAACTAATACGAAAAATTATACCCAAAACAAACAAATAATACGACCTATAAATAACCTAAATAAGTAATAATATTATCGACTGATAAGATGACGTGAGCGTGTGCGCCAAAGAGTATAATAACTGTCCTATACAGGAAAAGAGAGCCCACTCATGCGTAATCTGTCAACCAAGGAGTACTAGCGCCGTCTGGTGTCGTTTCGCCACAATATTGTGAGAATGTGTGCGTGCGTATAACACATACACCTCTACATATACACCTCTGTTCATGGTCATTCATTACGCTTTATGTACTAGGATTAATTATCAACAACCAACTGTGAATTAAACATTTGAAACATTTTTTAAAGACAACTGCATAGTAACTAAATGCTTCAAATGTTTAATTTAACAGTCGGTTGTTAATAATTAATCCTAATACATAAAGTGTGATTCATAATTTGTTAATAGGAATTAACTATGATATTTTTTAACATGAATGAAATTAAACACAAATAATTGGTACATTATTCTATATTTTCTGAACTTAATGAAAATAAAGGAGATATATAAAGATTTAACATAGTTTTGACAATACAACACATAAAACTAATATTTTATTCTAATGTATATATCATTAATACATCAATAACACAGATAGAGAAATTTTATTATTTTTATATACGAATCATAACAAACTTTAACATTACAAAATGTTAAGCTAATACCATAACGGTAAACTAAAACAGCTATGAATCAATCCAAAGCTGTAACCACGCTTGGCAAGTGGGTTGGCAACTACAGTTATAAGGAAGATCAGTCCACCTGCTGATGTGTTTCTCTCTGTCGCCTCTTACGATGACACCCACGGAATGATAATATGGGGTTGCGGATATTCGGAGACCGTCACTACACGGTAATCTAATATTTTTTTACAATAAATGATTCGTAAACACAGCTTTATTATAACAAAATATTAAACAAATGCCTTTAACAATAAATTATCACAAACAAAATATGAAAATAACATTTTTTTTTTAAATAAATAATTCATAAACACAGCTTTGATATAACAAAATATTAAACTGAAAAAATATTAAATGCCTTGGCATATGGTCTGAGACAACTGGTTACTTCGCCGCCTACGCGGATTCCAGATGTGGAGCATCATACACCTTCCCTGTTGGACCTTCTGCTGACCTCTCATCCGGACGGATATTAGGTTTCCGTCGATGCCCTTCTCGGCTCTTCGGACCGATGATTGGCGGTCCATCACTGTGCGATTTAGAAGATGGACCTTCAAGAAAACAGCCTACTCCTTTTTAAAAAGCCGGCAACGCATCTGCAATTCCCCTGGTGTTGCAGTTGGTCATGGGTGGCGGTAGTCACTTACCATCAGGTGAACCGTATGCTCGTATGCCCCTCTTCTATAAAAAAAAAAAACAACTAATGTCTCTAACAATAAATTTTCACAAGACAAAATATGTAAATAACATTTTTTACAATAAATGATTCATAAACACAACTTTGATAGTACAAAATAAGAAATATTTTTATAATAACCCTGCCCCCTCTATTGTATAGGTATATACGAGGGTGGATTGAAAAGTACTCGGCCTAACACAGATCCATTCAATTCTAAAAATCAAATCTATCCACATTATTTAGTTCAGTTCAGACTAGTTCATTGTGTGAAGTTCGAAACGTGTGCGATAATTAGTTGTGATTTTATAAATTTATTAACAAAGTAATCGGGCATAATTTCCGCGAATGGAGCAAATCGAGCAGCGTGCCGTCATTAAGTACCTCCATAAGAAGGGGCTATCATCAAAAGCCATCCATGATGACATGGTCAGTACATTAGGCGATTGTGCTCTGTCATATTCATCCGTCAAAAAATGGATAGCAGAATTTAAGCGTGGTAGAGAGAGTGTGAAAGATGAACCCCGCTCTGGAAGGCCTTCGACGTCAACTACTGACGAAAATATTAAAAAAGTACTTGATTTAATAATGGGAGACCGCAGATTAAAAATTAGAGAGATAGCCGAGATTATAGGCATCTCTTATGAACGAACTCAAAACATCTTTGTCAACGAGTTGGGTTTCCACAAGGTGTCTGCGAGGTGGGTTCCGCGACTGCTTTCAGTTGAACAAAAAAGGACGCGATTGACTATTTCACGCGACTGTTTGGAGTTATTTGAAGCCGATGCAGATGATTTTTTGAATCGTTTTTTTACTATGGACGAAACATGGGTTCATTACTGTACACCGGAAACAAAACAACAATCAAAACAGTGGAGAAGACCTGGTTCACCACCCCCTAGCCCCGAGGCTAAGTCGATTTTGTCGGCAAATAAGGTGATGGCTTCAGTATTCTGGGACTCGAAAGGTGAGATTATGATTGATTATCTTGAAAGGGGTCAGAATATAAACTCTGATTACTACTGCACCTTACTACGTCGTTTACGAGAGGAAATAAAAGAAAAACGTCGAGGAATACTCAGAAGAAAAGTCCTGTTTCATCAAGATAACGCCCGTGTTCACACGTCAGTACAATCAATGGCTGAAATTCACAACTGTGGCTTTGAACTGTTACCGCATCCGCCGTATTCACCTGATCTGGCACCATCAGACTTCTTTCTGTTCCCTAACCTAAAAAAGCACTTGGGAGGTCAAAGATTTTCGACAAACGACGAGGTCAAAGCAGCTGTAGACGCATATTTTGACTCTAAGGAAGAATCATTTTTTTTCAACAGTCTAAATGCTTGGAAGGGGAGGTGGCAAAAGTGTATTGAACTTGATGGTGATTATGTAGAAAAATAAAAATATAACTGATTTAGTATTTGTTTATTTTCTTGGTTAGGCCGAGTACTTTTCAATCCACCCTCGTAAAATGGCCGTCTATAAAATATAACTATATTAAAATGAATAATATACGTGATCAGATAATCAATATATTGATCTTTCTAAAGGTCTAGATATAGGCTGTTATTCATTATTAATTAATACCTTCCCGTTTGGAAAAGGCTTACAATATTTATATTAAAATACCAGATACAAGGACTTCGCTCACTCATATTTTTAAAAAATGTGGGGGAGGCACACGGCTTCACAGACGCCAACGCCGTGTGCGGTGAGCGCCAACCAACCAACGCGTTCCACCCGAAAAGGAACTAGAAGTTGGGACTAGACAGTAGTCCACAGCAAAATAACTGGCGAAAAATAAAAAGAGGGCTTGGTCCCTTGTTATTCATAACAGCTTTGACAATAGAAAATATGAAATAATATTTGTATAATTAAATAAGTGATTCATCACAACACAGCTTCGACAATCGCCTCATAGAAGAGATATTTACCATAGTTGCAACGCTTGGCAAGCGAGTTGCCAACCGCAGCTTTTAAATTTAGTCGTTATTAGGAAGGAACTGCTGTCCATCTTCTGATTTGTTTCCCTCTTTCGCCTCTTTAGACACCCACGGGATGATATGGACTGGTAGATATTCTTACTGCGCCACACACAAACTAACATTTTTACAATAAACAATTCATATAACACAGCATTCACAATACAAAATATGAAACTAATATTTTAACAATAAATGATTCTTAACAGCTTAGACAATACAAATTATGAAACCAATATATCTATAATAAGTTATTCTTAACAGCTTTCACAATACAAACTATTAAAATATTTTTTATGAGATACGATTCTTAACAGCTATAACAAAACAAAGTACAAAATTAATATTTATTACAATAAATGATTCTAAGCAACTATAACAAAACCTTCGCTGCGAATGTCATCCTTTTGGTGATCTTCTCAAATGCTACTTGATTACTCATTTATTCTACATTTGATAGACGAGTCCTAAAATCTTTTATAGTTTTTCTAGACTTCTTTAATTTAAATTTTAAGTCTTCGCGCATGCTTTTGTAACAACTTCTAATTCTTAGGGTAGTATCCGATTTCGTCTGTTTATCTGAAAATGTTTAATTTATACATTAGCTTTTTCAAATTGGAATTTACAATGTAGAAATTTGCAATAAATGTTGTAAAATTATATATTTTAGTATAGGATATTCATATACTAGACTATATTTGCTTCCTTACCAAGCAACTTGTTAGAACATATTGTTTCATACTAAAATATAAGGAATTAAATATTTGATAGCTTTTTTTTTAAATATTACCTCCACACTAGGATTTTCTCCTGTATCGTGGGGTCATTTTAGATACATAATTTTCACAAGGACAAACATCCAGACCCGGGACAATTATTTGTAGGCCATACAAATACTTGTTCCGTGCGAGATTCGAACCCACGGCCCTTAGCGTTGTGACTTATTGCTAAGCCACTTCGCCACGGAGCCGCCAAAAACCTTATACAAAAAAATTATTTGTAATTATAAAATAAAAAAAAATTAATGTATGTACACAAGAACAAACATAGTTTTATGTAAAAATTGTGATGTACATTCTGTAAATACTAGAAACAAGCACAAGTTAGTTATACAAGTTACTAGAGTCCAAAGAGCCAGTAATTCCATCATGGATTCATGGGGCAATGTATACACTTAGGCCCCAGAAAATATGCAGGCCTTATCTATCAAAATTTTAAAATTTTTATTAAGCATAAATTGTTTAATATATAATATAAAGATTTATTATGCTACTAAAGTGTACATGATTGATAAATAACCCCTGGCAATGGGGTGATCACTACCATGAATAAAATAGAATAGAATGGAATAATTTTTATTCAATATTGATTATTACATAATACTTATTGAAAGTCATTTTTTATTTACCACTGGTTCGTTGCATGCTGTTTCTGTTTTCATACTAATTGTATACAATACTTCAAAAAAGAAAAGGCCCACAGGCCTTCTTGCTGGTTCCTCCAGGACAAAGGCTGTTTTGGAACCAGTAGTAGTAATAGTAAAAATTTACTTTCAATAAGAATTACATGTAATGTATATGTTAAAAATGATTCTATGGCATTCTATTCTTATATACTATAACTTTATTAACATTTGTCTGTGATGTTAAAGGCTGGTCATGTGGATGCAGACTGGGCAGTAAGTCAGGAAAGGGTGTTTTGATAAAATGGTAATACACTTAAATAGCTATGTAAAACAGTAGTTAGTACAATACTGCTCTTTCACTAAGGTTTTAATTTTTTTTAATTACTTCATTGCATAGTAAAAGATGTTATTGCTTTTAAAAGTAGCATTTTTATATTTTTGTTAGAGCATGATGAGCAGTATGCATTAAATAGTGGAGAAAGGAACAAAAATGTAGTTAACTTACATGTTTTATTTGTAAAACTTTAGCAGTGAGGTCAAAAATCACATATTTGTTCTAATTATTTGCCATAACAATTCTTAAAAATAGAAAACTTCTCTAAAAATATACATCTTAGCAAAACTTAAAGACTTAATTATAGAGACCAAAAATTATAATGTTTATAATTATAGTGCTATTTGGCACAAAATTATTCTCATTAACTTACAAACAACATGAAAAAGCTTAAAATTGTTTCAAAAAGACTTCTCCAAAAAGCACCTTAATGAAAAACAATACTTAGATATAATTAAGAAACACTGATAAGCCAAATTTTAGAATCAGTGTTACCTGGGAGATTATACCAACTTATGCTGTTTCAAAAATTAGCCTAAATTTTATCACATTCACCGATCATATCTATTACCATTTAATTGCAGTGTTTAATTTTCTGTGCCTTATTCCACGTTTGCTAAATTTTCAACATTATTATTAACACACAACCCAAAAAAGTTATCTTTTTCATTTCGTTAGTAATGCCTCTTTCAGAAAGTCTAGTACACGGTTAAGGTATTTCTTTTCATTTGTGGATTTTCACTGGTAAAAAAGTTTACTGGAAGTATTCTCTTTGTGGCAAATTTTATACAGAAGCACAGAATACATAATAGTATAGGGCACAGAAAATTCACTCCGTAAAATCATTTAAATAAATAGTGACTCTTGCTATGCATGGGAAAGCACCAGCATCCAAATAAAAAAGAATCATCTGTGCCGGACGGGCGAAACTCTCCGGAGTAAATGTTGTCGGAGATACCCCGCGAGTCGCTCACGTCCTACACCTGTAGGTTCCAGACTCCTCCAACTGCCGTCTTTTACTGCCGTTTCTTTGGTTGCTGCGGATAAACTGTGGACTGAGGTTCAAAATTAAAATGCACGATTTGTAAATTAAAATAGCAAGGGGGTGGCCAGCGGATCGACTAATTAATTTGTCGCGAGATTTTACACTGTTATTTATTTATCACTATTTTTCAACTATGATTGTTCACTATATATTTTAAAACACAGATTTAATTAAACACACAGTAATATTAAAATTTCTATTGGTTTTCTAAAATTTCTATTCGTATTTTTAAAAATATCTGTTGGTAATATTAAATTTCTATTGGCAGTAACAAGTTTCTATTGGTATTCTCTACAATTTCTATTGGTAATTTTAAATATCTATTGAAAGTAACAAATTTCTATTGGTAGTATCCAAAATTTCTATTGGTAGCAGCTGGTTTTCTAACACTACTGACTAGCAGCTATTAATCAACTAAAATTAGTTGAATTTAAACACTTTTGTAACTGCGAATATCAGTTACCACTTTTTCCGTCTAGCTAACACTTTTCACGAAATGTAACGGCGAAATTTCCGTTACCACTTTTTTCAGCTAGCCAACACTTTTTCACTATATGTAACTGCGAATATCAGTTACCACTATTTTTGGCTAGCTGACACTATTTTTCTATGTGCAACTGAGAATTTTCAGTTGCCACTTTTTTCGACTATGTGTAACTGCGATTTTTCAGTTACGACCTTTTTCGGCTAGCTAAACTTTTCTATTTCACTTTAACTTTTCACTGTGTTCTGCTACTAGTCACTTCAGCTACTACCGGATACTGCTGCTTGTTACTGGTAGTTCTTCCTACTACAATGTTACTATGATTTGCCCCCATAAGGTAGACTTCGGCTATACTCTATAGAGAGCCGCTTGCCAATTCCCATTTGCCTCTTTATTTTCAATCATTTTTCTTTATGCAAATGGCACAAATTGCAACTTTTCTATATAATACAAATCTTAACTCTAACATGCTATACATCATTAAATAGACATTTTTGTTCTACATTAGTATGCGATAAAGGATAATTAATATATTTACATTTAACAAAGTTATTCATTGAAATGTCCTAAACTTTTACACTAATTGGTCATATTAATTCTTTAATTATCCTATAACTTTTAAATCGTGCTTAATTATACAAAATATTTCTTTATTATAACGATCTATACATCATATGCTAACTAAATACCATATTTACAACTCTTTTCAGACATAAAATTATTCTCATTAATTTTTGCTTAAAACTATTACGCAGTTAATTTAAATTTCCAGAAAGTTCTATAGCGCGGCGCGCTGTGATTGGTCGATATTTTCTTAAACAAAATAAAGTTGTTTATATTAACTATTGTCAAATCGACCTTCTATACAAACATATTGAGAGTTGTAAATACATGGTAAAACTATATTTAATACATTATTTAGTCAATTTTTCCGTATTTTCATTTTTTAAACAAATAAATATTCCTTAATCACTTTCTCGTTTAAAGTCATTTTTGCCGTTGTGAACAGTCATTTTGGCCGTCTCGAACATTTCTCCCGCCGTGCAGCGTCGCGAAGACCCGTCGCAGCGGCGCTGCATAATTTCGGTGAGAGACGTTGCCTCTACTTCGGCAGCGGCACGAGTTTTCTGGTTGGCCTCTTGATTAGTCCATTCGCTGTGCGTACCTCCACAGTGCGGATCTGTCCGTCCGCCCCGGGGTATATGTTTTCAATCCTTCCTCGTGGCCAGGTGTTACGAGGTAACTGGCTGTCAGCTATGAGGACTGGATCGCCCACCTGGAGATCGGGGCCTTGACCGTGGGCCTCCCGCCGGTTTTGAAGTTCCGGCAGATATTCTTTGACCCAACGCTGCCAGAACATGTCAGCGAGTATCTGGGAGCGTCGCCAGTGTTTTTTGCTGTTCGCATCTTTTTCACTAAAAACTCCAGGTGATGGCAGTCTCGCAGATCCTCCCAATAGGAAGTGATTTGGAGTGATGGACTCGTTGTCTTTGCTGTCTACTGAGATGTGAGTCAATGGTCTGCTGTTTACTGTATATTCCACCTCGCAGAGCAGCGTGGTCAAGACATCTTCGTGCGGATGTCTCTCATGAAGGACGGTGTATAGTGCCGTCTTCACGCATCGAACAAGCCGTTCCCACACCCCTCCCATGAAAGGCGCGGAGGGGGTTATAAATCGCCAGACTATGCCTCGTCGGCTGGCTTCTTCTCGGAAGGCCTCTCGAAGCTCCTTGTCGGCACCGTGCATATTGGTGCCGTTGTCCGAGTAAATCTCGGTGGGACATCCTCGGCGCGCTGCGAATCTTCTTAATGCCAGTATGGCAGAGTCTGCGCTGAGATCTTTCACAATTTCCAAATGTACAGCTCGTGATGTAAGGCAGGTGAAGAGCGCCACGTATCTCTTCTGATGCTGACGTCCCACTGTTACGGAGAGTGGCCCAAAATAATCCAGGCCGGTGAACGTGAACGGTCTCTGGTGATGTGCGAGACGCGTGCTGGGATGATCACCGGTGGCTGGCATGGATGGTTGTGCCTTTCTTATGCGGCACTGAACGCATTGGCTTACTATTCTTTTAGTAGTGGGTCTTAGTCTGATTACCCAGTAATGCTGTCGAACCTCGTTGATGGTTGGTTCGGTCCCGCAATGATGCAGGCTACGATGCGTCCAATCAATATACAATTGGGTGATGTGATGATCACCATCCAATATAGCGGGCCCTTTCATATCTTCAGAGACTCCTTTTACAGCGGCTATTCGACTTCGTAGCGCAATGATCCCGTCTTTCAATTGTATCTGTAGTGGTCGTAGGCGGCTATCATGGGCGACCCTCTTATCGTTACGGAGATCGGCTATCTCTTGTGTGAAGGAGTCTTCCTGGATGACATGTACCAGGAGCTTTTCGGCCTTTCTTATATATTCGGCCTCCAGTGTGATGTATTTGTTTACATCTTTGCTTTTCATCTGACTGGGAGGCTGCGCGAGACGTCGCGGATTGCACTTCGATCTCCTCCAGTCGGGGTCTTTCTCTCTATTTTTTTTTGTCCTTTTATAAAAGGTCCTGTCGGTTGTTTTGCGGCAGAGTGTTATGAATTGAAGCACTCTGGCCGTAGCTCGCACTAAGCGTTCCCATTTCGAAAATTTCGTCGGATCGGGAATGGCCTCTTTATATAGCGGAGCTCTATATCTTTCTGTGATGGTGAGAGATCTTTCTTCACCAGTAGGTTCGGATGACGTGGGTCGTTCTGTTGGCCATGCTGACGGTTCTTTGTATAGAAATGATGGGCCACTGTACCACTCGTGGTTAGAGTCGAAATTGGGTGGTACGTCCCTCGTAGCGGTGTCAGCTATATTCAATTTTGTGGGTACCCAGCGCCAGTCGTCCACTTTACTATTGTCCTCTATTGCTGCTATTCGATGTGCTACAAAAGGTTTGTAGCTCCTGGAACCTTTCTTTATCCAGGTGAGGACAGTTTTGCTGTCAGTCCAATAAGTGACAGCTTCGGGCTTTACGTGATGCTCCTGGATGACAGCCGCAGCTACGCGACTTCCCATCACGGCGGCTTGTAACTCAAGGCGAGGTATGGATGTTACCTTGAGCGGAGCTACCTTCGCTTTGGCCATGACGAGGCTCACGTACACTTGCCCATCGGGTGTCGTTGCTCTCCAGTAAACTGCCGTTGCGTAGGCGCTTTCACTGGCATCTGAAAATACGTGCACTTGGAGGGAGCGTGCGTCGCTGTATCCCGGGTAGCATCTTGGTATGCTTACTGTTTTGAGACGTTCCAGGTGTTGGATCCATGTGGACCAATGGTTACTCAGGTCCTCGTCCAACTCCTGGTCCCAGTCTGTTCCTCGTCTCCACGCTTCCTGCAGTATTTGCTTGGCGCGTATCGTAACTGGGGAGGCGAGGCCGAGAGGGTCATACAGCGACATCACTATTTTCAACGCTTCCCTCTTTGTTGGTTTTTTCTGCAGCAAATTGTCCGGAAGTCGAGCGAGCTTTAGGTTGAATCTCAGCTGATCGGTACTTGGTTTCCAAATTAAACCGAGTATTTTTTCCTCGGTTCCCTTGTCGCCCAGTTTGACTGACTCGGTTGTTTCGTTGTCAGGTTCTAATTCTTTTACGATTTCTGGCGCATTGGAAACCCATTTTCTCAATGTGAAGTGCGCGTTTTTATGTATATCGCGTACTTCCTTCGATATCCGCATTGCATCTTCCAGGGACTGGAAACTATCCAGATAATCATCCATGTAGTGGTTTTGGATGATAGCTTCTACGGCTTCTGGATATTTTTTTATATACCTTTTGGCGTTCCAGTTTTTTGCGAATATCGCTGTGCAGGGTGAACTAGCTGCACCGAATATGATCGACGTCATTCTGTATTGTTGTGGAGCCTCATTGCGTCGATCTCCTCTCCAGAGATATCTCAAGGCATCTCTGTCTTCGGGTCTCACTTTGATTTGCATGAACATTTCCGCTATGTCCGCGGAGACAGCAACATTGTGTCGGCGAAAGCGCATCATGACTCCTGGTAATGACTGTAGTAAGTCTGGACCCGTGAGCAGGAAATCATTCAATGCCATTCCTTTTGTTTTGGCTGCGGCATCGTGTACTATACGAAACTTTTCTGGTTTCATCGGATTATGGACATCGAAATGAGGTAGATACCATGTCTTTCCTGGTGTACTATTCTTTGGCGCTATTTCGGCGTATCCCTTTTGTATCAGGGAATTCATTTCTTCGTTGTACTTCTGCTTTAGCTCTTCGTTTCGATCTAGTTTTTTCTCGATAGAAACGAGCCTGTTTATCGCCGTTTCATAATTTCCAGGCATTTCGATGTTTTTCTTTTTCCATAGAAGCGCTGTTTCTATGTGCCCGTCTTCCAACTGACGGGTGCTGCTATTTAGTATTTCTTCGGCTTGCTTCTCTGGATCGGAATCTGGTTTTCTCGGATTTATCATTAAAGATTCCAGCGCGAAGTATTCGCGGAGTTGGTCGTTTATATTCTCCTCGCTCGTGTACAGCTCGTTGGCCGTGTGGACGCGCTGATGCGGGGCTTTAGTGTGCGCCCCGTGTAGCACCCATCCCAGTTCTGTGAGCGAGGCTATTGGCTGGTGCGGTGGACCTCTGCGTACTTGTGTGGCTATTAAGAGTCTCCAGTTGTCTTGTCCTATCAGGATCCTAGGGTTGCCTGAATCATATGTCAATTGATCCTTTAAGCTTTTCAAATGCTTACAATTTTCTATGTCTGTTGTACGCACAGTCTGCGGCCCCAAGTTTAGGCTGGCGACCGTGCGTGCTCTGAATGGCACCCTTTTTCTATGGAGACTTTTTAGTGACACTTTGACTCTTTGGGAGTCCGGCGAATCGAGGGTAGTGTTCCCGATAGCTGTGATCTTGAATGGGTCCAACCGCCCTTTAGCTCCAATTTGATCGGCAATCTCTTGATCCATTAACGAGACTGTCGACCCATCATCCAGCAGAGCGTGTGTGTTTATTGCTCCCGCCGGTCCAATTACTCGAACTGGAATTATCTTCAAGTAAGCTTGATGCTTTGATACAGCGAATGAGTTTGCCACTGTCTCTTGAGGTTCTTTTAGTGGGCCCTCTGTCTTTTCCTTTCTATTATTATGCAGGAGTCGATTGTGTGTCGCGTTGCATCCTTTTATTCCACACTTCGTGGTTTTGCATCTGTGTGTCTGACTTCTATAACGCAGACACCGGAAACATAAATTCCTTTGCTTGGCGAGTTGCCATCTTTTATCAATATCTGCCTCTTTAAACTTGTTGCAGTCGGATCCGTAATAACCCTCTTTTTCGCACACACTGCATTTCGGAGACGGCTTAGTGGTAGCCGTGTGCGTCCTATGCACTGGACGATTATTTTGCGCTCCGCTTATGATCTCAGGAGGCGCAAATGCACTACAGTAGCGAGCCTGTTCGGTGATAAATTCACTGAAGGAACCGAGGTCTGGTCTTGAGTCATACTTTTCTGTATAAATTCTATACCACTGCGCGCGTATCGAGTTTGGCAGTTTGTCTGTGAGGTGTCGTAGCAGCTCTGCGTTAACGAGGTAATGGTCTCGCTTGAGTGCTCGAAGTGTGACGACGCTTCCCCTCACTTTGCTCGCGAATGTACAAATATCTCTGGGTGCCTCTGTACAGCGTGGCAATCCCCGTAATTTATCGGTTTCTGCTTGCGCGATTGAATCTGGACGCCCAAATTGTAGCTCCAGTTCTCGCATAATCTCATCTGGTTTAGCATGCCCGATGAGTTCCGAACTAACTGTTTCCAAGGCTCTTCCTTGTAGACTTCTTCGTAGTCTAGCAGTATTTTCTATGTCATTGAAGTAGCCTCGGGTTGTTTCATAAATGGCACGGAACGAAAGCCATTCAGTATGTGCTCCGCTAAAGCTCGGCAGTGTCATTATCGCTTTTGATGCTGCGAAAGTATTTGACGATGCACTCTCTGGTTTTGGTTTATCAGCGAGTGCGGCTATAGCGGACGTGAGCTCCGATATGAATGGTCGGAGCACCCTGTCTTCATTGCTGACAGGTGCCTGGTTAGGTCTTTTTATTATGGGATTCTTGGTTGCTTCTTCCGGTTGGGGATCCTGGTAGGCGGGCTCTGATACAGCAGGTAGGAGCCCCCTGTCTTCATCAACCTTGGAGTCCTGGCAAGCCTTCTGAGGTACGGGACTCTTCGGTATATTTTCAGCATTGGGATCCTGGTAGGTGAGCTCTGATACAGCAGGTAGGAGCTCCCTTTCTTCATCAACCTTCGAATCCTTGTTTGTGAGCTTCATCGGCGGCTCACTGAGGTCGACAACCTCCGGGGGTGGCTTTGTGATGTTTTTATTAAGTGGGGCCTCCCCACCGGTGGTTGCGCCTTGCGTTGGCTTTTGTTTGGCTACAGAATTTTCGAGCCAAGATCGGACATACTCACTTTTGGAGTGACCATCCTCATCATAGTCGTCCGATTCATCATCTTCTTCAGCCATTTGTAATGAGATCTGTGCGAGTTCCAATTTTATTCTCAGCACTTCCTCACGAGCCTTCAAAACCTTTTTACTGGGCCGAGTGGTCTTCTTTGACCTTGTACTTTTATCGGTGTGGCCCCTTGGTGGCTCTTCGGCGCGGGAATATACCCGGGCTGTTGGCGGTGATGCACAGCGAATGTCATCGTTGCCTTCTATTTGTTTCCTCTGCTTCGGTGTACCAGCTTTAACAACGGCTGGCACTGGCAGGTGTACCCCCCCATCGCAGGGGCAAGCTATCTGTTCTCTCTGCTTCGGTGTACCGGCTTTAACAACGGCTGGCACAGGCAGGAGTACCCCCCCATCGCGGGGGCAAGCTGGCGCCTCAGCGCCTTCTGTTGTGGATGGTGAGCGTGGTGGCATCTGGTGGCGGACGGTGTCGGTATTGTCCGACGGTCCATCATCCAGACCGACAGTCCACGCCATGGTTCCCCTTCCTTGCGAACGAGTGATCGGCATCTTGATTCTGAAATTTCAGCAACTTTAAAACGGTAGTGATTATTTACCCGGTTCCGAAATACTAACGGATTGACGAATCCCGTTCGAATGACCAGCGTATGTGGTCCGGTGTATACGGATGATTCGGCTCAAAGGACCATAAAATGGTCCGGCTGGCAGTTCAATCGGAAGGATCCGGCTCGAAGGACCATAAAATGGTCCAGCCGGCAGTACAGGTGGAAGAATCCGGCTCGAAGGACCATAAAATGGTCCAGCCGGCAGTACAGGTGGAAGAATCCGGCTCGAAGGACCATAAAATGTGCCGGACGGGCGAAACTCTCCGGAGTAAATGTTGTCGGAGATACCCCGCGAGTCGCTCACGTCCTACACCTGTAGGTTCCAGACTCCTCCAACTGCCGTCTTTTACTGCCGTTTCTTTGGTTGCTGCAGATAAACTGTGGACTGAGGTTCAAAATTAAAATGCACGATTTGTAAATTAAAATAGCAAGGGGGTGGCCAGCGGATCGACTAATTAATTTGTCGCGAGATTTTACACTGTTATTTATTTATCACTATTTTTCAACTATGATTGTTCACTATATATTTTAAAACACAGATTTAATTAAACACACAGTAATATTAAAATTTCTATTGGTTTTCTAAAATTTCTATTCGTATTTTTAAAAATATCTGTTGGTAATATTAAATTTCTATTGGCAGTAACAAGTTTCTATTGGTATTCTCTACAATTTCTATTGGTAATTTTAAATATCTATTGAAAGTAACAAATTTCTATTGGTAGTATCCAAAATTTCTATTGGTAGCAGCTGGTTTTCTAACACTACTGACTAGCAGCTATTAATCAACTAAAATTAGTTGAATTTAAACACTTTTGTAACTGCGAATATCAGTTACCACTTTTTCCGTCTAGCTAACACTTTTCACGAAATGTAACGGCGAAATTTCCGTTACCACTTTTTTCAGCTAGCCAACACTTTTTCACTATATGTAACTGCGAATATCAGTTACCACTATTTTTGGCTAGCTGACACTATTTTTCTATGTGCAACTGAGAATTTTCAGTTGCCACTTTTTTCGACTATGTGTAACTGCGATTTTTCAGTTACGACCTTTTTCGGCTAGCTAAACTTTTCTATTTCACTTTAACTTTTCACTGTGTTCTGCTACTAGTCACTTCAGCTACTACCGGATACTGCTGCTTGTTACTGGTAGTTCTTCCTACTACAATGTTACTATGATTTGCCCCCATAAGGTAGACTTCGGCTATACTCTATAGGCTATATTCTTTATGCAAATGGCACAAATTGCAACTTTTCTATATAATACAAATCTTAACTCTAACATGCTATACATCATTAAATAGACATTTTTGTTCTACATTAGTATGCGATAAAGGATAATTAATATATTTACATTTAACAAAGTTATTCATTGAAATGTCCTAAACTTTTACACTAATTGGTCATATTAATTCTTTAATTATCCTATAACTTTTAAATCGTGCTTAATTATACAAAATATTTCTTTATTATAACGATCTATACATCATATGCTAACTAAATACCATATTTACAACTCTTTTCAGACATAAAATTATTCTCATTAATTTTTGCTTAAAACTATTACGCAGTTAATTTAAATTTCCAGAAAGTTCTATAGCGCGGCGCGCTGTGATTGGTCGATATTTTCTTAAACAAAATAAAGTTGTTTATATTAACTATTGTCAAATCGACCTTCTATACAAACATATTGAGAGTTGTAAATACATGGTAAAACTATATTTAATACATTATTTAGTCAATTTTTCCGTATTTTCATTTTTTAAACAAATAAATATTCCTTAATCACTTTCTCGTTTAAAGTCATTTTTGCCGTTGTGAACAGTCATTTTGGCCGTCTCGAACATCATCAAAATCTGTTCTCCTAAAAAACAGTTCTAAGGTAACTTTCAAAAAGTTACCTTAGAAGTTGGTTGACAAAAAGAAATAACCGACATACTGCTCTCTCGGTTACCATGGCAGTATAGGCTGTAATAAATGATATATCTAATAATTGTCTATCTGATAACCATCAGCAAGCTTACTCTTGAATCCAATAACAATTTCGATCCAATGTCAATTTCAGTTATTAATATTGCTGTTTTAATTTTTCCAAACAATACAAGAACAATAGCATTACTGTAATTTAAAATAAATAAGACATCAAATTTTATCAATGTTCCATGTTATTTTAAATTGATTTGTTTTCTTTTAATTACTGTTGTAAAAGCAACTAATTTTTGGTTTATTTTAAATATAGTTTTTACTGTTATATAAAAAATTTAATTAATAAATTTAAGAACAGATACATACTAATGATGATAGATTAATTAAAATATTTCTTTATTAAATAAATGGTTAAACATTGTATCATAGTTTTATTAATAAATCCTTATTAAAATTACATTACTTTAATTTTTAATACATATAAAATTATACATTTAATGTAACTTAACATTATATTCATATTTCCTACATATGAAATCCACCAATAAACCTCTCAGAAATGAGAATAGACCTCTGCCCAGCAGTGGGACATATAAAGGCTGTAAATTAACTTTTTTTAGGCTAATATTGATTAACAGTACTTCATCCGTAACATGTCTTCTGAAAAGATTCTTCTCTTCAGAGGTTGCATATTTAGATTTTTATTCATGGCTTAATATATAAGTCCTTAATAATACAATAATTAGCTCTAAACTCATCATCACTGATAGAAAAGACTATGTCTTTAAAATGCATTATCTAAGCTCATTCACACTCAGCAACATCTTTATTTTAATTGTAATGCATAATTACAGCGTAGAATATTAAACACAAAAGCTAAACGTGCCATTATTTTATCACAATAAATAAGATAATTGCAGAAAACAAACAATTAATGTGAACACTTCATTAAGTTACTGTTTTGCTATTGCCTAAATTTCAATTCCAACTCAACACAAACACAATACGCAGCTGTCAACTAACTGTCAAAACTGTGTCAAGAGTACCGATTTTGCTTACAATCGGATTGGATAAATTCAACTCTAATCTCAATTAGTTGACACAATCACTGCATAATATAAAAACTAATTTAGCACTAGAGTCGCTATCAAGAGTATGAAATGTTATGATTTCAATTCCGATTGATCGGAATTGTTTACAAGAGTAAGCTTGCAGGTTTTTAAGGCGAAAAGGGGGCAAATGAGCATACAGTTCACCTAATGGTAGGTTAGTAGTTAGTAAAGCAGTTATCAAGTTTATAAATCCTTAAGAACATTATTTTCTACATTTATTATATTGTATAAGATATAATATGATTTGTGGCCACCCCAAGTACATACTCAATTCCAAATTACCACCATATAGAGATTATAAAAAAACAGTTTAAATCATTTTCCCCCCACATACACATTCAATGAATGTGACACCTACATACGGTATCTAATTCTAACATTTAATCTGTCAAGCCTTTGAAGTACACATGAGGCAAGCCAAGGTCAACTTTGTAGAACGCTCCAAAGAGTATGGTAATATTTAGAAAGGACCCCTCAGAACCAAAGAGTATATGATCACTACACTACGTTTAGTCAGAACCATAGTTATTGTGCTCATAACAATTATTTTTTAAATGTTATTTAGATGAACTATAAAACTAAAATTTTATTAGAATTAGTTTCGTTATTAAATTACGCTTCTTTAAATTAACAGAATTTACTTCAAATGACGAGTTTCCGCCTCGCGTCGCGTTTACGTCACATACTTTAGTCTTATATCCTTCGTCGCGTGAGTGTAAGAGGCAACTAGAAATTTTACAAAAAATTAAGTGGGTACAATAGAAAGTTTTTTGTTAGTTTTTATACAAATGGTAAGTAATTACACTGTTTTAAAATTTAATTCCTTATATTTTGCTTCGTAACAATTTCATATATTTTATAAAATTGCCATTTCAAATACTGTGTCGTTCACGTATCACTATATTTAATAGCCAGAATTAACTGAAAAGTAAATAAAAAGTGTGAGTTATCACAATAAATCATGTAATAAACAAATTTTCATATCCCACAAAGTCCAATGCGCGAAAATTACGTTTTATGTTATTTCGATATATAGTGAACATTATGGCGAAGTTGTTTTCAACAATAACTAAAAATAAAAATGTGAATGTGAAGCACCAGCTTTCAAATAAAAAAAGAATCATCGAAATCAGTTCACCCAGAAGGTTATGAGGCAACACACATAAAAAAACACAGTCGACTTCCTTCTCCTGTTTGAAGTCGTTAGAAAAATGGCGTTGCTCAAAGATAGCGTAATAAAGTATTTACTTTATTACGCTATCTTACGGATGTACAAGTATATACCTGTGATTTAATTTTTTTTGAGGCTTCTACTGAGTTTATCGATATAATTATATTATATATTTCTTTTCTTTATGAAAATCAAGTGTTTCTATGTCCTTGTTTCTTTCTTCATAATATTTATTCGATTTTAACATATATATATATATATATATATATTGAATTTTAACATAATATAGCGATTCGTTAGATTTGCCTTAGTTGTAAAAGTGAAATAATATTTACTTTTTTTCTTTTCAGTAGAATTGTTTGGTTTTGTTATTTAATATTGTTTTAACCAATGAACTTGTTTACGCAACTTTTGTTTAATAAATTGTTTGATGCTGTTTGATGACTTTTTTACACATAATTGTTTACCACCGGCGGATTTTCCGGACCGATACGACTTAGGGACCTTCAAGAAAAGAGCTTACACCTTTCTAAACGGCCGGCAACGCATCTGCAATTCCCCTGGTGTTGCGGTTGTTCATGGGCGGCGGTAGTCACTTACCATCAGGTGAGCCGCATGCTCGTTTGCCCCCTCTTCTATAAAAAAAAACCACAAAAATATTTTTTTAAATAATAAAATTAATCCCTCCCTCTCCTTACAGTTTCATTCCACTGCTGGTGATGGACCGTTACATCCTATAAAAACCCCCAATGAACATAGGCCTCCACTATATTCCTCATAGAGGGTATACTTGTCATAGTTGCCACGTTCTGTTCCACGGTACACGTACCTTGTTGTATTGAACAGTGGATCAGTCGCCTCTTACGAAACCCACGGAATAGTATGAATATTCATACACCGCCACTACACAGTAATTGATAATTTCTCGAAACATTTCATTTATCGACAAATCGTCTTGCAATCGTCGTCACTCTAGCGCTCACTTGACCTTCATATAAATAATTCGATATTTTAATTGTTGATAATTTTTTATTTTTGGATATGAACATAGTAATTACTCTAAGTTATTTTTACCATTTTTTTAAAAAATCGTCTGGCCTGACCTACTATACTCTTTGGCTTGACCATAGTTCTAACTAAATATGTCCAATAAAATGTCAAGGTCTGAGAGGTTAAACATATACATGTTAATTATATTGTTTTTAATTTAAAACTCACCTTCAAGATACAAAGTTGGAACAGCTGTTATGATTAAACGATGACCTGTACTTATGTAATTTGATTCAAAGTGGTGATCACATAACTTTTTAGCAGTGAAAATTTTCATTGGTTCTATTCTAATCTATTTCCAACTTCCGATATCCAAATATGGAACATGTCAGCCCAATTTATGGGCACCTGAAAATAAATATGTTCTATTAGCATAACAGTGTGAAATTGTAATTTCAAGTAACCTTTCCACAATTTGTTTTGATTGTTTTAAAAAGGTTGACCGCATCCGTTAAATTATCAATGTGTTTTAGTAATGATTTCTTATATTTACGCGAACACTACACATTTTTAAATAAAACTAATTTTACGGATTTTATCGCGTATATTAACTTATTTTTATATTCCCGACGTTTCGGGTGCTTTCCAGCACCCGTGGTCACGGGGGACTGAGTTGTTTGACGTCCTGCTGTCATAGTTAGCCCGGCTACCTTCAGTTTTTTAATATTAATTTTTGGTTCGATTTACGCAGAATGAGCTTACAGTATCTTGAAGTCTAGCAGTGGTATACTTGGGTTTGGATTTGATTTTATTAATTATGGGATCCCAAGCAGATGGCAGCACCCATCCATCTTCTCTATTGAAATTAGGATGTTTTTTAATTTCAATAGCCTCGCGAATCATCCTTGGGAGGAATCGGTGTTCTTTTGCGAGGATTTGTGGTCTATCAAATCTAATGTAATGACGGGGACGATCCTGAACATGTTCACAAACTGCAGACTTCCCGATACGTCGGTGCTTCACGTCAGCTATATGTTCTTTAACGCGGGTTTTAATAGATCTTTTTGTTTGTCCTATGTACGAGAGACCACATTCACAATCCAGCTTGTACACTCCTGCATCTTGTAGAGGGATATGACACTTGACGGATGGTAAAAATTGACCAATCTTCTTCAGCGGCTTGAAGTACGTTTTAATGGAAGCTCGCTTCAAGATGTAGCCAACCTTGTCTGTGACTCCTCTGACATAGGGTAGTACAGCAGGCACACGCTCGACTGTGGCTGGCTTCACTCGGTCACTGTGACGTAGGCGCGGGACCCGAAGCTTGTTGTCTTGCAGTACTTGCTCGACGTGCTGAAGCTCGGCGGCCAGATGTTTTCTGTCACAGATCCCTCGTGCTCTCTGAAACAAAGATTTTCCCACGGTAGCTAACTGTGAAGGATGATGGTGAGATTCACCATTTAAATATCGGTTGGTATGGGTATTTTTTTTCTGTACACAGTATGACCAATAGTGTTATCAGGATTTCGGATGACTAAAACATCTAGAAAAGCTAAAGTATTGTTTGCCTCTAACTCCATTGTGAATTGTATTTTAGGGTTTATGGAATTAAGGTGGTTTAAAAATGCAGTTACTTTGTCAGATGGTAAAATTGTGAAAGTATCGTCTACGTACCGCTTGTAGAATCTTGGATTTACAGGAGCAGTAAGAAGGGCTTTCTCCTCAAAGTCCTCCATGAATATGTCGGCGACTACGGGAGATACAGGTGAGCCCATTGCCACTCCATCTACTTGCATGTAGAACTCTTCTTTCCACAATAAATAGCCAGATGTGAGGCAGTGTTTGAGTAATACTGCATATTCTGTAGGCATGTTGTTATCTTCTAGCTTTCTAGTAACAATTGAGATGCAGTCTTCAATAGGTAGGCATGTGAATAGTGACTGAACATCAAAACTGACCATAGTTTCATTGTCAGCGAGATGTAGGTCTTTAATCTCACTAACAAATTGGTATGAATCCTTTGTGTGTGCTCTGGTATGTCCTCTTAGTGGTGACAGTATTTTCGCCAAGTGTTGAGCCAACTTATAAGTTGGTGAATCGATCTGGCTTACTATAGGACGTAGTGGAGCGTTTGGTTTGTGTATTTTCGGTAACCCATACAACCTCGGTGGTTTGGCACATGATGGTATTGTCGAATTCACGTCAAGATTTAATTTTTCGGAGTATTTCTTTATTAAATCAGTAGTTGTTTTGAGTGTATTAGTTGTAGGGTCTATTTTGACCTTTTTGTATGTACTTACGTCCGATAAAAGTTGTTGTATTTTGAAATTATACTCTGACGTGTCCATTATTACCGTAGCATTTCCTTTATCTGCGCGGAGAATCGTGAGCTCTGGTCTGTTGCGTAAGTTGTACAACGCTTTAAATTCGTCTTTGGGCAGGTTTAATTTCGGCGCTGAACTTCGACGTAACAAGGACGAAATGTCTTGACGTATAGCCTCTAAATCCTCTTTACCGATATTATTCTTAAACAGACAATCCTCAACACTACAGATAATTTCCTCGTACGGGATTTTTTGCGGCGTTATAGCAAAATTTAAGCCTTTCGACAATACTCTTATTGTTGGTTCGTCCAGTGTTTCTTTTGACAAATTATAGACCGTGCGTTGTTTATTGTTTGCGTCTGTGGTCAACGGTTGTTGCGTTTCGTTTCTACGTTGACATGGATGTTTGGCATTTGATTTGATAGTTAATTTTTGGTATTTTTCTATTTGTTTGTCTTTGCATTCATTATATTTCGATATTTCGCGTTTGTTTAAAGTTTCAATGCAATTATTAAAATCAAATGTCGTTAAAACGGTCTTTAACTCACTGGACAAATTGTCTATGGTATTATTTATGATTTGTAAATCGAACCGTTTTTGCTGAATCACCGTTCGTAACAACTTTTTACTTGCCTGATTTAAGATCTTAGCGCTTCCTCGAATGTCCTTTTTAGTAGATATTTTGACGCACGTAGGAATGAGCTGGTGGTCGCGGCACCTTTTCAGAAAATTCAACGATGTTACATATCTTGCGCGCTTGGTCATGAGATCTTCTAATCGGCGAATTTTATTTGCAATTACCAGTCCGTACTGGTTTACATAATGATTTCTTATATTTACGCGAACACTACACATTTTTAAATAAAACTAATTTTACGGATTTTATCGCGTATATTAACTTATTTTTATATTCCCGACGTTTCGGGTGCTTTCCAGCACCCGTGGTCACGGGGGACTGAGTTGTTTGACGTCCTGCTGTCATAGTTAGCCCGGCTACCTTCAGTTTTTTAATATTAATTTTTGGTTCGATTTACGCAGAATGAGCTTACAGTATCTTGAAGTCTAGCAGTGGTATACTTGGGTTTGGATTTGATTTTATTAATTATGGGATCCCAAGCAGATGGCAGCACCCATCCATCTTCTCTATTGAAATTAGGATGTTTTTTAATTTCAATAGCCTCGCGAATCATCCTTGGGAGGAATCGGTGTTCTTTTGCGAGGATTTGTGGTCTATCAAATCTAATGTAATGACGGGGACGATCCTGAACATGTTCACAAACTGCAGACTTCCCGATACGTCGGTGCTTCACGTCAGCTATATGTTCTTTAACGCGGGTTTTAATAGATCTTTTTGTTTGTCCTATGTACGAGAGACCACATTCACAATCCAGCTTGTACACTCCTGCATCTTGTAGAGGGATATGACACTTGACGGATGGTAAAAATTGACCAATCTTCTTCAGCGGCTTGAAGTACGTTTTAATGGAAGCTCGCTTCAAGATGTAGCCAACCTTGTCTGTGACTCCTCTGACATAGGGTAGTACAGCAGGCACACGCTCGACTGTGGCTGGCTTCACTCGGTCACTGTGACGTAGGCGCGGGACCCGAAGCTTGTTGTCTTGCAGTACTTGCTCGACGTGCTGAAGCTCGGCGGCCAGATGTTTTCTGTCACAGATCCCTCGTGCTCTCTGAAACAAAGATTTTCCCACGGTAGCTAACTGTGAAGGATGATGGTGAGATTCACCATTTAAATATCGGTTGGTATGGGTATTTTTTTTCTGTACACAGTATGACCAATAGTGTTATCAGGATTTCGGATGACTAAAACATCTAGAAAAGCTAAAGTATTGTTTGCCTCTAACTCCATTGTGAATTGTATTTTAGGGTTTATGGAATTAAGGTGGTTTAAAAATGCAGTTACTTTGTCAGATGGTAAAATTGTGAAAGTATCGTCTACGTACCGCTTGTAGAATCTTGGATTTACAGGAGCAGTAAGAAGGGCTTTCTCCTCAAAGTCCTCCATGAATATGTCGGCGACTACGGGAGATACAGGTGAGCCCATTGCCACTCCATCTACTTGCATGTAGAACTCTTCTTTCCACAATAAATAGCCAGATGTGAGGCAGTGTTTGAGTAATACTGCATATTCTGTAGGCATGTTGTTATCTTCTAGCTTTCTAGTAACAATTGAGATGCAGTCTTCAATAGGTAGGCATGTGAATAGTGACTGAACATCAAAACTGACCATAGTTTCATTGTCAGCGAGATGTAGGTCTTTAATCTCACTAACAAATTGGTATGAATCCTTTGTGTGTGCTCTGGTATGTCCTCTTAGTGGTGACAGTATTTTCGCCAAGTGTTGAGCCAACTTATAAGTTGGTGAATCGATCTGGCTTACTATAGGACGTAGTGGAGCGTTTGGTTTGTGTATTTTCGGTAACCCATACAACCTCGGTGGTTTGGCACATGATGGTATTGTCGAATTCACGTCAAGATTTAATTTTTCGGAGTATTTCTTTATTAAATCAGTAGTTGTTTTGAGTGTATTAGTTGTAGGGTCTATTTTGACCTTTTTGTATGTACTTACGTCCGATAAAAGTTGTTGTATTTTGAAATTATACTCTGACGTGTCCATTATTACCGTAGCATTTCCTTTATCTGCGCGGAGAATCGTGAGCTCTGGTCTGTTGCGTAAGTTGTACAACGCTTTAAATTCGTCTTTGGGCAGGTTTAATTTCGGCGCTGAACTTCGACGTAACAAGGACGAAATGTCTTGACGTATAGCCTCTAAATCCTCTTTACCGATATTATTCTTAAACAGACAATCCTCAACACTACAGATAATTTCCTCGTACGGGATTTTTTGCGGCGTTATAGCAAAATTTAAGCCTTTCGACAATACTCTTATTGTTGGTTCGTCCAGTGTTTCTTTTGACAAATTATAGACCGTGCGTTGTTTATTGTTTGCGTCTGTGGTCAACGGTTGTTGCGTTTCGTTTCTACGTTGACATGGATGTTTGGCATTTGATTTGATAGTTAATTTTTGGTATTTTTCTATTTGTTTGTCTTTGCATTCATTATATTTCGATATTTCGCGTTTGTTTAAAGTTTCAATGCAATTATTAAAATCAAATGTCGTTAAAACGGTCTTTAACTCACTGGACAAATTGTCTATGGTATTATTTATGATTTGTAAATCGAACCGTTTTTGCTGAATCACCGTTCGTAACAACTTTTTACTTGCCTGATTTAAGATCTTAGCGCTTCCTCGAATGTCCTTTTTAGTAGATATTTTGACGCACGTAGGAATGAGCTGGTGGTCGCGGCACCTTTTCAGAAAATTCAACGATGTTACATATCTTGCGCGCTTGGTCATGAGATCTTCTAATCGGCGAATTTTATTTGCAATTACCAGTCCGTACTGGTTTACATAATGATTTCTTATATTTACGCGAACACTACACATTTTTAAATAAAACTAATTTTACGGATTTTATCGCGTATATTAACTTATTTTTATATTCCCGACGTTTCGGGTGCTTTCCAGCACCCGTGGTCACGGGGGACTGAGTTGTTTGACGTCCTGCTGTCATAGTTAGCCCGGCTACCTTCAGTTTTTTAATATTAATTTTTGGTTCGATTTACGCAGAATGAGCTTACAGTATCTTGAAGTCTAGCAGTGGTATACTTGGGTTTGGATTTGATTTTATTAATTATGGGATCCCAAGCAGATGGCAGCACCCATCCATCTTCTCTATTGAAATTAGGATGTTTTTTAATTTCAATAGCCTCGCGAATCATCCTTGGGAGGAATCGGTGTTCTTTTGCGAGGATTTGTGGTCTATCAAATCTAATGTAATGACGGGGACGATCCTGAACATGTTCACAAACTGCAGACTTCCCGATACGTCGGTGCTTCACGTCAGCTATATGTTCTTTAACGCGGGTTTTAATAGATCTTTTTGTTTGTCCTATGTACGAGAGACCACATTCACAATCCAGCTTGTACACTCCTGCATCTTGTAGAGGGATATGACACTTGACGGATGGTAAAAATTGACCAATCTTCTTCAGCGGCTTGAAGTACGTTTTAATGGAAGCTCGCTTCAAGATGTAGCCAACCTTGTCTGTGACTCCTCTGACATAGGGTAGTACAGCAGGCACACGCTCGACTGTGGCTGGCTTCACTCGGTCACTGTGACGTAGGCGCGGGACCCGAAGCTTGTTGTCTTGCAGTACTTGCTCGACGTGCTGAAGCTCGGCGGCCAGATGTTTTCTGTCACAGATCCCTCGTGCTCTCTGAAACAAAGATTTTCCCACGGTAGCTAACTGTGAAGGATGATGGTGAGATTCACCATTTAAATATCGGTTGGTATGGGTATTTTTTTTCTGTACACAGTATGACCAATAGTGTTATCAGGATTTCGGATGACTAAAACATCTAGAAAAGCTAAAGTATTGTTTGCCTCTAACTCCATTGTGAATTGTATTTTAGGGTTTATGGAATTAAGGTGGTTTAAAAATGCAGTTACTTTGTCAGATGGTAAAATTGTGAAAGTATCGTCTACGTACCGCTTGTAGAATCTTGGATTTACAGGAGCAGTAAGAAGGGCTTTCTCCTCAAAGTCCTCCATGAATATGTCGGCGACTACGGGAGATACAGGTGAGCCCATTGCCACTCCATCTACTTGCATGTAGAACTCTTCTTTCCACAATAAATAGCCAGATGTGAGGCAGTGTTTGAGTAATACTGCATATTCTGTAGGCATGTTGTTATCTTCTAGCTTTCTAGTAACAATTGAGATGCAGTCTTCAATAGGTAGGCATGTGAATAGTGACTGAACATCAAAACTGACCATAGTTTCATTGTCAGCGAGATGTAGGTCTTTAATCTCACTAACAAATTGGTATGAATCCTTTGTGTGTGCTCTGGTATGTCCTCTTAGTGGTGACAGTATTTTCGCCAAGTGTTGAGCCAACTTATAAGTTGGTGAATCGATCTGGCTTACTATAGGACGTAGTGGAGCGTTTGGTTTGTGTATTTTCGGTAACCCATACAACCTCGGTGGTTTGGCACATGATGGTATTGTCGAATTCACGTCAAGATTTAATTTTTCGGAGTATTTCTTTATTAAATCAGTAGTTGTTTTGAGTGTATTAGTTGTAGGGTCTATTTTGACCTTTTTGTATGTACTTACGTCCGATAAAAGTTGTTGTATTTTGAAATTATACTCTGACGTGTCCATTATTACCGTAGCATTTCCTTTATCTGCGCGGAGAATCGTGAGCTCTGGTCTGTTGCGTAAGTTGTACAACGCTTTAAATTCGTCTTTGGGCAGGTTTAATTTCGGCGCTGAACTTCGACGTAACAAGGACGAAATGTCTTGACGTATAGCCTCTAAATCCTCTTTACCGATATTATTCTTAAACAGACAATCCTCAACACTACAGATAATTTCCTCGTACGGGATTTTTTGCGGCGTTATAGCAAAATTTAAGCCTTTCGACAATACTCTTATTGTTGGTTCGTCCAGTGTTTCTTTTGACAAATTATAGACCGTGCGTTGTTTATTGTTTGCGTCTGTGGTCAACGGTTGTTGCGTTTCGTTTCTACGTTGACATGGATGTTTGGCATTTGATTTGATAGTTAATTTTTGGTATTTTTCTATTTGTTTGTCTTTGCATTCATTATATTTCGATATTTCGCGTTTGTTTAAAGTTTCAATGCAATTATTAAAATCAAATGTCGTTAAAACGGTCTTTAACTCACTGGACAAATTGTCTATGGTATTATTTATGATTTGTAAATCGAACCGTTTTTGCTGAATCACCGTTCGTAACAACTTTTTACTTGCCTGATTTAAGATCTTAGCGCTTCCTCGAATGTCCTTTTTAGTAGATATTTTGACGCACGTAGGAATGAGCTGGTGGTCGCGGCACCTTTTCAGAAAATTCAACGATGTTACATATCTTGCGCGCTTGGTCATGAGATCTTCTAATCGGCGAATTTTATTTGCAATTACCAGTCCGTACTGGTTTACATAATGATTTCTTATATTTACGCGAACACTACACATTTTTAAATAAAACTAATTTTACGGATTTTATCGCGTATATTAACTTATTTTTATATTCCCGACGTTTCGGGTGCTTTCCAGCACCCGTGGTCACGGGGGACTGAGTTGTTTGACGTCCTGCTGTCATAGTTAGCCCGGCTACCTTCAGTTTTTTAATATTAATTTTTGGTTCGATTTACGCAGAATGAGCTTACAGTATCTTGAAGTCTAGCAGTGGTATACTTGGGTTTGGATTTGATTTTATTAATTATGGGATCCCAAGCAGATGGCAGCACCCATCCATCTTCTCTATTGAAATTAGGATGTTTTTTAATTTCAATAGCCTCGCGAATCATCCTTGGGAGGAATCGGTGTTCTTTTGCGAGGATTTGTGGTCTATCAAATCTAATGTAATGACGGGGACGATCCTGAACATGTTCACAAACTGCAGACTTCCCGATACGTCGGTGCTTCACGTCAGCTATATGTTCTTTAACGCGGGTTTTAATAGATCTTTTTGTTTGTCCTATGTACGAGAGACCACATTCACAATCCAGCTTGTACACTCCTGCATCTTGTAGAGGGATATGACACTTGACGGATGGTAAAAATTGACCAATCTTCTTCAGCGGCTTGAAGTACGTTTTAATGGAAGCTCGCTTCAAGATGTAGCCAACCTTGTCTGTGACTCCTCTGACATAGGGTAGTACAGCAGGCACACGCTCGACTGTGGCTGGCTTCACTCGGTCACTGTGACGTAGGCGCGGGACCCGAAGCTTGTTGTCTTGCAGTACTTGCTCGACGTGCTGAAGCTCGGCGGCCAGATGTTTTCTGTCACAGATCCCTCGTGCTCTCTGAAACAAAGATTTTCCCACGGTAGCTAACTGTGAAGGATGATGGTGAGATTCACCATTTAAATATCGGTTGGTATGGGTATTTTTTCTGTACACAGTATGACCAATAGTGTTATCAGGATTTCGGATGACTAAAACATCTAGAAAAGCTAAAGTATTGTTTGCCTCTAACTCCATTGTGAATTGTATTTTAGGGTTTATGGAATTAAGGTGGTTTAAAAATGCAGTTACTTTGTCAGATGGTAAAATTGTGAAAGTATCGTCTACGTACCGCTTGTAGAATCTTGGATTTGCAGGAGCAGTAAGAAGGGCTTTCTCCTCAAAGTCCTCCATGAATATGTCGGCGACTACGGGTATTTAACTACAGTATTTAAATACTCCGAAAAATTAAATCTTGACGTGAATTCGACAATACCATCATGTGCCAAACCACCGAGGTTGTATGGGTTACCGAAAATACACAAACCAAACGCTCCACTACGTCCTATAGTAAGCCAGATCGATTCACCAACTTATAAGTTGGCTCAACACTTGGCGAAAATACTGTCACCACTAAGAGGACATACCAGAGCACACACAAAGGATTCATACCAATTTGTTAGTGAGATTAAAGACCTACATCTCGCTGACAATGAAACTATGGTCAGTTTTGATGTTCAGTCACTATTCACATGCCTACCTATTGAAGACTGCATCTCAATTGTTACTAGAAAGCTAGAAGATAACAACATGCCTACAGAATATGCAGTATTACTCAAACACTGCCTCACATCTGGCTATTTATTGTGGAAAGAAGAGTTCTACATGCAAGTAGATGGAGTGGCAATGGGCTCACCTGTATCTCCCGTAGTCGCCGACATATTCATGGAGGACTTTGAGGAGAAAGCCCTTCTTACTGCTCCTGTAAATCCAAGATTCTACAAGCGGTACGTAGACGATACTTTCACAATTTTACCATCTGACAAAGTAACTGCATTTTTAAACCACCTTAATTCCATAAACCCTAAAATACAATTCACAATGGAGTTAGAGGCAAACAATACTTTAGCTTTTCTAGATGTTTTAGTCATCCGAAATCCTGATAACACTATTGGTCATACTGTGTACAGAAAAAATACCCATACCAACCGATATTTAAATGGTGAATCTCACCATCATCCTTCACAGTTAGCTACCGTGGGAAAATCTTTGTTTCAGAGAGCACGAGGGATCTGTGACAGAAAACATCTGGCCGCCGAGCTTCAGCACGTCGAGCAAGTACTGCAAGACAACAAGCTTCGGGTCCCGCGCCTACGTCACAGTGACCGAGTGAAGCCAGCCACAGTCGAGCGTGTGCCTGCTGTACTACCCTATGTCAGAGGAGTCACAGACAAGGTTGGCTACATCTTGAAGCGAGCTTCCATTAAAACGTACTTCAAGCCGCTGAAGAAGATTGGTCAATTTTTACCATCCGTCAAGTGTCATATCCCTCTACAAGATGCAGGAGTGTACAAGCTGGATTGTGAATGTGGTCTCTCGTACATAGGACAAACAAAAAGATCTATTAAAACCCGCGTTAAAGAACATATAGCTGACGTGAAGCACCGACGTATCGGGAAGTCTGCAGTTTGTGAACATGTTCAGGATCGTCCCCGTCATTACATTAGATTTGATAGACCACAAATCCTCGCAAAAGAACACCGATTCCTCCCAAGGATGATTCGCGAGGCTATTGAAATTAAAAAACATCCTAATTTCAATAGAGAAGATGGATGGGTGCTGCCATCTGCTTGGGATCCCATAATTAATAAAATCAAATCCAAACCCAAGTATACCACTGCTAGACTTCAAGATACTGTAAGCTCATTCTGCGTAAATCGAACCAAAAATTAATATTAAAAAACTGAAGGTAGCCGGGCTAACTATGACAGCAGGACGTCAAACAACTCAGTCCCCCGTGACCACGGGTGCTGGAAAGCACCCGAAACGTCGGGAATATAAAAATAAGTTAATATACGCGATAAAATCCGTAAAATTAGTTTTATTTAAAAATGTGTAGTGTTCGCGTAAATATAAGAAATCATTATGTAAACCAGTACGGACTGGTAATTGCAAATAAAATTCGCCGATTAGAAGATCTCATGACCAAGCGCGCAAGATATGTAACATCGTTGAATTTTCTGAAAAGGTGCCGCGACCACCAGCTCATTCCTACGTGCGTCAAAATATCTACTAAAAAGGACATTCGAGGAAGCGCTAAGATCTTAAATCAGGCAAGTAAAAAGTTGTTACGAACGGTGATTCAGCAAAAACGGTTCGATTTACAAATCATAAATAATACCATAGACAATTTGTCCAGTGAGTTAAAGACCGTTTTAACGACATTTGATTTTAATAATTGCATTGAAACTTTAAACAAACGCGAAATATCGAAATATAATGAATGCAAAGACAAACAAATAGAAAAATACCAAAAATTAACTATCAAATCAAATGCCAAACATCCATGTCAACGTAGAAACGAAACGCAACAACCGTTGACCACAGACGCAAACAATAAACAACGCACGGTCTATAATTTGTCAAAAGAAACACTGGACGAACCAACAATAAGAGTATTGTCGAAAGGCTTAAATTTTGCTATAACGCCGCAAAAAATCCCGTACGAGGAAATTATCTGTAGTGTTGAGGATTGTCTGTTTAAGAATAATATCGGTAAAGAGGATTTAGAGGCTATACGTCAAGACATTTCGTCCTTGTTACGTCGAAGTTCAGCGCCGAAATTAAACCTGCCCAAAGACGAATTTAAAGCGTTGTACAACTTACGCAACAGACCAGAGCTCACGATTCTCCGCGCAGATAAAGGAAATGCTACGGTAATAATGGACACGTCAGAGTATAATTTCAAAATACAACAACTTTTATCGGACGTAAGTACATACAAAAAGGTCAAAATAGACCCTACAACTAATACACTCAAAACAACTACTGATTTAATAAAGAAATACTCCGAAAAATTAAATCTTGACGTGAATTCGACAATACCATCATGTGCCAAACCACCGAGGTTGTATGGGTTACCGAAAATACACAAACCAAACGCTCCACTACGTCCTATAGTAAGCCAGATCGATTCACCAACTTATAAGTTGGCTCAACACTTGGCGAAAATACTGTCACCACTAAGAGGACATACCAGAGCACACACAAAGGATTCATACCAATTTGTTAGTGAGATTAAAGACCTACATCTCGCTGACAATGAAACTATGGTCAGTTTTGATGTTCAGTCACTATTCACATGCCTACCTATTGAAGACTGCATCTCAATTGTTACTAGAAAGCTAGAAGATAACAACATGCCTACAGAATATGCAGTATTACTCAAACACTGCCTCACATCTGGCTATTTATTGTGGAAAGAAGAGTTCTACATGCAAGTAGATGGAGTGGCAATGGGCTCACCTGTATCTCCCGTAGTCGCCGACATATTCATGGAGGACTTTGAGGAGAAAGCCCTTCTTACTGCTCCTGCAAATCCAAGATTCTACAAGCGGTACGTAGACGATACTTTCACAATTTTACCATCTGACAAAGTAACTGCATTTTTAAACCACCTTAATTCCATAAACCCTAAAATACAATTCACAATGGAGTTAGAGGCAAACAATACTTTAGCTTTTCTAGATGTTTTAGTCATCCGAAATCCTGATAACACTATTGGTCATACTGTGTACAGAAAAAATACCCATACCAACCGATATTTAAATGGTGAATCTCACCATCATCCTTCACAGTTAGCTACCGTGGGAAAATCTTTGTTTCAGAGAGCACGAGGGATCTGTGACAGAAAACATCTGGCCGCCGAGCTTCAGCACGTCGAGCAAGTACTGCAAGACAACAAGCTTCGGGTCCCGCGCCTACGTCACAGTGACCGAGTGAAGCCAGCCACAGTCGAGCGTGTGCCTGCTGTACTACCCTATGTCAGAGGAGTCACAGACAAGGTTGGCTACATCTTGAAGCGAGCTTCCATTAAAACGTACTTCAAGCCGCTGAAGAAGATTGGTCAATTTTTACCATCCGTCAAGTGTCATATCCCTCTACAAGATGCAGGAGTGTACAAGCTGGATTGTGAATGTGGTCTCTCGTACATAGGACAAACAAAAAGATCTATTAAAACCCGCGTTAAAGAACATATAGCTGACGTGAAGCACCGACGTATCGGGAAGTCTGCAGTTTGTGAACATGTTCAGGATCGTCCCCGTCATTACATTAGATTTGATAGACCACAAATCCTCGCAAAAGAACACCGATTCCTCCCAAGGATGATTCGCGAGGCTATTGAAATTAAAAAACATCCTAATTTCAATAGAGAAGATGGATGGGTGCTGCCATCTGCTTGGGATCCCATAATTAATAAAATCAAATCCAAACCCAAGTATACCACTGCTAGACTTCAAGATACTGTAAGCTCATTCTGCGTAAATCGAACCAAAAATTAATATTAAAAAACTGAAGGTAGCCGGGCTAACTATGACAGCAGGACGTCAAACAACTCAGTCCCCCGTGACCACGGGTGCTGGAAAGCACCCGAAACGTCGGGAATATAAAAATAAGTTAATATACGCGATAAAATCCGTAAAATTAGTTTTATTTAAAAAAAATGTGTTTTAGTGATAGATTTTCAAACATTTCTTACCTTATTCGTCGCATCCAAAAACACATCTTTTTACGTGACGACATCGTAAGAACGAAATAACAGTAATGAATGCAATGTAACAAAAATATTAATAAGAACAAAGAAAATTATTAGGTTAACAAACTAAATCTCGTGAACATGATGCATAATAGCGGTGTGCGACTCGAGTTATTTGACTGGAGTAACTCGAATCAAACCTTAAACGAGTCTACTCGAGTTCAGTTTTAAGCAACTCGAATCAACTCGGTCGTCCGAACGCAAACCGGACGTTATAGTTATACGCGGTGTTCCGAGTTACACACGCGCGTTGTTCCGAGTTACACACGCGGCTCGCGCGCGCGGTTCGTTAGGCGTTGCAACTCGCATCAACTCGAGTTGAGTGAATTATTATTTATTATGTTACGATACACACGCGCGCGCGCCGTTCGTAAGGTGTTGCAATTGTTGCATCGTACTCGTATCGACTCGAATAGATTATAGAACTCGGGTTGAGTCGGGCTCGCTCGGCCAGGATCGGACCGGAAACGGAATTGCGCGAATGAAAAACTGCGTTGAATGTTTATTTTGATTGACATTTTTTTTTCTTTTATATTTATTTCGTTTATTTTATTTATAACTACTACTATTTATAACTACTTATAACTATAACTTGCTATAATATAAATTAAGCAATTATTTAAAAACTAAACCATTGACATTTTGTTGTTTAATTTTATTAGTTGATTGACCGTTAGCGATCCGCTCGTGAGTCTCGAGCTTGAGCTGACTCGTGGTCCCCGAGTCGGCCGAGTCGCCTCTCTTTCCCTACAGCAGACATCGATTCGAGTCAACTCGAGTTACGATTCGAGTCAGTAGCCATATGAACTCGAGCAACTCGAGTCAAAAAAAATCCAACTCGTCACATCAGTAATGCATAATGGCGTTCATAGAAAATGGCGATGTTGACAATAGAGTACCTGTTTAGTTACCAAACTTTTTTCGCGAAACGTCGTAAGAGGGAGCCTGTTTCCATACATTTTAGACTTCAAAATTTTACTACCAACTTTCCTCCCCCTGGTGTGCGCTGGCAGACGCTCTAACGACACGGGTTCCAGCCAGTGTTGCCAACCGTACGATTTAAATCGTATTCATACGATCTTTTTGGCCCTAGTACGATGTACGATCATGTATTCGAAATCGTACGGAAAATATACGATCTTTTCAAATCCTGTAATCTTTATAACAAAACAAAAATTATAATTAATTAAGTTCATTTTATCGATATGAGGAATCAATAACATCAAAATTGAACGAGCTCTGAACTTCTTCTTTGTATTTTTTATGAAAGCATCCAATCCAATAATTTTTTAAACTCTAGTCTACTCGCACTATACAAATACGCAGCGTACTAGCACTTCTTATTAGTTGTAGTATTATACTACTCCATCAACTCGCCGCCTATTAAGGAATTCCCCACGCAGGTTAACCGCCTTTCTTCAAGTGTTTTTTTTATGTCATTCTATTCCAAATAATATTACCCACCCAGATAATCATATATTACATATTTTTGTTATTTTTATTCACATATTTTTGTAATAGATGGCAGTGCGGACTCAGTCCGAGCCACAAACTAATAAGAAGCTTTTTTTTAATAAAAAAAGTCTTAGTAAAGTTTAGTGACAGATTCTTAAATGTTATTGGTTATATCCTAAATGTAAAATTTTGCTTTGACGTTATAATAATATTATTTTTGTATTTTTTACCATTGTTTTATTGAAATATTGATGCGTACTACCTTTTTTTTGAGTTCTTATCAAAATACGATCTTTTCCAATTTATTGTACGATCTCCTAAAAAATAAAGTTGGCAACCCTGGGTTCCACGTGTAAGAGCTCAGAGCCAGGGGGTGTCAACTTTGTTCTACGAACAAGATGTAGGTGGGCTAGAAAACAAGAGAGAGACAACAACACCAGAGTAAAAGAGATGAATTATACAATGTTGCCACCAAAAATACAATTTCGTAGTGTCTAAAATAATGAGCTTATTAATTACTTTTTAAACTAAATTACCTTTAAAAATAACGTTTTTTTATTATTCTGATGCCAAAAAAATTTATTTTGCTATGAAATATAACATATTCAATTGATTAATACACAATAACAAAAAAAGATAAGGGGATAATGTGTGGCAGCACTAATGACCGCACGCTATATTATGAGATGTTGGCGGGAAATTGACCGGCGGCGGTTTGCTGCTCCTGTATTATTGTTTAAATAATGGTTTGAAGTGGACTTTGATATGTAAAAGTGTTGCGATTTTGTGTATTAAGTGTCTATGACGTCACAAGAAAAATGTCTGCCGGCGTTCGCGCATCATTTTATCTTGTACATAAGTTTATTTGGAATAAATAAACTAGTTACATTTAATTCTACATACATTGTTAACGTTGAGTTGAGTTTGCTCCTCCGTGACCGTGTTTTGGTGAAATTGTGTGTTTGTGAGATATAGACTCTGTGTTGAGACAGTGACTTGTTTGAATTTGTGTTTAATTTTCGCGATGAGTTCGCAAAAGGAAAACACTAGAATCTGTTGCATCTGTGAATCTTCACCTTCTAAAGATTCCGGCATCACTTTGCATAGGTTTCCGAAGCCTGGCTCAAAAAATGCTCTGCGGTATGTATACCTACATAAGTACTTTCAATACTATTCGTTTTAGACGACCCACAATACCATATTTATTGTTTATGCAGCTTCCAAGCAACCACAGATTAACGTAATTTGTATACGTCGTGGGTCGTGGCTCGTGGCCATATGGCAGAATTGATCACATCACGGTCGACCATTTCATGAAATTGTCCCGTTTCATGATGTGACTTGCTAAAACTGGCCATATTGTTTGAACGTCAACGTTTAATGATATGGCTATGCACATTTGGCCTTATCATGAAACGGTTCATAAAATTGTCGACCACATCATTAAGTGATCAATTCTATGATATAGCTACGAAATAAACATAATATATGTAATGTATTTGATACACTTTGATAAAGTCCTAACTTTCGTTGCCAAAAATCATCAGGTACTTAACTATTCTTCTTACACCATTCCTGTATTTAATATTACATCTTATACATCTCTTTCAATCAAACGGGTAAAACTATAGACATTCAGTACTCGCGCTCGGGGGGGGGGGGGGGGAGGTTCAGGGGAAGCCCTTGGTACCCTTCCCTCGTTGTGGAAATGTATACTTTATAAGTAGTATTTTTTTTTTGTAAAATCATAACCTTACTTTTTACACAGGAATATTGACTCAAAGTTAAATGAATAAAAGTTAATGCAATATTTATTGAAATTCCTATTATCCAATCTAATATCCAATTTATTGAAACACATTTCCGACATCCAAATACAGTGTAAAAGATTCAAACTTAACCCTAACAAGCCTTCTAAACTGAATACATAATTAAAATCAAGTACCGGACGCCTACTTCATAATACTAGACCAAATTGACGTATTTGTGTTTTGTTAATACACAATTTTTAGTGAAATATATTTTTATCGTAATTAATTCAAAAGGCATTTCCGACATCCAAAAACAGTGTAAAAGGTTCAAGCTTAACCCTAACAAGTCTCCTAAACTGAAAATATAATTAAAATCAAGTACCAGACGTCTATAGCCAACCCATAAAAGGAAATACAGAAAGCTTAGATTGTTATTTAGATAAAAATTAAGAATATTATATGTTTAATTTTAATATTTTTTAATTTCCAGCTGTGAATTATGGGCAAAGTATTGCTTTCCAAACAAAGCCTGGTCTTCACCAAAATTCGAGGAGGAACTCCATAAAAAACATAAGATGCTTTGCAGCAAACATTTTGAAAGCATATGCTTTAATGAGAAGAAGTTGTTCAGAACAGCTATACCTGGTGTTCAATGCTATAAGGTAAGTACAATTAACACTTGAAAAGCATAATATTTAAAGCTATTTACATTGCAGAGAAATACAGGTTTTATGTTGTAACACATAATATTATGCAGTAGAATGATGATGTTGTTAACATGAAATTTAAGGAAATATTATAACCAGTTACGCACAAGAGCTATACTCGGGCCATTACAAACATGCAAAATGAGTCATAAATTATAAGGGTCATAGGAATGTGAAACTCTTTATTAATAAAGGAATGCCGCTTGCACTATTAAATATTCTGTATTATCTATACATATAATAAAACTGTAAATAGCAGATGTCTGTACATTTTATATTTTTGTAATAAAAGTGATTGAGGGGTACTAAAAATAAGTAATTAAATACATTTCTACCATTTTTAGAATTTTCTGTCTGTCTGTCTGTCTGTCTGTCTGTTTGTTTGTTAACGTATCACGTATAAAGTACTAATTTATATCATAAGAATTGTTAAGGAAATTATAAAGTGTATCTTCGGGTTACATTTAGTCTTTATTTCATTAAAATCAGTTCATTCCATCAAAAGTTATGATAAATATTCTGAAGTATGGGTAGGGAAGTATAGGTACGAATTTGCTCAACGGTGGCTTTGTTTGAGTCATTGTGTGTGCATTTTAAATTTGTGCATTTTAAACTAATATCATATCATAAATCATAGTTAAATTATGTAAAATAATGATATAATTATGTATATCTATAACGCAGTAAACAAAAGTATTAAAGAACTTATTAAATATATTATACAAAAATATATTAACCTTATTAACTAAATCTGAAGCACAATAGTTAACCCATTTCTTCGATAGATGGTGGTGTTGTGAAAATGTAATGCAATTGCAATGTGGTTTTTTCCTGTAGATGAGTTTTCATATTTACTGCTAATCTTTATTATATTACTCGCTGCCCTACTGCGTGTTGACAAACTCAATTTATTCTTTACCGCCGAGTACTTTATGTGGTAAATCAAATTTTAAAAGAGCTATTAACAATTGCGTTGGTTTTGGCGAGAGTCAAACTTTATTTTTTGCTTACTGTGTAGGCACTGATTTATAAGTTCCCTTGCGTTTTATATAATGTATCAATCGCGTCAATTAATCTCTTTTATTTTTAGAATTGATGTTAGCAGCGCCATCTCTCTTTAAATATATACATATAATAAAAATGATGATAACATGTGTCTCTTTCTGTACATTGTATATATATTTTGGTGGCTAAAATCATTATGGGGAACTGAAAATAATTAAATAAGAACATTTTATGATTTTTAGAATTGTCTGTCTGTTATTATATGAGCGCATCACGTCTAAAGTAAACATCTTTTATTTTCAAAGAAATCGTTAAGAAAATCATAAAGCGTATCTTCGAGTTACATTTAATCTTTGTTTTATTAAAATTGGTTAATTCTATCGAAAGTAATGATTATTATTTTGAAATGTAGGTTCGAATTTGTTCAATGGCGCCATAAAATCTCAGAAATAGTAATAAAAAGATTTGTGTGTAAAAAAAAACGTTCAATAAAAATTAATATACTTATTTATACTTAAAACACAAAAAGAGATTTAAAAAGGATGTTTTCTCACACAAAGGACGTAATAGATGGAGTTGTACAAATTACAAACTTTTCTGAATTGCTATGTTGAGATTTTTCGCCGATGAATCGTATTGAGACTTACTGAAGAAATTTGTATCCATCGAAGCTATACAACGGAACCCGACCATAAATAAAAATGTTGCAACGAAATGTCGTGATATTGTATATATAATATAAGCAAAATCAGTACTGCCATTTTAGTGCTTTGGGAACTAGATTTAGCGCTTTTTTGGAATGTATAGCGCGCATTTCGAAATTTTAGCACCTAGCTTAATCCAGCGCTTTTTGGTGTATTTAGCACACATTTCAATATTTTAGCGACTAGCGGGTTATTAACTCTTTTATAGCAGCACTGTTAGTCCACATTACCGATAATAATAATAATGACCTTTATTATTTTTTCCCACAAATAGTACATTGCAGTTTATCTTTTTCAAACATATTTTTTCCACAAAACAAAGAGCATGGGAGACGAGTCCAAACTAGGATACCCTGTGCTATGGATCTCCTGGCTTCCCCTTTAGGATGATCAACTTGATTTTTTTACCGACGACTATAAGCGGGGAAATCCCCTTTATTAAAGTTTTCGTTCATGGTTTTGGCAACGCATTTATTTTGCTTTATTCATTTTCAGTCAGTTGCTTAGAGCACAGCTAAGTTAAAAGTTACTTAGAAGTTATAACACAAAGAAACTGTGTAGCAACCGCAATCAGATGCTGACATCTGAAACTAAGTTGCGAAATACATTGCACTTTAAAACAATTAATGACATTTTTATTGTTCGTACAGTACTAACTACTGTTTACAGCAATTGCCATAATTATAAGTCGATGTCCTGCGAAGTATTGATACATCAAAAAAATATTGCCAGAAAAAAAACTTAATGTTGTTTTCTTTATTATGATTATATAAAAAACACAAACTTTGTTTGTAGTTAATTTAGCGCGAAATCTAGGGCTTTTTTAAAGCGCTGTTTTCATGAAATCTAGCGCTTTTTGTGTTGTCCTAGAGCTGAATGAGTTTTTTTTTTATCTGGCAGCACTGCCCAAAAACCCTCTAATAAGAAGTAACTTTCCTTTCAGTTTTAAGCGCGTTCAGTTCCCAGTTACAGTGAGCGTGTGTTATGCGATGACCGTAAATAAAGCGCAAGGTCAAACTTTACGCGTTGTAGGAGTGTACCTCAGTACTGACTGTTTTGCACATGGCCAACTCTATGTTGCTTTTTCACGCGTTAGTAGCCCCCGTAACCTTTTTGTGTACACCCCGGCTAAGCCTACTTCTAACGTCGTTTACACAGAAGAATAAACAACTTAGAACTTTGATGATAATGATTTATTTAGTTACCACTTATTGATACAGTAATGAAATAAATCGTTTAATATTCTCTTACCTAAACGACAAATTCTTTATGTAAAACCTGTATACGCGAGCTACGCCGCGGGCACAGCTAGTATCTAATATGTTCAGAATATAGAATAAAACACAAATGTTGAATATTGTTATGTATTAAGCTTGGTAGCATTAATACAATACAATACAATAACTTTATTTCAGGCATCAAGGACTTAAAAATTAAGAACATTGGCCCATAGCAATATATACCTTAACCTAAAAATATATATAAAATATAGACATAATTTATTAAATTATTAAAAGACAAGCATTAAAAAAGACAAGTGTCATAAGCAAATATTAAATTGCCTACATTCAATTTACTTTATTAATTAACAAAGTAAACAAGTACCCCCAAATAGAATAACAATAAATCTTTGAATATGACAATATCCTTGACTTCTCTCTTGCTCTTTATTACTTTTTATCAACTATATCAACAAATCCTTTTTTACTATAACACAACACTAGCCAGTTCCATAAAGTTTGTATGTGCAAGTGAGAGGTCTGATAATAATGATTTATGACTCAGTTCACAGGTTTGTAATGGCCCAAATAAAGTATTATATATTAATACATATTTGCTTACCTTAACTATGACTTATTTAATTACAGGATTTGAATTAATTTATTTAAAATATGTTAACCTTTCATTTTCAGGCTACAACATTTTCTAATCTGTCAGATCAACCTGCCATGTTTGAACCTGTTGCCAGAATTTATCCTTTAAGAGAACATCATAATGCAAACATTATCACTCCAACAAATCATTCAGGAATGTTTGTGTGCAATTCTTCAAAACAAGAAGGTGATCAAAAAAACAAAATGTTGATAAGGAAACTGAAAAGTAGCATGAACAAAGTATACAGATTACAAAAAACCATAAAACATTTAAAAAATAACGCATATGTAAATGAAATTAGTAACAGTGAAACAGTAAAGAAAATCCTCAATAAAAAATGAGTTCATCATTTACCTTGTTACTGCAAGGAGAACTGCAGAATTATAAGAGAAAGAAACCTGGTCGCAGGTGGAACATGGAAGCTAAAATAATAGCACTGAGGCTCTACATAGGTCACCAACATGCTACAAGTTATTGAGGAGAATGATTTGCTTACCAGCACCCAGCACATTAAAATCCCTCTTAAGTAGATTTAAGATGAATGTGGGGACACACAAAGCAACACTTACAGTGTTGAAAAGCATGACAAAAAACTTTGAGCCATCTAAACGAGAGTACATATTGTTGTGGGATGAAATGTCCTTAAGAAAAAATTTATGGTACAACTCGAAGGTGGATCATATTGAGGGTTTCCAAGACCATGGTACACAAGGTAGATCTCCACAGGCAGCTTCATATGCCCTTGTATTTATGGTAGTTGGAGTTAGGAAGAAAATTAAGCAGCCAGTGGCTTATTATTTATCAAGTGGGTTTGTCACAGACTACCTGACACTGACAGACTATCTGCTTTGATTAAGGAGGTATGTATTTCTTATTCATTTTGAATGAATCATGCTTATTTAACTCTGCTAAACTATGCCATTAATCTGCCTTAAAATACTTTCAGGTCTTAAATTGTTGCTTTAATGCTGGACTTAATATATGCGCTTCAGTCTGTGACTTGAATGGAGTTAACAAGAGAGCTCTATGTCTGTTAGGAGCTTCTGTAGAGAATCCCTACATAGAAGTGAACAATCACAAAGTTGTCACACTATTTGATACGCCACACTTGCTGAAGTACTTCAGAAATCTCTTTATGAAATATGATGTAAAGTTTAGGACCAATATAACATCAGACAACAAACAAGGAATTGGTAAGTCATTGTTATTTAGTTAAAATAAAATTGTTTAATAATAAATATGTAGATAGTTTATAATTAATAGTTATAATACTTTTAATAATTACAGGAATCACTAAATGGAGCCACATCAGGCAATTCTATGAATTGGACAATAATAATCCTAGTTTTGTGTATGCACCATGCTTGACTAAAGAACACCTTGACCCCAATACCAAGCAAAAAATGAGGGTAAAACTTGCAGCACAAGTTTTAAGCCACTCAGTTGCAGCAGGAATATATTCCAAAATAGCTAAAGGTAAGACATCTTTAATAATCAAAGTCAAACTCATTTACTCAGATCATAATTATGCATGATACTTATGAACATTTAACAACAAGTCAACAACACCATTTCTTACAAATTCGTTTCAACAGTATGGTAATGTGGAGTTGTCTCTTTTATAAAGGGTATAACAATCTAGTAATTACTCATTTTTTACGTGGTAGAGCCATGCTGCAGCTATATTAGTAGTATAGTTGTAGCACAAATGGGTTGGCTCAACTGGGGAAGGACCAGGCTCTCACAGAAAACCAACGTAAAATAGCAGCTTAACGCTGCTGTGTTTCGTATGGTGAGTGTAGAGAACCGGAGACCCTTTTTACTGGCAAAGAGGCTTTCCATCTTAGTTCTCACGGGTGACAACACATCTGCATCTTGAGTCTTTATTGAGGATAGATATAGATGTCTATGGGTCACAGTATGCACTTACCATCAGGTGGACTGTGTGCTCGTTTGTCACCCTATCTTATAAAAAAAAAAACATTGTCCTTTTTATTACCTAATCCTGGTTTGAGCAAGATGGTTTAAAAAAAAATTTGCCAAAAATAGGCTTACTTATATTGGTTTCATTTGTTTATTGTTAATTTTCAGGAGACATGCCGACTGAAGCAGTGGCAACAGCTAATGTAATAAAAAATATGGATGAACTGTTTGATGGTGTAAACGCGTCGAAACCAGATTTAAGAAGAGGAAAAAAATTTTCCACAAACAAAAAACTCAACAGAACATCTGCAAATGTTCAATAGAATGAAATTATTTTTTAAAACCTGAATTTTTGGGTTGCAGGGGAAATCCCCCATCAAAAGATGGGTGGATTTGGACCCTGAATGGCATAGAAATGATTTGGAAAATCCTTAGTGCCAAATATAAAATAATTAAAACTCTGTCTACAAGAAGATTCCAGCAGGACCCACTGGAAAATTTATTTGGTTGCATACGCTACAACTGTGGGTCCAATAGCAACCCAACAGTTAGACAATTTGTTGCTGGGTTAAAAACTGCTGTAATAAGTAACATGGCACACACTAGCTCAGGCAATTGTGAGCTGGATAGCAACAGTGCCATTATAACTAATTTTAAAACATTGCTGACACCAGCCACAGACATATGCACTGATATAGAGCAATCCGAACATGTATATCAAATAAAAAAAGAAATTGAAGAAAGTATAACTTCCTCTCTGGAAGAAAACTTGGAGGAAGGAAGTAGCGAACTACAAGCATGTGCTTATGTCTGTGGCTTCATTATTAAAAAAAATAAAATCAGTTGTAATAATTGTACAAAAATTCTAGTCTCTGAAACGCCCGAAGGAGTACATAATTTTGTAGAGTTCAAAAATTATGATAATGTAAAAAAGTCTCTTACATATGCCTCAAAGAATTTAATAGCTTGTGTAGAGAAAAGTGCAAGCATAATAAATATATTTTTAGAAAAAGAGGCATATGAAGAGAATATTAAAATGAGAGTAACACAATTGTTAAAGGACTATAAATTATGACTTCCTCGAAAATTGCGTGGAGCACAAACAATTAAATATAACTTACATAGTTAATAGTGTCTTCCACATTACAATTAAGAGATACTATATTATAAAAAACAGAATGTATTCTGAAGAGGCGAGTAAATCTGCACTAAAAAGAAAAATGAACATAATTATGCATAAATAAATCTACAACTAGCACCTTTGCCAACAAATTCAACAGCCTGAATTTTAGATTTTCACGCAAGATGATTATACAACACCAATTTCTTTATTTGTATTAAATAATCTAAAAATTCAATCTTCAAAAACACCAGATTCTCATACAAACTTTCAATCCTTATTTCACATGTTGGAGTTTAAGTTTTCAAAGTCGCTCAAAAACGTGTTTCATTGTTGTCCAAATACCAATACTCATTGATTTTACTTAATAAAGGACGGACTTTCATGCAAACTTCTGTTCTATCCACTATATGGATAGATTTTCAAAAAAAAATTTCTTAGTGCATGTCTTCGTCACAAAAGGAACCTGTTCTGGGTTGATGTGCAGTTAGTTAGGACAAGTAATTATATATGAGTAGATTATGTTCATTTTTCTTTTTAGTGCAGATTTACCCGCACTGGACTCGCGTGGTAGTTTACAGCCCACTCCCTCTCACACAGAGGAGGTCTGTGTTCTAGCAGTGGGAACATCATAGGCTGATTATGCTTTATTTATTACTTTACAACTTGTTTTATTAATGGACGATAGTGTAGCTATATTGTCAGATCTGTCTGCCTTCAACCAAAATAATAATTATCTCTCTTCCTAACCATTTCTTTATTTATTTCATTAAACTTAAATAATATGATACATGTCTGTAAAGTGTAAACTTGTGTTTGACTTTGTCTAGGTTTTGGTGGCCATACTTGTAATTATGTTCGAAGATGCTTGCTGTATTTTCAAATTGTATGTATAATCTCATTTTTAGAATATTATGTTTAATTTGTGTTTTAAATTAGCTGATTAACTATCATTACATATACATACTTGTGAACACCTTTTGTCCCAAATGAATATATAATTCAAAAACACATTTATTCATGTAAAATTAGTCATAGTTTCCAAATGAATGTCTGATAAATTATGATTAATATCATGCTAAATAAAAAAGTTAAATACCAATGTTTGTTTTATTAGACTGTTCCATAAATATTGCTTTCAGCATTTTATGCACAGGTACACTGTGTTTCTCCAGGGCATAGAATCTTAGTACATTAATGCTTGAAAAACGCAATTATTATTACACTAAATTTAGATGAACCAAAAGAACATTTAAAGTATCAAACGTATAGTTTTTAGATTTTGTCGTATTATAATGTACTAGATCCATCTGTTGGCACGAGATGTCGCCTCTGTTGATGTAAGAAGATAAAATTGAAACGCTATGTGGTTATGAGATTCAACAATCTATTTGACAACATTTTTAAAATGGTCGCATTGAGTTGAGTGCAAATTTCTCCGTAGGAGTAATAGTGCAAAGAGAAGAGAGAGACCGTGCTTTGTAATTTTTATTGAAGAGGCAGGAGGCCTACGTTTAGTCTGTAACGATGATGATTAATTGTTTGTTTTATTTAATGTTATAGTCCGTGCTGAAAAAATTCGTCACCATAATAATAGTGTACTGTAAAATATCAGTTTATTAATAAATAATTTGTATTTGACACAATTGATTGTACTTGTATTAGCATAATAATAATAAAAACATTTTATTTATATATTTCCAGCTTAAGTCTTATGTATTCATGACTAAATTAAATTATGTATTTAGTCTTAAAAATTGTATGTTAATAAAAACAGAGAACCCATCACCTCATTTCGTCCCATGGGTGTTATGTTATATGAGATATGTCAAATAATCTCATGAGTTCTGTTTAGTCGGCGTTATCTCATTTACGCCAGACGTAAAATCCAAATTGACGATGGACAAGCTGCGTCAAAGGTGTTCACGTCTAGATCTATGATTGTCAAGCCACCTGCCAAGCATGACAGGCTCAAGTCCAGCAGTAAACTTTAATAGGCCAATAAAGAAGAAAAAAGTCACAAAAAACTTGCAGTGCTCTGATAATACAAGTGTTTATTAATGGATTAATTAGCTTTTTGTTTTTCAGAAAAAGGCATTCTTCCAAGACAATATGCGGAAACTGCTGAAATTCACCTCTTTTTTGACAAGGTATTCGATTTAATCGAAATTAAATAAATAATTCAAAATAAACTACTCAACATACAGTAGGTCGGAAAAAAGACAGAAGTTGAGGCGAACCATGTTTTGAAGTTTTTAGTTTATGTCCACTTGGACAACTTTTCACAATACAGGTTTTTCCCATAATTGTTCAATTATTTCTTAACCTTTTATAACTATCACCACCACAAAATCACTAATAATTATTTTTAAAAAGCCATACTAATAAAATACCAAGTTTGCTCACAGCAAGTTTTTGGTTATATTAACTTAATTATTAGACTACGTAAATGGTTTGTATAATACTGGCATTTTATGATTTTACTTCCCCATATAAAAAAGTACTCTGTGCATTTTACTAACAACTACTATATTGTCATGAAATTTTTAAATATTTGAATTCAGCTAACTTCATTCCGTCTATCAACAACAGCTATATATTCATATCGTAGTTTTTCAGACGCCAGCGCTATTGTGGTAGGTTTTGGAACCTCTATTTTCAGTAAACAGTTGGACACTTTTTCAACTTTCCCCCCATATGAGATGGTTCTCCTTCTACTCTATACTCCATGAGTTCAATGCTGAACATAGGCCTTGTTAGAACTGTGTAAACCAACTGATTTAAATATGCTGTTTTTAGTACTTTAGTAATCTGTTCAAGTTGGCGCCACTGTCTATACCACCTTTGTAACTTTTGTATTTTAGTCGTATTATACGTTCTTGTCGTTGCCATTTGTTACACTAAGACTGTTTTCACTGTTTCCATAATTAAATCTATTATTATAAATTCAATCCTGTCTTATTTTATCCATAATCCATCAGGCCTCCCCTTAAATTGCCTCATAGGGAGGATATTTGCCAAGTTGCCACGCTTGGCAAGCGGGTTGCAACCGCAGTTTTTTTTTTATTTTAGTCGTTGTTAGGAAGACGCTGCTGCCCGTCACCTGATTTACTTCCTTCTGTCACCTCTTACGAAACCCACGGGATGATATGGGGTAGTGGGTATTCTTACACCACCAGTACCTTGCTGAATAATTACCAATTTGACCTACTTGTTTAATAAATGGTAGGACTCATCTTCCGTCTGAGTAAGTGCCATCCTCTTAACTATTTCTTCTGTCAAAAAGCAGTCCAATAATGCAGACGACTAAATGAACAAAAAGTTTGTTTAACAATTTGTTTATTTATTATATTGTTTATTATATACAGTTAAGAATACTTAACTGACTAGATGGAGTGATATGGAGTTTATACGTGGTTGAGCCATAGTGCAGCTATATTAGTAGTACCTATAGTTATAGTACGATTGGGTCGGCTTGACCAGGGAAGGACCACGCTCTTACAGAATACCAGCGTAAAATGGCAGCTAGACACTGCTGTGTTTCGTATGGTGAGTGTAGAGAACCGGAGACCCTTTTTACTGGAAAAGAGGCATTCCATCTTAGTCCTCACGGGTGACGACGCATCTGCATTTTGAGTCTTTATTGAGGATAGATGTAGCTGTCTATGGGTCACAGCAACCACTTACCAGATGGACTGTGTGCCCGTTTGTCACCCTATCCTATAAAAAAAATGACGACATGTATGTAGGTGGGTCAGGACTGCGCTTTGCTGCATTCCTTAGCCTATGTTCAGCAGTGGACTTGTAATGTGCATTGCACGACTGTGTTCCGAGGTGTTAGTTGAAGTGCTGAAGAGTTATACGTGATAGAGCCATGCTGCAGCTATATTACTGGTATAGTTGTAGCACGAATGGGTCGGCTCGACCGGGGAAAGACCACGCTCTCACAGAATACCAGCGTAAAATAGCAGATTAACACTGCTGTGTTTTGTATGGTGAGTGTAGAGAACCGGAGACCCCTTTTATTGAAAAAGAGACATTCCATCTTAGTCCTCACGGGTGATAACGCATCTGCATTTTGATTCTTTATTGAGGATATATGTAGATGTCTATGGGTTACAGTAACCACTTACCATCAGGTGGACTGTGTGCTCGTTAATCACCCTCATCATTATTTTTCATCATTACAGCCCTTCACAAGTCCACTGCTGAACATAGGCCTCCCCCAAAGAATGCCACAAAGCACGGTCCTGAGCCACCTGCATCCATCGACTTCCTGCATATCTTACCAGGTCGTCACTCCATCTAGTGGGGGGACGCCCTACACTTCGCCTGCCGGTACGAGGCTGCCACTCGAGAACCTTTCTTCCCCATCGGTTGTCGGTTCTTCGAGCTATATGGCCGGCCCATTGCCACTTCAGCTTACTAATCCGTTGGGCTATGTCGGTCACTCTGGTTCTACTGCGGATATCCTCATTTCTGAGTTTATCACGCAGAGAAACTCCGAGCATAGCCCTCTCCATAGCTCGCTGAGCGACCTTGAGCTTCCTTATCCAGCCAGCAGTGAAGGACCACGTCTCAGTTCCGTATGTCTTCACTAGCAACACGCACTGGGTGTACAGTCTCGTTTTCAAATTTTGAGGTATACCTGACGAGAAGATTTGCCGTAATTTCCCGAACGCTGCCCAACTGAGTTGAATCCGTCGATTGACCTCTCGGTCGAAGTTGGACTTACCTAGTCGGACTATTTGTCCCAGGTAAATATACTCCTCAACAACTTCGAACTTAGTGTTCCCAACAACTACCGGCATAGGTGTGACATGGACATTAAACATGATCTTTGTTTTGTCCATGTTCATCTTAAGACCTATCCGTTGGGAAACACTATTGAGATCATTGAGCATAGTGCTTAGGTCCTCCAGCGATTCTGCCATAAGGACTATATCGTCGGCAAATCGAAGGTGAGTGATGTACTCGCCATTGATGTTGATACCGTATCCTTTCCAGTCCAGAAGCTTGAAAACATCTTCCAATGCAGCGGTAAAGAGTTTCGGGGATATGACGTCACCCTGTCTACACCTCTCTGCAATTGGATAGGTTTCGTACTCTGATTCTGTACTCGGATAGCCATCGTAGCTCTACTGTACAAGCACTTCAAAACTTCGATATACCGACAGTCAACTTGGCATCGCTGAAGGGACTGCAGCACCGCCCAACTTTCGACGGAATCAAAGACTTTCTCATAGTCCACATACGCCAGGCATAGTGGCAAATTGTACTCCTCGGACTTCTGGACAATTTGCCGAAGGGTATGTATGTAGTCTATGGTGCTAAAGCCCTTTCGGAAACCGGCTTGTTCGGGAGGCTGGAAGTCGTCAAGTCTGCGCGCGAGACGATTCGTAATGACTCTCGAAAACAGCACGTAGACGCGGCTCAGAAGGGAAATCGGTCTGTAGTTCTTCAAGAGAGCGTTGTCGCCTTTCTTGAAGAACAAGACCACCGCACTTCTGCTCCACGCCTCCGGTGTAATGCCACCATGAAGGACGGAATTAAAGAGCTTCTGAAGGACTTCAAGTACCGGTTTTCCACCCGCTTTCAGAAGCTCCGCTGTAATTCCATCCTCGCCTGGGGCCTTGCCGTTTTTAAGGTGCTGGAGAGCCATTCTAATCTCGCTCAGACTGACGTCCGGGATATCATCGGAATAATGTCGGATAAAACTCGCTCTTGGATCGTTACTCACACTTGCGTGCGGCTCCAACGATGACGTGTACAGCTGCCCATAGAACCTCTCAATCTCACTCAAAATCTCAGGTGCCCCAGAAACGATGCTGCCACATTCGGTCTTCAGCTTTGACAATTGGCTCTTTCTGGCAGACAGATCTCTGGCAAAGACTTTGGAGCCTTGGTTCCGCTCGATCGCTTCTTCAATACGAGCTGTATTGAAGTTGCGTAAGTCTCGCCGCATGCATTTGGAGATCTGTCTGTTCAGTTGCCTGTATGCTGTCAAATCTGTTGAAGAATGTCGCTTCATCTCCCGTCTAACAGCCATGAGATTAAGAGTGTGATCGGAGAGTTTTTGTGTTCTTCTGCGGCGGGTCTTGCAGAACTTAGCTCCGACCGCATGGACAGTTTCCACGAGCTTGTCATTCAAATTTCAAATCGTCCACTTCATTGCAGTCTTCTAGGCACTGAAAACGGTTTTTTAACTCGAGCTGAAAGGTTTCGGGACTTTGGAACAAAGCACGAGGGGGACGGAGCGTTGACTTCATTAGACGAGACCTCTCCAACTTAACGTTTAGGTTCAGTGTGCCTCTAACCATTCGGTGATCGCTGCCGGTTTTCACCCTCGCGATCACTGAGACATCACTGAACAGTTGTCGTCTGGTCGTCATAATGAAGTCAATCTCATTTTTTGTCGAACCGTCGGGGCTCGACCAGGTCCACTTCCTGTCGGGCCGCTTCTGGAAGAAAGAGTTCATCATAAAGAGTCCCTCTTTCTCCATGAAGTCGGCCAGCTGCTGGCCCCTTGGGTTCCGTTGCCCTATTCCAAATTTCCCCACTTTCAGCTCACCGTTCTCTCTTGTGCCTAGTTTTGCATTGAAGTCTCCCATTAACACCGTATATTGGGTTTTGGAGGAATGCATGGCTCTAGAGATATCCTCATACATTTCCTCCACCTCCTGATCGGGGTGTGCCGAGGTTGGTGCGTAAACCTGTATGATCTTCAGCGAATACCGTTTGGTGATTCTGAGTATAAGGTACGCAACTCTCGTCGACACACTCTCAATCTTTACAACGTTGTTAACGAGAGACTTGTGGACGATAAATCCGACACCTCCTTGGAACAGATGTTCGCCCTCCTGGTAATAGGGCAAGTTGCCGGATTCGAGGATTAGCGTGTCCTCCCCCTCTCTTCGGACTTCGGATAATCCTATAATATGCCAGCGTAACTTGTCTATCTCTTCTTCCAGCTCCACAATCTTCTCGTCAGTCCTCAGGGTGCGTGCGTTGTATGTTGCCAGGTCGAGTCGTCTTAGGTGGCAACCGAACCTCCACCGGAGATTCTTAGCACCCCCTGCCCCGCCGTTACCATGGTCGCCACCGTAGCCAGGAATAGCGGGGCCGCCTGGGACTGGGGGCCGTCTCTTCGTAACTTTCATCATGGGGGGTATATTGTCATAGTTGCCACGCTTGGCGAGCGGGTTGGCAACCGCAGTTTTTTATTGTATTTTTGCCGTTACCAGGAAGATGCTGCTGCCCATCTCCTGTATCCATACCATACCTGTACCCTTAATCACCCTAATTCTATAAAAAAAAGAGTGCAGAAAGTCAGTATAACTAAAACCTGAGGCATTCCATCTTAGTCCTCAGTGGTTTAAGTGTATGTCGCTGTCCAATGTCCATTGCCTGAAATAGCATCTTGCTCTCTGGCGGACAGTTAGTTCGCATGTCTTTACATTTTATAAAAAAAATCGTCGGGAAACAGACGTCACACAGTGATGACGCGCGCACAGTCGATTTCACGCGGCGTTTAAGACACGTGCCGCACTAACAAGCGCGAGTGTGCGCACAGCTTTAATTGCCTTTGTTTTTTATTCTATTTAAAATAAAACAGTTTATTGTCTATGGATATAATTAATCGATAAAATCGCAGCGAAAAATTGACGAAAAACTTAACAGTATAGTAGTTAAGAATAGTACTTTAGAAATTATTGTTATCAATCTGTTTTCCGTTTTAAGATATTAGTTTCAACGACTTTAGTACATAACCTTTTGTCAGCAGCCGTTTTTTAAATTTATTTTTTACTTTTTTTTTAATAGAATAAGGGTGCCAAACGAGAACACAGTCCACCTGATGGTAAGTGGATGCTGTGGCCCATAGACATCTTCATCAATACAAGATTATCTAAGAATCAAAATGCAGATGCGTTGTCATCCCTGAGTAGGTACCTACTAAGATGGAATGCCTCTTGAAATATTTAAATACTATTTTACAATGCTATTTTACAGTGGTATTCTGTGAGAGCATGGTCCTACCGCGGCCGAGTCGAACCATTCGTGTTACAACTAATATAGCTGCAGCGTCGCTGCACCACGTATAAAGCCTCTTCCATGATGTGTTACTAAGCAAAATCTACAAATTCTCGCAACCAATTACTGACAGCGATGTTGCGTAGTTCGTTTTTCATATAGCAGGGTGAAAAAGGTTAGAAGATTGAACTCCGTTTTTATAGTAATCGCGACACTTCTACTTGAAATAAAAATAATTTAAGATTAAACATTTTGTACAGCGACTTCAATATAAAGTTGCAATGTAAAATTATTAAAAATAACTCCTAAACTATTGGTTAGATCTTGATCAAATTTATATGGGACCACTTGTAAAGCACCAGCTTTCAAATAAAAAAAGAATCATCGAAATCGGTTCACCCAGTAGAAAGTTATGAGGTAACACACATAAAAAAACATACAGTCGGGTTGAGTACCGTCTCCTTTTTGAAGTCGGTAGATAATTAGAACCGTAGTTAGAATTGATACTTAATTTATCTACAGTGAAAGGAAATTAGTATGGCCCACTGGGAAGGGTTAATGAAGTAGGTGAACTAACGGTAAGCGGCAGCGGCGATCAGCTTCAACTTGGCTTCTTGGAAGGCTTCAGTCTTCCTTGACCACACTTCTTCGTGACTATATAGTCTATGCACACAACTGGGTCGACCCGGCACACTCACTAACGCTTAATTACATTGGTTTCTAACATGTTTCCTTCCGTAACAGTCGTCAAATGTGGTTTTTCTTTCTTCATACCTTTAATTTAGTCAACTGTGTGTGAAATTTGTTACACAGTAGATACACGTTTGGTTTAGAAGGAAGTATCGTTATTTATAAATGCCATTTGAAGTCTATCAAACAATTCATTTGGTTTCAGGTGACATTTGAAAACGTAAAAAATACAGCGTGCGATGTGCCCGACGCACATAACTTTTCAATATAGCCTCGTACAAAATGAGGAGGGAAATTCAAAATTAAAATTTTGTATTTTTACTTTGAACTTTTTTCGCAATTTTCTGTATGGCCTGTTATATTTTATAAGTAACTGTCCAAAATAATTGTGTTTTATTAATGTAATCTGTAGCAGTTTCGGCAGAGTAGGTACGCAGTCGCGAAGGAGGGTCGTAAATTAGTTTAATTTGTTCAGAAATGGCGCTCTGCCGAAAACTAGCAAGCTGTTGCGATAATTGTTAACTAGTTAATAAACTTCCGTAATTACTTTTGCATCGTTCTTATAGCTATATAGATATATAGGTTTGAGGTGAAATCGGTGGAAACTAAATTAATAAAAGGTTTCGCCATAGTGTATCAAATAATTAAAGCGACCGATTTCAGAAGTTATTATGTTAAAAAAAATTCAGTCTTGTTAGATTTTCGTAGTCGATTTTTAATTTTTTAAATATTGTAATTTTAATACATTAATTTTTTTGTCTTTTTCGGTGGATTAAAGTAAGGAATATCACAAGTTCAAAGTAACAACCATGATATCGTCTAAACAGTTACATTAAAAAACATATCTCCTATCTATTCACTTTATGCTATGTAATTTTTTCATCACTTTTAAATGGGACCACCATTGAGGTCTATTTTATAAAAAAGAATCCTTTAAAGCTTCGATAACATAAGAAACACGCCTGGAATATAGAACCTGCACCCTATTTTGAACTCGTTTAAAAAGCAGAATGACGCGGCTGACTTTCATGGTGGTTAACGGAACTGAAGACTTCTGAAGTTGAGGCTAATTCTTTGATACAATGTCTTAGCGCTGACTTCAGAAGTAATAGATGTGGCAATGATTTACATGGGTATTGTGTGCGTGATGGCTTCTCCCGATCGAGCTGATTCATTCGTGGTAGTAGGTAGGACATCAATAATACGTTACAGCGTGGTGTGTACGTGTTATCTACCGACTTCAAAAAGGAGGACTACTCTATTAGATTGTATGTTTTTTTATTTGTGTTACCTCAACGTTTTTCTGGGTGAACTGATTTCGATGATTTTTTTATTTAAAAACCGGTGCTTCTCATGTAGTCCCATATAAATTTGATCAAGTTCTGATCAATAGTTTTTGAATTATTCTTAATAATTTATATTGAAGTCAGTTGTACAAATTTTTTAATTTTAAATTATTATTTTTATTATTAGGACTACCTGCCATTCTAATGCCAATGCATTGTAGTGTCAATACCAAACATGAACATATTTATCTAAGGCTGCTTAATATATTTAATATTTACTCCTTCGTATACTTACATGATGTGCAACTCTGGTTGGTTGTGTTCGGTAGTAGTGAGAAATGATCTTGTATTATGAAGTACCTAGACAAGCAAACAAAATGACAATAAATATTATGATAAAGAAATTCGTTCGGAAAATACTGCATTTATTAAAGTACCTACTAGGCGTCTTTTTTTAATTAAAAATAATTTACTATAAATATATCAAATATCCTAAGTCATCACTGGCAACACGCACTGGTTGTACAATTTCGTTTTAAGGTTTTGAGGTATGTCTGACGAGAAGATGTGTCGTAGCTTCCCGAACGCTGCCCAGCCGAGTTGAATCCGTCGATTGACCTCTCGGTCGAAGTTGGACTTACCCAGTCGGACTATTTGTCCCAGGTAAACATACTCGTCAACAACATCGAGCTTAGTGTTCCCAACAACTACCGGCATAGGTGTGACATGGACATTAAACATGATCTTAGTTTTGTCCATGTTCATCTTAAGACCTATCCGTTGGGAAACACTATTGAGGTCATTGAGCATAGTGCTTAGGTCCTCCAGCGATTCTGCCATAAGGACTATATCGTCGGCAAATCGAAGGTGAGTCCTTCACTGCTGGCCGTATGAGGAAGCTCAAGGTCGCTCAGCGAGCTATGGAGAGGGCTATGCTCGGAGTTTCTCTGCGTGATAAACTTAGGAATGAGGATATCCGCAGTAGAACCAGAGTGACCGACATAGCCCAACGGATTAGTAAGCTGAAGTGGCAGTGGGCCGGCCATATAGCTCGAAGAACCGACAACCGATGGGGAAGAAAGGTTCTCGAGTGGCAGCCTCGTACCGGTAGGCGAAGTGTAGGGCGTCCCCCCACGAGATGGAGTGACGACCTGGTAAGACATGCAGGAAATCGATGGATGCAGGTGGCTCAGGACCGTGTTTTGTGGCATTCTTTGGGGGAGGCCTATGTTCAGCAGTGGACTTGTGAAGGGCTATAATGATGATGATGATGATGATATCAAATATCAAAAAAATAAAGTAGATTTATGAAAGATTTAAGTTAATAACGGAACTTCTTTACTATTATATTATGCTTGTTGTTTTTTTTTTTGACAACAACAAGAATGAAGAAAGTAGAAACAGGACAGTATCAGTGACAACAAAATAATTAGCTAATTGTTAAAAAACTAATCAATTGCTTATTGTAAAATCCGGTCACCTTGAAGTCCATTGGCTGTAGTATAGCCAATAGGAAGCGTTACACGTTGGAGGCGGGAAGAGGCAAACGTTAGATGCAAATGACGTTTAGACTTCTTTTTTTTAACGAAACTCGTTTCTCAATCCGCTTTTGTTTGTGAACGGCCAGTTGTACAGAAATGGTTATTTTATTCTGCGCTTATTCTTGTTTGACCATGATTTCGTGTGTGATAATTATTTTATTGGTTTCTTTATTTTTTATCGCACAAAAACGAATATGTATTTATTATCGTCAAAGAGACAATTATTGTCAGAATGCCGTCTTTCGTCCATGACCTAATTTTTATAGCTCTATTAACCATGTAAATCCAGAGTGGGTAGACTTTTGAAGAATACACTTAATGAAGCACAAGTGACACGCTTTATCTCACTACATTCTCAACTATTTCTGACGCCAAACCGCAGTGCTTTTTATTGTGTTCCGGGCTAAAAGGTAAAGAGAGACAGTATTTTACAGGTTGTGTGTGAGTCATTCCATCGACGTTTAGCCCTCAGTGGTGATAACGCATATGTAGCCTTTGTGGTCTACATTGTTCGGCACGGCTCTGAACCTTACTGTTCGCCTCTGCTTCACGGCACTCTCACAGATTACTGTCTTCTTCTCGACTTACCGCAGCCTACACGGCAATCCTTGGTACTTGTACATTAGTGAACTAGCTAACTAGACTGCACCATCGACCTCCGGTCCGAGCAGGGGGGTGATGTGGCGGCGCTGTCGTCGCGCCACAAAGCGAAACGCACTGAAACCGAAATCACACTATCAAAGTTCCGATATACTGCGGTGTAGGATATAGAATAGCTCCGAACTACCTCATGGAGCGTTGGCTACTCCCAGGGCTGATAACCTTGCGCGGCGGGAGATATCTCCTTTTCTTCCACGGCCACGGATAACCAATTATCATCAGGTGGTACAGTACCTACCTACCTCTACCAACAATGCCTGAAACCTGGGTTCAATTACCGCCGGCACCAATGAAATTTTGGATTGCAATTGATTACTTTAAAATTGTTGATTTACCACTTGCTCGACGGTGAAGGTAGACTTCCTAATAAACATGCATGTCTAGAAACAAAATACATGTTAAATCCATCAACACGTACTGGAATAGCGCTGCGGACTAATTGCTCCTTAATCCACTCAAAAATTAGAGATGGCCCATGTCCAGCAATGGGGCTTTAGTTATATATATTTCTTCATTAGCTATATTATATAATTAATTAAAAGACAAACAATTACCGGATTACCTGGTAGTGGCGGTGTAAGAATATCCACCCATATCATCCCGTGGGTGTCGTAAGAGGTGACAGCGGAAAACAAATCAGGAGATGGGCAGCAGCGTCTTCCTAATAACGACTAAAAATAAAAATAAAAGCCACGCTTGTCAAGCGGGTCGGCAGTTGCCAACCCACTTGTATAGTTCGGTATAGTTGTAGCACGAATGGGTCGGCTCGACCGGGGACGGACCACACTCTCACAGAATACCAGCGTAAAATAGCAGCTTAATGCTGTTTCTTATGGTGACTGTAGAGAACCGGAAACCCATTTTACTGGAAAAGACGCATTCCATCTGAGTCCTCACGGGTGACAACGCATCTGCATTTTGGTTCGTAATCAAGGATAAATGTAGATGTCTATGGGCCACAGCAACCACTTCAGGTGCAGTAGGGTTACCAGATGAAAAAATCAAAAGTCCGGAGAAAATGCCTGATTTCCATTGAAAAATCCTGAGATTTTTAAGTTTGTGAATATTTTCTCAAACGTACTTAACAATTTAAAAAAGTCGTAATATTATCATTTTTATACACTGCGAATCTTGCTCACGCGTTGCACATCGCACTCAAAGCGCGGGGGGTGGGGGGAGGCAGCGGCACACCCCTCCCACGCACCGCCCCTCGCCGCGAAACGCGGGTACCGCAACAGTGCAGTGACGCTCACTCACTTAGTTCCACGCCATTGCGAAGATTGGACTGCGCTGCTTTGAGTGAGTGTCGCCACGTTAGAGCGAGAATCGCAACCGGATACGAGTTAAAAATGTCTTCAAGTACCAAGCGACCACGGTACAGCTGTACATTCACAGATGTTTTAAAAGAAAAATTTCCGATTATGAAAGATGGTAGAGAACCTACCGAAGTGTTTTGTTCAATATGCAACAATTATGTTTCAATTAAGTTCAAGGGAGCTGCCGATATTGAAAAACATATACTAACGGAAAAACATAAGAAAAATGTTTTAATTGTTTCAAGTAACACGAAAATTGACTCTTTATTTCATCCACAAAGTTCTGGATTGACAGACAAAAAATCCGCCGCTGAGGCCACTTTAGCTTTTCACACAGTGAAACATCACCAATCATTTAAATCTATGGATTGCACCAGCCAACTGGTGAAGGCTATATTTGCCGATTCCAACACTGCGAATAGTATTTCTTGTGCAAGAACGAAGACTGAGGCCATTGTTACGGGCGTGATATCTCCGTGGGTAATTGAACAGGTAAAAGTATCATTACAAAACGTTAACTACTTGGGCGTTTCCACAGATGCAAGTAATCACGGCGCAGAAAAAATATTTACAATTATGATACAATTTTTTGACTGGCAAGAAGGTATTAAAACAAAACTGCTGGATGTGCTGAGCACACCCGATGAAACTGCTGACACTATAACAGAGATAATTAAAACAAGCTTGCATAAGCACGACTTGTTGACAAAATGTGTATCATTTACAGCAGACAACGCTAATGTTAATTTTGGCGGAATTAATCGGCGACCGGGGCAAAATGTGTTGACTAATTTAAAAAACATATTAGAAAAAGATATCGTAGGAGTTGGGTGCCCAGCGCGCATTCTACACAATTGTATTCAACACGGCACTGATAATCTTCATATTGATATAGAATCTGTAGTAATGAAGTTGTTTAATTATTTTTCCGTATACACCGTACGCACGGAGGCGTTGAAGGATATCAGCGAGTATATAGATGTTAATTATCAGAAACTTTTGTTTCATAGCAAGACACGATGGCTTAGTCTCTTTCCAGCGATCGAAAGAATATTGAAGATGTATGAGCCGTTGAAGCAGTACTTTTTGTCTACTCCTGGTGTACCAATAACTTTGAAGAACTTTTTTGAAAATGAACTCAGCGAAATTTATTTATTTCTCGCTCACTCCTTGATGTCAATCTTTCAGGCAAGAATTGAAGACATCGAAAGAGAAGGTAATTCTGTTCTAGATATTAAAAGAATCCTCGAATCCACACATGAAATTTTAGTTGCACGATCGAACGCAAACTTCATGCCACTAAAAGTGCGAGAATTGCTGGCTAAGTGCACTGCGGAAAATCAAGAAGTTTTCAAACAAGACCTTAAAAATATGTATAAGACTTGCATAGAATATCTGATCAAGTGGATGAAGCCTTTAGATGATTTCAAAGTCTTTAATTGGTTGATGCTGACAAGGGGCGAAATGATCGACTTTGATCAGATTGCGTTTTTTTTTTTTTTTTTTTTTTTTTTTTTATTAAAAAAAAACCAACAGCGATTTAACAATTTTAAGCACTTAAAGTATAAATCTTAAATGTAAGGCCTATTAAAGGTTTTTTCAGTTATATAAACAAAATATATTATGGACGGTACAATTTAACTATTCTTTGAATTTATTATAATATGTATGTACTAATCCAATTGTATATATATATGTTCACAGATATGTAACTAAATGTTTATACTAATTACACTTTTGTATATGTGTATGTAGAAGTAATATTTGTATTATTTATTTCTCTGCAAAACTTTTAAATGCAGCCAGATATTAACATTCTTTTATGTAATTTAATTTAATGAAATATGAAATATCACACCTGTTTATTTATTTATTTTTCTAAACCGTTACACTTATGTCAAATTTACACTCAACAATCAAGTAAGAAGTGATTATACTAAATGATGCAAAGTATGAATTCATTTTCATATTATAATAGAGTTGATTTATGTTCATTACTATTTATTTATTTTTGTGTAGGGAGTCCTACTAGATGGAGTAACGACCTGGTAAGACATATAGGAAGTCGACGGACGCATGCGGCTCAGAATCGTGCCTTGTGGGATTCCCTGGGGGAGGTCCACGTTCAGCAGTGGACTTGTGAAGGGCTGTAATGATGATCATCATGATTATCGTTATCAATTTATTATCTGAATGGAAAAGGAGTACACATCGATGATGCAAAATTATTCGATGAAATTGCAGTTCTCAATAGTTTTTTAACAAAACAAGAAGAAACGTTTTTTGACGTAATGCTTCATGCGTTATGGGCAACCATTTTCAAGACAATAGGTATTTCACGATTACCAGAAATGATGCGTATTTGTCAATATATATTTGCAATTACAGCTCAGAATGCAAACTTAGAAAGAGTTTTTTCTATCATGGGGGCTCAATGGTCAAATGAAAGAAACCGACTAACGGTATCTTCAGTTCGAGCTATACTTTTAATTAAATATAATTTGAAGAGTTTAACATGTGAAGCATTTTATAAATCCATTATTAGAGAAAAAACCTTACTTGAAAAGGTATCTTCACACATTAAGTACGATAAAACTGAATAAGTACCTACTTAGATAAATAAGTATTGATTTTAATTGTGCAATTATTACCAAAGGAAGATTATTTTTAATTTGTTAATTTTTTACTAAAGAAATCTTTAAAATGTAAACAGTATTTTATTGAAAATTCTAAAAATCCTGAGATTTCCAGAGATTTGCAAAATCCGGCCGCAATCCTGAGAAGAGTCCAAAAATCCTGAGATCTCAGGACAAATCCTGAGATATGGTAACCCTATGCACTGTGTGCTGTGTTGTGTGTTGTTTGTCACCGTTATCCTATATAAAAGGAGTGACGCGATGATTTCTAATGGAAGTCTTTAGTCTATGCCTACGCCTTTGAACGACAGGCCTGAAGGATTTTTGTTCGCGACGGCCTAAAGACTTTAAGAAAAAGTGATGAAAGAATATTGTTTTGTATAAAAGTGAAATTACCAACGAAATCGAGCAAATTGTGTATTAATATAGTTTTACAGTGTGTTTACACCTCTTAATATATTTGTATAGAATGTCGTTTTAATAATAGTTGATATAAACAACTTTAAGCATTTAAGAAAAATTCGACCAATCACAGCGCATCATATCGTAGAACTTTCAGGAAGTTTAATTAACTGCGCAATAGTTTGTACTGAAAATAATGAGAATATTTTTGTGTTCTAAAAGAGTTGTAAATATGACATTTAGTTAGCATATGATATAGAGATTACGATAGTGAAGAAATAATTTGTATAATTAAACGCATTTGGTAGTTATAGAAAAATGAAAGAATTAATGTACCCATTTGTTGTAAAAATTTGGGACATTTCGTTTAATAACTTTTTTTAAATATAAATATATTGAATAACCTTTATCACATACTGATAAAGGACCAAAATGCCTATTTAATGATGTTTAGCATATTAGTGTAAGATTTAAGCTTATATAGAAAATATTGCGATTTGTGCTAATTACATAGTAAAAATGTTTAAAAATAAAGAGGCAAAACGGAAAATGGCAAGCGGCTCACTATACAGTATAGCCGAAGTCTACCTTATGGGGGCGAATCCCAGTAACGTTGTAGTAGGAAGAACTACCAGTGACAAGCAGTAGTATCCGGTAGTAGCTGAAGTGACTAGTAGCAGAACATAGTGAACAGTAATAGTGAATTAGAAAAAGTTTAGCTAGCCGAAAAAGGTCGTAACTGAAAATCGCAGTTACACATAGCCGAAAAAAAAGTGGAAACTGAAAATTCGCAGTTGCATATAGTAAAAAAGTGTTAGCTAGCCGAAAAAGTGGTAATTGAAAATTCGCAGTTACATATAGTAAAAAAGTGTTAGCTAGCCGAAAAAAGTGGTAACTGAAAATTCGCAGTTACATATAGTGAAAATTGTTAGCTAAACGGAAAAAGTGGTAACTGATATTCGCAGTTACACAAGTGATAAAATCAACTAGTTTTAGTTGATTAATAGCTGCTAGTCAGTAGTGTCAGAAAACCAGCTACTACCAATAGATATTTTGATACTACCAATAGATAATTGATACTACCAATAGATATTTTGATACTACCAATATATATTTTAATACTACCGCACATTTTAATTGAATCTTTTGAAATATATAGTGACCAACCGATAGTGAACAACCGTGTTCAACAGCCGTGGTCAATAAATAATAGTTATAAAATTTCGCGACTAATTAATCAGACGAACCGCTGGCCACTCCCTTGCTATTTTAATTTATAAATCGTGCATTTTAATTTTGAACCTCAGTCCACAGTTTTCCAGCAGCACACACAGAGACGGCAGTGAAAGTATCCTCCGGAACCTATAGGTGTAGGACGTGAGCGACTCGCGGAGTATCTTCGACAACATTTACTCCGGAGAGTTACGCCCGTCCGGCACAATTTTATGTTATGTAGGTACATAACTTGCTGGGGTTCCTTGTTATGTCGATATAAAGCAAACATTGTAAAAATTAATCGCTGCCATTTTTTTACTCGATAAGCTTGGATTTATTTAGCGACACATAAATTGTAAAAGTTTACCTCATAAAGCTAATTTTTTACCTGAAAATACACGAAACGTGTCATTCGAGCGTTATCGCGCCTGGTCCTGGTTGGGATTATCCTCACTTGCCCCCTTCCCTCCGTAATCCCTCCGGGTGCGGGATTGTGAGGGAACGGGACGAAAGCTCTCGACGGCCTGTCAGTCAAGCGGCGACAATCGCGACGTGAGAACGCACCTTAAAAACTATCGAGATGTCTATGGATTAATTTCTTTTTGTACACAAATTTATTAATCATTTTGTAACAATAAAGTATCGTATTTAAATATAGTTCAGAACTATTGTAGCAGTAAAGGCTTACAATAAAAAATAATTGTGATACTATATAAACGACAATGGTAGTTAAATTATGAATAAATTAATTTAATTAAAAAATATCACAGATTATTAAAGTATTATGAGTGTTGTTCCAAAGTTAGACTTTTTAAATTTTTTTAATTGGTGTTTAGCAAAGTGGCCAGTGCTGTGTGTTTACAAAAATTCGGTTTAGAACAATGAGGACTTTTACAAAAATTTTGTGAATTATGTTTTGTGCTAAGCAATATTTTTCACATAGGGTTCTCCCTATACCTATTGGATTCTTATAAGGTAGGTAAAAGTTAATTAGCTTTTGTAATTATAATTGCGAAGTAGTGTATTACTAGTGTTTAATTACTATTACTAGTGTATTACTTTTTTAAACTGTGGTATTACCATATTATTCATAAATATATTCAGTGCCGTTTCATAAATCTACCAACTGCCAACTGGTTCATAACCAATATAGACCAATTTTGAGGACGCTTTTCAACTAATAAATAATCTTGTATTCGCAATTAATTATAGATCTAAACTGATTAAATATTTATTTATTTATTTTATTTTATTCTTTATTGCACCAAAGACATTGTACAAAAGGCAAGCTTAATGCTATATAGCGTTCTCTACCAGCTAACCTTGTGTAGAACAGAGTGAGTTATGGGCAGAGATCTATAATATTTGTGTTCTGCGCTTGTATTTTAACAGTCTTCGTGAAAAAGTTAACGAGTTAGTTAAAGTTAGTCACTTTCGATGCTAATTAATTATGCATACACGGCTAAACGGATAGCTTAAAATTCTGCATGTCCTGGATTTATATACTTAGATATTTATTACTTTATAACACTGACACTACGCTGCAGCTATATTATGGTTGTAGCACGATAAATTTTTAATTAAAGTAAGATTTCTAATCTTTTTTACAGCATATTTTTTTTTAAAACGTAACCCCCACACTAGGATTTTCTCCTGTATCGTGGAGGCAGTTTACAAACACAAATTTCACAAGGATAAACATCCAGACCCGGAACAATTATTTGTAGGCCATACAAATACTTGTTCCGTGCGGGATTCGAACCCGCGGCCCCCAGCGCAGCAACTCATTGCTAAGCCACTGCGCCACGGAGCCGTCAAAATATGCTGCAGAACTAAGTCTGCTTCCTTGTTTTGATATATGGGGACTCCATTGAAGCTTCGCGTCTAGTGTAATTCCAAAAGAAAAATGGTGGGATCAACAAGACTCAGTTTCTCCCCATTTAAATTTATCCAGTATTTATAAAGTTTTGATTGAATTTTTATTTTTACAAGTAAAGGCTGTGCTCTTATTTTTATTTTGTCAATTATTTGGTTAAATCGAAATCTTTTATAAGTTATACTTGCGATTTTTGTCACTTGGTGAAAACTCATCATCATTTTTTGATTTGGATATCTCTATCAGGTTTACTTGTTTTACTAATTGACCGCGGGAAAATCGTTCTTTCACAGAATAGAAGCGTAAAATAGGCCTGAAGTCTTACATTGAGAAGTCGGTACTAAAACATATTTATAGGTACCTATAGGTACATAAAGAACAACATTCCCGACATCGGAATGTGAAATTGTTTTACACTTTTTGTCCCGTAGTCGACTTTTAGTTAATATTAAAAATTATTTTTAACCGACTTCAACAAAAGGAGGAGGTTCTTGATTTAACTGCATTTTGTATGTGTGTTACATCAGAACTTTTTTCTAGGTGAACCGATTTTGATGATTTTTATTTGAAAGCTGGTGCTTCTCGTGTGGTCCCATATAAATTTGATCAATGTCTGACCAGTAACTTTTGGGTTATCCTTAATAATGCGTATTTAATTTACTTCGACTACATTGATGATGTTCTCATTTTATTTATATTGAAGTTGGTTGTACAAAAATTTTAATTGTAATAATATAATAAAGTGGTAATATTTACTTGTTATACTTTTGAGTGAACTACGAATTTTTCACGTGGTAGAGCCACGCTGCAGCTATATTAGCAGTATACTTGAAGCACGAATGGGTCGGCTCGACTGGGGAAGGACCACGCTCTCACAGAATACCAGCGTAAAATAGCAGCATAATGCTGCTGTGTTTTGTATGGTGGGTGTAGAGAACCGGAGACCCTTTTTACTGGAAAAGAGGTATTCCATCATAGTCCTCACGGGTGACGACGCATGTGCATTTTGATTCTTTATTGAAGATAAATGTAGAAGTCTATAGGTCACTGCAACTACTTACCATCAGGTGGACTGCGTGCTCGTTTGTATCTATAAAAACATATCATAGTCTCACTATCGTTTAAATAGTTATATCTATTGAAAACTTTATTCCCTATTTTGCCACCCGGGCCCGGGTGAAATTCTTTCCCCAATTTTATGTGAAGCATTTGACGGAATCATCAGGCTTAGCAGGCGAATCGACGTTCGGAGTACCACAGACATTTCGCACATTTTACGCTACTTCCTGTCGCTGATGGTAGAAAATGATGAACGCAGACAACAAAGCTTTTAGACCGCTGAACTTACCAGGGCCTGGAATTGGGGATCCGTTTGCAGGTCGTTAAAACCCTGTTTTTTGAAAGAAAATCCGATCTTCAGCCGGCATCCCGGTGATGAGACTCAACAGATTGTAATTACCGTTACTTTTTTATAGGATAGGGTGACAAACGAGCACACAGTTCACTTGATGGTAAGTGATTGCTCTGGGCCATAAACATCTACATTTGTCCTCGATCGAATCGAGGATAGGATTACGGATCAAAATGCAGATGCGTTGTTACCCGTGAGGACTAAGATGGAATGCGTCATGCGCCAGTACAAAGGGTCTCCGGTTCTCTACACTCACCGTACGAAACACAGATGTATTAAGCTGCTATTTTACGCTGGTATTCTGTGAGAGCGTGGTCCTTCCCCGGTTAAGCAACAACTATACTACTAATATAGCTGCAGCATAGCTCTACTACGTATACATAGCTGCAGCATGGCTCTACCACGTCTATATAGCTGCAGCACGGCTTTACCACGTATATATAGCTGCAGCATGGCTCTACCGCGTATATATAGCTGCAGCATGGCTCTACCACGTATACATAGCTGCAGCATGGCTCTACCACGTATACATAGCTGCAGCATGGCTCTACCACGTATATATAGCTGCAGCATGGCTCTACCACGTATATATAGCTGCAGCATGGCTCTACCACGTATACATAGCTGCAGCATGGCTCTACCACGTATACATAGCTGTAGCATGGCTCTACCACGTATACATTGCTGCAGCATGGCTCTACCACGTAATTTTACTGTTACCCTTACAGCCTATTAAATTCTACTGCTGAATATAGGCCTCCGACATAGAATGCCTCATAGGGGCGATATTTGCCACAGTTGTCACGCTTGGCAAGCGGGTTGGCAACCGCAGTTTTGCTTATCTCCTCATTTGTTTTCCTCTGCCGCCTCTTACCCACGGGACGACCTGGGGTAGTGGATATTCTTACACTGCCACTACACGGCATTTAGTAGTTAATAAATTAGGGAATAAAGGGTTTTGTACGTTGTACAGTCATGATGCAGCTATATTATGGTGTAGCTCGAATGGGCCAGCACGACCGGGCAAGGACCGGGCTCTCACAGAATACCAGCATAAAATAGCAGCTGAATGCTGCTGTGTTTCATATGGTTAGTGCAGAGAAGCGGAGACCCTTATTATAAGATATGAGGCATTCCATCTTAGTCTTCAGGAGTGGCAACGCATCTTCATTTTGATTCTTAATCGAAGATAGACGTAGATGTCTATGGGTCACAGCATCCATTTACCATCAGATGGACTGTGTGCTCGTTTGTAACCCTCTCGTGCTTGTTTGTAAAAATATAAGTTTTTTTTTTAAATATTGTATATTATAACAACGTATATTTTTAGCTACTAGCAAAAGCTTTCAAAAATATTGTTTCTTCACAAATTTTATTGTAAGCCTAGCGATCCGCCCCGGCTTCGCACGGGTGATTTTTGGATTTCGACAACAGCGCCACCTACCGGGTCCAAATGTGAATCTAAATCATATAGAGACCCATCCAAACACACAAAAAATTTCATCAAAATCGGTCGAGACGTTTATGAATTATAGCGATACTAGCGATCAGCAATTAATTTTTATGTGTACCTACTTAGAGATTCTTCACAAATAATATGTTTGAAGTTGTATTTTGTCCGTAATATTAATTGTATAGTAGACTAGACTATACTGGCAACCTGTTTCTTTCCTTTGTCCCGAAAAATCCGGTCTGTATTGAAATTCGGACGGAGCCCGGTCTTGGCTTTTATTATCCGGTCAAGATCGGATTTATCCGGTAAGATAGTAGCACTTGTTGACAGGAGGAGCTCCTAATGCTAAGTTTTAGGTGAATGCCAATCGTTCCATTCTTATGAATCTATGATCAAGGACGTTCAAATGCTGTGTATGACATTGTGACAGGAGATGAACCATGGAAATATTCCGATGAGTAAGTAAAAGTTTTCTGAGAATCGAAAGCGAAAATAAACCAAAAAAAAAATGAGGTAGGCTAGAAGGGTAGGCCAAAAATGATTTTTTCCTTCCAGAGGGGTTCCGTCTGCACGATCACGACCACTTGATGAGGAAAAGACGGTTAATGCTAAGTGGTACACAACTATATGTTTGCTCAGTATCTTTGAAAAAGTAAAGGAAAAACGACCAAGAAGTAGCATCCTGTTGCACCATGACTGTATTGCGGCACACCGCGAACAAGACAGTCATTTTTGGCTTCTGAAAAGGTGGAGCTCGTGACGCATACTATACAAAGTCCAGACTTCGCACCATGCGATTTCTTCATCTTCCTAAATATCAATGATTTGGTAAGAGATTAGACATTAGGGAGCCAGAAGAAGCCATGATAGTGTTCCGTTAGGTTAATATATAGGTGTAATATTTATAGTAAACTTTTTTACTATCTTGCTTCCGCGCATATACAATAATTGGGTTCTAGAAAGGGGATCACTGGCCTGACGTAGGGAGGCGAAGTTCGCGCGCTGTTCTTGCAGAGTCGCAGACAGTCAGTTAGCGTAAGGAGCCGATGTCACTGGCAGGATGGCAGGCCAACAGTCTGTTTACGGCACGGCAAGTAAGTAATGGCTAGGTGGTAGGTGGGTAGGGAAACTTCAAATAACACTATTTGCACCCTAATCAAGTTCAGCACCCCTTCTAGGTGATTAAAAAATCCTTAGCACTAAGCAGCCTCAGCAGTAGAGATTAAGCAGAACAGTTACAATATTTGCTATTATTTATCTATATAATTGGAGCGAAGTTCCTTATCGCACGGTACGAATTAAACGGTTGGGGGCTAGGCGAGAAAAAGTGTTTTCCGTCACGACCCCTTCTAACGTAGTGTAGACAGCATTGGCGGCTATAATTTCCCTCTTTTTCTTATTTTGCCATGACAGAAATATTATTTTAAATGACGCTTCATCTTAGTAGACGTTGGTAATTAATTTATTTGTATTTGTTAATCAATAATAAAAAAAAGAAAAAATAATAATATAATACGTTTATCAATAATAATAACTACGAAAGGAACTTCGTTCCAACCGAGAGTTCCAGGAAACTCGACACATGTTTTTTTATTATAATCTTTAGACCACGTTAAAAATATGTCCTCAGATCAATGGACTTTATGTTTTCAAAAACGGTTTATGCGAATGAAAGTGTTTAAAATGTAATTGAGAATACTTTGAAATATATTAGCTTTTTTTATTTTTTTATTTATGGATTACGCAAAATTTTCAATGTACCCATCCCACGTATTTTTTTATAATGGTAAAGACACAAATTTATAGAAGGGTGGCAAATGAGCACATAGTCCCCCTGATGGTAAATGTATTTTTATTTTATTTATTTATTTACTAACTCACAATTGTTATTACAGGAATGGAGCCTAATGCAACAATGTGGCCACTAATGTAAAAAAGACAAATAGTTTAATGTCACCCTCTCTAAATCTAAATCGTTGTGCTACGATGTTAAGCATTCTAGCTGCACGAACAACCGATGCGTACTTTAAGATATTTGTACGAGCAACTGGTAGGTCCAGCAACCCTCCCCTCAGCCCCCAATACTTTGACCCCTAGACATCATAGACCCCTGAGGACTAAGATGCACCACCTCGTTTTCAGTACAAAGAGTCACCGGTTCTTTACACTCACCATACGAAAAACAGCACCATACGGTATTCTGTGAGAGCGTAGTCCTTTCCCGGTCGAGTTGACACAATACAACCATAACATACTCGTAGCTGCAAAATAGTTCTGCCATGTATAAATTTATTTGCGTACTGTAGCCCATAGATCAGCAACCAACTTCAAACAAAGCATATATTTATATAGTTATTTTTTTTAAAACGTTACAGTAGGATCTTCTCCTGATCCTAGTGTGGAGGTCGTTTCACATCGTGGGGGTAGTTTACATACATAAATTTCACAAGGACAAACATCGCAAAGGGACGAACCTCAATCTTTCAAAAAATGACAGGAGATCAAAAACTATTAGACTATATTAGATTTAATGGAAAACTACAAAAAAGATTAATTTTCTGATGAAAAAAAGCTAGTAATAATCGGGGAATAATAAATGTTTTCTTGCTCTCCTGTAATTTTTTGAAAAATTGAGGTTCGCCCGTTTGCGGCGTTAGCGACGAATTATTTGTAGGTCATACAAATACTTGTTCCACGCGGGATTCGAACCCGCGTCCCTTAGCGCTGCAAATCATTGCTAAGCCACTGCGCTTGTTTCAATTATATTTTGATTTATTTACTACTACCATAAAACCATCTGATGATATAATAATTGATTACGCCGTAAGGCGAAACCGGTCGGTTTTAGGTATAGTAAAAACATATGAATTAAATTGAAGCGTCTGTCTGTAACAATCGCAAGTATAAATTATCAAACAGAGCGGGTAACAGATGCCTTGTTATCCCAAAAGATTAAGTTGGAAAGCCCACAGCGCGTTATCACCTTTGCATTGGGTCCGACCCAATATGCCCTAGGGAAATAAGTATGACAGCTCGCCAACGCACTTGTTAAGCGTTTCGGTGCAGTGCTGTAAGGCCGTGGGTTCTACCTAGTGTGGAACCTACAAATAATTGTTACAAGTCTGGAGGTTTGTCCTTATGCAATTTTTATACGTGAAACGCCTCCATGATACCGTACCTTTCTTCTCCGTCGATTATTGGTTACTCGAGCATGCCTGTACATGGCACTAGAATATCTCATGCGCAGCATCCCATTATTTGGTCGTGAAGAAGCAACCAGAATATCTTTATTCCATTACAGAGAATAAAAGTTCACTGCTGAACATGGGTCTCCCCATAGATTGCCTCATAAGAGGGATTTTGCCATAGCTACCACACTTTGCTGACTGGTTGGCAACCGCAGTTTATTATTATTTTGAGTTGTTAGAAAGAAGAAGCCCATCTCCTGTTTTAGTTTCCCTCTGTCGCCTCTTAAGACGATATGGAGTACCTAGTTGATATTCTTACACCGCCACTATGCGATCACACATCTTCATGACATTCCGTTTTTCTTCATCTTTATCGGTCAAGAGATATAGACTCACTAGTAGACTATATATATATATATATATATATACTTATATTTATACATACATAATATTATAAATAATACTTAATATTTCATTGCACGTTGCTGGCATGTTCGATCTCCGAGGTTTTCTATTGAATTTGGGAAGATAAGACGCGATGTTTTTTTTTCTAATTAAACGAAATGGGATCCGCTACTCGTTTGACTATTAAACGAAGTGGGAGCTTTATGCAGGGCTCCGTATCGTTCAAACGCAGACTTCTTCTTGACCATAGGATAATGAAGTTTAATGAAACTATTGTTTATATAAAAACAAGAGCGGCTTGTGAAGTGTAGCTTGTTGAGGCAGTGTAGAGATGTCTGTTGGGCTGGATGCAGAGCGAACGATGAGCGAGTGGTCATTTTTTTTTTGAGCCCAAAAGTATTTGGAAAAAGGGCTACCCTTTACGTAGGGAGGCGGAAAATGCATTATGCATGCCACGACAGCCGGTCTGTCGTGGTTATGCGGGACTCACTGCCTACCGGGGACCTAAGTGGTACCCGCTAAAAACCGCCATTGGGGACTGGCAACCAGCTGTTTAAGCTTCTTATGCCGTATCAAAAGCGACCCTCTTTTGGGAAAAGAGGGCGCAGGCGGCTATGAGCCGCTGAGGGAGTGCCTAAGGCAAATTAATTGTGAATGAAAATGAAAATTAATCATGAGTTTGACTGAGCTGCCAGGAGGCAGTTCAAGTCGTTTGAAAGTTTATTAGGCGGGTCCGAGAGGGAATTCTTCGGCCTGCGGATGCGATAGCGGGGGTGGGGCTGCATAATTATCTGTCTCACGAATAAGTTTGTTTGAATGCGACTCTGAGGCTTTGAAGAAGTTCTCAGAGAGTTTTTTAATGAATTGTTGTATTGTCGGGATTTCTAAGTCCCGATGGAGGTCGGCACTACGGACGTACCATGGTGCGTTCGTAGCTCGACGACAGAAGTGGTTTTGAACTATTTGGAGTTCATTAATAATTTTTGGATTAGCATGTGCAAATATAGGGGCCGCGTAAGACATTACCGGTCGTATACAGACCTTATATAGGGTTTGCTTATTTCTTAGGGACATTTTACTATGTCGGCCTAACATACTGTTAAGCCTACCTAGCTCGAAAGTAAGCCTTGTGTCAAGGTTAACACCTAAATATTTAGCAGACGTATGCCAGGGGACTGGGGTCCCTAACATACGTATTGGTGGAGTATTTTTATTGATTTTGATACGGCGTCGTTTAAAATCGAATTGAACTGCGGAGCTCTTATCCGGGTTCACATCGATGCGCTATTTTTGGAACCAAGCTCCTAGGTCATCGACTGACTTTTGGATCTTGTTCCTTGCGAAAGGTAGTGTTTTACCTTTATAGTATAGAGCAGTGTCATCTGCGAAGAGGGAGAGCTGTACACCATTCGACGGGATTGGAATGTCGTTGGAGTACAAGATGTAGAGGAGGGGAGCAAGTACTGATCCCTGAGGAACACCAGCTTTGATGGGTCGCTGAGAGGAGAGCGTGCCTTCGTATCTAAAACGAAAGGTACGATGTTGTAAGTAAAAGGCCACGAGACGTACTAGACGATCGGAGAGACCTACTCTATATAGTTTAAATATAAGGCCTTCGTGCCAGACTCGGTCGAAGGCTTTGGCAATGTCGAAAAAGACCGCGATGGTTTTTTGTCGACGTGGAAAAAAACCGCTGAGGATATATTCCACAATGCGGTGAACTTGTTGGGGCAGGAGTGTTTCGCTCGGAAACCAAATTGGTGGGGGATGACAAGAGGGTCACCGTCTATGGGAAACAGATGGTGCCTCATTCGAGTGAGGATAACTCTTTCGAGGAATTTGGCCATGGCCTTGAGGAGGCTAATGGGACGATGACTGGAGGGGAGGTTAAGAGGCTTGCCTGGCTTGGGAATACCAATGACAGTTACCTCTTTCCACGTAGTGGGAAAATAACTAAGATTGAATCAGGCATTGAAGATAATAGGGTTAACACCTGCTCTGGAAAGTGTTTAAGGGCTTGGATGGAGATGCCATCCGCGCCCAGAGCCTTTTTGGGCTTGAGTCCTTTGATGAGGGATGAGATCTCATCATTGGACACAGTGATAGGGTCAGAGGCTGTAGGGGGTGAGTTCCGGCGGTGGACCTCATCCTCCACTGCCTGAATATGTGAGGGGTCGACAGGTTGAGAGCTAGGAGAGCATTGAGCGGCAATGCTGTCTGCAAAGCACTCAGCCTTTTCGTCGTCCTCGAAGGCAACCGTACCGTCGGGGCGAGAGAGAGGGGGAGTGTGAGTTGTAGCGTCTGTACGGAGGGCTCTAGCCATCTTATAGTACGCTGTATGTGAGGGAGATATATTCTCCACGAGTTCACTCCTTTGGAGGTCTCGAAGTTCGGAGAGGCAGAAACGGAGTTCTCGTTGAAGATGATTTGCCGTGCGCCTATATTCGGGGGTGGGATATTTTGCTGCTCTCCGGAAAGCAGCTTTTTTAGCTTTTAATAGGTTGCTAATATGTAGAGGAAGCCCACTATTATTAACAACCGGAACGACCCTTTCATTCTCCTTAAGGAAGGATTTAATAAGGGTTGAGAGTGAATCGACCGCGGTGTCGATTTTTTCGGGACTGTCTAAGTCTAATTCCGACGATAGATAGATGGGGGAGAGTTGTGAGTCCATAGCTTTAGCTAGGGACTCCTTGAAACCTTTCCAATTAGTGAAGGTTTTCGTGGGTGTTAGTGGGGGTGGCTGATGGCTAAGAATAAGGGAGACCGGTCTGTGATCGGATCCTATATCGTCTAGTGTCTCAATTGACCTGAGGTTAAGAGAAACTCCTTTGAGTAACGCAAAATCTAGTACATCTGGGATGTGATCGGTGTTATCGGGATAGTGCGTAACACCGAGTGGATTGTGGACTGTAATGTTAAGAGACTGCGTTATATCAAGCAGTTTCTTGCCACTACGGGTGGTTGAACGGCATATCCATTCAGTATGCTTAGAGTTAAAATCTCCAAACATAATGACTGAGTTGCCTAGAGATAAGATGTCCTCAAAATCTTTTTTGAGGGGGAGGTTTCCAGGTGAGATGTAACAGGAGGCTATGACTAAAGACTGATGTCCCGTCATAGCTAACCTGCATATCGTAGCTTCCATATTGGTAAGCTGCGGAGTATTAATGTGAGAGCAATGCAATGTCTTCTTGTAATAAATGGCCGTTCCGCCGCCTCGGCGGTCGGGCCTGTTATTACGAAGAAGAGAATAATTTTTAATTGAAATGCCTTTAATATCCTTAGATTTAAGATTGGTTTCCTGTAAGAGGAGGAAATCGGCTTCGCGATCTCGAAGGAAGAGCTTAAGCTCTGGGAGGTTAATTCGCAAACCGCGAATGTTAAATGAAACAAGCGATAACGCTTTAGGCTTGATACGACCGCGACTTTTATGCAGAGCAGATGGCTCTGTCATTGTTAAGTTAATTAAGTTAACTTAACTTACAATGAACACAAAAGATTATTATGCTCTACACGAGCTAGGAGACGGTCCTGAGGGTACCGAGCGGCGCGCAATTTACGCGCTAATACCGCTATTTCATTTATGTCGATGTTCCTTATCGCGGCGTAAACCGTGTTAAGGTCATCGACCATTGAGGGCTGTTTTTGTTGAGGAGCGGAGGTTGCTCGCGGTGGGTCGGCCTTTTTGGGGCCCCAGGGAAATACTGGAGCCTGCGGAGGCTGTGAGAAGCCCGGAGGGGGCCTAAGAGGAGCCTGAGGAGGCCTAGGGGGACCCTGAGGGGGTCGTGAGAAGCCCTGGAGTGGCTGAGATAAGCCCTGACGGGCTTCCTTGCGTTGAGCGCCGGGAATGAGCGGTCATTGACCGGCGGTGGGACTTGCCTATTTGGACGAGGACGAGGAGCGCACGGGCAACCTCTGTAGCTTGCCGGGTGGCCTGTTTGCTGGCACAGGACGCACGCGGGTGGGGATACGGCTTCTTTAGGCCAGGGACACTTTTTGGTGTTGTGTGGGTCGAGGCACTTAACGCACCTGGGTGGGGCGGAGCAATTGGCCGCCGCATGCCCATAAAGCTGACAGCGGTGGCACTGCGCCAGGAAACCGCGCCTATGCGGTGGCTCAACTTTGACTCCCGACAAGCCACACACAGTGCGTACTTGCCGGAAGATAGCTTTCGCCTCCGGAACGTTAGTGAGTATAACTAAAACTATCGGGTATCTCAACCCGGTTCTGCTGTGCATTTTATGCACAGCCTCAACAGGAAATCCTTGTGACTTAAGGTCCTCAAGGATTTCTTCGTTGGAGAGCTCGAATGGGACGCCTCGGATGACGGCCCTGACTTTACGCTCTTCCGGAAGAGCGTAAGTGTGGTAAGACATATGTTCGTTTGTGAACAGCCTCGTAAGGCGACGAAAATCGTCTATCGATTGGGGGACTATTTTTATTGCTATGCCCATGTTGATAGCTTGATCATACTTGATTCCTGAATCATAGCAGATCTTGCTGAGGCGAGTGAACTCTGACATGTCTCTTAAAAAGACAGGGGGCGGGACTTGCTTCTTCGCAAGAACGGGAGCGCATCGAGAGGCTGGCTTCGAAGGCGCTGGGATTTCTAGCGACATCAGGGGGGCCGAGGCAGCGGCGGGGGCTGCGGGGGGGGGGAAGGGGCAAGGGCCACTGAGGCGGGGGGGGTGCGGTTTTTCGCGGCGCGTTTCGCTGCGCGCTTTGACGAAACCGTGGTAAAAGACGTGTTCTAGTCACCGGTATCATCAGAGTCAGAGGACTCCGATGTCCTGGTGCTGGACTTGGTGGCGGGCCTCTTCCGGGAGGCCGATACGGATGAACCTGAATCGGAGGAGAGCACTCCATATCTACTTCGAGAGACGTGAACGAGTTCCGGGACTCGAGGTGGGCCGCTATAACGGGCGGCGGTTGGTTTGCCTTAAGGGCGGGAGTAGCCAGATAGGCTAGGGCTGCAGTGAGAGCCTGCGGGTCCTCCATCCTATTGATGGCATCGTGTAGGGAACCTTTTAAGTCCTGAGTGGACATTTTCGGACGGAGTGTAAGTTAAAAATAAGTTAGTAAGTTAAAAAAAAGTTAGGGGATACTGTTCTGAAAAGAACAGAACGTATTCTTTGAAACAATAAGGGCGGGATCACCGTTCTGAAAAGAACGGGACGTTCTAAACTCCAGGAGTTGTGCCCTTGTTCTCAAAAGAACAGGGCCTTGCTCTGAAAAGAGCAAGTAACTCCCTTGAAACAGTATACACGTACACTTCATACAATCAATAACAATAAAATAAAAATAGAAAAATTAAAAATAATCAACAAAGAATAACAAAAACTTAACAAGCAAGACCAACAGTCAAACCTCCCCGTCCGGAGACAGGGGGGTAATAACTGGAGTTAAAAGACGTAAAAAGACTCACCCAGCGTCGCACTGTACAGCACGAGCAAGACAGCGGAGGCGCGAGAGCGAGAAGCCCTGCCGTACGGGGACGGAAGCGCGGACTACCTGTATACAACCGCTCGAGATCGGTGCCACAGGCGGAAAGGAAGGATTTGGCTCGCTCACAGCATACCTTTTATTTCGTTCAGTCAGTTGCACAACTCGTGCAAGCGCCCGTGAGGCGCATATGCTCCATTTGACCAATGAACGGACAGGAGGGAAGTGTGCGGGGGTGTGTGAAGTATGACTCATAATTTATTTCACAATTATACATTTTCATACAACAAATCTTTGCAAACAATTATTAATAAGTATGTAACACACTATAAGACATACAACAAATCTCTATAAACAGCTACTAATAAGTATGTGACACAATATAAGACATACAGCATATCTTTATAACAACTACTAATAAGTATGTGACACAATATAAGACATACAGCAAATCTTTATAAACAACTACTTATAAATATGTAACAAACATTATATAACACACAACACTTCGCATAGGCATACAAACATTAATTATGTATTTGACAAACACTATAAAGACATATAACAGATCTTTATCTGGCAATAACTACTACAAATACATAGGTGACAATCACTATAAAGATATACAACAACTCTTTATAGGTATACAAAAAACATTAATAAGCTTACGTACAATTGTAAGCTTACGTGACTAAAACTTAAATAACTACATACTCGTAGATCGTCTTAAAGGACATTCAACATTAATAACGTCTTAAATCTAGGCTGTTATTTACAGTCTCCCCCTCGTGCGCAAGAACTAAAAAACTGTTTTAGTCCGTTGTCGTAATTGCGATGAGGCGAGAGGCCGGACGGCGCACCAAACCCGTTGCTGTTCTTATTTCAGTTATTCGGACGCGCCCATCTGGGCCTGGGTGGACTTCCGTCACTTTGCCTCTAGGCCATACTCCTCTAGGCATTGTGCCATCACAAATTATCACGATGTCCCCAACTTTTAGATTTTTGTGTTGAGAGTTGGAGCTGGACCGGGGCATTAATAGAGGTCCATCAAACGAAATGGGATCCCCCTATAGGTCCGACACCATTGGCATTGGTTGCATATATTGCGTATAACGCTGCGTAGTCCTATTATGTGGTATCGCTGTCTCAATTCGTTCATGACGGTCTGGTGGTTGCCATGATTGAAGGTTGCGTGCGTGTGATGCACCAACAGCCGAGTGAAGCCTTCTTTGGCGTGTAGGACTGGCAGATTGTGTTCGTTTTTTATTCTGCTATCTAAACACATAATGCCGTTGCGGTCGATCTTCACGGATAGTTTATAGATAGAATGGTGACTTCTTGGGTGGTCGCCGCCCAGCCTCTATGGTCGCGATGTCTTCGGCGAACGAGTTATATTGAATCCTTCTTATGAGCAATAACTCCGCTTATTTTATATGGCTCAGTGCGAGTTCAACATTTGTGCCTCTTTTGAGTAGCTTGGCTTTAAATATCTCAGCGGCGAGCAAAACGGTGGCAGCGACGCGAACTAATCGGCTGTATTTTGAAAATCATTCTAACTCTGGTAAGTAATCGCTAACGTTACGCTTAATGATTACGTGAACTTGTTTCAATATTCTTTCTTCCCCTGAAGGGGGTAACGGTGTTTCAATTCGTTTGTCCTGCGGTCACGTCGCGGGGTCGTTCCTTATAAACGCGGGTCCGGTAAACCACCTGTGTTTTGAATTAAAATCGGCAGGTACGCCCTTGGTTGCGTCGTCCGCGACGTTATCTGAGCTGGGTACCCATCGCCAATTGGTTGGCGAGGTTAGGCTTTCGATTTCAGCCAATCGGTGTGCGACAAACGACTTGAACGTGCGCGGGTCTGATTTAATCCAAGCTAATACAGTTTTAGAGTCTGACCAATAATGACATTTTAATATTTTATAATCCGACTCGCGTCTGACCGATTCAGCTAATCGAGTGCCTAACACTGCGGCTTGAAGTTCTAACCGGGGAATCGATATTGGTTTTAACGGAGCTACTTTGGCCTTGCCTGTTACCAATCGCGACGTCTTAGTGCCGTCCGTTTTTGCACTTACGAAATATACAGCAGCGGAATACACCTTTTCACTCGCGTCACAAAAAATGTGTAACTCCCCTTCTCCAGATGGCGTGGCAGGTACCGGGCCGTCCGTTGCGACCATGCAACACCCACCCTAATTTAGTTAAAGATGCTACGGGCTGGTTTTTATTACCGACGCGCAATTGCCTGGACGTAATTAAGTGCCAGTTGTCTTGGCCTATCAATATGGTCGGTTGCCCCTGTTCGTAAGATAGTTCGTCCTCTATCTCCTTTAGGTGGTTGCACTGTTGTACTAACTCTCTGCTCACCTTTTGTGGCGATAAATTTAGGTTCTTTATTGTGCTCGCATTTATAGTTTCTAAGTTTCTGTTATATAAACCTAGAATGGATAATTTCACGTGACATGATTCTGTGTCGTTTATTTGATTACCTCCTACTCCTTCTAACGTCAAGAGCCGTCAACACCTCCTAGGAACAATCGAATCTGCCATGCCCCTTTCGATCAACGTCATAGTCGATCTTTCATCTAACAAGGCGTATGTGCTAGTTGTTCCTATTGGACCGTTTATCTCGACCGGCACTATCTTTAAGTAGGTGTTAGACGCTAGTACGTGATTTATTGAGCTTACGTTGCCGTGGTTGATTGTCGGTTTGTTATCGCTACCGTGTAACATTTTATGGTGTGACGCTTCACATCCGTTTACCCCGCATGGTACGTATTTGCATTTGGCCGGTCGCCTGTGTGACTTGCCAAGGCATCGAAAACACAGCCTGTTGGGCTTGGCCGCGTTCCATCTTTCGCTCACGGCTAATTTAGCAAAGTCTGCACATTTTATGACATTGTGGTTACCGGAACACATGCGTCATTTGATTCAACCGATAACTCAACTATCGGTCGCGATGGATGTGGTTTCGATGTGTGCCTTTTTTGTACGGTTTATTTATGGCTGTTATCGTTTTACGCGGCGAGTTGTCAATGTTTTCCGATCAGTCGCACGAGCTGTCGCTGCTCTCGTCGCGGTGCCATATGTGGCGCCGATTTCGATCGTGGACCGTGTTCACCACGCGTGTCTTCATTAACCTTGCGGTCGTCCCGTGTTGTTTCATATGCAAACATCGCACCGCACTGGTCTGCCATATCGTTTAAAAATCTAGATAGCAGCTCTAACTCCGGCGCTTCGGTGCGCTTCGCTTTAGATTCGTACCATTTATATTTTAAAATAATACTTAGCTTTTCTACAACCCTACTTACTATCTCAGGCGAGTAGAGATATTGCGGCTGATTGAGTGATTTTATTGCTGCTACTGTGTTCTATATTTTGCTCGCGAAACTACCTATATTGTGCCCGTCTTCAGTCATGCGAGGCATGCGTTGTATATTTTCTAATTCGGAAAGTATTAATAATTCCGGCTTTCCGTAACGCCTTTCTAACGTATCCATGACTTCATATGGGTCTGACACTGTAAATAGTAATGCTCTAACCGTTTCGCGAGCCGCGCCTCTTATCAACTCTCCTCCGGTCCTCTTAAATTTAACACTTTCACTTAGAGTTTCTACCCTACCTACCTAACGGGTCTGGCCGGACTCCTACCGCGGTGATGCCGGACCAGGGATGGAAACTAATGAGGAAAGGAAGGTGTATACCTCCCGGTAGAGGGCGCGGGTGTTCACGGGTGCATCAAAGTGCGGTGGGAATATTTCACACTTATCGTTGCGTGCCAACCTGTGGCCCCAGAACGTAACCGCACCTTGCCGGAGGGGTCTATAATACCTGAAAGTACGTTCTTGATGGCAGTTAACACCGCAAGGCTGCCACGTACTTGTGTTGTTTGCTTCCAAGTAATTAGCAGTGGTTATGTATGACCAACAACTAACACTCGCGCGTTCTTGTTTCTTTCTTGCTTTCCGACGTGGAGAAATGGAAACTTCTTGCTTTCTTGACGCGGAGAGATGTTAACTTCTTGCTTCAGGCTTGTTGCAGGGATCCGGAACTCGAAGGACCATTAAACGAAATGGGATCCGCTACTCGTTTGACCATTAAACGAAGTGGGAGCTTTATGCAGGGCTCCGTATCGTTCAAACACAGACTTCTTCTTGACCATAGGATAATGAAGTTAAATGAAACTATTGTTTATATAAAAACAAGAGCGGCTTGTGAAGTGTAGCTCGTTGAGGCAGTGTAGAGATGTCTGTTGGGCTGGATACAGAGCGAACGATGAGTGAGTGACGAGTAATGAGCTGGTAATAATTTGGGTCGTTTTTTTTTTGCGCCCAGAAGCAATTGGAAAAAGGGCTACCCATTACGTAGGGAGGCGGAAAATGCATTTATGCATACCACGACAGTCGGTCTGTCGTGGTTATGCGGGACTCACTAAATCTACCTACGGGGGACCTAAGTGATACCCGCTAAAACCGCCTTTGGGGACTGACAATTGGCCGATTAAGCCGCTTCGTCGGATCGGACGCGACCCTCTTTTGGGAGATGAGGGCGCAGGCGGCTACAGAGAGCCGCTGAGGAAGAGCCTACTTAGGCAAATTTAAGAAGAATCGGCCTGAGCCACCAGGAGGCAATTCAGGTCGGTTGAGATTTTATTTGGCGGGTCCGAGAGAGTGTTTCTCGGCCTGCGGACTCGATAGCGAGAGGAGTGGGGCTGCATAAGTAGCTGCCTCACGAATAAAATGATTGGAATGCGACTCTGAGGCTTTGAAGAAGTTCTCAGAGAGTTTTTTAAGGAATTGTTGGATTGTAGGGAGCTCTAAGTCCCGATGAAGTGCGGCATTACGGACGTACCAAGGTGCGTTCGTAGCTCGACGACAGAAGAGTTTTTGAACTACTTGGAGTTCATTAATAATTTTAGGGTCAGCGTGGGCAAAAATGGGGCCCGCGTAGGACATGATTGGTCGTATACAGACCTTATAAAGGGTACGCTTGTTTCTCAGGGACATTTTACTGTGACGGCCCAACATACTGTTGAGCCTACTCAGGTAAAAACGTGCGTGACGGGTTACTCTTTTGACGTGGGGCCTGAAAGTGAGCCTCGTGTCAAGGGTGACGCCTAAATATTTGGCAGTCGTATGCCAGGGGACAGGGGTCCCTAGCATACGTATTGGTGGAGTGTTTTTGAGTCGGCGTCGTTTATAATCGAAGTGAACGGCGGAGCTCTTCTCCGGGTTCACATCGATGCGCCATTTTTTGAACCAAGCTCCTAGGTCATCAACTGACTTTTGGATCTTGTTCTGTATGAAAGGTAGCGAGATACCTTTACAGCATAGGGCAGTGTCATCTGCGAAGAGGGAGAGCTGAACACCTTTCGACGGGATGGGAATATCGTTGGTGAACAAAATGTACAGGAGAGGAGCAAGTACTGAGCCCTGAGGGACACCAGCTTTGTTGGGGCGTTGGGAAGATAGCGTGCCTTCGTGTCTAAAACGAAAGGTAAAAAGGCTTTAGATAAGAGGCCACGAGACGTACTAGACGATCGGGGAGACCTATTTTATATAATTTGTAGATAAGGCCTTCATGCCAGACTCTATCAAATGCTTTGGCTATGTCGAAAAACACCGCGATGGTCTTATGACGACGAGGATAAAAACCGCTGAGGATATATTCCACAATACGGTGAACTTGTTGAGGACAAGAATGTTTCGCTCGGAAACCAAATTGATGGGGGATGACAAGAGGGTCACCGTCTGTGGGAAACAGATGGAGCCTCATGCGAATAAGAATGACTCTTTCAAAGAGCTTGCCCATGGCCTTGAGGAGGCTAATGGGACGATGACTGGAGGGGAGGTTGAGAGGCTTTCCTGGCTTGGGGATACCAATCACAGTTGCCTCTTTCAACGTAGTGGGAAAATAACTAAGGTTGAAGCAGGCGATTAAGATAATAGTTAAAAGGGTTAACATCTGCTCAGGAAAGTGTTTAAGGGCTTGGTTGGAGATGCCATCCGCGCCCGGGGCCTTTTTGGGCTTAAGTCCTTTGATGAGGGATGAGATCTCATCATTGGACACAGAGATAGGTTCGGAGGCTGTAGGGGGTGAGTTCCGGCGGCGGACCTCATCCTCCACTGCCTGGACGTGTGAAGGCTCGACGGGTTGAGAGCTAGGAGAGCACTGAGCGGCAATGCTGTCTGCAAAGCACTCAGCCTTTTCCTCGTCGTCGAAGGCTACCGTACCGTCGGGACGGGAGAGAGGGGGAGTGTGGGTGATAGCGTCTATGCGGAGGGCTCTTGCCATCCGATAGTACGCTGTATGAGAGGGAGAGATATTCTTCATGAGTTTACTCTTTTTGAGGTCTCGATATTCGGAGAGGCGGAAACGGAGTTCTCGTTGAAGACGATTGGCCGTGCGCCTATATTCGGGCGTGGGATATTTTGCTGCTCTCCGGAAAGCAGCTTTCTTGGCTTTTAATAGGTTGCTAATATGTAGGGGAAGCCCACTATTATTAGCAACCGGGACTACCCTTTCATTCTCCTTAAGGGAGGTTTTAATAAGGGTGGAGAGTGAATCGACCGCGGTGTCGATTTTTTCGGGACTGTCTAAGTCCGACGATAGGGAGATGGGAGAGTCCTGTGAGTCCAGAGCTTTCGCTAGGGACTCCTTGAAGCCCTTCCAATTTGTGAAGGTTTTAGTAGAGGGTGTTGAGGGGGGTGGCTGATGGCCAAGAATGACGGAGACCGGTCGGTGATCGGATCCTAGATCATCTAGTGTCTCGATTGCTCTGAGGTTGAGGGAAACACTTTTGAATAGTGCAAAATCTAGCACGTCTGGAGCGTAGTCGGTGACATCGGGATAGTGAGTAGCACCGAGGGGACTGAACGGTAAGGTCAAGAGACTGCGTGATATCAAGCAGTATCCTGCCACTACGGGAGGTAGTACGGCATGTCCATTTAGTTTGCTTGGAGTTAAAATCTCCAAACATAATGACTGGGTTACCTAAAGATAAAATAGCCTCAAAATCTCTTTTGAGGGGAAGGGTTCCTAACAGGAGGCAATGAGAATGGACTGATGTCCAGTCATAGCTAGCCTGCATACCGTGGCTTCCATATTGGTAAGCTGCGCAGTAGAAATGGGAGAGCAGTGGAGTGTCTTCTTGTAATAAATGGCCGTTCCGTCGCCTCGGCGGTCGGGTCTGTCATTACGAAGAAGAGAGAAGTTTTTAATAGAAAGGCCTTTAGTGTCCTTAGTTTTGAGATTAGTTTCCTGTAGGAGGAGGAAATCGGCTTCACGATTTCGAAGAAAGAGCTTAAGCTCTGGGAGGTTATTTCGCAAACCGCGAATATTAAAGGATACAAGTGATAAACCCTTAGGTTTGATACGACCGTGAGACTTTGGTAGAGCAGACTGCTCTGTCATTGTGAAGTTAAGTTAATTAAGTTAACTTAACTTACAACGAACACAAAAGATTATGATGCTCTGCAAGAGCGAGGAGACGGTCCTGAGGGGACCTCGCAGCGCGCAATTTGCATGCTAACACAGCGATTTCCCCAACGTCGATGTTCCTAATAGCGGAATACACCGTTTTTAGGTCATCAGCCATTGAGGGCTGTGATTGCTGTGGGGCGGAGGATGTCCGCGGTGGGTCTGCCTTTTTGGGGCCCCAGGAAAAGACTGGAGGCTGCATAGGCTGAGAGAAGCCCGGAGGGGGCCGAAGAGTTCCCTGAGGGGGCCTAGGGGGACCCTGAGAGGGCCGAGAGAAACCCTGGACGGACTGACAAAGGCCCTGACGGGGCATCCGTTGGTAAAGAGCCGGGAATGATTGGTCATTGACCGGCGGTGGAGCTTGCCTACTGGGGCGAGGATGAGGTGCGCAAGGGCAGCCTCTGTAGTTTGCCGGGTGGCCTGTTTGTTTACACAGGACACACGCGGGTGGGGATTCGGCGTCTTTGGGCCGAGGACACTTTTTAGTGTTGTGCGGTTCAAGGCACTTAACGCACCTGGGTGGGGCGGAGCAGTTGGCCGCCGCATGACCATATAGCTGGCAGCGGTGGCACTGCGCCGGGAACCCGCGCCTATGTGGGGGCTCAACCCTCACTCTCGACAGGCCACACACTGTGCGTACCTGCCGGAAGATGGCTTTTGCCTCCGGCACGTTGGAAAGGATGACGAGGGCAAGCGAGAACCTCTGGCCCGTTCTGCTGTGCATTTTGTGCACGGCTTCTACGGGGAATCCTTGGGACTTAAGGTCCTAGAGGATTTCCTCGTTAGAGAATTCGAAAGGGACGCCGCGGATGACGGCCCTGACTTTGCGCTCTTCCGGAAGAGCGTACGTATGATAAGAAACTCGTTCGGCTGTGAATAGCCTGGTGAGACGACGGAAGTCGTCGATTGATTGGGGGATGATCTTAATAGCCTCCCCGGGGTTAATGGCGTGATCGTATTTTATGCCTACGTTGTAGCAGGTTTTGGAGAGTTCTGTGAATTTAGCCTTATCTCTTAGGAAGACAGGGGGCGGGACTTGCTTCTTGGCAAGGACTGGAGTACAGCGAGAGGCTGGCTTGGTCGGAGCGGGGATGTCTAGTGACATAAGTGGGGCCGAGGCAGCGGCGGGGGCTGTGGGGGCAGAGGCGGCAGCGGGAGCTGCGGAAGTTGAAGGAGCGGCAGGGGTCGCTGAGACAGGGAGGGTGCGGTTTTTCTTGGCGCGTTTACCGCTGCGCTTGGAGTTCATCGTGGTGAACGAAGAATCCCCGGTTCCGTCGGAGTCACAGGACTCCGATGAACCGGTGCCAGAATTTGTGGCGGGCCTCTTCCGGGAGTCCGACGTAGAGGACTCGGAGGATGCGTACTCCATATCTAATGGGGTGAAAGAGTTTTTGGTCTCTAGGTAGGCCGCGAGTACGGGTGGCGGTTGGAGTGCCTGACGGGCAGTAACATGGGCGGCGATTGCGGCGAAGGCCGTCTCATCGAGGTTTAGGCCCAGACCAAGAGTTTGGTTTAGGGCGGCGACGAGGGACTTAATTTGGGTAATTGTGGACTTGTTGGGGGCAGTAATTCTACGAAACAGTAAGGACGGGACGGGTCCCAGTTCTCAGAAGAACAGGGACTTAAACACGAGACGTACTACGAGACAATATACACGTATAACAATACAAGAAAAACAAAAGAAATAACAAAAATCAACAATAAAAAATAACAATAAAATAACAATTAAAACAATAATAAGCAGAGGTCAGTCAAACCTCCCCGCCCGAAGACAGGGGGGCAAGAGCTGTTAGCGAAAATGACTCACCAAAGCGTCGAAGCTGTACAGCGCGAGCACGACAGCGGAGGCGGGAGAGCGAGATAGAACTACCGTACGGGGACGAGAGCGCGGACTACCTGTACACAACCGCTCGGGAGCGGTCCCACAGGCGGAATATTTGCGTCGTTTTTTTTTTTTTTTTTTTTTTGCGCCCGAAGCAATTGGAAAAGGGCTACCCCGAAGGGAGGCGGAAAATGCATTACGCATACCACGATGGCTATCCATCGTGGTTATGTGGGACTCACTGCCTACCGGGGGACCTAAGTGATACCCACTAAAAACCGCCTTTGGGGACTGGCAACTAGCTCTATTAAAGCTGCATATGCCGTATCGTAAAGCGACCCTCTTTTGGGAAAAGAGGGCGCAGGCGGCTATAAGCCGCTGAGGGAGTGCCTGGGAAGGCAATTTGATTGTAAAAGGTTAATTATTTATGAAAGTTTAATTATGAAATTGACTGAGCCACCAGGAGGTAGTCCAGATCGTTTGACAGAGAATAGGCGTGTTCGAGTGGGAGTTCCTCGGCCTGCGGATGCGATAGCGAGAGGGAGTGGGGTTGCACACTTAGCTACCTCACGAACGAGTATGTTATTGAAACTCTGAGACTTTAAAGAAGTTTCAGAGAGTTTTAATTAGTGAGTGCCTACGGAGGCAGTTTTAACCCGACGTATTTACCTTTCGATGAAATGATTAAATTAATTTTACAATGTACTTAAAAGATTATGATGCTCTGTAAGAGCAAGGAGTCTGTCCTGAGGGGACTTGGCAGCGCGCAATTTGCGTGCTAAGACTGTGATCTCCCCAATGTTGATGTTCTTAATAGCGGCGTACACCGTATTTAGATCATCAGCCACTGAGGGTTTATCATGCTGTGCAGCGGGGGACGACCGCGGAGGGTCGGCCTTTTTGGGTCCCCAGGGAAAGACTGGAGGCTGTAATGGTTGCGAGAAGCCCGGAGGTGGGCGAAGAAGAGGGGGAGGGACCCGGGTGGGCCTTGGGTCTACCTGAGATGGGCGAAAATATCTCCTAGGTGGCAATCTTGACGGGAGGGCCGGGAATGACTTAGCATTAACCGGTGGTGGAGCGTGCCTAATGGGGCGGGGGTGAGGTGCGCAAGGGCAGCCTCTGTAGTTAGCCGGGTGGCCTGTTTGTTTACACAGGACGCACGCGGGTGGGGATTCGGCGTTTTTGGGCCGGGGACACTCTTTCGTGTTGTGGGGGTCGAGGCACTTAACGCACCTGGGTGGGGCGGAGCAGTTGGCCGCCGCATGACCATATAATTGGCAGCGGTGGCACTGCGCCGGGTAGCCGCGCCTATGTGGGAGCTCAGCCCTAACTCCCGACAGCCCACACACTGTGCGTAACTGCCGGAAGATAGTCTGTGCCTCCGGAGCGTTTGAAAGAATAGCGAGAGCGAGGGGGAACCTCAAGCCTGTTCTGCTGTGCATTTTATGCACAGCCTCAACCGGGAATCCTTGGGACTTAAGGTCCTCAAGGATTTCCTCGTTGGAAATTTCAAAAGGGACGCCTCGGATGACGGCCCTGATTTTGCGCTCTTCCGGAAGAGCGTATGTGTGATAAGAGACTTTTTCGGCTGTGAAGAGCCTGGTGAGACGACGAAAGTCGTCGACAGATTTAGGGATGATTTTAATAGCCTCCCCGAGGTTGGTGGCTTGGTCATATTTTATTCCTGCGTCGTAGCAGGTTTTGGAGAGGCGGGTGAATTGGGCCTTGTCTCGTAAGAAGACAGGGGGCGGAACTTGCTTCTTAGTCGGGTTAGAAGCACGGCGGGAGGCCGGCTTGGGCAGTGGTGTTACTGATACTGCAGCGGGAGCTGCGGGGACTGGGGCATCTACGGGGGCTGCGGGGGCGGCAGAAGCCGCCGAAACGGTTTTCGCGGCGCGTTTACGACGCTTGGAAGACACTGTCGTGAACTCTGATTCTTCGGATCCGTCTGAGTCAGACGTCTCCGTAGAACCAGAGCCCCGGAGTGTGGATTCTGAGTCGGAGTTGGAGTTGGAGCACTCCATGTCTATCTCAAGGGGCGCGAACGAGTTCCGGGACTCGAGGTAGGACGCTATAACGGGCGGCGGTGCCTGAATGGTGGTAGGAGCCATAAGGGCTGTCAAGGCTGCTCTAAAAGCTTGCGGGTCATTTTGGAACCTATGGAATGCATCGCGCACTTTACTTTCAAAATTCTGCGAGGACATTGTCGTTGGGGACTACGTAAATATATAAAAAGTTAGGGGGATACTGTTCTGAAAAGAACAGAAACGCAATCTAATAACAGTAAGGGCGGGATCACCGTTCTGAGAAGAACGGGACGGTTTTATTCTAGGAGTTGTGCCCTGGTTCTCAAAAGAACAGGGCCTTGCTCTGAAAAGAGCAAGTAACTCCCTTGAAACAATATACACGTACAATAAATAACAATAAAATAATTACAAAAACAAAATGACAATTAAAAAGCAAGACCAACAGTCAAACCGCCCCGCCCGGAGACAGGGAGGTAATAACTGGAGTTAGCGAAAAAGGACTCACCAGGCGTCGCACTGTATAGTGCGAGCAGGACAGCGGAGGCGCGAGAGCGAGAGAGCACTACCGTACGGGGACGGATGTGCGGACTACCTAGACGCGACCGCTCGAGAGCGGTGCCACAGGTGGATTTGCGTCGCTCACAGCATGCCTTTTATTTCGTTCGGTCAGTTGCACAATTCGTGCAAGCGCCCGTGAGGCGCATATGCTCCATTTGACCAATGAAGGGACAGGAGGGAAGTGTGCGGGGGTGTGTGAAGTATGACTCATAATTTATTTCACAATTATACATTTTCATACAACAAATCTTTGCAAACAATTATTAATAAGTATGTAACACACTATAAGACATACAACAAATCTCTATAAACAGCTACTAATAAGTATGTGACACAATATAAGACATACAGCATATCTTTATAACAACTACTAATAAGTATGTGACACAATATTAGACATACAGCAAATCTTTATAAACAACTACTTATAAGTATGTAACAAACATTATATAACACACAACACTTCGCATAGGCATACAAACATTAATTATGTATTTGACAAACACTATAAAGACATATAACAGATCTTTATCTGGCAATAACTACTACAAATACATAGGTGACAATCACTATAAAGATATACAACAACTCTTTATAGGTATACAAAAAACATTAATAAGCTTACGTACAATTGTAAGCTTACGTGACTAAAACTTAAATAACAACATACTCGTAGATCGTCTTAAAGGACATTCAACATTAATAACGTCTTAAATCTAGGCTGTTATTTACACTAATATTAATGTATTCTAACACCGACTTATTCTATTCTTATTCTTTTTATTATATTATTTTCAGTGTTTGAAGTCGTATTTAACTTTTTTTTTTAAAGCTTAATTATTTAAATATTTTTTGTTATTCGACATATTTATTTTCTGATATGTGAAACTTTATTATTTTCATTCGAATAGCATTGGCTCAATGAGGGCGACGTCAAAACAGTGTCGAATTTCGACAGCTTTAATAACAAAAGCTTTGTTCGCGGCTATCGCCCCCACAGCCCAGCTTGAACAGTTTGATGTATTGCTTTTGTTCTTTGTTTTAAAAAAGTGGTGATCGTTAATAAGTTTTTATTGGTTTCGATGTTTTTCGTTTCGAAGGATTTATGATTTTTCATTATATGCCCACAATTCATAATGTCATCCCTCTCTTATATTCACATCATGACCACTACTACATCAAATTAAAAAATAAAGTTAAAATAGCTTTTTATTAAGATTTTTGACTTGGATGCTTGTCCTTTAAGCCATGTCTTCATTTCATTCGGGAATCCGTAATCTTCGTTTTTATAGATTTTCAATTGCGTAGCTTTAAGGAGATTTTAACGGCAACTTGAGCCAGCAGACAGTTGGCGATAGTATCTCAAGGCATTTAAGCAGACAGACACCTTATCTTGAGATTCACATCACCATCGGAGCACTTGTTTCACCGTTACCACTCACTTCACATGCGCAGACACTTAATACATAAAATCGCACCACTTCTACATATCAAATTCCACTTCAAACCATTATTTAAACAATAATACAGGAGCAGCAATCCGCCGCCGTTCAAGTTCCGCCAAAACCAAGTTTAAATCGTTATTTTCTCGAACATAGATTAAATAATGTTACTACGTAACTTCGACGTTTACTAGTCACTCTGTCATCGGGTAGTCATCTGAGACTATTTAGGTAGAGAACTTTATCGTTTTCCTGGTGTCGTCGCTTTCTAGTCTAGACTGGACTATAGATAAGTGTACCTTCTCGCGTTAAATATTTATTTATAACATTTGTAAAATTGACAAATTTAGCACAAATATGAAGACATTTACTATATGAACATTTATTTACGACATCCTTTGTTTGCTGTCAGATACCGAAATGCTACTCCATGATATTGATGATGATCTTGTTCAAATGTTATCTTATGCTGCATTAGAAAATAATTCAGTGCTTTAGTTAAATAGTTGATTAAATTAGATTAAGAGTAATATTAGGCGAAACGCATTTTATGACATATGCTGTATAAAAATAAAATATCCTAGTTAAAAGAATAACAAATAATTAAAAAAAATTATCTATAAAACATTTTAGGTTTTTTACAATTATAGTTCGCAAATATCAACGAATATAATTTATAAATCTCTACGTTTTACATGTAGGTACCTATGCTTTTAATAATTTTTCTAAAGGTGCCAAAATATCATTTATTAATTTTGTTTTGCTAAGTAGTCAATATTATCTTTCATCACTAAATTTGGATAACTTATTGTAAGACTTTGATTCAGCTCTAAAATCAGAAGTTTCTAATATCTAATTAGGTAGGTACTTGTGTATTTTAATTTTTTAAGTTATACAGGCTTCTCAATTAATCAGTGTTACATTAGTGTGGTATATTCTAGGTTAATGCTAAAGACAAATTCAGTTATGTCTAGCGCCATTTTATATGCGCCGGACCTGTAATGGCGGCTATTCAGTTTTATTTTTAGTCTGTGCTTAGTCATAAAATATTTTAAAATAAATCTCACAGCATAATATTGTGACGATTAATGATTGAATGAAACTAGTTTTACGGATTTTATTGCTATTTATGAATTATATTTCCGACGTTTCTAGTACTTACCTACTTCACAGAACTCACATAGTTAACCACGGCTACCTTCAGTTTAAAATAGTTATTATTTTTTAAATTTTTGATAGATCTACGCAGAGAAACTTATTAGTATCTTTAAGTCTTGCAGTGTTTTTTTATAGGATAAGGGTGACAAACGAGCACACAGTCTACAGTACATATCTATATAGTAGTATACGTCTATGGGCAAACAAATGGGGTTATTTTACGAGAGTTTGTGGTCTAATAAATCTGATGTAAAGGCTGGAGGGGGTGTGCATGTACAGGATCGCTAGTGGTTAACTTTGACATCAGGACGTCGAACAACCTTAGTCCCCCCGGGACCATGGGTCCTGTAAAGCACTCGAAACGTCGGGAATATAAAAATCCGTGAAACTAGTTTCATTACAATGTAGTGTTCGCGTAAACATAAGATCAAATCTATAAACAAAGAATCATTACGATTAATGTTTGCTTCGATGAAATAATGAGCATTTTCAATTTTTAGTTTTAGTTGGAATAAAATTAAACAATATTTTGTTTTCCCTATAACGTTAAATACAGATAAATACTATGATATTTTTTCTTGATGAACAGATTAATCCGTAGCACAGTGACGAAGCCTTTGGTAGCGGCGCTGCAGGGCCGCGGATTCGAACTCCGTAATATTGATTAATTTTATTGCAAAAAATTGAAAATGCTTATTATTTCATCGAAGCAAACATTAATCGGTAATTGGTACACAAGTGTTTGTATGGTCTACAAATAATTTGTTCGGGTGCGCTCTGAAATCTTTTTCAAAAGTTTAGTTTAAATAGGTACCTACTAACAAGAGCCAAAATAGTCTGCTGCCCGAATTCAAAAAAACCTAACTTAAGCATCAATCGAATTCTTTTGTTGCAGAAAAACGCTACAAAGAGAACCCTCAAAACCCGTCCGAAGTCCCTTCCCCTCTCACCTTTTAAAAAAGCGAGCATCAATTAAATCGACAAACAACTAAAATGCAGCGGAAACACTACCTTCCAACCCTAGGGGTGGCGAAGCGAGATAGGGCACGTACGAGAGTCACTCTCCAATTGGACGACGTAAGCGTCAGCCACCCCCTGGACCGCCAATCAGGCGCGAGCTACCCCACCTCAAAGGGTGGCGGCTTGCGGGGATACTGTCAAAAGGTTTCGTTTTTGCGCATTATTCGGCATTTACGCATTATATTTTTTTAAATAAATAGATATTTTTTTATAATAGAAAGTCTTTCAAGTCTTCCGTATAGGCAGGCGTATGAGAATATTTGGCTCCATTTTTGTTGCCCTTTGGGGTATATATCTATATAGATTATAGAATACACCAGAAATACTCTCCCTTTAGTCGTTGGTAGCTCAGGGACTTACGAGGGCGGCACTGAAAATTTCGGGAATCAAGGAAGTGACACAACATTACTATTTAAAAATGTATTTATTGCTTTTCGAAGTATTCTCCGCGAAATTTGACACATTTTTCCATACGATGGAACCAATCATTGAAGCAACCATTCCATTCGGAAGTTAGGGTCTCCAAAATGGCCGTTTTGTAGGCGTCCACAGCTTCTTCAGGTGATGAAAGTCTCTGTCCACGCAATTTATTCTTTATTTTAGGGAAAGTATAGAAATCATTAGGGCTTAGGTCGGGGCTGTACGGCGGATGGTCTAATAATTCTATGTTTTCTTGCTCTAAAAACTCTTTTGTTCTGTGTGCGGTGTGAGAACTCGCATTGTTGTGATGGAGGATGATGCGGCGGTTGCAGTTCTCTTTACGGAGTTCAGAAACGACCTGTGGCAAACAAATGCTAGCATACCATTCTACATTAACCGTTCTTTGTCCCTCAAGAGGAATAGTCGTAACATGGCCGGTTTTGGAGACAAACGTGGCCACCATTTTTTTTACAACACTCCGTGAACGAACAATTTTTGTTGACTTTAACTCATTTTCGAACACCCAAACTCGTGACTGGTTTTTTGTTTCGGGTTCGTACGCATATAACCAGGATTCGTTACCTGATACGATGTTGTATACAGCATTTAAGGATCCTGCGTGGAATCTTTCGAGAGTTCTGACGCACGAAATAACGCGAGTCGCTTTTTGCTCTTCACAGAGCGAATGCGGTGTCCATCGGGAAAACAACTTTTTTACACCTAATTGTTCATGCAAGATTATTTGTATTTGACTCATGCCAATGTCTAAAGTTGCTTGAATTTCGCGGTATGTCACATGTCAATCTTCCTCAATCAGCTTACGCACAGCATCAACGTTTTCTTGGGTGACTGCAGTATTTGGACGACCTTGACGGGGATCATCACCGAGTTTGACACGTCCACGTTGAAATTCAGCAAACCAGCGATAAATTGTGGTTTTGGATGGGGCTTCATCACCAAATGCAGAAATCATCCGGTCAACACACTGTTTTTGTGTTAAACCACTTCTAAAGTCATAAATCATCGCTCTTGAATTTTCTCGAGTCAATTCCATTTTCTCAACGACTAAACAAGTTTGACAAAACCTTGTGACAAGACCGAGAATCTTTTTTTAAATAAATAAATGGTATTCGATTTTTAAAACCAAGGACTTTTCAATTAAAAAGATTTTAATATGAAAGTGACAGTGGAAATATTCCATTCCCGATACTTTTAGTGCAGCCTATGTAGCGCATGCTGTAAATTTCACAGTACGCGAGCACTCCGGGTTCGATTCCCGTCGGTACCAATTAAATTGTTAATTGTAATTTTAAGTGCCGATTTACCACGTGCTCGGCGCTGAAGGTAAACATCGTGAAGATATTTAGAAGACATGTCAGCGCGGTGGACACTTCCTGGCCCTAAAAACCCCCTCAAAAATGAGAGGAGGCCTGTGCCCAGTAGCGGGACGTATATACTTAGTATAGAGTTATAACAGCGACGGATGGTAGCAATATGTAATGATGCGGGAACGGACGGTATTGCTAATGATAATCCACGTAGTGTGGTGATTATGACAGATGTCCAGCAGTCAAACGAATATTGGCTGATTTTGCAATTCGGTGGTTGATTTAATAATGTTGGAGACAGAGACAATTTTAATAATGTCGCGGCTAGAAGCCGGAGTGCGGTCACACTTAGGTTTAGCCGGCTACAACCAGGTGCACGTGTTTGCGGCTGAGTAAATATTGAAGAACCGTTGTCTGAGCCCTCAGAAATTTTCTCTATATGTCTGTCATTACGCACCTTCTTCTTCATCATCATCATCAGTCCGTAAGGTCCACTGTTGTATATGGACCTCTCTCTTTGTAGGGAGAATTTTCCTTGATCGTCATGCCTCGCAGGTGTATGTGTATGTACAATCGCAGTTCCTGACGTCTCGCACCTTAAACGCTGTTGTCCATCACTGGTCTGGGTATTTTACGTCTGATATAAACAAGGTACACTGCCATCTACCGGCCATTACATTTTTCTGCTATTCCAATAGTTGCCTCTTACGACACCCGCGGGACGAAATTGTTTTGATGTAATCGAATGGTGATGGATTCTCTTTCGCCAGCTCCACACGACATAATTATTGTTGTAATCTATGGTGAATAAAAAATATTCTATTCAGTAGTAATAACTTTTTTATACTACTGCTATAGTACGTCAGGGTAATAAGGTCATCCGGTTAATATGGTCACTTTCTTATAACTCAAAAACTACAGCATTATAGATTACTTTGTGTTACGATAGCTCTTCATCAGTCATTCAAATAATAAGGGGTCAAAAGACCGCTGCTTTATAGACGCCATTTTGATAGTTGATATTATAGTAAATATTTTAGTCGATTTTAGTATTGAGCAGTGTATTTAGTTTACTTTAAGTTGAATTTTCGAAGTGTTCCTAATTATTGCCAAGGTTTGTTTGCTATTTTTTTCTTAATGTATTAGTTATATATGTTAGAGCTAACCCCAATGTTATATTTAATTGCTTATAAAAAACGAACGTTTCTCTTTCGCTCATTATTATTGCATTCCAAAACCAAATAATTGTATTCGGATCATCTCACAATCCCCACTGCAACTGGGATTAACCGTTAACGTAATAAAATTAGCACAAATCCTCGCGCACTCGAGCGCGCGCGTGCTTTAGACAAACATTTATTGTGTATCGACAACAGTCACAAATCTAGGGATTTATAGTTTATTTGAAAAGTATATACGTGACGACCGTGTGGCCTAGCTATCAAAGTATCAGTATTTATTGTTCCGCAGGTTCAAATTCAAGCAGGAATCAATATTTTTTTAGGTGGCAACCACGCTGCAGCTATATTAAGTTGTAAGATGAATGGATCGGCTCGACTCTTACAGAATACCCGCGTAAAATAGCATCTTAATGCTTCCGTGTTTCGTATGGTGAGTGTAGAGAAAAGGCGAACCTTTTCAATAGAAACGAGGCATCCTCAGGGGGGACAAGGTATGTGCATTTTGATTCTTAATCGAGGATAGGTAGATGTTTATGTGCCACCGCAACCATTTACCATCAGATGCAATGTGGGCTCTTTTATCAACCTTATTCTATTAAAAATATGGTAAAACAAAAGTTTATGCTTTTAGTTTGGGTCTGTTGATTGCACTATGATGGATTCCTTGTCTTTTTTTATCCTAATAAGAGTGTTTTTCCTTTATTAGTTCGTCAGAGCCTTGTCCGTGATCCAACGAAGTGATGTAGGTATTCAGAGAAAACAAAACATATTATTTTTTGGATTTCGTACCTACTGTAAAAAGAAAAAACGAACCCCCAAAAAAAAAGGATAATATTATTGTGTTAGGAGGATTGATGTTGTCCTTTGGAGGTGTTAAACATTCAAGCTTCTACGTCAACGTAATTAAAAGAAATGTACGGCCATTTATGTCAAATATTAAAGCCAGGCTGCAGCTATGTTATGGTTGTAGCACGAATGGGTCGGCTCGACCGGGGAAAGACAACGCTCCCACAGAAGAGTCTCCGGTTCTCTACACTCATCAGCGTAAAACAGCAGCATTAAGCTGCTATTTTACGCTGGTGAGTGTAGAGAACCGGAGACCCTTTTTACTGGAAACGAGGCATTCCATCTTAGTCCGCACGGGTGACAACGCATCTGCATTTTGATTTTGTAATCGAAGGTAGATGTAGATGTCTTTGGGCCACAGCAACCACTTACCATCAGGTGGACTGTATGCTAGTTTGTCACCCTTATCCTATAAAAAAATTTTGATACCCGCAAATACCAATACTCATTAAAACTGAATGGATACTTCCTGTTGACTAGAATCATGAAATTTGGCCAGATGCAAAGTCTCGCAGCAGCAGTGAGGGTAGACATTCCGAAAACCATAAGTTTGTAGTTATCTATACATATAAATAAAATTAATGTGTATGTATGTAATAGCAAAATAATTGCTTTTTACCGAGTTCAGGGGGTTATTTTTATTTACATGCCTTTAAGATATGAATTACCATTAGTAAAATTGTACAACAGACTACTGTCCGTCTATCTGTCCGGACTAATATTCGGAATGGCTGAACCGATTATGTAGAAACTTCACGAAAATAGGTATAGAGAGTAGTTCCAGGAGTGATCTAAGCTAATTTTATCTAAAATTTATTTACGATATATTCTCCGAAAATCTTGGAAATTTTTGGAACTAATTTCCTTATCGCACGGTACGAATTTAGCGGGTGGGGGCTAGGCGAGAAAAGGTGTAAGATTTTCCGTCACGACCCTTTCTATAGTGCGAGCGAGATGGAATAATATCCATCTACCTCGCACGTTTTCTTATTTTATTTATTTATTTATTCTTTATTGCATTCCTTAAAACAAAGGGCGGACTTAATGCCTTGAGGCATTCTCTACCAGTCAACCCATGGAGTGGTGAGAATTTGACGTAGGTGCGGCAATATACAATAAAATAACACTACACAAAATAATAATTAACTACATAATACATACAATTTACTAATAAATAAACTATATATCGGAAATGACAACAGGAGATCCCACTTGTGATCTCGGAAATACATCAGGATAGCGTTAACTGTTAAAAATAATAAAAGTGTGAGAGCGGATGTTCAACTTGCTCTCTTGCTTACGCAATTTAATCATTATCAGTAATAAGACAACGTAACGCACTATACATTCAGTATAGTGAAATTATAGTTCGACCACACCGTAACACGTCTCTGCCACAATCACACCAGTGTAACGTGAGGTACGCAATTACATGATAACACCAAAATATGTAAACCAACAGCAACACTACTTATCTCAATGTAACACAGGGCAGCCTCTCAGCAACACTAATCCTCTTTGCCTGCACTAGAAGAATTACAACAACGAACAAAACCACGACACTATCTTAGCACTAGTAGAATGACCACACTCGTTGAATGACTTGAGCGAACTCTCGCGCACGGCACCTACAGTGAACTTTATACTACAGACACAAGAGGGGGTTTCTCGATATACCCTCCATTCTACCTCGATCTAACCGGGTATTTTATAGACGTTCCGACACGGCCGTCCTGACGTACGACCGTCCTCGGGCGTGTATCTTTATGCATTCCTGTAACAAACACCAATTCGTCCGCTCGTCCATCCTGACATGAGTGGGTACATATTATTAGTTCGCAAAACTAAATTGTTAGATGGCGCTGCTTGCCGCACTAGGGCGCCATCAATTCACGACTCGGCCACTCCTGACTAGCATCCGTCCTCGGTTGCAGTGCCTGGAGACAAAATATGCTCAGTGATTAATCTAGCTCGGCTATTCTGCCAATAGAATCAAGATCGATTCCAAATTGTACTTTACTTCTCCTAAGTCTAAGTACAATAGTCAACTGTCATAATTGACAATGCCTTGTTATTAAGGCTTCATACACAGTGCTTCCTGCACAACATGATTTATTGTGAAAGGTCCGATCAACAAGTTCCAACACAGTAATTTTAACAATTTTTTTCACTCTTTACAATTCATAAGCAATGCATATTCAACTCGTGAAACTTTCATTGAAATCTGTGCACCAACACAGACCAGAATCACACCAACGATGCTTTACATATCCGTCGTCACATATGCCAGAATCGCACCAACGATTCTACACATATCTGCCGTCATATATGCTACAATACACAAGGGGCTCTGTGCACCAACACAGGCCAGAATCGCACCAACGATTCTTTACATATCTGCCGTTACATATGCGGGAATCGCACCAACGATTCTCCACATATCCACCGCCAAATATGCTACAACACATCTGCGGCCACATATGCCAGGATCGCACCAACGATTCCCTACATATCTGCCGCCAAATATGCACCACACAGACAAGAATCGCACCAAAGATTCTCGAAACTAACGCAATATGTGCTACAACACATGAAGCGCTCTGTGCACCAACACAGACAGAAATCGCATCAACGATTTCCTACAGACCCATCGCCACATGTTACTCATGAGGTGCGGTCTAAGGTTTCGAGTATGAGTACACAAGCAATTCTTAATCAGATTTGGTTTCACTACCACTGTCATCAACTATGACATCTAATTCTCGAGGAATTTGGTGATCGGGGATCTTCCTCACATGATCATGGGGGTATTTGTGGGGTACTTTGCACACTAACATGACCGCTTCCGGTTGAATTTACGATAATATTTAAACTTTTGCCTCAGCACCATCTTTGATGAGAGGGTAATTCGGCCCAGAATCATAATAAAATGGGTACGACTCACCAGTATTCATCAGCACACTGCTGGGATTACTCACATAGTAAACTTTAGCACGTCATTCACTGCTCGCCTCTGCGGCAGGCGTAAGGCAAGCGCACGTGTCTATTAAAACAAACCAACACACGCCATAGTTAGCTGCCATGAAGCAAGCTCACATGGTCAAAACATCAGCACAGGGCGTGCCGCACTCGCACAGTGAGTCGTCGCATCTCACCAGCGCCAGCGAGACGCTGCATTGTACCACGCACTCCAAGCGTCAACGGAAGCAGCAGGTTCACCTGAGGGTTCACAGGCATCGTCGGGGTTGCCGTCATCGTGATCTGCGTGAAAAACAAGTTGTTAATGTCAGGACAACATACACAGTTGCCTATCCTCTCATCCATCACGCATACGAAGTCCTCAAACTGAAATACGCTCTCATACCGGTGACTATAATAAAGCACTTTGCTTTCACAAGTATGGATACATCTCCATACGAAGTATCTCACACATACATGAACTTGCGAGATCTCACGTTAACCACGTGAACCACGTTAAAACCATAAACCAGGACAGTGCCTGCCAGGACAGAGCCTAATGCATGTTTAGAGAATAAGACTTCCGCGCATACAGAGTATAACACTTCCGCGCACACAGTGTACGACTTCCGAGGCACCGCCATGTACAGCATACACGTGCGCCGGGATGGCGCCTGCGTATACGCGCATACGCATCTGCCGAAACCAGGCCATGCTACAACTGGACCTGGCTGTCCGTTCAGACTAGGCAAGGCACAAACTCGCCTCACAGTCACATCACACGTGTTGCTGTAACATAAAAGAAAACACGAAAGAGATTCAGTCTGAACTTAATTTTAAAAAAAATGCAGTACAACTCTCGGGACACCATTTGCCTTTCCAGGGCACCATAAACTGAGCTGCGGCTACACGACTAACTGGTATGGTCCGATCCTCATGTAAATTTAAATACTTTCTTCAATGTCTGAACTAATTTGCTCTACTTCAACTTCGTCAATTATACTTTGGTTTTCCAACATTTTTCGCAACCAATTAAAAAGTTAAACACTCATTCTTACAAAATAGTACAAAAAAGACAATGCTTAGGATAAATTTACTTTACTCATGTTGTATCAAACGGTGATCGGTAGCAGCGGCAAATAAAATGTCCGCGGCGTCATAATCCTACAGCATATTTCCACTCAAGAGCGAGTGCCACAGCACCACATCTTCCACGAAGCCCTCAACATCAAATCCCAATTTTATCGACTACGTAATACTCGCAGTAAACTGTAACACTTATCAACACATTAGAACACAGAAATACAACTTAGTGTTTTTAATTAATAGCACGTTAAAGTAAACATGTTCCTTTTTTCGGTACATCATTTAAACATTTTGAATTTTAAAACTAGCCCATGTAAATCACACCTCGTGTATCAAATTATAACATAACTTGAGCAAGTTAAACTTCCACTGAATGTAAACTATAACTCATTTAGAATACCTCCAACATTTCTTTCGACATTAGTTATCATATTTGGGTACGTTTAGAAATAATGAAAGTACTTGCGGGTACTTTTTATTATTAATCGAACAAAAAGATTTAACTTTTGGCTCAAAACATTTCACTTTAAACTTTTACTCTACACTTTAATGGTACGTCAAAGTCGTAACTAGGACAAAAAAACTTCATTAAGCCATTTAACATCAAACATAATCCGAGGCACGTCATAGTCTTTCACCAACGTAATAACCCTCACACTATTCGAAGGTTATATGTGGACGATAACAGGGACTTTATCCCACTTCTGATATCGGAAATGACAATAGAGGATCGCAATTTTGATCTCTGAGATACATCAGGATAGCGTTAACTGTTAAAAATAATAAAAGTGTGAGAGCGGATGTTCAACTTGCTCTCTTGCTTACGCAATTTAATCATTATCAGTAATAAGACAACGTAACGCACTATACATTCAGTATAGTGAAATTACAGTTCGACCACACCGTAACACGTCTCTGCCACAATCACACACCAGTGTAACGTGAGGTACGTAATTACATGATAACACCAAAATATGTAAACCAACAGCAACACTACTTATCTCAATGTAACACAGGGCAGCCTCTCAGCAACACTAATCCTCTTTGCCTGCACTAGAAGAATTACAACAACGAACAAAACCACGACACTATCTTAGCACTAGTAGAATGACCACACTCGTTGAATGACTTGAGCGAACTCTCGCGCACGGCACCTACAGTGAACTTTATACTACAGACACAAGAGGGGGTTTCTCGATATACCCTCCATTCTACCTCGATCTAACCGGGTATTTTATAGACGCTCCGACATATACATATATGACGTATACAAACATATATACAAATATATACATACAAATATACATATTTAAATACATAATATATAATTAGTACATACAAATACCTATGAATATATGCGTCTGTTTAGCAATACATATCAAATGGATGAATCAAGTAAAATGCTTTGTCTTCAATAGATGATTACGGACCATTTTTTTAAAAACATACTTATTGGGTGCTTTTCTGATGTCATCGGGCAAGGAGTTCCAAAGGCGTGTAGCCTGAACTGTGAAGGAGTTGCCATAGAACTCGGTGAAGTGAACAGGAATACAGATTTTGTTGTTAGAAGAAGAACGTAGGACCCTATCATGAGATGAGGAGAGATAGTGAAATTTACTCTTAAGATAAGAAGGCGAAGATGGGTCATTTAAAATGGAAAAAAGAACAAGCAATATTCTGGAATTGCGCCTCTAACGGATTGTAAGCCAATTTAGCTTAGATCTATATTGAGATATAATATGGTCATACTTACGAAGCCCGAAAATAAATCTTATACAGTTGTTAAGAAGGCGTTCCAGTTTGTTCAGAAGATCTTGGGACAGATCTGGGTAACACACATCTGCATAATCAATTATGGGTAATATGAGCGAATGGACAAGCATGATTTTAGAGTTTGTGGGAAGAAAATGTTTTAGACGATACATTTTCTTATCTTGTCATGAAATAAATATTATTTTAAATGACGCTTCATTTTAATAGACGCTAGTAAGTAATTCATTTATTTTTTATATGTATTTGTTAGATTTTTAATACGTTTATCAATAATAATATCTGCGAAAGGAACGTCGTTCTAACTGAGTGTTCCACAACACTCACTACAATACTACACACACACAACAACACTAAAATAAAAGGCTATTGATTGTTTAAAAAAAATCAACTTGATACATGTAGGTACCCTTGACAAACTTACAGACAGGCGGACAGACAAAAAACAAAGTGCTTTTTTTTGGTTACATTTTTTCTTTTCGGAACTCTAAAAATAAGTTGTAGCGTGGCTATATCTCATGGATTATCATTCATACAGCACGTTGTAGCGTGGCTCTACCAGATATACCATCATTCGTACAGCAAGTTGTAGCGTGGCTCTACCACATGAATTGTCATTCGTACAGCAACAGCACGTCGTAGCGTGACTCTACCAGATGGACCATCATTCGTACAGCAAGTTGTAGCGTGGCTCTACCACATGGATTATCATTCGTGCAGCACGTTGTAGCGTGGCTCTACCAGACAGACCATCATTCGTACAGCAAGTTGTAGCATGGCTCTACCATATGAATTGTCATTCGTACAGCAACAGTACGTCGTAGCGTGACTCTACCAGATAGAGCATCATTCGTACAGCAAGTTGTAACGTGGCTCTACCACATGGATTATCATTCGTGCAGCACGTTGTAGCGTGGCTCTACCATATGAATTGTCATTCGTACAGCACGTTGTAGCCTGGCTCTACCATATGTATTGTCATTCGTACAGCAACAGCACGTCGTAGCGTGACTCTACCACATGGATTCGTACAGCACGTTGTAGCGTGACTCTACCCTAAATATTAGTCATTCGTGCAGCAATAAGACGTTGTAGCGTAGCTCTATATATAAACTCTCATCACTCTAAATATGTAGGTACAACTTATTTGAGGAAATATCGTAAGTAGAACAAGCTCGCAAAATTTTTGTACTGAAGAACCTACCTATTACCCTGAAAAAAAAATTATAAGGTTTTGAAAATACGCCGAATCGCTTTCAGAAAAGGTACGTCTGCTGCTCCTGTTTGGTCAGCTTGACGGAGGTACCACCTTCGTGCCCCCAGACAATCCCTCAGACCAACGAAGAAAGACTACGGAGTGCTGCGTAAAATCATTAGCAACCAACACTATGGTTTTAGGTGCATATGTGAGAGTTCAGCTGTGAACTTTTTTTTTTTTATAGTATAGGGTGACGAGCACACAGTCCACCTGATGGTAAGTGGCTGCTGTGGCCCATAGACATCTACATTTATCCTCATTTGCGAATCAAAATGCAGATGCGTTGTCAGCCGCGAGGACTAAGATAGAATGCCTCTTTTCCAGTAAAAGGGTCTCCGGTTCTCTACACTCACCATACGAAACACAGCAGAATGAAGCTGCTATTTGACGCTGGTATTCTGTGAGAGCGTGGTCCTTCCCCGGTCGAGCCGACCCATTCGTGCTACAACTATACTACTAATATAGCTGCAGCATGGCTCTACCAAATAAATAAAGAAAGACGTGTGCGTGAGTACACGTCAAGAAGTAGAGCATAAACGGAGGACAGCTCAATAATACAAATAACATATGTTTTCCAAAAATTTTGATGCGTGTAACTTTGTTGCTATAGGAAGAATGGAATATTCATTATATTATTTTTAATACGATTACGATTTTAAAATTGGAATGTAAAATATATTGTTGTATAGGGTAAGGAAAGGTATATTGGTGATATAAGTAATTTGGTGATATTTTTTATACGGAATGCCACGGAATTCCTTATGCTAGTAAGTTCGTGAGACAGCGCTATCGAGTTGTTACAAGTGTGAGGGGGATAGATATATTGCACGCGCTCCGCTAAGTCGTCGCAGCGTCAGGTGAGTAAACTTTTTTGACAGTTGCGCAGCTGTGGCGCCATTGTTTAGTGGATTCGGGTTGCTTTACGTATTTGGATAGAATTTAGTTTTAATAATTGCAGATTTAGTAATAAAACTATATAAAACCATCAAATAAACTTAAAATCATCAAGCTAAAGTTACAGTAAAGTCGTGATTCAGTCAAGGTAAGTTTTTATTCCTTAATTTGCGACCGTTGTTACTTAGTGTTTTAGCAAAAAAAATCGGTACCATTTTACAATGCTATTTTTAAACGTAATTTGTTCTTTTACTTAAAATAAACCATCAAAGTTTAATATACCATTCGAAAGATATTGTTTTGAGAAATCCGTAAGTGTATGTTATTTTGGAATTAATAATTTTTTTTTTATCACCAAATTACCTGTACGAAATTTTTGGTTGGCAGGTTGGCAATGGAAAAAGGAAGTAAATACAGAAAATATAATCAGCAGCAACTTCAAAAAGCTGTCAGATTAGTAAAAGATGAAGGTAAGACTATATACAAAGCTGCTAAAGAAGCAGACGTTCCATGGAGCACTTTGAAGCGTTATCTGGAAAATGAAGAGGATTCTGTAAGAAAAATGGGGCGGCCTTATGCACTGTCTTCTGACTTAGAGTTAAAACTTTATAATTATATTATAGAAATGCGAGAATTGGGATTTGGGCTAACTGTTTACCAGATAAGAAAATATGCTTATGATATTGCTGAATTGGCTGGTCGGGAGAACTTCTTACCATCAGATAATCGCGTTACAAGCAAATGGTGGTGGAATAGCTTCAAGAGTACGTACAATTTGTGCCTTCGTGTGCCAGAGAATCTTTCGGCCTATAGAGCTTCTATGGCTAATGAAGTTATGATCAAAGATTTCTTTTCGAAACTAGATGATCTTCTCACTAAACTTAATATAAAAAACAAACCGAATTTAATTTGGAATTGTGATGAGACTGGATTATCATATGTAGTGAAACCATCTAAAGTTGTTACCGGTATTGGTAAAAAGTATGTTTATAAAAGATCCTACGCTGAACGAGGTCAAACTCAAACAATGTTAGCTTGCATTTGTGCGGACGGAACATGGATTCCTCCTATGATAATTTTTAAAGGTGTTAGGTGGAATGCTACACTCAAAAATGATGCACTCCCCAACGCATTAATTAAACTATCTCCTAAAGGATGGGTCAATTCTGAATTATTTTACGAATGGTTTAATTTTTTTATAACTGCCATGCCGCCTGAACGTCATGTGGTCTTACTTATGGACTCACATTCTGTACATATTGGAGCAGAAGTTCTTAAAGTTGCGAAAGATAATCAATTTTTTTTTTACTTTCCCAGCTCATTGCACGCATCTATTGCAGCCACTTGATGTAGGAATATTTAAGCCACTTAAGAGTTACTGGCGCGACAGCATGAATCGGTACATGAACGATAACCCTAGAGATGCTCCAAATCGTAGCAACTTCCATTCCATAATGAACCCAGCATTTATAAGCGCCTTTACTAAAAAAAACATCGAGAATGCTTTTAAAAAAACAGGCATATGCCCTTTAAACGACAATGTAGTTCCAAAAGAAGCATTACGACCTTCATCTTTAACTGTCACTGCTCCTGCTTCTTTACCTACAACTTCAACAAACGCAGCATCTGAAAGTTGTACTTCAAGACTTGAACTCACAGTAGACGACATTTTAAAAACACCCAAAGCTTTAGGACGTCCAGAGAGGTCAAGAAAAAGAGATTCTAGTGCGAAATGCTTAACACTGACTAATTAAAATGTTATGCAAGAAGATCTTCAGTCTCAGCCGTCCACTTCGGGTAAATCTGCATCTAAAACAAAAAAAAAAGTAAAGAAGAAGATGATTGGGAGTTTGGCTTATGTGAAGTCTTATACTCAACAGATGTTAAAAAAAAGAATGGAGCCAAATGGATCCAATGCTCATATTGTTTGACGCCATACCACGAGGTATGCGCATCTATAGAAGATACTGACCTTGAAGAACAACTATATTATAGATGTGATCGTTGTATCGAATAATATTTTTAGATATTTGACTATATTTACAGTTTCCAAAATATCACCATATTTCCTATCTACTACCAATTTACCGGACTATATCGCCAACTTACCTTAGATAACCTTGTATGTTTGTTTGTCATTTATTATAAAACTTATTAGAGTTTTGTTGAGATAAGTGATCTAGGTAGTTACTTCAAATAATAAGTAAAGTAATAAAGAAAAGTGATTTGTTGCATTGTTTTTGAAGAATTTCATTTTTTATCGCCAACATACCTATCCTTACCCTAATATGTATTTTCTTTTAACTATACGATCAGGAGAAATTGAATTGGGTTTATTTATGTATAATAATCTATGCTGATAACATTATGTACTTTGTAAGCTTCACTATTTATAAGACCGACATTACCTATATGCTACCATTTTGAAATTATTATTTTACTTATTTTTAAAAGAAATTGCCTACGATGAAATGTGAATGAAATTAACATGATTTGTTCCTGAAATATTTGAAATTATTATTTAAAATCTATTTTTAAATAATCTAAGTATATTTATATTTATTAAATATATTTGAAACCTTGATTTATTATTGTATATACTTGACTATCTTCATATTAATAATCGAGGATAGATGTAGGATGGTGTATGTCTATGGACCACTGCGTCCACTTACCATTAAGAGTTTTGGCGGGAACTTGACCGGCGGCGGCTTGCTGCTCCTGTATCATTGTTTAAATAATGGTTTGAAGTGCATTTTGATATGTAAATGTGGTGCGATTTTTTGTATTAATTATCTGCGCATGTGAACTATTAGTGGAAACGGTGAAACAAGTGCTCTGATTTTGATGTGATTCTCAATCTGCTTAGGCGCCTTGAGATACATCGCCAACTGTCAGCTGTCTGCTGGCTCAAGTTGCCGTCAAAATCGCCCAAGGGCTGCACAATGTGACGCATCAACATATTGTGAAGCAGTGTACTATGATGGATAGTTATAAATTGTAATTTCAGGCTCAGAAAGGCTAGAGCTCAGAGCCATAAAGCGTTATAAAAAAAATCTTACCATTAGATGAAGAATATACTCGTTTGTCACTATAAAAACAAAAATGAAATAATTATGACTTCACTATTGCCTACGCATCAACTGTAAAAGGAACATTGTGACGTTTCGTGTAAAATCACTTTCGGCACTCACGGATAATCTAATCAACAATCTCATAACTACCGCGTCTACACACTAATGTAAGTTAACATTGAAATTAGCACCTCAATGCGTGTGGTTCAACGACCTCGCAAATGGTACGGATTCGTAGTATGGATGTACTGTTTGACTATTTGTTTTTTTTTGTATGTACCTATGTTATGCAATTTGTGACTGATGGTGTGAGTGTGACCTAGTCCAAAAATTATTGTGTCCCAGTTTAAATTATTCTTTTTTTAATTAAATAGGTTATACGTATAATAGGTATAAGTACTTCAGCAGTGCTCTCTAATAAATTTGGAGAAAAAATTTCACCCCTATCTAATGATGGAAAATAAGGGGATAAAGTTTTTAATGTAACTTTCGCGCGTGAAAATTCCGTACCATCATGAAACACGTTTCTAGTAGGAGAGCCCCCTTTAATTTTTAATTAATTTTAATTAATTAAAAATTTAGTGAAAAAAAGTTATAGTGGCAACAGAAATACAGATTCTGTGATAATTTCAACTGTCTAGCTATTACGGATCTTGAGATACAGTCCGCTGAAAGACAGATGGACGGACGGACAGCGGCGGCTTAGTAATAGGGTCCAGTTGGTTACCCTTTGGATATGGAACCCTAAAAAGAATCATTTTTACATATAAGTAAGCTTCTGAAGTCGAGGATTTAATTCTGCTTCTGCATTGACTTCTGAAGCTTTTTATGTGGAAATTTTATATCCTTTTCAGTTCTCTGAAGTAAGCTTTTTCTTTTTATTAAAAGTTTAGTTTTTAATACTGTGTTTGTAATGTTATAATTTAATATTTTTATATATGTGAAAAAAGTTCAAGGACATAATAACGCCACGTGCTCGGTGGCGGAGAAAACCTTCTTGAGGAAATCTGCATGTCTGAGAAATAAAAAACAACCCACATATTATGTAGGTACCTAGATAAAAACATCAACATGCCTTGGGCCAGCACATTGAACATTTTTTTCCTTAAAATACTCTTAGAAATGTGAGGAGGCCTATACTCAGATGTGGGACGTATATAGACCGGAAGTACTAACTACTAAATATAATATTTAGGTATGTAAATTATTCCTCCTCGAAATTCAACGCCATTCCCGCGGCCTCCGCCTCCATCATGGCGGCTGCGGAGGCCAACTTTGCTGGGGCCGGGCCTAATGCGGACGAGGTGGCGAAGCTGCGGGCGGACGTGGCCCGCCTGACGTCCGCCATGGAGACTCTCCAGAAGGAGAATGAGAAGCTCCGCGCAGACCTGTCCAGTCTGCATGAGCCTGCCTCTCGCACGGCGCCCCAGACGCAGCGCCCAAGCCAGCCCGTGCTGGTGGAGAACCAGGTTCTGAACCTGGTCCAGCAGGAGCTGGTTGCCTTCCAGCACCGGTTCTCCGTGCTGGAGGGCATCGTCCTGCGCCCCCCCCCTAGGGGCAAACAAGACGGCGGCGAGGCCGGCAACGGTTTCCTACGCGACGGCCACGGCTGCCACATCCAGGCCGGGGCCGTTCAGCCAGCCCTTGGGTGGGGCTGCAGTTGCCCCTCCCCCCCCTGAAAAGCCGGCTCCGGCAAAACCGATACCGGCTGAACCGGCTCCGGCTAAGCCGGCGACGGGAAAGAGAGGCAAGGCGAAGGCGAAAAAGGGCAAGGCGGCAGCACAGGTGATGGCTGCGCCAGCCCCAGTGCCTGCGGCGAATGGGCCAGCGCCAGCGGCAAGCCAGCTGCCGCCGCCGCCACCGCCCCCCCAGCTCCCTACACCTCCCGCGGCAGAAGCCGGTTGGCAGGTGGTCGGGGACAAACAGAAGGGGAAGAAGGCAGCCAAAAAGGCCAAAGAGCAGGAGCGGCAGCGCCAGTTCAGGGCGCGCAAGATCGCGGCTAGGCTCCGCGCCCCGAAGACCGCAGCTGTAGTGATTACACTACAGCCGGACGCGGAAAAGAAGGGCGTTACCTACCGCGATCTGTTCGCGAAGGCGAAAGAGGCGGTGGATCTCGGGGAGCTTGGGATCACTGGGGGCCTCCGGCCCGTATGCTGGAGATCCCCGGGGAATCCAGTGGCGCGACTGCGGACGCTCTGGCTGCTAAGCTCAGAGAGTCCCTGAACGCGGACGAGGCCCGAGTGTCCAGGCCCGTCAGATGCGCAGACCTGCGCATCATGGGTCTGGACGACTCGGTATCGGAGGAGGAGTTGGTGGCCGCCGTCGCCAGGTCCGGGGGGTGCACTACTGACCAGGTCAGGTCAGGCGCCATACGCCCGGACCAACAGGGTATGCATGCCGCCACGGTGTGCTGCCCTGTTACGGCGGCCAAAACCATAGTGGAGGGCCGAAGGCTTCTGGTGGGCTGGGTCTCAGCGCAGGTTAAGCTGCTGGAGCCCAGACCTATGAGGTGCTACCGCTGTCTCGTGGGGCATCACGTATCAGCGAAATGCGCCTCGGAGGTTGACCGCAGTGGCCTCTGCTTCCGCTGCTGTCAGCCCGGACACATATCGGCGACCTGCTGTGCCACGCCGCACTGTGATGCATGTGCGGCGACCAGCAAGCCAGCCGATCACTGGGCCGGAAGCAGGGCCTGCGTGTCACCCGCCAAGGCCAAGGCCGCGGGTAGGGGAGGGCCCTCCTCCGCCGCCACCGCCTCTATGGCCACCGCCGCAGCTGCAACTGCCGCCGCCGCCGCTGTCACTGTCGCCGCCGCCGCCGCCGCGACACCGACGCCTGCAGAGGGGCGCCCCGTGGAGGAAGCTGAAATGGAATGCCTATAACGGCCCCATTAAGCTTCCTCCAGGCGAATATCAACCACTGCGCCTGCGCTCAGGATCTGTTGCTCCAGAGCATGGCGCAGTGGTCGATTAACATCGCTGTGGTCGCTGAGCCGTATTCTGTCTGGCCTAGGAAGGACTGGGTGGCGGACCTTAACGGCTCAGTGGCCATCATTTCTTCGGCCGCCGCCGGTACCCCGACCCTTGAAGGTGTCAGGAGGGGTCAGGGGTGCGTAGCAGCACGGTTCGGGGAGTTCGTCGTTGTGGGGGTGTACTTCTCCCCGAACCGATCTCTCGCCGAGCTCCACAACTCTCTTGCAGAGCTGAGAGCAGTTGTCGTCGGAAGCTATCCCCTCCCCGTGCTTGTCCTCGGGGGACTTCAATGCCAAGAACTTGGCTTGGGGTTCTCGTCGTACAGATGTGCGGGGTAGGATGGTGGAAGACTGGGCTCTGGAGACAGGCCTGGTCGTCCTAAATCGGGGTTCTGTCCCCACGTGTGTGCGGATGCGGGGCGAGTCGGTGGTGGACATTTCGTTCGCTAGCCCCGCTCTGTCGCCGCGTGCCATTGACTGGCGAGTCATGGAGGGGGTGGAGACCTACTCCGACCACCGGTACATCCGGTTTGACGTCTCCACCTAGCCCTCGAGCGCGCCAGTCCAACAGGCCCCGAGTGGTCCGCGTTGGGCGCTGAAGCAGCTGGACCGGGAGCTCCTCCTGGAAGCCTCGATCGTGCAGGCCTAGGTGTCATCACCGGATAGGCCTGCCGACGTCAATGATGAGGCAGGGTGGTTCCAGGAGGCCATGTCCGAGATATGTGACGTGGCAATGCCCCGCGTCCGGCCAGGAAGCGCCCGGCACCAGGTGTATTGGTGGTCGCGTGAGCTGACGTCTCTGCGCGAGGCGTGTGTCGCCGCGCGGCACCTGTACGCCAGGTATCGCAGGCTCCGCATTCGTCCACCGAATGCGGCAGCCATTGAGGCGGAGCTGTACGAGGGATACAGAGCGGCGAAGACCGCCCTCCGGGAGGCTGTCATGCGGGCCCGGGATCGGGCCCGTGAGGAGATGCTGGAGACTCTCGACAGAGATCCGTGGGGGCGCCCTTACAAGATGGTGCGGGATAAACTCCGCACCTGGGCCCCCCCGCTGACGCAGAGTCTCCGGCCTCAGCTCGTGGAGGAAGCGGACCACCAGGACGGCTCTACGCGGGGATTGTGCGGTCCATGGCCCTTTACGGGGCCCCGGTGTGGGCGCGTGGTTTAGCGCGGCTTGCCGTCCACCACCTGAACGCTCCCCAAAAGGTGGTTGCCGTAAGAATGGTTCGCGGCTACCGCACGATCTCCCGCGAGGCAGCGTGCCTCCTTGCCGGATTGCCGCTATGGGATCTGGAGGCGATAGTCCTCGCGCGCCTGCACGAATGGTGCGTGGAGGCACTATGCCGGGGGGAAACCCCGCTGCCGCGGCAAGTTGTCGTGCAGCGGACAGACTTCCGGCATGATCTCATGGCGACATGGAGAGAGCGACTGTCGCGACCCCGTGCTGGGCACGCCACTATAGCGGCGATAAGACCCCTCTTTGAGGAGTGGCTTGAGAGACGCCACGGCGTCCTCACCTTCCGCCTGACGCAGGTCCTCACCGGACACGGTGTGTTCGGGAGGTTCCTGCACCGAATCGGGAGGAAACGCCCGGGTGCTCCCACTGCGAGGATCGACCGGAGGACACGGTGGACCACACCGTGGAGGTGTGCCCTGCCTGGGCGGAGCACCGCCGTGTCCTCGTAGCGGCGATAGGCGGCGGCGACCTCTCGCGTCCGGCCCTGGTCGAAGCCATGGTCCGGAGCGAGACGGAATGGGATGCCGTCACCACCTTCTGCGAAGCAGTGATGCTAGCGAAGGAGGTGGCGGAGCGGGAGAAGGAGAGAGCAGCAGCTTTCCTTCCCGGCCGCCGCGGGAGACGCCCCGGGCGTCGGGGGCTACGTCGTGGCCCCCGGCCACCGTAGGCGTAGGCCTGTGGACGGCGAGCAATGGGTAGCTCGCCGTCCGTCCGTCTAACGACGACAGGCCGTGTCGACGGCGCGTTTTGTTCCACGCGCGCCTCAAAGAGCTGTCAGCAGCGTGAAGGGGCCCACAAGGGCCGACGCCTGCCGGGGCTGCGGGCTGTTCGAAAGAGATACCGCGGCTCCGGAACGTAAGGGCACTGAAGGAACACGGATGGTTTTTGGTCAGTAAAAGTCTGACACTCCCTTCCGCTCCACCCAGAGCGAAAGGCGTCATTTGATGATTTTCCATCCGCAAAAAAAAAAAAAAAGGTATGTAAATTATTAAGATTTGCCAATCAGGTTTTGTTGGTCTTTGTCTAAATGTGCCAATATTAGGCACCCAATCTTATTTTAATCCATGGTTAGATATGTGATATAAAATAAAATGACACTAAAATAAAATTGTTATTTACTAACTGATACCCGCGAATTATATTAAATGAAGATATCGCAATATTTTTTTTTAGATAAAGGCCAAGTGGTTAAGAAATAAAACTTAGAAAACCTAATTGAAATCTATCCAGTAGTTTTTCCGTGATGCGCGCACAACTGCAAACATCTATCATTTTATTTATATAAATAAAGTTGAATTTAATTTTATCGTATTTCATTAATGTGACATTTCTTCATTTATATTTTAAAATATTTTTATTAATATTTAAATCAGTAATAATTTGGATTTATAATTTATTGGCTTCAAAAATTATAGGATTTATGTTGTAAACTTGTTATAATGGCGCGAGCCAGTCGCGTATAGGCGGAGTCTCAGGGGCGTCACGGTCACCACGCCCCATTAATCGTCCAGATAATGTACAGACCAGATCTATTTTTAATTCCGCTCTGCTAAACACAGTAAAATATCGGCAAATAGTACCCTTCCAGCGATAATGGGATTTATTCAACGTTTATCTCTAGCTTTACAGCTAGTAAAGACAGCTCTAAAGAGTAGGTACATACTCTAACTGAGACTAATAACATTGGTGTAAACGAAAAAAAGAAAGAGTTTTTGGAACAAAGTTCCTTATCGGATGGTACGGATTCGGCAGATGGGGGCTAGGCGACAAAAAGTGTAAGATTTATCCGTCACGACCCCTTCTGACGTAGTGTAGACGACCTTGGCGGCTATAAGGAAGCGAGATGGAATAATATACATCTCCCTCGCACTTTTTCTTATCTTCTTATTATCTTATTATATTTATTTTATTTTAGATGACGCTTCATTTTAACAGATGCTAGTAATTCATTTATTTGTATATGTTAATCTATAATATAATATCTATGTTTATCAATAATAATATACTACGAAAGGAACTTCGTTCCAGCTGAGTGTTCCACGACACTCACGCATGTTTTTTTTTTTAGAATTTGTGATAGGGCAGCATGACACTACTACGTAATAATTTAAAATTAAAAAATTTGTCCAGCTGACTTTAATATAAATTCATAAGAATAACTCAAAATCTATTGGTTTCTTCTGACCTTGATCAAATTTATATGGGACCACACGAGAAGTACCAGCGTTCAAATAAAAAAGAGTCATCGAAATCCGTTCACCCAGTAAAAAGTTATGAGGTAACACACATAAAAAAACATACAGTCGAATTGAGTACCGTCTCCTTTTTGAAGTCGGCAGAAAATAACAGCGTCGTAAAATTCATTGCTGAAGATAGGCCTCCCCCATAAACACACTCACAGGGGTGATTCTTTCATAATTGCGACGCTTGACTGGCTGATTGGAAACCAAAGCTTTTTCATTATTTTGAGCTGTTATGAGGAAGATGCTGCTGCCCATCTCCTGCTCTAGTTTCCCTCTGTCGCCTATTACAGAACCCACGGGACGATTTGGGGTAGTGGATATTCTTACACTGCTATTACACGGATTTATTCACCCATTATAAACAGTGGTAGAGCCACGCGGCAGCTTTTGCTGTCCCACGAATGGGCCGGCTCGAACCGGGGTAGTACCACGACGTCACAGAAAACCAGCGTGAAGTAGAGGTTTACCTCTGCGTTTCGCTTGGTGAGTGCAGGTAGCCGGAGGCCCTTTTTACTGGAAATGAGGCATTCCATCTTAGTCCTCACGGGTGACAACGCATCTACATTTTGATTTGTAACAGAGGATAGATGTAGATGTCTATGGGCCGCAGCAACCACTTACCATCAGGTGGACTGTGTGCTCGTTTGTCACCCTTATCCTATAAAAAAAAAACCCTTAGGGATGAAAATTTCCTTCAAATTTAAATGGTCCTAATTGTCTATTGAGTAATAACACCATAAAACAAATATAACGCCAAAGTATCCGATCACTAACTCATTTGGAATGCAAGTTACATGCCGAAACAACAACGCTGCGTCAATGTATCTCCGCTGGATACCGGATGGTTAGGATGACCACATTTACCACAAACCATTTTAATAATTAGTCGATCGACCAATCGTTACGTAAATGTTACTATTATCAGTAAAAATTAAAATTAATAATGTTTGTAACATTATAATTTTTTTAATTGTAAAAATTCAGACCTTATAATTTGATGATAAGCTTATTATATTACCTAGTCAGGTCATAAATTCTGTCACATGTTTAATATAAAATAATTGAAACAAGTTTATTCATTATGTAACCATTTATATACCAAAATGAACTTAACAAAATATAGATTCTTATGACACTAAAGTTTATTCAAAATTACCTCCGTGATTTTGAATACAGGCCTTCAATCTGCGCGGCCAGTCGTCTATCGCAGCACGAACGAGGTCCATGTCAATATCGGCGGCTGCTTTAATCAAGGATGTCTTGAGTGACTCCAAATTGGGATGAGGCTTTGAGCACGCCTTTTCCTCCAAGTGTTGATATATCTTGTAATCTAACGGATTCAAATCTGGACTGGAGGAGGGCCAGTCTTCGTGCCGGATGAAGTCGATTTTACGCGCCGTCAGCCAGTCTTGTGTGCTCTTCGCTCTATGAGCTGGCGCCGAATCTTGTTGGAATACCCAGTGCCTGTTATTGAACATGGTATGAGAAACAGGTTCCACAAGGTTCGTCAGGACTGTATTTTGATACACAACTGCATTCGTTTTTACACCTTTCTCACAAAAATGTACCTCTGTTAAGCCCCAATAAGAAACTCCCAACCATACCATGAGCGAGGATGAAAAATGACCTCATTGGACACGCGGAATACGGTTGCTCGCTTCTTCACTACTGTGTACACCTTATCATTTTGTTTGTTGTAGCTCTCTTCTACGGTAAAAATTTTTTCATCCGAAAAAAGAATTTCCCGATATTTTTTTCCCGCGTACCGCTTCAACAAAGCGCGGCATCTCTTCAGTCTCAGGTCCATTAGACGAGCATTCAAACCATGTCCTGTTTTTCTTCGATATGCCCGAAGCCCTAAGTCTTCATTTAACACCCTTTTCACCGTGGTTCTGCTTAACCCCATCTGAAGGGCCAACAGTTTCTGCTTACGTTTGGGATTTCTTTGAATTCGAGCCTTCACAGCTTTTATCACTGCTAGAGTCCTAACAGACCGAGGGCGACCACTTCTTGACCTGTCATCTACACTAGAGTCTTCATTGTATCGTTTGATGGTACGATAAACGAATCTTTTGGTTATATTCAAATTTTTCAGTATGTCAAAAATTTGAATTGGCGCGTAACCGCAACGATGCAACGCAATAACTGCAACACGGTCTCCTTTAAGCGTCCACTCCATATTTAAAAATGAGTAAAATTCTAAAAAGTATACAGTTTTATTTTCATGAACAATTCGAAATTCGAATTCAATCAACTTTTTTGTGGCCAGCATTCTAAAAGAAAAGTTTTTACTGTGTGACAATACTTATGACCTGACTAGGTATATATAAGTATATAAATATTATATGGTATTTAAAAAAATAATAAAAACATTAACATATTTGGGAATGCCAGCCAAAAATGTTACGAACCACTGGTGTAAGTCTACTAAATTATTTAATTGGGATTTAAAATTCAAATTTTCCCACAATATTCAATAATCCGAGTACGGTATTTAAAAACGCCCACCCGCCAGTTGGAATTCAATTGTCTGCAAAATCATTGATTAAGAAGACCGAATGTTTCAAGCCTCATAGGAATGGTTACATGCTAGCACACGACATATTACCTTATTATTTACATACTATTGAGTCGAACCTTTTAGTTGCGTCTTTAATTCATTTACGTAAATATTAAGAAATATATTATGTCATTTCCAATCGAAGCATGGTGAAAGAAGTAACAGCATCACCCTTTTAATATGGCTGCGACCATGATAAAGAAAAACTCCACCCCTCAAAAGGGAAAAATAGACGATGAATTTTCCAATGTAACTCACGTCGGGGTCACCACTTTTGACTTTTGGTCAACATTAGGCCCAAAATAGTTAACTTTGAATCTCTGCTGGCACAAGATAAAATACATATAGCGATTGTAAGTGAAACGTGGCTGGCTGAGGGCTCGCCTATAGGAATAAGTGAATATAACATTTTTAGGAATGATAGACATGACTCATATGGTGGTGTGGCGATAATCTATACATATAATAAAACTGTAAATAGCAGATGTCTGTACATTTTATAATTTTGTAATAAAAGTGATTGAGGGGTACTAAAAATAAGTGATTAAATACATTTCTACCATTTTTAAAATTTTCTGTCTGTCTGTCTTTCTGTCTGTCTGTCTGTTTGTTTGTTAACGTATCACGTTTAAAGTACTAATTTATATCATAAGAATTGTTAAGGAAATTCTAAAGTGTACCTTCGGGTTACATTTAGTCTTTATTTCATTAAAATGAACCGATTCCATCAAAAGTTATGATAAATATTCTGAAGTATGGGTAGGGAATTTGCTCAACGGTGGCTATGTTTGAGTCATTAAGTTGATGTTAGCAGCGCCATCTCTCTTTAATTAAATATATACATATAATAAAAATGATGATAACATGTTGTGTCTCTTTCTGTACATTGTATATATATTTTGGTGACTAAAATCATTATGGGGAACTAAAAATAATTAAATAAGTACATTTTTATAATTTTTAGAATTATCTGTCTGTCTGTTTGTCTGTTTTTATATGAAGGCATCACGTCTAAAGTAAACATCTTTTTTTTTTCCAAAGAAATCGTTAAGAAAATCATAAAGCGTATCTTCAAGTTACATTTAATCTTTGTTTTATTAAAATTGGTTAATTCTATCCTAAGTAATGATTATTACTTTAAAATGTAGGTTCGAATTTGTTCAATGGCGCCATAAAAATCTCAGAAATAGTAATAAAAAGATTTGTGTGTAAAAAAAACGTTCCATAATAATTAATATATTTATACTTAAAACATAAAAAGAGATTTAAAAAAGGATGTTTTCTCACACAAAGGACGTAATAGATGGAGTTGTACAAATTACAAACTTTTCTGATTTGCTGTGTTGAGATTTTTCTCCGATGAATCGTATTGAGACTTACTGAAGAAATTTGTATCTATCGAAGCCATACAACGGAACCCGAACAAAAATAACAAAATTGCAACGAAATGTCTTGATATTGTATTTATAATATACGCAAAATCAGTACTGCCATTTTAGCGCTTTGGGAACTAGATTTAGCGCTTTTTTGGAATGTATAGCGTGCATTTGGAAATTTTAGCACCTAGCACTTAATCCAGCGCTTTTTGGTGTATTTAGCACACATTTCAAAATTGTAGCAACTAGCGGGTTATCAACTCTTTTATAGCAGCACTGTTAGTCCACATTACCGATAAATAATAATGACCTTTATTATTTTTTTCCACAAATAGTACATTGCAGTTTATCTTTTTCAAACATATTTTTTCCACAAAACAAAGACCATGGGAAACGAGTCCAAACTAGGATACCCTGTGCTATGGATCTCCCGGCTTCCCCTTTAGGATGATCAACTTGATTTTTTTTTATCGACGACTATAAGCGGGGAAATCCCCTTCATTAAAGTTTTCGTTCATGGTTTTGGCAACGCATTTATTGTTTTATTCAGTTTTAGTCAGTTGTTTAGAGCACAGCTAAGTTAAAAGTTACTTAGAGTAGTACTAACTACTGTTGACAGCAATTGCCATAATTATAAGTCGATGTCCTGCGAAGTATTGATACATCAAAAAATATTGCCAGAAAAAAACTTAATGTTGTTTTCTTTATTATGATTATATTTTCTTGAATTATAAATTATAATAAAAAACACAAACTTTGTTTGTAGTTAATTTAGCGCGAAATCTAGGGCTTTTTTAAAGCGCTGTTTTCATGAAATCTAGCGCTTTTTGTGTTGTCCTAGCGCTGAATGAGTTTTTTTGATCTGGCAGCACTGCCAAAAAACCCTCTATTAAGAAGTAACTTTCCTTTCAGTTTTAAGCGCGTTCAGTTCCCAGTTACAGTCAGCGTGTGTTATGCGATGACCGTAAATATAGCGCAAGGTCAAAATTTACGCGTTGTAAGAGTGGACCTCAGTACTGACTGTTTTACACATGGCCCGCGTTAGTAGCCCCCGTAACCTTTTTTGTGTACACCCCGTCTAAGTCTACTTCTAACGTCGTTTACACCGAAGCTCTATCATAAACTACTTAGAACTTTGATGATAATGATTTATTTGTTACCACTTATTGATACAGTAATGAAATAAATCGTTTAATATTCTCTTACCTAAACGACAAATTCTTTATGTAAAATCTATATACGCGAGCTACGCCGCGGGCACAGCTAGTAACACATAAATCAATTAAAGCGCAACAATATTCAATAAATACAAGCAATATAGGTTTAGAAGTGGTTTATGTCGAAGTCTTCAACTGTAAGTATCTTGAAAATGTATTATCTATTTACTGCCCATCTTCTGTTAGAACATCTTCAACTGACTGGAATAACATATTTGCACTTTGCCCACGCAAATGTGTGATTGGAGGAGATTTTAATGGGCATCATACCAATTGGTCTAATAAAATTGACACCAGAGGGACACAATTATTAGACAGTTCCTTGGATTTCGGTTTCATGTCAATAAATAATGGAGAAGCTACCAGAATTAAACTTGTAAATGGTCGATTGCAAAAATCTTCACCTGATATAACATTTGTGTCTTCAGATATTGCTATATACTTTAAATGGAACATAACTAATGAAAATCTTGGTAGTGATCATTTGATTGTTAAAACTTACATTAAATTCAAAGATATCCAACATTTTATTCGAAAAAGAAAATACTCATCAGCTGATTGGTCTTCTTATAAAAGATATCTTGTGGCATCATTTCAAAACCCACTATGGTCAGACGATGTGCAAAATATGTATAACTACTTTGAAAAAGAGATTAATAAAGCAGCAAATGAACACATTCCTGTAACTAAAATCTATAGTGACCCAGAAAAACATTTTAAAACAAAAGTGTATTGGAACCCATCGTTATCAAAAATAGTTGCGCAACGCAGGCTAGCCTTAAAATTTTTTAGAAAAAATCCAACACCTTTAAATTTTACTAAATTACAAGAAAAGGTAGCAGAAAGTCGAAAAATGATTAGAGAAGCCAAGTATAATATTTGGAAAAAATTCTGCAATAGTATTAATGAAACTACAAATACGTCTATTTTATGGATTTTATTCCATAAAATAGCGCTGGGTAAAAGGACTCAGGTCCAACAAATTTTATCCTACTGAAGAAAAACTAAAAGACCTATTAAGAAATCTTGCTCCGGACTCGGTACAGCCTTTAATGCCAGAAATTATGTCAATAAATGAACAATTGGAAACTAACTTTACTATTCAAGAATTTGAAAATTGTTTAAAAAAGAAGGATACGTCCCCGGGATACGATGACATATCTTATTCTATGATTTACAATCTACCTGATATTGCCAAACAGTATTTATTATATATATTTAATGTAATTTTTTCAACGGGATACATACCCATGCAATGGCGAAATGTTAAAATTATTCCTATACCTAAATTAAGTAATAAGAACAAATTAAGGCATATATCACTAATGTCTTGTATTTGTAAGATATTTCACAATATTATAACTAAAAGATTAGAATGGTACATAGAGCACAACAAGATACTATCCCCATACACCAGTGGCTTTCGCAGATCTCAATCGTGCTTGGATTGTTTAGTATGTTTAGTAACACATATTCAGCTAGGCTTCTCAAAAAATATACCCACTGTCGCCTGCTTTATTGACATAGAGAACGCTTATAATAATGTCCCAATTGATATATTAGTGAGTGTTCTTGACAGACTTCAAGTTGGTTCAAAATTATGCAAATACTTTTGGTCATGTTTAAGTGAAAGACGTATTGTTATAGAAAGGGAACCGCGTAAGGAGGGATTGAGAAGATGGCCAATAAGGGTTTAGCGCAGGGTGACCCTTTGTCTCCTTTGCTATTTAACATTATTACTCATGATATATGTAGTCAAATACAAAATGTGTCTATCGCTCAATATGCAGATGATTTTGTAATCTATTCGAGCTCAAAAAATCTTAAGGATTGTGAGTACAACATTCAGAATGCTTTAAACTCTATAGTAAATTCACTCAATAAAATAGGCTTAGATATTTCTATCGACAAGACTAAGCTTATGATTTTTAGTAGAGGTTTTAGACGTCAGGAAATTAAATTAGAACTATACGGCAAAAGAATACTTGGGACAGATAATATACAATATTTGGGTATGTGGCTGGACAGATCATTAAGATGGGCTAAACATATTAATGAAATTAGCCAGAAGATAACAAAATTTGTAAACATATTAAAGGTATTAACAGGGCATGGTTGGGGCATCCATCCGCAGCATTTACGTAGGTTATACCTATCGCTTATAAGAAGCAGAATGGATTTCGGCTGCTTTTTATATGATATGAGTGCTAATAGACACATTTGTAAATTAGATTAAATCCAAAATCAAGCACTACGTATTATAGGGGGGTTTATCAAAACCACGCCAATACACGTTATGGATAGTGAATTAAATATAACGCCCCTGTTTCTAAGAAGAAAGTTGTCTGAAAAATAAATCTAGATCTAATAATACAACTATTAAGCTACTAACAGAACTCAGCTTATTCTGTAAAGATAGGTACTGGCAAAATAAAAAGAAACCGCTTCTAGCTATGACATTAGAACAAGTTAATAATAGTAATTTGTAATCTTCGGATCCACTAGATATGTTCTCTTTAAATACTTGGGTATCAAGTATTAATATTAAAACCGTAATTGAGGAAGACTTAGATTGTATTAAGAGTGCTAAAAGATGTCAGGAGATAAATTCTTTACAGTCGAATCTGATCAATGAATTGAATGTTAAATATTTTGGATGGCACAAGCTTTTTTTGTGATGGATCTAAGGATAAATGTGGGGTAGGTGCCGCTTATGTAGATTCATTACTGGGTAATAAATGTAAGATTAAAATTCCTAATAATTTGACAATAATGTCAGCTGAATTAATTGCTATAAATGATGCCCTAGTATATGATGGTACTACAGATTTTCAAAAAACAGTCGTATTAATTGATAGCAAGAGTGCTCTTCAACTAATTGCTCGATGCGCCTCTGGTCTCAGAGGTGTATCGATAGCATACCATATATTAAATTAAATATTTAAACTTCAATGTAAAAACCGTAATTTAGTATTGCAGTGGGTACCATCACACATCTGTTTACAAGGCAATGAGGAGGCTGACAAACTGGCTAAATTGGCAATTACACAAGGAAGAGAATGTAATATTGATCCAGATTATTCAGAAATTTTAATTAAATACAAAGAGAAATGTTATGCACTTTGGAAAGAATATTTTGATAAAAGGTCGCAAGAAAAAGGGATTTGGTATAAAACTATCCAGAGTCAGCCTCCGAAAGTGCCTTGGTTCAATCAATGTCTATTGAACAGAAAATCTGTTGTATTAGCAATGCGACTTCGCTCCGGACACATTCCGTGCAACAAGTTTGCTTTCATGATGAAAAACAAACAATCTCCAAATTGCAAAACATGCAACACAATCGAAGACATACAACACCTACTCGCGGAATGTTCTAAAAACCATCACGAGAGGAAATTACTGGTCGCCAAAACTGACATTAAAATGTACAACACAGGGGAATATCAAAGTATATTCTCTGAACCACTGTCAGATGCTGCTCAAATGGTTTATCATTTATTAAGTATTGTATAAGTAATTATTTTTTGTGCTATTTAGTTATAAGGTACAATGGGACTGACATGTTAATAATAACGAAAGTCCCTTAAATAAAAAAGAATAAAAAAAAAATTTAGAATTGTCTATCTATCTGTCCGTCTGTCTGTTTGTTTATGAACGCATCACGTCTCGTTTTTTTCAAAGAGATTGTTTAGAAAATCATAAAGCGTATCTTCCATTTCATTTAATCTTTGTTTTATTAAAATTGGTTAATTCTATCGAAAGTTATGATTATTATTTTGAAATGTAGGTTCGATTTGTTTAAAGCCTTAAAATCTCAGAAATAGTGATAAAATGATTCGTGTGTAAAAAAAAGGTTCTATTATAATATATTTATACTTAAAACACAGTAAACAAAAAAATATGTTTTCCTTAAATTAAAAAAGGATGTTTTCTCACAAAGAACGTTATAATGGATTGTAGTGGACTGTATGACTGACTACGCTAGGGGACTGCTCAAAGAAACGATGGTACTGTATAACTATACTGTATTCAACTATTTACAAATGTGGCACTAATAAACTATATACAGAGGGGAGTCTTCTTGATTTCTCTTGAGGTTTCTTGAGGTTTCTTCTAGTGCCGCTCCCGAAATGAACGCATCACAGACCAAAACGCCCTTCTTATATCCCGCAAGAGAGCGTCTCGGTATGTGAGTAGCGTCGTAAGGCGATACCGCGCACTGATTGGTCGGCGATATCACGTGATCTGCTGCCGGTGTACGGGGTGCGCGGGGCGCAACGGAGTATGAAGGGGCGACGGGGCGGCGGCCTCCTTCGCCGTCTGCTACATCCTCCCCCCGGCGTAGCCTGCGAGCCTAAGCTTCCCTCGGGAGGACGGCTATCTTCCTGACAGGCCGCCGCAGCACTCCGCCCTTGGTCCTGACCTCGACGTTGCGCACCACGCCATCCGGTCCAGGAAATGTCTTCGTCACGACACCCCGCAGCCACACATTTCTTGGCAGGTTGCCGTCCGCAACCACGACGAGGTCCTCTTCCTGAATTTGGCGCTGCTGAGCATCTCGTGAGTCCCCGCGCGCAACCAGCGTCGGCAGGTACTCTTTCACCCAGCGCCTCCAGTACTCGTCGGCGAGCCCCTGCGCTGCTCTCCACGCCCGACGATCCATGGGTGTGCACGGCGCGGTGACTGGTAGGCCCGATGGTCCCAACAGTAGGAAGTGGTTGGGTGTCAGCGCCTCTTCGTCGTTGATATCGACCGGTACGTGCGTCAACAGTCGAGAGTTTACTGTGTTCTCTGCTTCCGTCAGGAGCGTCGCCTATGTCTCCTCCCGTGGGCTCTTTTGATGTAGAGTGGCTTCGAGTGCGGTCTTCACTGAGCGTACGAGACGCTCCCATGCACCTCCCTGGTTAGGCGCACCCTGTGCGATGAATTTCCATTCGATTCGCCGAGTCAGCGCGTAATCCTTCACCTGCGGTGCCCACTTTTCCATCGCCCGTTGCAGTTCTGTATTTGCCCCATGAAAGTTTGTACCATTGTCGGAGTATATAACCCGTGGCCACCCACGCCTAGCCGCCATGCGCCGCAATGCCGATATCGCCGAGTCCGCGGTCAGAGAGTAAACTATTTCTAAATGCACTGCGCGCGTCGTTAGGCACGTGAATAGTGCCACCTACCGTTTTTCGTGCCGTCGTCCTATCGTAATTGTCAGAGGCCCGAAATAGTCGACTCCGGTGTACGAGAATGGTCGCGCAAACGCCCATAACCATTCGGGTGGTAGGTCTCCTGTAACCGCAGGCCGTGGTGTCGCCTTGCGTACCCTGCACCGTAGGCATCTCCGCTCCGCTTTTCGTATGGTAGGTCGTAATCGGAGGATATGAAACCTAGTGCTTAGGTCGTTCACCACTCTCTCTCTGTTGGCGTGGCTTGCTTCCTGATGCGCCTTCTCCACAAGCAGCTTCAAGAATTGGTGGCGTCCGTTCAATATGATGGGTCTCTTCATCTGGCCGTCCACGTCGGCTGCGTCGATCCTTCCCCTGGCTCGTAGCATTCCATCTTCCAATATGGGGTCAAGCTTCCTCAGTGCGCTGCCGGTGGCCAGATTCTTTCCCCGATGAAGGCGGCTGATGTCTTCAGCGAAGCTTTCACGTTGGCTGTGTTCTATCCACATCCGCTCTGCCCTCTGGATGTGTTGCAATGTCAGTCCTTGTGCCCTTCCTCGTACCGTATCGACGAACTATAGTACTCGCGCTGTGGCCCTGATCAATCTCTCGTAGGCAGAGAATCGTTCTATGTCTGGCAGGTGTGGAGCGTCCTTGGTGTCGCTCTGGTGCGCCATGATTTCCTCCACCTCTTCATCATCCCTTGCCTTCTCTTCCTGTCGGTGAGGCCATCTGTCTTCTTTGATTGCGAAATTCATGCGCGTTGCTTGATCTGCTACGTTTTCCGCAGTTGGTATCCACCTCCATTGCTCGGGTGATGTCTTTTCAGCTATCTCCCGTAACCGATGATCCACGTATGGAGTGTAACGCGCCGTATCATTTTGTATCCAGTGGAGCGCCGTAGTAGAGTCCGTCCAATATACGACCCTATCTGCTACCACTCTGTGTTCACCTTGCACGAATTCCGCGAGTCGCGCGCCTATTAAGTTCGCCTGCAACTCTAATCGCAGTATACTTTGCGCCTTGATCGGAGCGACTTTCGCCTTAGCCACCACTAATCGCACCCTAACCGTTCCGTCGCTGTATCGTATTCGCCAATATGCCGCGGATGTGTACGCACGATCGCTTGCGACGTTAAACACGTGAAACGCTCTACCACTCCCCACGTAGGAGCATAGCACCTTGGCAGTCGCAGTCGTGACACCTCTTCGACGACTCGCAGCCACCTCTGAAATTCCTCTGCTGCCTCCTCGGGTAGTTCGTCATCCCATCCGACCTTCTTCATACGCCATAGGTCTTATAGCAGGATCTTGGCGGTGATGGTGAGGTAGCTTAGCCGTCCGAGCGGTTTAAAAACAGACATGACTGCGCTTAATGCTTCCCTCTTGGTCGGTGGTCGCTGTAGCGCCTTTACTTCCTGCGGCAGCCTATTCATAGAGGTGTTGAAAGTTAGGGCGTCTTCGTCGGCCATCCATAACAACCCTAGGGTTCTGCCTGCGCTGTCTTGCCTTAAGCCTACTTCCTTAGGCTTGCGCGCCAGTAGTTCCTCCGGCTTGTCTTCCAATAGGGCTGCGTGATTAGAATTCCAGCCTGCCAAGGTGAAGCCGGCCTTCTGGTGTACTTCCGTAACCTGCCTAGCCGTATTTACCGCTTCCTCTACCGTTGCATAACTGTCTAAATAGTCGTCCATATAATGGCTACGTACAATAGCGTCAAGTGCCAACGGATGTGTCTCTGCGTGTGCGCGTGCGTTATAATCTCTAACACTATGTGCGAGAAACGGCGAGCTCCTCGCGCCGAAAATCATAGACGTCATAACGTACTCCCGCGGTGGGCTGTGTCGCTCGTTTCCTCGCCAGAGAAACAATTGTGCGGGTTGGTCGCGACGGTCGATTTTCACACGCAAGAACATTTCCCTAATATCCGCGGACACGGCTATCTCATTCTCTCTAAACCTAAACAGTATGCCCGGTAAGTTCCGTAATAAGTCGGGGCCGTCGAGTAAATAATCATTAAGACATTTACCGGATGCGCGCGCTGCCGCGTCGAATACTACTCTGGTCTTCCCCGGCTTGTTCGGATTCCGTACTGCGAAGTGTGGCAGGTACCAGCTCTTGGGATTCTCTCTCTCCATCCCTTCGGCTTCCCTTGCGTATCCTTTCGCCAGGAGATTGTCTATCTGGGCTGTGTAGGCGTCACGAAACTCCGACGACTGGTCCATCTTCCTTTCAATCGTCCGTAGTCTTCAAGCTGCCATTTCATAGCTGGGTGGCATCCGCACGTTGTCGTCCTTCCATGGCAGTCCAACTTGGTATTGCTCGCCGACCTTCTTGACGGTGCGCTGGAATATGTCGACAGCGCGCTCCTCTTCCCGTCGCGGCCTACTCTTTAGCGAGATACCTATAGAATCTATCTCATACTGCCGTTTGAGGAGTTCCGTTAGCTCCTCGTCCTGACTGGCAAACGTTCGGATGTCCCTATCTGACCGTCCGCTAGTGCTCGCTACGTGTAATACGGTCTCGCCGTCTTCCCTACACGTTAACCGCGGCACGGTTCCCTGAATTACCCATCCTAGTAACGTACGTGCAGCTATGGGCTGCCTTCGACGTCCTATTCTCAAATTACGGGTGATTATTAAATGCCAATTGTCGGCGCCTAATAATAATCTCGGCTTCGCGTCATCGTAACACACCGAACTCGGTAAGTCACGTAAGTGCTTCAACCGTAAGCACTCCCTACTCACAGACTGCGAGCCTATCTTTAAATCTACTATCGTTCGCGCGCTTATATTATACATCTCATTGCGCATCTTGCCACGTATCCCTATATTAACTATCCTACTATTGGCCTCGCGTTGACTATTACTTACGCATCTAATATTGAGCGGCTTTACCGGTCCTTCCGCTCCTAACTCGCGAGCTAAATCGTCGTCGATTAACGATATGGTAGAGCCTTCGTCAAGTAGCGCATACGTATCAACTTCCTTGCCGCGCGGTCCGCGCACGGTTATGGGGCACACTTTCAATAATACAGACGCACTACTACTAACATTCGACGCGACGAGCACGGTCTCATCTGGTTTTACCGACGCTTCAGGCGTGCGGGCCTTGCGGGTGTGAAGGAGAGCGTGGTGGGGGGCGTTGTAGCCGTCGACGCCGTACTTCTTAGCGTTACAACGTATGCGTCGGTGTTTGCTGTTTAAGCACTTAAAGCACACCCCATCTTCCCTTACCCACTTTCACCGGTCGTCCAAACCCATTTGCGCCAGCTTCCTACATTTGGCGATAGGGTGTTCACCCCCACAACACATACATGAGGCACTACCGGTGTCCTCCTGGGCGGTGAACGTCTTTGCGTCGCGGGCCCTATCCTCTACACGGCGTGTCAACACCATTCTTTTCGACGGCGGCGCTTCTCGTCTTACGGGCGATTCCTTAGTCGGCGTTACGGACGTATAGGCGTAACTTAACGCACGGTCAGCCTCTCTCATCATAAACTGGAATAGTGTGACAATGTCCGGTTCGTCCGCATTTCCGTAGTGCTCCGCATAATCGCACCTACGCGACCGTAAGTGAGGGCTAAGCTTACTCGTAACCTCCCTAGTTAGCATCGGATTTTGTAAATATCCTTTGCTGTCGACGTTCTGCATAATACACACTATATTTTGCAACTTAATAGCGAACCAATTTAACTCCTGGGCGGTTTGACCCGGGCGCGGAAGGCGTTTCAAGTCATCTAACGCACGATCAATAATTACTTCCGGGCGGCCGAAACACTGCTCCAGTGTCCGCAAAATGTCTGCTGGATACTTCGCGGTAAACAGCAGCGCCGATACTACCTCTCTAGCCTCACCACGTAAACAGTTCCTTAACCTTGCCGTATTTTGCGTGTTGGTGAATCCATATAGACGCGTGGACTCCCTCATCGCAGCTTTAAACGATAACCATTCCGCGGCTGAGCCGTTGAAAATAGGCAACTCCTGTGTCTGCTTCGCGGCGGCTGGTCTAAGTCTTATCATGCCTTCTAAGGCTTCCGCTAGTCGTTCTATACCCCTATCTTTCCCTCGCGGGGTGAGCGACCTATCTCTATCCCTATTTACTTCTAGCCTACGCTGTGGCGCTGGCGACCTATGTACACCTACATCCCTATAACACGGCGACGGTAATCTACGATCCGCGTGGCGATGTGGCGATTTATCTATGCCTACATCATTACACGGCGACGGTAATCTACGATCCGTGTGGCGATGTGACGATGGCGATCTACGTGCACCTACATCCTTACACGGCGACGGTAATCTACGATCCGCGTGGCGATGATGTCTATGTATAGGCGATAGAGTGCGGCGTTGGACGCGCGACGGCGACGTAACCCGTACACGGCGATCCACCTGGTTCATTTCTACGGCGACGCCATTGTCCCTCTGTATCGTATCTACGCGGCGCGGTTGAACATCATTCGCAACCGACCTCCCCTGGGCATCTTCAGCGTGGTCGTAACCGGTTCCCCTACTCGGCGGGGCCTGCTCTATCTCGATGCGGGGCGCGGGCTGAGACGGGCGGTAGGGCGGTTCCCCCCGCACAGTCTCCACGTTCTCTAACCACCTATCAACGCGTACCCTATTTTCTACTAAATCGTCTTCGTTTAAACTTTCCCTATCTGTTTCTTCTTGCAGTTGAGTGATGTCCCTAGCGTATTTCTTCTTGATGAGATCTTCCTCGATTTGCAATTGCTTCCTTCTAATTGCAGCTAGTTCCTCCGCGGTATTATACTCGATTTGTTTAAACTTTGCTATTGCGCTAGCTGTCGACCGGGCTGAATGGACCGACTATGTACAACGTCTGCTACAGGCGCGACGGTACGCACTATCGAACTAGTCTCTGTAATCGGAAGATCTTCTATAATCGTCTCTGTACGCGGCGCGGAAGTGCTAACCTCTCCCAAGCGATCGGTTGTGGACACGGACATAGCGGGGCGCGGCGGCGCGGGCGCGGGCGCTGGCATAGATACGGGCGCGAGCGGGGGCTGCGGCGCGGCGGAGGGCACTTGTGCCAACGCGAGATAATCGGACGGGGACGCGGTTGCTTCTTCGAATATCCGCATTCCTACCGGCGTTTCGTCGTCGTTCCGTGTCTTCTGGCTTCTTGTCTTCCGCATGCTGATGTCGCACGTTGCGACCTCCGATCGTCTTCAAAAAGACGCACGTATTGGACGCCGTTCCCGCCGCAAGGGCGTTACCAGATGGTCACAGTTTGGCACCGTTAGGGAGCAACCACCTGGCCACGTAAACGCGGTTTAAGAAACAAGAAAATTGTCTGGAAACAGACAATAAACGTATATGACGTAGACGTTATAAGAAACGGGGAAGGAATTAGTACCGACGATCTTCTCTCTTCGTCGACGGACTTCTTTCTTCCTTGGAGATCTTCTATAATGATCTTCTTTCTTCTATAATTATCTTCTTTCTTCTGTAATTATCTTCTTTCTTCTGTAATTACCTTCTTTCTTCTGGCTTCTATCCGGCTACGATGGACCAAGAATATAATGGATTGTAGTGGACTGTATGACTGACTACGCTAGGGGACTGCTCAAAGAAAAGATGGTACTGTAGAACTATACTGTATTCAACTATTTACAAATGTGGCACTAATAAACTATATACAGAGGGGAGTCTTCTTGATTTCTCTTGAGGTTTCTTGAGGTTTCTTCTCTTGAGGTTTCTTTTAGTGCCGCTCCCGAAATGAACGCCTCCCAGACCAAAACGCCCTTCTTATATCTCGCAAGAGAGCGTCTCTGTATGTGAGTAGCGTCGTAAGGCGATGCCGCGCGCTGATTGGTCGGCGACATCGCGTGATCTGCTGCCGGTGTGCGGGGTGCGCGGGGCGCAACGGGGTATGAAGGGGCGACGGGGCGGCGGCCTCCTTCGCGTCCGTAATAGATGGCGTTGTACAAATTACAACTTTTTCTGAATCGTATTGAGACTCACTGAAGTAATTTACGTTAACGAGTCCAAGTTAAAAGAGCCGTGTAGGGTGTAGGCTAACAGGCTGTTATGTTTGTGCTGTTAGTAACAGCACAAACATCATCAGAAACAGAAACCAGAAAAAAGGTACGTACGCCATAGCTAAACGTAGCATAATTGCAACAAAAACAAAATGTCATGATGTTGATTTATATTTTATACCAAGAATCCATCTTCTATCAAATAACTTTCTGTGTTATGCGATAACCGATGACCGTAAATAAAGCGCAATGTCAAACTTTACGCGTTGCAGGAGTGGACCTCAGTACTGACTGTTTTGCACATGATGTTGCTTTTTCCCGCGTTAGTAGCTCCCGTAACATTTTTCTGTACGCCCCGGCTGTCTAATACTAACGTCGTTTACACAGAAGTTCTATCACAAACGACTCAGAACTTTGAGCATAACGATTTATTTTGTTACCACTTATTCATACAGTAATGATATAAATCGTTTAATATTGTCTTACCTAAACATTAAGTAAAACCTATATACGCGAGCTACGCCGCGGGCACAGCTAGTTCTTAGTAAAAGTTTAATTTTTTGGAACAATAAAATCTCGAGGCCAGCAGATCCGTTACCGTTACAGCTATTGAGTTATATGTACTACGTACACATATATTATTAAAGTCCGCTGCTGAACATAGGCCTCTCCCATAGATTGCCTAATAGGCGCGATTGGCAAGCGGGTTGGCAACCGAAGTTTTTTATTTTTAGTAATTATTAAGAAGTCTGTCGCGTCTTACAACACCCACGGGTATGGGGTAGTGGATATCCTTACACCGCCACTACACGGTTTAACGTGGTAGAGCCATGCTGCAGCAATATTACCTATATAGTTGTAGCATGAATGGGTCGGCTCGCCCGGGAAAGGACCACGCTCTCACAGGATATCAGTGTAAAATAGAAGCTTAAGGCTGCTGTGTTTCGTATGGTGAGTGTAGAGAACCGGAGACCCTTTTTAATGGAAACGAGGCATTCCATCTTAGTTCTCACGGGTGACAACGCATCTGCATTTTGATTCGTAATCGAGGATAGATGTAGATGTCTATGGGCCACAGCAACCACTTACCATCAGGTGAACTGTGTGCTCGTTTGTCATCCTTATCTTATAAAAAATATTTGGAGGTTGTCGCCGTCGTCAAAAATTTCTTTATCATAGGTTTTGGTAGTTTAATTCAAAAATCAATTTTAGATCTGTAGTTACGGAAAAATTTCGTAACACTGAATATAATAATATAATTAGGAACATTGTCAACAATTACAAATATATTCACCTAGTTTATTGCACATGGGAATAATAATAACCCGCCAAAACAAATCGTTAATACGCAGTGACAGGATATCGTCGTCGAATTCGTGCGTAATGCGGCCATTGCTTTCCCCGTCACGTACCATAGACAATGTCGTAAGAGTGGTACTACATGCATTTTTTTGTCTCCGATGCTCATTTATCACCCTCCATTGTACAATTAAATGCCATGTATATTGATAAGTATAATTTATGATTTGAGGACGGATGTTATTCATATAAGCTTTTTGAACGTACGTAGAGAGTATTATGGCCAAATATTAAAACGCTACTCAATTTTAATACGTCGTTAAGTGTCGTGGTGTCAAACTTAGACTTAAAGTGATAGAGATACTCATCACACTGTCGACCCAGTGACGAATTACAAGCGCAATGATAAGTAACGTAAAACTCGAGTGTCATAATTTGTCATCGATCGGCTTCAGGCTCACGTCGAGACTGAAGGGTCGGAGATCGGCGGCCATTGTTCATTTATTACGCGTTTATGGGACATTAATACGATAGGTAAACTATTAGCTTTTTGTAATAACAAATAAGTATATTATTAAGCGTTAATCAAATATTATAATTCATTATCATCATCGTCATTACAGGCTATTGAAAGTAGCAGACAAAAGAAAGACATAAGAACAGCTCAATCTATCTAAATGCCTAAAGCGTGGGAAATATAGGTAACCCCATCTTTGGCAATAGCAATAAAACTACATAATATAGAACAATTTTGACGGGAATTCCAAACGAGCCAAAGCAAATATTTGTGTTAGCGCACTAAAAACCAATGGTATGTGACCATAAACTAATCGTAATTGTACTTTACATTTTACACGAGTAACGGCTAATAGGTATATTAGCCGTTACTATATGCTAAAGGTTCTATGTGACTGTAAAGGTCACATAGAACCTTTACAGTTCTCCACCATTGACAGCCTTATAGAGCTAATGTTGCCACAGTTGCTTCGCTTAGCAGGCAGCAATTGACAACCGCTGTATTTTATTAATTTGAGATTATCAGGAAGAATCAACTTAAGGAAACATCACAACTATATATATTTTTGAGCTGTGGGCTTTAGGTTAAATAAGTAAAGTTACCTCAACCAAAATTAAAAAAAATTCTATCAAAAAAAATTTTTTTAATATTCTATTAAAAAAAATTCTAATAATTTCAAGAGTGCTCAGGGGAATTGTTTAGATTACATTAATTGCTTGTCGCCATGTCCCGACATTGCACATTGTGACCATACCCACCGCTTGATGCTTGGCGGTCCACCGCTGTGCGATTTACCACAAGTTGTTTTCCTCGCACGATTTCGTTGTATCACCAGCGATCCAAACCGTTATGACTTAGGAAACTTCAAAAATGGACTTACTCCTTTTTAAAAGCCGGCGACGCACTAGCCATTTTTAATATTGGCTACCAAAGCGGTAGTCACTCACCATTAGGTGAGCCGTAATCTCGTATACCCTTGCATTTTCCATGTATAAAAAAAAACTTCAAGTCGAACATAGCACTGTGTGCATTGCTAGGTGAACTCAAACGGTTTCTTAGGCAGAAAGAAGGCTTACTTTAGTGTCTATGTTCACGGAGACGACTTCCCATAAGGTTTTACCTTTGTCACTATTCGTTTTAAAAAAAATGCGTCGATGTTGGACTTTAAAATTAACACGTGAAAGGGAATTGTCCATTTTTGGCTTAACATGGACAAGTTGTTCTGTAAAAAGTAAGTTTACGAAAAAATATGATTAAAACTAAAATTCATATTTTTTTATTGTCGAAGTAGGAAAGAAAATGTAAACACAAGTCGTTTAATAAGTATTTAAGCCGATTGAGATAATAACGCGTCGCCATTTTTGGTTGGAGGCTGATTCTGAGTTGCTACATTAATAATAATTGTGATTACCGTTTTCATAATCGATTATTTAAATAATCGATTTCTAAATGTGAAGTAAAAAATGTATTTTCTTGAAAATGTGGAATCAAGTGATTTTTAGGAGGTTTTATTATATTCATTTTCCTTTTATATTTTAATGTTAAAAAAATTAGCACATGTAATTCTGTTTTCAATTCATTGTGAATTCATTAGGTCAGTATGATCCAGTTTAAAAAAAAATGATGTGTCCACACTTCTGTTTGAAGGCCGTTGCGCGTTCGCTTCGCTTGAATAGATGACTCAACTCATGATTTCAAGGTTTCTTTGTTATACGTATTAATTATATCGAGTTTTTTTTAACTGTCGTCTTTTGAGAATTGTGAAATATGATGAAATAGTATTTGACTTTCATTTTCAGATTTACTTTTTTCTGGGCTTAGCTCTCGTAGTAAATTATACAGTGCGCGAACAAACCGTCGGCACATGAAGGAAAATTGCACGTGTGTAAATATTTTGAGGACCTGAATACGGAGTCCGCCAATACACAATAGAGCCGGGTTCCCTAACGTTTTTTGACCAGGGACCACTTTCATTTCTTTGTTGTTAGCAGGGACCATAAAGTGAAAGAAAAAATTAGATTAATTCAAAGACGTATTAAAAAAAGATAGACAGGTTACACACTAACATTATTGTATTTTAAAGTGGCGCAGGTAGTACTATATCTACGTACAGTTATTTATTATGACACGTTGCGCTAACAAAAAGAGACAAATGATAGGGCATACGTATCGTTAGAAAAAGATGAATATACATCATTAGTTGGGTATTGATTGCTGCCGAGCGCTCATTGGCGCGAACGCGTGACATACCGATATGGAAAATAAACACACTAGCTAGCGTCAAAGTTTACTCTAGCGGTTAGTGTTGAAATAATAAAACCAATTATGAGCAAAACATCTATATTCAAAATATTAATGAGACGTTTTTCTTGTCTCTAACAGTTGTCGTGTAATTTGTGTATCACCTAAAAACACAGGAAGGCATTTTTGCCACTAATAACTAGAAGATTTTCGTGCTGCAGCGAAGGTATAGCCGCGACGCGAGACCGTGCCCGACTGAATGCGAGTCGGGCAATTACCTGACTTTCGTATTACCATTTTAGAGCGAGTAAGACGTATCTATTCTTTTAAAAACATCTTAGGATTAATCTAACAATACCTACATTTTTATCACAATTTTTAATATAATTATACAATAAACTACGAGTAAATAGAAGCATTAATTCACAGTATTATTTAATGTATTTATTGTAAAAGAAATCATACATGTTCGGAAAAAAATTGCTTTGGTATAAACTTTTGCGTGGTAGAGCCATGCTGCAGTTATATAACTGGTATATTTGTAGCAGGAATGGGTCGGCTCGACCGGGGAAGGACCACGCTCTCACAAAATACCAGCGTAAAATAGCAGCTTAACGCAATGCATTGCCGTAGGAATCCCTTGTGGTAGCGATTTGGTTTGATGTGGTTTGGTTTGGTTGGTTTTGTGGTGGTTCTCTGAATGATGTTATCCGAAGAGCTATCTTCTCTATAAAATTTTCTATCTGTTTTTAAAGTTGCGTGACCCAAATTCAGTCTGGAGGACATTATTACGTGTATTATGTATTACTATGTAGATTTTGAAGCAGTTTAGACAATAATTTAGATCATTTCTTTAGGAAGGCTAGGCACTATTAATACAATGATATTTAATGTAGGTATTATATGCCATTTCTTTTCTTAGTTATAATGAAGTTTATAAAACCGTTCCAGTTCTATTATGAATTAAATCTACTCTAACTTTAATTTTCACATTATGTCATTAATATGAATATATAAGGACCGTACTTTGTGTCATTCCTTGGGAGAATAGAATTATTTTTTATTCAATATTGATTATTACATAATACTTATTGAGTATTTTTTTATTTACCACTGGTTCGGAAAATACATCTGTCCCGGAAAGAACCAGCAAGAATCCAGCGTGATTTTTAAGCATATTTTACTTTACAATAATTTTATTTGTACAATTTTTAAATGAATTTTCATAGAACCAGCATGGTGGAGATCACCTTATTGCCAGGAGTTATTTTCATTCATGTATTCCTTGTGGTATTATAATAACCCTTTTTGTACAATATAGGGAGGCCTATGTTCAGCAGTGGACTTGTGAAGGACTGTAATATTGATGATGATGTAAATCTAATTGTGCATGCCCTAAGCGCATTAAAAATTACGTATTACATGATTATACATATTTTTTTTAAAGTAGCTTAAATACACACAAGTTTTTACTAATAACCTTTTTATTATAATTCCAATTTTCCAATAATTTTATGTCAAATTTCAATTTAAAAAATTTTGAAATTCCAAAAGTGCACGACTCATAATGCTCATATGATCATCATATCATCATTCAGGTCACTCCATAAAGTTCAAGACGTATTTGAGTATAAATATGCTTAAACATACCTACTTACTTTTAGTATGTAGTACTATTATTCATTCTATGCTTTTAAAATATTGTTATAAAAAACTCTGATTATTATAGTAATCAAGTATGTATGAAATTTGGTTTTCGAATATTTTGTATTTGTACAGCGATCTTTTTGAGCCGCAGCGAAGAACTTTTTTTTTTTTTATTTACCAACATTTACAAAAACATAACATTATTTTAAAACTTCGCCAAACTGTAAAGACAGTTTGTTGGCGAATAATTGCACTCTTGCATCCTATTACATAATTAAATAAGTACCCCACCCACAAAATATAGCAAATAAATCCTAAGTATAAACACTATTATTTTTGTATTCTAGTAATTCTAATATTACAACTTTTACAAATTGTCGTATAAATACGTTATCATGTATTTTCTATTTTCTCTAAAAAATACTTCTTAAGCTTTTTTTTATTTGTATTTTTACACTCAGGTCTACCTTGCCTTATCCAGTCTATTTCATTAAAAAGCTTTGGTATTAAGTATTTTGTACATCTTTTACCATAGTAGTTTTTAACACTAGGCTCAACTAATTTCCCTTCTCTAACTTTCCTGGTTCTATATTTATTATCCACTTTTTCTTTATAATGATTTTTATTAATGTTTTCCAAAACTAATAGCATGTTAACTTTGTGTTCTACCAGTAAAATTTTACAAATATAGAATAATTTATTATAATCTGTCTTACAATTTTCTTAATACTTTTTCATTTACAAGATATTTAAGAAATCTTGTCTGTAAATTTTTAATGTTCTTTATATAAGAAGCAAAAGTGCGACCGTAAACACCAAGTCCATAACCTATGAGGCAATCCACCAAAGCATAGTATAGAAGGTACATAGATTTTTTGTTCAAAATGTAATTTAAAAAATAGAATTTACCTAATATCACTGACAGCCTTGTACATACATCAGATATTTGAGGTTTCCAATTAAAGTTTTGATCAATTACCAGTCCTAAATACTTAATCTTATCAACAAATTCAATTTCTTTACAATTACAATTCATTTTATTATTATGTAAGCACTCAAAACAGTGGCCCACAACAGCCATCTCATTTAATGTTATGTTTTTCGCTGCAGCATTATATGGAGAGTGTATATGCATGCATTTTGTTTTATTAAAATTAAGGATTATGCCATTATCATGGGCCCACTTTGTTATATTCTCAAAGTCACTCTGTATATTATTTTGCAATTCTTTTGTTTCTTTAGAGGCAAATAGCAAGCACATGTCATCTGCATACATATACACTTGACAATTTTTTATTACATTAGATACACTATTTACATGCATAATATAACCGACAGGACCGTAAACAGAACCAGTCGGTACACCCAAGCTAATACGGGCCTCCTCTCCCACAACACCATCAACTACAGTACGGAGCGTCCTATTAGATAGCTACGAAAAAAGTTATTTGTAGGGCCCCTGATTCCACACTCCTCCATCGCTTGCAATAATATATTATGGTCCAAAGTGTCAAAGGCTTTTTTATAATCAATAAACAAAACCATAACCTGTTTTCCATCATTTAAATATTCATTAATTGTATCTGAAAATAGTGTAAGTGCAGAAGTTGTGCTACGATATTTTCGAAATCCATGTTGTGCCTCTGATAATATACTATGCTGTTCCAAAAAGTCGGTTATTTGGCCAACAACCACCTTTTCAACAATCTTATTGACCGATGATAAGATGGCTATTGGCCGGTAATTACTGAAGTCTAAATGACTTCCGTGTTTAAATATGGGACGAACAATTGCTTTCTTTAATAAGTCAGGATAAACACCTTTTGACAAGCACATATTAACAAAATGGGCTAGTATTGGACTTATTTTTTTCTTTACTAACTTTAAATCTTTCACCCTAATCCCATCCAAACCTGGTGCTTTTTTATGGCGCAATTTATCAATTACTTTTTCTATGTTACATGATTTCAGTTTCTTAAACCTAAAAGACACTTCGCTCTGTGTAACGTACATGTTTCTATCTAAAAATTTTAAATTACAAGTATGCTTAATGTCTAATATTTCATTAGTAAATGTTTTGGAAAATTTTGTGCAAATGTTATATAAAGTATAATTTCTACCCAAGTACTTCTTAATTAATAAATCCACATCTGCCTTATTTCTCCCTAGCCATGTATTAATATTTGACCATATTTTTCTGCTATCACCATTACAATCCTTTATTTGTTTTTGTCTATACTTGTTTCTGGCATCATTTATAATTTTATTTACTCTATTTCTAAATCTCGTGTATTCTAAACGCTTGTTCATATTTTTTGGTGACGCTTTCCACGCTCTAAATAAAGAATCCCTTTTTAATATTAAATTATTCAACTTACCGTCTACCCATGGCTGTGTTAATCGTTTATTACTTACTGCAATATTGACCTTACTTTCATTATAAATATTTTCAAACAGTAAACGTAACTTCTCATACAATAACATTGGGCAAGATAAATCTAACAGCTGGGACCAATCATATTCTTCCAACTTTACCCTACACAATTTATCACTAATCACTTGTTTACAATTATTTACCGTTTTTACAACATTCACTTCGCTTTGCAATCCTGAGACGCCTAACGTAATGCCAACAATATGATGATCGGATACATGACAGTCGATTACGTAGGCAACAGATGTAGTGTCAGCCGGTCTCGCTCGCACCCACAGATGGTCAATGCATGACCGCTCGTGTCGTCCGTTGACTACCGCTTCTCGTGTTATCTCCGAGCTAGGCACTGCACAGTGTAGGCCGTGTTCACACAAAGTTAGTTTATAATTTGAAATAATTTGATTACACTTGTTGTTATAAATATCAATGTTCATGTCTCCTATGAGAATAATATCTTCTTGAGGCGATGTTCTTTCCTTTATTAGTGTATTTAGGCACTCAATAAAACCATATTTATTTTTCGCAGGTGGTCTATAGATGCAGAAAATATGAAAAGTCCTTTTTCTGATCGTCAAGTTTCCATGAATTAATTCTGCCACTGGAGTGTTGATTGTTTGTGAAAAGAAGTCCAGATGTTCCTTTATATAAATAAGTAGACCTCCTCCTCTTAAAATTTCCCTCGTATTAGCATGAAGTATATATCCATTAATATTATAAAAACCTAGTTCTTCTATCTTAATATTTATCTCACTTAATACTATCATATGTACTTTATATTTGATATGCTCCAACAAAACCAGCAATTCATTAAATTTTTTTCTTAAAGAACGTATATTTAGATGCAATATATGTATCCCATTTGCAGGTTGAGATTCACTCCATTGTGTCAGGTCCTTATACCTTATAAAGTCGATTTCGGTAGGTAATTGTTGTATAGGTGCGAATTTTTAGTATAGAAGATAACGAGGCGTGTGCACGGCCTTAGCACAGGCCTTGGCAACTTTATTCACTACTCGGTAACATTTTGTTTATGTCACTTTCAGAACTTATTTTAAATATGTTCTCATTGTCGTTTTTTTTAACTAATATGTTCATATTCAGAATCCATATATATTTGAAATAAGATTTTAGTTGATTTTTTGCTTCCCAAAACAATTGACGCTTATACCTTGGTAAATCTTCATTTATATATATTAATTGATCGCTATTATTTCCGAGAACTTGCGCATTTGAAATACGCACTTTTCGAGCCAATATCCATTGATCACGGGCCTTCTTTGTGCGTAACGTAACAATGATCGGCTGTGCTTTCTTCTGGTTCGGTTTTTCCCTACCTACCCTCCTCGCATCCTCTATATCCCCCTGGCATAATTTTAGTATTTGAGACACTTTTTTCACTACTTCTAGAGTATTTTCATTCTCCTTTTTCTCTAATCCTAAGATCTCAATGTTTTTTTCTTTTTCTTTTAATTCTAGGTCTTGTAATCTTTCTTCCAAAGCCTTGTTGTATTTTTCAAGGTAAACATTTTTATGCTCAAGAGCTTTTATCTTCCTCTCTGCTGTCTCTTTGAACTCCACCATTTCTTGATATTTTTCAGAATAAAAATCTATGAGTTCCAAAGCATTATCCAACTTGGATTCTATCTTATAAATCACTTGCAACTTTTTATTAACTTCTTCTAAAATGGACTCTGTAGTTACCTGGTTAAGATTCAAATTTAATGTTTGCGGTGATGGGATGTCTTCATTTTTCTTGGCACATATTTCGCACATCTCTTTCTTAAGCAATTGTTTTGACGCACACTTTTTGTGATAGACACTATCACAATTCCCCAAACACTTAATGACATCATCTTTCTTTAGTGAAAGAAACAGCTTACACTTTTTACATTGAGCCATTTTGTTTTAAAATGTCGTATTATAGGTAGGTACGATTGACACACGTCCTCACGCTGAGTGCGAATATGCGGGAATGAACTGATACAGTATCCACTCACGACGGCGGTTGACGCCGACGTAAGTCAGTCAGGCAGTCTATTTAATAAAATAAATTATTACAAGGCTGCTAAAACACCGAAAATTTTCGGATTTTTACGCCGAAAAAAATTTATTATAACTAAACAAAAGAAAATTAAACTGTCATTTACATTCCATGGCTTCTCACATGATAGATGAAGAGATTAAAAAGTAGATTGAGTTAAACAATTGATATTTTCAAAAGTTATCGTGTTTACCACTCCATGCGGACTTGATAAATCTACACCATAAGCCACTAAAACCACTTTTTATGTAAAAATAGTTATTATTCGATTTAAAAAAAATAAGTTCAACAATCATTTATCTTTCTGACAATGCGCTTTTTATATCATTTATATGTTCAATATGATTGTTAGATAGGATTTTATGCGACAAAACGTTGGAATCTTGATTTTTAGGCGCTAATAGAACATACCTACGCGCTTTGCGCTTAAGGCGTGCAATAATTTTAAACGCGAACGTGCAATGGATATATAGGAGTAGATACTTCGTCGCAGCCGATTGGTTATTTCTCTTTCTACTTCTATTTCCGGAATTTCGAATTCGCCCGATATTGCCTTGTCCTCTATGAAAGGTTTGAAATTAGGGGAAAACGTCAATTTTTGGGCCTGAACTAGAGGAAATAAAGGAGGTCTGGCAACCCTATCTACTTCCCTAATTTTCTGCCGACTTCCAAAAAGGGGACGGTACTCAATTCGACGCGTATGTTTTTTTTATGTGTGTTACCTCATAACTTTTTACTGGGCGGACCGATTTCGATGATTTTTTTTTATATGAAAGCTGATACTTCGTGTGGTCCCATATGAATTTGATCAAGTTCAGACCAATAGTTTTTGAGATATTGGAGTTATTCTTAATAACTTATATTGAAGTCGGCTGTACAAAAATTTTAATTTTAAATTATATAATATATACTCGTTATCTTGGTCCGCCGTAGTGATCGTTTAATAAACGATAGAGATCATATTCATACAATATATTTGTTTTGTCGAGACAATGACTCATATCTATGCTAGGATCCGATAGGTGATGCTGTAGTCAAGTAATTAACAAATTCAATATTTGTGGACAAAACTGATTCATATTTACAATATTATCTTGATTTAGTGCCAAAAAAGAAAATTACCAAAACGGGACCGGAGTGAAACTCGTCATACCTCTTACTGGGTAGAGCAGAACAATGTATGTTGGGATAGTAAAATAAAATAAAAAATAGTAAGTAGCGCAAATATGAGCCTCTGAGAGATAACTACAAATTTGTGTCATTTGCTGTAGAGACTATCGGTCCGTGGGGTCCACATGCGGTGAAGTTCCTAAAGGAACTCTAATTGCGACTGGTCAATGCTGCTGGTGATAAAAGGGCTGGTTCTGTTCTCGCTCAAAGGCTAAGTATAGCCATTCAGCGAGGAAACTTAGCCAGCGTTCTTGGCACGATACCATGGGATGTAAGACTGTATGATAATTAAGTTATTAGTATTAGTTGTTTTTATTTATTATAGTTTTTAAATAAATATTGACATGACAAAACAAAATGAATTGTACAGGTTGATAAAAAGTGACGTAACCGTCGAGACAAATTGTTTTAGAACAGGCAGTTAACAAAGAGAAATACATAACATGGTTATTTACTTAATGATTTCTTATATTTACGCGAACACTACACATTGAATAAAACTATTTTTACGGATTTTATCGCGTTTAATTTACTTATTTTTATATTTCCGACGTTTCGGTTGCTTTCCAGCAACCGTGGTCACGGGGGACTGAGGTGATTGACGTCCCGATGTCAAAGTTAACCCGGAGTACCTTCAGCTTTTTAATTATTAATTTTGGTCCGATCTACGCAGAATGAACTAACTGTGTCTTGAAGTCTTACAGTGGTATGCTTGGGTTTAGTTTTAATTTTATGAATTACAGGATCCCCAGCAGGTGGTAGTACCCAGCCTCCCTCTCTATTGAAATTAGGATGTTTTTTAATTTCAATAGCCTCACGTATCATCCTTGGCAGGAATCGATGTTCTTTCGCGAGGACTTGTGGTTTATCAAATCTAATGTAATGACGGGGGCCGTCTAGGATATGATCACAAACTGCAGACTTCCCGGAACGTTGGTGCTTCACGTCAGCTATGTGTTCTTTTACGCGGGTTTTTATTGATCGTTTTGTTTGCCCTATATATGAGAGACCACACTCACAATCAAGCTTGTATACTCCTGCATCTTGTAGAGGAATATTGCACTTGACGGATGGTAAGAACTGACTAATCTTCTTCGGCGGCTTGAAGAATGTTCTAATAGAAACTCGCTTCAAGATGTAGCCAATCTTGTCTGTGATACCTCTGACATATGGTAGTACAGCAGGCACACGCTCGACTGTGGCCGGCTTCACTCGGTCACTGTGACGTAGGCGCGGAACCCGAAGCTTGTTGTCGTGCAGAACCTGCTTGACGTGCTGAAGCTCGGCGGCCAGGTGTTTGCTGTCACAGATCCCTCGTGCTCTCTGCAACAAAGATTTGCCCACGGTAGCTAACTGTGAAGGGTGATGGTGGGATTCACCGTTTAAGTATCGGTTTGTATGGGTCTTTTTTCTATACACAGTGTGACCTACGGTGTTATTAGGATTTCGAATGACTAACACATCTAGGAAAGCTAAAGAATTATTTGCCTCTAACTCCATAGTAAATTGAATTTTAGAGTTTATGGAATTAAGATGTTCTAAAAATGCAGTTACTTTGTCTGATGGTAAAATTGTGAAAGTATCGTCTACGTACCGCTTGTAGAAACTTGGAGTTACTGGTGCAGTAAGCAGGGCTTTCTCCTCAAAGTCCTCCATGAAAATATACCACTCAGAGGACATACAAGAGCACACACTAAGGATTCATACCATTTTGTCAGTGAGATAAAAGACCTATGTCTTACTGACAATGAAACTATGGTCAGTTTTGATGTTCAGTCTCTATTTACATGCCTACCTGTTGAAGACTGCATCTCAATTATAACTAGGAAACTAGAGGAAAACAACATGCCAGCAGAATATGCAGTATTACTCAGACATTGCCTTACATCTGGCTACCTATTGTGGAAGGAACAGTTTTACAAGCAAGTAGATGGTGTTGCGATGGGCTCACCGGTATCTCCCATTGTCGCCGATATTTTCATGGAGGACTTTGAGGAGAAAGCCCTGCTTACTGCACCAGTAACTCCAAGTTTCTACAAGCGGTACGTAGACGATACTTTCACAATTTTACCATCAGACAAAGTAACTGCATTTTTAGAACATCTTAATTCCATAAACTCTAAAATTCAATTTACTATGGAGTTAGAGGCAAATAATTCTTTAGCTTTCCTAGATGTGTTAGTCATTCGAAATCCTAATAACACCGTAGGTCACACTGTGTATAGAAAAAAGACCCATACAAACCGATACTTAAACGGTGAATCCCACCATCACCCTTCACAGTTAGCTACCGTGGGCAAATCTTTGTTGCAGAGAGCACGAGGGATCTGTGACAGCAAACACCTGGCCGCCGAGCTTCAGCACGTCAAGCAGGTTCTGCACGACAACAAGCTTCGGGTTCCGCGCCTACGTCACAGTGACCGAGTGAAGCCGGCCACAGTCGAGCGTGTGCCTGCTGTACTACCATATGTCAGAGGTATCACAGACAAGATTGGCTACATCTTGAAGCGAGCTTCTATTAGAACATTCTTCAAGCCGCCGAAGAAGATTAGTCAGTTCTTACCATCCGTCAAGTGCAATATTCCTCTACAAGATGCAGGAGTATACAAGCTTGATTGTGAGTGTGGTCTCTCATATATAGGGCAAACAAAACGATCAATAAAAACCCGCGTAAAAGAACACATAGCTGACGTGAAGCACCAACGTTCCGGGAAGTCTGCAGTTTGTGATCATATCCTAGACGGCCCCCGTCATTACATTAGATTTGATAAACCACAAGTCCTCGCGAAAGAACATCGATTCCTGCCAAGGATGATACGTGAGGCTATTGAAATTAAAAAACATCCTAATTTCAATAGAGAGGGAGGCTGGGTACTACCACCTGCTTGGGATTCTGTAATTCATAAAATTAAAACTAAACCCAAGCATACCACTGTAAGACTTCAAGACACAGTTAGTTCATTCTGCGTAGATCGGACCAAAATTAATAATTAAAAAGCTGAAGGTACTCCGGGTTAACTTTGACATCGGGACGTCAATCACCTCAGTCCCCCGTGACCACGGTTGCTGGAAAGCAACCGAAACGTCGGAAATATAAAAATAAGTAAATTAAACGCGATAAAATCCGTAAAAATAGTTTTATTCAATGGTTATTTACTGCAAAAGGAGTCTTTACATGAAGTTAATACTCAACATACGAGGCCAGTTGCAATTGCAACGAGTAACCGCACTTCATATGTTAACTTACACAAGATAACAATGCTGACACTGTAAAATTTTGACATTGATATAAACACGGAAGTTACGGCAACCGGGAAATGTGAACTCAATTTGTAATTAATTGAAGAAAAAAGTTGACAGTTGACGTTTCGGTACGGTCCGTTCGCGCGCTTTTACGCGCTGATCATTTTATCTTTTTTCGTTTCGTTTTTCCATGTTTTAAAAATGCTGTGACTAAAATAGAAGTGAAATTGGTGAATGATTATTTGTGTCATAAGTTTCCTGTTTTCATTAACAAAATTTATTTTTAAGATCAACAATGAAAATGAAAATCTCCAATAAAGTAGGTATGTATTAAAGTCTCAACTTTTTATATACATATTTGATAATAACATTTATATATATATTTACTTGATTGAAACTGAAATTTTTATAAAACCTAAATTATTTATATAATGTATTAAATGTAAAATAATAATATTGTTGCGTTACTATTTTAATTTTTAAGGACAATATACAATGAAAGAAAAACGGTTAGCTGGACAGATAAAAATTCTTTGCACAAATCTTGTTATAAAATTATGAGTACGGGTAATAAATATGAAATGTAAAAAAAAAATCACTCTTTTAAACTCTGTATAAATAAAACCATTTGTTTTCCGTTAATTTAAATCGTGGAATAGCCTCGGCGTCTATCTGTCTGTCGCGATCGTTTTCTCAGTCTCAGACATTACTAAATGTTGGAGATTGAATTTCGCTACAGTTGCAATATGCCGTTGTCACGTGAGATACGAAATTCGAAGTTATGATTTTAAGTTAAGGGGTTAGTTTTCAGTGTAGCAGTAAGCAATTTTTTTTGAAAGCACGGTGAGGGAAGTCTATTGAAATCACTTTGATGGACCATTTAAAAATTATTTTTTGTGGTTAACTTTAATATTTCAGAGTATGTACCTAATATTATTATATTCTGAAAAACATACTATTATTATATCTCTCACCATAACTTTAAAGAAATTGACGGCTCCGTGGTGCAGTGGCTCAGCAATAAGTTGCGACAATGAGAGCCATGGGTTTGAATCCCGCATAGAACAAGTATTCTTATTGCCTACGAATAATTGTTTCTGGTCTGTCCTTTTGAAATGTATTTATATGCTGCCTGCTCGATACAGGAGAATTTTAGTGTGGGGGTAACGCTTTTTAAAGAAAGAAAGACAAAGAAAAAAGAAAAACATGCGTGAGTGTCGTGGAACACTCGGTTGGATGAAAGTTCCTTTCATAAAATATTCTTATTGATAAACGTATTATATTATTGATTAACAAATCCAAATAAATTATAGCGTCTAATAAAATGAAGCGTCATTTAAAATAAATTAATATTTCTTTCATGGCAAGATAAGAAAAAGTGCGAGAGAGATGGGTATTATTCCATCTCGCTTCCTTATAGCCACCACTACGTCAGAAGGGGTCGTGACGGAAAAATCTTACACTTTTTGTCGCCTAGCCCCCATCCGTCAAATCCGTACCGTCCAATAAAGAACTTCGTTCCAAAAAGAATATCTCTGAGAAAATTCTGAAAAAAAATCACAAATATTATGTATGTACATGATTTGCTCTAAAATTAAAGAAAATATCGTTAATCAGTGATAGGACTTCTGTTCTACATATATAAGATTCAGTAAGTAGGGCAATATCCTCCTTCCTGTTTCTGCCACGTAGCAGCAGTACAGCCACAGCCGTTTTCCGCTTTTTAGTATACCCTTAACTTAAGAATCTTACCTGTTATATACAAAAACATCAGTATATTTTACTGACTAATAGAGACTGTCATCAGTCTGTCAGGTAGTTCACCTTGATCCTGGTATTTTAATATGTTCTTTTACAAACAATTTGAGAGAACTCCTAAAGGAAATCCTCTAAAAACCAGGCAGCACATAGGCCTCCACCTAGATTGCCTCATAAAAGGGTTACTAGGTACAAGGGTTGCCAACCATACAATATAATAAATTTTCCTACTTCATTTTTGATAAATGTACTTTATACTTTTGCATAAAAAAGTATGCGAAAATGTTTTATTTGAAATATTTACAGTGATGCGCAAAACAAAACACTCCCCATACGTAATTTTTGAATGGTTTATCGATTTTATCGATACCTGAGGTACAACAGAACGAAGTACACACGATTAAAATGATTATTTGTTAGATACTGATCGAAACAACTAATGTCAGATATGACATTGATAGGCGACATCAAGCCTTTTAGCGATAATTGTCTTTGGGTTTCCGGTGTAGTTGTAATTCATGTAAACCACCATTATCTAGATTTACATAGTTTTACTTTCTGTTCCCGCAACCTCAGCTTTCACTGAAAGAGTTTTTTCGGTGATGTAAGTGAAGTGGGGAGAAGAGAGAATAGATCGCCCATAAATTTAATAAAAAATTAATTATTTATCTATTTAGATCTAGACTTAGATTGCAAAACTAGTTTTGAAACTTTTAAAGATAAACAAAAATTGTTAACGTATGCTAAAAGCACCAAAAAATATGTATTTAAAGCAATAAAAACTTAAATTAGAAAAATACTTTTTTTTCTTGCAAATAGGTATTTTTTTTTTCTTATTGAAAGAATTAAAGTTTATTTCCTCAAAAAAAGTTGGCAACCCTAGATACAACTACATTTTTTAATCAAGTTATTAGGAAGATGCTGCTGCCCATCTTCTGGTTTGTTTCCGTCTCTGGATATTTTTACACAGTTTCTACAATAATAACACTTAAACTTAAAAACGTACATTTGATTAGATCTCCCAGATCTCCCAGAAAAACTAAAACTTTGCGTGGAAATCCGGTATAATACTTGTAGTGAAACTAGAAACCAAGCGACCTTCACCTGGTCATCGATCCACAAACCGACTCCGCCTACTGTAACCGCCCTGTTACTAACGAGGTTTAAGGTCATCGCTCATTTATCAAGCCGGCAACCAACTAACACTGTCTCGCTGATCGGCCTGGTACACTCGTCGACTATACGTCCTCATGGTGAAGTGACGCAGTAGATGTGTGGATGCCAAGCGGTCGCCGCTTTGACGCTGCGCGCTCACTGCGTTGATCCGTGCGATCGACAAGAGTACATTTAAGGGACATTCAGCATTACTCCTTGCTTTCGAGAGCTTTCAAGGCTAATCGGCAACGATTCGAAATTGAGACAATATTTTTTGGTAACCTTCTTCCAAATTTAAAAACCTTCCATTCCTCTTAAAATGATGATTAAAGAATGCTCGTTATTTCCGTCAATGTAATAAACTTTTACATCTAATTATCAAAAAGTTTTTTTTTCTGTTCTTTCATCTTTCTGGGTGCAATTTCCTTAGCATTCATTTGACTTTAAGGACGCGTTTGCAAATCGGGCAAAATTAAGCTTTTTTTCGGTACATTTTGTGACAAAACTAAACCAAATCAGATATAACTAATAAGTACCACGTATAGATTGGTTCTTCATTTTCAAAGGGTGGTAACCTTTTTGTTGAAAATAATAGTTTCTTATATTGTAAAAACTATCTTTCCTAGCCATTTTCTACAAAATTAACGATACCGGCTCATGTTTAGGTACATTTTTTGTTCTATTATCAACATATATAAGATTTCTAAAAATATTTTATGTAGGCAGACATATTCAATAAAAAATAATGGTGTTTACTTTTTATCAAAATGTCACAAATAGTCGTAAAAAAAAATAAAAACTAATGCTTATTTTTTCAAATATTTTGCTAACACGGATGAATCATAAGGTATTGCAATAAGGGTTATTTTATTTTTGGTGCCTGTTTTGGTTTGTTGTACAAAAATTTCGATGAAACCACAGTCCGCGCTCGGCCGCCGTCGTGAATGATAGTGTATCGCCTGATTGCAGGGGCTCATATGGAAAAAGATCGCTGTATATAAGGGATCAAATGTGGACTGTATGAATTTACTTTGCAAGTGGACTGTATGACTTAACTACGCTAGGGGACTGCTTAAAGAAAAGACGGTACTGTAGAACTATACTGTATTCAAACTATTTACAATGCGGCACTATAAACTACACTATATACAGAGGGGAGTCTTCTGGATTTATCTGGAGTCTTGATTTCTCTTGCTGTTTTTTTTTTTTTTTTTGCGCCCGAAGCAAATTGGAAAGGGGCTACCCTTTACGTAGGGAGGCGGAAAATGCATTACGCATACCACGACAGCCGATCTATCGTGGTTATGAGGGACTCACTGCCTACCGGGGAACCTAAGTGGTACCCTCTTAAAACCGCCTTTGGGGACTGGCAACCAGCTGTTTAAGCTTCATATGCCGTATCGGAAGCGACTCTCTTTTGGGAAAAGAGGGCGCAGGCGGCTACAAGCCGCTGAGGGAGTGCCTACGAAGGCAAATTTAACCAGACGTATACTGACCTTACGGTGAAATGATTAAAATAAACTTATAACGTACATAAAAGATTATGATACTCTGTAAGAGCAAGGAGTCGGTCCTGAGGGGACTGGGCAGCGCGCAATTTGCGTGCTAAGACGGTGATCTCTCCAATGTTGATGTTCTTAATAGCGGCGTACACCGTATTTAGATCATCAACCATTGAGGGTTGTGTTTGCTGAGCGGCGGAGGACGACCGCGGAGGGTCGGCCTGTTTGGGGCCCCAGGGAAAAACTGGACGCTGCAAAGGCTGCGAAAAGCCCGGAGGAGGGCGAAGAATAGGAGGAGGGACCCAGGAGGGCCTTGTTGGACCCTGAGATGGTCGAAAATAGCCTTAGGTGGCAATCTTGACGGGAGGGCCGGGAATGACTTAGCATTAACCGGCGGTGGAGCGTGCCTACTGGGGCGGGGATGAGGAGTGCAAGGGCAGCCTCTGTAGTTAGCCGGGTGGCATTCGGCATTTTTGGGCCGGGGACACTCTTTCGTGTTATGGGGGTCAAGGCACTTAACGCACCTGGGTGGGGCGGAGCAGTTGGCCGCCGCATGACCATATAACTGGCAGCGGTGGCACTGCGCCGGGCAACCGCGCCTATGCGGGAGCTCAGCCCTCACTCCCGACAGCCCACACACCGTGCGTAACTGCCGGAAGATGGTCTTTGCCTCCGGAACGTTTGCGAGAATTACGAGGGCAAAGGGGAACCTCAAGCCCGTTCTGCTGTGCATTTTATGCACAGCCTCAACGGGGAATCCTTGGCACTTAAGGTCCTCAAGGATTTCCTCGTTGGAAAGTTCAAAAGGGACGCCTCGGATGACGGCTCTGATTTTGCGCTCTTCCGGAAGAGCGAACGTATGATAGGAGACTCATTCGGCTGTGAATAGCCTGGTGAGACGACGAAAGTCGTCGACAGAATGGGGGATGATTTTAATAGCCTCCCCGAGGTTGGTGGCTTGGTCGTACTTTATTCCTGCGTCGTTGCAGGTATTGGAGAGGCGGGTAAACTGAGACTTGTCTCGTAAGAAGACAGGGGGCGGGACTTGCTTCTTAGCCGGGTTAGGAGCACAGCGGGAGGCTGGCTTGGGCAGTGGTAACTCGGAAACTGCAGCGGGAGCTGCGGGGACTGAGGCAGCTACGGGGGCTGCGGGGTTTGCGGGGGCGGCAGAGGCCGCCGAAACGGTACGATTTTTCGCGGCGCGTTTACGGCGCTTGGAAGACACTGTGGTGAATTCTGATTCATCGGGTCCGTCTGTGTCAGACGACTTCGAAGAACCAGTGCCCCGGAGTGTGGACCCGGAATCGGAGTTGAAGCACTCCATCTCTAGGGGTGCGAAAGAATTCGACTGTGGGACATCCGGGCTAGCAGCCGAAGAGGCCGCGACGGGGGGCGGTGGGAGGTGTGCCTGAGGGGCAGATGAATTGGCGGAAGCGACCCGGGCGGCAAAGGCGGCCAGAGCTGACGGGTCCATCTGGTACAGGCGGGCGACGATTGCGTCAAGAAGTTCTTCCTTAGACATGTTCATGTTGGGGAGGAGGAGAGACGTTATTCTACTTGAAACAGTAAGGGCGGGTCCCTGTTCTCAGAAAAACAGGGGCTTGTTCTGTAAAGAACAAGAGACGTTCCCAAGAAACAATACACACGGTAATAATAACAGAAAAACAAAACAAAAATAAAAATATTCAGAAAAATCAACAAGAAATAACAATAATAAGTAAGCAGTGGTCAGTCAGACCTCCCCGCCCGAAGACAGGGGAGGCAAGAACTGAGGTAAGCGAAAAGAACTCACCCGGCGTCGGCGCTGTACAGCGCGAGCAGGACAGCGGAGGCGCGAGAGCGAGAGGGCACTATCGTACGGAGACGAAAGCGCGGACTACTTGTACACGACTGCTTGGGGGTGGTGGCACAAGCGGAATGAACTCACAGACCAAAACGCCCTTCTTATATCCCGCAAGAGAGCGTCTCGGTTCGTGAGTAGCGTCGTAAGGCGATGCCGCGCGCTGATTGGTCGGCGACATCGCGTGATCTGCTGTCGGTGTGTGCGCAGAGCGCAACGGGGTGTAAAGGGGCGACGGGGCGGCGGCCTCCTTCGCTGTCCGCTACATCCTCCCCCCGGCGTAGCCTGCGAGCCTAAGCTTCCCTCGGGAGGACGGCGATCTTCCTGACAGGCCGCCGCAGCACTCCGCCCTTGGTCCCGACCAACCTCTCCTAGGATGAGAATCGTTCCGTCTGGCAGGTGTGGAGCGTCCTTGGTGTCGCTCTGGTGCGCCACGATTTCCTCCAACTCTTCATCATCCCCTGCCTTCTCTTCCTGTCGGTGGGGCCATCGGTCTTCGTTCTTGTAAAGGAAGGGCGGTCTTGTGAACCACTCATCGCTTTCCTCTTTGGTTGCGAAATTCATACGCGTTGCTTGACCCGCTACGTTTTCCGCAGTTGGTATCCACCTCCATTGCTCGGGTGATGTCTTCTCAGCTATCTCCCCTAACCGGTGAGCCACGTATGGAATGTAACACGCCGTATCATTCTGTATCCAGTGGAGCGCCGTAGTAGAGTCCGTCCAATATACGATCCTATCCGCTACCACTCTGTTTTCGCCTTGCACGAATTCCGCGAGTCGCGCGCCTATTAAGTTCGCCTGCAACTCTAATCGCGGTATACTTTGCGCCTTGATTGGAGCGACTTTCGCTTTAGCCGCGACTAATCGCACCCTAACCGTTCCGTCGCTGTATCGTATACGCCAATATGCCGCGGATGCGTACGCACGTTTGCTTACATCGTTAAACACGTGAAGTTGACGCTCTACCACTCCCCCCGTAGGAGCATAGCACCTTGGCAGTCGCAGTCGTGACACCTCTTCGACAACTCGCAGCCACCTCTGAAATTCCTCTGCTGCCTCCTCGGGTAGTTCGTCATCCCATCCGCTTCTTCATACGCCATAGGTCTTGTAGCAGGATCTTGGCGGTGATGGTGAGGTAGCTTAGCAGTCCGAGCGGGTCAAACACAGACATAACTGCGCTTAATGCTTCCGTCTTTGTCGGTGGTCGCTGTAGCGCCTTTACTTCCTGCGGCACCCTATTCATTGAGGTGTTGAAAGTTAGGGCGTCTTCGTCGGCCATCCATAACAACCCTAGGGTTCTGCCTGGGCTGTCTTGCCTTAAGCCTACTTCCTTAGGCTTGCGCGCCAGTAGTTCCTCCGGCTTGTCTTCCAATAGGGCTGCGTGATTAGAATTCCAGCCTGCCAAGGTGAAACCGGCCTTCTGGTGTACTTCCGTAACCTGCCTCGCCGTATTTACCGCTTCCTCTACCGTTGCATAACTGTCTAAATAGTCGTCCATATAATGGCTACGTACGATAGCGTTAAGTGCCAACGGGTGTGTCTCTGCGTGTGCGCGCGCGTTATAATCTCTAACACTATGTGCGAGAAACGGCGAGCTCCTTGCGCCGAAAATCATAGACGTCATAACGTACTCCCGCGGTGGGCTGTGTCGCTCGTTTCCTCGCCAGAGAAACAATTGCGCGGGTTGGTCGCGACGGTCGATTTTCACACGCAAGAACATTTCCCTAATATCCGCGGACACTGCTATCTCATTCTCTCTAAACCGAAACAGTATGCCCGGTAAGTTCCGTAATAAGTCGGGACCGTCGAGTAAATAATCATTAAGACATCTACCGGATGCGCGCGCTGCCGCGTCGAACACTACTCTTGTCTTCCCCGGCTTGTTCGGATTCCGTACTGCGAAGTGTGGCAGGTACCAGCTCTTGGGATCCTCTCGCTCCGTCCCCTCGGCTTCCCTTGCGTATCCTTTTGCCAGGAGGTTGTCTATCTGGGCTGTGTAGGCGTCACAAAACTCCGGCGACTGGTCCATCTTCCTTTCAATCGTCCGTAGTCTTCGAGCTGCCATTTCGTAGCTGGGTGGCATCCGCACGTTGTCGTCCTTCCATGGCAGTCCAACTTGGTATTGCTCGCCAACCTTCTTGACGGTGCGCTGGAATATGTCGACAGCGCGCTCCTCATCCCGTCGCGGCCTACTCTTTAGCGAGATACCTATGAAATCTATCTCATACTGCCGTTTGAGGAGTTCCGTTAGCTCCTCGTCTTGACTGGCAAACGTTCGGATGTCCCTATCTAACCGTCCGCTAGTGCTTGCTACGTGTAATACGGTCTCGCCGTCTTCCCTACACGTTAACCGCGGCACGGTTCCCTGAATCACCCACCCTAATAACGTACGTGCAGCTATGGGCTGCCTTCGACGTCCTATTCTCAAATTACGGGTAATTATTAAATGCCAATTGTCGGCGCCTAATAATAAACTCGGCTTTGCGTCATCGTAACACACTGAAGTCGGTAAGTCGCGTAAGTGCTTCAACCGTAAGCACTCTCTACTCACAGACTGCGAGCCTATCTTTAGATCTGCTATCGTTCGCGCGCTTATATTATACATCTCGTTGCGCGTCTTGCCACGTATCCCTATATTAACTAACCTACTATTGGCCTCGCGTTGACTATTACTTACGCCTCTGATATTGAGCGGCTTTACCGGTCCTTCCGCTCCTAACTCGCGAGTTAAGTCGTCGTCGATCAACGACATGGTAGAGCCTTCGTTAAGTAGCGCATACGTATCAATATCCGCATTCCTACTGGCATTTCGTCGTCGTTCCGTGTCTTCTGGCTTCTTGTTTTCCGCATGATGTCCCACGTTGCGACCTCCGATCGTCTTCAAAAAGACGCACGTATTGGACGCCGTTCCCGCCTCAAGGGCGTTACCAGATGGTCACAGTTTGGCACCGTTAGGGAGCAACCACCCGGCCGCGTAAACGCGGTTTAAGAAACAAGAATTGTCTGGAAACAGACAATATGCGTATATGACGTAGATGTAACAAGAAACGAGGAAGGAATTAGTACCGACGATCTTCTCTCTTCGTCGACGTACTTCTTTCTTCCTTGAAGATCTTCTATAATGATCTTCTTTCTTCTGTAATTATCTTCTTTCTTGTGTAATTACCTTCTTTCTTCTGTAATTACCTTCCTTATTCTTTCTTCTGGCTTGAATCCGGCGACGATGGACCAGCGAATATAATGGATTATATTCTTCCTGTTTCTTATCCGGCGGCGAAGGACCAAGAATATAAGGGATCGAATGTGGACTGTATGAATTTACTTTGCAAGTGGACTGTATGACTTGACTACGCTAGGGGACTGCTTAAAGAAAAGATGGTACTGTAGAACTATACTGTATTCAAACTATTTACAATGCGGCACTATAAACTACACTATATACAGAGGGGAGTCTTCTGGATTTCTCTGGAGTCTTGATTTCTCTTGCTCTTTCTTCTCTTCGAGTGCCGCTTCCGAAATGAACAACTCACAGACTTTTTTTTTTTTTTTTTTTTTTTTTTTTGCGCCCGAAGCAATTGGAAATGGGCTACCCCGAAGGGAGGCGGAAAATGCATTACGCATACCACGACAGCCGGTCTGTCCTGGTTATGTGGGACTCACTGCCTACCGGGGGACCTAAGTGATACCCACTAAAAACCGCCTTTGGGGACTGGCAACTAGCTCTATTAAAGCTGCATATGCCGTATCTAACGCGACCCTCTTTTGGGAAAAGAGGGCGCAGACGGCTAAGTGCCGTTTAGGGACTGCCTACGAAGGCATATTATTCATTTTAACTAATTTTTAATTTAATTAGGATTGGCCTGAGCCGCCAGGAGGCAGTTCAGGTCGTTTGACAACTTATTTGGCGGGTCCAAGAGAGTGTTTCTCGGCCTGCGGACGCTATAGCGAGAAGGGAGTGGGGCGGTATAAGTAACTGCCTCACGAATAAGTGTGTTAGTATGCGACTCTGATACTTTAAAGAAGTTTTCAGAGAATTTTTTAAGACATTGCTGGATTGTTGGGATTTCTAAATCCCGGTGAAGGTCGGCATTACGGACGTACCAAGGTGCGTTCGTAGCTCGACGACAGAAGAGGTTTTGAACTACTTGGAGTTCGTTAATAATTTTATCGTTAGCGTGTGCAAAAATAGGAGCCGAGTAAGTCATAACCGGTCGTATACAAACCATATAGAGGGTTCGCTTATTTCGCAATGACATTTTGCTATGTCTGCCTAACATACTGTTAAGCCGACCTAAATAGAAACGTGCTAGACGCGTTACTCTTTTGACATGAGACTCAAAAGTAAGCCTATAGTCAAGGGTGACGCCTAAATATTTTGCTGACATGTGCCATGGGACAGGGGTCCCTAGCATTCGTATAGGTGGAGTATTTTTCTTGTTTTTATTACGGCGTCTTTTAATATCGAATTGAACTGCGGAGCTCTTCTCCGGGTTCACATCGATACGCCATTTTTGGAACCAGTCTCCTAGGTCATCGACTGACTTTTGGATCTTGTTCCTTGCTGAAGATATTCTAGGACTTTTGAAGTATAGTGCAGTGTCATCTGCGAAGAGTGAGAGCTGTACACCATTCGACGGGATAGGAATGTCGTTGGTGTACAAGATGTACAGGAGGGGAGCTAGTACTGATCCTTGAGGAACACCAGCTTTAATGGGGCGCTGAGAGGATAACGTGCCTTCGTGTCTAAAACGAAAGGTACGATGTTGTAAATAAGAGGCTACGAGACGTACTAGACGATCGGAGAGTCCTATCCTATATAATTTGAAAATAAGGCCTTCATGCCAGACTCGGTCGAAGGCTTTGGCAATGTCGAAAAAGACCGCGATTGTCTTTAGTCGACGTGGATAAACACCGCTGAGGATATATTCCACAATGCGGTGTACCTGTTGTGGACACGAGTGTTTTGCGCGGAAACCAAATTGGTGTGGGATGACAATGGGGTCACCGTCTGTGGGAAACAGATGGCGCCTCATTCGATTTTGAATGACTCTTTCAAAGAGTTTGCCCATGGCCTTTAGGAGGCTAATGGGACGATGACTGGAGGGGAGGTTAAGAGGCTTGCCTGGCTTGGGAATACCAATGACAATTGCCTCTTTCCAAGAAGTGGGAAAGTAACTAAGATTAAAACAGGCGTTAAAGATAATAGCTAAGAGGGTTAACACCTGCTCTGGAAAGTATTTAAGGGCTTGGTTGGATATGCCATCCGCGCCCGGAGATTTTTTGGGCTTAAGTCCTTTGATGAGGGAGGAGATCTCATCATTGGACACAGTGATAGGGTCAGAGGTTGTGGGGGGTGAGTTCCGGCGGCGGACCTCATCCTCCACTTCCTGAATATGTGAGGGGTCGACAGGTTGAGAGCTAGGAGAGCATTGTGCGGCAATGCTGTCTGCAAAGCACTCAGCCTTCTCGTCGTCCTCGAAGGCAACCGTACCGTCGGGGCGGGAGAGAGGGGGAGTGTGAGTTGTAGCGTCTATACGGAGGGCTCTAGCCATCTGATAGTACGCTGTATGTGAGGGAGATATATTCTCCATGAGTTCACTCCTTTGGAGCTCTCGAAATTCATAAAGGTGCGAACGGAGTTTTCGTTGAAGACGATTAGCCGTATGCCTATATTCGGGGGTGGGATATTTAGCTGCTCTCCGGAAAGCAGCTTTTTTAGCTTTTAATATGTTGCTAATATATAGGGGAAGCCCATTAGTATTAGCAACCGGAACGACCCTTTCATTCTCCTTAAGGGAGGATTTAATTAGGGTTGAAAGTGATTCGACCGCGGTGTCGATTTTTACAGGACTGTCTAAGTCTAAGTCCGACGATAGGTAATTAGGGGAGTCCTGCGAGTCCATAGCTTTTGCTAGTGAGTCCTTGAAACCCTTCCAGTTAGTGAAGGTTTTCGTAGTTATAAAACGCCCTTCTTATATCCCGCAAGAGAGCGTCTCGTTTCGTGAGTAGCGTCGTAAGGCGATGCCGCGCGCTGATTGGTCGGCGACATCGCGTGATCTGCTGCCGGTGTGCGGGGTGCGCGGGGCGCAACGGGGTGTGAAGGGGTGACGGGGCGGCGGCCTCCTTCGCTGTCCGCTACACTGTACATACACAAAATATTGGAATTTGATACATAGGTACTTGACAAGGTAAAATAATATTACATATCATTTTTATTATAATATTTTGTTTCGCTAAAAGTGTATTTTACATATAAATAAATAAAGGCGAAGTGTAGGCCGTCCCTCCACAAGATGGAATGACGACCTGGTGAGACATGCAGGAAGTCGATGGATGCAGGTGGCTCAGGACCGTGCTTTGTAGCATTCCTTGGCGGAGGCCTATGTTCAGCAATGGACTTCTAATGATGATTATCAAGAAATAGTGTGAAAGTGTGTGACCCGTGTCAATGTAATAGTTCGATTCTATACATATCAATTTTGCAAACGCGTCCTTAACAATGTCAAATTCAGTCAAATTTATTTTTTAACATTGACCTTACAAAACACTTTTTAAAAGGCAAATAAGCTGAACGGTTAAAATGGTTATTAAAAAAAACCTGCCTGTTTAAAAAGTATACTGAAAAGAGAATTATTTTAACTACTTATTTATTTTTAATAGGTACACAAAACTGAGACGCAATCTGACGACACCTTGACGTTACAATCTGATAGATTATTGAAATCCATCAAGACTTTTGGCTACAGAGCATGCCAAGGAAATAGACATACATATATACATATATACACACATACACACACATACATACATACATACCAACTGTACAAGATTTTATGAGAAGAAACGGTAAGAAACTAATTTACCGGAGGCTCCGACATGGAGATCGAATTGCGCGTCCTGCTCAAGCCCTTAAGACGACAGCTTCATCCTCGTCCAGGGCAAAAAGTGCAAACGCGCAGCCCCAAAAAAGGCGGCCGAGCCTAACTCGGCCCCCTCGTCCCCCACCGCCACTCCGGCAAAAAAGCCTGCCTCCGCGGCGCGCGTGCATCCCCCTAAGCCTGCGGCCAAGCCCGCAGTGAATAGGTCCCCAGCTAAATGTAGGGAAATGCCGCTCCACCCATCATAGTTCAAGACAAAACCAAATGAAATAACCTTTCCAATTTGTTGAACTCAAAAAAAAATACTGCCCAAAGGTGCAAAACACCGGTCAGGTTATTCGAATCTTTGTAAATACGACTGACGATATTCGCAGCGTAAAACCCCATGCGCGCCCAACAAGTCAGCTTTTACACGTACGCCCTCCCTGAGGAACGTAACCTGCGTGTGGTCGTCCGAGGCTTCCACAAGAATGACCTAAAGGCCCAAAATCTCCCGATCCGGGAGGTGCATAGAATACACCACCAGACCGACAAGAAACGATTTCTAGATCTGTGCCTTATCATCCTGGACCTGTCTGCGGAAGGCAAGAAAATTATTAAAGTTAAGCGCATCTGCAACCTAACTGGGATTGCAGTTGAAGCCCCCCGAAATAGAGGCATTCTTGGTCAGTGGCATCGATGCCAATTGTACGGCCATTCGGCCAAAAATTACTACGCCAGGCCTAGGCGCGTCAAGTGCCTAGGTGACCACGGCACTAACTGCCCCCGCACGCCCGACGGTTGCACCCCCCAAGCTACGTCAATTGCCGTGAAGGGGGACACACAGCGAATTATCGCGGGTGGTCCAAAGCGCCGCGAAGGAAGCAGCGCGGAGGTAAGAGTCGTCACGGACGCGCGGGTTAAACCAGTGTGTTACGCTCTCGGCTGCCTGCCCCCAAACCAGTACCGTTTTCGGTGCCAACTTCCGAGCCTCAAATCGTCATTAAGCCCACCCCAGTCGCCGGAGTGGCCGAACAAGGTGATAGCCCTCCCGCGCCCTCCGCGTCAAAACACAATGCTTGGGTGAAACTGCCGGCACTCGTCGCCTCACGGCCAGCGCTACCTCCCCAAGCCCCAAAAAAGAAGCCAGTCTGCGGCGTCATCAGCAACATTAACGTTGCTGAATTATCCTTTTTGGCGCGCAAACTAAGCGGAGCCAATACCCCACTAGACAAACTCAACGCCACGATTGAGCACATAGGGCTAATCGACGCAATCTAAATACCTTAATTAAAAAATCAAAATGGCAGTGCAATCTTTAGGTAGAACCAAACCATGATTTCTAACTGTCGCGTTCTTTAACGCGAACGGTCTTGTAGACCAAAAAGACGAGATCGCGTTCTTCCTGCATAAACACGATGTCGACGTCATGCAGCATGCTGGTCCAAGAGACCTTCTTGAAGCCTAGCCATCGCGGTCTTAAGATCGCAAATTACACCAAAGTTAGAAATTATAGGTCGACCAGCCATAGAGGCGGCACCTTGATCTACTACAAAAGATCCTTGCACTGCATACTGATCGACGCCCCCCCCCCCCCCCGTTAACCAATATAGAAGTCTCTATAAGTAACGAAATTCTCTCTGGCCATCCACTACTCACCATCGTATCGGCGTATCTACCGCCACTCAAACGCATAGTTGATCAGACTTTGTAGAATTACTCAATCTAGACTCCAGTGTTATAATAGCTGGAGATCTCAAGATTAAATAAAAAAAATCTCAATTGTACGGTTTTGTTCGATCTCACAGAGCGACTAAACTTCGCATCCAGTCACCAAACGGAGTAGCTACTTGACGTAGCTATACTCAAAGATGTCCGCTTGTCGATATCACTGATTGAAACAATATTAAAACTCGAATCCGACCATAGACCAGTCCTAATGCAGCTGGGCCAGCCCGCAGGTGAGGTCCTTCAGACCAAAACCATCGTGGACTGGCGTAAGCTCGAGGTCAAACTTGAGTCTACTACCTCCCAGATAGACTCGCTAGAGGAGGCCAATGAGGCGATTAGCGCCTTATCGACCCACCTCACCTCTGTAGTTGAAAAATGCTCTCGTAGGGTTCGTGTGTCAAGTAATCGACACATGAAGCTTCTGAGTGATATTCGACAGCTGATTAGAGCGAAGAACGCGGCCCTAAGACAACACGATCACTGTCGTACCATAGACAAGAAATTCCGACTGCGCAACCTCCAAAACGAGGTGAAACAGCACATCAAATAGTTTAAACAGGATAAGTGGATTAATCTGCTGACGGATATCGAGCCATCACAAACTGTCTTCTGGCAGCTGATCCGAGCTCTGAAAGTAGGACAAATCTCACCTATGCCGCCACTCATTAGTCCTGGTCTAATGAGTGGTGGCATAGGTGAGCAACCCCGATCTCGCCTTTGACAACTCTGGAAAGGTAGAGAGCCAATGTACTTCCTCTAGCGAACCGATAGATCCCGCTCACCTTGCAGAGGTCGAAGCAGAGGCCAAACATAAGTCTGCACTACCATCAGCGGGCGACCCCTTAGAGCCTGTGACAGTCGACGAAGTCACAGAAGCCTAAAAAATACCTAAAAAAGAAATCAGCACCGAAACAGTCCCGATGACATTAGAAACAGGATGCTGAAATCTCTCTCCGCGCCACTTGTATGCCTCCTAGTGGACATATTCAACGCTCTCCTTTTCAGTTGCTCCTTCTCGAATGTCTGGGAAGAGGCAGATGTAATAGTAATCCTGAATCAAGGGAAACCACGTAACTTAGCCACTAGTTACAGACCTATCAGCCTCCTGAGCACACTGGGGAAAGTTTACGAGCGACTTATATTGAATCGCCTTCGTAAATACATTTTCGCTAATAAACTTCTTCCAGACGAGCAGTTCGGTTTCAGACCCGAACACTCGTGTACCGACCAGCTACATCGCTTTACAGAATACATTCTGAAAGGGTTCAACCTTCCAAGAAGAAGTCGTAGAATCACTTCCACCGGTACCCTCTTCTTCGATGTCGCAAAAGCGTTTGACAAAGTCTGGCACGATGGCTTGCTTTACAAGCTGTACAAACTCAACGTACCTGATAGGCTCATCCACATCATCAGAGCTTTTCTTGCCAATCGCCACTCTCGGTATCGAATAGAGGGCAGTCGCTCCACAAAACGTCCTCTCTTGAGAGGACGTTTTGTGGAGCAGCGTTGGCTGGAGTCCCACAGGGCTCCGACCACTCCCCAATACCCTTCACACTCTTTACGAGTGACATCCCTAAGGACCCAGTAGTGAAAACTGCTCATTTCGCCGATGACATGGCACTTTACGTCGCCCATCATAATAAAAGAATTCTCACAGAGATGCTCCAAACAGCAGCTTAGGTGATTGGTTCCGCTTATGGAGAATCGAATTAAATCCTGAAAAAAGTGTAGCAATACACTTTCAAACCATGCCTACTCTCAATCGACAATACAAAAATACCAAGAAATCGTTAGGTACGATCACCCTGTACGGCCGCCAGATCCCCTGGCAATCAACGGCCAAATACCTAGGGGTCACATTCGACCACGGTGTGACATTCGCGAAACACATTCTCAATGTCCGCAATCGTGCCAAAATTGTTACTAATCGCCTCTACCCGCTAGTTAACAGAAAGAGCAAACTGTCCTTAAGACACAAGCTTCACCTTTATAAAGCGTGCCTAAGACCTATCATGTCTTACGCAAGCGTAGTTTTCGCGCACGCGGCCCATAGACACTGGTACAACATCCAAGTCGTCCAAAATAGATTCATTCGCATAGCCACCGCAGCTCGGTGGTATCAGCGAAACTCCGACTTACACAGAAAAAAAATAATCTCTGAGTACTTCAAGTAAATGTCTCGGTGCTATTTTGAGAGGGCCGAGACACTTCCCAACCCGCTGGTGGTAAATGCAGCCACATACGCTCCGACTCCGAACGTTACGGAAAGCCTCCGGAGGTCCCGTAATGTCCTAATCGAACCCCCCCCCCCCCCCTTCCGCTAGATGCCTATGATCGAAATGTCGCCGGGCATTCACACATAAACACTACACACTCACCTAGTGCCACAAACAATGTTAGGACTACAACTACAACGGATGGGATGGACCTGTTAGGACGGCCGTTAGATAACTCATCACATCGCTACGCAAGTAACGACGCAGAATAATAAAAATTCACCCCTTTTTTTAGCTCTGAAAGGCCGCGAGTCCTGAGTTCGGTGAACCTATAAAAGCCAAAAGCTTAACAGCACAAACATCATCAGAAATCAAATCAGCTCCATCTCAGTCCTCAAGGGTGACAACGCAACTGCATTTTGATTCTTAATCGAGGATAGATGTAAATTTCTAAAGGCCACAGCATCCACTTACCATCAGATGGACTGTCTGCTCGTTTGTCACTCTTATTCTTTAAAATAAGTTATTTTTCTCCCAACACCAACACTATGTAATGATTTCATATATTTCTTATATACTCTACGTAACGAAATACACCAACACCTACGAGTATGATGGACTCTTTTGAATGCCGATTCCAGACGGTATAAGGACAGCTTTATTTATATCTTAAGGCTTGAAGCGTGGGAAACATGAACCCCTTCTTTGGCAATAGCAATAAAAACTAGATAATACAGAACTATTTTAAGGCCAATCCCAACGAGCCAAAGCAAATGTTTATGTTACACTAAAAACGAATGGTATGTCCATAAACTATTCGTACTCCGTCAATAATAGTACTTTCCATTTTACATAAGCGACGGCTACGTAGAATTTTTTTTTTATAGAATAAGCTTATCAATACCATCGGCAAGAGAGCGTGCGTGTGTGCGTGCGCGCGCGCGCGCGTGTGTGTGTGTGTGTGTGTGTGTGTGTGTGTGTGTGTGTGTGTGTGTGTGTGTGTGTGTGTGTGTGTGTGTGTGTGTGTGTGTGTGTGTGTGTGTGTGTGTACACAATTATTCACAATTACAAGTTTTATATTGTATAATTTAATTACTATAGTGAAAAATAAATATTTTAGGCCATGACATATTAAAGATACAATGAATACTAGGTGTTTCTAACCTATTTTAATTTAAAAAAAACATACAAAAATAATTTGTGCAAAGATCAATGCCGTTTAACATCAAACAAACAAAGAAGCCGCCTCTACCACTTGCCTCGGAGTTTACAAACCCTTTCTCAACATTAGCATAACGATCAGGATAAAAGCAATAAAACTGTTTTAGGGTTACTGCATTCTCAAAATATATACTAAGATCCTGACTTCGCCCCTAGGCCCGATATATTTGTACAATATTAATTTATAACTACATATCAAAAGTCCACTGCTGCACATAGGCCTATCCCATAGATTGCATCACAAAAGAGATATTTGCTATAGTCGACTCGTTGAATAAAATAAAAGATGTTATTATAGTTGCCGCGCTTGGCACGTAGATAGGAGACCGCATTTTTTATTGATGGAGTGAAATATGCCGCTGTCCATCTCTTTTTTTTATTTCTCTCTGTCTCCTCTAACTACAACTACAGGATGATATGGGGTATTGTATTCTCTCTCATACACCACCACTACACGCCACATCTTACCTAAAGCGTGCTGTAATGATAAACTAGTGATAAAATTAAAAACAACACGCGTGAGTGTCGCGGAACAATCGGTTGGAACGAAGTATATTTCGTAGTATATTATTATTGATAAACGTAGTATATTATTGATTAACAAATACAAATAAATTATACAAATAAGCGTCATTTAAAATAAAATAATATTTCTTACATGGCAAGATAAGAGAAAGTGCGAGGGAGATGGATATTATTCCATCTCGCTTCCTTATAGCCGCCAAGGCCGTCTACACTACGTCAGAACGGGTCGTGACGGAAAAAATCTTACAATTTTTCTTGTACTAACCATCCGCCAAATTCGTACCGTCCGATAAGGAACTTCGTTCCAAAAAATTTTGTACAACCGACTTCAATATAAATTAAATGAGAACTTCATCAATGTAGTCGATGTCAATTAAATACGTATTATTAAAGATAACTCAAAAACTACTTGTCAGATCTTGATCAAATTTATATGGGAATACATGAAAATCACCAGCTTTCAACTTACTAAAATAGAATTATCAAAATCAATTCACTTAGAAAAAGTTCTGAGGACACATAAAAAATACAGTCGAATGGAGAATATCCTCCTTTTTTTGAAGTCCGTTGAAAAATATAGTTATACCATATTCCTGTTACAATGAATGGGTAATTGGGCTTGTAAGAATATAACGCTGCTTCACACACATAGTCTTAAAAATTTGAGTATTGAAATTGTAGCCGCTAGACTAATATAGTCCGCCTGCATGCATATATTCATGCATGCAGGTCATGCATGCGTGAATATAATGGCGGACTATGTTAGACTGCTTGGATGCATTGATTTGTTTTTAAAATACCTCATTACTAGTTGTACTCAGCCGTGCGTTTATGTGACACAATTTTTTAAATATTTAAGCTTTTTTAATAGAATAAAGGTGACAAACGAGCATAAAGTCCACCTGGTAAGAAGTGGATAAGTGGCAAATAGACATCTACATTTATACTCGATTAAGAATCAACATGCAGATGCGTTGTTACCCCTGAGGATTAAGATGGAATGCCTCGTATTCAGGGTTTTCTACACACACCATACGAAACACAGCAGCATTAAGCTGCTATTTTATACTGGTATTCTGTGAGAGTGTGGTCCTTCGCCGGCTGAGTCGACCCATTCGTGCAACAACCGTAATATAGTAAGTTAAATCGTACGCGAGCAACTTGGCTTCAATACCCGCCTGTTTTTGATGTTAATTGCTATTGCTGGTTTCCCACACATAAAAATGAAAATGTTGTGAGGAAACCTGTCACAGAGGACAGAAAAATATTTCATTGACACATGATGTCCGCATCCATGCACCGGGACAGAGTGGCGGGCTAAATTCTCCATAACCATCTTAAAACTGAGAGGAAGTGCCCAGCTGTGTAAAATAACTTATTTAATTAATAGAATGAAACTTTTATTATTATGATATAATATATTTTAGTCGTCATACATTTAACAAGTGTATATTTTTTAATCTCCCTATCTATTAATGCGACTTGCATTACGACAATAGCTTTTCTGTTACAAGTGTCGAAAGCTGATTGTTTATGCCCAAAATTGGTTATTTTGAACGCCATCCAATCGCGTTCGAGCTGGCGCGTCACCCGATGGTATGAAGGTGAAGTAAACGCCGCCAGGTAGGGTGGCCGTGTGCGGCTTGCAGTGGTTCGACGCGTGGGCGAAGAGACGATAGCTCGCTGGCCGCGGTGAATCCGCGTATCTCGGTTATGGCGGCCGAAGTTCACGCGGCCGGTAGGTTCCAGATGGTTAGATTTAGTGCGTGTTACTTCACTACGTGGATATGTGAATTTTGCAATATTTAACTTGCTCGGGTGATGCGGAATTTCGCACGCGCGCGCCGAGTAGATATACAGTCCAGGATTCGAACCGCGCATGCCTTGTTCGAGAGCGTCTCCCGGTTGATTGTCTGGAAATCATTCTAATTGTGCCGTCGCGTTAAGTGCCCTTTTTTGTGTGTTGGCTGGTTTGTTAATTTTACGTGTCAACGAGGCGTAGTTTGAATTCTTATCGCGGCGTGGTGTTTTGGTATCGAACGAAGGAACTTAGTTGTCTTTAACGCTGAACCGTGTGACTCATGAAGAGATCGCGTTAGTTCCCTATTTATAATTTTGTGATAAGTAAATCCGGGACATTGAATGTCGAACTTTGAACTATTTCCTAGATTCTACGATGAATGTGGAATTAGACGAGTTTAAGTTAGTTAAATGTACAATGAAGTTAATAGACTGGAATAGTGACAATGAAGAAAGAAATGGTCCAGCGGTGGAGCCTGCTGGAGCGATGCAGCATTGTGGGGCAACCTGGAACTCGGCTGCTGCTGGTCACCTAAGCTGGTCCAGGTCTCAGACACTTACACATCACTAAACACTACTTGCCATTCACCTTACACCCACTTACGGCCTGACCGAGCCTTGGGGCGATCTTAGAGTCGGAAACAGGTACGTACTATATTTTCCTAGCATTCTCCCATATAGTTTAGTATGATAGGACATTCTTCCATATGGCCATTGGGCCCGACCCGCGTCTGCCCGTCAAGGAAGCTGCTATTGGCCCCAGCCAAGACGACCTTTGCAGGGGCAGCTGCGGACCGTAACACTGATAATGAAATCACAGATAATTAATTATGTATTGTGAAAATAAATATATTTTGTAATTTCGTAGATAAGAGAAAATATCGTAATTCAAACATACTGGACCCTACATATTATATACATTAAATGTAAACGCCAGAACCTGTTGAGAAAATAAAAAAAGTCGTGTATTGACTCCTCAAACATGGTCGCGCGGACGGTAGCCATATTGCTTTTATACAAATAGAGAGTAATATGGCCGACTCGATTAGGATTTGTTTTCTTAGAAGTTGGACAATTTTATACCTTTTTCTTTCTATTTTCATAAGTATTTGTATTCTAGGGTGAATTTCATGTAACTAGAGAGGCCTTTGTTCAACAGTGGACTTTACTGTCTGATGTTCAAGTAGATAATATATATTATAACATATTACCTCCTTATTTATTTAACTTCAAATAAATAAGGAGGTTCACAGTCAACTGAACGCGATATCTTACCCAGTTGTGACACGGTATTAATTATTCCTTTTTGTTAAATAGGATATACTTCAGGGGTAACCGCATATAAATTTTGAGAAAAATTCCACCCCTTAGTGTGAAAAATAAGGATGAAGTTTTTAATGTAACTACTTACACGATATGCTAATTATTAACTTGAGTTTGTGATATTTCTTAGTCGATTAAAATGATTACAATATTATTGGAACGAAGTTCTTTATTGCACGGTACGAATTCGACGGATGGGGGCTAGGCGAGAAAAAGAGTAAGATTTTTCCGTCACGACCCCCTTTGAATAGTGCGAGCGAGATGGAATAATAGCCATCTCTCTCGCACTTTTTCTTATCTTGCCATAAAATAAATATTACTTCACTTTAATAGATCCTAGTGCATAATTCATTTATTTATATTTGTTAATCAATAATATAATACGTTTATCAATAATAATACACTACAATAGAAACTTCGTTCCAACCAAATGTTACCCGACACTCACGCATGTTTTTTTTTCTTAATACAAAGAAAAATACAGATTCACGGAGCAAAAAATAATAAAATAGTTTCCACATAATAGCTCGTGAAGTCGGAGTTTTAATGCGTCTATACCTACATTAAATATTTCTTAACAAGCTATTAATTGAAATTATTATTTTTTTAGGTATTTAAAGCCAGCTTTACTTTTTTATTAATTTTGACGTACTTTTTTTTAATATAATATGGGTGGTATGACCAATAGACGTCTACATTTTTCCTCTATTAAGAATCAAAACGCAGATGCGCCGTTACCCCCGAGGACTTAACGCGGAGCCCCAATTCGTATTCCTCGTAGGTCTTTTGCATATACGAGTATTCAATAGCAACGCATACAAACTTACATATCTCAGAGATATCTTCCTTTCCTTACTGGTAAGTACGTGGTTAATGTTATCTTATATATAACTGCGATTAAAAAATTTTGCAATGCCGGGGAGGATCGAGGCTTATGGTAGAATCACACTGCAGCTATATTATGGTTGTAGCACGAATGGGTCGATCAGACCGGGGAAGGACTACGCTCTCACAGAATACGAGCATAAAATAGCATCTTAATGCTACTGTGCTTCTTATGGTGAGTGTAGAGAACTGGAGCCCTTTTTTCTGGAAACGAGGCATTCTATCTTGGTTCTTCGGGGGTGACAATGCATCTCCATTTTGGTTCCTAATCGAGGATATATGTCGATGTCTATGGGCTACAGCATTCACTTACCATCAGGTGGTCTATGTGCTCGTTTGTCACCCTTATTCTATAAAAAATTAAACATTTTTCTATAAAACGAACAAAATGTTCGTCTTCACTAATTCGACTACTTAAATAATACTATTGTATTAATACCTTTACCTCAAAATTTAAACACGGAATCACGTAAAAATTCGGCAACGCTTCAATAAAACTAGCACTGCAACTATTCAATCCCCTCTAATGGTCGATCCGTGACTAACCGAATGCATTTCGTCGCTATAAAAAGAAATATAGAAACTAAACGCAACAAATAAAATGGAAAAAATGTGAAAAAGCGCCGCCATTTTGTTTGTGACGCACGACAACGCGCGCGCACACGTACTACCACCCTAAATCTTTATAGATCGGTTTCGTGCGTGATGTTGCCTGCATTTTTTCGAAGGTTGGCTAGTTTTGACTTTTTTTTTGGAGATTTAGACAAATTATGATCAACGATCGGCTGGATGTTGAGCTTTTTTTAGACATTATTTCAGAAAGGGTGAAACGAATACGAATAAAAATAGTAAATGGGAATATTTTTCTCGTAGCCGCTTGTAAAAAAAGAAACAGGATTATCTACCGTTGTAAATAAGAATCATGAGGTATATGTAATAATTTTTAAATTTCTTTTCTTTTCCTAACATTTTAGCTTATCAAATGCTACGAACAAGTTAATTATTATCACTTAAAAACAAAATACCCGATTGCAGTGATCTAATAAAAGATATAATATTACGTCATGTACAATACAAATAAGAAACTAATGTATCGACATACTACTTACATAATTTTCAAGTTGAGTAATTCTTAAACGGAGCTAATTGCTGTAAAATAGTCTCGGATACATTATCTGGATTTTTCCTACACTATTTTACAGTCATTTTATTTATATCTATAAGAGCTTTTACACGCTTTTTCAAAGCTTTATCTGTATGAGTATGTAATGGAATTTTCACTCACTTCCAGACGGCTGAAAAATCTGAAATTTTGCGGACATATTTTGAGCCGATGACAATACATTAATTTCATGATTATGACCTAGTATTCACTAGGATCATCACAGCTCGTGATCACTTGGTCCAATTATAAAAATAACAACAACCGGGAAAGTGTTTTCATTTGTGTGGTTGATGAGAACTAATCTTTCTTCTTTACACTTTTTATGTGCCATGCTGCAGCCATATTATGAGTTGCAGCACGAATAGATCGGCTGGAAGGGGAAGGATCACGCTCTCACAGAATACCAGCGTAAAATATCAGCTTAATGCTGCTGTTTCGTATGGTGAGTGTAGTGAACCGGAGGCCCTTCTTACTGGAAACGAGGCATTCCATCTTAGTCCTCGGGGGTGACAACGCATCTGCATTTTGATTCTATAGATGTAGATTTTTATGAGCCACAGCATCCACTTACTATCAGTTGGACTGTGTGCTCGATCGTCACCCTTATTTCATAAAAAAACACTGTTGAGACCTCGGGAAAAATAATACTAGTATCCAAGCTTAATCAATGAATCAATTTAAGTTTCCTAGCTCTTCTACTTAAGATTTTATTATAGCTTTGATGACTTCACTTCAGTTTCACTCCGAATTTATTCCGGAGTTTTAACAGTACCAGCAATAGTAACCACAGCGTTTCGACAAAAAATATATTGTCTAAATATGACCAAAAGTTGCTTTGATCACTAACAGTAACATCTTCATCATCATTGCAGTCCTTGACAAGTCCACTGCTGAACAAATGCCTCCTCAAAGGAACGCCACAAAGCACAAAGCTAACAGGCACTCCAATGATTATTTAAATCAAGATAAAACGCACATATACATTGATAGAAGTTACTAAAATTTTCAAATATAAGAGTCACAAGACTCGTCTATAATATATTATATTTAAAGAAAAAATAATAATTAATTAGTTAGTGCTTCATTATCATTACCTGATGCTAATTGACGAATGTACTTTTGAGTAGTAAAAGCTTAAAAAAAGTCTATTTGCCCTTCTCTTGACGGCACATTGTGTTTTTACGGATAGACTGATTCAGGTAAATTATTCGAATCCTTTAAAATACTCGTACGCATTAATAACGAAGAGATTTTTCTCGATAGCATATTTTTTGCTAAACAAAGGCCGCCATTTTAGAAAGGTTTTTCGTATCTAAATCGCTACGCCCAGTCCTCGATCTAATTAAGTATTGCAAATTAATAGGTAATCCGTGGTTTTATACGTGGTAGAGCCATGCTGCCGCTATATTAGTAGTATAGTTGTAGCACGAATGCGTCGGCTCGACCGGGGAAGGGCCACGCTCTCACAGACTACCAGCGTAAAATAGCAGCTTAATACTGCTGTGTTTCGTATGGTGAGTGTAGAGAACCGGAGACCCTTTTTACTGGAAAAGAGGCATTCTATCTTAGTCCTCACGGGTGACAACGCATCTGCATTTTGATTCGCAAACGGTTATAGGTGTGGAAGACTATGGGCCACAGCAACCACTTTGTTTGTCACCCTATACTATAAAAAAAATCGGACAACCGAATTTTTCTAAATCGACATTTTAGCTTCCACGATATTTAATGGACTCTAATGCTGCCATTACTTAGTGATCTGAAATACCTTTCCCCTTTTAGTCTACTATGCCTTGTAAAATTGCTTTCGCAAGTACTCTATGTACATGATAAAACATGGTAAAGTTAAACATCTTTACAATGTAACGATCTTTAGCTACCATTAGCGCGGCAAATCGCGAGTCTCGAGAGTGGAACGTGCCCGAAGTGCGTGCGCCATCTTATTATTTACGCGCGCGGGCACGTAATGGCGGCCCGTTTTCTCGCCAACAGCGCAAGGATCAATTACCTACATAGTTGCGCGATGACAACACTAGTAACCACATTGTTGTATGAATTAGGTATACTCGTAATTATGAATGACGTTAATTATTGTGCTTTTGTTTCAATAAGTAAGCTTTAGGCTGCTTTTACGTTTAGGCGACTTTGGAACAACGACGTTGTTTGTGGTTAATGGTTTTCTATTCCTATTGGAAGAACTTTGTTCTACTTACTTAGAGGATATCCGGACGGCATTTAATCTATACAAATCCATTCCCCTGTTTTTTTTTTTTACTAAATAATGATACTAAAGTATTTTTGAATTGAAAACTTATTTAGAATCGTTGTGATTTGAAACTTGAACGAAAAAGCGCCACTAAAAAGAGACAAACATAAACATCTTTAGGATTTAGCCTGCGAAAGAATGAGAAAGAATACAGTGTAGTAAGCGACAGTAGCCTAATGGCAGGGAGGATCGCGAACTCAAAAGGTTGTGGGTTCGAATCCGCCAATCGAATATTGTCGTGAACCACCTCTAACACAAGCATTTTTACCTTACCAGTAGTGGTTAAATGGAATGTTGGTGATGTTAATAGCATTGCTAGTAGTAAAAAAAAAAACACAGTGTTTCCTATTATATCGATCTCCTCTGTGCAGCGCTCTAAAGATGGTTACTATAAATTTTAACCGTTAAAATATACAAAATAAAAAAATAACAAATTTATTAAATAACTAAAATTAACTATCTTAAATAAAATTATCATAAATCCAATCCATCCATCAACTATATATATAATAAAAAGTCTATATTTAGTCAATTGATTGACTAAATATAGACTTTTAGATCGATAATATGACTTCACCTATGGAATGGTGTAGATGGCGCTATTACTAAGCAAGTTTACTCGAAAGAAAGTATTCTTTTGATTTATTACATTTTTATAAAATTTAGCCTAGAAATAAGAATTGTAACATTGATTTGCTACAATCAAACTTTTACCTTAACATTTTATGCCGCGTTTGTTGTTGAAATCATTTGCCGTGAAATATTTTTATTTTTTAATTCACTTCATTTGAAGGTTTCAGTTCTACGACCTATGAAGTGCACACTTTTTTTTAAATTTTCAATCTGCTTGTCTTTTATTACAACGGTTAAACGCGGTAGAACCATGCTGCAGGAATATTTTGGCTGCAGTGTTAAAGGTAGCGGTTTACAGCATTCACTTACCGTAAGGTGGAAAGTGTGCTCGTTGGACACTTACTATCCGTTTTCGGCGACATTTCTTTGGTATTGGCTCATCTGTAAAAAAAACCTTACCACCGACTGTCGCTTTGTTTCGGGGTCGTAGTTATTAACTGCCGGTCAGACTACCGTTAACGCTTATGTTCTTGTCGGCGTCGAATATGCCTATAATTAATTGGCACCAATCTATCTGACGATGTTCTTGTTTTACACCTATTTTGAACGCTTCAACGCTTAGATACGGAGAGAAAGTTGGTCGTAAATGATGGCTTGCATTGATGCTGATACAATATCTAGTTCTCGCTCAACGTTACGGTGATGTTTTCGCATAAGGGTTCGGATTATTGGAAGATTATCTTGAGTGATCGCGGTTGGTGGCGGTTTGCTTTATGTTCAAATCTTTCTCCTCCTCTTTTTAATTCAACAAAACAATAAAAAAACTGCTCGTGAACAAGCAGTCTCAACAAAACCAGTAGCTCAAAATTTAAAACATTATTGAGGTTTTCAACTTTTTTATTGTCAACTAACCTCGATTGCTGTGAGGGAATTCTTGACGGATTCACTAAAATTATGTAAAACTATATATCCCCGAAACTCTTCACCGCTGCATTGGAAGACGTTTTCAAGCTTCTGGACTGGAAAGGATACGGTATCAACATCAATAATAATAATAATAATTTATTTCGATAACATATTGTCTACATTTACAGATAGTGATCGAAGACACCTTTTAAGCAAAAATCTTGCCTGTACTGTACTGTATCAATGGCTAGTACATCACTCACCTTCGATTTGCCGACGATATAGTCCTTATGGCAGAATCGCTGGAGGACCTAAGCACTATGTTCAATGACCTCAATAGTGTTTCCCAACGGATAGGTCTTAAGATGAACATGGACAAAACAAAGATCATGTTTAATGTCCATGTCACACCTATGCCGGTAGTTATTGGGAGCACTAAGCTCGAAGTTGTTGACGAGTATGTTTACCTGGGACAAATAGTCCGACTAGGTAAGTCCAACAGCGTTCGGGAAATTACGGCACATCTTCTCGTCAGGTATACCTCAAAACTTGAAAACGAGACTGTACAACCAGTGCGTGTTGCCAGTGATGACATATGGAACTGAGACGTGGTCCTTCACTGCTGGCCGGATGAGGAAGCTCAAGGTCGCTCAGCGAGCTATGGAGAGGGCTATGCTCGGAGTTTCTCTGCGTGATAAGCTTAGAAATGAGGATATTCGCAGTAGAACCAGAGTGACCGACATAGCCCAACGGATTAGTAAGCTGAAGTGGCAATGGGCCGGCCATATAGCTCGAAAAACCGACAACCGATGGGGAAAAAACGTTCTCGAGTGGCAGCCTTGTACCGGCAGGCGAAGTGTAGGGCGTCCCCCCACTAGATGGAGTGACGACCTGGTAAGATATGCAGGAAGTCGATGGATGCAGGTGGCTCAGGACCGTGCTTTGTGGCATTCCTTGGGGGAGGCCTATGTTCAGCAGTGGACTTGTAGGCTTGAAGGGCTGTAAAATGTAATGATGATGATGATGATGATGATGTAAAACTGTCGACCCACCCTCGATTTGCCTATATTAATCTAACAGCGTTATTTAATCATAAATGTCCAATTTTTTTTAAAATCTCTATTTAAGAGCTTAATCAAAATGCGATTATGTCGCTCTATTTGACATCATTTAGAACTAAATAACATTCAATTTAACAAGCAAACAAAAATGAAAACAAGTACTATCTAATTGACTGATCTGAGGAAAATATTATGTTATATAATTTAGCCAATAATTTTGTTTCATCGGAATGAGGATTGGATAAAATAAATGTTACAATCAGCGAATTCCTTTAACATATTTTTACACTTAGCTATTCGAAAGGCAGCATTGCGGGCACACTCCATCAAGACATGCATTAAGTCCTCGGGAACACCGCATTGTTCACAGTTCGGTGACGGGACTTTATTCATAAGAAAAGCAAAATTCTTGAATGGAATGTGTCCAGAACGCAGCCTCATAATCACTACTGCGTCCTTTCTTGGTGATATGTGACTATCAATCCATGGAATTCTGAGAGGTTGTGGCTGAACCGTTTTATACCAGATACCTTTTTCTTTAGAGCGTAAATCAAAATATTCCTTCCATAATTTGTAGCATTGTTGTTTGATTAACCAAATGCAATCTGTATAATAAGGGAGTACATTATATTCAATTCCATCAGTAATAGCTTGTCTAGCCAAGACGTCTACCCTTTCATTATATTCAACGCCACAGTGTGACGGAATCCACTGTAACTTTATAGATTTAGAATTGGAGTGCAGATTTAAAATACAGTCCAGGACTGAGTAGGCTATCGAAGTGCCTCGTAGGCCCGAGGTGCACCGAGCCAAGTGTTGGAGTGCGCTTTTAGAGTCTGTGAATATCACTATATTGTCTTGTGGTAACGATATTGCGTAAGACAAAGCCTCACAGATTTCAATAAGTTCCGCCTCCATAATGCATATTATGTCACTGACTATTTTTAGTTGTAGACTAATGTTGGATTGTGGGTCATAATATGCTGAACCAATTCCACTCCCATCCTTAGATCCATCAGTAAAGAGTTTATAATAATTTTTATATCGCTGGTTGATAAAATCCAAGCATAATAACTTTAAATTAAAATTGCTGTAGCTTCGCTTTTTTTTAACAAGATTCGGGATATTACAATGAATTACATCATCCAAATCTATGTTGGTAACCCAGGTATTCATAGAAAATATTTCTAATTGTCGGCTGGAATGAATATAAACATTAGAAAGACAATCAAACATAGTTAATAATAGTGGCTTCTTTTTATTCCGCCAATATCTGTTGTCCTTATATGTCAATAATTCTCGTAATATTTTAATTGTAATATTGTTTTCTCGTGACCTAGCCTTTAATATAAATCTACCTCCTAAATACGTTCTCCGCACGTGCAATGGAGGGAGACCAAGTTTGCTCTCCATTGCATGTATAGGAGTTATAAAAGCTATTACAAATTTTTTTTAAATATATTTTTAATATATTTTAGCTTTTATATAATGGATTTCCGCAAAGTTAGCTTTTATATAATGGATTTCCGCAAAGTAACGCCTGATTCTATTAATTATGTATAGGAGTTGTTTTAATAAAACCTCCCATTACTCTCAGCGCTTGATTTTGCACTTTATCTAGCTTACTTACATACTTTTGACAGCTGTTGTCGTATAAAAACTTCCGTAATCAAGTCTACTCCTTATAATAACAATACATAACCTTTTCAAATGTTTAGGGTGTATTCCCCACCCTGTCCCAGCAAGAACTTTAAAAATATTTAAGTATCTAGAAGTTTTATCAAGTAACTCAGTAATGTGTTTATTCCATTTTAAAGAGAGGTCCAACCACATACCCAAATACTTTACAGCACTGACTACTTCTATTACATTATTATTAATATTTAGCGATATCTGTTGTCTATTGATGCCTTTCTTGAAGACACATATCTTTGTTTTGGTTGTTGAAATGTCCAAGCCCAGATCAATAAGCATGTTGCTTATTTTATTCAATGCTATTTGCAGTTCTTCGGATGCATCGTTGACATTTTTACTAGTTAAATATAAAGCGTAATCATCAGCATATTGAGAAATTATAACATTAGAAACTTGTTTACAAATATGAAGAGTAGCAATATTAAATAATATAGCTGAGAGAGAATCTCCTTGGGCCAGGCCACGACCTGTAGATCTACAAATTATATTTTTTTTCAACTTTTATGCTTAGCTGTCTTTCCTTTAAAAATGTCCATAAGTATTTTCAGATTTTTGCACCAGCGCCTAAACGATCTAAATTTAAAAGTAAGGATCTTATATCCGCGTTGTTATAAGCATTTTCAATGTCAATGAAGCATCCTACCGTTAATTGATCTTTCGAAAATCCCAGCTGAATTCTAGGAACTAAATTGCTAAGGTTATCAAGACAAGACTTAGTTTTTCTAAACCCGGTGGTCTCTTCGTGAAAGAGGTTTCTTTTCTCAACTAACCACTCTAATCTATTCTTCAACATAGAGTGTAATATTTTGCATAAACAAGACATGAGAGAGATTGGTCTTAAAGCTGCTATTGAAGATGGATCCCGACCTAATTTAGGTATTGGTATTACAAGAATTTCACGTCATTGCGAGGGGACAAAACTGAGAGTGTAAAATAAATTGTAAAGATTAAGTAAAATATTTGTAGCGTCATCCGGTAAATATTTAATCATTGAGTACGATATATTGTCGCCTCCGGGTGAAGTATCTTTTGCTTTAACGCATCTTTTTAGTTCACATAATGAAAATGGAGCCTCAAGTTTTATATTACAAGACGGAAAAATGGGGTACTTTGGACAGACAAAATCTGGTGTTAAATTATGTAAAAGCTTATTAGCCGTTACTTCGTCAATAAAAGTATTAGATGGTCTATAACCCTTTACCCACTTCATCTTGCGCCACATTTTTGTTACAGAAGTAGCCTCATCAATTGAAGAACAAAAATTAGAGAATGATTTATTTTTAGCTTGTCGTAGTAATAATTGTGAAATTCTGATTTTATCTTTCAATTTGTTCAAATTACCAGGGGTAGGATTCTTTCGAAACAAAGTAAGTGCTAGCCGTCTTTCTGCAACAGCTTTCGATAGCTTAGGATTCCAATAGTGTTTGGGAGTAAAATGTTGAGAGGGGTCTTGGCTAAATCTATACAAAGGAATGTGAACATCAGCGGCTTCGTTAATTATGCTAAGGAACAAATCGTAACTTGTTTGCGGGTCATCAACAAGCAGGTTATAATTTGAGAGATTATCTTTAATATACTTACGATAACCATCCCAGTTAGCATTTTTATAGTTTCTCCTCTGAATAAATGGCGAGTTATTGTTACTATAAGAAATATAAATCTTAATAATTAAGTGGTCACTACCTAATGTCTCATTAGTTACCTTCCAGTTCAAGTGCAAGGCTATGTCCGAAGATGCAATAGAAATATCAGGGGAAGACTCCTGCAAATTCCCGTTGACAAATTTAACGCGTGTAGCTCGACTATCATTCAATGAAACAAAATTATTTTCTAACAAAGAATCATAAATATTGCTACCTCTCAAATCAGTCTCACAAGACCAGCTGGAATGGTGGCCGTTAAAGTCACCAAGTACAAGTTTTACTCGTCTTAAACGAAAATATTTTATCCCAGTCACTTTGAGAAGTTCGTATAGCTGATGGGCAGTAGATAGAAAATATATAATCAATATATTTACAGTTGAAAACTTTTACACAAATTACTTCAATACTAGGATTTGAAAAATGAACAGGGATGAATTGCGCCTTAACGGATTTGTGGGCTATAATAGCGACACCCCTATACGAGTCTTCTCGATCGTGACGGAAAACATTATAACCACTTATTCTAAAAGTAACCTCACTATTTAATCATGTTTCGCATATAGCAGCTATATGAATTTTTTCACTATTTAATAACTGCTCAAATTCTACATATTTAGGCTTAACACTTTGTGAATTCCACTGCAGAAGGTTTATTTGGGAGCTTATACCCATAACTTGCCGAGTATATTTTTAAAAGGAAGATCCCAGATGTATTCCCCCACTATCGATACCAACCATTCAATGCATAGTGACACTCCTTGAATTATTCTACTCTTTAAATCTTCTTGTGAGTTAGAAATTAATGCATATAATTTTGCAAGCAATTGCTTCAAATTTAAACTAGATCTGCATTTCTCTTTTCTCTCATTTCTCAACCGAATTTCATTTTCAGACTCATCGACTAAATTACTATTCATTGTTTCTGATTTCGAAGATACATCCCAGTTATACACTTCATTTTGACTTTCTTTCTTTTTTTTATTCTTTTTGTTCTTGGGTCTCTGTTCTAATGATTGAGAAACATTCGTTGAGCCCGGTTGCTTAGGTTGTGATTGTCGAATGATACTATCACATCGCGGCGCTCGGGTTACGCTTGCATAGGAAATAACGTTTATGTCTTGTGACTGCTCGGGTACGTGTTCAGGTACAGACTCGGGAAACCCACTAAGGTGTGCCGGTGAAGTTAAATTAAATTGTTCTGCGCGCAGTGTAGGGATGGGTTCTGGTGGAACATACACTTGCAACGCCTTCCTATAAGAGCAGTTAAACTCTGCCATCAATTCACGAATTCGTTTCTCTTTTTTAAACGCAGGACACGATCTATCCAGGCATAAATGGTTTCCTGTACAATTCACACATTTATATGAGGTAGTCTCACAGTTAGCGTGACCCTTACCACACTTAGGGCACACAACCTTTTTGCTTGCACAAACACGCAGGGAGTGCCTAAATCGCCAGCACCTGGAACACTGGGTAACTGGGAACACGTACGTGTCGACATTTATCTTCATGCCGTAGATGTAGACACACGTTAGTAGTGAGGGACCCTTGAACCCCAGACGTATTGACTCACTTTCTTCCCAGCCGTTACCGTCCTTATTCCTGCGTTTTAAACGTTTTATCGCTATCAGTTCACAATTGCTTGAAATAACTTCTAACATGTCTTTTTCACTCATGTCCAATTCTACATTCTTAATAACGCCGTAAGATATAACAACTTCGAGTGGTTTTTGGCATCTCCAACCTAAATCTTGCAAAGGTTTGCAATTTATCAACTCCTCAGCACTTTCTGCATTTTCAAACTGTATGAACACTTTATAGGGGTTTATATATTTTATCCGGCTAACACTACTAATGTTATTTGACCTTAATAATTTAGCAAGCGCGAATTGCTTCGGTAGCTTTTCGGAATTATTAATGTACACATCAACCTTCTGTCCCACTCTCTTTCCATTTCTTCCTACCGCTATCCACTCTTCTTCCTCATCCTCCTCCCGCGGCTTCTTATTACGACTAACTCTAGAACTAGAGTCCTCAAGCATTTGTTCCTCCCGTTGTGTAGTATTCTTCTCCATTAAACAAATCTCCGACTCCTCAACATTACTTAGAATATTATTAAGCTCATTATCTTCTTGAGTTATATCTTCCTCCATGTTAAATAAGGTACACTATCGTATGCACCTATTCACCATTGCACAATGTGTGTAGGTATGTACTAAAGAGTGCGAAATATCTCCGGAGGTAAGACTGCTCAGCGAGAAAAAACAACGCGACTATAGCGGACAAGTGCCCACAGCGAACTGAAATGTCCAATTAATATTATCAATTTAAGGAGTTCACAAAAAAAAATCCTCCCAAATTTTGTGGATTAATATGACCTAGATCTCTCCTGGCATTGCTTCTCGTTCTGTTCATGAAGTTTCATCACAATATGTCCAAAGATTAGCCCGGACAGACACACAGACAGACAAATTTTTTATAGGATATTCATATCTTAATGGCATGCAAATAGCCCCCCGAGCTACATAAAAGGCAGTTATTTTGATACTAGCTTTTTACCCGCGGCTTCGCTCGCGTGCGCTTGAATTTAGGAACATCACTAAATGCTGTTCTGTGCCAAATTTAGAAAAATTCGATCAATTTTAGAGTCACCTCGGTGGCTATGTCTCTATGTCTGTCAAAGATTTTTTTCATTCTAAAATACTATTAGACGTAGATGATTGGTAAAATGCTACAGAAACACGTGAATATATATGTCTAGAAACTCCTACTATTTTTTTTATATCGGGCGTGTCTTCCGATTCCGATGTATCCATAAGAAAGGTAAATAGTCCTGAAGTCAAAATGTATTATTATTATTTAAATTTTACTCTTTACATTTATTTATAGTTAAAGTTAATTTAGTTTTAACAAAGTATTATAATGTTTATTTGAGACATCTTATTCATATCATTGGTCCTATTTAATATTGATTGGCACCATAAAAAAGATGTAGATATTTTTTTTTTACTTCGAGTAGACTTGAAAATTTCATAAATACAGTTCTATAATAATGAATACTACACATGAATTAAAACTAATGTAACGCGTTTTTTTACGCATCTTGGATGAAAGTTCCGAGTAAAATAACATATCGTTGATGTGAAGCACCGTAGCTCCAGGAAGTCTAAAGTATGTCAACATGTTTAGTATCGTCCCAACCATTATATAGGACCTGATAAACAACAAATCCTTGGAATAGAACACCGAATCCTACCAATGATGATTCGCGAGGCTATTGAAATTAAAAATATCCTAATTTTAATAGGGAAGATGGCTGAGTGCTACCATCGGCTAAGGACCCCATAATTAATAAAATTAAATTCAAACTACTACTGCATTTATTCTATTCTATTTTAACTATGACATCAGGTCGTCAAACACTTCAGTTCTCCCGCCCTTCCCGTGATCATGGGTGCTGTAAAGTGTCCAAAACATCGGGAATTTAAAACGTTAAAATTAAACGCGATAATATTCTTAAAATTAGTTTTATTCCTTATAAATATTATTCACAGTGAAAGTGAGGATCACTACACTCATGAACGGAAGTAGAAAAATGTTCGCCCTGTTGTGGCGGTGAAAGAAAATCCACCACCTCATATCGTCCCGTTGTAAGAGGCGACATAGGAAAACAAACTGGAGATGGGATGGGCTGCATCATCTTCTTGACAACAGATCAAAATAATAATAGCTGCGGTTGCCAATCTGCATTTTAACTTTTACCCTCATCTTTGCAAGCCTTAATATTTACTGTAGAATGAAAACTAAAAGCAACATACTCGAAAACACGAATAAAATAAAAACAGCATATATTGCCCCATGAAAAGTAAAAAAGTAGCAGCTTACATGTTACTAATAATAGGCACAGGCCGCAGAGTTTTTAGCCAAAAAAGTGTTCGCTGAGCTGATTCCAACGCGGGATGAATGTAATGTTTATGATTCAATTATTTACATCGTATATTCAGTAGCATTGTATTATTTCATTTTATCAATGACTTGCCATTTTAGTTTATGTAGAAGTAAGTAGGTGGCGCTAATATTAGATGAAATAATGAAAGCCAAAACCATACCATCTAGTAATATAAGCAATAGAAGCGAACATTTATTTATTATAGCAATAAGGGATAAAGTGAAGTCAATTCTCTTAAAAGTTCTATTTCTGTTAAAAAATACGCTATCAGCGCCCCTAGTGGTGAAAAACGATTTAATGATATCGTCATATGACCATATTATAAAATAGCAACGTTGTGTTTAGTTATAACTATCTTCAAACGATTTCTATTCATTGATTTGGTCAAGCTATATCATGACATGGTCAACAAATAGTGTTAAATATCACGAAATGACCACACCATTTCACGAAACGATAGACTACTTTATGATATATGATCAATTCTACGATCTGGCCACGACATCCATAAAAATCTCTTGAATAAAACTATAATGATAATGAAAATTTTGCAACAATTGCATATTTCAACAGTGCTCACCGGAACCGGTGCCACGCGGCAGCTTTTGCTGTCGCACGGATGGGCAGGCTCGAACCGGGGTGGTATCACGACCTCACAGAAAACCAGCGTGAAGTAGAGGTTTACCTCTGCGTTTCGCTTGGTGAGTGCAGGTGCCCGGAGGCCCTTTTTACTGGAAATGAGGCATTCCATCTTAGTCCTCACGGGTGACAACGCATCTGTTCGCGACGGTTTAAAGACTTTAAGCAAAAAGTGATTAAAGAATATTAAAGTGTTTTAAAAAGTGAAATTAGCGACAAAATCGAGCTAATTGTGTTTTAATATAGTTTTACAGTATGTTTACAACTCGTAATATATTTGTATAAAGTATCGTTTTAATAATAAGTTGATATAAACGACTTTAAACATTAAATAAAATTTCGACCAATTACAGCGCAGCATATCGTGGAACTTTCTAGAAGTTAATTAACTGCGCAATAGTTTATATGAAAATAATGAGAATATTTTTATGGTCTGAAAGAATTGTAAATACGATATTTAGCTAGCATATGATGTATAGATTGAAATAAGTAAATAGATAATTTATGTAAATAAACGCATTTGAGAAATATAGTAAAATTAAAGATTTAATGTGCACTTTTGTTATGTAAATTAGGTACATTTTGATTAATAACTTTTTTGAATGTAAATATATCAAGTAACCCTTATCACATAATGATAAAGGACCAAAATGCCTATTTTATAGTGTATAATGTGTTAATGTAAAAATTTGCATTATATAGAAAAATTGCGATTTGTGCAAATTACGTAATGAAAATGTTTGATAATAAAAAGGCAAAACCGGAAATTGGCAAGCGGCTCTCTATAGAGTGTAGCCGAAGTCTACCTTATGGGGGCAAATCACAGTAACATTGTAGTAGGAAGAACTACCAGTAACAAGCAGTAGTATCCGGTAGTAGCTGAAGTGACTAGTAGCAGAACACAGTGAAAAGTTAAAGTGAAATAAAAAAGTTTAGCTAGCCGAAAAAGGTCGTAACTGAAAAATCGCAGTTACACATAGTCGGAAAAAGTGGCAACTGAAAATTCTCAGTTGCATATAGTAAAATAGTGTTAGCTAGCTGAAAAAAGTGGTAACTGATATTCGCAGTTACATATAGTGAAAAAGTGTTGGCTAGCTGAAAAAAGTGGTAACGGAAATTTCGCCGTTACATATAGTGAAAAGTGTTAGCTAGACGGAAAAAGTGGTAACTGATATTCGCAGTTACAAAAGTGTTAAATTCAACTAATTTTAGTTGATTAATAGCTGCTAGTCAGTAGTGTTAGAAAACCAGCTGCTACCAATAGATATTTTGGATACTACCAATAGAAATTTGTTACTTCCAATAATATTCAAAATTACCAATAGAAATAGTAGAAAATACCAATAGAAACTTGTTACTGCCAATAGAAATTTGATATTACCAACAGATATTTTGAAAATACGAATAGAAATTTTAAAAAACCAATAGAAAATTTAATATTACTGTGTGTTTAATTAAATCTGTGTTTTGAAATATATAGTGAACAATCATAGTTAAAAAACAGTGTTAAATAAATAAATAAGTTATAATATTTCACAACAAATTAATCAGTCGAACCGCTGGCCACTCCCTTGCTATTTTAATTTATAAATCGTGCATTTTTAATTCTGAACCTCAGTCCACAGTTCTCCAACAGCCTACACAAAGGCGGTAGTGAAAGTATCCACCGGAACCTATAGGTGTAGGACGTGAGCGGCTCGCGGAGTATCTTCGACAACATTTACTCCGGAGAGTTACGCCCGTCCGGCACAGCATCTACATTTTGATTTGTAATAGAGGATAGATGTAGATGTCTATGGGCCGCAGCAACCACTTACCATCAGGTGGACTGTGTGCTCGTTTGTCACCCTTATCCTATAAAAAAAAATGCAGACAGACCAGTTTTAATCACTTTACATATATATTAGTAATTCAAATAAATACCTTATCAATTTTTATATTTATGATAGACGTCACTATTATCTATTGAAATTATTACACTTTCAAAATAAAATAACAAAAACACCAAAAAACTAAACGTTAGAGTTTTTTAATAATTTTAAAAATCTAACAATTTAATCATATAAATGTAAGTTATTTATATAATTTCATTTATTAGTAACTGAAGACAAAATATACTACTTTTTCCATTTCATGATAGATGGCACTGTTTTGAATACCAAATCGGTTTAGTTTAAAATTAATTTACCAAGATTATAACTATATTTTAAACTTTATTTACAAATATGGTATTTATTTGAAAAACACCCGTCATCCCGCCTATAATAACTAAGATATAATAGAAAATTAACATCTAACGGAAATAAAATACTTAACCTTCCTTTTTTGAAGTTCCGTAATCGGATAAAAAGTAGCCTATAAGTTGCCCCGAGTTACTCACTACCTACATACAAAATTTCATGTAAATCGGTTCAGTAATTTTTGCGTGAATGCGGAATACACAGACAAACAGACAGACAGACAGACAGACAGAAAGACAGACAGACAGACAGACAGAAAGACAGACAGACAGACAGACAGACAAAAATTCTAAAAACCACTAATTTGGCTTCAGAACGCTTTATTTAGTCCCCTGGACTTGTTTTTTTCAAGAATATATTAGAATTACAGATTACAGACACGACTTTTCTACAGATTTATTATATGTATAGATTACAGACATATGCTTCTATTTTATTTATGTGTATACACATAAATGAAATTGAAGCATATGTCTGCCAAGTCAATCTATGTATTTAAACCATAAAAGATTCTTAATATTGATATGGTTGTTATAAGATGTTGTTAGGTTAGCTAATTACGTAATAACTTGAGACAGAAAAACCCTTAAGTAGGGACTGAATAAATTAACCGACTTGGTATTATATGGATCTCACAACTTTTTACGGTAGAAGAACTGAGTTGCGAGACTTGTTTTTTTTACACGTTATGTTTTTGATGGCATCTCATTTATTTTTGTAGATAGTCCTACTTTTTTCATTTCCGGTACGATTTACTTCTTGAGTACCAACTACGGATTTTCGGGCAATTTAGTCTACTTAATACTTTGTGGGATTTTGGTACAACTTCATAAGACATGTCCCATTCTTGCTTTTTCATTCCATTCACGACTTCATAGCCACGAGGACAAAGGGCATAAGGTTGAAACCGCTGATACGAGGGTCTTCGCCGCTTACCGACCCCCTAATACCTCGTTAGCCCCCCAGGACTTAAGGAACATATTCAATGCAAGCACATCCGCAATAATCGCAGGAGATCTCAATGACAAACACCTAGCTTGGGGCTCCTCGAAGATCACACCTCCTGGGAGGAAACTCTATGAAGACGCTGAAGAATGGGGATACGAGGTATTGGGCCCAGATGAGCCTACCCATTTCCCCTTGCAACCCCTGCACCAGCCCGATGTCCTCGACATAGTGTTGTGCCACAAAATGCCGTATCCAATACGGTTAGAGGTGCTGTATGATGTAGACACACAGCACCTCCCCGTGTTGTTCACCATAGATACCAGTGCGGATGCCGTTGTGCCCAGAAGTCCCCAGATGAGGACAAACTGGACTCGCTTCCGCAGAGCGCTAGAGGACTTCCGTCTCGGCGCCTCCATTACCACCAGAGAAGATGTGGAGACAGCGGCCCTGCAACTTCATTCAACAATCCAAAACCAACTACAACTCTCCTCACACCCTGTCTCCACGGGGCGCCGAGGGGAGGAGCTCCCTAGAAACCTTCAACTACAGCTGTCCGAGAAGCGGAAGCTGAGGAAGCTCTGGGCACGAACACGGTGTCCAATATTAAAGCGAAAATTAAACTCCATGACGGAAAAGCTGTCAATGGCGATAAGAGCGCACCGGGGAGAGGCATGGGAGAGGCGAGTCGACGAAGCTTCGGAGACACCCGCCTCCCTGCATCTCCTCAATCGACAGCTCACAAGAACACCACCACCTGTTTGCCCACTTGTGGACAACACGGGGAAAAGGATCTATGACGCTCAAAAGAGGGCGGAAATGATGGCACAACACCTGGAACAACAATTTAAACCCAATAGCGTAGCAGAGGGGTACGCAGAGCATGTAGAAAGCATAATAAACCGCGTGCAGGAATACCTGTCGAACCCGGCGCCACCACTACGGGGCGATGACTTTTTCTCGCCAGCTAACCGCAAAGCGCCGGGATGCGACGGTATTACCACCATGGCCTTAAAGCAGCTGCCTAGAAGGGGGATAGTGGAGCTCTCCAAGCTCTATAATGGCATTTTGAGAACTGGCCACTTCCCGACCAACTGGAAGCAGGGCAAGATCATCGTGCTACCAAAGCCGGGGAAGGATAGGAGGTACCCGGCTAGCTACCGCCCCATAACGCTATTACCGCACATAGCGAAACTTTTTGAGAAAATTACACTCCAAAGAATATTGCCGCATGTTGCTCTGCGTGAGGAGCAATTTGGCTTCCGCAGAGCACATTCCACCACAGCACAACTAGCCCGCGTGCTACACTATCTTGCGGCCGAATATAACCGCGGCCGCATCAGTGTGGGGGTCCTTCTCGATATGGAGAAGGCCTTCGACAGAGTGTGGCACGCAGGGCTACTATACAAATTAATAGAGAATACCACCTTACCGCCAATGCTTGTGCGGCTAATAGCGTCGTTTCTGGAGGGGCGGAGCTTTTACGTCAATATCGAACAGGCTGTTTCGGTAGCACGACCGATCGAAGCGGGAGTGCCACAGGGCAGCTGCCTGTCACCGCACTTGTACGCGGTTTATACAAATGACATCCCCACACTACAAGGCCTCATGGAGCAGTGGGAAGAAGATGTCGTCTTAGCCCTGTATGCAGACGACAGTGCGTACTTCACGTCATCTCGTCGGGTAGAGATCGCGGCCAAAAAGATGCAGCGTCTGCTGGACCTGTTACCTCAGTGGCTGGATAAATGGAGGATGACGGTCAACGTCGGGAAGACCGTCGCCTTCAAGACCAGGCTGACGCATACACCACCAACCCTAAATCTCCGTGGGCAGGACGTGGGTTAGGCAACTACCATCACGTATCTAGGATGCCAGATAGACCGCTCGCTGCGCATGACCCCGATGGTCGACCACGTTGTGCGTCAGGCCAGAGTCGAGCGAGCGAAACTATATCCTATACTGGCATCCAAACTCCCTATAAAAGCCAAAATTTCTATCTACAAAACCTACGTCCGCTCACGGCTGACGTACGCAGCGCCAGCCTGGTACGCGTTGACCTCAGCCACTCAGCGTAAGAGGATGCAGGCCCAGCAGAATCTTGCACTTAGAGTGATCGTGGGAGCCGGCCGTTACGTCAGGAATGATGTTATTTCCAGAGATCTAAAGATCGAATCCATACATGACTTCGTGGCCCGTACTGCGAGACGGTTGTTCGACCGCACAGATAACGGGCCACATCCACACCTGCAAAATCTAGCTCCACTCCACGCCCGCCCACCTGACGGGCGACCGTTCCCACGAGAACATCTTTGCTCACCGCCCGGCGACGGGGACGCCGGGGACGAGTGATAGTCCCGACGCCCGATCTGATGGCGTGTAGTACGCAACACACCAACGTACAAGCTGCGCACAATCGCAGCACCCAGGACCGGGGGAGCCGTTGCCCCCCGCGATGATACCCAGGTAGAGAGGGACACCTCGAGACCTGTAGAACCTCCTGTCCCCAGAAGCGGGACCAACGGGAGAAGAATACCGATTCCATTCACCATTTTACAAGTTACCTTTGAACATAATTATATCTAGGTATCTATGTACATCTGTTATTCCATTATATTATACACTAGCTGTTCCCCGCGACTTCGCCCGCGTGTAATTTAGGGTTTTAATTTTGTTGCGCGGAACCCTAAATATTTTTCTAAAATATAAGTAGCCTAAATTACTCTTTATAACATGAGCTATCTACCAGTGAAAGTCCCGTCAAAATCGGTCGAGCCGTTTTGGAGATTAGCCGGTACAATCAGACAGACAGATAGACAGACAAAAATGTTAAAAATTGTGTTTTTGTTATAAGTACCGTATATACTTTCACATGCAATTAGTAAAAAGCTGTTGTTTTGACATTACAAACAGACACTTCAGTTTTATTTATTTGTATAGATATACAGGTACAGATTCATTCACTGGAAATGTAACTTTGTAATCCTATAATTTTATATGGGATTACAAAATTATTTATGAAGTTGGTGTATCTAGAAAACTGGACCGAAATCACAAAATATTTTAGTTTTTCCTTAATTTATATACTAAACACTAATTGTATTCTAAATTTGAAGCTTCTACGTCTTCTTGAAGTCAGTGAGTGACAAAATTAAGAAACTTTGACTAGTTATAATTCTTAAACTACTGGCTCAAATTGAATGAAATTTGAAATATACCGTGTTTATACTATGCATGCTTGGTTACTGAAATTCAGGATTCTAGTTTTATCCACAACGAAGTTATAGGGGGTCGAAATTGGCCTGAACTGCCTCCAGAAAAGGATGGTACGGCCGTGCATCTTTTTTGCTCGACTGGGGATATAATACCCGAATACACACGTATAAATTCTTTACGGCCTAAATGGTTAGTTTTGAGTGAAAATTCATGATTTTTGCAATTTGTCGCCAGTGCCAAATGTCACATAAAACCGGACGAATCATTTGATACGACTTCAAATGGCATTTGTGGATAAAGTCTAAAGTATACGTTCACTGCTGGTGTAATAAATTTCAGCACGTCGCCATTTAACGGCTGTTACATTATGAAACGTGTTAGCAGTAAACCATTTAATTGTAGCGAATAGGCAAATTATGTATAAAAATATTCAGCTCATTTTTTATAGAATAAGGGCGACAAACGAGCACACTGTCCACCCGATAGTTAGTGGTTGCTGAATGCTGATGCCCAAAAACATCTACATCTATCCTCGATTAAGAACTAAAATGCAGATGCGTTGTTTTGTTACCTCAGAGAACCGGTTCTCTACACTACTACTACTGCTTCACTGTGGTAACGCGCCCGCGCATCTTACGCTCAAACAAGAGACTTCTTGGACTGTACGTACGTTAAGCTTTCACGACCTCTTCATTCTCCTTATAGCCATGATTTGGCACCATGTGGAAACTACCATGTGAAGAAACAACAACTGAAAGCGATATACTTTTGCAGTACAGGCCGTAGAAGAGGTGTCTGAAGCGGACTAGAAAAAATGTTTCGAAAATTGATTCGAACGATGGTGGAACTGAGTTAAAGTATAAATAATAATATGCAATTCTACAACTTTTTAAGTTAAATAATAATTATTATAGGTCTTTGTAGTCAGACCTTAACAGTTACGGAAATCTCGTACCAGCCAGATGTTCTATTATTTTGTGCATGGATTACCGCCACCCTCAACGCAATAATTCTTGTTCGCGACCTAAACAGCGTCGTAATCTTTTAATCCCAACTGAGCGGAACCCGAAAAAAGTTACCAGTTGATAAATCACCTCTTCCCGTAAATTATTCTATGTTTATTCACCTTTGGTTTATTGACAGATGTCAAAACAAAATATCTAAAGAACATTTTTGGAACAATTTTAATTGAAATATTAATTTTAATTATTTAAATCATTAGTTAAAATATATACTATATAAAATATATATGTACATGAAGGAAAAAACATGTTTAAAGATCTAAGTAAAACTTACCTATTATATATTTTTCTGTCGTTGACTAATAAATTCTAATTTTTTATAGGTCTAAAGACCTATACGTTTTCCTATTCCTACCTCCGTTATCTATTCTATTTAAAAAAAAGAAAAACTTAGTCAAAACCATGTTTATATGTATCTAAATCATGCACCAGAGGTCAAGCTGGTTTCCATCCCTTTGTTGTCGATATTCCACGCATTAGAGCCAACGGTTTGTTTCGTCTTTCATAATGCGTAGGTACAGCGAAAAAGTGGAATAATTTGCTTGCATCTCTCTCTACGGCAAACCGTAGAGTAGCGTATCGTAAGAGATGACAGAGGGTAACTTAAACAGGAGATGTCCAGCAGTACCTTTTTTAAAACAATTCAAAATTGAAGATGTAATTTTTAATTTCAAAATTGAAGCTCACGTGGTAGAGCCATGCTGCAACTATATTTGTGGTATAGTTGTAGCACGAATGGGTCGGCTCGACCGGGCAAGGACCACGCTCTTACAGAATACCAGCGTAAAATAGCAGCTTTATGCTGCAGTATGTAGAGTGTAGAGAATGAGTGTAGAGAACCGGAAACCCTTTTTAGTGGAAACGGGGCATTCCATCTCAGTCCTCAGGGCTGACAACGCAACTGCATTTTGATTCTTAGGATAAATCTAGATGTCTATGAGCCACATCATTTACTTACTTTAAAAAAAAAAGTCAAGAAGTTGATGGTTGGCATCACTTGAATTGTACGTTGTGCTCCGTCTATTTTCTGCCGACTTCCAAAAAGGAGACGGTACTCAATCCGACTGTATGTTTTTATTTATGTATGTTACCTCATAACTTTTGACTGGGTGAACCGTATTCGATGATTCTTTTTTATTTGAAAGCTGATACTTCTCGTGTGGTTCCATATGAATTTGATCAAGGTCAGACCAATAGTTATTGAGTTATTCTTAATAACTTATATTGAAGTCGGCTGTACAAAATTTTTAATTTTAAATTATTATTTGTTGATCTGAAGTGTACGTATATATATACGTACAAGTACATGTACGTATGAATATAAGATGTATTATAATTTCTACATTTTATGTATTTCGTTAACACTGAAGGAATATGAAACAAATATTTTTAATATGCTGAAATAATGTAAAACAAAAGTAATTTGTTAATTGATAATTTTTCATTGTCACAATTTATTCCCACGCAGAACAAAAGCATCCGCCGAGGTACCGTCACCCATAGTGTGACATCTTACAAAGACAATTCCATAGACAAATAGTTGATAATTTTTAAATGCGAAATTGGTACTTCATGCTTTAGCTATAAGGTTCAGAATCAATAAACTATTCGAAAAAATGAAGTTTGTTTGAAAATTGACGAATTGACATGCAAAAAATTGTCAACTGCGTTTTTTTACTTTAATATGATGGCGTGGGAAACAAATTACGCATTACTATGAATCACTGGAAATGGTAAACGTAAAACTGCTATTCCAGCCTTTTGTAGTTGATTTTTTCATTAGTTGACATTCATTCATAATTTCCATAACGGGAGAGATAACAATGAATTCTCTATATAAAGCAACTAAACAATAAGTCCACTGCTGAATATAGGCCGCCCCTCAGATAGTCTAGATATCCTTTTTTTTTTTTTCTTTTTTTTGCGCCCAGAAGCAATTGGAAAAAGGGCTACCCTTTACGTAGGGAGGCGGAAAATGCATTATGCATGCCACGACAGCCGGTCTGTCGTGGTTATGCGGGACTCACTGCCTACCGGGGACCTAAGTGGTACCCGCCAAAAACCGCCTTTTGGGGACTGGCAACCAGCTGTTTAAGCTTCTTATGCCGTATCGGAAGCGACCCTCTTTTGGGTAAAGAGGGCGCAGGCGGCTACGAGCCGCTGAGGGAGTGCCTACTAAGGCAAATTAATTATGAAATTTATTATGAGTTTGACTGAGCCGCCAGGAGGCAGTTCAAGTCGTTTGAAAGTTTATTAGGCGGGTCTGAGAGGGAGTTCCTCGGCCTGCGGACGCGATAGCGGGAGGGGCTGCATAATTAGCTGCCTCACGAATAAGTTTGTTGGAATGCGACTCTGAGGCTTTGAAGAGTTTTTTAATGAATTTTTGTATTGTTAGGATTTCTAAGTCCCGATGGAGGTCGGCACTACGGACTTACCACGGTGCGTTCGTAGCTCGACGACAGAAGTGGTTTTGAACTATTTGAAGTTCATTACTAATTTTGGGATTAGCATATGCAAATATAGGGGCCGCGTAAGACATTACCGGTCGTATACAGACCTTATAAAGGGTTTGCTTATTTCTTAGGGACATTTTACTATGTCGGCCTAACATACTGTTAAGCCTACCTAAATAAAAACGTGCTAGACGGGTTACTCTTTTGACATGAGGTTCGAAAGTGAGCCTTGTGTCAAGGGTGATACCTAAATATTTAGCAGACGAACGCCAGGGGACAGGGGTCCCTAACATACGTATTGGTGGAGTATTTTTGATGATGCGGCGTCGTTTATAATCGAATTGAACTGCGGAGCTCTTCTCCGGGTTCACATCGATGTGCCTTTTTTGGAACCAAGCTCCTAGGTCATCGACTGACTTTTGAATCTTGTTCCTTGTGAAAGGTAGTGTTTTACCTTTACAGTATAGAGCAGTGTCGTCTGCGAAGAGGGAGAGCTGTACACCATTCGACGGGATTGGAATGTCGTTGGTGTACAAGATGTAGAGGAGGGGAGCAAGTACTGATCCCTGAGGAACACCAGCTTTGATGGGGCGCTGGGAGGAGAGCGTGCCTTCGTGTCTAAAACGAAAGGTACGATGTTGTAAGTAAGAGGCCACGAGACGTACTAGACGATCGGAGAGACCTACTCTATATAGTTTAAATATAAGGCCTTCATGCCAGACTCGGTCGAAGGCTTTGGCAATGTCGAAAAAGACCGCGATTGTCTTTTGACGACGTGGATAAAAACCGCCGAGGATATATTCCACAATGCGGTGAACTTGTTGGGGGCAGGAGTGTTTCGCTCGGAAACCAAATTGGTGGGGGATGACAAGAGGGTCACCGTCTGTGGGAAACAGATGGTGCCTCATTCGAGTGAGGATGACTCTTTCGAGGAGTTTGCCCATGGCCTTGAGGAGGCTAATGGGACGATGACTTGAGGGGAGGTTAAGAGGCTTGCCTGGCTTGGGAATACCAATGAGAGTTGCCTCTTTCCACGTAGTTGGAAAGTAACTAAGATTGAAACAGGCGTTGAAAATAATAGATAAAAGGGTTAACACCTGCTCTGGAAAGTGTTTAAGGGCTTGGTTGGAGATGCCATCCGCGCCCGGAGCCTTTTTGGGCTTAAGTCCCTTGATGAGGGACAAGATCTCATCATTGGACACAGTAATAGGGTCAGAGGCTGTAGGGGGTGAGTTCCGGCGGCGGACATCATCCTCCACTTCCTGAATATGTGAGGGGTCGACAGGTTGAGAGCTAGGAGAGCATTGTGCGGCAATGCTGTCTGCAAAGCACTCAGCCTTTTCGTCGTCCTCGAAGGCAACCGTACCGTCGTGGCGGGAGAGAAGGGGAGTGTGAGTTGTAGCGTCTATACGGAGGGCTCTAGCCATCTGATAGTACGCTGTATGTGAGGGAGATATATTCTCCATGAGTTCACTCCTTTGGAGGCATAGAGGAATATAACCACTAGAGAGCGTATAGGCCGATTTCTTCTAAGCACAAGACTCACTACTGCGGGCCGGGGGACGATGAAGAATGCGCGGCCGCAATTGGTCAATTCAAGGTATGGCTATCGTTAGGGTTGCTCTACTTCATTAAGGGAAAATAGTGGATATCGATAAAATGGATTTTAACATTATGAAAAATACTAAATATAATTGTAATTGTGTAAATGAATGTATTTGTTAATTAAAATCATAGAAATAATATTTAATCAAAATCAATCAATTATAAGAAAAACATGTATCCCGTTATTATTGATTTTTAAAATGTTTTAATTTGGAATATGTTTTTCGAATTAAAGTTTTAGGGTCCTGATTGTTCTTCGTAAAAAATGATAAGCGCGTGTCTACATATTTCTGAATTATGCATCTTGCTAATTCAATTAAATGATTTGTGGATTCAATTTCAAATTGATGAAAATTAATATCCGGGAATAAATTATACCCAATCAGAGATTTTAAAACCGATCTTATAAAATAATCGGTATTATATTTCGAAGACAGCACTTTGGATTGGATTTGCACTCTTAATATAAATTTCACAACGACGACAAATTTCTATTACTGTGGTGGATCCGTACAATAACTTGTCTTTAGTGTCCTTTTGAAATTGTAAGGCGTTTTGATTTGGTACACCAATCAGCGCCCCAATGCAAGTTTGGCATTTTATCTGCTTTATCAAAGCATGTACAATGTAGCCGGCCATATATTCTACTACTTTTTCACCGAATTCAGAATTAGGTAACAGGCTTTCAAGGCCTGAAAAATTCAAGCTCTCAGTCTCAAGATCTATGTTTTGGTCTTTGTATCTTGTTGTAATATTGATGCGGTTAACTGCAGAAGTGCATTGCAAAATTGAAATTTGACCAAGAGCGCTGCAATTGCCACTACCACTATTTTTTATTTGCGCATAGGTCAGGAGCTTCTTGTATATGCTTTCAAATACCCTAGCACTAGGATTGTTGTTTGATCCACCGTGGCATCTTATACTTCCAAACAGGTGTTCCAAGTGGTCCTGGCTTATTTTATGTAGAGGAAGATATTTTAAGGCGCACTCTGAGTTCAGGACCAAGTCTTGAATGAGAGCAATGGCACTTTCTATACACACACAAAACCCTATGAATCCGGTATATCGAGGTGACTTAACGAGTCGAACTTCTTGTTTTACAGTTCTTACAATTATGTCTGCGGACATATTTAGTATAGCATCTCTAGCTGTCTTTAATTTAAATATAACATTCGCAGCATTTTCTACATTGACTGCTCGTTTTAAATCATATCCATGGATGTGCGAGTCCAGAATATCAAAAAGGTCATTCATCATATCCAGAAACTGTGTTGTGGGTGTAACTTCTTGAAACTCACGTAAATTAAGCTTTTCTTTGCAAAATGTGAGTGCATCTGATACACTCTTACTAAAAATTTGGGTTGCTAAGCTTACTTTCATAATTTTCGTTTTAAAAAATATATGAGCAGCCCTTAGTCGATTACCTAGATGAAAATTTTCCGCTGTTTGTAGATTATGTAAGTTAACGAGATATTCCCACGATATAATATTGCCCCGTTCGTCCTTCAAATTCCTATAAAACTCAAATGCATTTCGCACTAACTTGATCATGTGTGCCGGATCTAGAAAGACCGCTATTTTTGAAGTATTGCAGGGATTTTTAAAGGTGGTGTTTATTTGATCAACTTCAAACGAACAGCCTAACTTTTTAGCCATAGTAATATTAGCAGGGCAGCCGTCAAACGTAATGGCTTTGACATTTACACCAGCCTCTTCTACCAAATGGATCGCCTCTGTTAGAAGAGCGGCTTTTTGTTCTGCATTAATGCCATTTATTAAAAAATATCCTATTGGAATTTTCCAGGATGCATTTATTGGCACTAGCAAGAAAACAAGGGCTTCTTTAGCTTCATCTTGACAGTCCGTTTGTAAACTGGCGCCAAAACTCACGTGGCCATAGTACCTTCTGGCTTGGGGATGATATTCGACACCGCTTTTGATCGCCATTTCGTCGAATATGATAGTGGCGTAAATTTTGTTCTTAGATTCTCTGGCTTTCATTTTGATAGTATCTATTGCCTCCTTTGTAAATCCTGGTTTACCATCAATGGATTGATACCAACTTCTCAGAGTACTTGTAGCAGGTAAACATGTGCTGAAAGTTTGTCTAACGAAATTATACGCTTTTGGGGAATAAAAATGCAATGTTAAAGAGAATGCTCGTAACTCCGGTGAGTATTTGATTTTGGGTATATGTCCTTTTTTGATTTCAATATTTGACGTTTGACAATTTCTTGGTTTTGTACACCTATGCGACTTAAAATGTCTTGATTTTCTTGAGTGATATAAGATTTTTTTGTCAAAGTATTCAAAATTTCTTTTAGATTTGCATTTTTTTTAACCAATAATCTATTTTTATCTTGAAGCCTCTTAACCTCTTTCTTTTTTTTACTAAGGGAATATATAAGATGGTCTATGTGTCGTTTCATTTTACGTTTACGTGGAGTCAGGTCTTCAATTACTGGGTGTACTATTTCTTTGTTACTTATTGTTGAACTCTGAAAAATAATAATATATAAATATAATAAATAAGAAAAGAAGAGGTAATAAGAAATATTAATATTGAATTTTGTAGAAATATTATTTGAGAAGAATATAAAAATGAAGCTTACGGGAATTTCATAATCATAGGAAGGCCTGAAAATGTTACTATCATCAAATGGAAAACAATGCAAAGGAGTCTGGGCTTCAGTTGATGTATGAGCTTCAGAATGCACTTGTTTATTTGATAATGAACTCTGTAATTAAACATGTCGGATATCTATAAACGCAGTCACATAAAATTTATCTCATGGACTTATCATCGAAACTAATTAACTTACGAGGGCGATATTGTGACGCGAAGGCCCGGGTACATTAGTATAAGAGTCAATCATACTATTTGGTGAATCCTGTAAAGAATGAATATTTCTTATATTCACAATTTCACTTTTCCTAACATTATATCAATAAAAACAAAACTTACCAAAATAGGCAAAAACAACGTTGGTATCGCTGAACTAAATAGACGGCGGCGTTCTTTTAAATATTCAAAACAATCGGGGGTGAAGTGCCTTGAACAAACAGCGCTGTATTTTGTTGGAAACCAATTTTCCCTATTAACCTTATCTATCCACTTTTCTTTTAGTTCTGGAATCTTAGGAAATCTAAAATAAAAACATGTATGTCAAACACACAGACGAAAAAAACCTGTTTACATCACCGTCCTCAAAAATTACATAAAAAATAATTATTGTGCAAAACAACAAATAGAACATTATCAAATTCATAGTGCGTTATCAAATTCACTATCATTTTATGACAGTCTTCCCCGAAATTGTAGCGAATACAAGTGAAATTTGTATTAATTTATTGTTATCTGTGGATTCGTAATAATTGGGTGTGAAATCACCCGACCGCACTGGGACCTATCGGACCCAGCGGTGTATGAAGCCATAATTATCTTGGACCGATCGGTCCCGGTCGGGGACAAAGAAATACAAAAAAATCTCGGAGCATACATAAAAAAAATAATGACAAACTGAGAACCTCCTCCTTTTTTGAAGTCGGTTAAAAGTAAATAGGTATTTTATTACACGTGAATTGAATAAAAATTTTATTAATTTTAATTTTCATATTTTCGATATCGACTTTCAGCTATTAAAGATAACAGCACTAATTTTTACAATAAACATACAAAGGGAAAGAAAGGGATAGAAGCATAATAATTGTCTAATGAAAGAACGAGACTTTTCCAAAAGACATCAACGCGCGTCTCAACTATGTGCTCGTTTAAATAACCACCATTTTAAATAGACCCCTGCAGTCGCTCATAATCTGATTAAATCAAAAATAATTTTCATACTGTTTACTTACCGATGAAAAGTTATGCCATCTTTTTTGTAACTAGATGTCTTGGAATGTTTCCCACACCACTTCACCGCGCATGAAGGCATTTTGATGCGTTATAATTGCATAAAAAGTTATAAAATTTTATTTTAATTTAGCGTGCACACAGGTCTAACACTTGGACACAACTAAAATGGTTACTCGTACCGTAGCCTATACATAGGCGACAAAATACTAATAGTTTTCGAGCGTCGGAGCACTGTATGCGCAGTCAAGTGGTTATATTGTCATTGTTTGGAGGTCTCGAAGTTCGGAGAGGCGGAAACGGAGTTCTCGTTGAAGACGATTGGCCGTGCGCCTATATTCGGGGGTGGGATATTTTGCTGCTCTCCGGAAAGCAGCTTTTTTAGCTTTTAATAGGTTGCTAATATGTAGGGGAAGCCCACTATTATTAGCAACCGAGACGACCCTTTCATTCTCCTTAAGGAAGGATTTAATAAGGGTTGAGATTGAATCGACCGCGGTGTCGATTTTTTCGGGACTGTCTAAGTCCGACGATAGGTAGATGGGGGAGTCCTGTGAGTCCATAGCTTTAGCTAGGGACTCCTTGAAACCCTTCCAATTAGTGAAGGTTTTCGTGGGTGTTGGGGGGGGGGGGGGTGGCTGATGGCCAATAATAAGGGAGACCGGTCTGTGATCGGATCCTATATCGTCTAGTGTCTCAATTGACCTGAGGTTAAGAGAAACTCCTTTGAGTAACGCAAAATCTAGTACATCTGGGGTGTGATCGGTGTTATCGGGATAGTGCGTAACACCGAGTGGACTGTGGACAGTAATGTCAAGAGACTGCGTTATATCTGTTGGGTATGTTTATTGTTACTTATGCAAATACCGTCATGTAGGTTAATAAATCAGTTGTTGAAACTACCGCTCGTGTTTCACTACCTAATATATAACTGGCGACGAGGTTCATAACATTATTAGTAAAAAGTGTGATATTAGTATTAAATCGCGGTAGTTACCGTCATGCCTTTTGGAAAAATAGAAAGTTTCGATTTATCGTCTCGGAAATTGTCAGTTTACGTAAATCGTGTCAAGCAGTTTATCGCCTTGAATGAAATTAAAGAATCATTGCACGTGGCCACATTAATTACCGTCGTGGGCAAAGCCACATATGATTTGATGTGCGACTTATGTGCTCCGAACAAGCCAGAAGAAAAATGTTTCGATGAATTAATCGACATCGTTCAACAACATCTAGAACCCAGGCGTTCTGATATTGCGGAAAGACACATTTTTAGGCAGAGGCGGCAGTAAATTGGCGAAGATCTCGGTTCATATCTACAACATTTAAAACACCTCGCAAGTACGTGTAACTTCGCTGACAAATTAGAGGAGAATCTAAGAGATCAATTCGTCTCCGGCCTTGCGAGTGACGAAATGAGAAGTCGTCTCTTTGCGGAAAAGGAACTAGACTATAAGGAGCGGTGGAGCTGGCGCTAGCGTTGGAGGCTGCGGAGCGGCACGCTGAGACGAGCGGTGTAGCGGTGGCGGGCGGTGCCGGCACGGGGCCGCTCGGCGCAGGCAGCGTGCACAGGATCGGTGCGCAGGCGGCTGCTGGCGCTGCCCGCGTGCGGGATTCGCGACAACAAGTCTGCTGGCGGTGTGGACGGCCGCATTCGGCGGATAGGTGTCGTTTTAAGCAGTTTAGTTGTGATGAGTGCGATATTAAAGGCCATTTGCGGGCCATATGTAAAAGTTCGCGTAGTGATCGCTCGTCAGGCAAAGTGCAGAAACGTAACCAGTTTTTCTTGGAAACTGATTCCGAATCTGGAGACAGTGATTTCTTTAACATGTGTGTCGACGGAGCTAAAGATAAACCGTATGTAATTCAACTCTATGTACAAAATGTGCCACTGGTATTTGAAATCGATACGGGTAGTAAAATATCAGCAATAAATGAACATTTTTTAAAAAAATATTTTCGTGACTTTGAAATTTCAAGTTGCAATCTAAAGTTGAGGTCTTATACCGGTGACTCGATCAAACCGTTAGGTTTTATCACTGTGTCCGCGCATTATTATAACTCTGATAACGAGCTACGGGAGGCGGATGCACTCCCATTATACATAATACCGGGTGGTGGTCCTCCGCTACTCGGCCGAGGTTGGCTACGCCGCTTACAACTTAAGAGCATAAACATAACACTAAACCACTTAAAAGATGAATTCACAGGTGATAAAACCAAACGCATAATTCATAATTTAAAAAATGAATTTGTTGACGTTTTTGCTTCGGGATTAGGTACGTGTACAAAGCGATTTACGTTAAAGTTAAAAGATAACGAACCCATTTTTTATAAGGCACGTAACTTACCATTGTCCTAAAAGAAGCCAGTCGAACAGGAATTGGAGCGACTCGTTAATGAGGGCACAATAGCTAGAGTAGAAAATTCAGAATACGGGACACCTATTGTACCGGTCATAAAAAAGTGCGGAAGTATTCGAATTTGCGGCGATTACAAAATAACAATTAATCCCAAATTAAAACGTGACCCCTACCGCGTATTGAGGAACTTTACGCAGTTTTAAGTGGTGGCACTATATTTTCAAAAATTGACTTGTCACACGCGTACGAACAGGTAACCTTAACGGAAGAATCACGGGTATGTACAACTATAAGCACGCACGTAGGCACGTTCGAATATATCTGCACCCTGTATGGTTTAAGCTGTATACCGGAAAAATTCCAAAAATTGATGGAGGAGGTCGTTAGGGGCGTACCTAACACTGTTGTATTCCTGGACGATATTTGTTGTTCGGGGACGGAGGAAACCCATTTGAATATTTTGCAGGAAGTTTTTCGTCGGTTACAGACCGTAGGTTTAAGAATTAAATTAGAGAAATGTGAGTTTTTTAAAAGTAGTGTCTGTTATTTGGGACACATAATTGATAAAAGTGGCTTACACCCAGATGATAAAAAAATTAAAGCTATTACTAACGCACCTCGCCCACAAGATATTCACCAGTTGAAAGCCTTTTTAGGGCTTGTTAACTACTACGGTAAATTTATACCAAATCTAAGTAAAATATTACATCCTTTGTATAGTCTATTACAAAAAAACAGGAAATGGTACTGGAGTCATGAATGCGAGCAGGCGTACGCCAATATCAAGAGAGCGTTAAGTAGCGATACATTTTTAGCGCATTATGACCCATCATTGCCACTGATTTTAAGTGTGGATAGTATTGCTTATGGGGTAGGAGGAGTTTTGGCACATAGGTATCCAGATGGGTCTGAAAAACCAATTTGCTACGTTTCACGCACGCTTAGCGAAGCCGAAAAGTCATACAGCCAATTAGATAAAGAGGTGTTAGCGATTTTCTTTGGCGTTACAAAAAACCATCAGTATTTATTTGGTAGAAGTTTTATAATTCGAACTGACCACAAACCACTTTCGTATATCTTTGGAGATAAAATCGGTATTTCGCAAACAGCAGCTAGCCGATTACAGAGATACGCGGCGCGATTGGCGGCTTATGATTTTACTGTTGAATGGTTGAACTCGGCTCAGAACGCCGCACCGGCTGACTGCTTGTCACGCCTACCACTGCCGCATGCTCGTACACGCGATTCCAGTACCCACTACGATACCACAATATCATATTTGTTTTTTCTGGAAAAAGATTTTCCTGTCAATTACAAGGATATCGCAGAGGCGACTAAAATTGATCCCATCTTACGAAATATTTGTAAATATATAATGTTTGGTTGGCCACATCATACAGATATGGAGCAAGAAAAGGCATATTTTAATCTTAGAAATAATTTGTTTATAGAAAACGGATGTATCGTTTATAACTATCGTATAGTCATTCCGCCCAAGTTTCGCCAATACATCTTACGCGAATTACATGACGGTCACCTAGGAGTTGTAAAAATTAAAAACATTGCACGTAGTTACGTGTATTGGCCAGGGCTGGACGCAGATATAGAGGATATGTGTAAGCGTTGTGATGCGTGCCGTCAGCAGCGCGACGCCCCGCCACATGTCTTGCTCACTCCTTGGGAATTTCCGGGTCGCCCCTGGCAGCGTTTACCTTCCGATTTCGGGGAGTATAAGAGTAAACATTATTTGATTATAATCGACGCGCACAGCAAATGGATAAAAGTTTTTCATATGTACAGTACTTCTGCCAAAGTTGTTATCTCTAAATTAAGGGAGCTATTTGCACGATTTGGTAGAATATTTGTTAGAATTAAACTTATTTTATAACCTGTAACTATTTATAAGCATTATTATTTGACGGCTTCGTGGCGCAGTGGCTTAGCAATCAGTTGTTGCGCTGGGGGCCGCGGGTTCGAATCCCGCACGGAACAAGTATTTGTATGGCCTACAAATAATTGTTCCGGGTCTGGATGTTTGTCCTTGTGCAATTTATGTTTGTAAACTGCCTCCACGACACAGGAGAAAATCCTAGTGTGGGGGTAACGTTTTTAAAAAAAAAATATTAGGTACAGAGGTGTTGGGTATGTTTATATTGTTACTTATGCAAATACCGTCATGTAGGTTAATAAATCAGTTGTTGAAACCACCGCTCGTGTTTCATTACCTAATATATAACTATATCAAGCAGTTTCTTGCCACTACGGATGGTTGAACGGCATGTCCATTCAGTATGCTTAGAGTTAAAATCTCCAAACATGATGACTGAATTGCTTAGAGATAAGATGTCCTCAAAATCTTTTTTGAGGAGGAGGTTTCCAGGTGTGATGTAACAGGAGGCTATGACTAAAGACTGATGTCCCGTCATAACTAACCTGCATATCGTAGCTTCCATATTGGTAAGCTACGTAGTATTAATGCTTGCCGGGTGGCCTGTTTGCTGGCACAGGAAGCACGCGGGTGGGGATACGGCATCTTTGGGCCGGGGACACTCTTTAGTGTTGTGTGGGTCGAGGTACTTAACGCACCTGGGTGGGGCGGAGCAATTGGCCGCCGCATGCCCATAAAGCTGGCAGCGGTGGCACTGCGCCGGGAAACCGCGCCTATGCGGTGGCTCAACTTTGACTCCCGACAAGCCACACACAGTGCGTACTTGCCGGAAGATAGCTTTAGCCTCCGGAACGTTTGTAAGAATAACTAAAACTATCGGGTATCTCAACCCGGTTCTGCTGTGCATTTTATGCAAAGCCACAACAGGGAATCCTTGTGACTTAAAGTCTAGATATCCTTTTTTTTTAACTCCACTTTTGGGACTGACAATTGGCCGATTAAGCCGCTTTGTCGGATCGGAAGCGACCCTCTTTTGGGAGAAGAGGGCGCAGGCGGCTACGAGCCGCTGAGGGAGAGCCTACGAAGGCAAATTAATTATGAATAACTTAATTAGAGTTGGCCTGAGCCACCAGGAGGCAGTTCAGGTCGTTTGAAAGTTTATTTGGCGGGTCCGAGAGAGTGTTTCTCGGCCTGCGGACTCGATAGCGAGAGGGGGGTGGGGCTGCATAAGTAGCTGCCTCATGAATAAAATGATTGGAATGCGACTCTGAGGCTTTGAAGAAGTTCTCAGAGAGTTTTTTAAGGAATTGTTGGATTGTAGGGAGCTCTAAGTCCCGATGAAGGTCGGCATTACGGACGTACCAAGGTGCGTTCGTAGCTCGACGACAGAAGAGGTTTTGAACTACTTGGAGTTCATTAATAATTTTAGGGTCAGCGTGGGCAAAAATGGGGCCCGCGTAGGACATGACTGGTCGTATACAGACCTTATATAGGGTACGCTTGTTTCTGAGGGACATTTGACTGTGTCGGCCCAACATACTGTTGAGCCTACTCAGGTAAAAACGTGCGTGACGGGTTACTCTTTTGACGTGGGGCCTGAAAGTGAGCCTCGTGTCAAGGGTGACGCCTAAATATTTGGCAGTCGTATGCCAGGGGACAGGGGTCCCTTGCATACGTATTGGTGGAGTGTTTTTGAGTCGGCGTCGTTTATAATCGAAGTGAACGGCGGAGCTCTTCTCCGGGTTCACATCGATGCGCCATTTTTTGAACCAAGCTCCTAGGTCATCAACTGACTTTTGGATCTTGTTCCGTATGAAAGGTAGCGAGATACCTTTACAGTATAGGGCAGTGTCATCTGGGAAGAGGGAGAGCTGAACACCTTTCGACGGGATGGGAATGTCGTTGGTGAACAAAATGTACAGGAGAGGAGCAAGTACTGAGCCCTGAGGGACACCAGCTTTGATGGGGCGCTGAGAAGATAGCGTGCCTTCGTGTCTAAAACGAAAGGTACGATGCTTTAGATAAGAGGCCACGAGACGTACTAGACGATCGGGGAGACCTATTTTGTATAATTTGTAGATAAGGCCTTCATGCCAGACTCTATCAAAGGCTTTAGCTATGTCTATTATGTGATAAAAACCGCTGACGATATATTCCACAATACGGTGAACTTGTTGGGGACAAGAGTGTTTCGCTCGGAAACCGAATTGATGGGGGATGACAAGAGGGTCACCGTCTGTGGGAAACAGATGGAGCCTCATGCGAGTAAGAATGACTCTTTCGAAGAGCTTGCCCATGGCCTTGAGGAGGCTAATGGGACGATGACTGGAGGGGAGGTTGAGAGGCTTTCCTAGCTTGGGGATACCAATCACAGCTGCCTCTTTCCACTTAGTGGGAAAATAACTAAGGTTGAAGCAGGCGTTGAAGATAATAGTTAAAAGGGTTAACACCTGCTCAGGAAAGTGTTTAAGGGCTTGGTTGGAGATGCAATCCGCGCCCGGGGCCTTTTTGGGCTTAAGTCCTTTGATGAGAGATGAAATCTCATCATTGGACACAGAGATAGATTCGGAGGCTGTAGGGGGTGAGTTCCGGCGGCGGACCTCATCCTCCACTGCCTGAACGTGTGAAGGATCGACGGGTTGAGAGCTAGGAGAGCATTGAGTGGCAATGCTGTCTGCAAAGCACTCAGCCTTTTCCTCGTCCTCGAAGACTACCGTACCGTCGGGACGGGAGAGAGGGGGAGTGTGGGTGATAGCGTCTATGCGGAGGGCTCTTGCCATCCGATAGTACGCTGTATGAGAGGGAGAGATATTCTCCATGAGTTTACTCTTTTCGAGGTCTCGAAATTCAGAGAGGCGGAAATGGAGTTCTCGTTGAAGACGATTGGCCGTGCGCCTATATTCGGGCGTGGGATATTTTGCTGCTCTCCGGAAAGCAGCTTTCTTGGCTTTTAATAGGTTGCTAATATGTAGGGGAAACCCACTATTATTAGCAACCGGGACTACCCTTTCATTCTTCTTAAGGGAGGTTTTAATAACGGTGGAGAGTGAATCGACCGCGGTGTCGATTTTTTCGGGACTGTCTAAGTCCGACGATAGGGAGATGGGAGAGTCCTGTGAGTCCAGAGCTTTCGCTAGGAACTCCTTGAAGCCCTTCCAATTTGTGAAGGTTTTAGTAGAGGGTGTTGAGGGGGGTGGCTGATGGCCAAGAATGAGGGAGACCGGTCGGTGGTCGGATCCTAGATCGTCTAGTGTCTCGATTGCCCTGAGGTTGAGGGAAACACTTTTGAATAGTGCAAAATCTAGCACGTCTGGAGCGTAGTCGGTGACATCGGGATAGTGAGTAGCACCGAGGGGACTGTGAACGGTAAGGTTAAGAGACTGCGTGATATCAAGCAGTATCCTGCCACTACGGAAGGTAGTACGGCATGTCCATTCAGTATGCTTGGAGTTAAAATCTCCAAACATAATGACTGGGTTACCTAAAGATAAAATAGCCTCAAAATCTCTTTTGAGGGGGAGGGTTCCAGAAGGGATGTAACAGGAGGCTATGAGGATGGACTGATGTCCAGTCATAGCTAGCCTGCATACCGTGTCTTCCATGTTGGTAAGCTGCGGAGTAGAAATGGGCGAGCAGCGAAGTGTCTTCTTATAATAAATGGCCGTACCGCCGCCTCGGCGGTCGGGTCTGTCATTACGAAGAAGAGAAAAGTTTTTAATGGAAAGGCCTTTAGTGTCCTTAGTTTTGAGATTTGTTTCCTGTAGGAGGAGGAAATCGGCTTCACGATTTCGAAGAAAGAGCTTAAACTCTGGGAGGTTATTTCGCAAACCGCGAATATTAAATGATACAAGCGATAGACCCTTAGGTTTGATACGACCGTGAGACTATGGTAGAGCAAACTGTTCTGTCATTATGAAGTTAATTTAATTAAGTTAACTTAACTTACAACGAGCACAAAAGATTATGATGCTCTGCAAGAGCGAGGAGACGGTCCTGAGGGGACCTCGCAGCGCGCAATTTGCATGCTAACACAGCGATTTCCCCAACGTCGATGTTCCTAATAGCGGAATACACCGTTTTTAGGTCATCAGCCATTGAGGGCTGTGATTGTTGTTGGGCGGAGGATGTCCGCGGTGGGTCTGCCTTTTTGGGGCCCCAGGGAAAGACTGAAGGCTGCATAGGCTGAGAGAAGCCCGGAGGGGGCCGAATAATGCCCTGAAGGGGCCTAGGGGGACCCTGAGAGGGCCGAAAGAAGCCCTGGATGGGCTGAGAAAGGCCCTGATGGGGCATCCGTTGGTAAAGATCCGGGAATGAGCGGTCATTGACCGGCGGTGGAGCTTGCCTACTGGGGCGAGGATGAGGTGCGCAAGGGCAGCCTCTGTAGTTTGCCGGGTGGCCTGTTTGTTTACACAGGACACACGCGGGTGGGGATTCGGCGTCTTTGGGCCGAGGACACTCTTTAGTGTTGTGGGGTTCAAGGCACTTAACGCAACTGGGTGGGGCGGAGCAGTTGGCCACCGCATGACCATATAGCTGGCAGCGGTGGCACTGCGCCGGGAACCCGCGCCTATGTGGAGGCTCAACCCTCACTCTCGACAGGCCACACACTGTGCGTACCTGCCGGAAGATGGCTTTCGCCTCCGGCACGTTGGAAAGGATGACGAGGGCAAGCGAGAACCTCTGGCCCGTTCTGCTGTGCATTTTGTGCACGGCTTCTACGGGGAAACCTTGGGACTTAAGGTCCTCAAGGATTTCCTCGTTGGAAAATTCGAAGGGGACGCCGCGGATGACGGCCCTGACTTTACGCTCTTCCGGAAGAGCGTATGTATGGTAAGATACTCGTTCGGCTGTAAATAGCCTGGTGAGACGACGGAAGTCATCGATTGAATTGGGGATAATTTTAATGGCCTCCCCGAGGTTTATAGCGTGGTCATACTTAATTCCTGCGTTATAGCAGGTTTTGGATAGTTCGATGAATTTTGCCTTGTCTCTTAGAAAGACAGGGGGCGGGACTTGCTTCTTAGCAAGTGTAGGGGCACAGCGGGAAGCTGGCTTAGAAGGTGGGGCGATGTCCAACGACATTAGGGGAGCCTTAGCAGCGGCGGGGGCTGCGGGGGCAGAGACGGCAGCGGGAGCTGCGGGGTTTGAGGCAGCGGCGGGGGCTTCGGAGGTTGAAGGAGCGGCAGGGGCCGCTGAGACAGGGGGACAGGAGGCCGCCGCCTCGTCGCCCCTTCATACCCCGTTGCGCCCCGCGCACCCATCAGCGCGCGGCATCGCCTCACGACGCTACTCACATACTGAGACGCTCTCTTACGGGATATATAAGAAGGGCGTTTTGGTCTGTGAGGCGTTCATTTCGAAGGCGGCACTCGAAGACAACAAGAGAAGAAACTTCAAGAGAGACCATCAAGAGACAAGAATTTATACTCCATTGAAGACTCCCCTCTGTGTATATAGTTAATTAGTGAAAGCCGCATTGTAAATAGTTTAATACAGTATAGTTCTACAGTACCATCTTTTCTTTGAGCAGTCCCCTAGCGTAGTAATCAGTCAGTCATACAGTCCACTTCAATCCCTTATAATATATATATATATATATGACACGGATATCTAGGCTATCTAATATATATATATATATATATATATATATATATATATATATATATATAATATAGTGTACGTCATTCTACGTCATAAGGGTTTCGCCGAAATCGGTCAGCTAGGGACTTTCTAGCGTATGTCACACACATATTGGGCGAGGCACTCGAGAATAGTGGGGAAGCACTTGCTGTTTCCCGTGATGTCTCGAAGTCTTTGAGTGAGTTTGGCACACTAACTTTTTGGGTAATCTTATCGTATTAGGGTATAGGTGTCGTAAGAGACGACAGAGAGAAACTGAAACAGGAGATGGGCAGCTGCATTTTACGGAAAACAGCTCAAAATAATAGAAACTGCGGTTGCCAACCTGCCTGCCAGACGTGGCAACTATAAAAACTTCTATGATGCAATTTTACGGGAGGCCTATATTCAGCAAGTGGACTTTTATTGGCTGTAATAGGTAGTGCATTAGACATTTTCACAACTGATCGTTGTTATGGACACCTGTAGGCACGTACTCTGAATATATTTCTAATTAAAACTCAGCTTTTATAAAAATACCAGCGATCTGCCCCGGCATCGCACGGGTGATTTCTGGATCTCCACAGCAGCGCCACCTACCGGAGCCAATTGTGAATCTAAACCATCTCGGGACCCACTTAAAAACATTAACTTAAAACTTAAAAAATTTAAATTTCGTTCGATCCGTTTTCGAGTTTTAGCGAGACTAACGGACAGCAATCGATTTTTATACTTACCTATATAAAAATATAAACGCTTATTTCGAACACGAATACCTATGGAATGTCAACAAAACATCTTCAATCGGAAGCCACACTGCAGTCATAATTCCCCTTAAATTTCAGTTCCCACGGCGTAAACGCAAATTGCTGAATGATTACGTCGCACAAACTTTATGAATGACACTACACTCAGGTGTCCCACTACAGCGAAAAAAAAATTTAATAAACAAAACAAAGTGAGACCTGCTACAGACACGTGCGTCCTTCTTGCGGCAGAGAGACAATAGCATTATCACACTTTGTCCTTGCACATCCGAAAAAAAAGAACAATACCATAGATATTGACTATGGGCGCGAAAATTTACTATCTTGTTACTCGTTCCCACGTGTTTTGTGAGTGAGGTGAGGTAATATTTTAATTTCATTCACAAATTTTTTGCGCATTTGTAATCTGCATAATCTTTACAGGTGACTTATCCAATTACATTTTTTAGAAATTAGGAAATTGTTAATTATGCCATTCATGAACAAGTCTCTCTACTGAGACAGCTAAAAAAAAATTAAAAAGTAAGTAAAGTTTGTACGTCGTAGAGCCATGTTGCAGCTATATTTCTGGTATAGTTGTAACACGAATGGGTCGGCTCGACCGGGGAAGGACCACGCTCTCACAGAATACCAGCGTAAAATAGGAGCTTAATGCTGCTATGTTTCGTATGGTGAGTGTAGAGAACCGGAGACCCTTTTTACTGGAAACCAGGCATTCCATCTTAGTCCTCACGGGTGACGACAACGTATCTGCATTTTGATTCGTAATCGAGGATAAATGTAGATGTCTATGGGCCACAGCAACCATATACTATCAGGTGGACTGTGTGCTCGTTTGTCACCCTTATCCTATGAAAAAGAAAAATTATCAAATATATGATAGATATGATCTGGTTGTCACGAAGTAGTGACTTCGTTCGGGTGCTATTTCTCTTTACTTGCAATTCTATGTATATTTTTTTTATAGGATAGGGTGACAAACGAGCACACAGTCCACCTGATGGTAAGTGGTTGCTGTGACCCAAAGACATCTACATTTACCTTCAATAAAGAATTAAAATGCAGTTGCGTTGTCACCCGTGAGGACTAGAATGCAATGCCTCTTTTCCAGTAAAATGGGTCTCCGGTTCTCTACACTCGCCATACGAAACGCAGCAGTGTCAAGCTGCCATTTTACGCTGGTATTCTGTGAGAGCGTGGTCCTTCCCCGGTCGAGCCGACCCATTCGTGCTACAACTAATACATACATACATAATACATATATAATACTAATATAGTTGCAGCATGGCTCTACCGCGTATAATTTTTTTATAGTAAATTAATATTTTAGTATTGGGTAGTGTAGTTAGTTTTCTTTAAGTTGATTTTTCGAAGTGTTCCTAATTATTGCCAAGGCTTGTTTGCTATTTTTTCTTAATATATTAGTTATAATATACGACATTGAGTATTTGTCTCAGTCCTCCTCCTAGTTTTGGTTTTATAGGGCGACAAAGGTGACCATATTACAAACTCATCATAGATGATATTACCCTTACTTACCTTACATCATGTCAAAATCTACACAAATAAATAAAATTAAAGTGCTTTGTCTATATTAATCGAAATAATTGCGTTTTATTTACCTCATGGGTAATTTGCATGCCATTAAGACATAATATATCAATATACAAAGGAGTAGATATGTAAAAAATAAAATCACAATAAAATATGAATAAGACATACAGATAAAAAAATCTATAATGTTCTTGTCTTTCTGTTTGTCTATAATCTTCGGAATGGCTGAATCGATTGTAATAAAACTTCAGGAGCGACGTAGGTTATTTTTTATCTACGAGGATTTTTTGATAAGTTTAAAAATTTATAATATTAAAAGATCTTTTTATTTTGATTAACTTAAATATAAATGACGTCAAATTAATAGATCCTAACCAGACGAAGCCGGGGTATGTCGCTAGTTTTAACTCGTATATAAATTAGCAATATACACCTAACTTGGATCCGGATATTACGTATGGTTAATAAGTTAAATAAAAAAGCGGTATTAAAACAACGACAAAATGGGTATTAAAACATTAATTTAGGGACATACGAAATTCTAACCACGTTACCACGTGCTCGGCGGTGAAGGAAAATATCGTGAAGAAACCTGCATGTCTGAGAAATAAGAAAAAAATATATTTCGAAGACATGTGAAGTTCGCTACACGCAGTGGGGCAGCGCGGCGGACATTTCCTCGCCCTAAAACCCTCTCAGAAATGAGAGGAGGCCTGTGCCCAGCAGTGGGACGTATATACACTGTAACTTTAAAAAAGTCTAATAGAAATAATATATGACAGAATACTAAACGTAAACACTATTTTTTTCTTTTAACAAAGTATAGGTACTGTATAAAATGACATTTGTTTTTGAAAATTTTTATTTTCTTACATAATTTACAAGATCAAAAATTAAATTATAATTGATTAAAACACTTAAACGTAAAATATTTTATGCAAGTTCACTGATAGTTTTCAAAACTAAATTTCTAAAACGCGTCTTAGTGCACTATTAAAACTCACTAACACCCCTCTAAAACAATATCGACAGACGTCTCTATACGTATACAATATATACGTACCCCTAGTTTGAAGTATGAGGTCACCGGGACTCGAACCCGGATCCGTCGAATTAGAACGCACGTGTACGTTGTTTTTGTTCGATGGGAACATAATCTATGCCATTGATGAACTAGGCGCTTCCCTCGGCTTTGAATAGCGTAACTTTAAGCAGAGGAGTAATTGAGTGAGAGATATGAATAAATATACAATTTTTTATTATAAAATATTCTATTATATATGACGGAGTGGGGCCACCATAAGAGTTTTTAAAAACTATGACGTCATCATCGATGACGTCATTATTATGATTTCTAGGTTCACTCATTATTGTTTTTAATAATAAAACTCACTACACGTATTTGATCTTAACTGGTTTTACTAATCACAATTATTCACAATTTAATGTTTCTTCACTATTAACAATTATTCACAATTTATAATTAACGAACTCAACTAGGTCTGAACAGCTCGACTGCACGAACAAGAATGAATGCTGCCCAAACCGCCGCACGCCTTTTAAACCAAACGCAAGCGTGCGGAAGCTATCCCTACAACGCAAGCGAGCGGAAGCTATCCCTACTTCCTGCGTCTTGAGAATAAATTACCTTCCAAATTGTCAGGCGTGTCACTTTGTAAAAATCTGAGGTATGGAAAATGGTGGCGCGATTTTCAAATTTGTTCGCATTACTCGTGGGGTATTAAGGTTTAAGAGTTTGCAGTGTATATACTCAACTTATTTATTGAACTATAAGATGTGGGGTATTGAGGTTTAAGGGCTTGCGATTTATTTATATGGGGTTTGTAGTAATATGCGATTTATTTCCTAATTTCAGCTATGGAATTCCATACCTTGAAAAACTTGAGGTATGGAGTGCTCCATACCTTCCATAGTGGAAGTGACACCCCTGCAAATTGTTACCGCGATAACCTGCTTTTAATTATATTTTGAATTAAAGCATTTTAACTTATTTATAAGTAACAATAATTAACTAATTTTAAAATAAAACAAAATGTTATAAACAATCAAGTTATAACGTTATTTCTGCAGTTGAAATAACGCTTATTAATTTTTAACACGATAATAATTGTTTGAGTAATGCGCCGGATACGTCGCTTATACTTTGTTGCGCCGATACGGCCATTCTGATTGGTGGTGCGTGCTCAGCACCTACCAATTTTATTCTTACAGCTTTACTGCTGTTTGTTTATTTATTTGTGTTTCGACCATACATCACGTCTACACACATAATTCTCGTAATCTCGTAGAATGGAAATGGAGTGATGCTGTGCTCTGGGCGGTCCTGTTCGCCGTGGTACACAGGGGCTCTATAGGAATTAGGATTAGGTCGATGCTGTGTTATACACAGGGGCTCTAAAAGAGAAAACAGAAAATTATTTTGTTATTTGTGTTTCGACCATACATCACGTCTACACACATAATTCTCGTAGTCTCGTAGAATGGAAATGGAGTGATGCTGTGCTCTGGGCGTTCCTGTTCGCCGTGGTACACAGGGGCTCTATAGGAATTAGGATTAGGTCGATGCTGTGTTATACACAGGGGCTCTAAAAGAGAAAACAGAAAATTATTTTGCAATAGTTAGAAGTTTTGTTCTTGAGTTAAGTTCTGCTGTTATGATTCTTAAGAAGTTGACGGCCCGGGCTCACTTGTTGCACTAATATCACCAGAGCATGGCTCTCTTTCCGCTGATACGGCCCTCTGAATCCCTGGCTGTGGGGCCCGACGTAGTTGATCGTGAGCGACTTTTCGAGGCCGTCCTCTGACAATTACCTTTTTCACCAAATAACGATCGTTTTCAAGTATTCTGCATATCTCATAGGGTTCACTAAATTTAAGGTCTAATGAGGTTTGATTGCGTGGATTATTTTTGATAAGTACGTATTCTCCTTTTTGAAAATGATAGATCTTAGCTTTTCGTTGATTAAATCGTTGTCTATCTTGTTCCGATGCTTGAGACATTCTATTCTGCACATGTCTGGAAAGGGCGTCAATATCAATAGTTTGATTATCCATATTTACTAATCCGAGTAGTTCCGGTGGAACACAGTGTTTTCGTCTTGTGAGTAGAGTGAGGGGAGCGACACCTGTTACTCGATGAGCAGTACAATTCATGGCCAACTGAAGTTCTTCTAATGCAGTATGTCATTGTTCCGTTTCATAATTTTTTATCATTATTAATGCGTTCTTAAGCGTTGCTATTATTCGCTCAACTTGTCCGTTAGCTCGGCTGATTCCTGGTGATATATCATGGATGTCTATTCCTAGCTGTTGGCAATAAGTCTTGAATTCCCCCAAGAATTCTCTGCCTCCATCCACAATTATTTGAAGTGGTGTTCCAAATAGGTGTATAGTACGTTTTAGTGCAGCTAATGTGCTGTGCGGACTCTTATCGGTAGCATAATAAAACAGCACATATTTTGAGAAAGCATCGATAGTTACTACGACATATTGCTGGGCATCTGTAGTACAGAGCTTGCCAGTGATATCCATATGTATCACTTGAAAGGCTGTAGTTGGCTTTTGGATTGGATGTAGTTGAGCTTGTACAGCGCCCGATGTTCCTTTTGATGTTCTACACACGATACAGTTGTCCACAAACCTGCGCACCAGGGTACTCATTTTGTCAAACCAGTAAGATTCTTTGATCTTATGTAGAGTCTTTTCCCATCCAGGGTGTTTAAGCGCTGTATGAAATGAATTTATTATACTCCACTGGAAAGATCTAGGAACTACAACACAGATTTGCTGTCCAAAAATTGGGTCTCTCACATCTCTCATCTACTGGATTTCCGTTGTTGAAGCTGTCCATCAGGCGACGCAATGTCTCATCTCTGCGTTGTTCCACCTTCAACCAATCCAAGTCTCTTGTCATTATATTAACCTTACAACTACTTGGATTTCTGCTAAAGAAGTCGGCGTGTTGCAGGCGATTTCCTTTGCGGTATTCTACTTCAAAATCATAGTTCTGTAAAAACGCCCACCACCGATGAATTCTTGGAAGGAGATCCTTTTTGTGCTTAGATGCCTTTAAGGCATTGCAATCGGTTATAATTTTGAATTTCCGTCCATACAGATACTGCCGAAAATGTTTTATTGCACGCACTACCGCCAAGGTCTCTAGTTCGTACGAGTGATATCTGCTTTCAGTATCAGTAGTTCTCATACTCATGAAGGCGATTGCATGTTGACGTTTGTTGATAATTTGTACTAGAACGGCACCGAATCCCAAGCTACTTGCATCCGTGTATAATTCTATGGGTGCTTCTTCTTGAAATATTGTTAACACAGGAGATGATGTCAGACATTGGATTATCTTATTACGTGCTTCTTCGTGTCGATCATTCCACTCCCATTTAGCACCTTGTTTAGTCAACTCATACAAGGGCATCATTATACGGGAAAAATCGGGGATGAATTTCCGAAAATATCCAGCTAAACCATTGAACTGTCTTACCTTTTTAGCAGTATTCGGTACTGGTGCCTTGACTAGAGCTTCAACTTTCTTTGGACTTGGACGGATTTGACCATTTGAAACAACGTTACCCAAATATTCTATTGAGCGTTTGAAGAAGCTGCACTTATCCGCATTGATAGAAAACCCAGCCTTATGTAATGCTATGAGAATGCGTTCAATGTTTATTAGTCCTTGAGTAAAATCAGCACTTTTGCTCAAGACATCGTCGACGTAAACTTGAGCAGCACTGCCCAGTAACGAAAACAATGCTCTATTAATACATCTTTGGTATACTGCACACGCGTTGGATAAACCGAATGGCATAGTAAGGTATTCGTATAATCCATCAGGCGTAACGAATGCAGTCTTCTCTATGGAACTCTCCGAATTAGGTATTTGATGGAAACCTGCCGCCATATCAAATGTGGTGAAGTAGAGTCCATTGGCCAGTTGATCGATTTGGTCGGAGATGAGTGGAAGTGGGTAATGGTCCCGCAAGGTATTAGCATTTAACTCGCGGAAGTCTACACAAAGGCGGTCATCTCCATTCTTCTTTTTAACTAGGATAATTGGGCTAGAGTATGGGGATTTGCTCTCACGTATAATATTGTGCTTCAATAATTCGTTGACAATGGTACGAACCTTTTCTCTCTCCACTGGACTGAGGCGGTATGGTCTTCGTTCTACGTATTTCCGGATTCTTTAATCTGATTTCCAACATACCTGTGTTAACTCGGGTTTTAGGGTATCCTCGAATAAATAAGTGTTCATACTTATTGAGGAGTATGCGAAGTTGTTTGATCTCTTCAGGGTCGGAAAGATCACAGTCTAGTTTTCCAAATATTGGACTATTTGTAGTGATATGATTGATAAGTCCTTGGTGCACTAATTTTGTTTTGCTAGACGTTACTATAACACTCAAGTTTGTGCCTTTAATCAAATTCATGCCAACCAGAATGTCCGTCGACATCTCACAGTCAGCGAGAACATAAAACTGAATCTCTACGCTGATATCATCTATGACACATATAGTCAGTAAACTCGTGAGTGATAATACGGGAAATCGTCCAATACCTCTCAAGTAGTTAGCCGTTTGAACTCTTTGTCCAGGCAGAGCAGCGGCTACAGATTCCCGTATAACTGAACATTCTGCACCACTGTCAAACACTGCCCGTAAAGTTTTTACTCCTATCCTGATAGTTAAAGGGGCGAGTTTTGTACCTTCGATGTGATTTATATTTGATGTCAAAGAACGATCACGCTTAAAACATTGGTCGTAAGTATGTCCTAATTTTTGACAAAATGTGCAGGTAGGTTTACTATTACTTTCACCTCTTTTACTATATTGTTCCTGATTTAATGCCGTTGGTTTGAAACGACATTCATCGGCAGAATGGTTTTTCCTTTTACAGATGTGACAGAATGATAGAGCGTGAGCATTACTATTGTTTGATAAACGCGGACGTTTATTTGGCATCGTCATACTACTATTTGATGGATGAACGCGCTTTAATCGTATTGAGGATGCAATAGATATAAGTTCTGGCACTGTTGTTGCGCGCGCGTTTAATAGTTCGATCCGTAAATGTTCGTCACTAATGCAACCAATTACAGCCTCAACTGCGTCTTCATTAGGTAACTTGTCTTTGGTAATTCGTCTCCATAGTACCCAGGCTCGCGATAAAAATTCCGCTATATCTTTTGAAGAATCAAAAACATGTTCCCTGAATCTTAATATGTCCCGAGAATACCGGTTTTCTGGTTCAAATGTAGTTATAAGATTGTTGCGAAGTTCTTCCCAAGTAGATGTAGTTATCATCCAATCGTCGACCCACATTTTAGCGCGTCCTTTCAATAAGCTGCCAACTTTCATGCGTATATCAAAATCATTGAGGTGGTACGTCTGAATTGCTTTACTAATATGTTGACACCATTCACGTACTCCAACGTTTGTATCTGGATCAAATGAAGGTAGATCATCATCATCATCATTACAGCCCTTCACAAGTCCACTGCTGAACATAGGCCTCCCCCAAAGAATGCCACAAAGCACGGTCCTGAGCCACCTGCATCCATCGACTTCCTGCATATCTTACCAGGTCGTCACTCCATCTAGTGGGGGGACGCCCTACACTTCGCCTGCCGGTACGAGGCTGCCACTCGAGAACCTTTCTTCCCCATCGGTTGTCGGTTCTTCGAGCTATATGGCCGGCCCATTGCCACTTCAGCTTACTAATCCGTTGGGCTATGTCGGTCACTCTAGTTCTACTGCGGATATCCTCATTTCGGAGTTTATCACGCAGAGAATCTCCGAGCATAGCCCTCTCCATAGCTCGCTGAGCGACCTTGAGCTTCCTCATCCGGCCAGCAGTGAAGGACCACGTCTCAGTTCCGTATGTCATCACTGGCAACACGCACTGGGTGTACAGTCTCGTTTTCAAGTTTTGAGGTATACCTGACGAGAAGATGTGCCGTAATTTCCCGAACGCTGCCCAACCGAGTTGAATCCGTCGATTAGATTTTCTGCCGACTTCCAAAAAGGAGCCGGTACTCAATTCGACTGTATGTTTTTTTTTTTTTTCGTTTTTTTTTTTTTTTTTTTTATGTGTGTTACCTCAGAACTTTTTTCTGGGTGAACCGATTTCGATGATTCTTTTTTTATTTGAAAGCTGGTACTTCTCGTGTGGTCCCATATGAATTTGATCAAGGTCAGACCAATAGTTTTTAAGTTATTCTTAAATAACTTATATTGAAGTCGGCTGTACAAAATTTTAAATTTTAAATTATTTAGATAAATATCATTAATTCTCACCTTTGTTTCCGATGGAGTAGTTAGTCGATCCGACATGTTTTGCATCATATGCATCATTTGCATAAAGAACTATGATGGTACATTAATCATTGAACTGTTATCACTGATTCTGTTGCATTGTTTCAGTGTTGACCGACATAGATGGTTGTTCAATATCAGATGGTCGAGCAGCAGTGGAAGAGCGTTGTTCACATCCCACTTCTGATGACGGAGTGGGGCCACCATAAGAGTTTTTAAAAACTATGACGTCATCATCGATGACGTCATTATTATGATTTCTAGGTTCACTCATTATTGTTTTTAATAATAAAACTCACTACACGTATTTGATCTTAACTGGTTTTACTAATCACAATTATTCACAATTTAATGTTTCTTCACTATTAACAATTATTCACAATTTATAATTAACGAACTCAACTAGGTCTGAACAGCTCGACTGCACGAACAAGAATGAATGCTGCCCAAACCGCCGCACGCCTTTTAAACCAAACGCAAGCGTGCGGAAGCTATCCCTACAACGCAAGCGAGCGGAAGCTATCCCTACTTCCTGCGTCTTGAGAATAAATTACCTTCCAAATTGTTACCGCGATAACCTGCTTTTAATTATATTTTGAATTAAAGCATTTTAACTTATTTATAAGTAACAATAATTAACTAATTTTAAAATAAAACAAAATGTTATAAACAATCAAGTTATAACGTTATTTCTGCAGTTGAAATAACGCTTATTAATTTTTAACACGATAATAATTGTTTGAGTAATGCGCCGGATACGTCGCTTATACTTTGTTGTGCCGATATATACAATATTAAAAACTATAATTTTAAAAAAAACCTAAAAACTAGTAACTTAATTATCATACAGTCCTCAGACCCCGCGGTATCGCGCCAAGAACGCTGGCTGCGTTTCTTCGCTGAATGGCTATACTTAGCCTTTGAACGAGAAAAAAATCAGCCTTCTTATCACCAGCAGCAACGACCAGCCGCAGGTGGTGTTCCTTTAGGAATCTCACCGTACTTGGACCCCACGGACCGATAGTCTCTACAGCAAATGGCACAAATATGTAGTCATATTTGCGTCTCTTACTCAGTTCAGCTGTCTCTGATGCTGCCCCGGCTCTAAACGAGGTACCCCTGAGATGAGAGGCCGCCAGAGTGTCTACGCAAGTAGCTTCCCACACATCCATCCCATGCCATATACAAATTGGGAAATAAATTTGTATGTTAAAAATTTTGAGTTGTTTTTGTCTCATACAATTCAGTAACATAATAATTACATATTATATTTTTTTAACCAACTGTAGTGCAATTCTGTAAGCCTGGTGGATATCATATACCGGTGCGAATCACTCAGCAACTGCGGTATGTTTTTGCATTGCGATATTCATCATCATCATTACAGCCCTTCACAAGTCCACTGCTGAACATAGGCCTCCCCCGAGGAATGACACAAAGCGCGGTCCTGAGCCACCTGCATCCATCGACTTCCTACATATCTTCCCAGGTCGTCACTTCATCTAGTGGGGGAAAGCCCTACACTTCGCCTGCCGGTACGAGGTGGCCACTCGAGAACCTTTTTTCCCCATCGGTTATCGGTTCTTCGAGCTATATGGTCGGCCCATTGCCACTTCAGCTTACTAATCCGTTGGGCTATGTCGGTCACTCTGGTTCTACTGCGGATATCCTCATTTCTAAGTTTATCACGCAGAGAAACTCCGAGCATAGCCCTCTCCATGGCTCGCTGAGCGACCTTGAGCGTCCTCATCCGTCTAGCAGTGAAGGACCACGTCTCAGTTACATAATATGTCATTACTGGCAACATGCACTGGTTGTACAGTCTCGTTTTCAAGTTTTGAGGTATACCTGACGAAAAGATGTGCCGTAATTTCCCGAACGCTGCCCAACCGAGTTGAATCCGTCGATTGACCTCTCGGTCGAAGTTGGACTTACCTTGTCGGACTATTTGTCCCAGGTACATACTCGTCAACAACTTCGAGCTTAGTGCTCCCAACAACTACCAGCATAGGTGTGACATGGACATTAAACATGATAATTTTTGTAGAATTCGGATGACAAACTAGCAAACAGTCCACCTGATGGTAAGTGGTTGCTGTGGCCTATAGACATCTACATCTATCCTCGATTACGAATCAAAATGCAGATGTGTTGTCACCCGTGAGGACTAAGATGGAGTGCCTCGTTTCTAGTAAAAAAGGTCTCCGTTTCTCGACACTCAGCACATAAAACACAGCAGCATTAAGCTGCAATTTTACACTGGTATTCTGTAAGAGCGTGGCCATTACCGGTGCAGTGCTTCAGCGTGGTCTTACCACGTATGAATTATAAAATTTAAATGTGGTCAAGATGTTTAAGACCACTGCCTTAATACAATATTATAATAGTCTAAAGAATCGAGATAGTTCCTCCCACGGTGGTAATGATCCAAGCATGCTAATAGTAATACAGTTCAGCGTGACTGCCACGTAAATTTTTTTTTTTATAGAAGAGGGGGCAAACGAGCATGCGGCTCACCTGATGGTAAGTGACTACCGCCGCCCATGAACAACCGCAACACCAGGGGAATTGCAGATGCGTTGCCGTCCTTTTAGAAATGTGTAAGCTCTTTTCTTGAAGGTTCCTGAGCCGCATCGGTCCGGAAAATTCGCTGGTGGTAATTGATTCCACAAGGAAGTTGTGCGAGGGAGAAAACTTCTTGTTCGCACAGTGGTGGACCGCCAATCATCCAGATGGTATGGATGGTAACGCGAGTTTTGTCGCGATGTGCGATAGTGAAATTGAGCGGCTGGAATTAGTCCGAACAATTCCTCAGAACACTCCCCGTGATAGATGCGATAAAATACGCAAAGAGATGCAACATCTCTACGCAGTGCCAGTGTATCGAGCCGATCAGAAAAAACTCGGTCGTTGACGATTCGAACCGCTCTGCGCTGGATGCGGTCAAGTGGAAGGAGCTGGCACTGGGGTGCCCCGGCCCAGAGATGAGAACAGTATTCCATGTGGGGCTGAACTTGCGCTTTGTAAAGTTGCAAGCGATGTGCCGGCATGAAATACTGTCTCGCTCTGCCGAGCACGCCAAGCTTTTTAGAGGCCAATTTGGCCTTCCCTTCCAAGTGACCACGAAACTGCACACTATTCGATATGTCGACGCCAAGGATTCCGATACTAGCTGAGGCAGCAAGGGGAGTGCCTTGAAACTGAGGAGATACGACAAAGGGGTTCTTTTTAGCGGTAAACGCGCAAACTTGTGTCTTCTGGGGATTGAACTGGACTAGATTTAGTCGGCCCCAATCCGAGACTTTGTTAAGCAAAGACTCGACTTCAGACACAAGTTTGTCCCGGTACTCAGCGACGTTTTCCCGAGAAATATTGGCACGGCCGGTATATAAGGCATCACCAGTGCTATCGTCCGCATAGCAACGAATGCTACCAGTTAGCAACATATCATTGATATGCAGGAGAAACAGCGTTGGTGATAGCACGCAGCCTTGTGGAACACCAGCGTTGATAGGCTTGAAATCAGAGTATGCATCGTCTACTACGACCTTGATGCTCCGATCAGCAAGGAAACTGGTGATCCATTTGCACAATTTCTCGGGAAGCCCATAGGAAGGAAGCTTCGAAAGAAGCGCTTTGTGCCAGACCCGATCGAAGGCCTTCGCTATGTCCAAACTAACGGCCAATGCCTCCCCCTTGGACTCTACTGCCTCCATCCATCAATGAGTCAGATAGATTAGAAGATCACCAGCTGATCGACCTCAACGAAAACCGTACTGGCAGTCACTAATCAGCTGGTGATCCTCAAGGTACCTCATGAGCTGGCAGTTTATAATGGATTCCATTATTTTGGAGAACAAGGAGGTGATGGCAATAGGCCTGTAGTTGGACGGGTCTGAGCGTTCGCCTTTTTTAAGGATCGGGTGGATCAAAGCTGTCTTCCATGAATTCGGTACTACGCCTTGGGAGTAGGAGTACCGGAAAAGACGCGTTAAAACCGGTGCCAACTCCGGAGCACACGTCTTCAGCACAATGGGAGGGACTCCATCGGGCCCACTCGACTTGCTGACGTCCAGGGAGAAGAGTGCTTTGCGAACCGAGCGCTGTGTAAACCGCACATCCGGCATGGAGCACTCACATCGCGGGATGGTCGGCGGTGTGTTCCCCCCGTCATCTAGAGTCGAGTTGGACGCAAAAAGAGAGCTCAACAGATCGGCTTTCTCCTTTGCGGCATGGGCCAGTGAGTCGTCCTCTCTGTGCAGAGATGGAAGAGATGGCTGACAGAAGTTCCCTTGGACAGCCTTGGCGAGAGACCAGAATGCACGGGTTCCCGAAGGAAGGCGAACAAGCTTCTCGCCAATTCTGCCGATGTGCTCAGACCTTGCCTTGGCAATGACGCTTTTGAAGGACCTGGAGGCCGAGTTATACTTCTTTTTAAGTGCGCTGGTGTTTACATCCCGAGACGTTGATGCGTCAGCCCAGGCCCGGTAGCACTCCTGCTTATAGCGTGATGCTATTTTACAGGAGCGACCAAACCATGGCTGGGATCTGCCACCGATGGGCACCATAGAGGATGGAATAAAAAGTTCCATACCCTGAAGTACCACATCAGCAACAGAATCGGCAACAACGCTGGGATCTTCCGGCGAGAAGCAAATAGGTAACGTTATTGCATATATAGATCACTGATCTTGTAGTGGCGGTGTAAAAATAATACCCACTGCCCTACATCGTCCCTTGGGTGTCGTAAAAGGCGATAGAGGGAAATTGAAACAGGAGATGGGCAGCAGCATCTCCATGATAGTAGCTTACAATAAAAAATTAAACTGCGGTTGCCAAAACAAAAAATTTTACAGGGGTTCGAGTTTTGCAGAATTTGTTATGAACCACTGACAATAAGTTAATCATCCATTCATAAGATCACACCACAGACTAACTAGTAGATTGTATCGAATAATCACACGATAAAAAAAACTTTGAAGGACTCTTGTGATTCAAGTTTCGAATCACAATTTTTTTGACGCGTCAAATTGCAACTGTGCTTTTGCCATTCAGCCAAGATGGCCGCTGATATGCAAATTTATTTCGACGCCTGAGGTTTTATTGACTTTGTTCCTTTCCTTTGTTCAAATACAATATTAAAATACTGTGTGACCGCGCATAATGATCATATTTTATGATATTATTTTGAACATTGACAATTATGATTTGATGAGTTGTTCAATAGCCTAAGAAGAAAAGCTTTTATGATTTCGGTTATTCGTATTTATAACTTGTGTAATTTGCATTTATTCAAAACTGTGTAGTATTCTGCCTGTACTTAGAGTTGTGTTTTTAGTTGGCTTCAGTCTAAGTTAATTTTTCTGTCCCTACAATACAAGGAGAGAAGCGCCGTGGTGACCCATGGGCTTAGTGTTTACCGTAATTTTCATAGTACCTATGAGAGCAACTTGGATTCGACCCCGCCGAAACCAATGAAATTGTCAAGCAGTTGTAAGCTCTGATTTACCAGGTTCTTGGCGGTAATGTAGGTGAAACATTGTGAGGAAACCTGCATGTTTCAGAAATCAAATATTTCGCCAACGCGCTTTAGAGCAAAGAGAAGAAAAGAGCCTACTCCTTTTTAAAAGGCCGGCAACGCATCTGCACTTCCCCTGATTCCCCTGGTGCTGCAGTTGTTCATGGGCGGCGGTAGTCACATCCCATCAGGTTAGCCGCATGCTCGTTTGCCCCCTCTCCTATAAAAAAGAGCAGATCGAAAGACTTACAATTATTTTTCCTTAAACTTCTCAGAAATGAGGGGAGCGGTTTTCTCAGCAGTGTTCTAGCAGAATTACCTACGTCCCGTGTCACATTATAATTTTTGTAATTACAATTGTCAGTTTGTTATTCTTATTATGAATATTCTTTTTAATCAGCCTATTTTTAATCCATTATATGTGGATTATACGTGGTAGAGCACGAATGGGTCGGATATACCAGAGAAGAACCACGCTTTCACAGAATACCAGCGTAAAATAGCAGCTTAGTGCTGTTGTGATTCGTATTGTGAGAACCGTAAAACTTTTTCACTGGAATTCCATATTGGTCCTCAGTGTCCATCTGATCGTAAATGGATGCAGTGGTGTATAGGTGTTTGCATTTATCTTCGATTTAGAATCAAAATGTAGTCAGTCACTGAATAGGATCTTCGGTTTTCTACACTCGCCATACGAAACACAGTCAGCTTAAAGTTACTATTTCACGTTCGTATTCTGCGAGAGCGTGGTGCTTCCCTGTTTGAACCAATCCATTCGTGCTACAAGATGCAGCTTGTCTCTACCACGTACCACGTTTTTACTAAATGCATATGAACGAATATACGGAAATAATAACAAAAAAAATCTGTTTGTTATTATTTCCGTATATCTGTTCTGTCTGTTTGTTCCGGCTAATCTCCAAAACGGCCCAACAAATTTTGACGGGACTTTTACTGGCAGATAGCTGATGTTATAAGGAGTAACTATAGCTAGGCTTTTATTTTAGAAAAAATAATTGGATTTGCGAGAAAAAATAAATTAAAAGCCATGAATTCCAATAGTAATAAATTCCACGTCGCGGGGACAGCTAGATAATAATATAAGGAACAAAAAAAAAACAGTACGTGCCTATACACGGTAAAGATAAACCTAAAAATCTTCTGATATTGCATTACAAACACAACAACAATATTTTACCCCTAATACATTTGCTATTGTCACCTAAGACCGTTACATGACAACATTATCATTCGACAATACAAATCAATCGAATCATCAAACGTCAAATAAATACGGGTCCTTTACTTATATTTATTTGATATAGGGACGATAGCTGCCAACATTTAGTATCGATATGTTTACGATATTCAAGTCAATAAACATATATTATCTCCTTTAAACTAACCACTATCACAGTATGTACATTGTCGTGATTTTTTTTTAATAGAATAAGGCTGACAAACGAGCACACAGTCCTCCTCATGGTAAGTGTTTGCTGTGGCCCAATAGACATCTATATTTAACGTTGATCTCGTTAAGAATCAAAATGCAGATGCGTTGTGTCATCCCTGAGGACTAAGATGGAATGCCTCTTCATACTCACCATTCGAAACACAACAGTTTTAAGCTGCTATTTTACGCTGTTATTCTGTGAAATTTTTATAGCGACTTGATTTTACGTAGAAATTTTACCTTAATTTGTTAAAATATAAGTTTGATTCATATATGTTATTGGTATAAGTAGGTGCTCAATGGTCAAAAAAAAAAATAGAGATCGTATTTCCTTTTTATAACATCTCTAAAGAAAATTTTAATAGATCTTGGAATATCGACGTTATTTGACTAACCCATCCCTACAATAAGTTTACTATTGTTCACTACCTGTCATGCGTTTTTTTCGGAAACGGACATCAGGAAGCGATGTGATTTTTAGTCAGTAAACATTTGAACCTGTTCGTGTAAGGTGCAATTTTTTTTTATATACCAAATCGCACAGACTAACGAGAAACATAAAGTGTCATATTTTTTTTTTTATTAAAAATGAAATACCCGTGTAAAAGGGACTTCTATGAATATACAGACTACGATATGGATTTTCGTAAGTACTCGTACATGAAAACTATTGTAACAGTCATATACTTAAACTTTTTTTAACACACTTAACCGAGCAATTACCTACTCCTAACTCCTAAGTAGGTACACTATATAATTACTAAGCTGCAATTTTTTTTACAGTTTTTAATGTAGCAAGAAATGTGTTTTTAATTTGAATCAAGCTAATGTACTAAGCTACATTAAATCATTTCTTCATTACAGCCTTTCAAAAATTCCACTGTTAAGCATACGCCTATGGGGCAATCGCCATAGTTGCAATTTCCTCATAAGAAATCTAATTTCGGTTGCCAACTTCTCTGCTAAGCAAGGCATTTTTTTTATAGGATCGGGTGACACGAACACACAGTCCACCTGATGGTAAGTGGTTGCTGTGACCCATAGACATCTATATTTATCCTCATTAAACAATCGAAATGCAGATGCGTTGTCATCCGTGAGGACTAATATGGAGTGCCGCGTTACCAGTAAAAAGGATCTCCGGTTCTCTACACTCACCATACGAAACACAGCAGCGTTAAGCTGCTATTTTACGCTGGTATTCTGTGAGAGCGTGGTCCTTCCCCGGTCGAGCCGACCCATTCGTGATACAACTATACCAGTAATAACTGCAGCATGGCTCTACCACGTAAAAACGTACTGTTGTCGTTTGACCCAGTTTACTTCCATAGAAACATTATTGTGTAGATCCGAGATAGTCAAGAATTGATCAAAGTGGTACAATTAAACATGAAGCAGTGTAAAAAATAAAAAAATTACCGATAATCCTAAACTTTATAGTCCTAGATCAGTGGCTAAGCCCTGCTGTAAATATCACAGTACGCGAGCAGCCCGAGTCCGATTCCCGTCGGCACCAATGAAATTGTTGATTGCAATTTTAATCGCTGACTTACCTTTCAGGTGAAATAAAAAAAAATATTTCGAAAACATTCACATGTCTGATAACAAGCATTCGGGCAGCGCGGCGGACACTTTCTTGCCCTAAAAGACCCTCACATTATGAGAGTTGGCCTGAGCCCAGCAGTAAACCGTATATAGGCCGTAACACCACTAATAATTATTATTATCTACACCGTTAATTGACATTATAGCAAATTCAACTGACCCATTATAGCAAAAATAACACAGATAAAAATTATTTTAAAAGACAAATAAAAAAAATAATTTTATATGCTTTTGTTAGTAGGCTAAAATCTTGGTTAGTGCTAAAATATTACATTTAGATAGATAAACAATAAATAGTCTTTATTAGTCGTTGAGATGAGATGGAATTTACAGAACTATAAAATAATAATACTTATTTATTATGTTTTTGATATGTGACAGTAATAATAAACCCGTCATATAAACAAGCATTTACGACGTTATTTTCTAGCTATGGCCCGCATAACATCAAGAATGCCAAGGCATTTGAAATTTGAAAATCGATCACACAGATTCCAATCGAACGGTAGCTTTTAGACGATAGTTTTTTTTTTTTTGCGCCCAGAAGCAATTGGAAAAGGGCTACCCTTTACGTAGGGAGGCGGAAAATGCATTATGCATGCCACGACAGCCGGTCTGTCGTGGTTATGCGGGACTCACTGCCTACCGGGGACCTAAGTGGTACCCGCTAAAAACCGCCTTTGGGGACTGGCAACCAGCTGTTTAAGCTTCTTATGCTGTATCGAAAGCGACCCTCTTTTGGGAAAAGAGAGCGCAGGCGGCTACGAGCCGCTGAGGGGGAGCCTAAAAGGCAAATTTAAGAAGAGTCAGTTCAGGCCAGACGTATACTGACCTTACGGTGAAATGATTAAAATAAACTTATAACGAACATAAAAGATTATGATGCTCTGTAAGAGCAAGAAGTCGGTCCTGAGGGGACTGGGCAGCGCGCAATTTGCGTGCTAAGACGGTGATCTCCCCAATGTTGATGTTCCTAATAGCGGCGTACACTGTATTTAGATCATCAACCATTGAGGGTTGTGTCTGCTGAGCGACGGAGGACGTCCGCGGAGGGTCGGCCTTTTTGGGGTCCCAGGGAAGGACTGGAGGCTGCAAAGGCTGCGAGAAGCCCGGAGGAGGGCGAAGAAGAGGAGAAGGGACACGGGAGGGACTTGGTGGACCCTGAGATGGTCGAAAATAGCCCTTAGGTGGCAATCTTGACGGGAGGGCCGGGAATGACCTAGCATTGACCGGCGGTGGAGCGTGCCTACTGGAGCGGGGATGAGGTGCGCAAGGGCAGCCTCTGTAGTTAGCCGGGTGGCCTGTTTGTTTACATAGGATGCACGCGGGTGGGGATTCGGCATCTTTGGGCCGAGGACACTCTTTCGTGTTATGGGGGTCGAGGCACTTAACGCACCTGGGTGGGGCGGAGCAGTTGGCCGCCGCATGACCATATAACTGGCAGCGGTGGCATTGCGCCGGGCAACCGCGCCTATGCGGGAGCTCAGCCCTCACTCCCGATAGGCCACAACGTGCGTAACTGCCGGAAGATGGTCTTTGCCTCCGGAACGTTTGCGAGAATTACGAGGGTAAAGGGGAACCTCAAGCCCGTTCTGCTGTGCATTTTATGCACAGCCTCAACGGGGAATTCTTGGGACTTAAGGTCCTCAAGGATTTCCTCGTTGGAGAGTTCAAAAGGGACGCCTCGGATGACGGCCCTGATTTTGCGCTCTTCTGGAAGAACGTACGTATGATAGGAGACTCGTTCGGCTGTGAATAGCCTGGTGAGACGACGAAAGTCGTCGACAGATTGGGGGATGATTTTAATAGCCTCCCCGAGGTTGGTGGCTTGGTCGTACTTTATTCCTGCGTCGTAGCAGGTTTTGGAGAGGCGGTTAATCTGAGCCTTGTCTCGTAAGAAGACAGGGGGCGGGACTTGCTTCTTAGCCGGGTTAGGAGCACAGCGGGAGGCTTGCTTGGGCAGTGGTAACTCGGAAACTGCAGCGGGAGCTGCGGGGACTGAGGCAGCTACGGGGGCGGCGGGGTTTGCGGGGGCGACAGAGGCCGCCGAAGCGGTGCGATTTTTCGCGGCGCGTTTACGGCGCTTGGAAGACACTGTGGTGAACTCTGATTCATCGGATCCGTCTGAGTCAGACGACTCCGTAGAACCAGAGCCCCGCAGTGTGGACTCTGAGTCGGAGTTGGAGCACTCCATATCTATTTCGAGAGACGCGAACGAGTTCCGGGACTCAAGGTGGGCCGCTATAACGGGCGGCGGTTGGTTTGCCTTAAGGGCGGGAGTAGCCAGATAGGCTATGAGTGCAGCGAGAGCCTGTGGGTCCTCCATCCTATTGATGACATCGCGTAGGGAACCTTTTAAGTCCTGAGTGGACATTTTCGGACGAAGTGTAAGTTAATAGTAAATTAATAAGTTAGGGGGACACTGTTCTGAAAAGAACAGAACGTATTCTTTGAAACAGTAAGGGCAGGATCACCGTTCTGAAAAGAACGGGACGTTCTAAACTCCAGGAGTTGTGCGCTTGTTCTCAAAAGAACAGGGCCTTGCTCTGAAAAGAGCAAGTAACTCCCTTGAAACAGTATACACGTACACGTTATACAGTCAATAACAATAAAATAAAAATAGAAAAAAATTAAAAATAATCAACAAAGAATAACAAAAACTTAACAAGCAAGACCAACAGTCAAACCGCCCCGCCCGGAGACAGGGGGGTAATAACTGGAGTTAGCGTAAAAAGACTCACTCGACGTCGCACTGTACAGCGCGAGCAGGACAGCGGAGGCGCGAGAGCGAGAAGCACTGCCGTACGGGGACGAGAGCGCGGACTAACTGGACACAACCGCTCGGGAGCGGTGCCACAGGCGGAATGATTCACCGCTCTCGAGCGGTTGTGCGGTAGTGCTATCTCGCTCTCGCGCTGTACAGCGTCGACGCTTTGGTGAGTCATTTTCGCTAACAGCTCTTGCCCCCGTGTCTCCGGGCGGGGAGGTTTGACTGACCTCTGCTTAATTATTGTTTTTTTTTATTTTTGATTTTTGTTATTTCTTTTGTTATTCTTTTGTTTTTCTTGTATTGTTATACGTATATTGTCTCGTAGTACGTTTCGTGTTCAAGTCCCTGTTCTTCTGAGAACAGGGACCCGTCCCGTCCTTACTGTTTCGTAGAATTACTGCCCCCAACATGTCGACAGTTACCCAAATTAAGTCCCTCGTCGTCGCCCTAAAGCAAACTCTTGGTCTGGGCCTAAACCTCGATGAGACGGCCCTCGCCGCCATGGCCGCCCATGCTACTCCCCCTGCCCGTCAGGCACTCCAACCGCCGCCCGTACTCGCGGCCTACCTAGAGACCAAGAACTCTTTCGCCCCATTAGATATGGAGTACGTATGCTCCGAGTCCGAGTCCTCTGCGTCGGCCTCCCAGAAGAGGCCCGCCACCAATTCTGGCACCGGTTCATCGGAGTCCTGTGATTTCGACGGAACCGGGGATTCGTCGTTCACCACGGTGAACTCCAAGCGCAGCGGTAAACGCGCCATGAAAAATCGCACCCTCCCTGTCTCAGCGGCCCCTGCCGCTCCTTCAACCTCCGTAGCTCCCGCTGCCGCCTCTGCCCCCGCAGCCCCCGCCGCTGCCCGGCCCCACTTATGTCACTAGACATCCCCGCTCCGACCAAGCCAGCCTCTCGCTGTGCTCCAGTCCTTGCCAAGAAGCAAATCCCGCCCCCTATCTTCCTAAGAGACAAGGCTAAATTCACAAAATTCTCCAAAACCTGCTAAAACGCAGGCATAAAATACGATCACGCCATCAACCTCGGGGAGGCTATTAAGATCATCCCCCAATCAATCGACGACTTCCGTCGTCTCACCAGGCTATTCACAGCCGAACGAGTTTCTTATCATACGTACGCTCTTCCGGAAGAGCGCAAAGTCAGGGCCGTCATCCGCGGCGTCCCTTTCGAATTCTCTAACGAGGAAATCCTTGAGGACCTTAAGTCCCAAGGATTTCCCGTAGAAGCCGTGCACAAAATGCACAGCAGAACGGGCCAGAGGTTCTCGCTTGCCCTCGTCATCCTTTCCAACGTGCCGAAGGCGAAAGCCATCTTCCGGCAGATACGCACAGTGTGTGGCCTGTCGAGAGTGAGGGTTGAGCCTCCACATAGGCGCGGGTTCCCGACGCAGTGCCACCGCTGCCAGCTATATGCCCAATCTTCGAATATTATATCAATAATACATTATCAAGGAATTAGAATGGCAGATGAAAATGTTACAATACGTCGACAAAAAACATTGTTGAACGAATCATTTGATCTCTCTTTTGAATCTACAAATTCAGAAATAAGAAGACATAGTTTACCGGACCTGTCTACTGGATATGATAGTGACAAAGAAGACTTCAAGAAAGAATTATTACTACTTAGAAACAAACTCGAAAGCGCACATTTAGAAATAGTAAAACTAAGAGAAGAGAACTTGTCGTTAAAAGACGCTCTAAATAAACAAAAATCACAAATATATCATAGAATTTGTTCAGAACCCAGGACGAGAGCGATAACGCCAAGGAAGAGGATGTCAAGAAACTTGAGGCTGACATTAGATGACGAAGACAACACGAGTTTGATTGATCTTGGGCAGAATTCATTAACCAGCGACCCGCCAATAGATGGCGCCGCCAGTCCATTAAACGATACTTTACGGGAGAATGAAAATTGTGGCACATCTTCATATATAAAGCCCAAAGTGGTAAACAACATTCTACAACCAGAGGTACCCACGCACTCCCCATTTAATCCCGGTCAGATAGCAGTTAATCGTCCAAGTCAAAAACTTTGTATTATTAGTAGTAACAAAGTAAATAATATTCTCACCTTGGCGCTAAATACGCTTCCTAATTATGATATATGCCATTATATTTCGACAAACTGTGGAATTAAACAGCTACTCAATAATATTAACAACAAGCTTGTCAACTTCAATAAACAGGACTACTGTTTGATTTTTATAGGAGAACATGACTTTGAGACAACTGCAAATTATTATGATCTAGTTATAAGTATACGCGAAACATTAATGTCAATTAGCTACACTAACCTAGTTCTGTGTTTGCCTACCTATAAATTCAATGGTTACAACAACATTTTTAACTCAAGAGTTGAGACTTTTAATACCTTATTATACCAAGATATATGTAAATATAATTATGCAATATTATTTGATTCCAATTTAAATCTAAAATACGACAACACAATGTTTTATAAGCAAAGTGGAGTACTAAATAGACATGGCATGAAAAACATCTTTAATACTTTAAAGCACTATATTTTCCAAGACGCCAAAAGTCTTTCCGCTACGATTCTGCCATCTAAACTTAAACCTCGTAAAGGCACAATACCCTTTTATTTCGCAGCAGTCACAAATAATAATCATTCTGTAAATATTTCTTCGGTATTAACTAATAAGGACAAAGAGCAGCTTTTTCGTAAGTAAGCGCATTAATACCTCATTGTGCAGTATTATGCACCAAAATATAGCAGGCGCACTAAGTAAAATGGATGATCTAGAATTAGCCCTCAATGAACTACATGAATCAAATAAACGTGTTATCGCCGTATGTCTCACTGAACATTTTATAATTAAAGGTGAGGAGCAATTTTTAGCACTAAGTAATTTTCATGTGTCAACCATTTTTTCTAGGCAATTGCAACGGAGAGGGGGTTCTTGTATTTTATTACGAAATGACTTCAAAGGCGTGGAATTGCATGAGATCAATGAACTATGTATTGAAAAACATTTTGAAATTTGTGCCCTAGAAATTCCTCAAATAAAACTAATTATTATATGTATTTATAGAACTCCTAATTCCAATATAAATATATTTTTTCACAAAATCAATGAAGTGCTATCTAAACTACGCCACAAACACAAACAACGTAAATTAATTATTTGCGGCGATTTTAATATAGATATACAAGTAATATTACTAATATTAAGTTAGTAATATTAAGTAATATTACTAACTTAATATTGATAAGCAAGTACTCAGTTCCTAGAACTTATATACAATTTCGGACTCCAGTGTCATATTCAGGAACCAACACGAATTGATAAATGTATCGACAACATCCTTAGTAATGTTTCAACTGCGATAGGTAGAACGCACAACTTCTGTCTCTCGGATCACGACACAGCTCAAACAATTGAATTTGAAACCAAACAATTAGAAAAAATATCTAAACATTACTTCACAACTACACGTGACTACAGCAAAAATAACCTAAGTAAATTTGTCGAGTGCATTAGCTGTATAACTTTTTCTGAAATATTCAATAGATTAAATACAAATGAGGCTTTTAATGAATTTCACGAAGAATTAACATTATTCTTTAAACTTTACTTTCCCATAATAAGACGGAAAAATAGTTTTAGAGCCGGCGGAATATCTTGGATAACAAAAGGTCTTAAAATTAGTTGCAGAACCAAAAGAACACTAAGATACAACTACTACTTAAATAGAAGCAATAATAATAAATTTGCGTATATAAAATATTCCAAATTGTTAAGGAAATGTATAAAAAGCACTCAATCGCTTTGTAACCAAAGGTACATAACCAAATCTCGCAATAAAGGTAAAGCAACTTGGGACGTAGTGAAACGATGTGTTGACGGTAATGTACCTAGGACTGGTCCATTCGTTGATAATATTGTCGACAATGGAAGTACAGTTACATCTGGATCTGACATAGCAAACATATTTAATAATTTTTTTATTGATGTAGTTCAAAACTCTACAAGTTCTACATCTGCCAATAATGAAGATAAGTATCCCACGTCAAATTTTAAAAGTAACGACTTCAGTATTTTTATAAAACCCACGGATCCAAATGAAGTTTTTTACACAATAATTTCATTGAAAAATTCAAAGTCGGCGGGGTATGACGAAATTAATTCCGACTTATTGAAACATATTGCTCTATTTATATCGGAACCTTTGGCTCACATTATAAATCTATCTTTCGAGCAAGGATGTTTTCCAGACAAACTTAAGTTGTCAATAATAAAGCCACTACATAAGAAAGGGTCAAAATCTGACAAAAACAATTATAGGCCTATTGCTTTAACTCCGGTCCTATCTAAAATCTTTGAAAAAGTTATGCTCAAAAGAATAATAAGCTTCCTAGATAAATATGACATTTTGGCACCGGAACAATTTGGTTTCAGGAAATATCGGTCAACGCAATTAGCTACCTTCACCCTAATAAACAGCATCGTTAATAATATCAACCATAAAATCCCAACATTAGCTCTACTATTAGACCTCAACAAAGCATTGATCAACAAAATCATTCAATACTCATCTCGAAACTTGAGAAATGTGGAATAAGGGGATCTTCATTGTTATGGTTTCAGTCATATTTAAAAAATAGGAAACAATTCGCTAGGATTACAAAATTTGATACTGAAACAAATAATGCAGTTAAGTTTGACTCGAAACAAAGGATTAATTGTACCGGGGTGCCACAAGGTAGCATCTTAGGGCCCCTTTTATTTCTTATTTACGTCTATGACCTTCCACGTGCACTCACACATGATTGTGTCTTATTTGCAGACGACACGACTATCATTATGGGATGTAAAAATATAGATACCTATGAGACGGAAATATATAAAACGTTAGAAGATGTTATCCAATGGTTAAACATAAACAAATTGAAAATAAACATTGATAAAACGAAACTAATTAACTTCAAAACTTATAAGAGTAAAAACATGGAATTAAATATTAGTTACAACAATTCAGTTATACAACAGATAAACACCGCTAAATTCTTAGGCATTATTCTCGATACACATCTCTCATGGAAAGAACATATTAATAAATTATGCATAAAAATAAATAAGTTTGTTTTTGCACTTCGAAAGGTAAAAGACGTGACAAGCAGACATACCTCTATTATGGTATATCACGCTTACATTTGCTCCATTATACGATATGGCATAGTTGTCTGGGGAAATTCCTGTGACATCACGAGGGTGTTTATAGCACAGAAAAAATGCATTCGGACTCTGTACGGCATGGATTGGTCGGAATCGTGTAAACCGACCTTTAAATCAAATAATCTACTAACTGTTCCCTGCATATACATCTACGAAACAGCTAAATTTGTTAAATACAACAGTCATCTCTTCACCGCTAACGACAATACATTTAAACGAAAAATTAACCACGTGCCCTTAAAAATGCCTGTGCCTAAGCTAGAACTGTTTAAAAAAAACTGTGCTTATATGGCACCTCTAATATATAACTCTTTGCCCAAAGGAATGATTGACCTGCCATATAAAGGGTTCTGTTGTGCCTTGCGAAAATGGTTGATCCAGGAGAGTTTCTATACTATTAAAGATTTTTTGAATAAAAGTACTTGCCGTTTTGGTGCCCACTAAGATATCAGATCTTTCTTTTTATTTCCTGTAACTTAGTCTATTATAATAATTCAATAATTTATGTAATTGTAATGATGTAATTCAAATAATTGAAATTTAAAAGATTGTAATAATTGTAATTCAAATAGTTCTTATAAATTGTTATTCAAATAGTTCTAATAATTGTAATTGTATTCAAATAATTGTTGTAAATTTACTATGATTTTGCATGCCCGTAATGAGGGTGAAATATGTCCTGTACTATAATTAATTTAACATCTTGTGTAACAACCATATTTCTTGCAAATAAATGATTTATTATTATTATTATTATTATTATATGGTCATGCGGCGGCCAACTGCTCCGCCCCACCCAGGTGCGTTAAGTGCCTTGAACCGCACAACACTAAAAAGTGTCCTCGGCCCAAAGACGCCGAATCCCCACCCGCGTGTGTCCTGTGTAAACAAACAGGCCACCCGGCAAACTACAGAGGCTGTCCTTGCGTACCTCATCCTCGCCCCAGTAGGCAAGCTCCACCGCCGGTCAATGACCGCTCATTCCCGGCTCTTTACCAACGGATGCCCCGTCAGGGCCTTTCTCAGCCCATCCAGGGCTTCTTTCGGCCCTCTCAGGGTCCCCCTAGGCCCCCTCAGGGACCTCTTCGGCCCCCTCCGGGCTTCTCTCAGCCTATGTAGCCTCCAGTCTTTCCCTGGGGCCCCAAAAAGGCAGACCCACCGCGGACATCCTCCGCCAAACAACAATCACAGCCCTCAATGGCTGATGACCTAAAAACGGTGTATTCCGCTATTAGGAACATCGACGTTGGGGAAATCGCTGTGTTAGCACGCAAATTGCGCGCTGCGAGGTCCCCTCAGGACCGTCTCCTCGCTCTTGCAGAGCATCATAATCTTTTGTGCTCGTTGTAAGTTAAGTTAACTGAATTAAATTAACTTCATAATGACAGAGCAGACTGCTCTACCAAAGTTTCACGGTCGTATCAAGCCTAAGGGTTTATCGCTTGTATCCTTTAATATTCGCGGTTTGCGAAATAACCTCCCAGAGCTTAAGCTCTTTCTTCGAAATCGTGAAGCCGATTTCCTCCTCCTACAGGAAACTAATCTCAATACTAAGGACACTAAAGGCCTTTCCATTAAAAACTTCTCTCTTCTTCGTAATGACAGACCTGACCGCCGAGGCGGCGGTACGGCCATTTATTACAAGAAGACACTTCACTGCTCTCCCATTTCTACTCCGCAACTTTCCAACATGGAAGCCACGGTATGCAGGCTAGCTATGTCTGGACATCAGTCCATCTTCATAACCTCCTGTTACATCCCTTCTGGAACCCTTACCCTCAAAAAAGATTTTGAGGCTATTTTATCTCTAGGCAATTCAGTCATTATGTTTGGAGATTTTAACTCCAAGCATACTGAATGGACATGCCGTACTACTTCACGTAGTGGCAGGATACTGCTCGATATCACGCAGTCTCTTGACCTTACCGTCCACAGTCCCCTCGGTGCTACTCACTATCCCGATATCACCGATTACGCTTCCGACGTGCTAGATTTTGCACTATTCAAAAGTGTTTCGCTCAACCTCAGGGCAATCGAGACACTAGACGATCTAGGATCCGACCACAGACCGGTCTCCCTCATTCTTGGCCATCAGCCACCCCCCTCAACACCCTCTACTAAAACCTTCACAAATTGGAAGGGCTTCAAGGAGTCCCTAGCGAAAGCTCTGGACTCACAGGACTCCCCCATCTCCCTATCGTCGGACTTAGACAGCCCCGAAAAAATCGACACCGCGGTCGATTCACTCTCCACCCTTATTAAAACCTCTCTTAAGGAGAATGAAAGGGTCGTCCCAGTTGCTAATAATAGTGGGCTTCCCCTGCATATTAGCAACCTATTAAAAGGCAAAAAAGCTGCTTTCCGGAGATCAGCAAAATATCCCACGCCCGAATATAGGCGCACGGCCAATCGTCTTCAACGAGAACTCGGTTTCCGCCTCTCTGAATTTCGAGACCTCGAAAAGAGTAAGCTCATGGAGAATATTTCTCCCTCTCATACAGCGTACTATCAGATGGCAAGAGCCCTCCGCATAGACGCTATCACCCACACTCCCCCTCTCTCCCGTCCCGACGGTACGGTAGTCTTCGAGGACGAGGAAAAGGCTGAGTGCTTTGCAGACAGCATTGCCGCTCAATGCTCTCCTAGTTCTCAACCCGTCGACCCCTCACACGTCCAGGCAGTGGAGGATGAGGTCCGCCGCCGGAACTCACCCCTACAGCCTCCGAACCTATCTTTTTTTTTATTATTTTAAAAACGTTACCCCCACACTAGGATTTTCTCCTGTGTCGTGGAGGCAGTTTACAAACATAAATTGCACAAGGACAAACATCCAGACCCGGAACAATTATTTGTAGGCCATACAAATACTTGTTCCGTGCGGGATTCGAACCCGCGGCCCCCAGCGCAACAACTGATTGCTAAGCCAGTGCGTCACGGAGCCGTCGTCTCTGTGTTCAATAATGAGATTTCATCCCTCATCAAAGAACTTAAGACTAAAAAGGCTCCGGGCGCGGATAGCATCTCCAACCAAACCCTAAAACACATTCCTGAGCAGGTGTTAACCCTTTTATCTATTATCTTCAACGCCTGCTTCAACCTTAGTTACTTTCCCACTACGTGGAAAGAGGCAACTGTGATTGGTATCCCCAAGCCAGGCAAGCCTCTCAACCTCCCCTCCAGTCATCGCCCCATTAGCCTCCTCAAGGCCATAGGCAAGCTCTTCGAAAGAGTCATCCAAACTCGCATTAGGCGCCATCTGTTTCCCACAGACGGTGACCCTCATATCATCCCCTATCAATTCGGTTTCCGAGCGAAACACTCTTGTCCCCAACAAGTTCACCGTATTGTGCAATACATCCTCAGCGGTTTTTATCCTCGTCGTCATAAGACGATCGCGGTCTTTTTCGACATAGCTAAAGCCTTTGATAGAGTCTGGCATGAAGGCCTTATCTACAAATTATACAAAATAGGTCTCCCCGATCGTCTAGTACGTCTCGTGGCCTCTTATCTAAAGCATCGTACCTTTCGTTTTAGACACGAAGGCACGCTATCTTCTCAGCGCCCCATCAAAGCTGGTGTCACTCAGGGCTCAGTACTTGCTCCTCTCCTGTACATTTTGTTCACTAACGACATTCCCATCCCGTCGAAAGGTGTTCAGCTCTCCCTCTTCGCAGATGACACTGCCCTATACTGTAAAGGTATCTCGCTACCTTTCATACGGAACAAGACCCAAAAGTCAGTTGATGACCTAGGAGCTTGGTTCAAAAAATGGCGCATCGATGTGAACCCGGAGAAGAGCTCCGCCGTTCACTTCGATTATAAACGACGCCGACTCAAAAACACTCCACCAATGTGTATGCTAGGGACCCCTGTCCCCTGGCATACGACTGCCAAATATTTAGGCGTCACCCTTGACACGAGGCTCACTTTCAGGCCCCACGTCAAAAGAGTAACCCGTCACGCACGTTTTTACCTGAGTAGGCTCAACAGTATGTTGGGCCGTCACAGTAAAATGTCCCTCAGAAACAAGCGTACCCTTTAAAAGGTCTGTATACGACCAGTCATGTCCTACGCGGGCCCCATTTTTGCCCACGCTGACCCTAAAATTATTAATGAACTCCAAGTAGTTCAAAACCTCTTCTGTCGTCGAGCTACGAACGCACCTTGGTACGTCCGTAATGCCGACCTTCATCGGGACTTAGAGCTCCCTACAATCCAACAATTCCTTAAAAAACTCTCTGAGAACTTCTTCAAAGCCTCAGAGTCGCATTCCAATGTTTTTATTCGTGAGGCAGCTAATTATGCAGCTCCACTCCACTTCCGTTATAGCGTCCGCAGGCCGAGGAACTCCCTCTCGGACCCGCCTAATAAACTTTCAAACGACCTGAACTGCCTCCTGGCGGCTCAGGCCAACTCTAATTAAGTTATTCATAATTAATTTGCGTTCGTAGGCACTCCCTCAGCGGCTAGTAGCCCCCTGCGCCCTCTTTTCCCAAAAGAGGGTCGCTTCCGATACGGCATAAACAGCTGGTTGCCAGTCCCCAAAGGCGGTTTTTACAGGGTATCACTTAGGTTCCCCGGTAGGCAGTGAGTCCCTCATAACCACGATAGACCGGCTGTCGTGGTATGCGTAATGCATTTTCCGCCTCCCTACATAAAGGGTAGTATAGTGCCACAGGCGGAATGATTCACCGCTCTCGAGCGGTTGTGCGGTAGTGCTATCTCGCTCTCGCGCTGTACAGCGTCGACGCTTTGGTGAGTCATTTTCGCTAACAGCTCTTGCCCCCGTGTCTCCGGGCGGGGAGGTTTGATTGACCTCTGCTTAATTATTGTTTTTTTTTATTTTTGATTTTTGTTATTTCTTTTGTTATTCTTTTGTTTTTCTTGTATTGTTATACGTATATTGTCTCGTAGTACGTTTCGTGTTCAAGTCCCTGTTCTTCTGAGAACAGGGACCCGTCCCGTCCTTACTGTTTCGTAGAATTACTGCCCCCAACATGTCCACAGTTACCCAAATTAAGTCCCTCGTCGTCGCCCTAAAGCAAACTCTTGGTCTGGGCCTAAACCTCGATGAGACGGCCCTCGCCGCCATGGCCGCCCATGCTACTCCCCCTGCCCGTCAGGCACTCCAACCGCCGCCCGTACTCGCGGCCTACCTAGAGACCAAGAACTCTTTCGCCCCATTAGATATGGAGTACGTATGCTCCGAGTCCGAGTCCTCTGCGTCGGCCTCCCAGAAGAGGCCCGCCACCAATTCTGGCACCGGTTCATCGGAGTCCTGTGATTTCGACGGAACCGGGGATTCGTCGTTCACCACGGTGAACTCCAAGCGCAGCGGTAAACGCGCCATGAAAAATCGCACCCTCCCTGTCTCAGCGGCCCCTGCCGCTCCTTCAACCTCCGCAGCTCCCGCTGCCGCCTCTGCCCCCGCAGCCTCCGCCGCTGCCCGGCCCCACTTATGTCACTAGACATCCCCGCTCCGACCAAGCCAGCCTCTCGCTGTGCTCCAGTCCTTGCCAAGAAGCAAGTCCCGCCCCCTATCTTCCTAAGAGACAAGGCTAAATTCACAAAATTCTCCAAAACCTGCTAAAACGCAGGCATAAAATATGATCACGCCATCAACCTCGGGGAGGCTATTAAGATCATCCCCCAATCAATCGACGACTTCCGTCGTCTCACCAGGCTATTCACAGCCGAACGAGTTTCTTATCATACGTACGCTCTTCCGGAAGAGCGCAAAGTCAGGGCCGTCATCCGCGGCGTCCCTTTCGAATTCTCTAACGAGGAAATCCTTGAGGACCTTAAGTCCCAAGGATTCCCCGTAGAAGCCGTGCACAAAATGCACAGCAGAACGGGCCAGAGGTTCTCGCTTGCCCTCGTCATCCTTTCCAACGTGCCGAAGGCGAAAGCCATCTTCCGGCAGATACGCACAGTGTGTGGCCTGTCGAGAGTGAGGGTTGAGCCTCCACATAGGCGCGGGTTCCCGACGCAGTGCCACCGCTGCCAGCTATATGCCCAATCTTCGAATATTATATCAATAATACATTATCAAGGAATTAGAATGGCAGATGAAAATGTTACAATACGTCGACAAAAAACATTGTTGAACGAATCATTTGATCTCTCTTTTGAATCTACAAATTCAGAAATAAGAAGACATAGTTTACCGGACCTGTCTACTGGATATGATAGTGACAAAGAAGACTTCAAGAAAGAATTATTACTACTTAGAAACAAACTCGAAAGCGCACATTTAGAAATAGTAAAACTAAGAGAAGAGAACTTGTCGTTAAAAGACGCTCTAAATAAACAAAAATCACAAATATATCATAGAATTTGTTCAGAACCCAGGACGAGAGCGATAACGCCAAGGAAGAGGATGTCAAGAAACTTGAGGCTGACATTAGATGACGAAGACAACACGAGTTTGATTGATCTTGGGCAGAATTCATTAACCAGCGACCCGCCAATAGATGGCGCCGCCAGTCCATTAAACGATACTTTACGGGAGAATGAAAATTGTGGCACATCTTCATATATAAAGCCCAAAGTGGTAAACAACATTCTACAACCAGAGGTACCCACGCACTCCCCATTTAATCCCGGTCAGATAGCAGTTAATCGTCCAAGTCAAAAACTTTGTATTATTAGTAGTAACAAAGTAAATAATATTCTCACCTTGGCGCTAAATACGCTTCCTAATTATGATATATGCCATTATATTTCGACAAACTGTGGAATTAAACAGCTACTCAATATTATTAACAACAAGCTTGTCAACTTCAATAAACAGGACTACTGTTTGATTTTTATAGGAGAACATGACTTTGAGACAACTGCAAATTATTATGATCTAGTTATAAGTATACGCGAAACATTAATGTCAATTAGCTACACTAACCTAGTTCTGTGTTTGCCTACCTATAAATTCAATGGTTACAACAACATTTTTAACTCAAGAGTTGAGACTTTTAATACCTTATTATACCAAGATATATGTAAATATAATTATGCAATATTATTTGATTCCAATTTAAATCTAAAATACGACAACACAATGTTTTATAAGCAAAGTGGAGTACTAAATAGACATGGCATGAAAAACATCTTTAATACTTTAAAGCACTATATTTTCCAAGACGCCAAAAGTCTTTCCGCTACGATTCTGCCATCTAAACTTAAACCTCGTAAAGGCACAATACCCTTTTATTTCGCAGCAGTCACAAATAATAATCATTCTGTAAATATTTCTTCGGTATTAACTAATAAGGACAAAGAGCAGCTTTTTCGTAAGTAAGCGCATTAATACCTCATTGTGCAGTATTATGCACCAAAATATCGCAGGCGCACTAAGTAAAATGGATGATCTAGAATTAGCCCTCAATGAACTACATGAATCAAATAAACGTGTTATCGCCGTATGTCTCACTGAACATTTTATAATTAAAGGTGAGGAGCAATTTTTAGCACTAAGTAATTTTCATGTGTCAACCATTTTTTCTAGGCAATTGCAACGGAGAGGGGGTTCTTGTATTTTATTACGAAATGACTTCAAAGGCGTGGAATTGCATGAGATCAATGAACTATGTATTGAAAAACATTTTGAAATTTGTGCCCTAGAAATTCCTCAAATAAAACTAATTATTATATGTATTTATAGAACTCCTAATTCCAATATAAATATATTTTTTCACAAAATCAATGAAGTGCTATCTAAACTACGCCACAAACACAAACAACGTAAATTAATTATTTGCGGCGATTTTAATATTGATATACAAGTAATATTACTAATATTAAGTTAGTAATATTAAGTAATATTACTAACTTAATATTGATAAGCAAGTACTCAGTTCCTAGAACTTATATACAATTTCGGACTCCAGTGTCATATTCAGGAACCAACACGAATTGATAAATGTATCGACAACATCCTTAGTAATATTTCAACTGCGATAGGTAGAACGCACAACTTCTGTCTCTCGGATCACGACACAGCTCAAACAATTGAATTTGAAACCAAACAATTAGAAAAAATATCTAAACATTACTTCACAACTACACGTGACTACAGCAAAAATAACCTAAGTAAATTTGTCGAGTGCATTAGCTGTATAACTTTTTCTGAAATATTCAATAGATTAAATACAAATGAGGCTTTTAATGAATTTCACGAAGAATTAACATTATTCTTTAAACTTTGCTTTCCCATAATAAGACGGAAAAATAGTTTTAGAGCCGGCGGAATATCTTGGATAACAAAAGGTCTTAAAATTAGTTGCAGAACCAAAAGAACACTAAGATACAACTACTACTTAAATAGAAGCAATAATAATAAATTTGCGTATATAAAATATTCCAAATTGTTAAGGAAATGTATAAAAAGCACTCAATCGCTTTGTAACCAAAGGTACATAACCAAATCTCGCAATAAAGGTAAAGCAACTTGGGACGTAGTGAAACGATGTGTTGACGGTAATGTACCTAGGACTGGTCCATTCGTTGATAATATTGTCGACAATGGAAGTACAGTTACATCTGGATCTGACATAGCAAACATATTTAATAATTTTTTTATTGATGTAGTTCAAAACTCTACAAGTTCTACATCTGCCAATAATGAAGATAAGTATCCCACGTCAAATTTTAAAAGTAACGACTTCAGTATTTTTATAAAACCCACGGATCCAAATGAAGTTTTTTACACAATAATTTCATTGAAAAATTCAAAGTCGGCGGGGTATGACGAAATTAATTCCGACTTATTGAAACATATTGCTCTATTTATATCGGAACCTTTGGCTCACATTATAAATCTATCTTTCGAGCAAGGATGTTTTCCAGACAAACTTAAGTTGTCAATAATAAAGCCACTACATAAGAAAGGGTCAAAATCTGACAAAAACAATTATAGGCCTATTGCTTTAACTCCGGTCCTATCTAAAATCTTTGAAAAAGTTATGCTCAAAAGAATAATAAGCTTCCTAGATAAATATGACATTTTGGCACCGGAACAATTTGGTTTCAGGAAATATCGGTCAACGCAATTAGCTACCTTCACCCTAATAAACAGCATCGTTAATAATATCAACCATAAAATCCCAACATTAGCTCTACTATTAGACCTCAACAAAGCATTCGATTTTGTTGATCATTCAATACTCATCTCGAAACTTGAGAAATGTGGAATAAGGGGATCTTCATTGTTATGGTTTCAGTCATATTTAAAAAATAGGAAACAATTCGCTAGGATTACAAAATTTGATACTGAAACAAATAATGCAGTTAAGTTTGACTCGAAACAAAGGATTAATTGTACCGGGGTGCCACAAGGTAGCATCTTAGGGCCCCTTTTATTTCTTATTTACGTCAATGACCTTCCACGTGCACTCACACATGATTGTGTCTTATTTGCAGACGACACGACTATCATTATGGGATGTAAAAATATAGATACCTATGAGACGGAAATATATAAAACGTTAGAAGATGTTATCCAATGGTTAAACATAAACAAATTGAAAATAAACATTGATAAAACGAAACTAATTAACTTCAAAACTTATAAGAGTAAAAACATGGAATTAAATATTAGTTACAACAATTCAGTTATACAACAGATAAACACCGCTAAATTCTTAGGCATTATTCTCGATACACATCTCTCATGGAAAGAACATATTAATAAATTATGCATAAAAATAAATAAGTTTGTTTTTGCACTTCGAAAGGTAAAAGACGTGACAAGCAGACATACCTCTATTATGGTATATCACGCTTACATTTGCTCCATTATACGATATGGCATAGTTGTCTGGGGAAATTCCTGTGACATCACGAGGGTGTTTATAGCACAGAAAAAATGCATTCGGACTCTGTACGGCATGGATTGGTCGGAATCGTGTAAACCGACCTTTAAATCAAATAATCTACTAACTGTTCCCTGCATATACATCTACGAAACAGCTAAATTTGTTAAATACAACAGTCATCTCTTCACCGCTAACGACAATACATTTAAACGAAAAATTAACCACGTGCCCTTAAAAATGCCTGTGCCTAAGCTAGAACTGTTTAAAAAAAACTGTGCTTATATGGCACCTCTAATATATAACTCTTTGCCCAAAGGAATGATTGACCTGCCATATAAAGGGTTCTGTTGTGCCTTGCGAAAATGGTTGATCCAGGAGAGTTTCTATACTATTAAAGATTTTTTGAATAAAAGTACTTGCCGTTTTGGTGCCCACTAAGATATCAGATCTTTCTTTTTATTTCCTGTAACTTAGTCTATTATAATAATTCAATAATTTATGTAATTGTAATGATGTAATTCAAATAATTGAAATTTAAAAGATTGTAATAATTGTAATTCAAATAGTTCTTATAAATTGTTATTCAAATAGTTCTAATAATTGTAATTGTATTCAAATAATTGTTGTAAATTTACTATGATTTTGCATGCCCGTAATGAGGGTGAAATATGTCCTGTACTATAATTAATTTAACATCTTGTGTAACAACCATATTTCTTGCAAATAAATGATTTATTATTATTGGGGTTATCTATAAAGTTTTCTCATCTGGTTGGGCTGTTTAAATATATAATTATAAACGAACTATATAAACATACATAAATATCAATAAAATAGTATAAATACATAAAAAATACATAAATATATAAAAAAAAACCCAACCAGATGGAAGCCCTCGGCAGGGGAGACCAAACGGCCGAGGGTTAGGGGGAAAGGGAAAGAAACCGGCGGACGATGCGGGCGGTATCGAGGAGCACCACCTTCTGCATTTGAGCTTGGAGCGGTCCGTCACGGAGTCCCAGTCGCCTCAGATGACCCGAGAGGCTAACTGGGATTAACCCGTTCGCAGAAACGACCACAGGAATAATTTCGGCCGGCAGACCACCCCACATGTCGGTCACCTCGTGAGCCAGGTCCAGATATTTTGTCAGCTTATCTGTTTCGGCTTTCACGAGGTTCTCGTCATAGGGAATAGTAATGTCGACCAAAAATATCCTTGACTGTGCCCGGTCCATCAGCACAATATCAGGCTTATTCGCAAGAATAGTCCTGTCTGTGATGATGGCCCGGTCCCAGTAGAGCCTGGCGCGGTCATTTTCGAGCACGGCTTCCGGCAAGTACTTATAATATGGCAGTTTCCGATCCACGAGACCGTATTTCAGAGCGAGCTCCTGGTGTAGAATCCTGGCTACTAGGTTGTGTCTGTGCAAATACTCAGAGTTAGAAAGCGCCGAACAACCGGAGATGACATGCCTAAGTGACTCACCGGGATGGCGACAAGCTCGACAGATGTCGACGGTGCCATCCTTTAGGATGTATCTCCGATAATTGTTGGTCTTAATAACCTGATCCTGTATTGCACAGACAAAACCCTCAGTTTCCCCAAAGAGGTCACTGAAACGTAGCCAGTGGAGGGAGGCGACTGTGTCTACGAAAGGCTCATGAAGGGCCTTGTAGAACCTCCCGTGGAGCTCCTTCTCCTTCCATACGGTCTCCCGGTCGGAAATGCTCTGTACTGCCGGGTCTTGCCATTGCTCGTTGGCTAAGGATAGAGGGGTTAGCCCTTTATCACAAGAAATAACGTCCCTATAGTATGGATCATCCGCTCTCGTCAGAAAGTAATTACGGAGGCTGCACACTTCGCGATTATGCATGATAAGCGCGCTTAAAAAGCCGCGCCCACCATGCTTTCGCGGCAAGTACAGCCTCATTACTGACGATCTCGGATGATGCATCCTGTGGGACGTCATTATAGTGCGGACTTTTCTGTCCAATGCATAATTTTTATTCGTTAAAAATACACTTTGGGGTAGGTCAGGTCTACCCTTATCAGTGTAAAACAAGCAACGAATTAGTTACGAAATGAAATCTGAAAAATATTTAGGAATTTCTGTTTACGTAAACGAATACGAAATTGGTTTTGCTTTAAAGTTTAACATTTAGCTTATATAAAAATTTCACATCGTCGTTTTAACTTAAAACGATGATGTAAATAATTAAACTTTGAATAAAAGTAAAGTAAAGTAAAGTAAAGTTGCAGCCTATTTACGTCCCACTGCTGGGCACAGGCCTTCTCTCATTTCTGAGAGGGTTTTAGGGCAAGGAAATGTCCGCCGCGCTGCCCCAGTGCGTGTTGGCGAACTTCACATGTCTTCGAAATATATTTTTTTCTTATTTCTCAGACATGCAGGTTCCCTCACGATGTTTTCCTTCACCGCCGAACACGTGGTAAATCAGCACTTAAAATTGCAATTAACAATTTCATTGGTGCCGGCGGGGATCGAACCCGGGTTGCTCGAGTACTGTGAAGCTTACAGCGAGCGCTAACCATCTGAGCTACCACGGCTCTATAAAAGTAGTCGATAGTAATCATGTCCTCAAGATCAAATTTCAGTCACGGCGCGGCGGCCAGTCTTAACGGGACTAGACAGGATCATAGTATCCAAGTGTATGCGCAAGCACAGGTGCTCTCTCTACTCCCTCACTCTCATAGTGCGATGGGACGGTAATTCGACACGACCGGAGAGATCTTAGGCGCAGGACTAACGGTAAACGAAATGGGATCCGCTACTCGTTTGACCATTAAACGAAGTGGGAGCTTTATGCAGGGCTCCGTATCGCTCAAACGCAGACTTCTTCTTGACCGTAGGATAATGAAGTTAAATACTCGTAAAACTATTGTTTATATGAAAACAAGAGCTGCTTGTAGAGTGTAGCTTGTTGAGGAAGTGTAGAGATGTCTGTTGGGCTGGATGCAGAGCGAACGATGAGCGAGTGACGACTAATGAGCTGGTAAAAATTTGGGTCTTTTTTTTTTTGCGCCCGAAGCAATTTGGGAAAGGGCTACCCTTTACGTAGGGAGGCGGAAAATGCATTACGCACACCACGATAGGCTATCCATCGTGGTTATGGGGGACTCACTGCCTACCAGGGAGCCTAAGTGATACCCCCTAAAAACCGCCTTTGGGGACTGGCAACCAGCTGTTTAAACTTCATTAGCCGTATCGGAAGCGTCCCTCTTTTGGGAAAAGAGGGCGCAGGCGGCTACAAGCCGCTGAGGGAGTGCCTACGAAGGCAATTTAATTGTGAAAAAATTAATTATGAAAAATTAATTATGAATTTGACTGAGCCACCAGAAGGCAGTTCAAGTCGTTTGACAGTTTATTGGGCGGGTCCGAGAGGGAGTTCCTCAGCATGCGGACGCGATAGCGGGAGGGGAGTGTGGCTGCATGCTTAGCTGCCTCACGAATAAGTGTGTTTGAATGAGACTCTGACACTTTGAAGAAGTTTTCAGAGTTTTTTTAGGGAGTGCCTACGAAGGCAAGTTTAACCAGACGCATACTGACCTTACGGTGAAATTATTAAAATAAACTTATAACGAACATAAAAGATTATGATGCTCTGTAAGAGCAAGGAGTCGGTCCTGAGGGGACTGGGCAGCGCGCAATTTGCGTGCTAAGACGGTGATCTCCCCAATGTTGATGTTCTTAATAGCGGCGTACACCGTATTTAGATTATCAACCATTGAGGGTTGTGTTTGCTGAGCGGCGGAGGACGACCGCGGAGGGTCGGCCTTTTTGGGGCCCCAGGGAAAGACTGGAGGCTGCAAAGGCTGCGAAAAGCCCGGAGGAGGGACCCGGGAGGGCCTTGTTGGACCCAGAGGTGGTCGAAAACAGCTCTTAGGTGGTAATCTTCACGGGAGGGCCGGGAATGACTTAGCATTAACCGGCGGTGGAGCGTGCCTACTGGGGCGGGGATGAGGTGCGCAAGGGCAGCCTCTGTAGTTAGCCGGGTGTCCTGTTTGTTTACACAGGACGTACGCGGGTGGGGATTCGGCATTTTTGGGCCGGGGACACTCTTTTGTGTTATGGGGGTCAAGGCACTTAACGCACCTGGGTGGGGCGGAGCAGTTGGCCGCCGCATGACCATATAACTGGCAGCGGTGGCACTGCGCCGGGCAACCGCGCCTATGCGGGAGCTCAGCCCTCACTACCGACAGCCCACACACCGTGCGTAACAGCCAGAAAATGGTCTTTGCCTCCGGAACGTTTGCGAGAATTACGAGGGCAAGGGGAAACCTCAAGCCCGTTCTGCTGTGCATTTTACGCACAGCCTCAACGGGGAATCCTTGGGACTTAAGGTCCTCAAGGATTTCCTCGTTGGAAAGTTCAAAAGGGACGCCTCGGATGACGGCCCTGATTTTGCGCTATTCCGGAAGAGCGTACGTATAATAGGAGACTCGTTCGGCTGAGAATAGCCTGGTTAGGCGACGAAAGTCGTCGACAGATTGGGGGATGATTTTAATAGCCTCCCCGAGGTTGGTGGCTTGGTCGTACTTTATTCCTGCGTCGTAGCAGGTTTTGGAGAGGCGGGTAAACTGAGCCTTGTCTCGTAAGAAGACAGGGGGCGGGACTTGCTTCTTAGCCGGGTTAGGAGCACAGCGGGAGGCTGGCTTGGGCAGTGGTAACTCGGAAACTGCAGCGGGAGCTGCGGGGACTGAGGCAGCTACGGGGGCTGCGGGGTTTGCGGGGGCGGCAGAGGCCGCCGAAACGGTGCGATTTTTCGCGGCGTGTTTACGGCGCTTGGAAGACACTGTGGTGAACTCTGATTCATCGGATCCGTCTGTGTTAGACGGCTCCGAAGAACCATTGCCCCGGAGTGTGGACCCGGAGTCGGAGTTGGAGCACTCCATCTCTAGGGGTGCGAAAGAATTCGACTGTGGGACAGTCGGGCTAGCAGCCGAAGAGGCCGCGACGGAGGGCGGTGGGAGGTGTGCCTGAGGGGCAGATGAATTGGCGGAAGCGACCCGGGTGGCAAAGGCGGCCAGAGCTGACGGGTCCATCTGGTACAGGCGGGCGACGATTGCGTCAAGAAGTTCTTCCTTAGACATGTTTATGATGGGGAGGAGGAGAGACGTTATTCTACTTGAAACAGTAAGGGCGGGTCCCTGTTCTCAGAAGAACAGGGGCTTGTTCTGAAAAGAACAAGAGACGTTCCCAAGAAACAATACACACGTTAATAATAACAGAAAAACAAAACAAAAATAAAAATATTCAGAAAAATCAACAAGAAATAACAATAATAAGTAAGCAGTGGTCAGTCAGACCTCCCCGCCCGAAGACAGGGGGGGCAAGAACTGAGGTAAGCGAAAACAACTCACCCGGCGTCGGCGCTGTACAGCGCGAGCAGGACAGCGGAGGCGCGAGAACGAGAGGGCACTATCGTACGGGGACGAAAGCGCGGACTACCTGTACACGACCGCTCGGGGGTGGTGGCACAAGCGGAATGTCGGGTAATTTGGGTCGCTCACGGCATGTCTGTTATTTTGTTCGGTTGATTACACAACTCGTGCAAGCGCCTGTGAGGCGCACATGCTCCATTCGACCAATGAACACTCAGGAGGACGGTGTGCGGGGGGGTGTGTGAAGTGTGACTCATAATTTATTTCACAATTATACACGTTTATACAACAATTCTTTGTAAACAATTATTTAACAAGTAAGTGACACACTATAAAACACACAACAAATCTTTATCACTACAATACATATAACAGATCTTTATTAACAATTACTAATACATATATGACAAACACTATAAAGACATATAACTCTTTATAGGTAAACATAGGTATACATATAGTAAAGAAGGTAATTACAGAAGAAAGGAGGTAATTACAGAAGAAAGAAGATAATCATAGAAGAAAGAAGATCATTATAGAAGATCTTCAAGGAAGAAAGAAGTACGTCGACGAAGAGAGAAGATCGTCGGTACTAATTCCTTCCCCGTTTCTTATTACGTCTACGTCATACGTCTATTGTCTGTTTCCAGACAATTTTCTTGTTTCTTAACCGCGTTTACGCGGCCAGGTGGTTGCTCCCTAACGGTGCCAAACTGTGATCATCTGGTAACTCCCTTGCGGCGGGAACGGCGTCCAATACGTGCGTCTTTTTGAAGACGATCGGAGGTCGCAACGTGGGACATCATCATGCGGAAGACAAGAAGCCAGAAGACACGGAACGACGACGAAACGCCGGTAGGAATGCGGATATTCGAGGAAGCGCCCGCGTCCCCGTCCGATTATATCGCGTTGGCACAAGCGCCCTCCGCCGCGCCACAGCCTCCGCTCGCGCCCGCATCTATGCCCGCGCCGCCGCGCCCCGCTATGTCCGTGTCCACAACCGATCACTTGAGAGAGGTTAGCACATCCGCGCCGCGTACAGAGACGCTCGCCGCGATTATAGAAGATCTTCCGATTACAGAGACTAGTTCGATAGTGCGTACCGTCGCGCCTGTAGCAGACGTTGTACATAGGCCCGCGCCCCGTCGGTCCATTCAGCCCGGTCGACAGCTAGCGCAATAGCAAAGTTTAAACAAATCGAGTATAATACCGCGGAGGAACTAGCTGCAATTAGAAGGAAGCAATTGCAAATCGAAGATCTCATCAAGGAGAAATACAGTAGGGACGTCGCTCAACTGCAAGAAGAAACGGATAGGGATAGTTTAAACGAAGACGATTTAGTGAAAAATAGGGTACGCGTTGATTGGTGGTTAGAGAACGTGGAGATTGTGCGGGGGGAGCCGCCCTACCGCCCGTCTCAGCCCGCGCCCCGCATCGAGATAGAGCAGGCCCCGCCGAGTAGGGGAACCGGTTACGACTACGCTGAAGATACCCAGGGCAGGTCGGTTGCGAATGATGTTCAACCGCGCCGCGTAGATACGATGCAGAGGGACAATGGAGTCGCCGTAGAAATGAACCAGGTGGATCGCCATGTACGGGTTACGTCGCCGTCGCGCGTCCAACGCCGCACTCTGTCGCCTATATATAGATCGCCACATCGCCAGGCGGATCGTAGATTACCGTCGCCGTGTAATGATGTAGGTATAGATAGATCGCCACATCGCCACGCGGATCGTAGATTACAGTCGCCGTGTTACAGGGATGTAGGTGTACATAGGTCGCCAGCGCCACAGCGTAGGCTAAACGGAAATAGGGATAGAGATAGGTCGCTCACCCCGCGAGGGAAAGATAGGGGTATAGAACGACTAGCGTTAGAAGGCATGATAAGACTTAGACCAGCCGCCGCGAAGCAGACACAGGAGTTACCTATTTTCAACGGCTCGGCCGCGGAATGGTTATCGTTTAAAGCCGCGATGAGGGAGTCCACGCGTCTGTATGGATTCACCAACACGGAAAATATGGCAAGGTTAAGGAACTGTTTACGTGGTGAGGCTAGGGAGGTAGTATCGGCGCTGCTGTTTACCGCGAAGGATCCAGCAGACATTATGCGGACACTGGAGCCGTGTTTCGGCCGCCCGGAAGTGATTATTGATCGTGCGTTAGATGACTTGAAACGCCTTCCGCGCCCGGGTCAAACCGCCCAGGAGTTAAATTCGTTCGCTATCAAGTTGCAAAATATAGTATGTATTATGCAGAACGTCGACTGCAAAGGATATTTACAAAATCCGATGCTAACTAGGGAGGTTACGAGTAAGCTTAATCCTCACTTACGGTCACGTTGGTGCGATTATGCGGAGCACTACAGAAGTGCGGACGAACCGGACATTGTCACACTATCCCGGTTTATGATGAGAGAGGCTGACCGTGCGTTAAGTCACGCCTATACGTCCGTAACGTCGACCAAGGAATCGCCCATAAGACGAGAAGCGCCGCCGTCGAAAAGGATAGTGTTGACACGCCGCGTAGAGGATAGGGCCCGCGACGTAAAGACGTTCACCGCCCAGGAGGACACCGGTAGTGCCTCGTGTATGTGTTGTGGGGGTGAACACCCTATCGCCAAATGTAGGAAGCTGGCGCAGATGGGTTTGGACGACCGGTGGAAGTGGGTAAGGAAGATGGGGTGTGTTTTAGGTGCTTAAGCAGCAAATACCGACGCATACGTTGTAAAGCTAGGAAGTGCGGCGTCGACGGCTGCAACGCCCCCCACCACGCTCTCCTTCACGCCCGCACGCCTGAAGCGTCGGTAAAACCGGATGAAACCGTGCTGGTCGCGTCGAATGTTAATAGTAGGGCGTCTGTATTATTGAAAGTGTGCCCCATTACCGTGCGCGGACTGCGCGGCAAGGAAGTTGATACGTATGCGCTACTTGACGAGGGCTCTACCATGTCGTTGATCGACGACGACTTAGCTCGCTAGTTAGGAGCGGAAGGACCGGTAAATCCGCTCATTATTAGAGGCGTAAATAATAGTCAACGCGAGGCCAATAGTAGGTTAGTAAATATAGGGATACGTGGCAAGACACGCGGTGAGATGTATAATGTAAGCGCGCGAACGATAGCAGATTTAAAGATAGGCTCGCAGTCTGTGAGTAGGGAGTGCTTACGGTTAAAGCACTTACGTGACTTACCGAGTTCGGTGTGTTACGACGACGCGAAACCGAGATTATTATTAGGCGCCGACAATTGGCATTTAATAATCACCCGTAATTTGAGAATAGGACGTCGAATGCAGCCAATAGCTGCACGTACGTTACTAGGGTGTGTAATTCAGGATACCGTGCCGCGGTTAACGTGTAGGGAACACGGCGAGACCATATTACACGTAGCAAGCACTAGTGGACGGCCAGATAGGGACATCCGAACGTTTGCCAGTCAGGACGAGGAGCTAACGGAACTCCTCAAACGGCAGTATGAGATATATTCCATAGGTATCTCGCTAAAGAGTAGGGCGCGACGGGAAGAGGAGCGCGCTGTCGACATATTCCAGCGCACCGTCAAGAAGGTCGGCGAGCAATACCAAGTTGGGCTGCCATGGAAGGACGACAACGTGCGGATGCCACCCAGCTATGAAATGGCAGCTCGAAGACTACGGACGATTGAAAGGAAGATGGACCAGTCGCCGGAGTTTTGGGACGCCTACAGAGCCCAGATAGACAACCTCCTGGCGAAAGGATACGCAAGGGAAGCCGAAGGGACGGAGAGAGAGGATCCCAAGAGCTGGTACCTGCCACACTTCGCAGTGCGGAATCCGAACAAGCCGGGGAAGACAAGAGTAGTGTTCGACGCGGCAGCGCGCACATCCGGTAGATGTCTTAATAACTATTTACTCGACGGCCCCGACTTATTACGGAACTTACCGGGCATACTGTTTAGGTTTAGAGAGAATGAGATAGCCGTGTCCGCGGATATTAGGTAAATGTTCTTGCGTGTGAAAATCGACCGTCGCGACCAACCCGCGCAATTGTTTCTCTGGCGAGGAAACGAGCGACACAGCCCACCGCGGGAGTACGTTATGACGTCAATGATTTTCGGCGCGAGAAGCTCGCCGTTTCTCGCACATAGTGTTAGAGATTATAACGCGCGCGCACACGCACCATTATATGGACGACTATTTAGACAGTTATGCAACGGTAGAGGAAGCGGTAAATACGGCAAGGCAGGTTTCGGAAGTGCACCAGAAGACCGGTTTCACCTTGGCAGGCTGGAAGTCTAATCACGCAGCCCTATTGGAAGACAAGCTGGAGAAACTACTGGCGCGCAAGCCTAAGGAAGTAGGCTTAAGGCAAGACAGCCCAGGCAGAACCCTAGGGTTGTTATGGATGGCCGACGAAGGCGCCCTAACCTTCAACACACCGATGAGTAGGGTGCCGCAGGAAGTAAAGGCGCTACAGCGACCACCGACCAAAAGGGAAGCATTAAGCGCAGTCATGTCTGTGTTTGACCCGCTCGGTCGGCTAAGCTACCTCACCATCACCGCCAAGATCCTGCTACAAGACCTATGGCGTATGAAGAAGGTCGGATGGGATGACGAACTACCCGAGGAGGCAGCGGATGAATTTCAGAGGTGGCTGCGAGTCGTCGAGGAGGTGTCACGACTGCGACTGCCAAGGTGCTATGCTCCTACGGGGGGAGTGGTAGAGCGTCAACTTCACGTATTTAACGACGCAAGCGAACGTGCGTACGCATCCGCGGCATATTGGCGAATACGATACAGCGACGGAACGGTTAGGGTGCGATTAGTGACGGCTAAGGCGAAAGTCTCTCCAATCAAGGCGCAAAGTATACCGCGATTAGAGTTGCAGGCGAATTTGATAGGCGATCGACTCGCGGAATTCGTGCAAGGCGAGCACAGAGTGGTAGCAGATAGGGTCGTATATTGGACGGACTCTACTACGGCGCTCCACTGGATACAAAATGATACGGCGCGTTACACTCCATACGTGGCTCACCAGACGCGTTGGCAGATGCGTTGTCACCCGTTAGGACTAAGATGGAATACCTCATTTCCAGTATAAAGGGTCTCCGGTTCTCTACACTCACCATACGAAACACAGGAGCGTTAAGCTGCTATTTTACGCTGCTATTCTGTGAGAGCGTGGTCCTTCCTCGGTCGAGCCGACCCATTCGTGCTACAACTATACTACTAATATAGCTGCAGTATGGCTCTACAACGTAAAAAACCACACTGATGGTATACCACAACCAGTATGAAGGTATACCATGAGAGCCAGTATAATGACAGGCCCTGACGCATTACATCTTAGTATGATGCGTACATGTGGTAGAGCTGATAGGCATGTTAATGTACGGAATAGTGGAATAACGATTCATGGTAAGAAAAGGTTCAATTACTAGGAACATCTACACATCTACATGAACAAATCACGTTGAACAAACAACCCGACCGGAGCAATTATTTTAGACATAATAATAATTATATATTATGTTACGGATCGCCGTAACGCCGTTCGAAAAATGAATAAAAACGCGCTGGTCTTGCTTAAACTGGAGGCAAGCGGCGGTGAGGAGGAACTTGTACTTTTTCTTGCTGTTGTCTTCTTTCGGTGGCTGGAGAGCGACTGCCGACCGTACCGGCCGGCCCGTCTTATATACGATTTGGCCGTTGCTACATTCTAAATCTATGTTAACTCTCGCTATTCGTTCGGTGCCTTTATTGGGAGAGTTATTACATAGTTACAATACTATTTATTAAAATACAAAGCTATATTTTTCAATATTCTTGTTACGGCTTTTCCCGCGTTGCTGTGTGCAACCACCGCTAGTTGTTGAACCGTGAGCGCTCCGCCCACCGCCCCTTGGTTGTCCAACTAGCGTTGGTTACGACAAGCATTTAGTAAGTATTTCGTTCGACGTATAACTTTGTTTGCGTCGTGCACATTCTCCCGCCGTCGCCACGCTGCGATCCCTTTGGTAGCACGACGATCTTCTTTGTCGGTCTTCGTAGTACATGCCCACTGCCAGTAGTTACGTCCACTACTCGTACCTCTCCGTCGACGCCAGGATATACGTTGCTGATTTTTCCCCTCGGCCAGATGTTGCGTGGTAGATTGGAGTCACAAATGATGACTAGGTCTCCAATCTTCGGTGATACGCCTATGGTGCTGGGCTCCCGCCGGTGTTGGAATAGGGGCAGGTATTCTTTTACCCATCTTCTCCAGAACACGTCGGCTAGGGCTTGAGCTCTTTTCCACTGCTGGCGGGCCGTCACATCGCTCTCGCTGAAGTGTCCCGGCGCAGGTACGTGCGAGTTGGGACCGATGATGATGTGATTCGGCGTGATGGATTCTGGGTCTCCTGGGTCAACTGAGACGTGTGTGAGAGGTCTTGAGTTGATCATGTTTTCGGCCTCGGCGAGCAGGGTCACTAATGTCTCGTCCCTGGGATAGCGCTCGTTGAGGGTGACGCGTAGAGCTTCTTTTACGGAGCGAACCATTCGTTCCCATGCGCCGCCTATGAACGGTGCTGATGGTGGTATGTACTTCCACACAATTTGTCGACATGTGGTTTCGTGCTCGAGGGCTGCGAGTGCTGCTTCGGCCAGCTCCTTGTCTGCTGCCTTGAAGCACGTAGCGTTGTCACTCCATATTTCTTTTGGGCATCCTCTTCTGCTCATAAAACGTCTGAGCGCCGACACGGCTGAGTCGGCGCTTAACGAGTGGGCTACCTCTATGTGTATTGCTTGTGATGTCATACAGGTGAATAACGCGCCATAGCGCTTTTCACGATGTCGTCCCACTGTGACCTCTATTGGCCCGAAGTAGTCCAGTCCGGTGTATGTGAACGGACGTGCGTGATGAGCGAGGCGTGCGGACGGCAGGTTTCCTGTAGATGGTGATGCAGGCTTGGCTTTTTTTAGACGGCACGGTAGGCAGCTTTTGACGACAGTTTTCACCACTGGACGTATTTTTCTTATGTACAATCTCTGTCTTAATTCGTTCACGACTGTTTCCACGCCTCCGTGATGCAACCTCTCGTGTACGTGTGCTATGTACAGACGAGTGTTTGCGTGCTTCCCGTCTAGTATGGGAGGGTCGTATGTGTCCTCCTCCACTTCTGATGCTGCTTTTATTCGACCTCTGAGGCGTAGGGTCCCCTCTTCATTGACGTATGTGCTCAGGTGGCCTAATTTGTCGTCACCTCCCGGAACACTTCCGTTGGTGATTCTCTTGAGCTCCTTCGTGAAGCTTTCCCGCTGACTGGCTTGCACCCACAGTTGTTCGGCTCTTACGTGATAAGCGGCCGGTATTCCTACAAGCGATGAGACAGTAGGAGTTGCCTTTTTCTCCTTGGCGGGGATGTTGCGTTTGTTTGTTCTTTGCCAGCCAGGGTCGCTATCTTGTCTTGCTCTGTTGCGTTTACGCCCAACCTTCACCACGTGCTTGTTTGGTCTGCACGTGTCGATGAATAGGAGGACTCTTGCTGTCGCCCTTATGAGGTGAATCCATTTTGAAAATCTTTCTATTTGTGGCAGATGTGTTGTTGGCGAGTCTTCCCTTCTAACTGCGATGTTACATACTTCTCGTTCTTCCCCGGTGTCGTATTGTGTTGTTTTCTCTTCCTGCGGCCATTCTGCTGGTGGACGTTGTAGAAACGGGGGCCCTCGGAACCACCGGTGCGACTCGTCGAACCTTTTTGGCGTGGATCGGGTCGCGTCGTCTGCCACGTTTTCTTTAGACGGTAGCCAACGCCATTCGTCCTTTTTGGTCGTATTTTCTATCTCCGCCAGGCGATGAGCGACGAAAGCTTTGTACGCGCGAGGCTCCGACCTTATCCACACTAGTGCAGTACGAGAGTCGCACCAGTATGTCTCGCCCGCTATATCGCCATCGTGCTCCTCGACCACGGTCTGCGCGAGAAGAGCTCCCAGCAGTGCCAGGCGCATCGACACCGGGTTGTAATCGTAGCATCGCGGTATTCTCAGTTGTTGCCTCTCCACAAGAAACGTAAAACGTCTCTATCTTCTTTGCGCACATTGATCTGCATGAACATTTCTTTTATGTCGGCGCTCACTGCATGCGGATACTGTCGGAACCTCATGATTACTCCGGGCAATGATTGTAATAAGTCGGGCCCCGAGTGAAGCATATCGTTGAGACATATTCCGGCTGTCTTCGCTGCGGCGTCGTGCAACAATCTCGGTGGCTTGTCTGGTTTCACAGGGTTGATGACTGGGAAGTGTGGCAGATACCATGTCCTTCCTTGTGGCGGTGGCATGGGCGCGCGCTCTGCGTAACCCGAGTTGAAAAGGTTCTGTATGCGTTCTTCGTACTGTAGCTTGAGATTGCTGTCTCGGTCGAGCCTCTTCTCTAAGGTGTGCAGGCGCCTTTCCGCGTCCTTGTAATTATTTGGTATTTGGAAATCCTTTTGTTTCCACAACAACCCTGTCTCGAATCTGCCGTCCGCCGACCTCTGGCTGGTTTCCCTCAATATTTGCATAGCTCGCTGCTCGGGATCTTCTTTCGATCTTCTTGGCTCGATGCACAGCCATTCTAATTTGAAATAATTTTTTATTTCCTCTTCTATCGGCTGTGTATCTTCCCTCTGATGTAGTCTGCCGCAGAAGGTGACCGTCGACGTCAATGAACTATGACAGCCATGTAGAACCCAGCCCAGGTTGGTGTGTGAGGCGACTGGTTGGTTTCGACGACCGACGCGCAGTTTTCTAGACACTATGAGGTGCCAGTTATCTTGTCCGATTAGCATTTTCGATGAGGCGCGTTCGTAGGTGATATCTTCTTTGATATCCAACAGATGTTGGCAATTCTCCAAGTGATTTTCATTCACGGATTCTGGTGCGAAGTCCAACCGCTCTACCGTACGCGCTGCTTCTATGTTGTGTTCCTCTTGCGCGTACTTTCCTCTATTTTAAGGCTGACGATCTTGCTCTTCTCATGTTTCACCTCCGAGCCGACCCCTTGTATCCACATTGCGTGGGCTGGGCCGTCGGCGCCGATGACGTCGGCGATCTAGGCATCGACTAAGGTGACCGTGCTTCCTTCATCCAATAATGCGTATGTTTCGACGCAGCTTAGCGGCCCCCTTATTGTTACGGGCGCAATCTTTAGATAAGCGCGGCAGTGTTTGTACGGTCGAGTCGCTGTGATGACCTCCCTTGCCGATGTTGCGGTTTCCTTTTCAATTTCTGCTGTTCTATCGTGATGCAGCAATTTATGGTGTTTCATCATGCATCCGCCTTTTCCGCACGGTGGAGCTTTACACAGCAATCGGCGATGTTTGCCTCGCAGACAGCGGTAGCAGATATTATACTTCTTTGCTACTTCCCATCTGTCATTTGTGGACAGAGCGGCGTATGACTTGCAATCGGGCAGTTTGTGTTCTTTGTTTGCATTGAGGGCATATTGTTTCTTGCTTGTGGCGAAGGCACGTTCTATTTTTCTTGGTCTTCGCTCTCTCGTCTCGCTGTCCTCTGCGATGAACTCCGGCAAGGCATACGCGCTGCATTTATCCGCTTCTTCGTTTAAGAACATTGATATCCTCTTAAGCTCTGGGATATCTTCTTTCTTTCTGGCTGCATAGTCATTTGCTTCTCAATATGGGCGTGAGTTTGTCTGTGATAACTCGCGTCATTTCCGGACTATGCAGATAGTGTGCTTTCTTGAGTGCTTTCACGGTGCCCACTACGTTTGCTATGCGATTTGCGAATATGCATAGCTCCCTGGGATTGTCCGTAACTTTGTTCAGCAGCTTCAGCTTCTCTATTTCTAAGTGAATTAACGCTTCTGGTCGTCCGAATCTCCTTTCCAAAGCTTCCATTATCATTCTGGGATCTGGTTGGCTTATAAGTAGGCAACCTGCGGCTTCTTTTGCTGTCCCTTTTAAGCTTCGGCGTATTCTCGCTATGTTTTCGTTCATCGTGAAGTACTTTGAAGATTCTTCGTACGTTGTTTTGAAGCTGAGCCATTCTTTGCTGCTACCATTGAATGTAGGTAGCTCTTGCACATATTTCGGCGGCTCCCTTGTGCTTCGTACTGCTTGTGATAGAGCAGGGGCTAAGGTAGCGACGTCGATTTGTTGCTGCGCCTGTCCATAGTCTTCTTTCTGCGGCGCGGGTTGTGATGCAAACTGCGGAGCGGGTTGCGATGCGAAGTGCGGCGTGGGTTGCGGCGCGGGCTGCGGCGCGGGCTGCAGCGCGGGTTGCGATGCGAAGTGCGATGTGGGTTGCGGCGCGGGCTGAGGACCCTGCCCCCCGCCTCAGTACTATAAATATAAAACGTCGTGGCGCGGTGCGCGTAGCCTCATTTGCGTCGCGGCCGCGTCACGGTAACATGCCCTGTTTATTATTTTACGTGCCTGAGGGCTTAATATACAAGAAATTAAGTTGTACTATATAAAAGAATACAATTTTCATACAATAATTACTTTACAATTTTACATTAATTAATTTCTACATTCTAAATCTATGTTAACTCTCGCTATTCGTTCGGTGCCTTTATTGGGAGAGTTATTACATAGTTACAATACTATTTATTAAAATGCAAAGCTATATTTTTCAATATTCTGAATAAGGCTTTTCCCGCGTTGCTGTGTGCAACCATCGCTAGTTGTTGAACTGTGAGCGCGGCCCGACGGTCGTAACATGGCTCCGCCCACCGCCCCTAGCTTGTTCAACTAGTGTTGGTTACGACAAGCATTTAGTAAGTATTTCGTTCGACGTATCACTTTGTTTGCGTCGTGCACATATTATATGAATCTTTTGTATATGTATGTTAGTTTGTTAGATTCGATTCTAAAAATTATTACACTGACAAAAACATTATTTATTTCGCGAGCCTTGGGCTATATTTTAGTTTTCTATATTAAATCACAAAATATTGATTTCATATCGAAAACTAAAAAAAAAAGACGATTAAATCAGCGAACACAATCCTTTCATCTCGCCATAATATTATAGACCTTATATTTTAAAGTAATTTTTTTTTTCTCTCAGCACCCTGCCGCAAAGAGCAGCGGCCGCTGTCGCTCGACGCGACGACCATCATGAAAGAGAAGAGTAAAAACGCGGCGCGCTCCAGACGTGAAAAAGAGAACTCCGAATTCCTCGAGCTGGCGAAACTCCTTCCACTACCGTCTGCTATCACATCACAACTAGACAAAGCGTCCGTGATACGCTTAACCACCAGTTACCTGAAGATGAGGCAGGTGTTCCCTGATGGTGAGTCCTCATTTCATTTTTGAAAAGGATAGCAATAATAGCAGTTAATGGTTGCTTAATATTTATGTACCATTGTCCATATCACTATCCCACCCGATGTTGTTGATGTTCTCGAAGTTGGTTAAGCTTACTAATTTAGCTTAACAAAAACATACACATCCTTGAAGACATCATCATCATCATCATCATTACAGCCCTTCACAAGTCCACTGCTGAACATAGGCCTCCCCCAAAGAATGCCACAAAGCACGGTCCTGAGCCACCTGCATCCATCGACTTCCTGCATGTCTTACCAGGTCGTCACTCCATCTCGTGGGGGGACGCCCTACACTTCGCCTACCGGTACGAGGCTGCCACTCGAGAACCTTTCTTCCCCATCGGTTGTCGGTTCTTCGAGCTATATGGCCGGCCCACTGCCACTTCAGCTTACTAATCCGTTGGGCTATGTCGGTCACTCTGGTTCTACTGCGGATATCCTCATTCCTAAGTTTATCACGCAGAGAAACTCCGAGCATAGCCCTCTCCATAGCTCGCTGAGCGACCTTGAGCTTCCTCATACGGCCAGCAGTGAAGGACCACGTCTCAGTTCTGTAAGTCATCACTGGCAATACGCACTGGTTGTACAATTTCGTTTTAAGGTTTTGAGGTATGTCTGACGAGAAGATGTGTCGTAGCTTCCCGAACGCTGCCCAGCCGAGTTGAATCCGTCGATTGACCTCTCGGTCGAAGTTGGACTTACCTAGTCGGACTATTTGTCCCAGGTAAACATACTCGTCAACAACTTCGAGCTTAGTGCTCCCAACAACTACCGGCATAGGTGTGACATGGACATTAAACATGATCTTTGTTTTGTCCATGTTCATCTTAAGACCTATCCGTTGGGAAACACTATTGAGGTCATTGAGCATAGTGCTTAGGTCCTCCAGCGATTCTGCCATAAGGACTATATCGTCGGCAAATCGAAGGTGAGTGATGTACTCGCCATTGATGTTGATACCGTATCCTTTCCAGTCCAGAAGCTTGAAAACGTCTTCCAATGCAGCGGTGAAGAGTTTCGGGGATATGACGTCACCCTGTCTTACACCTCTCTGCAATTGGATAGGTTTCGTGTTCTGGTTCTGTACTCGGATAGCCATCGTAGACACCACCACTTTAATCTGATGGAAAAATAGATGCTCGCAAATTATCCCACTCCATTTGTGAACGAATTATGAACGAAGCAAACCGTTTGTTTTAAATGCGTGGTCTGTCGACAAAAAAGAAGTGGAGACTGGCCGAACTGAACGAAGCCGAACTGGTTGTCCGATGGTAGAAGGGAGAGGGAGGAGTTTAAGCCGCATGGTGATGGCGTAAGGTAATCGATCTCCAATTTTTTTATTTATAGGCGGGCAGTGCCCTGGGGCGCCCAAGCTAAAGGGGCTCTTCGGTCTCCATGAACGACGTTTGAAAAAAAATTATAAGATTCTAGATGAATGTAGAATTTTCGACTTTTGGCTTTTTGGCCGCTGACCAAAAACCTTGAATGGCTCGAACTGAAATCACAAAAATTTCTTCCACCTCCAGAATATAAACATTAAATAAATCTACAATCTATACAAATAAATAAAATTGAAGTGTGTGTGTGTTAAAATGCATATGAATGTATATACGGTACTTATAACAAAAAACACAAATTTTAAAATTTTTGTCTGTCTGTCTGTCAGTCTGTCTGTCTGTCAGTCTGTCTGTTTGTTCCGGGTAATATCCGAAACGGCTAGACTGATTTCGACGGGACTTTCACTGGCAGATAGCTGATGTTCTAACGAGTAACTTAGGCTACTTATATTTGAGAAAAAGAATTAGGTTTCTGAGCAAAACATTTGTATAGTAATATTTTTTTATTGAAACCCTAAATAACACGCGGGCAAAGTCGCGGAGAACAGCTAGTCTACAAAAAAATTGTCTACTTCGTTTATTATCTACCTATAATAATAACTGTAGTCTACTGTATTTTGCCCCGAGGCCCTTGGTTACATAGCTATTGATTTTAAGCCAGTGCTTTACTATAGTTCCACCTGATGGTTAGGTGGTAAAGCCATATTCAATCATGCCTTGAAGATACCCAGATTGTTATTGGATGGAAAGATACCACATATCGTTCCATGGATCTCGTTAGAACCGACTACAGGAAAGACCAGAAAGATCTTATTAAGCCATACTTCAGATAGATTGCGGCATAGCTTTCATCTACCCCAAGTGTTGAATATATTTTCGACAAATAATTCCTTCCATAATGGTTTCTCCTGTTTACATGAACACTTTAAATTGGAGCTTTCAACCGACTTCAAAAAGGAGGAGGTTTACAATTCGTGGGAATCTTTTTTTTATGTATGTTCACCGATTATTCGAAGACGCCTGAACCGATTTGGAAAATTCTTTGTTTGTTTCAAAGGGTATACTTGTCAGTTTAAAAGAAAAATCAACAACAAATTATATTTATATTGAAATCGGTTGTGCCAAATTTTTTATTTAACCACTTGTTACCAATTTTATCCCGTTTTAAAAAAATATATATTTAAGACATTTCGAGGAACTACCTACTTTAGCACTCATGGTCACTCATCAGTTTAAAATTATTAATTTAAAAAATATATAGCTTTAAACTGAAGCTAGCCGTGGTTAACTATGAGATAGGACGTCAAACACCTCAGTATCATGGATCCTGTAAAGTACTCGAAACGTCGGGAATGTGAAAAAGCTAATAAAATGCGATAAACTCCGTAGAAACTAATTTCATTATTTCGTAAACACACATCTCACGATCCTATATTTAAACGTATCTCTCATTTACATAGGTCTCGGAGACGCTTGGGGAGCAGCACCACCACCTCCACAACCGCGCGAGCTCTCTATCAGGGAGCTGGGCTCGCATCTTCTTCAAACCTTGGACGGATTCATCTTCGTCGTGGCACCGGATGGGAAGATCATGTACATCAGTGAGACCGCATCGGTGCATCTTGGACTCAGTCAGGTTTGTGAAACGTATGTAGGTAATTAAATTATTTATAAGAGTTGATCAGGCTAACATTTTTCAAGTGTAATAATTTTTGATTGTTTTTATAGGATAAGGGTGACAAACGAGCACACAGTCCACCTGATGGACCTACATCTATCCTCAAAATGCAGATGCGTTGTAAGCCGTGACCGGACCGACATGGAACGCCTTTTTTCCAATAAAAAGGGGCTCCGCTTCTCTACACTCATACAACATACGAAACACAGCAACATTTTACGCTGGTATTCTGTGAGAGCGTGGTACTTCCCCGATCGAGCCGACCCATTCGTGCTACAACTATACAATTAATATAGCTGCAGCATGGCTCTACCACGTACAAAATTGATTTTTTATTTTTTTTAAACGATCCTTGTGATGTTTGTATGGACAGAACAGAAATTATTTCTTGAATTGCGTGTTTAAGACACTACTGATTTTTTTTTTATAGTGAAAATGACAAACAAACAGTCCACCTGATGGTAAGTGGATATAAGGTCCATAGATCCTACATTAACGATTAAAAACCAAAATACAAAAATTGCCACCATTAAGTATCGATCACTAATAAAAAACTAGATACACAATCAGTGACAAAAAATGTCCTTACCGAATGAACGCCCACTCGAACATTTGGGTGCGCTTTTAATTTATACGTAGCTTTGTGGATACAACTTTAGACAATGCGTTTAAGGTTGGATTTACATTAATATACTTATATTTATTTCAACTAGAATTACGTCAAAATAATTGACGTCAGTTTTTACAGAACTTTTGCGTGGGATTATTTATCTAGTTTTTTATTAGTGATCGATGCCCTTAAGGTCTATTTTTTATAAAACTGAAGTGACAAACAAACTCACAGTCCACCTGATGGTAAGTGGCCTGCAGAGCATGGACACAGCAAACATTATTTTAAACAAAAAAGGCTACGGAAGTGTTCATACTCATAAGGACTAAGTTTCAATGCTTCACAGCCTGAAATTGTACTGGCTCTCTATTGCCTTCAAACTGGAACAGAACAGTACCAAATAGGTATCGGAAAAAGGTAAGAACCTACCTCACCTACTCAGACGTCATTACTAGTCTGGTACTTATCCTATTTCTGTGGCCAAGCAGCTGTGCGCCCACTGCCGGTTTAAAGGGCAAAAGAACCAGTATATGGTTTATTACGTGGTAGAGCCGTGCTGCAGCTATATTATGGTTGTAGCACAAATGAGTCGGCTCGACTGGGGTAGGACCACGCTCTCACAGAATACTAGGGTAAAATAGCAGCTTGATGTAGCTACGTTTCGTATGATGAGTGTAGAGAATTGGAGACCCTTTTTACTACAAACGAGGCATTCCATCTTAGTCCTCAGGAGTGACAACGCAACTGCATTTTGATTCTTAATCAAGATAGATGTAGATGTCTAATTGTCACAGTATCCACTTATTTTCAGGTGGACTGTGTGCTCGTTTGTCACCCTATACTATAAAAAATATAATTACGGTAGTTGGTATTTCTAAGACCGTCAGGGTTAAGTGCATCACATGTTACCTTTTTTGTTTTAAGTTATCTGGAGTTGTCTCTAGCTTGCAGTACCTAGTTAACTCGTTCCTCATCTTATATTATAAACATAAATATTACGTCCAAACTTAACTTTTTTAATGAAAGATATTTTGTTAGTTGGGAAAAACTAACAATAGAAAATAATAGACACATCAAGCTTTATCTCACGATACCTCGTACCTACTCAGGCGACTTCTAGGCAAAATAGAAGTCCTACCACCAAAAATAACTAAGATGTCTCCGGTTCCGGTGTTTCGTATTTACGCTTGTGTTCCGTGAGTATTGTTTTCCATACACCAATTCGCATGTTTATGGAATAAGGGAGACACAGTTCGCTGATATTAAGTGGACGCTGTGGCCAATAGGCAACTATATCTATCCAGGAGAAAAAACAAAATGTAGATGCTACCCATAAGGACTAAAACACATATACCTAAACAATAAAAACTTTACGTGGTAGAGCTACGCTGCAGCTATATTACTGGTATAGTTGTAGCATGAATGGGTCGGCTTGACCGGGGAGGGACCAGGCTCTCACAGAATACCAGCGTAAAATCTTTAATCTTTTAATCTTTAATCTTTTTTTTATCTTTTTTTAAAAAACGTTACTAGGATTTTCTCCTGTATCGTGGAGGCAGTTTACAAACACAAATTTCACAAGGACAAACATCCAGACCCGGAACAATCATTTGTAGGCCATACAAATACTTGTTCCGTGCGGAATTCGAACCCGCGCCCCCCAGCGCAGCAACTCATTGCTAAGCCACTGCGCCACGGAGCCGTCAAAACATCAAAAAATGGCAGCATAAAGTTGCTGTGTTTCGTATGGTGAGTGTAGAGAACCGGAGACCCTTTTTACTGGAAACGAGGCATTCCATCTTAGTCCTCACGGGTGACAACGTATCTGCATTTCGATTCGTCATCGAGAATAGATGTATATGTCTATGGGCCACGGCAACCACTTACTATCAGGTGGATTGTGTGCTCGCTTGTCACCCTTATCATATAAAAAAATAGAATGCAATATTACCAGGTAAAAGGATCTCCGATCCTCCATTCGAACCTATTGAAATTAACACCTAATTTATGTCTTCAATTAAATCATCATATAATCACCTGCGGTAGACGTACGGACACCGAAGTCTCTGAATGTTCCGCTTTGCTAATTTAGATAAGGAACATTAAAGATACGGAACATTAAGACACGGAACATTAAAGATATTAAAGATTAACTCTACTTATTCCGCAGGTAGAGTTGACTGGTAACTCAATATACGAGTACATTCACCAAGCGGACCACGAGGAGATGAGCGCTGTTCTAAGCCTGCAGCATCCGCACTCTTATTTAGGACACCAATATTCAAGCTTGGGGTGAGCATTTTAATTTTTTTAATTTTCTACCCACTTGAAAAAAGGACGATCCCAATTCGATTTGTTATTTTTTTTCATATGTGTATGTTCTGCGATAACTTTTTACCACGTCAATCGATTTCAAAGATTATATATATTCTATTTAATTTTATGAAGTCTGTTTTTATTTATTTTAAATGTTTAATTTTTATACCTATCGCATTTTAATATTTGAAATAATGTTTTATCGATCACCACTTAACGTGAATTTACGATACTCCTTGTATGAAGTATTACAAAATTCGAATACTAGAAGGAGCAAATATTTATTTAAAAAAAAAGTAAAAGCCGACTTCAAATGAAAAAAAAATATTTCCGCGTGTTAGCTTTAAAAGTCGGTGATTAAGATATTGTAAAGGCCCGACCTCTGAAGCTATTGTGCGGAAATATTTTTCTACCGACTTTAAAAAAGGAGACGGTACTCAAATCGACTGTTTTTTTATGTGTGTCACTCCATAACTTTTACTGGGTGAACCATGTAAATATTTTTCTTTTTTATATGAAAACTGGTGCTTCACATGTGGTCCCATATAAATTTTGAAATTGATCAAGGTCTGACTAATAGTTTTTGAGTTATTCTTAATAATTTATATTGAAGTCGGTTGTACAAAATTTTTAATTTTAAATTATTTCATGATAGTTCCATGAAGTTGAAGTCTATTTTTTACCCTTTTAAGTAGACTAAGGGAATCAAAAGTTCGAATATCGGCTAAATAATTACATTAAAAACTTTATTCCTATTTTTCCCCATTAAAGGTGGAACTTTATCTCCAAATTTGTATGGGACCATCCCTAAATTATAACTTACTTTATAAAAAAATCATTTATCGAATCATTCAAATCGGTCCATAATTGACTAAGATATCGAGTAACATGCATATTATACAAAAATATTGGAAAATCCAAAAGTGCACACCTCGAATAGGACGGTTTACAATAGTAAATTTCAAAAGGTTTTCTAAAGATAAAACTCTGAAGCTAATAAAAAAATCAAAATGATAAGTTCAGTTTTTCGAAAGATATCTTGTTCACATCCACATAGACCAACTGACGATCAAGTGAAATTATTTTTAATTAACGTTTTTTTTAACAATAATCGAAATAAATAGTCTTATAACTACGTCAGAAGTATTTATTGAAATCTCTTGGTGTACTTTTTTTTATTATATAAGTGCAATATGAAGCTGGTGGAAGTGATTTAAGTTGAGTGGATCACGATTTTTTGATTTGATGACAATAGAGCACTACATCTTCGCTTCGCTGTCGATATGTACAAAAAGAACATAATATACTTTAATTGAAATCCTCCTCCATTTTATGGAGTCGGCCAAGAATTAAAAATTATCTTTCGAAATCTGGTCATGTTGTCGAAATTTTATTTTCTTACTATAGAAAAAAAGAGTTTTCATTTAACTTCAATGGTGAACTCAGATATCCAGTGGGCGGCACGTGGGGCCCCACAGTGGACGTGGAATGTGAGCGCGCCTTCTTCATACGGATGAAGTGCGTACTCGCAAAGAGAAACGCGGGACTCACCACGTCCGGATATAAGGTAAATAATTACAGGACGCATGTAAAAGAGACAGCACGAATGGAGTGAAAGGGATATCAGATAATATACCAGTTGAATAACAGTATACCAGTTTGAAATACCAGTATTTTTTTTTATAGAATAAAGGTGACAAACGAACATACAAACGGACACACATATGGTAGTGGATGCTGTCACCAATAGACACCCTCGATTAGGAATCAAAATTAATATGTGTTGTCACCCCCGAAGACTAAGATGAAATGCCTCGTTTCAAGTAAAATGGGTCTCCGGTTCTCAACACACACAGCCAATCTATTTGTGCTACAACCATAACATAGCTGCAGCATGGCTCTACCACGCAGAGAGAGCGACGAGAAGGGAGAAGCGAAGGCTTTCCATCTACACACTAAGTCCTCACGAGTGACAACGCATCTACATTTTGAGTCTTAAATCGACTGGCTGGATCACCCAGCCAATTAGGAGAAGTTTAGTCACATACACACGGACAGAAAAATTATATAATATTAATATGCATGTATTATACAAATAAACCTTCCTATTACATTATTTTGTCTACTGAAAAAAACCGCAACAAAATACATTACGTAGTTTATAAGATATAAGCGTACAGATCACGGGATGCGACTTTGTTTTATACTATGTAGAGATTTTGTAATTCTTTCATTTTATTTTGGTTTAAATTTCTACTTTACAATTTAACAACAGATTTTTTTAAATTAAAAATTTACTATTTGTCATGTTGAAGGAATGATAAGAAATAGAAAACTATCTTCTCAGGTCATCCACTGTTCAGGCTACCTGAGAGCTCGTAGATTCGGCGAGGCAACAGCACATCTAGGTTTGATCGCTGTGGGACACTCACTGCCGCCATCTGCTGTCACCGAACTCAAACTCCACTCCAACATGTTCATGTTCCGAGCATCGCTGGACATGAGACTCATATTTCTTGACGCTAGGTAAGTTCTTTTTTTGAATTTAAGTTTATATTTTTTTTTTAGTTTTTCTACCGCACCATTTCGTCCCATGACGAGCTAAGAGGCGACTATGAAATGTGCCAAAAAATCGTATGACTTACGATAGGTGGGCGATACCCGGACTGACAGACAGACAACAGCATCAAAGGTGCAAAACTTCTAGTAGTGCGTTCCTCAATCCCTATGAGCGAAATACTCCGATGATTTATGACCCAAACTGCACGGACATTTAAGGGCTGGTGAAAAAGACACTAATTTGACAAATGATCTTTTTATAACGTAGGTACATAGACTTGTGTTATAGTGTTGGTTTAGGGTATAATATATTGTATGTTATTATAGTCATATGTCTGAATTTAGTGCAAAGGAGTGTAACATAGGTACATGTGTAGCGAGTGCGAGAGCGTCCGGGCGGCGCGGCGGTCAGTCGCAAAATAATTACACGTTTTTCCTAGGATTTTCTCGTGATTCGTGGAGACAGTTTACAAACATAAACTGCACAAAGACAAACATCCAAACCAGAAACAATTACTTGTAGGCCATACAAATACTTACAGTAAATTCTAGTAACTTCATGGATATGTGGCATCTGCAACCAATACTTTTTTAACCAACAAACTTAGAGTGTCTAGTAATCTCTGAGGACTTAAATGGAAACGAGACGTTTCATTTTTGTTTGGGACTCCAGATACAACGTGGCAACCTGGGAAATCCTGGGCAAGCTGGGAAATCAACCCATAAATATGCTCAACACTCAAACCGTAAGAATAGAATATAATAGAATGGAATAATTTTTTATTCAATATAGATCACATGTGTAATTCTTATTAAAAGGCATTACCAATAAGTTACTTTACCACTGGTTCGAAAAAAAACCCTCTGTCCTGGGAAGAACCAGCAAGAAACCCAGCCGGTAATATAGCTGCAGCAATATTATGATTGTAACACTAATGGATTGGCTCGAATGGGATTAGGACCACGCTCTCACAATATACTAGAGTGAAATATAAGCTCAATGCTGCTGTGAACGACTTTTTTATTGGAAACGAGGTATTCCATCTTTGTCGTCAGGGGCTATTACATACGCATTATGACTGTCTAAATATATGATCTTTTTAGGGTTCCGTACCCAACAGGACCCTATTACTAAGCCTCCGCTGTCCGTCCGTCTCTTTGTCAGCGGGCTGTATCTCATGATCCGTAATAGATAGATAGTTGAAATTTTCACAGAATGTGTGTTTCTGTTGCCGCTATAACTACAAATAATAAAAATAAAAACAATTTTAAAATTAAAGAGGCTCTCCTAAAATTAAAGAGAAACGTGTTTTACGATGGTACGGAAGCATTCCTGCGCGAGTCTGACTCGCAGGCTTTTTTTAATAAAATAAGGGGGTCACACACACAGTCCACCTGATGGCAAGTGAATGCTGTCACCCATAGACATCTGCATCTATACTCGATTGAGAATCAAAATGCAGATGTATTGTCACTTCTGAGGACAAAGATGGAATGCCTCGTTTTCAGTAAAAAGAGTCTCCGATTCTCTAGGCTCACCATACGAAACACAGCAGCATTTAGCTGCTATTTCAGGTATAATTTGAGAGCGTGGTCCTAAGCTCGTTTGACCCGACCCATTCGTGCTACAACTATAATATAGATGCAGCATGGCTCTACCACGTAACTGTGTATCTATTAAATCTAAAATTTTCTGAAACCGCAAACTGTAACTTCTATTTTGTTAAAATACATTTTCTGATATTTCTAAAATATTTTTTTTTTATGAAATGAGAATGACAAATGCGCCAAAAGTCCAGCCGATGATACTTGTATTTTGCAGCTTACCTGCAGTAAATTCCTTACAAAGATGGCGACAGATGCGTTGTCACTACTATGATCCATGATGTGCTGTAATCACAACCACAACTTGCTCTCTAACGTTTCAAATCTGAAATCAACACTTACTCGTATTGCACACATTGTCAAATCATCTGACATCTCTACGAAATATGCATTTTTAATTGTTATCCCCCGCTAAATAATAATGGATTTTCAAGAGTTATTAAAACCTTCGACGCCGACACCGGAACGTACCGCTGCTAAACAACTTCACACCACAGTACTGTGGTGGCGATACATCGATATATCGATGTTTATCGATATCGTACATCTATGCCGTAATTTGTACAGTTAATTCTTACATATCAATATTGTTTACTTTATGAACTCTTTATCACAAAAATAGTTTGAAACATTTAAATAAAATAAAAATTCAAAATAAATGAGATATAAAAAAAATATTTAAGGTCTTAAAGTAGCTCCTTTTGGTAACCCATTTACTATTTTTTTTCAAGATTTAACTATAATTTTATATTCAAGTTTACTACTAGATTATATAAATAGTTGAAGTCACCCTAACCTTTGATTTGGAAAATTGACAACTTAAAAAAATATTGGTAATAAAAAGCATTCTTTAAAAATGTCAATAAATAACGTTTAAAACCGCTGCTATTCGAAAAAATATAGGTTGTTATGAAGACATCTGCGTTTTTGAGTAGTCAGTTGATTACAGCTTGTATACGTCCCACTGTCTCACACAGTCTCAGATCAGAGAACAACTGTTGTTTCTATGATCTGAGCGCACAGTCCTCCTCTCATTTCTGAGAGTTTTTAGGGCAACAAAGTGTCTGTCGCGGTGCCCCAATGCGCGTTGGCGGCGATATGTCTTCCAAATGCTATTATTTTTTTATTATATAGATGCAGGTAACAAATCAGCATTTACAACTGCAACTATTAATCAAGGGGATCGAACTCTCGTATACTGTGAAATTTACGAGGAACGTTTAACCCTTAAGCTAGCCCGGTTTTTTGTCCAAACATAAGCCTCCTCTTGGGGGGATATTTACCACAGTTGCCACGCTTGGCAGGCGGCAGTTTATTTTTTATTTTTAGTAGTTATTAGGAAAACGCTGATGCTCATCTCCTTGTTTGTTTTCCTCTGTTGCCTCTTACGACACCCTCGATACGATATGTGGTAGTGGATATTTTTCCTCTTTTAAATACTGTTCTAATAATATAACAGAATATTTCTTCATTGCTCAATCTGCAAATGACAATATTCACCAGTTACAATAGCATTGCAACAAATTACAAAACTCGTGTAGTAAATGTATGAAAATGTCACGTATTTACTATCGAAGGAGTGATACCGGTGTAAGCAATTAATTTTTAACTATAAACAAATTTTTTTTTTATATAAAAATCTTTTATACCTAATTTATTTTCTATATAATTTAAAATTAAATATTTTGTACAGCCGACTTCAATATAAATTATTAAGAATAACTCAAAAACCATTGGACAGATAGAGAGATATATGGGACAACATGATTGTTAAGCACCACCTTTCAAATAAAAAGAATCATCGAAATCGGTCCACCCAGTAAAAAGTTATGAGGTAACTCAAATAAAAAAACACATAAAAAAACAGTTAAATTGAGTACCGTCTCCTTTTTGAAGTCGGTAGAAAAATGCCTACTGCTCATGGCACGCAAATAACTACAAAAGGTGTTTATAGGTTCGTTATCACCTTTGGGAACTAAAATATAATGATTATCTTCGTCTTTCGTAAAAAAAGCTGCTGCCACTTGAGCATCACCTGCTATAGTAAGAATTTGCGTAACAATTAATGTTACGCTTGACTTTGAGGTTGGAAACATTTTTTTTTAAATTTAGATTCTTCTTGAACCTTTCATTAATTTTTAGTCATGGTTTCTTGGATGTCATACCAGACTTCCTAGCATATTTGATACTGTGATCCAATCATCTTTTGATGACCATAAAATTTATCTGGCGTAAATCGATAAGGGTAAGACAGGGTAGGAAAATTAATTTTCACGTCACTGCAGTGCAGACACTGAATACGGTGACAGTGTCCTGTGAAGAACGTAGGACAAAACTAAGATTATATTCTCAGATTGGGCGCAAGCAATCATCTATTTTATTGAGCATCCAGACGATTGTAATTTATATCGTTGAAAGAATCTGAAGATATATAATTACTTAAATAGATGATCCGATACCGTCGAAAGCACTTTTACAAGAGAATATTTACTACGTTAAAGTGTCATTAATATCACAATCAAAGAAAGTTACAGTCCCGTCCCTATTGACATTGCCCGATAATAATTTATATGGCATTTCGAGGAACTCGCCGTATCGGCTAAACAATACGGCTCTCCGGCCCTCCAGGCGATGCCCAGTGGTATCGACACAAGTGAACTATGCAACGGCTTTAAGAAATATGTTTCCGTTAAAATTTTGCGGTGAATTTCTTCTAAAAACTCTTTAAACACGAATATGTACATAATAATTAATATGAATAAATTAAAAACAATAAATATTGTAGACTTCTTTTATGCCTAGTTTATATGGGTAGATAACACCCTCTTAACTATTTCTGACACCAAATAGCAGTGCTTGCACTATTGCGTTACGATGTGTAGTGTATTGAGAGCCAGTATAATTACAGACTAAGAGGCATTCCATCTTAGCCCTCACAGGTGACAACGCAACTGCAGCCTTCTTTTTTTGAAGTTAGCTCCGGGTGTCCATGGACTGCAGTAGTCACTTCATATCAGGTAGGCTGTCCGTTTGTCACTTCAGTTTTTTAAAAAAAATATTTTATAATCAGTTAATTGCGATTTTTTTTTGGGTAACCAAAAAGATATTTTACCTTTTTTTTACAATTATAAATAATTACGCCTCTTAAGATATACAGGACGAAATAAGGTGATGGATTATCTACATCGCTTCTACACGGCAATGACTTACTAGTTGTAATTATACAGTACTTGCTGTTCCCCGCGACTTCGCTCGCGTGTAATTTAGGATTTAAATTTTTTTTGCGAGGATTGATAATTCTTTTTTTCTAAAATAAAAGTAGCCTAATTTACTCCTTATGACATCAGCTATCTGCCAGTGAAAGTCTCGTCAAAATCTGTCCAGCCGTTTCAGATATTAGCCGAAACAAACAGACAAATTTTTTTTAATTGTATTTTGTTAATAAGTACCGTATAGACTTTCATATGCATTAAGTAAAAAGCTGTAATTTTGATATTACAAACAGACACTTCAATTTTATTTATTTGTATAGATTAGTATCCTTCTTTTAAACGTATACTTGTTTCCTAACGCAGCACAATTCAAGTCAATATAAAGTATGAGATGGATATTGCGCCATCAGTTTCGAAACACAAGTTTTTTTTATTTACATTGTTCTTATTTCATTTTTACTTCACAAACAATACAAGAACGTAACTATTTATAAACAACGATAAAAAAATATCAGTAAAAAGTTTAAATACGATGAATAAACATACAGTAAATAGTTATGTTTCGTGCATATTTTACTTTGTAAATTAATGTGATTTTAGTAATGTTCATCATCATCATCATCATTACAGCTCTTCACAAGTCCACTGCTGAACATAGGCCTCCCCCAAGAAATGCCACAAAGCAACCTGCATCCACCGACTACCTGCAGGTCTTACCAGGTCGTCATACCATCTAGTGGAGGGACGCCCTACACTTCGTCCGCCAGTACGAGGCCGCCATTCGAGAAACCTTTTTTCCCCATCGCCACTTCAGCTTACTAATCCGTTGGGTTATGTCGGTCACTCTGGTTCTACTGCGGATATCCTCATTCCTAAGTTTATGACGCTGAGAAACTCCAAGCAAGCCCTCTCCATAGCTCGCTGAGCGACCTTGAGCTTCCTCTTTCGACCAGCAGTGAAAGACCACGTCTCAGTTCCATAGGTGGCACTGGCAATACGCACTGGTTTTACAGTCTCGTTTTGAGGTATACCTGACAAGAAGATGTGCTGTAATTTCCCGAACGCTGCCCAGCCGAGTTGGATGCGTCGATTGACCTCTCGATCGAAGTTGGGCTTACCTAGTCGGACTATTTGTCCCAGGTAAACATACTCGCCAACAACTTTGAGCTTAGTGCTCCCAACAACTACCGGCACAGGTGTGACATGGACGTTATACATGATCTTTGTTTTGTCCATGTTCATCTTAAGACCTATCCGTTCGGAGGCATTACTGAGGTCATTGAGCATAGGGCTTTGGTCCTCCAGAGATTCTGCGATAAGGACTATATCGTCGGCAAATCGAAGGTGAGTTTTGTACTCGCCGTTGATGTTAATACCGTATCCTTTCCAGTCCAGAAGCCTGAGAACGTCTTCCAATGCAGCGGTGAAGAGTTTCTGCCGCAGGGTATGTATGTGGTCCATGGTGCTAAAGCCTTTTCGGAAACCGGCTTGTTCGGGAGGCTGGAAGTCGTTGAGTCTGCATGCGAGACATTCGTAATGACTTTAGAAAACAGCACGTAGACGCGGCTCAGAAGGGAAATCGGTCTGTAGTTTTTCAAGAGTGCGTTGTTGCTTTTCTTGAAGAACAAGACCACCGCACTTCTACTCCACGTCTCCGGTGTAGTGGTACCATGGAGGACGGAATTAAGGAGCTTCTGAAGGAATTCAAGCACCGGTTTTCCACCCGATTTCAGATGCTCCGCTTCCATCCTCGCTTGGAGCCTTGTCGTTTTTAAGGTACTGGGGAGCCATTCTAATCACGCTCAGACTGATGTCCGGAAAATATCATCGGAATAGTGTCGGATAAGACTTGATCTTGGATCGTTACTCACACTCGCATGTGGCTCTAACGATGATGCGTACAGCTGCTCATAGAATCTCTCAATCTCACTCAAAATCTCAGGTGGTCCGGAAACGATGCTGCCACACTCGGTATTCAACTTTAACAGTTGGCTCTTTCTGGGAGACAGACCTCTAGCAAAGACTTTGGAGCCCTGGTTCCACTCGATTGCTTCTTCAATACGAGTACTATTAAAGTAGCGTAAGTCCAGCCGTCTATTCAGTTGCCTGTATGCTGTCAAAACTACTGAAGACTGCAGCTTTATTTCCCGTCTAACAGCCATGAGATTAAGAGTGTGATAGGAGAGTTTTTGTGTTCTTCTGCGGCGGGTCTTGCAAAACTTAGCTCCGACCGCATGGACAGTTTCCCCGAGTGTATCATTCATATCGTCCACTACATTGCAATCTTCTAGGCACTGAAATCGGTTTTGTAGCTCGAGCTAAAAGTGACGTGACCTCTCCAACTTAACGTTTAGGTTCAGTGTGCCTCTCACCATTCGGTGATCGCTGCCGGTTTTCACCCTCGCGATCACTGAGACATTGTCATCTGAACAGTTGCCATCTCGTCGTCATAATGAAGTCAGTCTCATATTTGGTCGAAACGTCGGGGCTCAACCAGGTCCACTTCCTGTGGAGCCGCTTCTGGAAGAAAGAGTTTATCATAAATAGTCCCTCTTTCTCCATGAAGTCAGCCAGCTGTTGGCCCCTTGGGTTCCGTTGCCCTATCCCAAATTTCCCTACCTTCAGTTTATCGTCCTTTCTTGTGCCTAGTTTTGCGTTGAAGTCTCCCACGAACACCGTATAGTGGTTTTTGGAGGAATGCATGGCTCTAAATATATCCTCATATATTTCCTCCACCGAGTGATGTGTCGAGGTTGGTGCGTAAACTTGTATGACCTTCAGCGAATACCGTTTGGTGATTCTGAGTATAAGATACGCATCCCTCGTCGACACACTCTCAATCTTTACAACGTTGTTAACGAGAGACTTGTGGACGATAAATCCGACACCTAGTTGGGACAGATGATCGCCCGATCCCGGTAATAGAACAAGTTGCTGGATTGAAGAGGTCCTCCCCCTCTCTTCGGACCTCAGATAATCCTATAATATTCCAGCGCAACTTGTCTACCTCTTCTTCCAGCTCCAGGATCTTCTCGTCAGTCCTTAGGGTGCGGGCGTTATATGTTGCCAGGTCGATTCGTCTTAGGTGGCAGGCAACCGAACCTACACAGGAGATTCTTAGCACCTCCTGCCCCGCCGTTACTAGGTCGCCACTGTAGCCAGGAATAGCGGGGCCGCCGGGGACTAGGGGCCGTTTCGTCATATTGCCATAGTTGCCACGCTTGGCAAGCGGGTTGGCAACCGCAGTTTTTTATTGTTTTTTTGCTGTTATCAGAAAGATTCTGCTGCCCATCTTCTGCCTCAGTTTCCCCCCGTCGCTTCTTACGCCACCCACGGGAAGATATGGGGTATTGAGTATTCGTACTCGCCACTACAATTAGTTTTATTTCATACTAGCTATCCACCGCGACTTCGCCCGCATGGAATTTACTACGATTTCATGGGTTTTAACTTTTTTGCCCGGAACCATAATTAGATTTCTAAAATAAAAGTATACTAAGTTACTTCTTATAACATCAGTTATCTGCCAGTGAAAGTCCCATCAAAATTGGTTCAGTCGTTTCGGAGATTAGTCAGAACAAACAAACAGACATACAAAAATTTTAAAAATTGTGTTTTTGTTATTAGTACCGTATATACTTTCATATGCATTTATTAAAAAGTTGTTACTTTAACATTACAAACAGACACTCCAATTTTATTTATTTGTATAGATATTTTAAGGTAAATTTTTCACACAATATTGGTATATTGATTACGTAAAAGAACACTATGAACTATCTAACTTAATAGCTATTACATGAAATCTTTTTTGAGATACACGAGTTTGGGGATATAAAAATATTTCTTATTAACTAACTCCCCTTTTAATCGTTACTCGTAAAGCTTTGGTAAAGTTTTAATATTTTACGTGGCGCTAAAGAGCGTTATACATTTAAATAAAACTAATTTTACGGATTTTATCGCGTATATTAACTTATTGTTTATATTACCGAAATATAAAAAATAAGTTAATATACGCGATAAAATCCGTAAAATTAGTGAATATAAAAAATAAGTTAATATATGCGATAAAATCCGTAAAATTAGTTTTATTTAAATGTGTAGTGTTCGCGTAAATATTAGAAATCATTGAGCGTTATACAATAAATTTCTGTACAATGCCGCTTCCGACACGCGCTGTGTCGATAGCAGTGGACACAGACGTGGTACTGTTCCCCGTTCATAAGTTCACGGCAATCAGGAGCGCGTAAACCGACCGGGCCCCGACAATACCTCATCCACTTCGCAGAAACTTCAGACTGCAACGATACAGTTAGGGTGACCAGAGTTCCAGACTTAGTTGGACTACCCATTTGACATAAAAATATTTTTGTTCGAAATTGATTGAGGATTGCATTAATATCATATATCTAGTAACCTTTTTTATATCGGGCATGTCTTCCCAAATTATTTTATGATTTAAAAATATCTAGAAATAGCAATGTTGTGTTTAGTTGTTAATATCGCCATTCGATGTCTATTCATTGATTTGGGCAAGCTATATCATTATATTATAGTCAACAAACACTGTTAAATTTTCTGACAGAAAATTGCAGTTTTATCAGTTTACTTATAGATAAAAAACCTTATACCTACTAAAACCTTTTTTATAGAACAATATAAAAGTTTTTAGTAGGTGTTAGGTACTAATTTAACTTAGAAACATCTCAAATTTTCTGATTTTCGATAGATGTCACTATTATCTATTTAAGTAGAGTACATAGAAAGAACTAAAAAATTAAATTTAGAATTTTCAAATCTATTTTCAATTTAATTATTTAAACATATAAATGTAAGTTACTTCTATTATTTAATTCATTAATAACAGGAGGCAAAATGTTACTGCTTTTTTATTTTACATTAGATGGCACTGTTTTGAAAAAGTGAAACGGTGATTGTCGGCGTAGTTCAATTTATTATGCAACGGTTACAACTAAGTTTAGCCTTATTTATAAATATTTGATTTATTTAAAAACACATCAATCATATAAAATAAAAAATAATTAACATCCAAAGGAAGGAAAATACTTAACCCTTCTATTTGAAGTTTCGTAATCGGATGAAAAGTATAAGTTGCCCCGGGTCCCTAATTACCTACACATAAAATTTCATAAAAATCTGTTCAGTAGTCTTTGTGTGAGTCGGGAATACACAGACAACAGACAGACAAAATTTCTAAAAACCACTAATTTGGCTTCAGTGCCCTTTATTTAGTCCCCTGGACTTGTTTATACCAGAAAATATTAGATAGATCTAGTTCTAAAGTCTAGTTTTAAAACACTACTAAAACTAGAAAACCTAACGTGTCAACTTCCTAATGAGAAAAAAAGACACAACATAATGTGCATAAGTTATGAATAAGAGGTTCAAAATCTTCCGCTCACCAGATGTCGCTAGTTGACACTGTGATGAAGGTTTCTATTGCACAATGTTATTTAAGTTTTAAATAAAAGTGTATCAGTTTCTATAGTATTATATTAATAAACAGACAATGCCTCAGTGGTCTGCTATTGAATATTTTGCATATTTTTAACTCTTTTTTAATTTTTCTACTTTTATGAATATCTGTGGTTTGGTTTATTTATTTTCAATCTAAGTAATATAAAATATAACTAATAGTACATAAAGAAACATTAAGAAAAAATAATGTAAAGGACATTATTTTTTCTTCGAACAAATTAATTTTCCCGCAGTGGCGCCGCCCTGGTGTAAGAATAAGTCGTGGATGCCCTAATTATATTGGGATGGAATTTAGGATCCAAAATCAACTTATATTCGTTTATTAGCGATGTTGGTGGAACCAATGTGGTGCTGTCTTCCTTGATGATAAAACGCCAATATTTCTCGTTTATCCTAAAAACCATGCATACATATCACTTATTAAAACCTTTCTTAAAGAATTCTGAAAATACTGATGAATACCAATACTAATTCCAAAGTTTTAAGCGATTAAATACACAAACGTGGTTTTTTTTGCGCCCATATCAAGGCTCCGGAAGCGGGGCAGGGAGGAGGTGAATGCTCATAGCTTACCACGACAGCTGGCTGCGTGGTTTTGTGGGACTCACTAAGTTTTTACGTGGTAGAGCCATGCTGCAGCTTTATTACTGGTATAGTTGTAGCACGAATGGGTCGGCTCGATCGGGGAAGGACCACGCTCTCACAAAATACCAGCGTAAAATAGCAGCTTAACACTGCTGTGCTTCGTATGGTGAGTGTAGAGAAACGGAGACCCATTTTACTGGAAAAGAGGCATTCCATCTTAGTCCTCACGGGTGACAACACATCTGCATTTTGATTCGCAAACGAAGATAGATGTAGATGTCTATGGGCCGCAGCAACCACTTACCATCAGGTGGACTGTGTGCTCGTTTGTCACCCTATCCTATAAAAAAAAAAAAGAGAAGTGCCTACCCACTAAACCCCACCTGTGGGACTGGCTTCGGTCTGTATGGCCTTTCTGCCAAATCGGAAGCGACCCCAGCAAACATTAGATGGCCAGGATTATTAATAAAAACTCTAAGGAAATTCGTCTAACTTTGATGGCTCGGTATTTTTTTTTTATAGGATGGGGTGACAAACGAGCACACAGTCCACCTGATGGTAAGTGGTTGCTGTGGCCCATAGACATCTACATCTATCCTCATTTACGAATCAATATGCAGAATGCGTTGTCAACCGTGAGGACTTAGATGGAATGCCTCATTTCCAGTAAATAGGGTCTCCGGTTCTCTACACTCACCATACGAAACACAGCAGTATTAAGCTACTATTTTACGCTGGTATTGTGTGAGAGCGTGGTCCTTCCCCGGTCAAGCCGACCCATTCGCGCTACAACTATACTACTAATATAGCTGCAGCATGGCTCTACCACGTAGCTTTGAGGATAAGCATTTGGGGTTGATTCTCGCACGAAACAAGTATTATATTGCCTACAAATAATTGCTCCAATTCTGGGTATCTGTTCATGTGCTATTTATATATGTAAAATGATTCAAGAGTAGTTTCCAAATAGTACTGGTAACGTTATTAAATTTAGATATTTAATCCCATAATTCCGTACATTTAATATGGCTACCATATCCCCGCATAATCTACGCATTATGAGCAGTTTGTTTATATAACCAATAATTGTTGAAGTAACAACACCGTGACAAAATTTTAAATAAATATAATTTACAAGTGGTGAAATTAAAAATTTTGTTCATCATCATCATTACAGCCCTTCACAAGTCCACTGCTGAACATAGGCCTCCCCCAAAGAATGCCACAAAAAACGGTCCTGAGCCACCTGCATCCATCGACTTCCTGCATGTCTTACCAGGTCGTCACTCCATCTCGTGGGGGGACGCCCTACACTTCGCCTACCGGTACGAGGCTGCCACTCGAGAACCTTTCTTCCCCATCGGTTGTCGGTTCTTCGAGCTATATGGCCGGCCCACTGCCACTTCAGCTTACTAATCCGTTGGGCTATGTCGGTCACTCTGGTTCTACTGCGGATATCCTCATTCCTAAGTTTATCACGCAGAGAAACTCCGAGCATAGCCCTCTCCATAGCTCGCTGAGCGACCTTGAGCTTCCTCATACGGCCAGCAGTGAAGGACCACGTCTCAGTTCCGTAAGTCATCACTGGCAACACGCACTGGTTGTACAATTTCATTTTAAGGTTTTGAGGTATGTCTGACGAGAAGATGTGTCGTAGCTTCCCGAACGCTGCCCAGCCGAGAATTTTGTTCAATCGACTTCAATATAAATATAATTTATTGTTGATTTTTTAAAAACGGCTCGACTGATCTCGACAAAATTTAAATGAGACCACCTGGGAAGCATACCATTTGAACCAAAAAAGAATTTTCCAAATCGGTTCAGGCGTATTCGAGTAATCGGTGAACCTACATAAAATAAGATTACGACGAATTGAGAAACTCCTCCTTTTTCGAAGTCGGTTAAAATATTATTTTACCTTAAAAATAAGTAGAAAGTTAAACAACAACCTACATATCAATAGACATGGACATAGACTCATTCATATAAGAACTTCTTTATAGTTCTAAGAAAGAATAATATTTATTTGATTCTCAGTCATGCCAATTTCCTTACGATGTATTCTTTTACTGAGAAAATGTGGTACATCAACAAAAATATATAATTATCAAGGTTTTTGGTTGTGATGAGAATAGAATTCTAGTAAGTAACAATAAGGGCATCCACGACTTTTTCTGCCACCAGGGCGGCGCCACTTAAAAGTGAGGTATGACATTTGACAGATATCATAGCGGGGAAGTTAATTTGTTCGGAAAATGTAAAGGTTAATGTTTCTTTCTGTGGTATTCGCTATATTTTATACTAATAAGATTAACAAAAAATAAACCAAACCACAGTTTATACATAAAAGTAGAAAAATTAAAAAAAAGTTAAAATGTGCAAAAAATTAAAGAGTAAACACTGAGGCATTGTTTTGTGTATTAATATAATACTTTTGAAACTGATAAACTTTTACTAAAAACTAACATCCCAATTAAATGACATTGTGTAACAAAAAACTTTACCTCGGTGTCAACTAGCGACATCTGGTGAGCAGACAATTATTAGCCCTCATTAAGTAATACTTTAAAAAAAGCTCACACTAGCTACTGAAGTCTAGGCTTTTATTTGTTTTATCACCGACTCCTTGTGGCGGCGCTGTCGTCGCGCCACAAGCGAAACACATCGAAGCCTAAATCGCGCTATCAAAGTTCCGAAATTAAAGCAGCATATATAGAATAGCTCCAAACTACCAATCGGAGCGTTGGCCGCTCCCCGGGCAGAACACCTTGCCCGGCGTGAGATCTCCCCTTTTCCTTCCACCCGCTACAGTGGTGACCCCGACGTGGTATGAACATGCAACCAATAACCTTTGAAAACTACAACTTCTAACCTTCTTCATCATCCTCGAGTACCCCATTCATTCGCTCCCGAGCAGATATTGTCTGCAGTCTTCACATTCTGCAAGCCATCTAGCTTTACAAAGGTTCATCGCAGCACTGGAATAATAATGCTTCCTGTTCCTTCAAGCTACTCTCCGCGCTACAGTGTTCGGCACGGCTCTGAGCCTTACTGCTCGCCTCTGCTTCACGGCACTCTCGCAGATTACTTGCCTTCTTCTCGACTCACCGCAGACTACAAGGCAATCCCTGGCACTTGCTCCGGCTCATCGTTCTCACCGGCATCACTTGCAAGTGCGTAGTACGGCATGCATTACACACCGGCATATCATTCGCACCGGCGTCACTTGCCCTTACGCACACAGCATGCATTCCCCACCGGCATTTAAGGACGCACCGGCAATCGGACTGCACTATCGACGTCCGGTCTGAGCAGAGGGGTGATGTGGCGGCGCTGTCGTCTTTGTCGTCTCTGATCTTTCTCCGGTCATGTCGAATTACTGTCCCATCGTACTATGAGAGTGAGGGAATAGAGAGTGCACCTGTGCTTGCGCATACACTTGAGCACTACAATCCTGTCCTGCGCAGATGGCTAGTCTCCGTTGCGACTGGCCGTCGTGGTCGAAATTCGGTCTGGAGGACATTATGTATTCCTGATTGTACAACCTCTAGAAAAAGGTTTACAGAGGTCAAACCTAATGCCTCATGGCATTTCCCAGTCATTGATGCTATATTATTATTATGCTGCAGCTATATTAGTAGTATAGTTGTAGCACGAGTGGGTCGGCTCGACCGGGGAAAGACCACGCTCTCACAGAATACCAGCGTAAAATATCAGCTTAATGCTGCTGTGTTGCGTATGGTAAGTGTAGAGAACCGGAGACCCTTTTAACTGGACACCAGACATTCTATCTTAGTCCTTAAGGGCTACAACGCATCTGAATTTTGATTCTTAATCGAGATAGATGCAGATGTCTAATGGTCATAGTATCCACTTATTTTCATATAGACTGTGTGTTCGTTTGTCACTCTTATTCCATAAAAAAAGAAGACACGATCTGGTAGATTATTTCACCCTGTAATAATCTCCTATTATCATCATCACCATCATCATTACAGCCTTTCATAAGTTCACTGCTGAACATAGGCCTCCCCCAAGGAATGCCACAAAGCACGGTCCTGAGCCACCTGCATCCATCGACTTCCTGCATGTCTTACCAGATCGTCACTCCATCTCGTGAGGGGTCGCCCTACACTTCGCCTACCGGTACGAGGCTGCCAACCTTTCTTCCCCATCAGTTGTCGGTTCTTCGAGCTATATGGCCGGCCCACTGCCACTTCAGCTTACTAATCCGTTGGGCTATGTCGGTTACTCTGGTTCTACTGCGGATATCCTCATTCCTAAGTTTATCACGCAGAGAAACTCCGAGCATAGCCCGCTCCATAGCTCGCTGAGCGACCTTGAGCTTCCTCATACGGCCAGCAGTGAAGGACCACGTCTCAGATCCGTAAGTCATCACTGGCAACACGCACTGGTTATACAATTTCGTTTTAAGGTTTTGAGGTATGTCTGATGAGAAAATTTGTCGTAGCTTCCCAAACGCTGCCCAGCCGAGTTGAATCCGTCGATTGACCTCTCGGTCGAAGTTGGACTTACCTAGTCGGACTATTTGTCTCAGGTAAACATACTCATCAACAACTTCGAGCTTAGTGCTCCCAACAACTACCGGCATAAGTGTGACATGGACATTAAACATGATCTTTGTTTTGTCCATGTTCATCTTAAGACCTATCCGTTGGGATGCACTATTGAGGTCATTGAGCATAATGCTTAGGTCCTCCAGCGATTCTGCCATAAGGACTATATTGTCGGCAAATCGAAGGTGAGTGATGTACTCGCCATTGATGTTGATACCGTATCCTTTCCTGTCCAGAAGCTTGAAAACGTCTTCCAATGCAGCGTGAAGAGTTTCGGGGATATGACGTGACGACGCCCTGTCTTACACCTCTCTGCAATTGGATAGGTTTCGTACTCTGGTTCTGTACTCGTATAACCATCGTAGCCCTACTGTACAAGCACTTCAGCACTTCGATATACCGACAGTCCACTTGGCACCGCTGAAGGGACTGCAGCACCGCCCAAATTTCGATGGAATCAAAGGCTTTTGTTACGGATCGCCGTAACGCCGTTCGAAAAATGAATAAAAACGCGCTGGTCTTGCTTAAACTGGAGGCAAGCGGCGGTGAGGAGGAACTTGTACTTTTTCTTGCTGTTGTCTTCTTTCGGTGGCTGGAGAGCGACTGCCGACCGTTCCGGCCGTCTTATATATGATTTGGCCGTTACTGGCCAGCGGACCCTTGCCTCACCCCCGCGCCTTTCTTTATTGGTTATATTTCTTACAAACTAACGAACAGAATTAAATATATAGCATTCTTACAACTACTTATTAAACTAATGCATACATAACAATTTTTCTACATACTAAAAAGTTTAAACTTTGTTTTTCAACAACTTTAGGCTGAGAACCCTGCCCCCCGCCTCAGCACTATAAATATAAAACGTCGTGGCGCGGTGCGCGTAGCCTCATTTGCTCCGCGGCCGCGTCACGGTAACATGCCCTGTTTATTATTTTACGTGCCTAAGGGCTTAATATACAAGAAATTAAGTTGTACTATATAAAAGAATACAATTTTCATACAATAATTACTTTACAATTTTACGTTAATTAATTTCTACATTCTAAATCTATGTTAACTCTCGCTATTCGTTCGGTGCCTTTATTGGGAGAGTTATTACATAGTTACAATACTATTTATTAAAATACAAAGCTATATTTTTCAATATTCTTGTTACGGCTTTTCCCGCGTTGCTGTGTGCAACCACCGCTAGTTGTTGAACCGTGAGCGCTCCGCCCACCGCCCCTTGGTTGTCCAACTAGCGTTGGTTACGACAAGCATTTAGTAAGTATTTCGTTCGACGTATCACTTTGTTTGCGTCGTGCACATTCTCCCGCCGTCGCCACGCTGCGATCCCTTTGGTAGCACGACGATCTTCTTTGTCGGTCTTCGTAGTACATGCCCACTGCCAGTGGTTACATCCACTACTCGTACCTCTCCGTCGACGCCAGGATATACGTTGCTGATTTTTCCCCTGGGCCATATGTTGCGTGGTAGATTGGAGTCACAAATGATGACTAAGTCTCCAATCTGCGGTGATACGCCTATGCTGCTGGGCTCCCGCCGGTGTTGGAATAGGGGCAGGTATTCTTTTACCCATCTTCTCCAGAACACGTCGGCTAGGGCTTGAGCTCGTTTCCACTGCTGGCGGGCCGTCACATCGCTCTCGCTGAAGTGTCCCGGCGCAGGTACGTGCGAGTTAGGACCGATGATGATGTGATTCAGCGTGATGGCTTCTGGGTCTCCTGGGTCGACTGAGACGAGGTCGTGTTCGGCCTCGGCGAGCAGGGTCACCAATGTCTCGTCCCTGGGATAGCGCTCGTTGAGGGTGACGCGTAGAGCTTCTTTCACGGAGCGAACCATTCGTTCCCATGCGCCGCCTATGAACGGTGCTGATGGTGGTATGTACTTCCACACAATTTATCGACATGTGGTTTCGTGCTCGAGGGCTGCGAGTGCTGCTTCGGCCAGCTCCTTGTCTGCTACCTTGAAGCACGTAGCGTTGTCACTCCATATTTCTTTTGGGCATCCTCTTCTGCTCATAAAACGTCTGAGCGCCGACACGGCTGAGTCGGCGCTTAACGAGTGGGCTACCTCTATGTGTATTGCTCGTGATGTCATGCAGGTGAATAACGCGCCATAGCGCTTTTCACGATGTCGTCCCACTGTGACCTCTATTGGCCCGAAGTAGTCCAGTCCGGTGTATGTGAACGGACGTGCGTGATGAGCGAGGCGTGCGGACGGCAGGTTTCCTGTAGATGGTGATGCAGGCTTGGCTTTACTTAGACGGCACGATAGGCAGCTTTTGACGACAGTTTTCACCACTGGACGTATTTTTCTTATGTACAATCTCTGTCTTAATTCGTTCACGACTGTTTCCACGCCTCCGTGATGCAACCTCTCGTGTACGTGTGCTATGTACAGACGAGTGTATGCGTGCTTCCCGTCTAGTATGGGAGGGTCGTATGTGTCCTCCTCCACTTCTGATGCTGCTTTTATTCGACCTCTGAGGCGTAGGGTCCCCTCTTCATCGACGTATGTGCACAGGTGGCCTAATTTGTCGTCACCTCACTTCCGTTGGTGATCCTCTTGAGCTCCTTCGTGAAGCTTTCCCGCTGACTGGCTTGCACCCACAGTTGTTCGGCTCTTACGTGATAAGCGGCCGGTATTCCTACAAGCGATGAGACAGTAGGAGTTGCCTTTTTCTCCTTGGCGGGGATGTTGCGTTTGTTTGTTCTTTGCCAGCCAGGGTCGCTATCTTGTCTTGCTCTGTTGCGTTTACACCCAGCCTCTACCACGTGCTTGTTTGGTCTGCACGTGTCGATGAATAGGAGGACTCTCGCTGTTGCCCTTATGATGCAAATCCATTTTGAAAATCTTTCTATTTGTGGCAGATGTGCTGTTGGCGAGTCTTCCCTTCTAACTACGATGTTACATACTTCTCGTTCTTCCCCGGTGTCGTATTGGGTCGTTTTCTCTTTCTGCGGCCATTCTGCTGGTGGACGTTGCAGAAACGGGGGCCCTCGGAACCACCGGTGCGACTCGTCGAACCTTTCTGGCGTGGATCGGGTCGCGTCGTCTGCCACGTTTTCTTTAGACGGTAGCCAACGCCATTCGTTCTTTTTGGTCGTATCTTCTATCTCCGCCAGGCGATGAGCGACGAAAGTTTTGTTCGCGCGAGGCTCCGACCTTATCCACACTAGTGCATTACGAGAGTCGCACCAGTATGTCTTGCCCGCTATATCGCTATCGTGCTCCTCGACCACGGTCTGCGCGAGACGAGCTCCCAGCAGTGCCGCTTGTAACTCGAGCCGTGGTATGGAGACTGGTTTCAGTGGTGTTACGCGGCTCTTGGCGGCAGCCAATGATACATTAATGCTGCCGTCTGCTCGCTTCGTTCTCCAATACACGGCTGCTGCGTAGGCCTCCTCGCTTGCGTCGACGAATGTGTGTAGTTGGCGCATCGACACCGGGTTGTAATCGTAGCATCGCGGTATTCTCAGTTGTTCTATGGCGTTAAGTGAAGTAATCCAGTCTTCCCATTTTTCTTTTAACTCTGTGGGCAGAGGGTCGTCCCAGTCCGCCTTGTAACGCCATGTGTCTTGGAATATTCTCTTCGCTGGGGTAGTCACTGGTGATATTAATCCCAGCGGGTCAAATAATGCCATTATGATGCTCAACGCTTCACGTTTAGTTGGCAAGCGTTGATTTTCTTTTACGTCGGCAGGCATCTTCATATTGTGAGTATTAAATCCAATATGATCGCTTTGTACATGCCAGAGCAGGCCGAGCGTCTTCTCAGTTTCTTTTCCGCCCAGGCACACGGTCGCGTCGTGTTGTTTATGCTCTGTCTTTATTTCTTCTATTGTTTTCTCTTCGTTCGATGTCCACCCGCTGAGTACGAATCCCGCTTGTTTGTGGACGTGATCGACTGCTTTTACCGTTTGCTGAGCTTCCGTGACAGAGTGGAAGCTCTGTAAGTAGTCGTCCATATAGTGATTTCTTTTTATGGCGACCGCAGCTTCTGGGTATGCCTCTGCATGTTCTTCAGCATTTTTATTTTTGATGTATAATGCTGTGCATGGTGATGATGTCGCTCCAAAGATGATTGACGTCATCCTATATTCTTCCGGTTGGTCCTCCTGCCGCTTGCCTCTCCACAAGAAACGTAAAACGTCTCTATCTTCTTTGCGCACTTTGATCTGCATGAACATTTCTTTTATGTCGGCGCTCACTGCATACGGATACTGTCGGAACCTCATGATTACTCCTGGCAATGATTGTAATAAGTCGGGCCCCTGAAGCATACCGTTGAGACATATTCCGACTGTCTTCGCTGCGGCGTCGTGCACCAATCTCGGCGGCTTGTCTGGTTTCGCAGGGTTGATGACTGGGAAGTGTGGCAGATACCATGTCCTTCCTTGTGGCGGTGGCATGGGCGCGCGCTCTGCGTAACCCGAGTTGAAAAGGTTCTGTATGCGTTCTTCGAACTGTAGCTTGAGATTGCTGTCTCGGTCGAGCCTCTTCTCTAAGGTGTGCAGGCGCCTTTCCGCGTCCTTGTAATTATTTAGTATTTGGAAATCCTTTTGTTTCCACAACAACCCTGTCTCGAATCTGCCGTCCGCCGACCTCTGGCTGGTTTCCCTCAATATTTGCATAGCTCGCTGCTCGGGATCTTCTTTCGGTCTTCTTGGCTCGATTCACAGCGATTCTAATTTGAAATAACTTTTTATTTCCTCTTCTATCGGCTGTGTATCTTCCCTCTGATGTAGTCTGCCGCAGAAGGTGACCGTCAACGTCAATGAACAATGACAGCCATGCAGAACCCAGCCCAGGTTGGTGTGTGAGGCGACTGGTTGGTTTCGACGACCGACGCGCAGTTTTCTAGACACTATGAGGTGCCAGTTATCTTGTCCGATTAGTATTTTCGGTGAGGCGCGTTCGTAGGTGATATCCTCTTTGATATCCAACAGATGTTGGCAATTCTCCAAGTGATTTTCATTCACGGATTCTGGCGCGAATTCCAACCGCTCTACCGTACGCGCTGCTTCTATGTTGTGTTCCTCTTGCGCGTACTTTCCTCTTATTTTAAGGCTGACGATCTTGCTCTTCTCATGTTTCACCTCCGAGCCGACCCCTTGTATCCACATTGCGTGGGCTGGGCCGTCGGCGCCGATGACGTCGGCGATCGAGGCATTGACTAAGGTGACCGTGCTTCCTTCATCCAATAATGCGTATGTTTCGACGCAGCTTCGCGGCCCCCTTATTGTTACGGGCGCAATCTTTAGATAAGCGCGGCAGTGTTTGTACGGTCGAGTCGCTGTGATGACCTCCCTTGCCGATGTTGCGGTTTCCTTTTCAATTTCTGCTGTTCTGTCGTGATGCAGCAATTTATGGTGTTTCATCATGCATCCGCCTTTTCCGCACGGTGGAGCTTTACACAGCAATCGGCGATGTTTGCCACGCAGACAGCGGTAGCAGATATTATACTTCTTTGCTACTTCCCATCTGTCATTTGTGGACAGAGCGGCGTATGACTTGCAATCGGGCAGTTTGTGTTCTTGTTTGCATTGGGGGCATATTGTTTCTTGCTTGTGGCGAAGGCACGTTCTATTTTTCTCGGTCTTCGCTCTCTCGTCTCGCTGTCCTCTGCTATGAACTCCGGCAAGGCATACGCGCTGCATTTATCCGCTTCTTCGTTTAAGAACATTGATATCTTCTTAAGCTCTGGGACATCTTCTTTCTTTCTGGCTGCATAGTCGTACCATTTGCTTCTCAATATGGGCGTGAGTTTATCTGTGATAACTCACGTCATTTCCGGACTATGCAGATAGTGTGCTTTCTTGAGTGCTTCCACGGTGCCCACTACGTTTGCTATGCGATTTGCGAATATGCATAGCTCCCTGGGATTGTCCGTAACTTTGTTCAGCAGCTTCAGCTTCTCTATTTCTAAGTGAATTAACGCTTCTGGTCGTCCGAATCTCCTTTACAAAGCTTCCATTATCATTCTGGGATCTGGTTGGCTTATAAGTAGGCAACCTGCGGCTTCTTTTGCTGTCCCTTTTAAGCTTCGGCGTATTCTCACTATGTTTTCGTTTATCGTGAAGTACTTTGAAGATTCTTCGTACGTTGTTTTGAAGCTGAGCCATTCTTTGCTGCTACCATTGAATATAGGTAGCTCTTGCACATATTTCGGCGGCTCCCTTGTGCTTCGTACTGCTTGTGATAGAGCAGCGTTTAAGGTAGCGACTTCGATTTGTTGCTGTGCCTGTCCATTGTTTTCTTTCTGCGGCGCGGGTTGTGATGCAAACTGCGGAGCGGGTTGCGATGCGAAGTGCGACGTGGGTTGCGGCGCGGGCTGCGGCGCGGGTTGCGATGTAGGCTTTTCTTGCAACCATGTACTAATGCGTACTGATTCTAAATCGTCTTCTATTTCTTCATCTTCGTCATCGGTTGATCCGACTTCTGCTTGTAGTCGCTGCACGTGTATTTCTTGCAATTCCGTTCTTGCTTGCAACTGAGCCTGCTCGAACTTGAGTTCGGCTAACCGCTCTTTCGCCTCTAACTGCGCGAGGAGTCTCTTGCGTGAGGCTACGGAGCGGCGCTACCTAGTCTCGTCGGGCCTTAGTGTGCGCTGCGATCTGCGGTCCTTCTCTTGCTGGGTTTCTTCCGTTGCGGCCGTGTTATCGGTCGCAGAGGTAGCGGTTGTATCGCTGACCGTTGTGGTTTCGCTCGTGGTGTTGAATGTACCACTAGCGGTTGAATCGCCCCCGGAGGCCTCTTCTGTGGCCTCCTGGGTTATCTGTTCATCCTTGCGACGCTTCGATGATTCTCCGTTGTTACTACGCGTAATCACCATTTTTCTTCACAATAATATTTTTTGTTCTTGCGGTTTGCTTCTTTCTTCCGGCAATACCAAGACCGATATTGTCTTTTTCTTCTAGTAATCCGGCTTCTCGAAGGACCATTAATGTTACGGATCGCCGTAACGCCGTTCGAAAAATGAATAAAAACGCGCTGGTCTTGCTTAAACTGGAGGCAAGCGGCGGTGAGGAGGAACTTGTACTTTTTCTTGCTGTTGTCTTCTTTCGGTGGCTGGAGAGCGACTGCCGACCGTTCCGGCCGGCCCGTCTTATATATGATTTGGCCGTTACTGGCCAGCGGACCCTTGCCTCACCCCCGCGCCTTTCTTTATTGGTTATATTTCTTACAAACTAAGGAACAGAATTAAATATATAGCATTTTTACAACTACTTATTAAACTAATACATACATAACAATTTTTCTACATACTAAAAAGTTTAAACTTTATTTTTCAACAACTTTAGGCTGAGGACCCTGCCCCCCGCCTCAGCACTATAAATATAAAACGTCGTGGCGCGGTGCGCATAGCCTCATTTGCTCCGCGGCTGCGTCACGGTAACATTTGTTTACTTTAATATAAAAAAGAATACAATTTTCATACAATAATTACTTTACAATTTTACATTAATTAATTTCTACATTCTAAATCTATGTTAACTCTCGCTATTCGTTCGGTGCCTTTATTGGGAGAGTTATTACATAGTTACAATACTATTTATTAAAATACAAAGCTATATTTTTCAATATTCTTGTTACGGCTTTTCCCGCGTTGCTGTGTGCAACCACCGCTAGTTGTTAAACCGTGAGCGCGGCCTGACGATCGTAACACCCTCATGGCTCCGCCCACCGCCCCTAGGTTGTTCAACTAGCTTTGGTTACGACAAGCATTTAGTAAGTATTTCGTTCGACGTATCACTTTGTTTGCGTCGTGCACAGCTTTCTCATAGTCCACATACGCCAGACATAGTGACAAATTGTACTCTTCGGACTTCTGTACAATTTGCCGAAGGGTATGTATATGGTCTGTGGTGCTAAAGCCCTTTCGGAAACCGGCTTGTTCGGGAGGCTGGAAGTCGTCAAATCTGCGTGCGAGACGATTCGTAATGACTCTCGAAAACAGCACGTAGACGCGGCTTAGAAGGGAAATCGGTCTGTAGTTCTGCAAGAGAGCATTGTCACCTTTCTTGAAGAATTCCTCGGCGGCTCCAACGATGACGTGTACAGCTGTCCATAGAACCTCTCAATCTCACTCAAAATCTCAGGTGGGGCACCGGAAACGATGCTGCCACACTCGGTCTTCAGCTTTGACAGTTGGCTCTTTCTGGCAGACAGATCTCTGGCAAAGACTTTGGAGCCTTGGTTCCGCTCAATCGCTTCTTCAATACAAACTGTATTGAAGTTGCGTAAGTCCCGTCGCATGCATTTGGAGATCTGTCTGTTCAGTTGCCTGTATGCTGTCAAATCTGTTGAAGAATGCAATCATGCAATCATGTTGTAACAGCCATGAGATTAAGAGTGTGATCGGAGAGTTTTTGTGTTCTTCTGCGGCGGTCTTGCAGAACTTAGCTCCGACCGCATGGACAGTTTCCACGAGCTTGTCATTCATATCGTCCACTGCATTGCAGTCTTCTAGGCACCGAAAACGATTTTGTAACTCGAGGTGAAAGGTTTCAGGACTTTGGAACAGAGCACGAGGGGGACGGAGCGTTGACTTCATTAGACGAGACCTCTCCAACTTAACGTTTAGGTTCAGTGTGCCTCTAACCATTCGGTGATTGCTACCAGTTTTCACCCTCGCGATCACGGAGACATCACTGAACAGTTGTCGTCTGGTCTTCATAATGAAGTCAATTTCATTTTTTGTCGAACCATCGGGGCTCGACCAGGTCCACTTCCTGTGGGGCTGCTTCTGGAAGAAAGAGTTCATCATAAAGAGTTCCTCTTTCTCCATGAAGTCGGCTAGATGCTGGCCCCTTGGGTTCCGTTGCCCTATTCCAAATTTCCCTACTTTCAGCTCACCGTTCTCTCTTGTGCCTAGTTTTGCATTGAAGTCTCCCATTAACACCGTATATTGGGTTTTGGAGGAATGCATGGCTCTAGAGATATCCTCATATATTTCCTCCACCTCCTCATCGGGGTGTGCCGAGGTTGGTGCGTAAACCTGTATGACCTTCAGCGAATACCGTTTGGTGATTCTGAGTATAAGGTACGCAACCCTCGTCGACACACTCCCGATCTTTACAACGTTGTTAACGAGAGACTTGTGGACGAAAATTTCGACACCTCCTTGGGACAGATTTCGAGACCTCCCGGTGATAGAGCAAGTTGCCGGATTCGAGGATTACCGTGTCCTCCCCCTCTCTTTGGACTTCGGATAATTCTATAATATGCCAGCGTAACTTGTCTATCTCTTCTTCCAGCTCCACGATCTTCTCGTCAGTCCTCAGGGTGCATGCGTTGTACGTTGCCAGGTCGAGTCGTCTAAGGTGGCAACCGAACCTCCACCGGAGATTCTTAGCACCCCCTGCCCCGCCGTTACCATGGTCGCCACCGTAGCCAGGAATAGCGGGGCCGCCGGGGACTGGGGGCCGTGTTCTTGTTACTCTCTTAATAGGGGGGTATTTGTCATAGTTGCCACGGTTGGCGAGCGGGTTGGCAACCGCATTTTTTTTATTGTAATTTTGGCTATTATCAGGAAGATGCTGCTGCCCATCTCCTGCCTGTTTCCCTTTGTCGCCTTTTACGACACCCACGGGAAGATATGGAGTAGTGGATATTCTTGACCGCCACTACACGGCATCAATCTCCTATTATAGGCAACACTTAATAATTGTATTTAAGCAGTATTTTTTTATTTCTTACCAAGAACTAGAACACTGTCATTTCTTACCTATGCGAACAACTGTCCAGGCAAGATAACATCATGTCAACTCAGCGGACGTTAAGCGATAAATTGGAAGTCGATATCGCGTACCTACTGAGAAGTATCATGCGAATATTGTGTTACAAAACATCGAATAAATCGCGATATATGCGTTTTGAACACCTGAACGACAGATGGCGGCGATGCAACACGAGATAGGACGCTTTATTTGGAGATGAAGGATAGCCCAGCTGTATTGAGTTTCGATAACATAGCCTTCTAGTGATCAAAGATTATATATTAATATAGATATGTTATGCATAATATGTTTGCCGTGTAGTGACGGTGTAAGAATATCCACTACATTTCGTACCGTGGGTGTCGTAAGAGGAGAGAGAAAGAAATTGACACGTGATGGTCAGCAGTTACTTCCTGATAACAAAAGAAAATAATAAAAAATTCCGGTTGACAACCCGCTCACCAGGCGTGTCAACCATGTCGAAATCTCCCCTGTAATGATTGGGTTGGTTGGATGGAAATAGCTATGCTGCGAATTTTTTTTTTTAATAAAATTAAGATGTCAAACGGACACGCTTCGTCTGCCTAATGATACGTGAATCCTGTGGCCTATAGGCACTCACATGTATCCTTGAAGCTTCCTAGAACCAAAATGCAGACGCTTTGTCACGTCGTGTTGTTGTTGGGAACGTAGTAGATCCATGCTGCAGTTTTTTTTATAGAATAAGGATGACAAACGAGCTCACAGTCCACCTGATGGTAAGTGAATACTGTGGCCCATAGATATCTACATCTATCCTCGATTAAGAATCAAAATGCAGCTGCGTTGTCACCCCCAATGACTAAGATGTAACGCCTCGTTTCCAGTAAAAAGAGTCTCCGGTTCTTTACACTCACCATACGAAACACAGTAGCGTTAAGCTGCTATTTTACAATGATATTCTGTGAGAGCATGGTCCGTCTCCGGTCGAGCCGACCCATTTGTGCTACAACTATACCTACTACTGATATAGCTGCAGCATGGGTCTACCACGTAAAAAGTTGTAACACGAATAGGTCGCCTCGACCGGGGAAGAACAACGCTCTCACAGAATACCAGCGTATTATAACAGCTTGATGTCGCTGTGTTTCGTGTGGTACGTGTAGTGAACCAGAGACTTTCCACTGAACTTTCGATGTTGATTTTCCTTTACCCATGGTCTTTTCGTAACGGGTTAGAGGGGTCCGTTACATAAGAATAGTTTTACACGTGGTAGAGTCACGCTGCAGATATATTACTTGTAGCACGAATGGGTCTTAAACTGTTGCGATTTTAAGTACTGATTTTCCTCGTTCTCAGCAGTGAAGGAAAACATCGTGAGTAAACCTTTGTTTCGAAGGCATGTAAATGTATGTGCCAACACCCACTGAAGCATCGCTGTCGACAAATTGCTCAATAATCAAGTGGATTAATGAGATGGAAACTTTATTCTTGAAATATATCCTGATATACCCCGTCAAGGATGAAAACAATTAACCGTATTTCGACCCTGAACCTAAGACCCGCGGCATATTAGCGTGGATCTGACCGCTAGGCCACGGGGACGTCCATCTTTACATTCAGATGATAGAATAGAATAGAATAGAATAGAATAGAATAATTTTTATACAATATATATTATAGTACATAATACTTATTGAAAGTCATTTTTTACTTTTACCACTGGTTCGCCAAAAAACACCTCTGTTCTGGGAAAAACCAGCAAAAAACCCAGCGGGACTTTTTTAAAAAAGCACAGTTTACAATATAATATTTTATACAATTAGTGTGAAAACCATTTAGAAAGAGCTTGGTAGTGATCACCTCATTCCCAGGGTTTATTATCAGCCATGTACTCTTTAGTAGTATAATAACCCTTACTAGACAATTTTTGCTTAATAAATAATTTAAGCCTTTTGATAGAAAAGGTCTGCATATTTTCTGGGACTTTGTTGTAAAATCGTTTACATTGCTCCATGAAGGAGTTACTGACTCTTTAGAGTCGAGTAACTGGTATAACTAACTTGTGCTTGTTCCTAGTATTTACTGAATGTACATCACTATTTTTAATAAAACTATTTTTGTTTTTGTGTACATACAATAAGTTCTCGTAAATATATTAAGAGGCCAAAGTTGATATATTTATGTCTTTAAATTTTTCTCTAAGGGATTCCTTCGGACCTAGGTTATAAATTGCTCTTAGGGCTCTCTTTTGCAAAACAAAGATAGTTTCAATGTCAGTCGCATTACCCCAAAGCACGATTGCATATGATATTATGCTATGGAAATAACTATAATAAACTAATCTAGCTGTTTCAACACATGTAAGGCATCTAATCTTTTTTACAGCATATGCTGCAGATCTAACCCATTCTTAGATCATTCCATCTTTAGTCACGTCATGCATAGTGTTTAAATTTTAGTAGGATAAGACTTGGTTTTTAACCGTTTTACAAGAGGATATCAACACGGTTGTCTAGTTCGGGCACAGCATGATAGCAATATATTGTTAAAAACCTATTCTACAAATATCTTGCAGACTGATGTATGAAACTTCATAACTGTTTGAGAGGATTTAAAAGCTTTACAACCAATTATGAAAGTTATTAACAATATGTAAAGTTGACCAGGATTAACTGCATTTTTGCAATTTTGCAAAAAAAATTAACAATATATTTTAAGAAAACATAATTAGCACATAATCAATTTATATTAATAAATTTTCATGATAACAATGTCCATAATAATTAACCACCTACCATATAATCAGGCAAATAAAGGTCATTTTACATTGCCCTTCTCGTCAAAGGCATCCTTGGATGAACTACGTGACAGAGTACGCTTAGCAAAAATCACTTCCGCGCCGTCAGCGCAACGACGAGCGTGGAGTTGCCTTACTATGCATTTTATCAGTGATTGTAATTTTTATTGTTAATTGCAATTTTAACTAAATCATAATTTTTGGGGAATAAAAATTATTTCAAAGATATGAAATGTTCACTATAGACTTTTCTTCACTCCAAAAATATAGAGAGAACATGTTAAATCCGCAAACTCATAATAGATCAAATTGATCAGCTCTTACTTACTTCGTCAAAATTTAAAAATTAAATGAAGATCGGTTTAAATTTAATACAAAGTTTTTATATAGCACGCTAGTTAATTTCCATACATACCTGACCCCATTTTAAATTAATGTCGTGAAAATTATTTAATTGTTAGAGAGCTAAATACCATTTCAAAGTAAGACACAGTAGGAACATGAAAATTTATAATAAATATAAAAGTGTTTTTTTTTTTATTGCTAACAAACAGCAACCACATGACTCAGTTTAATTGTTATTGTAGGAATTCTTGTAAATCAAGCGGAATCACTTGAACGTGTGCAAATATACATATAAACAAGTGCGCAGTGGTGATTTAATACTTTTTATTTGGTATGATCTGATTGAAAAGGATGCTACCTATTTGGTTATCTAAATCTTTTATTTGTATTATACAATTTAGTACCAATACATTATCGGTATAGTATAAAAACTGTTGCTTCAAAATTCTAAGAATACCTCTACTTCATTAAAGGGACATTATTTTTTTTTTTTTTTTTTTTTATAGGAGAGGGGGCAAACGAGCATGCGGCTCACCTGATGGTAAGTGACTACCGCCGCCCATGAACAACTGCAATACCAGGGGAATCGCAGATGCGTTGCCGGCCAAAATAAAATAATTGAGGCGAAGTTTATTTACATTACAGCAAAAAGTAAAGTTACAGCCTCTGCTGGCCACAGTCTTGCTCTCATTTCCAAGAGGGTTTTAAGGCAAAGAATCGTTCGCCGCGCTGCCCAATGCGTGGAACGGATTTCAAACGTCTTGGAATCTTTTTTAACTTCTCAGACACGTAGGTTTCCTTACGATGTTTACTTTTACGGTCGAGCAAGTGGTAAATAAGAACTTAAAATTGCAAATTTACAATTTAATTGGTGCCGCCAAAGACCCAGATTGCTCGCGTACTGTGAAATTTATGACAAGCTCTTAATTCTGGTATGTATAGAGGAGTTACGACCTCATTTAACGGAGATTTATACGTGGTAGAATCACCTTGCAGCTATATTATGGTCGTAGCAAAAATGAGTCGGCTCGACCGGGGAAAGACCACATTCTCACAGAATACCAGCGTAAAATAGCATCTCAATGCTGCTGAATTTCGCGTGGTGAGTGTAGAGAAGCGGATACTCTTTTTACTGGAAGCGAGGCATTATATCTTAATCTTCAGGGGTGACAACGCATCTACATTTTGATTCTTAATCGAGGATAGATATAGTTGTCTATGGGCCACAGCATTCACTTATCATCAGGTGGACTGTGTGCTCGTTTATCACCCTTATTCCATAAAAAAAATATTATATATTACGGTTTAATGATGATATGGTATAAAACTATGGTTAAATAAAATATTCGTGGACACTGCCTACTCTACACATTATTGCGTTCTCAAGGTGCAGGGGCGTCAAAAAACAAAGGGTGTAATGGGACCCACAGGCGCCGAGCTGTGTAATTGCCACTCGTTTGCACAAGTTCTAATATCGAATATCCTTGAGGGACTAAAAAACCTATAGTTTATTGATACCTAATCAAATATTAACAAAACGTGTAATTTGTGGCCATAAAAATAGACCTTAGAAAAATAGAGAAAATATTACTATTTATAGGTAGGTACTAAATATCCTTGTATCAGAGACAATAAGTATCTAAATACAAAATTACGCTCTTTTGCTGCCATTTATGAAATTGCTTTTGTATTACGTTCTCTAAGTTAACAATAATAATATTTATTACAAATCATGTAACAAAATACATTACAGATTGAGTGTTTAAATAAATGTATATGCCAATAGCTGGCTACCTACTGTTTCAGTTTCCCTCTGTTGCCTCTTACGACATCCACGGGATGGCTTGGGATAGTACATTCTCTTACACTGCTACCACATATATAAATACATACATATACATACATACATACATGTCAAGCTAAGAAAAGAGTGTTAAATAACCTTAATACTCACAATACACAACATTAGGAATAGAATTTTAAGCACTTATGATATCACAAACAGGAATTGTAAGCAACACTATCAATTTGTAATTATTTCGATTTAAAAGCGTTAAATTGGAGCATATTTTACAAAAACATTTCCCCTCTTCTAAACACAATGGAACCTAAGCGCGTCGAGATGATCGAGTGGTCCCCCTTTAAAAACAACATGCGACGAATTTTGCTGTTAATTGGCGGAAGTGTATTAGATTTTTTAGCGTCAACAATTTTTTCGGATGACGGAATATAATAGTATAGGGAGAGGGTGACGTACCGTAACTACTCCGTGGAAAAGTGCTTGTGTCTGTCAAATGTTTTCGCGCCCAATTTGGCTCATCAGCTGTTTTGTTTTTATTTTTTATTCATATAATTTTAGTTTTTTAATGAGTCAATGTGTGTCTTTACATATAAAACTATATGAGACTTCAATATATAGATTTTGCTCGCTCCAATAGAATAGCAATATTGATTTAGGCGAGTCAGCTCTATTATCTCGATTTTTTTATAGGATAGAGTGACAAACGAGCACACAGTCCATTTGATAGTAAGTGGTTGCTGCGACCCATAGACATCTACATCTATCCTCAATTAAAAATCAAAATGCAGATGCAGAATCGTTTCCAGTAAAAAGAGTCTGCGGTTCTCTACACCCGCCATGCGAAACGCAGCAGCGTTAAGCTGCTATTTTTACGCTGGTATTCTGTGAGATCGTGGTCCTACCCCGGTCGAGCCGACCCATTCGTGCTACAACTAGGTACACTACTATATAGCTGCAGCATGGCCCTACCACGTATAATTGTCTGTGTGTATAATATGATGCTAAGATTTAAAAAAAAATTGCCAGATCATATTTAAATTTGAGTCAGACAGTTCCTTGCTTAACAGCAAACCTTCCCAGAAATGTGAAATGGCCTGTACCTAGAAAGTTTATAGGTTGTAACTATACTTTTGCAGTCGGTATAAATGGCGACGGCAGGCGAAATAGTGCCAAATGTCGCACACCTATGATGCTGCTCCCTATCGCCTGTCTGGACATATAGCATCTTTTTTTAGAATATGGCTGACAAACGAGCACACAGCTCACGTGATAGTAAGTGGATACTGTCGCCTATAGACCTCTATCCTCGATTAAGAATCAAAATGCAGATTCATTGTCACCCCTGAGGACTAATATGGAATGCCTCATTTCCGGTAAAAAGGTCTCCGGTTCTCTACGCTCACCATACGAAACACAGCAGCGTTAAATTGCTATTTTACGCTGGTATTCGGTGAAAGCGTGGTCCTTCCCAGGTCGAGCTGACCTATTTGTGCTACAACCATACTATAACTGCAGCTTAGCTCTACCATGTAAAAATTTCTGTGTCTAGGATATATCTCTATCTCTGTATTAAAGAATAAAAACTTTTGGTTGTAGACTCATCTATTGATGGCCACACGTAGACCGATGGGCGAACCATATCCTACGGGCACTTTCCTAAGTCGCTTTTTACGACACGGGATGATATGAGGCAATTTTTTATGAGATCTTATGCAATGCAAGTTATTGTATGTATTAATAATAAAATATTGTCAACAGAGTGGCTACACTGACAGGATACGAACCCCAGGATCTCATCGAGAAAACGCTCTATCACTTCATCCATGGAACGGATGTACTTCACATGAGATATTCTCACTGCACGTGTAAGTATATACGAGTATGCTTTTTTTTAAAAAAAAATAAATAAAAAGTATTTATGTTTTTATATTTTTATGTTGGCAGCAATAACTTAAGGTACTATGGTTCTTTAGAAATACGCAGTGATTGTATACTCTTTGTTCTTTACTGCCCACCATATGCGGAACTCAGAAGGGCTAGAACCCAGAGCCGTAAAGCCAGTTTAAATAAAAAAAATAAACCATATGCGGAAACTAAAAGCTGGGAATTCTCTGCGTAACAAAAATATCCGCAATAAAACCTGAGTAACAAACATAGTCTAAATTAATAAGTAACACTATGAACCGGTCATATAGCTAACTTAAACATAAATTAAAATATAAAAATCTATTTATTGCTTTCTGACAACTCTGTATTATTTTTTTCTTTTCGATTCCAACATTTCTGTTTTATTATTTTTAAACTCAGGACCTTGCTTTGTGGCACTATTTAGGATGTACCTAGTTATGCAAAAATGATCCAACCCACATTCCGATCAAAAAGAGTTATACCAATATTTTTTACGTGGTAGAGCCATGCTGCAGCTATATTAAGGTTGTAGAACGAATGTGTCGGCTCGACCGGGGTAGAACCACGCTCTCACAGAATACCAGCGTAAAATAGCAGCTTAATGCTGCTGTGTTTCGTATGGTGTCTGGAAATGAGGCATTACATCATAGTCCTCAGTGGTGACAACGCATCTGCACTTTGATTCGAAATTGAAGATAAATTTAGATGTCTATGGGCCACAGCATCCACTTATCATCAGGAGGATTGTGTGCTCATTCGTCACCACCATTCTATAAAAAAAATACAATTACAGCAAAGGTGAAAATTACAAAATTACAAACTATCTCAAACAAACCATTATAATATTATTAATACAAACGTACAAACTATTATTAGTGATCCAACCTTCAAACATCAATATCACAAAACTACTTTTGTGAGTTGGTGGAATATTTTTGCATATCTACATCCACTTGGGGTATGCCGATGTTCAGCATACGACATGTTTGTGAAGGACTGTAATAACGTGGTTCAGTTTTATCTCAGGTACATAGATTTATATTTATTTTTCTCCAACAGTATTAACAAAAGGCCAAGTAACGTCCCGCTACTACCGCTTTCTAACAAAGTCCGGCGGCTGGGTATGGATGCAGAGCTATGCCACCATAGTACACAACTCGCGGTCATCCAGACCTCACTGCATCGTATCGGTTAACTATGTACTCAGGTGAGCCACTAGGATAGTAGTAATGATTTTTTTACGTTTACGCAAACACTACACATTGAATGAAACTATTTTTTCTCTCATTTTATATTCCATGGTCACCCATGGTCACGGTGGGACCGAGATCTTTGATGTACCAATGTCATACCAGTTAACCACGGGTAGCTTCAATTTAAAATCATTATATTTTATTTTTATTAATATTTGGTCCGATCTACGCAAAAGGAAGTTATAGTATCTTGAAGTCTTGCTGTTGAATTATGATTTAATTTTATTAATTATAGGATCCGTGAGATTCGAACCTGCGGCCATTGCGTCAACTCAAAGCTAAGCTACTGCGCGAAGGAGCAGTTTATCAGAATCGTCTGTCAGAATCTAATATAATAATTTTATTTAACATAGATTACGAGTAATATTATTATTATGTTATATATGCTTTTGCCACTAATTTGTAAAAAAAATCCTCCATCATGGGACCAGCAAGAGACCATTCGGATATACAATAAGCGTGTAGTGCCGTTGTAAGAATATCCATACCCCATGTAGTCCCGTGAGTGTCGTGTCGTGAGAGAAGACGGTGGGAAACTAACCAGGAGATGGATAGCAGCATCGTCGTAATAACAACTGGAAAAAAATACAACCCGCTTGCCGAAAATGTGACAACTGTGTCAAACTCTCTGTTAAGGCTTTCTATGAGTAAGCTTATGTTCTGCCGTGGACTTTAATAGGTTTTGAATTAATGAAAAAATGTACAACATATGTTGTACCGTTGTTACTGCCGCGTGGTGATGACGTAAGAGAATCAACCACCTCATTTTGTCCCATTAGTGTCGTAAGGAGTGATTATGGGAATCTCAAAATAAAATCTCTTGGATTCATATAGATAGAGGCAATGATATTCTATACAAATAAATAATATTTAAGTGTCTGTTTGTTATATTTAAATAACAGCTTTTTACTAATTTCATATGAAAGTATAGACGGTACTTGTAAAAAAAAAAACAATTTTTAACATTTTTGTTTGTCTGTCTGTTCCGGCTAATCTACGAGATAGCTGGACCTATATTGACAGGACTTTCACTGGTAGATTGCTGATATTATAAGGAGTGACTTAGGCTACTTTTATTTTAGGAAAATATTTAGGGTTTCGCGTAAAAAAAAAATCATGAAATGTAATCGTAATAAATTACACGCGGACGAAGTCGCCGGGAACATCTAGTTATAAATAAAAAGAATTAACATTGGAAGGAGATTGAATCATCTCGTTTAAGTCATTTGTAAAATATTCAGACAGGCGGCGAAAACTCTGTCAAAAGTACAAGACGTCTGGTACTGCGAACTTCAGTTCGCCTGCCATGTTTTTTTTTTATGAATTAAGGGTGACAAACGAGCGCTCAGTCCGCCTGATAGTAAGTGAACGCTGTAGGCCATAGACATCTACATTAAGACATTATCCTCAATTAAGAATCAAAGTCGTCAACCCTGAGGTATGAGATGGAATGCCTCGTTTCCATTAAATTAGGTCACCGGTTATCTACACTCACCATACGAAACACACAGCGTTAAGCTGTTATTTGTTACGTATAATATAAATGTGTAACAATTAAGGTGAAAGCTCCAGGGTGGCCCGCGAAATTCAAATTTCCTTACGTTTTTTGGACTTTGCAGGTCAAGATCAGGTTGAATGTTTAACAAAATATTATTCGCGACCGTAATGAGTATGTGTTTACAGAATTATTATCATTAAAATCACCAATACACCCCTCCAAGTTCATGTAATTCCTTTGAATGAGTTTTTCTGGAAATAGCCATACAAAACAATTAACGAACTTAGGGGGTTGTATTGATGATTATAATGATTATAATTCTGTAAATACATACTAGTCACAGTCGCGAATCATATTTTATTAAACATGCAACCTGACACTGACCTACAAATTGCAAAAATCGTAAGAAAATTTGAATTTCGCGGGCCACCCTGGAACTTTCACCTTAAGGCAAATGCACATGAGAACAGAAGTCTATGTCAAGTACTGGAGATATACGAACATGATAAATAATAAGAAGTATATTGCATGTTCAAATATAAAAACATAAAAACACACATACTGTTTTAGGACTCTATTTCTGCCTAGGAATAGCCCTATAACTATAGGTATAGACCTATACCTATATGTATAGGTATAGACTGTTCGCTAATAATCGCTTCTTCTCACTTGCATACAAACATTATTTTTTATTTGCAGCGACATCGAAGAAAAACATCTGATACTAAATATAGACCAAGGTCCGTTAAAGCTGAACAGCCATACGGAAGTGCCAACGCCATCCCACGTTCCCACCACCACCACCACATCACCACAAATGCCGCACGTCAGACATACAGACAACAAGGTCAACCATATACATCTAAACGAAAGCGATTTCAGCACAGACTCGAGCGGTGGCTACAATTACCCGGAGTACACGTTACCAGTAATGCTGCCATACGAAACACCCGAAGACTACCAACAACAACAAAATGGCCCCTATGAACTATTCTACAACGAAAATTACACGGAACCGGAAATTTTACCAAACAATTACGCTTATCCCCAAAACCAACGCCCGTTCTCTGCCAGCTCATCAAGCTGCAGTTCATTAGAAAGCTCGGAGATCGCAAATCAACAATACAATTACACCAATTTGATCTCTTTTTATGGACACAACAGTCAAAATCAAAATGGTAGACCTTTACAGGGTAATTTCGGCGGGAACTTTACCAAAATGGCGCCGAGTCCTACAGTACAAGAAGGCGCGTATACAAGTGTCATAGTTGACAATACTCAACAGTTTCATCATCATGGCGGAGGCGTTAATGAATTTGTGCACTGATAAATGCTTAAATGTTTATTTATTTTGAAAGTACAATTAGGTTACTAATAACATATTTTAAACGTTTCAGTAAATGCCTATTATCTATATTATCTGCGGTAGAACATTTTTTTTTCTAACCGGCAATCAAATATTTTCATATATGAACTCTTGTTGCCGCATGCCTATATTTAAAAAAATGTAAGCAAAAAATTAAGTCTTTAAGAAACAATTTAATGTATCACAATAATTCTGACTGTAGAGCTTATTATGTTATTAATTTTAGGGAAAATATTTATTATAATTTCAAGCGAAAGGTAAGGTACGAAGGTATAGTGGTAAAATGGATGCATTTCTTGCCAAAACATATTTTAAAAATACGTTAAGTTTATTTAATTTACGTTGATTTAATAAAAATTGAATATAATGACTTACATAGGCATTATATAATTAATTTAGAAGACATACATATACATACGTATTTTAGAAAGTGAGATGTAAATTAAAATGTCAACTGTCAAATTTTGTCTCTCACTCTCCGTGCTCCAATGATGATAAAAAACTTTTAATTATTTAAGACCATCGATGGTAGTATGTTTTATATGCTGATTGATAAAATTGTAAATATTTTGTACATAATACATAAATAATAATTAAACACCCTACGTCTATATGTACTATATTAATAGATACCTACATAATGATTTATGCATTTTCTTCTATATGAGAATATATAATAAATTTATTTGGAATTAAACCATAACGCATAAAGAATAAATAAACTGTTTTTCTGTTTGGTGTAACGCATATGCACTTTACAAAAGTTGTTCTTGTTTCCCAAAATTAAAATGTTATCCATATGCTTAAAGATATTTTTGACAATATAAATTATTGAAGTAGCACATACTTCAAAATTGCATCAGAAAGGTCTAAATAACTTAATTATAAATATATTTATCGAATTTATGGAAACTATTTGGCTTAGGACAAAATATCAAGCATAGACAATAATAGAGTAATCTAATGTAAATATTTTCTAGTAACTGATACATTGAGCAGTGGAATTATTACTCATATTTGGTTTTCCAATTTCAATTTATTTAATAATTCAGTTAAAACTCCTAATGAATGTTTTTAAAATAAAACTACATACACTACAGCGCTACTTTGGAACGTTATTTCTCATCCTTTGTTATGACAATTAATCGAGACATGTACCTATTGTAGTGTGATTAGTTAAAAAAAACTACAAAATTGCTAAAATAATAACAAATGTAAATGCTTACTTTTCAACTTTTATCTATAGAGTATTAAGATTTTTGTTGTTATAATTTTTTTAATGTACTTAACATAAAATATATGATAAGTGCCATTGTATCGGAATGTACTAGTCTGTAAATACGTATAAATATAATATTCTAGAAATAAGTAAAGTGAGAACAAAAAATAAATTACATAAAATTAAAAATCTCATAGGTGTATGTACGCATGTATTTAACTTTAACTTAGTTATTTTCTAATTACCCAAAATATAAACTATCAACCAAAGCGCGTATAATGTTACACTTAGAGTCCTATACTCATTTTAATGAAACCTTACGTTAATTGCGTTTTTTATTAATATATAATTCTGTAGGCTGTCTCATTTATATATGAATAAAAAAATACAGTTCGTACCTTGAAGCTGTAGATGAATATGGTGTAATCTCTTTCTAAAAAGTTGCGAGAAAAGATCAATAGATTTAGTGCATGACTGCCTTTCTTATTTTTTATTAGCTTTCACTGCTATTTTATTACTTTTTGTTTTCATCTGTTGATATTATTTACTTTTAAGATATTGATTGGGTTGTATTTTTATGTAAGGAGCAATGTACCTAAAGAATTCGGCGTGTATTGAATAAACAAATTGTGATATCCCAAACATATTATTTATAAATACGAAATAATTAAACGCATTGCAAAGAATATTTGGCGTTACTTATTTAAATAATGCCCTTGTTCGAGCAATATTGTAATGGGTGTGTGTTATATGTAAGATGAACAGTATACAAGTGTGAGTGAGGTCTTTAATAAGGTAAAATGTAATTTAAGGCCGGCCACATACATACGGAATTCCGTTTCGAGATTCCGTTTCGATATTCCGATTCGGAATCCCGAACGCAGCAAGTCCATATAAAATCTATGACCCGCCACACACGTACGGTAGTTTTCCGTTCGATATTTTGCGGGCAAAACGGGATTCCGTTTGTGTGTGGCCGACCGTTCGAAATTCCGAAACGGAATCCCGAATCAGGATTCCGTGAATACATCACACACACACGTTTTTTTTCCGTTCGGAATAACAAGGGTCAGTTGAGAGACGTTAGCCATTGAGTCTAGACATTCTGCCAGCGAATAATGACGACGATTTTCTAATTGCAAATTCCATTGTTGCTGTATCATTCTTACTAGGTGCATCCCCTTATCACCCTAAGCTTGCAATATAGTCAAGACTATGTAAAAAGATCTATCTATTCAGATATATTTTTTAAATATTTATGTATGTAAATTCTATCGACGAAAGATTAAATAAAATAAGATGAAAGGTTACGAAAAGCTATACACCTACAAGATTAAAAATCTAAAAACATCCATAAATACACCTACTCGCTTCGGTCGTGCGACGAACACTGAGCGCATTCCGTACGGAATTTACGTATGTGTGTTGCGACTCGTACAAAATCTATGGAAGACGTGCGTTCAGAGCGGCTTTTTTCCGTTCGGGATCCCGAACGCACAGGCGGTCATACGGAATCTCGAATCGGAGAAATTCCGTACGGAAAAATAACGTACGTGTGTGGCGACTCCGGCTCATAGGTTTTATATGGACGTGCTGCGTTCGGAATCCCGAATCGGAATATCGAAACGGAATCTCGAAACGGAATTCCGTATGTATATGGCCGGCCTTATAAGACATTTACGAACGTTTGAATAATTACATATTTGAGTTATCGAAGTAAAACTAGTTTGTTTATAATACATTTGTGGAACGTTTTATACATTTGTGGAACGTTTATATAAATATGGCCACTACTCCGGAACAAATATTATCTTTATTGGAAAATACTGCGGCATTATTACAAAAGGCTCAGAACAACCTAAAGAAATGTCCTAAGCAGCGACTTACAAAAGGATACATTGAAACTCGACTGCAAATGATAGAAGAGTATTGGAATTCTTTTAAAAACTCACATCAAGATCTTATAAAATGTGTTCCCAAAAAAAAGAAGCAAAATATACCTTATTTCGCAAACGAAGACTATTTTATTTATGAGGATCTATATTTATGTTTACAAGCCGACCTAAGAGATTTATTGTCAACATTAACACAGCCGATATCAATGCATCCTAGTATACCTATCAACCCTATTACATCCAATGAAGGAATAGTCAAATTACCACGGATACAACTGCCTTCTTTCACCGGTATTTACGAAGAATGGCCTGCATTTCAAGATCTATTTATGTCGTTAGTGCACAACAACTGATCTCTTAGTAAAGTACAAAAACTTCACTATTTATGCAGAGGAAAATCCCTGCCCAAACTGCAAACTATATAAAAGCACTTCTCGATGCCACTACAGAATGCATTAATAGCTTAAAAAATCTCACAATTTCAACCGACTCTTGGGATCCATTAATTATATTTCTCGTTGTGCAGAAGTTGGAACCGGAAACGCACAAAGAATGGGAGGAGTTTGCTTACCGGGAAAATTCTGACGAATTACCTTTGTGGGCGGATCTCTGTAAGTTTTTACAATCGAAATTTCTTACATTAGAGTTAATCACACCATCACCAAGGGATAAGATAATAAGAAATAAAGAAAATACGCTACATGTTGCTACTGCGGCTACGTCTAAATTAAGGAGTTGCTTAATGTGTAAAGAAAATCATACAATGTGTCACTGTAGGGAATTTACTAAGATGGAACCAACAGAAAGGTGTCAATATCTAAAGAACCACAGTCTGTGTTTTAATTGTTTGGCCCCAGGACACTCTGCAAAGAAATGTCGCCTCAACATGTCCTGTCGTATATGTCATAAATGTCACCACTCTTTAGTGCACCAAAACATGGTGACGTCATCAAATCAACCAGACAATGACCAAGCGCACGAAGCGAAGAATAATGATCAAGGAAGCTCTGCAAATCCAACAATATCAAATGTTCAGTTATCATCACACTTTGCTACTAGTACCACCACAGCATTATTGGCTACAGCACTCATAGTTGTCAGGGATCAAGTGGGACATACAGCTGTACTATGTGCCTTAATAGACCATGGCTCACAAGCCACATTTATAAGTAAAAGAGATGCTCAGACACTTAAGCTGAAACGCACTGCTATTAAAGGTACAGTTACAGGCATGGGATGCAGCAAAACAATTTTGAAGCAAGCTGCTGAAATACAACTTTTATCAAGGATACGAAGCTAACTTTAACCTCAATATCAAAGTTTACATAATGCCAACTCGTCTTACAAGTCAGTTACCAACTCGAACCATTTGCCTGAAGAACTGTTCACACCTCCAAGGCCTCGTTTTAGCAGATCCAGGCTTCAATCAACCAGGACGGATAGATATGTTATTAGGTGTGGACGTATGTGCCCAAATTATGAAAGGTGAAGTAATCAAAGGTCCTCCAGGCACTCCATGTGCTCAAAATACCAGCCTGGGATGGTTTCTGTTTGGCCACATACAAAGCAACAGAGAAAATTATGAGGTCAGTGTCATGCATCTTAATTTGAATTTAGATGACATGCTGAGGAATATGTGGGAGCAAGGTACAGATGAAAAAAGAGCATTTACAGCAGAAGAAAAAACATGTGAAGAAATATATCAAGCTACAACGCACAGAACATCAGAAGGACGTTATATTGTAAAACTTCCAACAAAACAAAAAACACTTTTATCACCATCAGGAAGAACAAGAGATATAGCACTAAGAAATTTGTATCAATTAGAAAAGAAATTCGAAAAAGATCAAAGCTAGAAAGTGAATACACAAGGGTAATGCAAGAATATATAGAGTTAAATCATTTAGAGAGAGTACCAGAAAATGAAATTAACAACCCAGCAGTATACCTTCCTCATCATGCCGTTGTAAGGCAAGATAAAGAAACAAGTAAAGTGAGAACAGTTTTTAATGCTTCGCAAAAGGGAAACAATAATATTTCCCTCAATGAAGAGCTACTAGTAGGACCACAGTTGCAAAACGAGAATAGAAGAGAAACGAGAAAAGAGAGAATGAGAAGCTTAATCATGAGATGGCGAATGAAAAGGATCTGTTTTGTTGCTGACATCCAAAAAATGTACCGTCAAATTTTAGTCTCAAAAGAAGATAGAGATTTACAAAGGATATTATGGAGAAATTGCAAAATCCAACCAGTACAAGATTATCGTCTCCTGAGAGTTACGTTTGGAACTGCTTCTGCTCCATATTTAGCAGTAAGAACCTTGCATCAAGTTGCGGAAGACGAAGGTCGAGATTACTCTGATGCTGCCAGAATTATAAAGGAAGACTTTTACATGGATGATCTGATGTCAGACAAGGACACACTTTAAGATGCAATCAAAGTAGCGAAAGAGATTGGGTTTTATTTTGCAGAAGGGAGGTTTCACTCTTCAGAAGTGGTGCTCAAACAACGCAGAGTTCTTAAAACAATTTGAACCCTCTGAAAGAAGTTCTCAAGTACACCTAGATATAAAGATAGATGGAACAATACGGGCACTAGGCTTACAATGGGACATGGGAAAGGATGTATTTAAATATAGTCTTCACTTACCTTCTATGGCTGCTACTGTAACTAAGAGAACAATCCTAGCCGACATTAAAAGATTATTTGATCCACTTGGCTGGTTAGCACCTTCTATATTGCCTGCAAAATTACTCATCCAACATTTATGGATACAAGGAATTTCATGGGATGAAGAAGTTAACCACTTAATTGCAGAAAAATGGAGAAAACTGCGAGAAAGCTACCAATACTTACCTGAGGTAGAGATCAACCGGTGGCTGCATACATCTGAAAATGTAATGAATAATGTTACAGTTCATGGTTTTTGTGACGCATCTACTCAAGCATACGCTGCAGTTGCTTACTTAAGAGTTCAAACTATAGATGGATTGGTTAAGACAGAAATAATTGCAGCGAAAACACGTTTAGCTCCTATCAAACCTCAATCCTTACCTCGTTTGGAGCTTAACGGGGCTGTACTCCTGGCGGGACTCTTGAAAAAAATAAAGGAAGCTATGAAAATACCTACCTGTCAAATATTCGCGTGGACGGATTCCACCATAGTACTCTCTTGGCTTGTTGGAGATCCTGCAAGGTGGAATACATTTGTGAGAAACAGAGTTGTTGAGATATTAGACAACATTGGCAACCAGAACTGGTATCACGTCCAATCACAAGACAACCCTGCTGATGCAGCTTCTAGAGGGAAGCACGTGCTAGATCTGAAAGGTGATAAAATGTGGTGGAACGGTCCTGAATGGCTAAGCACAAGTAATATTAAATACAGCAGACCAGCAAACGTAACAACGAACCTAGAAAAAAGGATCATATCAGTACAAGTAAATTTAAAACAAACAAACGAAAGTTCTAGTATAGCTACTAAGTTTAAGAGATTGGATAATTTAACAGAACTATTAAAAGTTACAAGTAACATATTGCAAAAGATTCTTAAAAGGAAGGGAATTGGAAAATAAGGGAACTACAATAACTACAAAGGAATTAGAAGAAGCTTTAAAAACATGTATAAAAATTGTACAAAGGGACACATTTGAAGAAGACATACAAAACCTAAAATTAATAAAAGGGGTAAAAAATTATAGTAAAATAAAGTCTCTTTTACCTTACCTGGATGAAGCAGGTATCCTCAGGGTGGGCGGCCGATTACGTCACTCTGACCTTGATGAAAATTGCAAACATCCTATTATATTAGACAGCGAAAATCACTTGAGTGCACTTATAGTATCTGATGCTCACTTGAAGACACTACATGGTGGAACGCAATTGATGCTTGGATATTTAAGATTAAAATACTGGATCCTGAAATCAAAGAAATTGGTAAAAATTAAAATTCGCAATTGCCTCATATGTGCCAAGCAAAACGCTGTAGCTAAATCACAATTAATGGGAGACTTACCTCGTGTAAGAATTACGCCTGCTCGACCCTTTCTACACAGTGGAGTAGACTTTGCTGGCCCTTACCAAATCCTGAGATCTAAAGGTAGAGGATTTAATACAATTAAGGCTTACATAGCAATCTTTCTTTGCATGTCAACGAAAGCCATACACCTAGAATTGGTTGGAGACCTTACCTCGGAGGCCTTTATTGGAGCTTTCAGAAGATTTGTAGCAAGAAGGGGAAGATGTGCACAGCTCTGGAGCGACCAGGGAAGAAACTTCGTAGGTGCCAACAAAGAACTTGTAGCAGCTTGGGCAGACGTAAAGACGAAGTTTGAGGGTCATATTTCTGAAATGTTAGCATTAGATGGCACACAATGGCATTTCATACCTGCCTATAGTCCTCACAGGGGCGGATTATGGGAAGCAGGTGTCAAATCAATGAAATACCACATGAAAAGAATATTGACTTGCAACCTAACCTATGAAGAAATGACGACCTTACTGTGTCAAATAGAAGCTTGCCTTAACTCGCGCCCTCTTAGCCCTATTGATGACTCAGACACGGACAACATACTGCCACTTACCCCAGGACACTTCTTAATAGGCGAAGCTCCAATCAATGTACCCCACTCTGATCTAAAGAACATTCCTTTCAGTCACTTGTCACGATGGCAACATCAACAGAAGCTTCTATCATATTTTTGGCGAAGATGGCAACAAGAGTACTTGACCAGGTTACAGCAGAGATCTAAGTGGCAAGAAAAAGTGAAGGAATTTGAAATAGGACGCATTGTTCTTATAAAATGTGACAATCTCCCTCCTGGCAAATGGATGCTGGGTCGTGTGGTGGATAAGCACCCAGGTCATGATGGAGTGACTAGGGTGTATAGTGTTAAAAGTGGTAAAAGTGCAAAGACCAATGAACAAATTGTGTCCTCTACCTATAGATATAGACTGATGTTTTATTCTAAATCATTTATGGTTAAATTTTATTTTGCATGTAGTGGGCTAGTTGTAACAGGGGCAAGTAGTAACAAGCATTTTTTACCTAGATAATAGAAGAATATTCATTTGATTTTCAACCTAACCTACTATTTAACACCCATTCCATCATATGAGCGCGATCAGTATCCCGCTGGATAGCGCAGAAGACAGTGTTATGAAGGCGCTCCGATAAGACCAGGTAATGGACTTTTTTTTGTTTATGCAAAATTGATTTCTTTCAATTTCTTCTTTTCATGTTTTTAATACTTTTTTCTTAAACTTAATTGATTTTATCTATTTCAGAATGGGACAACATAAAAAAATAAACTGAACGTGCTTCCCAAAGCCCAGATGTGTACGAATTGGCTTCTGTAGAAGTCTTGGAAAATAAAACCAGTGTACGAAAAGATTTTAATTTGTGTCATGTGTCACTATATAGATATGAAAAAAAAGAAGAGTAAGAAATCTCTATCAGTCGGCTATGTCAAACCTAGATTAGTTTTTAAAGAGAAAGAAGAAGCTAAAATATCTGAGTACTTGCTTACTTGCTCCAACATCTACTTTGGATTGCTTGCTTTGGAAGTCAGAAGGTTGACATACCAGTGTGCTGTTATCATTGAAGCGAAAAATGTACCTCCGTCGTGGCATAAAAACCTGATTGGTTCAAAAATTTTATGGTAAGAAACCTAAGACTGTCTCCGAAGACGCCTGAAGCTACATCTCTGAGCCACGCAACATTCTTTATAATTTGAAAAAAGAGCATCTTTCTTTTTGAAAATTTTTCTATTAGATTAAGTATAAAACTTTAAAGTCTAAGTCTGTTATAGCGTGTCTAAGTTTCTAAAGCTAAATATGCTAAATAAATCTTTGAGAAATAGAAAACTGGTTTTCAATTCCTACTGTTACAATCTACCCCAAGCCTGTTACAATTAGCCCCAATCACCGGGTAAGTTGTAACACTCGTCACTTTTTTTTCTAAGCCATTTTTATAAGAATTCATCACAGGTTTGATCAAAATTTTATTTAAAATCGATAGTTGAATAGTAGCTTCTTCAAACAGTACTGCTGTATTTCCTAAATACTGAACAAATAAGCTTCCATAGCCAAGAAACAAAAAATTGTTACAACTAGCCCCCCGCTCCCCTATTAAATGTTCTAGTATGTATTCCCATTTACATGAAAATTGTGTTAAATTGTTTTTTTTTTACCATTTTGATTGGAATATGTCCATTACTTGTAAAGCTTAATGAATTTAGGGTGTTACCTTTATCAAAAATGTATGTAATCACATATATTGTATAACAAATGTCATGTAAAATTATTATATTTGGAGTATGTCTGAAATGTAACAAGTTAGATAATAAAGGACTTTATGAGTCCTTTGGTGGGCGGCATGTTCGAGCAATATTGTAATGCGTGTGTGTTGTATGTAAGATGAACAGTATACAAGTGTGAGTGAGGTCTTTAATAAGGTAAAATGTAATTTAAATGTTTAGTAGCAAATAAACCACCGTATCATTAACACCTTGTTTCTGTGATCAGTCCCTGTAAAAGTAGTGAACCTTAATACCAAAACAGCGCTAATAACTATAATAATTTTGTTTTATAGTTCTTGGCGGTAGATTTCCTACTGACTAGCTGTCTTTATCTTTTGAACCCACAACCTATTAAGTTCGCGGTCTACTTTTTTATTAGGCTACTGTCGCTTCCAGTGATTTCTGTCTTAGCAGTGCTTGAACCGCTGTATTGCGGTATAAAGGATAGACCCTAAGAGTCAGTATAATCACAGGCTGTGAAACATTCCTTCTTAGTCCTAACACGTGAGAACGCTTTTGTAGCCTTCTACGTTTGAAGTTGGTTCCAGGTGTCTATGAAGTGCAGCAGCCATTTAACATCAGCAGAACTGGAAGTTCGCTTGTCACTTCAATTTATTTAAAAAAGTAATGGTTGTCAACTTTGCTAAGTATTAACGCAAACATGGAAGGGCTCTACCTCAACTCTACTTCCTGTATTCTGCAGGAGACTTGCGTAATATCAATTTTTATCCATATCCACCAGATACAGGCGTAATATCTCTTTATTAGGGACTCCAGTACTTGTGTCAGTATCAAGAGGACGTACACGTACTCGAACTTTTAAAGGTTTAACATCCCTAAGTGCGAGAACGCACTAGCCTTGGCCTAGATGCGGCCTTCGATTTTCTATGAAACCGCATGATATCGGGGCAATGACTTGCAGCCTGCCGTCAACCGCACTGGTTGAATGATGCGGCGCGCCACAGCCCCTCCACGCACTCGCTGCGGTTCGTGGCAAGCCAGTCATGTTGATTCGCTTAACGAAAAATCGATCTCCGATTCGATTCAAATCGAAAATACTGGAATCGGTATAAATAAATAACTGCAGCAACTTCTTCGATGTCCATTATGTCCAATATTTCTCGAAGCGCTGACGATTTCGGTGAACCGCAATAGAAACGAGACGATGCGGTTAGCCGGAATACGGAGTGGCGTTACGGCAGACCACTATACACTGCGGCCTGCCGCAACGACACCCCGCATCACGGCCCGCCCCTAGTGCGTTCTTGGCCTAAAGGTGAAATAAGAATAGAAGGACAGCTAGCTGGGCAAGTGGAAGAGATTGTATATTTATATCGTCTACTACTGGCAATTTTCCTGTACCGATACGACTTAGGGACCCTCGAGTAACGAGCTTAATCCTTTTAAAAGGCCAGCAACGCACCTGCAATACTTCTTACTTAAATTTTATATATAAATTATTGCTATACTTAAATTTAAATAATGTCAATCAAATGAAAAGGAAAGGTGTACTTTTGATGAAATAACATCCTTTATATTAAAATGACTTGTTATAATATAAAGAATTCAGGTAACAAATTAGAATTGCGTAGATCCCCAACTGCCAAAATAGTTGTGTTTATTTGTGGTTTAGGCCGGCCATATACATACGGAATTCCGTTTCTAGATTCCGTTTCGATATTCCGATTCGGAATTCCGAACGCAGCAAGTCCATATTTATGGATGTTTTTAGATTTAATCTTGTAGGTGTATAGCTTTTCGTAACCTCTTTCATCTTATTTTATTTAATCTTTCGTCGATAGAATTTACATACATAAATATTTAAAAAATATATCTGAATAGATAGATCTTTTTACATAGTCTTGACTATATTGCAAGCTTAGGGTGATAAGGGGATGCACCTAGTAAGAATGATACAGCAACAATGGAATTTGTAATTAGAAAATCGTCGTCATTATTCGCTGGCAGAATGTCTAGACTCAATGGCTAACGTCTCTCAACTGACCCTTGTTATTCCGAACGGGAAAAAAACGTGTGTGTGTGATGTAGGCCGGCCACATACATACGGAATTCCGTTTCGAGATTCCGTTTCGATATTCCGATTCGGAATCCCGAACGCAGCAAGTCCATATAAAATCTATGACCCGCCACACACGTACGGTAGTTTTCCGTTCGATATTTTGCGGGCAAAACGGGATTCCGTTTGTGTGTGGCCGACCGTTCGGAACTCCGAAACGGAATCTCGAAACGGGATTCCGTATGTATGTGGCGGGCCGTATTCACGGAATCCTGATTCGGGATTTCGAAACGGAATCACGAAACGGAATTCCGTATGTTTGTGGCCGGCCTTACTGTGCTGCAAATACGCAACGCGACATCTAGTGTAGAGCAGCATTAATACATTTATTTACTCTGAGAACAACTAAAAGATGGCGCTTATAGAAGTTGCATATAAATTAATTAATAATACATTAATTAATTTATATGCAATTCTATAAGCTTCATTAATGCGACATCTGTACAACAATAAAATTATAACTTTAAATAGCAAAACGATTAACGCTAATACAACAAATATGACAAAACGTGATAATAGTATTACTGCATGTTCATACAGCATAAGAGGCATTTACAAGTTCTTTAATAATATGCTCCCTTACTTATAATCGTTAATAAATCGTAAACCTATCTCTTTCTGTTGTCATTTAGTTAAGAGAGAAATAGAAAGAGTAACTTTGGATTTTTTATGAGTGAGGTCGAAAGTAGCTCTAGATATCGATTGCTTTCGAATTAATATTTAACAATATAATATAGGTAGTAAGCCGTTTGTAAATAGATTAATAATTATTTAAATCAAGACACTAATTCAATTTATTAAATAACTAATGAAGTTACTGCATAAACTTTCTATGACACCACCATAGATGGCGCTAAAACCAAGTATTGTAAAATCTCATAGTTGTGTATCGCCAGCAACGCAAACTCGGGAATTTGCATTTGGAAAAATCCAAAATTAGGGGCTTTTTAGGTGCTAATTAGGTGCCAAGTTTAAAAATTAGGTGCTCTAAAATTTTCACCGCAACGAACTGTTGAAATTTGCGTTGCTAGCAAAACGTCTCGCTAGCAACGCAATGAAGTTATTAGATATACGATAAATATTAATAGCAAGGAATTAAGTACTAATTAGGTGCTGCAAGTATATGCAATGACAAGGCGCCCCAGATAAAAATAAAGTCGTTATTCAGAAAATTATTCAGCAAAGCAAATGCAAAAATCAGGTCTTTGTGTTTGTGCCATCTAGCGTCTATCGCACTTACCACCTTGAGAGTCCATCGATTTTGGTTCGATAAAATGATAAAAAAACTATAGAAAGATGTAGATGGCGATATTAATTATGAAGCAATTTTAATGGTAAGAAAATATTATTTTGATTTAGTACACTAAAGTTTAGACTTCACATGTTTAAAAATAAGAATTGTAACATTTATTTTACGTGGTAGAGCCATGCTGCAGCTATATTATTAGTATAGTTGTAGCACGAATGGGTCGGCTCGACCGGGGAAGGACCACGCTCTCACAGAATACCAGCGTAAAATAGCAGCTTAACACTGCTGTGTTTCGTATGATGAGTGTAGAGAACCGGAGACACTTTTTACTGGAGAAGAGGCATTCCATCTTAGTCCTCACGGCTGACAACGCATCTGCATTTTGATTCGCAAACGAGGATAAATGTACATGTCTATGGGCCACAGCAACCACTTACCATCAGGTGGACTGTGTGCTCGTTTGTCACCCTATCCTATAAAAAATTATTTGGTTGAAAATTATATTAAATTATATTATAAATTAAATTAAATCTGAAAAACAAAAAATGCCGTTCATACCTTATAGTAAGGTAATGGTGGTTTTAAATCGGATAATTTCCAGAATATTACCGTCATCTACATGCGACCTCATTAATCTTTCAGCACCTAATTAGCACTTAATTTTTTGGGCACTGATAAAGAACAAAAAATACCGTTCATACATTATGGTAAGGTAATGGTGGTCGTGGACCCCATAATTCCCAGAATAATATCTTAATCTGTATCGGGTCTCGATAATCACTCAGCACTTAATTAGCACTTAATTCCTTGCTATTATTATTAATCGTATATCTAGTAACGCGTAGATGCACAGACCGCGGGCCGCGGGCCGCATGCGGCCCGCCGGTCGAATACTGGTGGCCCGCCGACAGCAAAAATAATACTCTCGTACATTCGAAAAATATTGAATTATATTCCAGAATAAAACCAAAAAAAATATGTTCGAAAAGTAATTTGAATCTCGCGCGCGCGCTCTTAAGTGCGCTTATCGGTGCGCCGTGCATGCGTCGGTAACAGCGGTCGGTAATGTTCGTGCTGATCTCGGTTAAATTCGTTTTCTTGAGGAACCGCCGCGGCCAGCGGCGCGGCGACGACGGCAGCGCGGTGGCGGCTTATCCACGGGTTATATTGTTAGAGCAAGCGAGATAGCAATAGTCCCGAATTCCCGATTGCTCGCGTAGGTAGATACACGAAGTTTCCAGAGTCGGTTTCGTGATTTCTAGAGACAGTTTTCGACTCTATACGCGCGGTATAAAAGCCACGCTAACCGCAGCGACCGACAGTTCGGTTTTAATTTGAGTGAGGTGTCAATAGTTCTAGTGTAGATTTTAACTCGACTAGCCGGTGTCATATATTTTAATCCACATTCAACGTAGATTTCCCGTCAAGTGTCGTGTATAATTGTGTTGTGAAATCGTAAGTAAAACTCTGTTATTAATAAGTGTTTCCCTACCTATCTAATCAATTATTTTTGGTAATTTATAAAAGGATGGGTAATTTAAGTAGGTACTGTAATTGTTTTTAGGTGCTGTGAATCCTATCCAGGATTAGAACGCAACATGGACAAGCCAGGACCTAGTAAAAAACGTAAGGTTAAAGATGAAAATCGGCAGTTTCAAGAAATTTGGACTGAGAAATACTTTTTTGCATGGTCGCATAACAAAGTCGTTTGTTTAATTTGCAAGAATTCTGTTGCGATTGCAAAGGAATATAATGTAAAAAGGCACTATGAAACGCAGCATCCTACTTTTACCAAGTTTACAGGCGAATTAAGAAAGCAAAAAATGTTGTCTTTAAAACGGGAGCTTATTGGTCAGCAAGCTATGTTTACAAAACCCATTTAAGATTCAGAAACAGCTACAGAAGTTAGTTATGAAATTTCTCGAATGATAGCAAAGGGAAGTCGCCCCTTCAATGATGGGGATTTTGTAAAAGAATGCATAGAAATTGCCGCTAAGAAAATGTGTCCAGAAGCAGCAAAAAAGTTTGAGAAAATTCAACTGAATCGTATGACTATCCAAAGACGAATTATGTCTTTGTCAGGTAATATTGCGGAACAATTAAATGAAAAAACTAAGATCATTGAAGTTTTTTCATTAGCATTCGACGAATCCACTGATGTTAGTTCCACAGCTCAACTTCTGATATTCATACGAGGTGTTACTCAAGATTTTGAAGTCTTAGAAGAGTTATTAGGAATGTGTTCATTGAAAGATCAAACCAGAGGAGTTGATATACTCAATGTACTTTTGGATGAGTGTTCAAAAACTGATTTGGACTTATCAAAATTATCGGGAGTTGCGACTGACGGTGCTCCTTCGATGATTGGTGTCAATTCTGGGCTAGTTACTTTGCTGAAAAAGCATCTGCAAGAAAAAAACATAAACGCTGAAGATCTCATGCAGTTTCACTGCATTATACACCAAGAAGCCCTCTGTTCTAAAAAAAAATAATTTCAAAATGTCATAAAAGTGGTAGTTTCGACTGTAAATTTCATAAAATCACGAGGACTCAATCACAGGCAATTCAAGCAATTCCTTGATGACATCGAAAGCAAATATGAAGATTTACTGTATTATACAGAAGTAAGGTGGCTAAGTCGTGGATTGACACTGGAACGATTTCTAAATTTAATAGAAGAAATTGGAATATTTCTGGCGGAAAAGCAAAGGGATGTCCCGGAACTTAAAAATCCTGATTGGTTGTGTGATTTGGCTTTTTTAGTTGATATTACAAATCATTTGAATGTCTTGAACACACGGCTTCAAGGCAAAAATCAACTGATATCCCAGCTCTACGCTCATGTATCATCCTTTCAATGCAAGCTGACACTTTTCACATCGCAATTGAATTCTGGAAATTACAATCATTTTCCGAATTATAAGAAACTGGCTGAAAAATTCAACAAAACTGCGATTAATTTCAGTTATGTAGAAAAGCTAGATATTTTGATTCAATCTTTTCAAGACAGATTTTCGGAGTTTAAAAAAGTGAAACCTCTGTTGGACATATTCAGCAATCCTTTCACGATTTCAGTTGAAAATGCGCCAGAGTCAATGCAGTTAGAAATTATCGACATTCAACAAATTCAACGAAGGAGACTTGCAGAACTTTTACCACTGCATTGATAAAAATACGTACAAAGACTTGCGCATAAACGCTCTGAAATGTGCCAGCTTATTTGAATCTACCTATATATTTGAACAAACCTTTTCAATAGTAAATAATAGTAAAACAAAAAATCGAAACCGCCTTGCAAATGAAAGTTTGGAAGCAGTTTTACGTGTTGCTACAAGTAAATTTGAGCCAAATATAAAAAAGATTGTGTAAGCACTATGCAGTGCCACGCTTCAAATTAATAAATTCTTTTTCAATTTTAATACATTATTATCAATTCTTTATTGTCTTTAATTACCTATACTTCTGGCGGCACGCCATCAGTTCATAATTTGCCCGAGTGGCCCCTAGTCTTAATAAGTCTGTGCATCACTGTGTAACGTCATTGCGTTGCCAGCGATACATTTTGCTAGCAACGCAAATTTCAATGGTTCGTTGCGGGGAAAATTTTGGAGCAACTAATTTTTAAACCTGGTACTTAATTAGCACCTAAAAAGCCCCTAATTTGGACTTTTTCTGAAAGCAATTTTGATTCTATTTTGATTTTCAGGAAATCTGAATTTTGCATCTGCTATGTTCTGAATAAGGACTTTATTTTTATTAGGGGCGCCTTGTTATTGCGTTCACTTGCAGCACCTAATAAGCACTTAATTCCTTGCTATTAATATTTATCGTATATCTAATAACTTCATTGCGTTGCTAGCGAGACGTTTTGCTAGCAATGCAAATTTCAACAGTTCGTTGCGGTGAAAATTTTAGAGCGCCTAATTTTTAAACTTGGCACCTAATTAGCACCTAAAAAGCCCCTAATTTTGGATATTTCCAAATGCAAATTCCCGACTTTGCGTTGCTGGCGAGACACAACTAAATCTCATCTTCATCATCATTACAGCCCTTCACGAGTCTACTGCTGAATATAAGCCTCGCCCAAGGAACGCCACAAAGCACAGTCCCAAGCCACCTGCATCCATTTACTTTCTGCATCTTTCTTCTTTTTCTTATCAGTTCGTCACTTTATCTAGTGGGGGAACGCCCTACACTTCGCCTGTCAGTATGAGGCGGCCACTCGAGAACCTTTTTGCTGCATCGGTTGTCAGTTCTTTGAGCCATATGGCCGGCCCAATGCCACTTCAGCTTACTAATTCCGTTGGGCGATGTCGGTTACTTTAGTTCTACTGCGGATATCCTCATTTTTAAGTCTATCATGCAGAGAAACCCCTAGCAGAGCCCTCACCACAGCTCGCTGAGCGACCTTGAGCTTCCTCATACGGCCAGCAGTAAAGGACCACGTCTCAGATCCGTAAGTCATCACTGGCAACACACACTGGTTATACAATTTCGTTTTAAGGTTTTCGTTTTAAGGTTTTAAGGTATGTCTGACGAGAAGATGTGTCGTACCTTCCCGAACGCTGCCCAGCCGAGTTGAATCCGTCGATTGACCTCTCGGTCGAAGTTGGACCTAGTCGGACTATTTGTCTCAGGTAAACATACTCGTCAACAACTTCGAGCTTAGTGCTCCCAACAACTACCGGCATAGGTGTGACATGGACATTAAACATGATCTTTGTTTGGTCCATGTTCATCTTAAGACCTATCCGTTGGGAAGCACTATTGAGGTCATTGAGCATAGTGCTTAGGTCCTCCAGCGATTCTGCCATAAGGACTATATCGTCGCCAAATCGAAGGTGAATGATGTACTCGCCATAGATGTTAATACCATATCATTTCCAGTCTAGTAGCTTCAAAACGTCTTCCAATGCAGCGGTGAAGAGTTAGGGATATTACGTCACCCTGTCTTACACCCCTCTCCAGTTGGATAGGTTTCATACTCTGGTTCTGTACTCGGATAGCCATCATAAGCCTACTGTACAACCACTTCAGCACTTCGATATACCGACAGTCAACTTGGCACCGCTGAAGGAACTGCGGCACCGCCCAAATTTCGACGGAATCAAAGGCTTTCTCATAGTTCACATACGCAAGACAAAGTGGCAGATTGTACTCTTTGATCTTCTGTACAATTTGCCGAAGGGTATATATGTGGTCTATGTTACTAAAGCCTTTTTGGAAACCGACTTGTTCGGGAGGCTGGAAGTCGTCGAGTCTGCGTGCGAGATAATTCATAATGACTCTCGAAAAAAGCACGTAGATGCGACTCAGAAGGGAAATCGGTCTGTAGTTCTTCACGAGAGTGTTGACGCCTTTCTTGAAGAACAAGACCACTGCACTTCTGTTCCACGCCTCCGAAGTAGTGCCACGGAAATAAAGAGCTTCTGAAGGACTTCAAGTACTGGTTTTCCACCCGCTTTCAAAAGCTTCGGTGCAATTCCATCCTCGCTCGGGGCCTTGCCATTAGAGCAGCCGTTCTAATCTCGCTCAGACTGAGGTCCTTGATTTTATCGTAATTGTTGGGGATCGAAGTGGACTGTATTAATTTACTTTGCAAGTGGACTGTATGACTACGCTAGGGAACTGCTTAAAGAAAAGATGGTACTAAGAACTATACTGTATTCAACTATTTACAAATGTGGCACTATAAACTATACTATGTACAGAGGGGAGTCTTCTGGATTTCTCTGGAGTCTTGATTCTTCTTGATTTCTCTTGCTGCTTCTTCTAGTGCCGCTTTTGAAGTGAAATGAACAGCTCACAGACCAAAACGCCCTTCTTATATCCCGCAAAAGAGCGTCTCGGTTCGTGAGTAGCGTCGTAAGGCGATGCCGTGCGCTGATTGGTCGGCGACATCGCGTGATCTGCTGCCGGTGTGCGGGGTGCGCGGGGCGCAACGGGGTGTGAAGGGGCGACGGGGCGGCGGCCTTCCTCGCTGTCAGTAGTGTAGTTGTACCACTTCTAGACCACCTGAGTCAGACGTGGTTCAACGACGTTCGTCGACGCCCGATCCTAAAAAAAAAAAAAAGGTTTTGGCATGCTCTGATCACGAATCCGCGGTCCATTTTTGTGTAGAATGCACGGTTCCGGAGATGTGTAGATCAATTAGCTAATATCTAATTGATATCCGGTAAGGGCCTCCACCGTCATTAGCGTCCCATTGTTGTTCCTATTTCTATTGTTCTATTGTTCATTAATCACCTTCATTGCAGCGTGTGCGTCGACTATATCAGTGCTATTGTGTTATAGTTCTTTGTTCCTAATTATACAACGCTAATCTGAATCATCAATAAAACACATTACATAATTTTGTTACAATTTTTATTTATAAAATACAAAATCTTATTAATTATTATCTATAAAATAGGAGCGAAACATCTCATCCACTAAAATATCGTTGTACAATGTGTTCCTTGTAAATATACTCGTAAAACTATGTATTGAACATCCTTGAAACTTATATAGTAAATACATTAAGCAATATTCGCCACAAACTGAAGTCCACTCATTCTGAATCCTATCAACATTCCAGTTCCATCTTTTACAATTCCTTTTTAAAAACTCTAGATGATATCGTACAGGTGATCGTCCATATGAATCAAAATATTGACCGACGTCATTCGTATCGATATATAAAGCTACCCAATGTGACCCTGGTTTATCATCTGTATCCAAATTACATATTATATACGTTGGTACGTGGGTATACATAGGCAGTCTATTAGCTGCATAAACATTATTTTCTAGACTGGGGTGAATCTTTTTCAGATGTTGTTGTACATCTAGTGTATCCATGATATTACTGCTATTAGTAGATTATTACAGTACCTAGCTACTCAATGAATAACATAGGAATGGTCAATTATAGTGATTTCTACATATTAAATTGCATTTTTGTGATATACAAATCGTACTTGAGTCATTGATCACCAAACAAAACACAATACGAAGAAATGTTGAGATAGGCAACGGAAATGTGAGATAAACTGATATGTTTCTAAATATTAAATTGCATTTTTGTGTTATACAAATCGTACTTGAGTCATTGATCACCAAACAAAACACAATACGAAGAAATGTTGAGATAGGCAACGGAAATGTGAGATAAACTGGTTGACGCATAAAGTAATTATCAACTCATTACGGAAATACTTTAGATTAGAATTTTTACGTACTGGTGGTATATAAGACCAACAAACGCAGTCATCGAGTTAGTGTACGGTCGTTTGGCTACAGTGGATCTATCAATAGTACATTTGTGTTACTTCAATACACCAAAGGCTATGGATGTAAGTGTTTATTCTATTGACTAAATTACTTTTTTTCTGTTATTTTCATGTGTGTGTATTATTTTATTTAAATATTGTGTATGTATATGATTAAGCCGTGGTAACTCAGATGGTTAGCGCTAGCTGTAAATTTCACAGTACGCGACCCGGGTTCGATCCCCGCCAGCACCAATTAAATTGTTAATAGCAATTTTAAGTGCTTATTACCACGTGCTTGGTGGTGAAGGAAAACATCGTGAGGAAACCTGCATGTCTGAGAAAATTTCGAAGGCATGTGAAGTTCGCCAACACACATTGAGGGAGCGCGGCGGACATTTCCTTGCTCTAAAACCCTCTCAGAAATGAGAGGAGGCCTATGTTCAGCAGTGGACTTTAATAGGCTGTAACTTTAACTTTTTTAACTTTTATGATTAAGTGTTAACAAATTGATATTAACATGATAACTGTGTTGTTGCAGAAATCATTGAGCTTCGATGAAGATACCTATAAACAGTATTACTACTCGCCACTCTCCCCTCAAGAAGAGAGTGATAACCTCGTCATTAATAATAACACATGCGATGGTGGAAAAAGAAAATCGCAATCGATTGATCATTTTTTTGAAGCTGAATCAAAAATAAAAAAGAGGAAGGGAAAACTTCAGTGAAGTGTGCACCAGTGCTTTTTTCTCCACAATCATGGAAGAGAATACGGAACTATTCAATAGCGAATTAAATCAGGAGTTGTCTAAAGTTTGTGAAGAAATGGAGAGGGGTCAACTGTTCGATTCGTCATACGATGATGAGTTGTATCATCACTGTGCGATGGTTGAAACACAGTTTAAGTATGTAAAATAAACATTCATTTCGATCATAATTTACATATTGTCTTATACAGTTTTTAATAAATTTAAACATTTTAGCAGTCAACCACTACAACTTGGAAGAGGAACGAAGCGAACGTGCAGCAAAGAATCCAAGATCATCAAAAAACCAACAACGGAAGCAGAAGCGCATACCTCTGCAGGGAACAGTATCAGTAACGATGATCAAGTGGAATGTCCAACGTGCCATATATTTATCAAGAAACGGTATTTAGCTAATCATTTTAAAAGTAATGTTCATAAAAATAATCTTTTAAATTCACATAATTCTTTATCAAACGTTAGTGTTATTGAATCTGCTTTTGGAAATAGGATTTTAACTTATAAAATCAAGAGTAGAGTAGATCGTTCGACATGGGTAAATTTTGAAACTCCTGAACTATTTTTAAATTCTATTAAAGATGATATTTTATTTTTATTACAAGAGTGTATTCATCAACACATAATTTTTAAGGTAAGCTTCATATTGCATGCTGATTTTGTTCAACAAACTAAAGATATTCATGATACGTTCGATTTTCAAACGCTTAACTATATTATTTGTCAAGGAGATGACTTAAATATTTTTCTTTCATCTTTAAATGATACAATTACTACTAAAATTAGTGCTTTCGAAAAAAAAGATAGTGGATGGAGTCTAAAAAACATAAAATCTATAGACATGAATGTTAATAAATTTAACCCCCTACGCGGTACTTCATACATAGATCTTCCTCGTGACATAAAATTAAAAAAGGCTGTTATAAATGTAAAAAAACAAGGATTATTTTTGTTTTAAATGGGCGTTACTCTCGGCGTTATATCCTGTAAACAAACACACCGATCGGGTATCATCGTACGTTAAACATGCAAATAAACTTAAATTTGATGGTATTTCCTTTCCGGTTAAAATTTCTGACATAGCAAAAGTAGAGAAATTAAATGATATTAGTATTAATGTTTTTGGGTTAGAATATAATAAAGAAAAACGATGTAATTCTATAGTAGGTCCATTATTTTTAACAAAGTGTCGTAAAGATAGACATATCAATTTATTATTTTTTTCCAAGGATACAAAAAATCATTATTGCTATATAAAAAATTTATCGCGGTTAGTTAGTAAACAAATTTCAAAAGACGGTCACATCATGTACATTTGTGAAGCATGTCTACTTCGTTTTCCATCTCAGGAAAGGTTAAATAACCATGAACAATACGATTGTGCTCACATTTGTACAGTATTACCAAACAATGAAACTTTAAAAAAAAAGAATTGGTTTGGTCAGCCTATTTCAAATGATAAAATTAAATTTGATAGTTATGAAAAAAAGTTAAAGATACCATTCGTAGTTTATGCTGATTTTGAAGCATTTTTAAAACCAATAGAATCATGTTCTAACGATCCTTCCAAACCTTTCACTCATAATATTCAGAAACATGAAGTACATAGTTTTGGATATTATATAAAATGTTCATATGATGATAAATTATCAAAATATGTAACATATTGCGGACCCAACTGTGCACAAGTGTTTATGGAAAGTTTATCTAACAATCTAAAAGAAATAAATAGACTTCAAAAATATCCACCACTTCCGCTAACAAATGAAGACAAAAACCAAATTTCAAATGCAACCATTTGTCATATTTGTGAAACTGAGTTGGCAAAACATTTTTATGATTTTGATTGGTACACTGGTAGTTTTATAGGTGTTGCTCATGAATCATGTTGTTCGAAGATCAGAACACCTAGTTATATACCAATATTTTTACACAACCTTAGTCACTATGATGCTCATTTTATTGTTCACGCGTTAAACTTTTGTGATGGTGAAGTCGAAGTTATCCCTCAAAATAAAGAAAAATATATATCCTTTTCCAAAAAATTAAAAGTGAATAACCACGAAATTATATTGAGATTCTTAGATTCATTTAAGTTTTTATCGTGTAAATTAGAAGAATTGGCCAAAAATCTCAGTAATGATCAATTTCAAGAATTACGTAGAAATTACCCTAATGATGAAGATTTCTTTCGTTTAAAACGGAAAGGTGTTTATCCATATGAACTTATGACTAAATATGATAGTTTAAGTCTAACATCGCTCCCTGAACAAAAATGTTTTTATAGTTCACTCACAGATTCACATATTTCAAATGATGATTACAATCATGCTAAAGATGTTTGGGAACATTTTGGGTGTTGTAATATGCTAGATTATTCAAACCTATATTTAAAAACAGACGTTTTACTTTTATCCGATGTATTTGAAAACTTTAGAAAGTTATGTATTAATACATATGATTTAGACCCTGCCCATTATTACACAGCACCCGGTTTAAGTTGGGATGCAATGTTAAAATATACAAAAATAGAATTAGAACTTTTAACAGATTATGAGAAAATTGCATTTATTAGATCAGGTATCAGAGGTGGTGTATCTCAATGTAGTAATCGTTATGCTAGAGCTAATAACAAATACATGGAGGATTATGATACAGGGAAACCAAATTCATATATCACATATTTTGATGCCAACAATTTATATGGTTGGGCTATGTCTCAATATCTTCCTACTGGTGGATTCGAATGGGTAAATCCAAATACAGAATTTAATGTGTCTAAGACATCAGACTTCGGTTTTATTTTAGAAGTTGATTTGGAATATCCAGATGAATTTCATGATTTACATTCGGACTTTCCTTTATGTCCAGAAAACATTTGTGTAGGCAATATTAATGAGAATAAACTAGTCCCAAATTTAAATAATAAAGATAAATATGTAATTCATTACAGAAATTTAAAGCAGTGCATAGAAATGGGGGTTAAATTAACTAAAATTCATAGAGTTTTAAAATTTAAACAGTTTCCCTGGTTGAAGATGTACATAGATCTAAACACAAAATTAAGAACTTTAGCAAAATCAGATTTCGAAAAAGATTTTTATAAATTAATGAATAATTCAGTCTTCGGTAAGACTATGGAGAATATTGAAAAAAGGGTTAACATAAAATTAGTTACGCACTGGGAGAACCAGGGTAAAGCTTTAGGTGCTCAAGATCTAATCGCTAAACCACAATTTCATAGCCTTTCAATATTTTCGGAAAACCTAGTTGCGGTTCAGTTGCGAAAAACGAAGTTAATATATAACAAACCAATTTATTTAGGGTTTTGCATTTTAGATATTTCAAAAACATTAATGTATGATTTTCATTATAACTATATGATTAAAAAGTTTAGTAAAATCAAATTATTGTATACAGATACGGATAGTTTAATATATCATATATTTACAAATGATTTTTACACTGATATAAAACCTGACCTTTCATCATACTTTGATACCTCAGATTATGATACAAATAATATTTTTGAATATCCAAAATTAAATAAAAAGAAATTAGGTTTTTTTAAAGATGAAAATAATGGTAAAATCATGAAAGAATTTGTGGGTTTACGATCCAAAATGTACGCTTTTAACTTAGAGAATAAGACTATAGTCAAGGCAAAAGGGGTAAATAAATGTATCACTAAAAAGATGACAATGAATAGTTATAAGTCTTCTCTATTTAATAAAAAAGTGCAATATTATAGCATGCTTACATTTAAATCAATTAAACACACAATTTTCACACAAAAATTAAATAAGATAGGTTTATCATATAATGACACAAAGAGACATATTTTAGATAATAATATTGAAACATTAGCTTGGGGTCATTATAAACTGCGTTAAGTGTTGATAGTTTTTACTTTTATGTCTGCGTTTAAGAAAAATTTATATTGATTGTAAAATTATGATAATACTATAATATGACGTAGTTTATTACATATTTAAACATTGTTTTATTGTAAATAATTTAAGTTAATTGTTGTTTCTATTTATTTGAGGTTGAGTTAATTGTAAAATTATGATGTACTAATTGTTGTTTCTATTTATTTGAGGTTGAGTTAATTGTAAAATTATGATGTACTAATTGTTGTTTCTATTTATTTGAGGTTGAGTTAATTGTAAAATTATGATGTACTAATTGTGTTAGAAATAGTATACAGATAATTCTGTTTTATATAATTTTTGGAATATATATTAATTGTTTACACCAACACTTTCTATAAAGGTTTTACAAAAATTTACTTCGCAAATATCCGCGTTATAAAATAAAATGATGTGTCTTACCTAGTATGAAGAAGCACCTCCCGCCCTCCGAGGGAGGGAGGGCGGGAGGTGCTTCTTCATACTAGGTAAGACACATCATTTTATTTTATAACGCGGATATTTGCGAAGTAAATTTTTGTAAAACCTTTATATAATGGATTTCCGCAAAGTAACGCCTGATTCTATTAATTATACCAACACTTTCATTTTTTATTTCACCCCTTTGAACTTTAGACGTGTGTTATGTTTCACTTTATCCATCCGTTCACTGCTATTGTGGCAGGACCAAGTGGGTGTGGGAAGTCAAATTTTGTAACAAATTTCATAAAATCAGTTACAGAAATATGTAATTGTGATTTTAATCAGATCACATGGTGCTTTGATGAAATGCAACCATTATATAATTTACCAAATGTTAACTATCATCAAGGAATTCCAAATCTTAATATGTTTGATGGTGAAAACCCACATCTTGTTATTATTGATGATCTAATGAGAGAGTCCGATGGAAGAATTGTGGATATATTTACAAAAGGTAGTCATCACAGGAATCTTAGTGTATTTTATCTAACACAAAATTTATTTCATCAGGGTAAAGGACAAAGAGACATATCTTTAAACTCAAGTTATATAATATATTTTAAAAACCCTCGAGATAAAACTCAAATAAGATATTTAGCAAGACAAGTATCACCAGATAACCCAAAATTCATTGAAAATGCCTACAGGGATGCAACTCTAGAGGCGCATGGATATTTAATGGTAGATTTAAAACAGAATACCAATGATTTTTGTCGTATCAAGACAAATGTCTTTCCATTTAATGGTTTCTGTACAGTCTACGTCCCCACAAAAGAGTTTAAATACACCAAGAATCAAACAATTGAAATCATTGCTAAATGATGCATCGTCGACTCACAACGTATAAACATTTGCTAACCGCTTTGCATACGCTTAAACCAAAATATCAAAGAGCATTACTTAAAACGTGTGATGAAGAAGAAATTAACTGTATTTGTGAGTGTATTCATAACGTTTTACAAGGAAAAGTACCTCTTAAAGATCAGGATAAACAAAAATTGAATAAACATAAAAACATACTCCGTAAACTAGTACGTAAGTGTAAACATAAACTAAGAAAAAATATAATTATACAAAAAGGAGGGGCTTTCTTACCAACAATATTAGGTGCAATATTGAGTGGATTAGTGAGTGGACTAGCCAGTTAACATGGAAAATGCAAAGAAAATGATACTTATCGAACCTGGATTGATTGAAAAATTAAAACAAGAAAATAAGGTTAATAGTAATTTATCTCGATTAGATATTGAAATGCAAAATATTATGAATAGTAAGACGGAAGATCGAAAGAAATGGATATTATATTTACAAACACTGCAAAGATACCTTCATTTTACCGAAGAGGATCGTCAACCACTCAAATTACCAATTTATTCTGATACATCTAATGAAGATTCAAATGAGTCAAAAATTGGTTTTAAAAATAAAGATAGAGATCTAAAAACTTCAGTTGATATTGAATCTTTGCTGGAGGAGAATCGATCCATTAAAAGTAAAGAAAATGATGAAAATCCACTTTACACACCAGCTCAAATACTCAGTTTAATACCAAAAACTTATCATAAAAAAGGGCAGTTATTATTAAACTTAGTTGAAACAAGTAAAAGTAAAATACATTGGGATAACGAAGGTACAGTCATAATTGATAGTGAAAAAATTCCTGGAAGTAATATTGTTGATTTAATAAATGATTCACTAAGACCCCTAAAAAGAAGTGATCCGGTAGGGTGGGTTAGATTTGCTGAAGCATTAAAAGATATTAAAGTACCACTTACTTATATTGGAAATCCAAGGAGATGTGAGTTTATTAACCAACTTCAAGCAAAAGATCTGAACAAACCCTCTGAGATTGAAGTTCAAGAGTTTTCTACACCGTGCAGTAGAGATAAAAAGTCTACAACTAAAATACGTAAAGGACTTGAGTGGGAAAAATGGACTCCGTACTAGAAGAAATTAACAGGATTTATTATGATCCATCTAATCCCGCTGGTTTTGGTAGTATTGATAAATTATCAAAAGCCATGAAGGGTAAAATGAATAAAAAGCAAGTAAAGGAATGGTTAAAATCACAAGAAACATACACATTACATAAACCCATTCGAAAAAAATTCCCGCGTAATAGGTACATTCTATCAAATATTAATGAACTGTGGCAAGCTGATTTAAGTGATATGCGAACTTATTCTCAATATAATGATGGTTTCAAGTATATACTTTGTATTATTGATGTATTTAGTAAATATGCTTTTGCAAGACCAATGAAAAAGAAAAACTCAGAAACAACTAAAGAATGTTTTGAAAGTATATTTACTGAAAGTAATTTAACACCTACTCACATACAATCCGATAAAGGTACAGAATTTGTTGCAAAAGATGTACAAAAATACTTTAAATCCAAAAAGATTAATTACTATACCACTAACAATCCTGACATTAAGGCCAGTATTGTTGAACGATTTCAAAGAACACTAAAAATGAAAATGTGGCGTTATTTCACTCATAATAATACTTATAGATATATAGATGTTTTACAAGATTTAATATACTCTTATAATCACAGCTTTCACTCTAGTATTAAGATGTGCCCATGTGATGTAAATTCCAACAATATTATGACAGTTTGGACTAATCTTTATGATAGACGGTCAAAAAAACTTTCTTTAGAAAATCCTAAACCAAATTTCAATGTGGGTGATTATGTTCGAATAACTAAATATAAACATGTATTCCAAAAAGGATATGAATCAAATTGGAGTGATGAAATATTTATTATATCTTCAATAATTGATAGATCTCCATGGGTTGTTTATACAATAACAGATTTACAAAATGAACCAATAATTGGTACTTTTTATGAAAGAGAATTACAGAAAATCACTTACAACCCCACCTCACAACATAAAATAGATAAAATAATTGACACTCGTTATTCAAGTAACAGAAAAGAAGTATTAGTGAAGTGGAAAGGTTATCCAGATAAATTTAACAGTTGGATTTTAGCTTCTAGTTTAAAAGAAATATGAATAAAGAAAGTTTCTATTTAACTTTGCTCAGCAATAGTTCAATGGAATACTTTCCTGATAACAAGACCACAAATTTTTCAACGAAATTACCAAAAGCTATAAAATTAGAAGGTGAATGGTCGGTTGGAGTTGTCGAGTTTCAATATCCATGTACCATGTTTACTGTTCAAGACCATGAAAATGTTATATACATTACAAAATCTATGTTAATGCCTAATGAAGATAAGCCATCCCCAGTGTACTACAAAAAACATATTCCAGCTACCAACTATGATAACGTTGAGCATATTTTAAGAGTGTTAAATGGTATCGGAGAGAACTTGAAATTTCGCTATGATGAAATAACAAAATTTGTGTCTATTTGGGTATTGGATAAAAATATAACATCCGTAACATTATCACCCAAATTAAGTTTACAGCTAGGTTATGAACCAAACAAAAATCTCCTAGAGAGAAATTTTGGAAAGTGTCCTGCTAATTTACACTTAGGGTTACCATCTCAACTATTTCTATATTGCGACATTATCGATCCTCAGATTGTGGGTGATGTTATGACTCCTTTATTAAGAGTCATTTCATTAGATCCTACAAAATACATTTATGGTGCAAATAAAATGCACGTTTTCTCTCAACCTCACTACTTACCTGTTATGCGAAGAGAGTTCGATACGTTGGAAATAGTTATAAGATCGAGTACAGGACAAAAAATACCATTCCAGTTTGGAACCGTGTGTATTAAACTACATTTCCGAAAATTATAATAATGAATTCTCTTCGTGATCATCATAAATGTCCATATGAAAATTATTATACACATCAAGCTGGATCAGGAGTTGGAGTAATTTATAAGGGTTCACCATATCAACGCGGTCATGGTATTGGGAGCTTCTTAGGGGGGTTATTCAGATCAGTTTTACCTTTACTTTCAAGTGGTGCTCGAGTGATTGGTAAGGAGGCATTAAGCGCTGGAGTAGGACTTTTATCGGATATGGTTCAAGCCCGTCCTATGGAAGCCTCAATAAAAGATCGTCTAAAGCAAGTTAGTACGAATTTAAAACGAAAGGCTGATGAGAAAATTGATCAATTTAACATGACTGGATCTGGGTATAAAACTAAAAGAAAACGATTGACATCGTTCATTCCACCATTAACTGCTAAAGTGAAAGCTGCGAAAAAACTTAGTCTAAAACCAAAAAATATCAAAGATATATTTTCAAACTAAATATGTCTTTCCTTCATAATCATTCTTGCGAGTGCGTTAAGTCAGAATTGGATTTGTTTGCACTACCGTCTACACAAACTAGCATTGAAAATGGATTGTGGATTCATTATAAACCAATTTCATCTCTTGGTGATGATGGACCTATCGAGTTTCAAGTTCCTGGGACCGGCGATGACTACATAGATTTGTCTCATACATTACTCCACATAAAGGCAAAAGTATTAAATCAAGATTCAACTAACTTGGTATCTACTATAATAGTAGCACCTGTAAATAATTGGCTGCATTCACTTTTTAGTCAACTTGATGTTTATTTAAACCAAAAACTTGTATCACCACCTAATAATACCTATGCATATCGAGCATACATGGAAACCCTTTTAAACTATGCCCCTGCTGCTAAACAATCTCATCTTACTTGTAGCCTTTGGTATGAGGATATAGCAGGAAAAATGGATTCTACAGATGGTAAAAACATAGGATTTGTTAAAAGACAGGAATTGATTAGTGAAAGTAAGGAAATAGAAATGATTGGTCATCTTCACGGTGACATTTTTAACCAAGATAAATTTTTAATTAATGGTGTTGAAATGAGTGTTAAATTGGTTCGATCAAGAGAGAGTTTTAATTTAATTGTTGGGTCGAACGATGTAAAGTTTAAAGTTTGCATTACGGACGCAACTCTTATTGTGCGACGAGCACGAATTAATCCAAGTGTATTACTCGCACATCAAAAAGTTTTAGCTTCTACCACTGCTAAATATCCTATTACTCGAGCTGAAGTAAAAGTTTTAACAATTCCTTCAGGTGTTCAAGGAAAAACTCTTGATAATATATTTTTAGGACAGGTACCGAAAAGATACATACATAAACACTCACGCCTGTCACCCAGAGGGGTAGGCAGAGACTACGGACTTCCATTTGGCGCGATCCTGACACACCTCTCTCGCCTCTTTCACATCCATATATCTACGCATACACGCTCGTCGGTTAAGGGTACTCCTAATCTGGCCCATTTTCAATGTATCGCCGATCTGGTCGATAAACCTTCGTCTAGGGCGTCCCTTCCCGACCCTGCTGTTCACTTCTGCAACATAAATTTGCTTTGTCACTCTTTCCTCGTTCATTCTTTCTACGTGACCAAACCACCGAAGCATTCCTTTCTTAATCCTTGTCACAACGTCATCTTGCAAACCACACTTTTCTCTTATTACACTATTTCTCACCCTGTCATTCAGATTCAGCCCTAGCATACTCCTTAAGGAACGCATTTCTACAGCATTTATTCTACTCTCATGCTTCTTCTGCCAGACCCAACTTTCACTACCATACATTAAAGTGGGTACTAACACAGCATTATGAATTGCCATACGTGCCTTAGTTGACACATTCTGACTCCTCACAATAGCGTGTAGAGCCCCATTCACTCTATTTCCTGCGTTCACTCGTCGTTCTATATCCTTATCGTATCTACCATCCCTGCTAAATAAACATCCCAAATATACAAACTCATCCACTTGCTCAATCAACTCCCCTTCTATTCTTATTTTACATAAAGTTTTACTTTCTTCTCTTTCAAAAACCATCACTTTCGTCTTACTTGCGTTCACTTTCATACCCCTTTCTTTCAATGAACAATTCATTAAAGTAACCATCATTTGCAACTCGGCCGCCGACGATGCAAATATGACTTGATCATCGGCGTACAAAAGGCATTTGACGGTTGACTCACCCATTCTCAACCCACATTCTTCAACTTTCAAAGTTTGCAAACAACTGTCCATAAATAGGTTAAACAGCCACGGGGAAGCCACACATCTCTGTCTGACACCTTTATGAATGCCAAACCAGTCCGAGTAGACCCCGTTGATCCTGACACAAGCACTAGAGTCCCTATAAAGAGACCTTAATGCCTGTATCAAGCCAGCGCTCAACCCAAATGAGTTCAGTGTTTGCCATAACACGTTCCTGTCCACTCTGTCATAAGCCCTTTCCAAGTCCAAGAACGCACAAAAAACTTTCTGGTTTTTAGCCAAAAACTTCTCCGCTATCATGCGCATGGAAAAGACTTGATCCGTACACCCCATCCCCTTTCTAAATCCAGCTTGCACGTCCCAAATTTTTCCATCAGTTTCTTCCATAACTCTTTCAATTAACACCTTAGCATACAGTTTACCCACAATGCTAAGCAAGCTGATACCACGGTAGTTTTTACAGTCCTGCTGCGACCCCTTTCCCTTATATATTGGGACTATAACGGCTTTGCACCAGTCTTCCGGTACCCGTTTCAGTTCCCAACATAAATTAAACAAGGTGTGCAGCAGGCCTGCAACCACACCCTCACCAGCCCTTAGCATTTCGAGTGATACTCTATCATATCCGGCTGCCTTACCTGCTTTCATGCTTTTCATTGCTTTCATTATTTCATCTACACTTATCTCCCTACCTCTCTCCACTTCTTCCGGAATTTCTATTTCACTTATTTCAGACGACTCTTCACTCTTAAACACGCTTTCAAAGTATTCCTTCCATCTCTTTAAATTCGAAACTTCATCATTCAGCATGCAGCCATTCTCGTCTCGTATAGCATTCATTCTAGGCTGTTTTGAAATTCCCCTGGCAGTTCTTACGAGCTTCCAGAACATTTTAATATTTTCCTGGAAGTTATCAGATATCCTTCTATCATTTTTATCTATCCTTTCTTGCTTTTTCCTTTCAACAACTTCTTTTACTCTCTTATTTATACGTCTAAAGTTTGCCTTTTTTCTTTCAATCTCATCATTCATACCGCCAGAATTACCAGCTTTAGTTGCTAGTAAATCTAGCCATGCTCTCTTCTTTGCTTCAACTTCCATCCGTACCTCATCATCCCACCACAACGTATTACTTTTCCTTTCATTCGTTCTCTTACTTACACCGCATACTTCGGTGGCTGCATCCACAAGAACTCTCTTAATATTATTCCATACATTCTTCAATTCTAAATCATTCATACATAATTCATTCAACCCACTTATATTTTCCCTCAGTCTGCATTTATACTTCTCTTTCACACCTTCATCTTGTAACCTCTCTATTCTTATACGCTGTAACGCAGTGGTAGACACCGATGTCCGATGCCGCCAACGTCTGAATAGACCATTAATTCGGCATAAGACCAAGTAATGATCCGTCCCTACGTTGGACCCCCGGTAAACCCTTGTATCTACCACTGCGCTCCTCATTCTTTCATCCACAATTATAAAATCTATCATGCTTCTATCATCCCCTCTTTCCCATGTATACATGTGAATCCTCTTATGGCGAAAGAAAGTGTTCGCCACAAAAAGATTCTTTTCCACACATACCGTGAGGAGGTCTTCACCATTCTCATTTATTCTTTCATCGCCAAACGTTCCTAATATCCTTTCATAACCAGACCTCTTCACCCCCACCCTTCCATTAAAATCTCCTAACATAATAATATTTTCATTTTCCTTACATTTCATCAACACCAGCCTTACCATGTCCCAAAACTGCTCTCGGATATAAGTGGGCTTAGACATATCTGGGGCGTACACCCCTAGCACAAACAACTTCTTTAAGCCCACTTTCATTCGTATCCACAGCAGCCTTGGGCTAACACATTCATACTCTTTCACACATTGACCCATTCTTTCTGAAAGGATGACACCGACTCCCTGGCATGCCCGCTCGGTCTCGTCTACTCCAGACCAGTAAGCGGTATACATGCCATGTGCAGTGACATCTCTTCCCTTTCGTTTCGTCTCGTTTACACATAACACATCTATTCCTCTATCATTCATCATTTCGCATACTTCATCCATCTTATCATTCATTGCTCCACATACATTCAGCGTAGCCAGACGGGCCTCCGCAATCCACTTTTCGCCCCTCCGGGAGACAGGACGTGACGGGTGGCGAACCTCGTCGCCGGTTTTTCTCCCGGAGATTCTTCGCACCCCTGCCCCATTAAAGGGGCGCCGGGAACTCGGGGCCATTTCTTTTTCTACTAGGCTCATGGTGCGAACTAAGGGGGTGGTAGATTTTACGCCGCTACCATACGGCGAGGAGCCGAGTCTGTCGTTTCGGCTTTGTCGCTCGTTTAGCACCACCCGGGGGACACGTGTAGGGTGGGCCTAGGATTAGGTGGTCGAAGCCTACGGACGCGAGCGACTCATCCCCCCCTACGGACGCGAGCGACTCATCCCCCCTACGGACGCGAGCGACTCATCCCCCTAAAAGATGTATAATTGGATTTGTGAACAATTCTGCATTTAATGGTTCCCTTACTAAAAATCCATTTAACTTTGAAAACTATGGTATTAATTCTTTCAGCTTATATATTGATGGTCAACAAATACCTTCAAAAGCTTTGCAACCATCTTTTAATAATAGCATATTTACATCAGCATATCATACTCTATTCTCGGGAACTGGTATTCACTTTCTTAATGAAGGAAATGGAATCTCTTGTGAACAGTATGGCAAAGGTTACTGTCTATTAGCATTTGACTTAACTCCTGATTTATCAGCTAACTCATCAACTCATTGGAATCTCATAAAGCATGGTAGTGTAAGAATAGAAGTACGATTTGAATCCTCATTAATACAAACAATTAACTGTATAGTTTATGCTGAGTTTGATAATATTATTGAGATAGATAAAAACAGAAATGTTACTGTAGACTATAGTAGTTAAGGTTATAATATGTGTTGTGTGTTAGATTTTATGTGTTATGTGTAATGCATTTTGTGTGTATGTAACTATGTGAAACGTTATAAAATTAAATAAAACAAATTGTATGCAATATATTTTTTTTTTATTTCTTTATAAATCTTCTATTTAATCTAATACAAAACACTGTTCGAGTTGAAATTTTACATAAGCACACTGACTAAACCACTGAACATGCTGCTGCCAAGGATCATCATCATCTTCCCAATCTTTTAAACCACCACCACAATGGAAACACTTGGTCCCGTCTGCATGGCCAGTATAAAAGAAACCAGCTTCGGCAAGATCTTCAGGTTTCTGTCGCATAACTAGAGGCCAGTTTTCGAAACTAAGCAAACGGCTAGATTTTGAACTGAAGAATGGATATTCAGCTCTTGAGTACTGCATACTCTTCTCGTTTTGTTCTCCACTCAGTGTTGTAGTTTTGTTATTCAATGATGTGTTTTGTACACGTATGCCACACTCATCTCTTCCTTCCGCTCTTGTCTTCCTGTAATTGAAGTAAACAGAATCACATTCACTAATGACTGTCATTGTTAAAAAAGTATTTTTTAACTTTTTCACTTTCTGCTATTGTCTTTGTTATATTGTATACGAGGGCGTTTGTATTGTCGTAGATGCTATCCTTATTAGTCTTTACGTAATATTTAATTCTCGTGGAAGCATGTTTCCAATGATCAGTAGTTGGAATCTTGGATAGCTTCTTCATATCGTACATTTCAATTTTGATGAGATGCGTCGCTTGGTCTCCGTCGTCAGAATTAGTAGAAATGTATGATACACCATCTCTAGCGGCTCGTGCTACGGTTGATGATAACAGCTTCCTCTTTTTTATTTTTGATTCAGCTTCAAAAAAATGATCAATCGATTGCGATTTTCTTTTTCCACCATCGCATGTGTTATTATTAATGACGAGGTTATCACTCTCTTCTTGAGGGGAGAGTGGCGAGTAGTAATACTGTTTATAGGTATCTTCATCGAAGCTCAATGATTTCTGCAACAACACAGTTATCATGTTAATATCAATTTGTTAACACTTAATCATAAAAGTTAAAAAAGTTAAAGTTACAGCCTATTAAAGTCCACTGCTGAACATAGGCCTCCTCTCATTTCTGAGAGGGTTTTAGAGCAAGGAAATGTCCGCCGCGCTCCCTCAATGTGTGTTGGCGAACTTCACATGCCTTCGAAATTTTCTCAGACATGCAGGTTTCCTCACGATGTTTTCCTTCACCACCAAGCACGTGGTAATAAGCACTTAAAATTGCTATTAACAATTTAATTGGTGCTGGCGGGGATCGAACCCGGGTCGCGTACTGTGAAATTTACAGCTAGCTCTAACCATCTGAGTTACCACGGCTTAATCATATACATACACAATATTTAAATAAAATAATACACACACATGAAAATAACAGAAAAAAAGTAATTTAGTCAATAGAATAAACACTTACATCCATAGCCTTTGGTGTATTGAAGTAACACAAATGTACTATTGATAGATCCACTGTAGCCAAACGACCGTACACTAACTCGATGACTGCGTTTGTTGGTCTTATATACCACCAGTACGTAAAAATTCTAATCTAAAGTATTTCCGTAATGAGTTGATAATTACTTTATGCGTCAACCAGTTTATCTCACATTTCCGTTGCCTATCTCAACATTTCTTCGTATTGTGTTTTGTTTGGTGATCAATGACTCAAGTACGATTTGTATAACACAAAAATGCAATTTAATATTTAGAAACATATCAGTTTATCTCACATTTCCGTTGCCTATCTCAACATTTCTTCGTATTGTGTTTTGTTTGGTGATCAATGACTCAAGTACGATTTGTATATCACAAAAATGCAATTTAATATGTAGAAATCACTATAATTGACCATTCCTATGTTATTCATTGAGTAGCTAGGTACTGTAATAATCTACTAATAGCAGTAATATCATGGATACACTAGATGTACAACAACATCTGAAAAAGATTCACCCCAGTCTAGAAAATAATGTTTATGCAGCTAATAGACTGCCTATGTATACCCACGTACCAACGTATATAATATGTAATTTGGATACAGATGATAAACCAGGGTCACATTGGGTAGCTTTATATATCGATACGAATGACGTCGGTCAATATTTTGATTCATATGGACGATCACCTGTACGATATCATCTAGAGTTTTTAAAAAGGAATTGTAAAAGATGGAACTGGAATGTTGATAGGATTCAGAATGAGTGGACTTCAGTTTGTGGCGAATATTGCTTAATGTATTTACTATATAAGTTTCAAGGATGTTCAATACATAGTTTTACGAGTATATTTACAAGGAACACATTGTACAACGATATTTTAGTGGATGAGATGTTTCGCTCCTATTTTATAGATAATAATTAATAAGATTTTGTATTTTATAAATAAAAATTGTAACAAAATTATGTAATGTGTTTTATTGATGATTCAGATTAGCGTTGTATAATTAGGAACAAAGAACTATAACACAATAGCACTGATATAGTCGACGCACACGCTGCAATGAAGGTGATTAATGAACAATAGAACAATAGAAATAGGAACAACAATGGGACGCTAATGACGGTGGAGGCCCTTACCGGATATCAATTAGATATTAGCTAATTGATCTACACATCTCCGGAACTGTGCATTCTACACAAAATTTTTTTTTTTTTTTTTTAGGATCGGGCGTCGACGAACGTCGTTGAACCACGTCTGACTCAGGTGGTCTAGAAGTGGTACAACTACACTACTGCTGTCCGCTACATCCTCCTCCCGTAGCCTGCGAGCCTAAGCTTCCCTCGGGAGGACGGCGATCTTCCTGACGGGCCGCCGCAGCACTCCGCCCTTGGTCCTGACCTCGACGTTGCACACCACGCCGTCTGGTCCAGGAAACGTCTTCGTCACGATGCCCCGCGGCCACACATTTCTTGGCAGGTTGCTATCTGCAACCACGACGAGATCTTCTTCTTGAATTTGGCGTTGCTGAGCATCTCGGGAGTCCCCGCGCGCAACCAGCGTCGGCAGGTATTCCTTCACCCAGCGCCTCCAGTACTTGCCGGCGAGCCCCTGCGCCGCTCTCCACGCCCGACGATCCATGGGTGTGCACGGCGCGGTGACTGGTAGGCTCGATGGTCCCAACAGTAGGAAGTGGTTGGGTTTCAGCGCCTCTTCGTCGTTGATGTCGACCGGTACGTGCGTCAACGGTCGAGAATTCACTGTGTTTTCTGCTTCTGTCAGGAGCGTTGCCAACGTCTCTTCTCGTGGGCTTTTCTGATGTAGAGTGGCTTCGAGTGCGGTCTTCACTGAGCGTACAAGACGCTCCCATGCGCCTCCCTGGTTAGGCGCACCCGGTGCGATGAATTTCCAATCGACTCGCCGAGTCAGCGCGTAATCCTTCAGCTGCGGTGCCCACTCTTCCATCGCCCGTTGCAGTTCTGTATTCGCCCCATGAAAGTTTGTACCATTGTCGGTGTAAACAACCCGTGGCCACCGACGTCTAGCCGCCATGCGCCGCAATGCCGATATCGCCGAGTCCGCGGTCAGAGAGTATACTACTTCTAAATGCACTGCGCGCGTCGTTAGGCACGTGAATAGTGCCACCCACCGTTTTTCGTGCCGTCGTCCTATCGTAACTGTCAGAGGCCCGAAGTAATCAATTCCGGTGTACGTGAATGGTCGCGCAAACGCCCCTAACCATTCGGGTGGTAAATCTCCTGTAACCGCAGGACGTGGTGTCGCCTTCCGTACTCTGCACCGTAGGCATCTCCGCTCAGCTTCTCGTACGGTAGGTCGTAATCGGAGGATATGAAACCTAGTGCGCAGGTCGTTCACCACTCTCTCTCTGTTGGCGTGGCTTGCTTCCTGATGCGCCTTCTCCACAAGCAGTTTTACGAATTGGTGGCGCCCGTTCAGTATGATGGGTCTCTTCATTTGGCCGTCCACGTCGGCTGCGTCGATCCTTCCCCTGGCTCGTAGCACTTCATCTTCCAATATGGGGTCGAGCTTCGTCAGTGCGCTGCCGGTGGCCAAATTCCTTCCCCGCTGAAGGCGGCTGATGTCTTCAGCGAAGCTTTCACGTTGGCTATGTTCTATCCACATCCGCTCTGCCCTCTGGATGTGCTGCAATGTCAATCATCGTGCCCATCCTCGTGCCGTATCGACGAACTGTAGTACTCGCGCTGTGGCCCTGATTAATCTCTCGTAGGCAGAGAATCGCTCTATGTCTGGCAGGTGTGGAGCTTCCTGGGTGTCGCTCTGGTGCGCCACGATTTCCTCCAACTCTTCATCGTCCCCTGCCGTCTCTTCCTGTCGGTGGGGCCATCTGTCTTCGTTCTCGTAGAGGAAGGGTGGTCCTGTAAACCACTTATCGCTTTCTTCCTTGGTTGCGAAATTCATACGCGTTGCTTGATCCGCTACGTTTTCCGCAGTCGGTATCCACCTGCATTGCTCGGGTGATGTCTTCTCAGCTATCTCCCCTAACCGGTGAGCCACGTATGGAGTGTAACGCGCCGTATCATTCTGTATCCAGTGGAGCGCCGTAGTAGAGTCCGTCCAATATACGACCCTATCCGCTACCACTCTGTGTTCGCCTTGCACGAATTCCGCGAGTCGCGTGCCTATTAAGTTCGCCTGCAACTCTAATCGCGGAATACTTTGCGCTTTGATTGGAGCGACTTTCGCCTTAGTCGCCACTAATCGCACCATAACCGTTCCGTCGCTATATCGTATACGCCAATATGCCGCGGATGCGTACGCACGTTCGCTTGCATCATTGAACACGTGAAGTTGACGCTCTACCACTCCCCCCGTAGGAGCATAGCACCTTGGCAGTCGTAGTCGTGACACCTCCTCGACGACTCGCAGCCACCTCTGAAATTCTTCTGCTGCCTCCTCGGATAGTTCGTCATCCCATCCGACCTTCTTCATACGCCATAGGTCTTGTAGCAGGATCTTGGCGGTGATGGTGAGGTGGCTTAGCAGTCCGAGCGGGTCAAACACAGACATAACTGCGCTTAATGCTTCCCTCTTGGTCGGTGGTCGGTGTAGCGCCTTCACTTCCTGCGGCACCCTATTCATCGATGTGTTGAAAGTTAGGGCGTCTTCGTCGGCCATCCATAACAACCCTAGGGTTCTGCCTGGGCTGTCTTGCCTTAAGCCTACTTCCTTAGGCTTGCGCGCCAGTAATTCCTCCGGCTTGTCCTCCAATAGGGCTGCGTGATTAGAATTCCAGCCTGCCAAGGGTTTCACCGGCCTTCCGGTGTACTTCCGAAACCTGCTTCGCCGTATTTACCGCTTCCTCTACCGTCTAAATAGTCGTCCATATAATGGCTACGTACGATAGCGTTAAGTGCCAACGGGTGTGTCTCGCGCGTTATAATCTCTGTTGTGGGTATTTGTGTTATTGTAAACTTAGGTAGTTATGCCATATAATAAATCAGTTGTTGTCTCGCTAACGAACGTGTATTATTGCAATCACAACATGGTGTCAGGTGTGGGGTTATAGGCATAGTAAATGTTTAAAATCGAGTACATCAATAGAATATTTTGCAACATACATATGTATAGTATAATATTTTGGGAAGTTGTGAACCGCGGATAATTCTATTCAGAGATTATTATAACGAGTGCTCCAATTAACAATGGAGCACGCGCGGCCACCTAGCGAATTACAGTTAGAAGGCGGACCCGTCAGCAGGACTGATGCTTGGAAGAGGTGGAGACAACAATTCGTGTTATTTATGAAAGCTTTGGGTGTGCACTCGGAGACATCAGCAGTAAAGGCAAGTTTACTTATCAATCTAATTGGTTCAGAAGGATTCGACATTTATCAAACTTTTACATTCACTAAAGAAGATGATCGTGATGATGTGCAAATAATTTTGAGTAAATTTGATGAATATTTTGGAACTAAAATTAATATTACATTGCTGAGATACAAGTTTTTCACGCGTAATCAAGAAGAAGGTGAAAACATACAGCAGTATGTTACGTCATTGCGGTTATTGAGTAAAAATTGTAAGTTTGCAACTTTAGAAGAAGAGCTGATCAAGGATCGAATTGTTTGTGGTGTGAACAGCACAATAGTCAGGGACCGTTTGCTCAGATGTGAGGACCTAGACCTGGACAAAGCGGTGAAGTTGTGCCAGGCCGAAGAAATTTCGCAAGAGAGTAGCCGTCAACTAAGTGCTAGTGGTGCTGGTGTGTATGCTAGTGTAGTGCAGGTAGATAGTGTCAAACAAGGGAGAGGACGACGCGACGCGCAGCACACAGGCGCCGGGCGCGCCTCGCGGGGCACCGCGCTGCAAGCGCTGCGCTGCCCGCGCTGTGGAGTCGAGCGCTGTGCAACGCCTCGATGTCCGGCCGTTTACGCCACATGTTTCACTTGTGGTAAACAAGGTCATTTTGCGCGGGTATGTAGGCAAAATTTAAATAATAAGGCCGGTGTAAAACATGTACATGACATTGAACAAAATCAAGATGTCACGCGTTCTTTTGATTGTGAATCGTTTTTTATATCAACCATTAGTGGTCAAGAAGATTGTTCAGATGGTTGGTTTGAAACATTAACTTTTGAGAAGGGTATCGAAAACTTTAAATTAGACACGGGGGCGGATATAAATGTTATATCTTTTGAAAGATTTTTGCAACTGGGTTTTGATTCCAATATGATAAAAAGTGATCGTATTAAATTAGAGTCGTATAGCGGTAATATAATACCAGTAAGAGGCGTTTGTTATCTACAATGTTTTTATAAAAATGTTCGTTATGATTTAAAGTTTGCGATAGCCGATTTGCGTTGTCAAAGCGTGCTGGGGCGACAGTCGTGTGAGAAGTTAGGGTTAGTCAAGCGAATTCATGAAATTAATATATCAGACTACGATGACTTATTTAGCGGTATTGGGTGCCTTCCAGGAAAGTATCATATTGTTTTAGACGAATCCATACCTCCGGTGATTTCTACTCTTCGAAAGATTCCGTTAAGTTTACGTGAACGTCTAGCAGATGAGCTTAAAAATATGGAAAACCAAGGTATAATAAGGAAAGTTTCTCATCCAACTCAATGGGTGCATCCACTAGTTCTAGTCGCAAAAAAGGACAATGGAATTCGCGTGTGCTTAGACCCACGAGAACTTAACCGTGCAGTGCAGCGCGCGCATTTCCAATTGCCCACTGTGTCAGTGCTCGCAGCGCGGCTACACGGAGCGCGCTTCTTTTCGGTCTTAGACGCCAACTCAGGTTTTTGGGCTATACAACTGGATGAACAGAGTGCAGACTTGTGTACATTTGCCACACCGTTCGGTCGATATCAATTTCTTCGCTTACCGTTCGGTATTAACTGCTCTTCCGAAGTATTTCACGCGAAAATGAGGCAGCTTTTAGAGGATTTAGAGGGTACAGACAGTTTTATAGATGATATAATTGTCTGGGGACGAAACAAGCATGAACACGATAGGAGACTAATTGCATTGTTAAAAAGAGCTAGGGAAATTAATTTAAAATTTAATAAAAAGAAATGCAAAATAGCAGTTGAAGAAGTTACCTACTTGGGTCATATTTTTGATAAAAACGGTATGAGGCCTGACCCTAATAAAGTAAAAGCCATCTCTGAGATGCCTCAACCCTCGGACAGAAAAAGTTTGGAAAGATTTTTGGGAGCCGTTAATTATTTATCGAAATTTATTCCGAACACGGAATCCGAATAACAATTCGGATCGCGCTCTTCCCTTAACGAATTTGTTAAAAAAAGATAGTATTTGGCGTTGGGAGCTTAGTGAGCAGACGGCATTCGACAAATTAAAAGAATCGGTTTGCACAGCGCCAGTGTTAGCGTTGTACGACGTTTCACAGCCAGTCTTGTTATCGGTAGACGCATCTCGCGATGCACTCGGTGCGGTGCTACTGCAGGGCGGTCGGCCGGTTGAATACGCCTCGCGAACTCTTACAGATACGCAACGCCGGTATGCTCAAGTGGAAAAGGAGTTGTTAGCAATTGTGTTCGCCTGTGAACGATTTCACCAATACATTATTGCAAAAAATGATGTTGTCATAGAAACAGATCATAAACCTTTGGAAAGTATTTTTAAAATGCCATTAATGTCCGTCCCAGCCCGCTTACAACGTATGATGCTTAGAATACAAGGCTATGACTTAATAGTTAAGTATAAACCAGGAAAATATATGTATATTTCAGATGCATTATCTCGCGCGCCGCTTCCCGACTTAGCATTAGATGATAAATTAGATAAAAAAATTCTATGTCAAGTAAAATTAATTGTAAACAGTATTCCAATTTCAAATAACAAGTTAACGCTGATAAAAAATGAAACGAAAAAAGATTTTGATTTGTGTACTTTACTAAATTACATTAAATTAGGATGGCCTCATGATAAGTGTAACGTAATAGAAAATCTCAAAAAATATTGGTCTTTAAAAAATGAGTTATATATGGTAGATGACGTCATATTTAGAGATAATGTTGTTTTAGTCCCTCGTTCCCTGCGAACAGATATGTTGAATATTGTACACGAAGGACACTTAGGTATAGATCGGTGCAAGCGACGCGCAAGACAAGTAATATTTTGGCCAGGCATGTCACGTGACATAGAAATGTATGTGAAACGTTGTGCAGTGTGCAGGGAGAGCTCAAACGCACCTACTAAAGAACCCATGATTCCAGTAGAAATTCCTGATTTGCCCTGGTTTAAGGTTGGGTCTGATTTATTTGAATATAGGAAGAAATATTATCTTATTTTAGTTCATTATTATTCTAGTTTTGTTGAAGTGAAAAAATTAGAAAATATTACATCACAAGTGGTTATACGCAGTATGAAGGAAATATTTTCACGACACGGTATACCTGAAATACTTATAAGTGATAATGGAACTCAATATAGTAGTCGCGAGTTCAAACAGTTTAGTACAGATTGGGGCTTCACTCACATTACATCCTCACCAAACTATCCACAGGCTAATGGAAAAAGTGAACGTGCGGTGCAAACAGTTAAGTCTTTGTTAATTAAAGCTTATAAGGGGAATAGTGACTTTGAACTTGCTTTATTAAATTACAGAAATACTCCGAGACATGGTTTGGACTCTCCCGCGCAATTACTATGGGTCGCAGATTACGTTGTAAATTACCACTGTGTGCAGAATTACTAAAACCACAAGTTGCAGACCCATCTCAATTTAAAACAATGCTGCAAAAACAGCAGCAGTCAAAAATGTACTATGATAAACATTGTAGAACATTGCCTAAATTAAATGTCGGTGACGAAGTAATATGTATAGATGGTAAGAAAAGGACTCGCGCTACTGTAATTGATCAAGGTGATACACCTCGTTCATATGTAATACATAATGAGCTAGGAAGACGAATCCGACGCAATAGGCGTCATTTAATTAAGTCTTACATAAGTCCAGATTCTAAAAATATTAAAAAAGATATGGACATCACTGTAAACGGAGGGAGTGGCAATTTTGTGGGAGAAAAATGCAAAAAATTACAACAAATCCCTGATAAGGTGACTCAGCGTAACGATAATTCTAGTTTAAACGAAAATAAAATTGCTAAAAATGGGTTTAAAGATCATAATAATGAGGCATCCACATCATGGCCACACCCTCTCACACGTAGTCGGGCACGACGACTCAACATAAAAATTGATTAAATTGTTTTAAATATTTTATTATTACGTTAGTACTATAAGAAATTTTGTTTATGTTTAGTTAATTTTGTTCGCACAGGGGGATGGATGATATTGTATCTTTATTAATAAGGGGAGATGTTGTGGGTATTTGTGTTATTGTAAACGTAGGTAGTTATGCCATATAATAAATCAGTTGTTGTCTCGCTAACGAACGTGTATTATTGCAATCACAACAATCTCTAACACTATGTGCGAGAAACGGCGAGCTCCTCGCGCCGAAAATCATAAACGTCATAACGTACTCCCGCGGTGGGCTGTGTCGCTCGTTTCCTCGCCAAAGAAACAATTGCGCGGGCTGATCGCGACGGTCGATTTTCACACGCAAGAACATTTCCCTAATATCCGCGGACACTGCTATCTCATTCTCTCTAAACCTAAACAGTATACCCGGTAAGTTCCGTAATAAGTCGGGGCCGTCGAGTAAATAATCATTAAGACATCTACCGGATGCGCGTGCTGCCGCGTCGAACACTACTATTGTCTTCCCCGGCTTGTTCGGATTCCGTACTGCGAAGTGTGGCAGGTACCAGCTCTTGGGATCCTCTCGTTCCGTCTCCTCGGCTTCCCTTGCGTTTCCTTTCGCCAGGAGGTTGTCTATCTGGGCTCTGTAGGCGTCACGAAACTCCGGCAACTGGTCCATCTTCCTTTCAATCGTCCGTAGTCTTCGAGCTGCCATCTCGTAGCTGGGTGGCATCCGCACGTTGTCGTCCTTCCATGGCAGTCCAACTTGGTATTGCTCGCCGACCTTCTTGACGGTGTGCTGGAATATGTCGACAGCGCGCTCCTCTTCCCGTCGCGGCCTACTCTTTAGCGAGATACCTATAGAATCTATCTCATACTGCCGTTTGAGGAGTTCCGTTAGCTCCTCGTCCTGACTGGCAAACGTTCGGATGTCCCTATCTAACCGTCCGCTAGTGCTCGCTATGTGTAATACGGTCTCGCCGTCTTCCCTACACGTTAACCGCGGCACGGTTCCCTGAATTACCCATCCTAATAACGTACGTGCAGCTATGGGCTGCCTTCGACGTCCTATTCTCAAACTACGGGTAATTATTAAATGCCAATTGTCGGCGCCTAATAACAATCTCGGCTTCGCGTCGTCGTAACACACCGAACTCGGTAAGTCACGTAAGTGCTTTAACCGTAAGCACTCCCTACTTACAGACTGCGAGCCTATCTTTAAATCGGTTATCGTTCGCGCGCTTATATTATACATCTCGCTGCGCGTCTTGCCACGTATCCCTATATTAACTAACCTACTATTGGCCTCGCGTTGACTATTATTTACGCCTCTAACATTGAGCGGTTTTACCGGTCCTAACTCGCGAGCTAAGTCGTCGTCGATTAACGATATGGTAGAGCCTTCGTCAAGTAGCGCATACGTATTAACTTCCTTGCCGCGCGGTCCGCGCACGGTTATGGGGCACACTTTCAACAGTACGGACGCACTACTGCTAACACTCGACGCGACGAGCACGGTTTCGTCCGGCTTAACCGACGCTTCAGGCGTGCGGACCTTGCGGGTGTGAAGGAGAGCGTGGTGGGGGGCGTTGCAGCCGTCGACGCCGCACTTCCTAGCTTTGCAGCGTATGCGTCGGTGTTTGCTGCTTAAGCACTTAAAACACACCCCGTCTTCCCTAACCCACTTCCACCGGTCGTCCAAACCCATTTGCTCTAGCTTCCTACATTTTGCGATTGGGTGTTCACCCCCACAACACATACATGAGGCACTACCGTTGTCCTCCTGGGCGGTGAACGTCTTTACGTCGCGGGCCCTATCCTCTACGCGGCGTGTCGACACTATTCTATTCGACGGCGGCGTCTCTCGTCTTACGGGCGATTCCTTAGTCGGCGTTACGGACGTATAGGCGTGACTTAACGCTCGGTCAGCCTCTCTTATCATGAACCGAGATAGCGTGACGATGTCCGGTTCGTCCGCACTTCCGTAGTGCTCCGCATAATCACACCAACGCGACCGTAAGTGAGGGCTAAGTTTGCTAGTAACCTTCCTAGTCAGCATCGGATTACGTAAATATCCTTTGCCGTCGACGTTCTGCATAATGCACACTATATTCTGTAATTTAATAGCGAACGAATTTAATTCCTGGGCGGTTTGACCCGGGCGCAGAAGGCGTTTTAATTCCTCTAACACACGATCTATAATTACCTCCGGGCGGCCAAAACACTGCTCCAATGTCCGCATAATGTCTGCCGGATCCTTCGCGGTAAACAGCAGCGCCGATACTACTACTCTAGCCTCACCGCGTAAACAGTTCCTTAACCTTGCCATATTTTCCGTATTTGTGAATCCATATAAACGCGTGGATTCTTCCATCGCGGCTTTAAACGCTAACCATTCCGCGGCCGAACCGTTAAAAATAGGCAAGTCCTGCGTCTGCTTCGCGGCGGCTGGTCTAACTCTAATCATGCTTTCTAAAGCTTCCGCTAGCCGTTATATACCCCTATCTAGTCATGGATTCGACCCCACACAGAGTGATACAAGTACGTGCATAAATACTATTGCTGACTTTGCAACCTGTGTGTGGCCTATATCGTGTCACTTGAGTAAGCAAATGTAATAAAGTCTGCATGAAAGATGTATTAGAATAAGTTTGCCATTGTTGAAGTACATGAGCTTCTGTACGGACATCTCTTAGTTTTATTTTAGTTTTTAAAAACGCCTCCACCGCTTCCGTTAACTTGCCTGGCGCAGCCGGTAGGATCGCCATTTGCTTGCGCCGTCCGCGAAATAAATTCGTATAAAATCGTTTACCGCGTTCGTGCCGCGAGGCGATCCTGCGAACCAATATAAATTTGTCAAGTGGAGAGCAGCTGAAGATGACGAAGGCCGGCTGGTGAGTCCAAATTTTCACCTTCCTTTCCTTGTCATATTATATAGTTTTGTTATTTTGCAATTAGATCTCTTGCGATATAACGTTATCTGGTTTTACATAAAAATCTGTGAAACTTATATTTAAGAATACTTAAACTTAATAACTAACTGCATAAAGAAATACTAGGAATAACTAGATAAGTAAGCGCGTCCATGCAATAACGACGCGATAAGAGCTTGCACTGTGGGAACAAAGCGATTATAACTATTACAAATTATAATTGTAGTGTATGTTCGTTGATTAAATTTTTATTGAGGACTTATTTATTTCATATTTTGTATTTTACTTATTAATTATTTTACTTTTATTTTGACTGTGTTTTTGATTGTGAATTTGAAGTCTTGTATTAATTATATTATTTTATTGCCGTATTTTATAAAATAAAGTTCTACAAAATGGAAGATCAAGTGCAAATTAAGATGATTCCTAGTGAAATGCTCAAAATTGTACCGATATTCAACGGTGATAAGCACCAATTAAATCTTTTTATTCGCAAATGTGAGTATATATTAAATAAATATAGGGGATCCGATGAACAAAATTTATACGTAATGTACGCGATAACAAGTAGACTCGTAGGCGACGCTGCAGCGCTCTTTAGCGAGCGCGAGGACATTAATTCGTGGGAAGATTTTAGAGAACTGCTAATTCAACATTTTGGAGACCCTAGGAGTGAAGAATGTATAGCAATAGAACTTGAAGGTTTGCGTATCGGAAACAACGAGTCATATTTAGATTTCTGTAATAGGATTCAATCCGTTCGTAGTGTTTTAATATCGAAAGTAAATAGATTAACCGATCCGAATGTAAAGAGTAGCAAAATTATTATATATAATAACACATCTTTAAATGTCTTTTTGTATAATTTGCCAGAAAATATGGTGCGAATTGTTCGCTTAAAAGCGCCCAGTACACTTGAGGAGGCTTTAAGCGTGGTCATGGAATAAGTCAACTTCCATGAGCAGTATACCTTACGTAATAATATGTATAGTAATCCTAGTAATAAACTAACGCCACCCAGTCTACCAAATAATAATCCTACGTTTAAATTCGGTACAAATAATTTTAATTCAATGGCACCTATGGGCTATAAACCCGAATTAACCGCTAAGAAATTTAACTTTGGACTTCCGCAGGGGTCACAATCAAAACTAACTCAATTTAATAATAATCAACAAAATTTTGGATACCGCCCCCAACAATTCGGCTTCCACCCGCAACAATTTGGTATAAGCCCGCAACAGTTTAATATGCGCCCACAACAATTTAATATGCGTCCCCAACAGTTCGGAATGCAACCACAAACATTTAATAAACCTCAACAATTCGGTATGCGCCCACAACAATTCGGTATGCGCCCACAACAATTTGGAAACCAACAACAAAACTTTTATAAGCCACAACAATTTGGTTACAAGCCTCAGTTAAATAAAAATCAATACACTGGGCCCAGTGACGTCACAATGCGAACGGCACCACCACTTAAAACAAATCAACAAGGCTTTCAGTTAAATGAACTCGACCTTGATAATACGTATTACGATGATGCGTGCGGCGATGTATACCCACTTTCTTATGATAACTGCTGCTATGAGGAGTACTCAAGCAGTGGCCTTAATGTTCCCGCGCTCGATTATTATGAAAATCAATATCCGACAATAATTCCTGAAGTAACACAAAGCGTCCCAACCAATATGGATGACAAGGATTTTCAGGTCGAAGCCTCGGAACTTACGAAAAAATAGAGTTAAATTGTAGTACTAATTTGAGATTGCCCTTTATTTATATACCGGAAATCGACTCCAAATTTATGATTGATACAGGTAGTACGCGATCATTCATTACTCCATCAAAAGCTTATAAGTACTTTCCAGAGTACATAAGTCACGAACCATTCGAAGTCATTAGCACACATGCATCGAGCAGACATGATCAAGTTATTCAAATCCCATCCTTACCAATTTTCAACTGTAACGATATTCATAAACTATACATTTACAATGTCGACTCTAGGTACGATGGCTTAATTGGGAATGATATACTTTGCAACCTAGAAGCAGTAATAGATTTAAAAAACGAGATTCTTAAAACTAAAACTACCGTAATACCTATAACACATAGTAAATCTTTTTACGTTTTGGAGTTATCTCCCCGTTCCGAGCAAAGAGTCAAACTCCCAACAAATTTATATTCAGGTAATGCTGTAATTGATTATAAAGAATTCTGTAAGGGTGTGCGAATGCCTAGTGCATTAGTGAGATGTAAGGATAGTTATACGACTACAGTAATCCAGAATACCTTAGATATACCGATAAAATTAACTATTAAAAAACCATTGAATGTAGAACCATATGAAGAGAGTAAAGCGACTAAATGTGTAGTTAACCATATTACAGATATATCAGATATTGAAGTAGATAAAATATTAGAGCAAAATTTAGAGAAATTACGCTTAGACCACATGTCGGAAGAAGAACAAAAATCGATATACCACTTATGTAGAGAATATAAAGATATTTTTTATAGCGATCAAATACCTTTATCTTTTGTTAATGAAGTGAAACACTATATTAGAACAAAAAACGAAGACCCTATCTATATCAAACCTTACAGGCAACCTCCCGCACAAACACAGTAAATTAAAAACCAGGTACAGAAACTATTAAATGATAATGTGATTCAGGAATCCTTTTCCCCTTGGTCAGCCCCAGTCCATTTAGTTCCCAAAAAGAGAGACGCATCTGGTGAAATGAAGTATAGGATGGTTATCGATTACAAACGTCTAAACGACATAACTGTGGACGATAAGTACCCTTTACCCAATATCACTGACATTTTTGACAAACTAGGTAAGAGTACTTACTTTTCAACCTTGGACTTAGCTAGTGGATACCACCAAATTGAGATCAACGAATCAGATAGACAAAAAACGGCATTCAGCACAGAGAACGGACACTATGAATTCCTTCGAATGCCCTTTGGCCTGAAGACAGCTCCAGCCACCTTCCAAAGAGCCATGGATAACATCCTAAGAGGCTTACAAGGAATTCATTGCCTTGTCTATCTTGATGACATAATTATTTTCTCGAGTAGCCTCCAGGAGCATTTACAAAAATTAAGGACAATTTTTGACAGATTGAGATCCGACTAATTTAAAAATACAACTTGACAAATCAGAATTCTTGAGAAAAGAAGTGCTATACCTAGGGCACGTTATTACTAAAGACGGACTTAAACCAAACGATGATAAGATTCAGGCTGTATTAAGCTACCCGTTACCAAGGACGACTACCGAGATCAAGAGTTTCCTAGGGTTGATTGGTTATTACAGACGCTATGTAAAAGACTTCGTCAAAATCACGCAGCCCCTTACAGCATGCCTAAAGAAAAGAAATAAAATTGTAATAGATCAAAAATATATTGATGCGTTTCAGAAGTGTAAGAAGCTTCTGACTAATGCACCTTTACTCCAATACCCAGATCCAGACAAACCTTATGTTTTAACTACAGATGCTTCTACTGTTGCTTTAGGTGCGGTCTTATCGCAGGGGACAATAGGATCCGATAAGCCCATTGCCTACGCCAGTAGAACTCTCAGCGACACTGAGACCAGATATAGTACAATAGAGCGTGAACTACTCGCCATAATATGGGCCGTAAAACATTTTAGACCATACCTTTACGGGCGTAAGTTCACCATATATACCGACCATAGACCACTAGTTTGGCTTTACTCACTTAAAGAACCGAACAGTAAACTGACCCGTTGGCGTTTACGTCTTCAAGAGTACGACTTCGATATTGTATACAAAAACGGAAAACAAAATAGTAATGCTGATGCCCTCTCTCGGATAAAACTAAATGCCATAGACTCTGATGACTCACAATCATTGGAAGTAAACCTGGACCCTAAAGAACAAAAACTGCAAAAATATCTGACAGAATTAACTGACCAAATTGTGGACTTAACGACTGAAAACAGGGACGACTCTAGGACAATAACTATAACTGACACATCTGCCACTGTATCCGTCGACCAGCTATGGACTAACACGAAATACCCGTTACCACCTATATCTTCTGATAGTAGTATAGTAACTGTGCATTCTGGACAAGATCTAGAATCTAATAGTATTCCGATAATAAAGGAGGCCATTGACTCAAAACCAAACCAAATTTTAGTTTAATACCTGGCATAAAAATGAAGTACAAGTAAGAAATTTATCCAGGGATAAACAAAAGGATCTCGAAGTTTTCACCCCACTTAAGAATGAAGATCTTATTAAAATTTTCTTAAAAGAGTACATTAAGCCCAAGACTAAATATTTTATTTATTTCGAAAACATTCAACATAGAAAAGAATTCTCTAAAATTATTATACAGCTATTTAAAAAGGGAATGGTAGAATTTATTGAATGTACAGAGCGTGTTATATATGTAGAAGACGAGAGAGAACAAAAAGAAATCATACTGCAACATCATGAGGGAAAGACGTGTCACAGAGGAATAAAGGAAACAATGAGTAGAATTAAAATAAATTATTATTGGCAGAACATGCAAGAGACGATTGCTGCAGTACTTAATGTTTGTGATGCCTGTAGAAAAATGAAATATGAAACCCATTAAACCATTACTTCAATTAACTCAAACCCAAAACGCCCCCTTCCAAGAAGTTTTCATGGACCTTTTTTCAATTGAATCCGTTTATTACCTAACTTTGGTTGACGCATTTAGTAAGTTAGGACAAGCTATCGAAATTCCAAATAGATCTGCACCGGAAATCGTAAGAGCGCTCATTAAATATTTTTCAATATACGGAACACCTAAAAAAATAACTTCTGATCCCGGTAGTGAGTTTAATAATGATCTCATTAAGGAACTTATGACTATGTATAACATACTACTACACATTACCACTCCTAATAACCCGAATTCAACAGGCATAATAGAGAGATTCCACTCCACAATTATAGAGATATACAGATTGGCGAAATACGAACGAAAGTGTACAGACGCAGCTACTGTAATGAGTTACTCAATTATGGCTTATAACCACACCATACATAGTACAACCGGCCTTACTCCTTTCGAAATCGTTTTCAGTCATACCGACTCTAATTCAACGTTCACCGCGAATTTCGAGAAATGTTACACCCAACAACTATTAAAAAATCATGCTAAACGTATTAGATATCTATATAATTACATATCAGATAAAATCTTAGAGAAAAAGGAAAAGGGAACAAAAGGGCGGTGAAACAGATAGAAATTTTAGAATAGGAGATGTTATATACGCCAAGGAATCTAACATAAGAAGAAGTAAAGACAAACCGCGATATAGGAAAGCTGTCGTTAGTGGTAATATAGAAAGAAATATAGTTCCTGTTAGGATTGGTAATAGAAATACTTCAGTGCCAATTAAAAATATTAAACGTCCTCCACAGGTGGTGTATAATAATTCTGACGATGGTTCAGAAAGGATGGGCCCTTCAACTTCGAAAACTTGAAAAAAACCCAGGAATCCTGCCTGTCAAACTGGGTCGTGCCTCATTGCAAATAGACAATTGGCTTATTATTAAAACTTTAAACTTAGAAGGTATAGGTAGTGATTTAGATTTTAGTATATTAAAGTATGACGAATTCGTTGCGTTGATAGATGTTAATAAACCATATATTCATGAATTTTTAGCTATTCGAACACATGTAGGGTATTTAAGAGATGCAACTATAGAAAAATTTCGGCAACTTGTGCCATCGAAAAGATTTATTATTGACCCGCTTGGGGTCTATGATAAAAATAGTAACTGGAAATTTGGATCATGATGATGCCGTCCGATATGACTCATTGATTTCTAAACTAAACGATAATGAGATAATGTCGGATAAGAGAATTACATTAGTCTCCTAAATCTTGGATAGTTTCATCAACAGTACAGAGACCTTACATAACAATACTTTAATATTAGATGAACGCTTGAAAAGAATTGAAAGAATTGTTAAATTCCTAATTACAAAAGAAGAAAACTCCATTTATTCTACCTATGTCCTAGGTATGTTTGACATGTTTTTGAGTTATTTTAGAACTATTAACGTAATACTAGGAGAAATAGAAACTGCACTAGCATTCAGTAAGGTATCTGTTCTGCATCAAGCAATTTTTAACTCTACGGAATTGTTAAATTTATTACAATCAATCGCGACAACTGAAAATCTATTATATCCTGTAAATGAAAATAACTTAGTTAAACTAGAAAATTGTATTAAGGTTAAGGCTTTTATAAAAGGAAACCAGATCACGTTTATCTTAGAGGTCCCTTTAGTAGGGAATAAAACATATAGTTACTTCAAAATGTATTCATTGCCGATTGCTATTGCAAACAAAACTATTATAGCTATTCCCAAATACCCTACCTATTGGTGAAAGAAAAGGAATACTTGCCAGTCCCGAGAGCCTGTAAACAAACTGCTTTGGATAATCAATTCCTGTGCAATAACGACGATGTGCTGCTGCATACAGAACAAAGCAGCGTGGAACAGCTCATGGAGTTTCAATCAAACCTCGATGCCTGCGAACAGCATACTGTGGACATTGAAGATCCCAATTTCCAACGAATAAGCCACGAAAGCTGGATACTGTACGTGAGAAATCATAGAATACTTACCAGAAAGTGCGACAATGACGTCACTCATGAACTTTTATGTGGTACTTACATAATCACCGTAGACGATTTCTGTGAAGCCGAAATTGGAAATATTCATTTTAAATACCACCAATCTTCTTCAGATGACCTTTTTTTTTTTTTTTTTTTGCGGATGGAAAATCATCTAATGACGCCTTTCGCTGTGGGTGGAGCGGAAGGGAGTGTCAGACTTTTACTGACTAAAAACCATCCGTGTTCCTTCAGTGCCCTTACGTTCCGGAGCCGCGGTATCTCTTTCGAACAGCCCGCAGCCCCGGCAGGCGTCGGCCCTTGCGGGCCCCTTCACGCTGCTGACAGCTCTTTGAGGCGCGCGTGGAACAAAACGCGCCGTCGACACGGCCTGTCATCGTTAGACGGACGGACGGCGAGCTACCCATTGCTCGCCGTCCACAGGCCCGCGCCTACGGTGGTCGGGGGCCACGACGTAGCCCCCGACGCCCGGGGCGTCTCCCGCGGCGGCCGGGAAGGAAAGCTGTTGCTCTTTCCTTCTCCCGCTCCGCCACCTCCTTCGCTAGCATCACTGCTTCGCAGAAGGTGGTGACGGCATCCCATTCCGCCTCGCTCCGGACCATGGCTTCGACCAGAGCCGGACGCGAGAGGTCGCCGCCGCCTATCGCCGCTACGAGGACACGGCGGTGCTCCGCCCAAGCAGAGCACACCTCCACGGTGTGCTCCACCGTGTCCTCCGGTCGATCCTCGCAGTGGGAGCACCCGGGCGTTTCCTCCCGCCCGATTCGGTGCAGGAACCTCCCGAACACACCGTGTCCGGTGAGGACCTGCGTCAGGCGGAAGGTGAGGACGCCGTGGCGTCTCTCAAGCCACTCCTCAAAGAGGGGTCTTATCGCCGCTATAGTGGCGTGCCCAGCACGGGGTTGCGACAGTCGCTCTCTCCATGTCGCCATGAGATCATGCCGGAAGTCTGTCCGCTGCGCGACAACTTGCCGCGGCAGCGGGGTTTCCCCCCGGCATAGTGCTGCCGCGCGCCATTCGTGCAGGCGCGCGAGGACTATCGCCTCCAGATCCCATGGCGGCAATCCGGCAAGGAGGCTCGCCGCCTCGCGGGAGATCGTGCGGTAGCCGCGAACCATCTTTACGGCAACCACCCTTTGGGGCGCGTTTAGGTGGTGGACGGCAAGCCGCGCCAAACCACGCGCCCACACCGGGGCCCCGTAAAGGGCCATGGACCTCACGATCCCCGCGTAGAGCCTCCGGCAGGAGGCGTTTGGCCCCCCCAGGTTCGGCAGGAGCCGCCTGAAGGCAGCCCCGGTCCGTTCCAGTTTGGGAGCCAAACGTCGGAAGTGCTCAACGAAGTTCCATCGGCCGTCGAGGACGAGTCCTAGGTACTTCAACGTCGACTCGACGCCGATGGATACCCCTCCTACCATCACTGAGGATCCCGGTGGTGGCCTGTTCCGAGGACCATGGAAGTGCATGGCCTCGGACTTGTGCAGAGCCACCTCGAGACCCAGTTGCCGGATCCTCTCAACGACTATCGCAACCCCGCGTGTCATAGTTTCCGCCGCCGCCTCGTACGACCCCCCTTGTGCCAGTACCAGCGTGTCGTCAGCGTAGCAAACTACGCTGACGCCGGTAGGGAGGTCGGCGCGCAGCACCCAGTCGTAACCGATGTTCCACAGGGGCGGCCCCAGAACCGAACCCTGTGGGACACCGCACGACATCTCTCGCCGGTTCCACTCTCCGTTTCGACCGGGGTAGATGACGGCCCTGTCCGTCAGATAGTCCCCGACTATACGACGGAGATAGGTCGGCACCCGGTGATACCGGAGTGCCTCCCTAATGCAGCTCCAGGGCATGGAGTTGAAGGCGTTGGCGATGTCGAGAGACACCGCCAAGACAACCCCCCCCCTGGCCACTGCATCCCCCGTCGTGAGGGCTCTCACGCGCATGATGGCGTCCACCGTAGAGCGCCTCTTGCGGAAACCAAACTGGTGTTCCGCAAGATCCGGCCCCGTCCCCGCAAGGTGCTCGGCGAGGCGGTTTGCAATTACTCTTTCAAAGAGCTTGCCCACCTCGTCGAGCAGCACCACGGGCCGGTATGCGGACGGAGAGTCCGCAGGGCGCCCCGGCTTCCGAATGAGGACCAGCTTCCCCGTCTTCCAACGAAGCGGGAATTGGCCTCTCTCCAAGCATGCGCTTAGGAGCCCCTCCAGTCGGGGCCCGAGAGCCTCCGAGGCCAGGACCCAGGCTTTGCCAGGCAAGCCATCGGGTCCTGGGGCGGTATTCCTGGCCTTGAGCCTACGTACCGCCACTCTCAGGTCTACCCCGGTCCCTTCCGGGATGTCGTCGTCGTCGTCCTGGTGGTCCGCTTCCGGCACCGCAGGTGGCGGAGCCATAGGCGGGGGCGGATGTTCCCCGCGCGCAGGGAACAGAGCGCTCACCACATCCTCCACGAGCTGAGGCCGGAGACTCTGCGTCAGCGGGGGGGCCCAGGTGCGGAGTTTATCCCGCACGATCTTGTAAGGGCGCCCCCACGGATCTCTATCGAGAGTCTCCAGCATCTCCTCACGGGCCCGATCCCGGGCCCGCAGGACAGCCTCCCGGAGGGCGGCCTTTGCCGCTCTGTATCCCTCGTACAGCTCCGCCTCAATGGCTGCCGCATTCGGTGGACGAATGCGGAGCCTGCGATGCCTGGCGTACAGGTGCCGCGCGGCGACACACGCCTCGCGCAGAGACGTCAGCTCACGCGACCACCAATACACCTGACGCCGGGCGCTTCCTGGCCGGACGCGGGGCATTGCCACGTCACATATCTCGGACACATCGGCAGGCCTGTCCGGTGATGACACCCAGGCCTGCACGATCGAGGCTTCCAGGAGGAGCTCCCGGTCCAGCTGCTTCAGCGCCCAACGCGGACCACTCGGGGCCTGTTGGACTGGCGCGCTCGAGGGCTGGGTGGAGACGTCAAACCGGATGTACCGGTGGTCGGAGTAGGTCTCCACCCCCTCCATGACACGCCAGTCAATGGCACGCGGCGACAGAGCGGGGCTAGCGAACGAAATGTCCACCACCGACTCGCCCCGCATCCGCACACACGTGGGGACAGAACCCCGATTTAGGACGACCAGGCCTGTCTCCAGAGCCCAGTCTTCCACCATCCTACCCCGCACATCTGTACGACGAGAACCCCAAGCCAAGTTCTTGGCATTGAAGTCCCCGAGGACAAGTACGGGGAGGGGATTACTTCCGACGACGACTGCTCTCAGCTCTGCAAGAGAGTTGTGAAACTCGGCGAGAGATCGGTTCGGGGAGAAGTACACCCCCACAACGACGAACTCCCCGAACCGTGCTGCTACGCACCCCTGACCCCTCCTGACACCTTCAAGGGTCGGGGTACCGGCGGCGGCTGAAGAAATGATGGCCACTGAGCCGTTAAGGTCTGCCACCCAGTCCTCCCTAGGCCAGACAAAATACGGCTCAGCGACCACAGCGATGTTGATCGACCACTGCGCCATGCTCTGGAGCAACAGATCCTGAGCGCAGGCGCAGTGGTTGATATTCGCCTGGAGGAAGCTTAATGGGGCCGTTATAGGCATTCCATTTCAGCTTCCTCCACGGGGCGCCTCTCTGCGGGCGTCGGTGTCGCGGCGGCGGCGGCAGCGACAGTGACAGCGGCGGCGGCGGCGGCGGCAGTCGCGACTGCGGCGGTGGCCACAGAGGCGGTGGTGGCGGAGGGCCCTCCCCTACCCGCGGCCTTGGCCTTGGCGGGTGACACGCAGGCCCTGCTTCCGGCCCGGTGATCGGCTGGCTTGCCGGTCGCCGCACATGCATCACAGTGCGGCGTGGCGCAGCAGGTCGCCGATATGTGTCCGGGCTGACAGCAGCGGAAGCAAAGGCCACTGCGGTCAACCTCCGAGGCGCATTTCACAGATACATGGTGCCCCACGAGACAGCGGTAGCACCTCAGAGGTCTGGGCTCCAGCAGCTTAACCTGCGCTGAGACCCAGCCCACCAGAAGCCTTCGGCCCTCCACTATGGTTTTGGCCGCCGTAACAGGGCAGCACACCGTGGCGGCATGCATACCCTGTTGGTCCGGGCGTATGGCGCCTGACCTGACCTGGTCAGTAGTGCACCCCCCGGACCTGGCGACGGCGGCCACTAACTCCTTCTCCGATACCGAGTCGTCCAGACCCATGATGCGCAGGTCTGCGCATCTGACGGGCCTGGACACTCGGGCCTCGTCCGCGTCCAGGGACGCTCTGAGCTTCGCAGCCAGAGCGTCCGCGGTCGCGCCACTGGATTCCCCGGGGATCTCCAGCATACGGGCCCCCGTCTGGGTGACTTTGAGCCGGAGGCCCCCGGTGATCCCGAGCTCCCCGAGATCCACCGCCTCTTTCGCCTTCGCGAGCAGATCGCGGTAGGTAACGCCCTTCTTTTCCGCGTCCGGCTGTAGTGTAATCACTACAGCTGCGGTCTTCGGGGCGCGAAGCCTAGCCGCCATCTTGCGCGCCCTGAACTGGCGCTGCCGCTCCTGCTCTTTGACCTTTTTGGCTGCCTTCTTCCCCTTATTTTTGTCCCCGACCACCTGCCAACCGGCTTCAGCCGTGGGAGGTGTAGGGAGCTGCGGGGGCGGTGGCGGCGGCGGCAGCTGGCTTGCCGCTGGCGCTGGCACATTCGCCGCAGGCACTGGGGCTGGCGCAGCCACCACCTGTGCTGCCGCTTTGCCCTTTTTTGTCTTCGCCTTGCCTCTCTTTCCCGTTGCCGGCTTAGCCGGAGCCGGTTCAGCCGGTACCGGTTTTGCCGGAGCCGGCTTTTCAGGGGGAGGAGGGGCAACTGCAGCCCCGCCCGAAGGCTGGCTGGACGGCCCCGGCCTGGATGCGGCAGCTGTGGCCGCCGCGTACGAGACCGTTGCCGGCCTCGCCGCCGTCTTGTTTGCCCCTAGGGGGGGGCGCAGGACGATGCCCTCCAGCACGGAGAACCGGTGCTGGAAGGCAGCCAGCTCCTGCCGGACCAGGTTCAGAACCTGGTTCTCCACCGGCACGGGCTGGCTTGGGCGCTGCGTCTGGGGCGCCGCGCGAGAGGCAGGCTCACGTAGACTGGCCAGGTCTGCGCGGAGCTTCTCGTTCTCCTTCTGGAGAGTCTCCATGGCGGACGTCAGGCGGGCCACTTCCGCCCGCAGCTCCGCTACCTCGTTTACATTAAGCTCGGCCCCAACAAAGTTGGCCTCCGCAGCCGCCATGATGGAGGCGGAGGCCGCGGGAATGGCCTTTAACTTTGAGGAGGCCTTTTGCTTGTGGGCCACGACCTTGATCGCGGCCTCCACCTCCTTTACGAATCTGGCCTTACGCTCCACCTCGGAGCCGCCAGTCGCATCCGTCTCTTCGCCTGATACCCGAGCCGTATCGCCCGGGTGGCGCCCCTCCTCGACATGCTTTGCCGCTTCTTCGGCCCTCTGATTGTCAGAGGGCCCCCTCCCCTTGCCTCTCAGCCCGCCCCGCCTGTTGGTGGGGATTTTCCGGGCCGAAGTCTCCTCTTCTCCGGCTGACGACCCCTGGTCGCCATCCCGCCTGGACCGCTTGCGGAAGAACTTACTGGTCTCCGCGGTCCCAGGCTCCACGCGTCGGGAGCTCTCTGAGCCTCCCACGCTGCTCGATGCGGCGTCGGACTCTGTCCCCGCATCGTTCCTCCTCTCCTCTACGTTGCCGTTGCCGGCGGTTTTGGTTTTTTGTTCTTTATTTTCCATATTTGTACCCACGAGTATGGGAGTAATTAAATGTCCACCTTGGCAGTGACCCCTTACCAAGGTAAGCAGATTTAGAGGATTTATTACTCGCCAGGGGGTCTGCAGGTACCCTGGCGAGGAGCGCACTATCGACTGATTTGTTCATAGAACCCCGTCAGCCATCCATCCCCTCGCGGTGCATCGCCGCTTGAGATTCGGGGTAACTTTTTATAGAGGTTTTCTCCCTCGCGGTCCGGGCGGTTAAGCCAAGACCCTCGGTCCCAATCAAAGCCGCGAGACATGATCCACGACACTTAGATACTGGGATTACGAGACCGGCGGTGACAGCAAAGGATGAATCCTTCACTGTCTGCCCGGAGGCAGGGTAAGTGCACACCGAGCCCGCCCTCACTCCTCTGCTATGCCCTCTGCTGATCAGAGGGTCACGCAGTGGAACGCGCCGTTGGTCCGGGACGGACCCCACCCATGTCAGAATAATTAGCCGCGGCAGTAACCTTCCCCAAGGAGTAAGAATTTCTTCTCATTTCTCGAGGAAGATTACTGCCGCGCCCAGGGTGCACCGGCCCAGTAGCTGCTCTTCCCTCCAGACGTATCGAGAGGGACCCGCAACTACCAGGCACACGTGGAGGACTTCTGACTTCGCACCCCTTCTTCAGATGACCTAAATTACCGAATTTACCCAATGACTAACTTGCCAGAACTGAAGATTTCGAAGCCCCCCATTGTCAGTGAAGTGAGTTTAAAAGGCATAAATTTAGACGAAACTAAACAATTACTTCAACTAGTTAAACTTAACAAAATAAATCTCAGTGAAAGTGCTATTAACGTTAAAAGTGTGAGTTTAGGAACGATAATTTTGTATGTAATTCTACCAATTATTTTCTGTATTTTTATTATAATTAGACATAAACTGTATGTAATTAAGCGAAATCATCGGATTCCTGAAAATGCCGATAATTTCGCTCTTGAGGAGGGAAGAGTCATGGATTCGACCCCACACAGAGTGATACAAGTACGTACATAAATACTATTGCTGACTTTGCACCCTGTGTGTGGCCTATATCGTGTCACTTGAGTAAGCAAATGTAATAAAGTCTGCATGAAAGATGTATTAGAATAAGTTTGCCATTGTTGAAGTACATGAGCTTCTGTACGGACATCGCTTAGTTTTATTTTAGTTTTTAAAAACGCCTCCACCGCTCCCGTTAACTTGACTATCTTTCCCTCGCGGGGTGAGCGACCTATCTCTATCCCTATTTCCCTTTAGCCTACGCTGTGGCGCTGGCGACCTATGTACACCTACATCCCTATAACACGGCGACGGTAATCTACGATCCGCAAGGCGATGTGGCGATTTATCTATGCCTACATCATTACACGGCGACGGTGATCTACGATCCGCGTGGTGATGTGGCGATGGCGATCTACGTGCACCTACATCCTTACACGGCGACGGTAATCTACGATCCGCGTGGCGATGTGGCGATCTATGTATAGGCGATAGAGTGCGGCGTTGGATGCGCGACGGCGACGTAACCCGTACACGGCGATCCACCTGGTTCATTTCTACGGCGACTCCATTGTCCCTCTGTATCGTATCTACGCGGCGCGGTTGAACATCATTTGCAACCAACCTCCCCTGGGCATCTTCAGCGTGGTCGTAACCGGTTCCCCTACTCGGCGGGGCCTGCTCTATCTCGATGCGGGGCGCGGGCTGAGACGGGCGGTAGGGCAGCTCCCCCCGCACAGTCTCCACGTTCTCTAACCACCTATCAACGCGTACCCTATTTTCCACTAATTCATCCTCGTTTAGACTTTCCCTATCCGTTTCTCCTTGCAGTTGAGCGATGTCCCTAGCGTATTTCTTCTTGATGAGATCTTCCTCGATTTGCAATTGCTTCCTTCTAATTGCAGCTAGTTCCTCCGCGGTATTATACTCAATTTGCTTTAACTTTGTTATTGCGCTAGCTGTCGACCAGGCTGAACGGACTGAACGGACCGATGGGGCGCGGGGCGCGGGCCTATGTACAACGTCTGCTACAGGCGCGACGGTACGCTCTAGCGAACTAGTCTCTGTAGTCGGAAGATCTTCTATTATCGCGGCGAGCGTCTCTTTACGCGGCGCGGATGTGCTAACCTCTCCCAAGCGATCGGTTGTGGACACGGACATAGCGGGGCGCGGCGGTGCGGGCGCGGGCGCGGGCATAGATGCGGGCGCGAGCGGGGGCTGCGGCGCGGCGGAGGGCGCTTGTGCCAACGCGAGATAATCGGACGGGGACGCGGGTGCTTCCTCGAATATCCGCATTCCTACTGGCGTTCCGTCGTCGTTCCGTGTCTTCTGGCTTCTTGTCTTCCGCATGGTGATGTCCCACGTTGCGACCTCCGATCGTCTTCCAAAAAGACGCACGTATTGGACGCCGTTCCCGCCTCAAGGGCGTTACCAGATGGTCACAGTTTGGCACCGTTAAGGAGCAACCACCCGGCCGCGTAAACGCGGTTTAAGAAACAAGAATTGTCTCGAAACAGACAATATGTATATGACGTAGATGTAAACAAGAAACGAGAAAGGAATTAGTACCGACGATTTTCTCTCTTCGTCGACGTACTTCTTTCTTCTTGAAGATCTTCTATAATGATCTTCTTTCTTCTGTAATTATGTTCTTTCTTCTGTAATTATGTTCTTTCTTCTGTAATTACCTTCTTTCTTCTGTAATTACCTTCTTTCTTCTTTCTTCTGGCTTGAATCCGGCGACGATGGACCAAGATTTTGTTGGGGATCGAAGTGGACTGTATTACGTACTTTGCAAGTGGACTGTATGACTGACTACGCTAGGGAACTGCTTAAAGAAAAGATGGTACTAAGAACTATACTGTATTCAACTATTTACAAATGTGGCACTATAAACTATACTATGTACAGAGGGGAGTCTTCTGGATTTCTCTAGAGTGTTGATTCTTCTTGATTTCTCTTGCTGCTTCTTCTAGTGCCGCTTCCGAAGTGAAATGAACAGCTCACAGACCAAAACGCCTTTCTTATATCCCGCAAAAGAGCGTCTCGGTTCGTGAGTAGCGTCGTAAGGCGATGCCGCGCGCTGATTGGTCGGCGACATCGCATGATCTGCTGCCGGTGTGCGGGGTGCGCGGGGCGCAACGGGGTGTAAAGGGGCGACGGGGCGGCGGCCTTCCTCGCTGTCCGCTACAGTAATAGTGTCGGATAAGACTTGCTCTTGGATTGTTCCTCTCAATTCACGAACCTCTCAATCTCAATATTCTCTCAATCTCACTCGAAATCTCCGATGTGCCGGAAACGATGCTCTTACATTCCGTCTTCAGCTTTGATGGTTGGCTCTTTCTGGCAAACAGATTTCTGGCAAAGGTTTTGGAGCCCTCTCGAGTCCTTCTTCAATACGAGTTGTATTGAAGTTGCGTAATTCCTGCAGCATGCATTTGGAGATATTTCTGTTTAGTTGCCTGTATGCTATCAAATCTGTTGAAGACTGCAGTTTCATTTTCCGTCTAACAGCCATTGACAGCCCGTGGCGCAGTGGCTTAGCAATGAGTTGTTGCTCTGGGGGCCGCGGGTTCGAATCCCGCACGGAACAAGAATTTGTATGGCCTACAAATAATTGTTCCGGGTCTGGATGTTTGTCCTCGTGCAATCTATGTTTGTAAACTGCCTCCACGATACAGGAAAAAATCCTAGTGTGGAGGTAACGTTTTATAAAAAAATAAAAAATAAAAGAAAGGAGCTTAATTTTATTAAAATGATTGACACATCTGTTTTATCGTTATCGTTTTGAAAAGTGTTCTGAGCTCTAGGCATGGGCAAAATCGATTACCAAAGCTTAGTACACCTGCAAAGAAATACTTCCATCATCATCATCATTACAGCCCTTCACAAGTCCACTGCTGAACATAGGCCTCCCCCAAGGAATGCCACAAAGCACGGTCCTAAGCCACCTGCATCCATCGACTTCCTGCATATCTTACCAGGTCGTAACTCCATCTAGTGGGGGGACGCCCTACACTTCGTCCGCCGGTACCAGGCCGCCACTCGAGAACCTTTCTTCCCCAACGGTTGTCGGTTCCTCGAGCTATATGGCCGTCCCATTGCCACTTCAGCTTACTAATCCGTTGGGCTATGTCGGTCACTCTGATTCTACTGCGGATATCCTCATTTCTAAGTTTATCACGCAGAGAAACTCCGAGCATAGCCTTCTCCATAGCTCGCTGAGCGACCTTGAGCTTCCTCATCCGGCCAGCAGTGAAGGACCACGTCTCAGTACCATAGGTCATCACTGGCAACACGCACTGGTTGTACAGTCTTGTTTTCAGGTTTTGAGGTATACCTGACGAGAAGATGTGCCGTAATTTCCCGAACGCTGCCCAACCGTGTTGAATCCGTCGATTGACCTCTCGGTCGAAGTTGAACTTCCTCAACCTCAATAGTCTTCAGTCGATAGCTTGAAAACGTCTTCCAATGCAGCGTTGAAGAGTTTCGGGGATATGACGTCACCCTGTCTTACACCTCTCTGCAATTGGATAGGTTTCGTACTCTGGTTCTGTACTCGGATAGCCATCGTAGCCCTACTGTACAAGCACTTCAGCACTTCGATATACCGACAATCAACTTGGCATCGCTGAAGGGACTGCAGCACCGCCCAAATTTCGACGGAATCAAAGGCTTTCTCATAGTCCACATACGCCAGACATAGTGGCAAATTGTACTCCTCGGACTTCTGTACAATTTGCCGAAGGGTATGTATGTGGTCTATGGTGCTAAAGCCTTTTTGGAAACCGGCTTGTTCGGGAGGCTGGAAGTCGTCAAGTCTGCGCGCGAGACGATTCGTAATGACTCTCGAAAACAGAGTTCTACTAATACTTCCATACCTTGAAAGAAAGAAGACTCGCGCCTTCCTTATCTATAAATACCTGGGTCTTTTAATGCCTGAATTTAACAATTTTCGTACTTAATATGGAATATGAATAGTTAGTTAAATGTAATAACAAGTCCAGGCAAGTTTTAAGATCATAACTGTGTTGATATTATAATCAAACAATAATAGTTAAGAATTGTTGTTAACTATTAGTATGAAGGAATGTCACACACAGTACACTTACATAGAAATATAGAAGTTGGCGCACATGACTGAAAATGCGTAAATTATGGCGCGTCTCCACCAAAGTTTTGTTGCCAACCAAAGACATTTAAGTAGTAGTCAGGGGCGTAGCTACCGCCGTATCAGCCGTATCAATGATACAGGGCCCCCGAGCTACAGGGGCCCCGAACGTGTGTAAACAAAAAATCCAAGGACTTTGGGACAGGAAAGGCTATCACTATCGTCTATAGAAGCAAAGAATTTAGAAAAACTGAAATCGTCTTCAGCTATGAATGCCACCGAATCTTCTTCAGCTATGTTCGCTGAACAAAAGGCAAGAAAAGTGTATATTTGATTTTAATTGTTTGGCTAGCTTAGTTCCTAGGAGTATTAATTGTAAGTAATAACGAATATCCCCGTGTAATAATCCCCGTATAGTGGCGGGTAAGAATACTCACTAACCCATATCTTCCCGTGGGTGTCGTAAGAGGCGACAGAGGGAAACTGAGGCAAAGGATGGGCAGCAACATCTTTCTGTTAACAGCAAAAAACCAATAAAAAAACTGCGGTTGCCAACCCGCTCGCCAAACGTGGCAACTATGGCAATATACCCACCATGAAAGTAACGAAGGGACGGCCCCCATTCCCCGGCGGCCCCGCTATTCCTGGCTACGGTGGCGACCATGGTAACGGCGGGGCAGGGGGTGCTAAGAATCTCCGGTGGAGGTTCGGTTGCCACCTACGACTACTCGACCTGGCAACTTAAAACGCACGCACCCGAGGACTGACGAGAAGATCCTGGAGCTGGAAGAAGAGATTGACAAGTTGCACTGGAATATCATAGGGTTATCCGAGGTCTGAAGAGAGGGGGAGGACACGGTAATCCTCGAATCCGGCAACTTGTTCTATCAACGGGAGGGCAACCATCTGTCCCAAGGAGGTGTCAGATTTATCATCCACACGTCTGTCATTAACAACGTTGTAATGATTGTGAGTGTGTCGACGAGGGTTGCGTACCTTATACTCAGAATCACCAAACGGTATTCGCTGAAGGTCATACAGGTTTACGCACCAACTTCGGCACACCCCGATGAGGAGGTGGAGGAAATGTAGGAGGATATCTCTAGAGCCATGCATTTCTCCACAACCCACTATACGATGTTAATGGGCGACTTCAACGCAAAACTAGGTACAAGAGAAAACGGTGAGCTGAAAGTAGGGAAATTCGGAATAGGGCAACGGAACCCAAGGGGCCAGCAGCTAGCCGACTTCATGGAGAAAGAGAGACTCTTAATGATGAACTCTTTCTTCCAGAAGCGGCCCCACAGGAAGTGGACCTGGTCGAGCCCCGACGGTTCGACAAAAAATGAGATTCACTTCATTATGACGACCAGATGAAAACTGTTTAGTGATGCCTCAATGATCGCGAGGGTGAAAACCGGCAGCGATCACCGGATGGTGAGAGGCACACTGAACCTAAACGTTAAGTTGGAGAGGTCTCGTCTAATGAAGTCAACGCTCCGTCCCCCTCGTGTTCTAATCCAAAGTCCCGAAACCTTTCAGCTCGAGCTACGAAACCGTTCAGTGCCTAGAAGATTGCAATGCAGTGGACGATATGAATGACAAGCTCGTGGAAACTGTCGGAGCTAAGTTTTGCAAGACCCGCCGCAAAAGAACACAAAAACTCTCCGATCACACTCTTAATCTCATGGCTGTTAGACGGGATACGAAGCTGCAGTTTTCAGTAGATTTGACAGTATACAGGCAACTGAACAGACAGATCTCCAAATGCATGCGGCGGGACTTACGCAACTTTAATACTGCTCGTATTGAAGAAGCGATCGAGTGGAACCAGGGCTCCAAAGTATTTGCTAGAGATTTGTCTGCCAGAATGAGCCAACTGTCAAAGCTGAAGACTGAGTGTGGCAGATTCCGGGACACCTGAGATTTTGAGTGAGATTGAGAGGTTCTATGGGCAGCTGTACACAACATCATCGTTGGAACCACACGCAAGTGTGAGTAACGATCCAATAGCGAGTCTTATCCGATACTATTCCGATGATATCCCGGACGTCAGTCTGAGCGAGATTAGAATGGCTCTCCAGCATCTTAAAAACGGCAAGGCCCCAGGCGAGAATGGAATTACAGCGGAGCTTCTGAAAGCGGTTGGAAAACCGGTACATGAAGTCCTTCAGAGGCTCTTTAATTCCGTCCTCCATGGTGGCATTACACCGGAGGCATGGAGCAGAAGTGCGGTGGTCTTGTTCTTCAAAAAAGGTGACTACGCTCTCTTGAAGAACTACAGACCAATTTCCCTTCTGAGCCGCGTCTACGTGCTGTTTTCTAAAGTCATTACGAATCGTCTTGCGCGCAGACTTGACAACTTCCAGCCTCCCGAACAAGCCAGTTTGCGAAAAGGCTTTAGCAACATAGACCACATACATACCCTTCGGCAAATTGTACAGAAGTCCGAGGAGTACAATTTGTCACTATGTCTGGCGTATGTGGACTATGAGAAAGCCTTTGATTCCGTCGAAATTTGGGCGGTGCTGCAGTCCCTTCAGCTGTGCTAAGTTGACTGTCGGTATATCGAGGTGCTGAAGTGCTTGTACAGTAGGGCTACGATGGCAATCCGAGTACGGAACCAGAGTACGAAACCTATCCAATTGCAGAGAGGTGTAAGACAGGGTGACGTTATATCCCCGAAACTCTTCACCGCTGCATTGGAAGATGTTTTCAAGCTTCTGGACTGGAAAGGATACGATATTAACATCGATGGCGAGTACATCATTCACCTTCGATTTGCCGACGATATAGTCCTTATGGCAGAATTGCTGGAGGACCTAAGCACTATGCTCTATGACCTCAATAGTGTCTCCCAACGGATAGGTCTTAAGATGAACATGGACAAAACAAAGATCATGTTTAATGTCCATGTCACACCTATGCCGGTAGTTGTTGGGAGCACAAAGCTCGAAGTTGTTGACGAGTATGTTTACCTGGGACAAATAGTCCGACTAGGTAAGTCCAACTTCGACCGAGAGGTCAATCGACGGATTCAACTCGGTTGGGCAGCGTTTGGGAAATTACGGCACATCTTCTCGTCAGATATACCTCAAAACTTGAAAACGAAACTGTACAACCAGTGCGTGTTGCCAGTGATTACTTATGGAACTGAGACGTGGTCCTTCACTGCTGGCCGGATGAAGAAGCTCAAGGTTGCTCAGCGAGCTATGGAGAGGGCTATGCTCGGAGTTTCTCTGCGTGATAAACTTAGGAATGAGAATATCCGCAATAGAACCAGAGTGACCGACATAGCCCAACGGATTAATAAGCTAAAGTGGCAATGGGCCGGGCATATAGCCCGAAGAATCGACAACCGATGGGGAAAAAAGGTTCTCGAGTGGCGGCCTCGTACCGGCGGACGAAGTGTAGGGCGTTCCCCACTAAATGGAGTGACGACCTAGTAAGATATGGAGGAAGTCGATGGATACAGGTGGCTCAGGACCGTGCTTTGTAGCATTCTTTGGAGGAGGCCTATGTTCAGCAGTGGACTTGTGAAGGGTTGTAATGATGATGAATAAGGAATAATCAATAATATATAATAATTTTAATTCAAAGCAAAAACGCTTGTTTTGTTCCTTTTATGAAATCTTTACTCTTCATTGGGGCCCCCAACAAATTTTGATACAGGGCCCATCTAAGGCACGCTACGCCACTGGTAGTAGTAGTATACCTATTCTATTACCTATATATTTAAATCTCTTTGTTGCCAACACAACAGTTGCCAACACATGTGGCCAACAAAAGTTTCTGTAATCACCTAGTTTTAGCAACAAAACGAAACAATGTCGGGAATTGCGTTTCCATTTTCGGCGGCAACATCAAAGGAATACGCATTTATTCCCTCGGTGGAGACGCTTCTTGGAACATTTTGAAACATTTTCGGATACAAATGTTAGCAACTTTTGTTGAATTGCCAACAGTTGGAAACATAAATGTTGTCAACATTTTTGGTGGAGACGCAGCTTTATAACTACTTCAATAGGGTTTCTTCATCTCCCGGCTTATTTTTTCCCTTCCCGAGTCCCGGGAATCCCATACAAGAATTTCTCGAGAATTCTCGAAATTTTTGAAAGAAGTCATAAAATTTTCATTCACGTTCACGGTTCACGTATAAATTTACTTCAAGTAATTTGACGAATTGTGAAACTATCTTTTGCGGCTAAAATACTTTAAATACGATTTCGCCGGGTATGTGTTGGTTCAAACGTTAGGTTAGGGTCTTTTGAATTGACCGATGTAGACTTCTTTGGTTCCGATGGTTGCTCATTTTCGCCTTCGTCGCCGACTGAAGTGGATGTGTGTTTTTACCTTAATTTTATAGATATGTTCAAAATGCCTTACTAACCAGCTTGTATTTAAAAAAAAATATCGGTAGATATCTTTTTAGGAGATTTAAGGCATTACGTGAACCCTTTACATTTGATCTTAGAGAAATATTTCCGTACATTTGACTTCTCCATTGTGGTATTGTTAAAAGTAACATTAACCATTGTAACAGTGGTAGAGCCACGCGGCAGCTTTTGCTGTCGCACGAATGGGCCGGCTCGAACCGGGGTGGTACCACGACCTCACAGAATACCAGCGTGAAGTAGAGGTTTACCTCTGCGTTTCGCTTGGTGAGTGCAGGTGGCCGGAGGCCCTTTTTACTGGAAATGAGGCATTCCATCTTAGTCCTCACGGGTGACAACCCATCTGCATTTTGATTCGCAAACGAGGATAGATGTAGATGTCTATGGGCCGCAGCAACCACTTACCATCAGGTGGACTGTGTGCTCGTTTGTTACCCTTATCCTATAAAAAAAAAACTCACTGAACTTGTACTACCTATAGAACATAAAAATATAAAAAATCTTGCGAGTTAAATATTCACGTCACGTCAAATAAAAACCCCTAGCGACATCTATTAAAGATTGTTGTAGGTATAGAAAAATATTTGACAGCTCAACTGAAGGTCAATTCTGTCAAAATGGCTTCGAGATCCAGACGTATCGAGCCGCGCTCGGGCATTGGTAAATTCAATTCTTTCTGAATCTTATAAAAATGTTGCTATTTCTATCAAAAGTTATTCAAATTACGTTTTCGAATAGCAGATTTAGTTTGATTTGTCAATATTTACGCGAATTCTGCCCATGATTTTATTTTCATTAGGGATAAAAATTATATGTCCTGTATTTAGGAATCATGCAGACTGCAATATTGTTATGTCCTGTGTATAGGTTCCCTTACCTGTAAGGGAATTATGTAAATAATATTTTATTTGATATTTGTTTTAGCCTGTTCTGACGATACCGTGCTAGCATTACTAGAAGAATCTGATGTCGATTTTAGCAGCGACGATGATACCCAAAATCCCACATATAATGAACCCACGGAAATCGCTACACAAGAGCGTCGAAGGTATGATTCTAGTGATTCTTCTGTAAATTCAGACTCCTATGATGTTGTTGAGCCACCATCGCCGGCTTTATCGAGTGAATCTATAATACGCCAAGCAACTGGCTCTGGTTTACGCCAAGCAAGATCTTCTCGTCGCCCTCGAAGGTCAACTCAGCCAACCTACAGACAAATACCGTCTCAATCTCAACCTGATGTTGTGGATTTATGGACTGGAAATTTTGAACCTCTCGAAGTAAATCTGTATGAACCAACATACGTGCCAAATTTCGACCATGGATGGTCATACGAACAGTTTTTTGAACGTTATATAAATGAACAAATACTCTTACAAATTGTGGATTGTACAAACAGAACAGCAGTTCATGTAAAAGGCAGGTCACTTGGTCTTACAGTTAAAGAATTAAAAGTTTATATTGGAGTGACAATGATTATGGCTTCATTACAATATCCTCAAATAGACATGTATTGGTCGTCTAAATGGAAACAGCCTATCGTAACATCAGCTATGACACGTCTGCGTTTTTACGCAATTAGAACATCGTTAAAAGTGGTTTATGATCTTGATGTTATCGTCGAAGAGCGTCAAAAAGACAAGATTTGGAAAGTGCGTCCCCTTTTCGAGAAAGTACGACAAGGATGTTTACTTCAACCTCGCACAGCAAAAATGTCTATTGATGAAATGATCATTCCGTTTACTGGTCAATGTTGTATTCGTCAATATAACCCTAACAAACCTAATCCCTTAGGGTTAAAAGTATTTGCATTAGCAACGCCTCAGGGAATGGTTATAGATTTCGAGATATATCAAGGAGACAAGACTTTTCCAGAAATTAGACAGATGGGTTTTGGTCTCGGAGAAGCAGCTATTCTTCGGCTGACCGAAGCACTTGTCCCTGGTCACCACATCTTTTTTGATCGCTATTTTACCACTATCAAATTGTGTGATGAATTATTGAATAAAAGTTTTCACGCGACTGGAACAATTATGAGAAACCGATTGCCCAAAAACTGTATGATGGAAGAAGATAAGAGTTTTATGAAAAAGCAACGGGGTTATTGCGAAATAAAAACACGAGTAGATGGCAAGATGGCAGTAACACGTTGGATGGATAATAAGCCCGTGGTGATGTTGTCAACGCGTTTATCTAATAGACATGCAGATGAGTGTGAAAGATGGTCGAAGAAAAACAAAGTGTATGAACGTGTAAGACGCCCCGAAGTTATCAAAGAAAATAACGAAAATATGGGGGGTCTAGATTTAGCTGTATGCCCTTCACGTAACAGAACAAAAAAGTGGACAATACGAGTAATTTCTCACATGATAGACTTGGCTGTTGCTAATTCATACCTTCAGTTCAAACAGAGAGAGAAGAAAAAAGGCGTTAAAAACGTTATAGGCATACGTGAATTTAAGATGGAACTTGGTGAGAAGTTAATTGCTGATAACTTAGATTCTACAGACACAGATGACCCTGCTGATGAGTTTAAAGAACTTTTACTAAAGCACAAGAAACGTAAGACTACTATAGTTCCATTACCAACTAAAGCTATTCGTCAAAAAAAAGCTAATCACATGCCACAACACAGTTCAAAGCAAAATAGATGCAGAAATGAGGGTTGTTATAAAAAAACTACAGTTACCTGCAAAAAATGTGCTGTGTATTTATGTTTCACGGCTCAGATAAACTGTTTTGAAGCTAATTTTACGGATTTTATCGCGTATATTAACTTATTTTACATTCCCGACGTTTCAAGCACTTTACAGCACCCATGGTCACGGGGGGGACTGAGGTGTATGACGTCCCAATGTCATAGTTAACCACGGCTACCTCCAGATTAAAAATTATTAATTTTTGTTCCGATCTACGCAGTATGAACTTACAGTATCATGAAGTCTTGCAGTTGTATGCTTGGGTTGGGATTTAATTTTATTAATTATGGGATCCCAAGCAGATGGTAGCACCCAGCCATCTTCTCTATTGAGTCAACTACAAACTTACACTTAAGGTAGTGCTAATTAATGACATGAAAATGTTGACTTATTATTTTTTAATGCAGTCAATAACAATAATATAACGAAAATAATTTCTACAAATGTAATATTATTGGTGGCATCTACGGAGTGACGAAAAAGTTATCACATAAAATGAAAAGACGTATGCTACATAAATTTCCTTAAACATACACAACTAAAAAAATATATAACAATTAATACATTAGCCGCGGTAGCATTTTTTTCGTTTCAATATTAAATAACATCATGTAAATGCATACAGATATCACCTGATGAATTCTAGAAGGTCAAAGACCCATGCCATTTCAAGGCGAATATAGGTAGTTTAAAGGTTATCAAACCTAACTACTCAAATAAAGAAAAAATCAAACAAAAACTGCACTTACGGCTAACAATTTAAGGCATAATTTTATGCGCGAAATTAAAAACAAAGGGAACGCACGCTGCAGGCGTATGAAAACAAAGTCAAGCGAAAAATTTACTTAAAATAATGAGGTTAAGGCATAATTCTCTACGCGCAAAGTGACAAGAAATGGGATCGGGTGTTAATATAAATTATTATTTTTCTGGCGCGTGCGACGTTTTGTAAGTCACTTCAGGTCAGTAACCTATATATCAAGGCTGATTTATTTCTTGTCAATATTTTACCCTATTTATTTTGTTTGAAAAATGCATTTTTTATTTTCTTTTATTATTGTTTATTTTATTATTTTAACAGACATATATCAACTTGTATTAACTGCTGTGCTATTTAACGTGATAACCTCGGCGCCACCCAGTATAATATAATCAGGTTATTGGAGTTTAGACATAATATTGCAAAGCTTATTGCCTTGTTTGTAGAATGTGAAGGTAAATAATGTTTTCTTGTTAGAAAAAAGTGTTTGTATTAGATTGTCTAATCTTTTTTATATAAAACCAATGTACCTTTACTTTCCATTTTGCTTAAATGTCATGTTACATATGCCGTTTACTTAAAAGGTGAAGTGATGAAGTAATTAGCTATAAACTAATAATCGTTGACACGTGTTTTAGCGAAGTTACGAGAATGCTTATTTCTTATACTTCGCTAAAACACGCCTACCTCTAAAAATAGACTATTCTGCTTTACATAACTACTTAACTATTAAATCGATATTTATTTAAGAGCTATTGAGAACTGTTTACATGCATAAAGTTAAAAATTAGATAATTACTCCGTCACTTACGTCCATCAATGTACCAACGGTTTTTCTATGTACCAATGTGGACAATAATGTATGGACATGTAATGTAAATAAAAATTATGTATTTCAAAAACCACTTTTACTTGAAAAATAGTTCCTTTTTTATATTAAAATGATTGCTAATCGTTTCAAAAGTGGTTTATGAATGTAAAGTACCATAATTTACAGATAACTTTGTGCTTTTGTTTTCGTTTTAATTTAGCAATATATATCATTGAAACGAAAAACTACAAGCTATATCTATCTATATGGTATTTTACATTCTTAAGCCATTTTTGAAACGAAACAAGCAAGACGCCAACTAAAAAAAAAATCACATCAAAATTCCCGCGCAAAAAAGTTTTAGGTGGCACGACAGAGATGGCGTGCATTATGGGTGCCATTTTCTTTGTTTGAAGTTGACATTCTTCCCGCCTAAGGAGGAGTAATAGTGTTCTGTGGTATTAGTCTTCCTTATATATTACTATACTCTTTGGTATTAGTGTTCTGTGTTTGGGAGTGTTTGTGACGTCGTCGCCGCTCGCTGGCTTAAAAAGATACTCTGTGGCTGGCTGGAACTAGAAGGTAGAAGCACAAATTATAAAGTTGAATGCCGGAAAATATAACTATATTTTGGAACTCTTTAATTTAGAAAATGTATAAAAGTTAGTCAATCTTTTTTTTTTCTGCTTTTGAACTTTCCTTCATAATCTTGAACAATTTGAAAATGATGAATTTACTTTGAATGTTACTTATCTTATTTAGTTTGAAGTTTTTTATAAAAACTTAGTTTTCCGTTTTATTATCGTGTAAAAAGCTAACTTTCTATTCTTATATTTATCTATTGTGTAGTTTGTGGTACGTTACTTTTTATCTTTCTAAATCCTATTTGAAAGAATTATTGGTTTTTCTGTACAGGCATAATATTCTTTTTTTAGAATATAAAAACTTACTGCGATATTATTATCCTATATAAGCAGTAATTTCCTCCCTCTCACGTACGTGTTGATACATTTTTCGTACCACAGAATAAATAATAGTACTACGTAAGTTTTTCTACCTAAAGATAAATAGTGCGATAAGAGAAAATTGTTGTTTGCAAGATGTGACCAAGATTAAGAAAGGAATGATTCGGTGGTTTGGGTATGTAGAAAGAATGAACGAGGAAAGAGTGACAAAGCAAATTAATGTTGCAGAAGTGAATGGAAGAGTTTTGGAAAGGATGCAACAGATGAAAGTTTATCAACCAAATTGATGATATACTGAAGATGGGCCAGACAGATTAAGGCTACACTTAAGTGATGAGCATGCGTAGGTATATGGATGTAAAGGAAGTGACAGAGGTGTCAGGATCAGTGCCAAATGGAAGTCTGTAGTCTCTGCCTACCCCTCTGGGTGACAGGCGTGAGTGTTTATGTATATATGTTTATGTAAACATAATCTGACTAAAGTTAGCGCCCGCGCACTGAATAATCTCAATTATAAAATTGTTCTAACAATTTAGGCCAGTTGGAATTTTAATTAAAAGCTTTTTTCTATTGATTGTCACATGTAGCAGTACATTTTTATGTGTCATTTCACATGCTCATGCATAACAATGTATAGATCGAGGTAGAATGGAGGGTATATCGAGAAACCCCCTCTTGTGTCTGTAGTATAAAGTTCACTGTAAGTGCCGTGCACAAGAGATTCCGCTTAAGTCATTCAACGAGTGTGGTCACTCTACTAGTGCTAAGAGAGTGTCGTGGTTCTGTTCGTTGTTGTAATTCTTCTAGAGCAGTCAAGGAGGATTGGTGTTGCTGAGATGCTGTCCTGTTACATTGAGATAAGTAGTGTTGCTGTTGGTTTACATACTTTGGTGTTATCATGTAATTACGTACCTCACGTTACACTGGTGTGTGATTGTGGCGGAGACGTGTTACGGTGTGGTCGAACTGTAATTTCACTATACTGAATGTATAGTGCGTTACGTTGTCTTATTACTGATAATGATTAAACTGCGTAAGCAAGAGAGCAAGTTGAACATCCGCTCTCACATTTTTACTATTTTTAACAATTAACGCTATCCTGATATATTTTCGAGATCAAAATTGGAATCCTCTGTTTGTAATTCTCCGACATCAGAAGTGGGATGTCCTGTTTGTCATTTCCGATATCAGAAGTGGGATAAAGTCACTGTTACTGCCCACCTATAACCTTTGAATAGTGAATTACGTTGGTGAAATACTATGATGTGCCTCGCGTTTTGTTTTTGTGTTCAATTTCTTACATCAAGTTTGCTTGTCGTATTTACTACACTGACGAATCATTAAAGTGTAGAGTGAAAGTTTACAGTGAAATGTTTTAAGCCAAAAGTTAAATCATTTTGTTCGATTTATAATAAAAAGTACCCGCAAGTACTTTCATTATTTCTTAACGTACCCAAAATGGAGGTATTCAAAATGAGTTATAGTTTGCATTCAGTGGAAGTTTAACTTGCTCAAGTTATGCTATAATTTGATACATGAGGTGTGATTTACATGGGCTAATTTTAAAGTTTAAAATGTTTAAACGATGTACCGAAAAAAAATGTTTAACTTTAACGTGCTATTAATTAAAAACACTAAGTTGTACTTCTGTGTTCTAATGTGTTGATAAGTGTTACAGTTTACTGCGAGTATTACGTAGTCGATAAAATTGTGATTTGATGTTAAGGGTCTAGTGGAGAGCGTGGAGCTGTAGCGGTCGCTCTTGAAAGGAACTATGCTGTCGGCTTATGACGCCGCGGACATTTTATTTGCCGCTGCTACCGATCACCGTTTGATACAACATGAGTAAAGTAAATTTATCCTAAACATTGTCTTAAAAAATATTTTGTAAGAATAAGTGTTTACATTTTTAATTGGTTGCCGGAAAACCAAAGTATAACTGATGAAAGTGAAGTAGAGCCAATTGGTTCTGACATTGAAGAGAGTATTTAAGTTTACATGAGGATCGGACCATACCAGAGGTTGTCGTGTAGCCGCAGCTCAGTATTTGGTGCCCTAGAAAGGCGAATGGTGTACCAAGAGTAGTGCTGCATTTCTTGAAATCAAGTTCCGACTGAGTATTTTTAATGTTTTCTTTTATGTGTTACAGTAGCACGTGTGATGTGATTACAAGTGCGTGAGTGTGTGCCTTGCTGGTCGTAACTGACTGCCAGGTTCAGCTGTAACATGGCCTGGTTTCGGCAGATGCGTATGCGCGTATACGCAGGCGCCATCCCGGAGCGTGCGTATGCTATACATGGCGGTGCCTCGGAAGTCGTGTGCGCAGAAGGGTTATATTCTGTATGCGCGGAAGTCGTGTTCTCTGAACATGCATCAAGCTCCGTCCTGGCAGGCACTATCCTGGTTCACGTTTTTTTTTTTGGTTAACGTGGGATCTCGCAAGTTCAAGAAAGAGTATGTGTCAGATACTTGTGAAAGCGAAGTTCTTTTTATAGTCAGCGGTATGAGAGCGTATTTCTGTTTGAGGGCCTCGTATGTGTGATGGATGAGAGAATAGGCAACTGTGTATGTTGTCCTGATAATTAACAACTTGTTTTTCACGCAGATCACAATAACTGCAACCTCGACGATGCCTGTGAACCCTCAGGTGCTCCTGCTGTTCCCCACTGATGCTTTGGAGTGCGTGGTACGGTGCAGCGTCTCGCTGGCGCTGGAGAGATGCGACGGCTCGCTGTGCGAGTGCGGCACGCCCTGTTCTGTTGTTTTGACCACGTGAGCTTGCTTCATGGCAGCTAACTATGGCGTGTGCTGGTTTGTTTTAATAGCCACGTGTGCTTGCCTTACGCCTGCCGCAGAGGCGAGCAGTGAGCGACGTGTTGATGTTTACTATATGAGCAAACCCAGCGGTGTGCTGATGAATACTGGTGAGTTGTATCCATTTTATTATGATTCCGGGCCGAATGCCCTCTCATGAAAGATGGTGTTGTGGTAAAAGTGTAAAAATACCCCCATGATCATGTGAGGAAGATCCCCGATCACCAAGTTCCTCGAGAGTTAGATGTCATAGTTGATGACAGTGGTAGTGAGACCAAATTTGATTAAGAATGGCTTGTATACTCATACTCAAAACTTTAGACCGCACCTCATGAGTAACATGTGGCGATGGGTCTGTAGAGAATCGTTGGTGCGATTCTTGTCTGTGTTGGTGCACAGAGCTCCTCATGTGTTGTAGCATATTTGGCGGCAGATATGTAGAGAATCGTTGGTGCGATTCTGGCATATGTGGCGGCAGATGTGTTGTAGCATATTTGGCGGTGGATATGTGGAGAATCGTTGGTGCGATTCTGGCATATGTGACGGCAGATATGTAAAGAATCGTTGGTGCGATTCTGGCCTGTGTTGGTGCACAGAGCCCCTCGTGTGTTGTAGCATATGTGACGGCAGATATGTGGGGAATCGTTGGTGCGATTTTGGCATATGTGACGGCGGATATGTAAAGAATCGTTGGTGCGATTCTGGCCTGTGTTGGTGCACAGATTTCAATGAAATTTTCACGAGTTGAATATGCATTGCTTATGAATTATGGTAAAAGTAACAAAATTGTGAGAATTACTGTATTGGAACTTGTTGATCGGACCTTCCACGATAAATCATGTTGTGCAGGAAGCACTGTGTAAGAAGCCTTAATAACAAAGCTTGTCAATTATGACAGTTGAATATTGTACTTAGACTTGGGAGAAGTGAAGTACTATTTGGAATCGATCTTGATTCTATTGGCAGAATAGCCGAGCTAAATTAATCTCTGAGCATATTTTGTCTACAGGCACTGCAACCGAGGACGTATGCTAGTCAGGGATGACAGTGTCATGGATTGATGGCGCCATAGTGGAACAAACAGCGCCATCTAATATTTAGTTTTCCGAACTAATAATATGTACCCACTCATGTCAGGATGGACGAGTGGACGAATTGGTGTTTGTTACAGGAATGCATAAAATACACGCCCGAGGACGGTCGTACGTCAGGACGGCCGTGTCGGAGCGTCTATAAAATACCCGGTTGGATCGAGGTAGAATGGAGGGTATATCGAGAAACCCCCTCTTGTGTCTGTAGTATAAAGTTCACTGTAGTTGCCGTGCACAAGAGATTCCGCTTAAGTCATTCAACGAGTGTGGTCACTCTACTAGTGCTAAGGAGTGTCGTGGTTCTGTTCGTTGTTGTAATTCTTCTAGAGCAGTCAAGGAGGATTGGTGTTGCTGAGATGCTGTCCTGTTACATTGAGATAAGTAGTGTTGCTGTTGGTTTACATACTTTGGTGTTATCATGTAATTACGTACCTCACGTTACACTGGTGTGTGATTGTGGCGGAGACGTGTTACGGTGTGGTCGAACTGTAATTTCACTATACTGAATGTATAGTGCGTTACGTTGTCTTATTACTGATAATTATTAAACTGCGTAAGCAAGAGAGCAAGTTGAACATCCGCTCTCACATTTTTACTATTTTTAACAATTAACGCTATCCTGATATATTTTCGAGATCAAAATTGGAATCCTCTGTTTGTAATTTTCCGACATCAGAAGTGGGATCTCCTGTTTGTCATTTCCGATGTATACATGCAGTTTGTGCCGAGTTTATATTACTACTTAGTTGTTTATTTACGTGGTACAGCCATTCTGCAGCTATATTAGTAGTATAGTTGTAGCACAAATGGGTCAGCTCGACCGGGGTAGGACCATGCTCTCACAGAATACCAGCAAAAAATAGCAGTTCAACACTGCTGTGGTTCGTATGGTGAGTGTAGAGAAGCGGAGACCCCCTTTTACTGGAAAAGTGGCATTCCATCTTGTCCTCACGGGTCACAACGCATCTGGATTTTGATTCGTAATCGAGGCCAGATGTAGATGTCTATGGCCCGCAGCAACCACTTACCATAAGGTGGAATGTGTGCTCGTTTGTCACCTTTATTCTAAAAATAAAATTGTTTTTAATGAGCAAAATCAAATCATTTTACAGAAATGCAGGCTTAGCTTTCCATTGACGTCAGTCGACTTGGGTGTTGATACGTATTTTTACAGAAAAGTTACACTATTATAAGCACACACACAAAGTTTCAACATGCGGAAACGCGTAATTTTTGAGTAAAAAATTATTGAAAATCAATTATTTAAGTTTTATTCGTTTAAAAGTTATAATTGTATCAAGTGTTGCACATTAAAACATTTACATGTGTTAGAACTACATATTGTGACAATTTACGCGAACTGAAGTGTTGTTTGTTTATCACTATTAACTAAAACAAATATCAACTCGGACGTTGTGCAAGTGAATCCGAGGGTGGCTAGAAAAGAAAAATATTTGTTTACTTAGTGACCAAACGCGTGTGAGTGCATTATACTTAACGTCATACTACGTCGAGACAAAGCAGCTCGTACGAAAACAGGGTCAAATTTTCGTTTACTTATACAAGCAACGGACAGCTCAACGCAAAAGTATTAACTTCGCCGTTCAGATAATTGCGCGTTCGAATCCCATCGATTTATGAAATATTTGTATAATATTTTTTTTTTGCTTTTTTGTCAGAGTTATTTGAGTGGTAAATTATACTAAAAATTATAAAATATTAAATAATGGCCAGCAATAACTCGAGCCATTGGGGCTGCTGTGACACAAAAAGTGATGATACTAGCTTTATAGACTGCACCCAATGTATGAATACCTTCCATTATGCTTGCTTAATGCTTGATGAAAAATCAGTCACGCCGGAAATTGTTTCTTCATGGCTTTGCCCAAGTTGTGTAAGTAATGTCCCGAGGGAAAACAAAAATGACAATACGCCAGCACGGAATGTCACGATACATAGACGGAATAAAAGAATCGCACCTAACTCCCCCCCCCCCCCCCCCCTAAAATTGAGTTGGAATCAAATGTCTCGCGTGACGATGTACGCGAAATAATACAGGAGGCTATGGAAACCAACTTTGACAGCTTGATAACTAAATTTAATAGCATGCTGGTGTCTGCATTAAACTCCAAACTGGCGCCTATTGAAAAAGAAATAGCGGAGATAAAAACATCAATGTCATTCATGAATGACTCTTATGAGAAAATGTTAAGGGAGCAGGAGGAAAACAAAAAACAAATTAAGGATATGCAAAGGGAAAACGAAGGCCACAAAACCACGGTCTTGGACCTCACCACCCGAGTTGCTCACCTAGAACAGCACGCTCGTTCGAAAAATGTGGAGATACAATGCGTTCCGGAAAGAAAACATGAAAATCTTATGAAAATTTTAACAACCATAGGTAAACGATAACGATAGGCTGTGATATTGCGGATGTTGATATTCAACACTGCACTCGTGTGGCCAAAATTAATCCGAATAGCACACGTCCTAGGGCCATTGTTGCTCAGTTTGCTGCACCGAGGCTACGTGATAATTTTTTGGCAAAGGTTACAGTATTTAACAAATCCAACTCCAATGCTAAATTAAACGCAACGCATGCTGGACTAAAAGAGGATAACGCGATTTACGTCTCAGAACACTTAACACTGGCCCTCAAAGATCTTCACTTCGCAGCTAGGACGAAGGCGAAGAAAATGGGCTATGCCTTCGTCTGGGTAAGAAATGGACGCATCTTTGTGCGTAAATCAACTGATTCCGATTTCATATGGATTAAGGATACTAATTCTTTAAGTAAAATTGTCTAAGCTGTTTAAGCCTTTTTTTTATTTTATTAATTGAGCATGTTATTAATCTTTAAATATAAAATTCAGTACTATGAAATTGTATTATCAAAATGCCCGTGGTTTAAAAACGAAAACTCATAATTTTTATAGACAAGTTTGTTGCAACAATTACGATTTAATAGTTATAGTGGAATCATGGTTGAACTCAAATATTTTTTCAGAAGAACTTTTTGATAATAGATATACGGTTTACAGAAGGGATAGGGAGAGTTCTGGATTTCATAACAACAAAAAGGAGGGTGGAGGCATAATAATCGCCGTAAATAATAAACTAAAAGCGAAAAGAATGTTGTCCTGGGAGAGTAAATGTGAGGACTTGTGGCTAAATTTGGAGGTATCATCTTCTAGGTCAATGCATCATATAGCATTGTGTGCAGTTTATTTGCCCCCCCCCCCCCCCCCCGGTTAGTCGCAGTGTACTTGAACATTTTCTAGACAACTGTAATTCAATTTCTGAAAATAACCTCTCGATGATTATTGTAGGTGACTTTAATCTAAGAAACATTAATTGGCAAATGGTTCACAATAATGGCAATAGTTATGTGGCACCTGGTTTGGCTAGAAACCTGGTTGACTTTGTAAATTTACATAAATTTTCCCAATTAAACAACATCACTAACAATAAGGATGTTGGACATTCGTTAAAAGTAAGCGTGGGGGAAAAGGGTCTGTGCACGACGCAAACATAGCAATACCTCGAACGAAATGACTTACGAATTGCTTGTGTTAACCATCGCTAGTTGAACAACCTGGGGACGGTGGGCGGAGCTAGGAGAATGTTATGATCGTCTGGGCGCGCTCACGGTTCCACAACTAGCGGTGGTTGCCCACAGCAACGCGGGAAAAGCCGTAGCATTAATATTAATGAATATAGCATTTATTGTTAAACGAATGATATTGTGACTATGGAATAACTCTCGCAATAAAGGCACCGACCAACTGGCGAGAGTTAACATAGATTTAGGATATAGAAATTAATCAATACCAAATTATAGAATAAGTATAATGTGTAAAGTATATTCCCTTGTATAGTTCAATTTAATTTCATATATATTAAGCCCTTAGGCACGATAACTAATAAACAGGGCATGTTACCGTGACGCGGCCGCGGAGCGAATGAGGCTACGCGCGCCGCGCCACGACGTTTTATATTTATAGTGCTGAGGCGGGGGGCAGGGTTCTCAGCTCAAAATTGCGGAAATAATAACGTATTAACCTGTATTATGTAGAAAAATTATTATATAAGTATTAGTTAAATAAGCAATTATAAAAATGTAATATATTTAAGTCTGTACAGTAGTTTATAAGAAATTTGCCAAATAAAGAAAGGCGCGGGGGTGAGGCAAGGGTCCGCTGGCCAGCAATGGTCGAATCGTATAAAAGACGGGCCGGTCGGAACGGTCGGCAGCAAAGCTGGTGTCCCTCAGGGCTCAGTTCTTGCTCCTCTGCTATACATACTGTTCACCAACGACATTCCCATTCCGCCGAAAGGTGTTCAGCTCTCCCTCTTCGCAGACGACACTGATCTCTACTGTAAAGGTATCTCGCTACCTTTCATACGGAACAAGGTCCAAAAGTCAGTTGATGACCTAGGAGCTTGGTTCAAAAAATGGCGCATCGATGTGAACCCGGAGAAGAGCTCCGCCGTTCACTTCGATTATAAACGACGCCGTCTCAAAAACACTCCACCAATACGTATGCTAGGGACCCCTGTCCCCTGGCATACGTCTGCCAAATATTTAGGTGTCACTCTAGACACAGGGCTAACTTTCAGGCCCCACGTCAAAAGAGTAACCCGTCACGCACGTTTTTACCTGAATAGGCTCAACAGTATGTTGGGCCGACACAGTAAAATGTCCCTCAGAAACAAGCGTACCCTTTATAAGGTCTGTATACGACCAGTCATGTCCTACGCGGGCCCCATTTTCGCCCACTCTAACCCTAAAATTATTAATGAACTTCAAGTAGTTCAAAACCTTTTCTGTCGTCGAGCTGCGAACGCACCTTGGTACGTCCGCAATGCCGACCTTCATCGGGACCTAGAGCTCCCTACAATTCAACAATTCCTTAAAAAACTCTCTGAGAACTTCTTCAAAGCCTCAGAGTCGCATTCCAATCATTTTATTCGTGAGGCTGCTAATTATGCAGCCCCACTCCCCTCCCGCTATAACGTCCGCAGGCCGAGGAACTCCCTCTCGGACCCGCCTAATAAACTTTCAAACGACCTGAACTGCCTCCTGGCGGCTCAGGCCAACTCTAATTAAGTTATTCATAATTAATTTGCCTTCGTAGGCACTCCCTCAGCGGCTAATAGCCGCCTGCGCCCTCTTTTCCCAAAAGAGGGTCGCTTCCGATACGGCATAAGAAGCTTTAAACAGCTAGTTGCCAGTCCCCAAAGGCGGTTTTAGTGGGTATCACTTAGGTTCCCCAGTAGGTAGTCACAGTGAGTCCCACATAACCACGATAGACCGGCTGTCGTGGTATGCGTAATGCATTTCCGCCTCCCTCCGGGGTAGCCCTTTTCCAATTGCTTCGGGCGCAAAAAAAAAAAAAAAAAAAAAAAGAACGGTCGGCAGTCGCTCTGCAGCTACAGTAAAGAAAACAACAAGAAAGAAAAGAAAAAGTTCCTCCTCACCGCCGCTTGCCTCCAGTAGTAAGCAAGACCAACGTGTTTCACTCATTTTTCGAACGGCGTTACGGCGATCCGTAATATTAATGGTCCTTCGAGAAGCCGGATTACTAGAAGAAAAAGACAATATCGGTCTTGGTATTGCCGGAAGAAAGAAGCAAACCGCAAGAACGAAAATCGTGAAGAAAAATGGTGATTACACGTAGTAACAACGGAGAATCATCGAAGCGTCGCAAGGATGAACAAATAACCCAGGGGGCCACAGAAGAGGCCTCTGGGGGCGATTCAACCGCTACTGGTACATCCAACACCACGAGCGAAACCACAACGGTCAGCGATACAACCGCTACCTCTGCGACCGATAACACGGCCGCAACGGAAGAAACCCAGCGAGAGAGGGATCGAAGATCGCAGCGCACACTAAGGCCCGACGAGACTAGGTCGCGCCGCTCCGTAGCCTCACGCAAGAGACTCCTCGCGGAGTTAGAGGCGAAAGAGCGGTTAGCCGAACTCAAACTCGAGCAGGCTCAGTTGCAAGCAAGAACGGAATTGCAAGAAATACACGTGCAGCGATTACAAGCAGAAGTCGGATCAACCGATGACGAAGATGAAGAAATAGAAGACGACTTGGCATCAGTACGCATTAGTACATGGTTGCAAGAAAAACCTACATCGCAACCAGCGCCGCAACCTGCGCCGCAACCCATGTCGCACTTCGCATCACAACCCGCGCCGCAGAAAGAAGACAATGGGCAGGCGCAGCAACAAATCGACGTCGCTACCTTAGCCGCTGCTCTATCACAAGCAGTACGAAGCACAAGGGAGCCGCCGAAATATGTGCAAGAGCTACCTACATTCAATGGTAGCAGCAAAGAATGGCTCAGCTTCAAAACAACGTACGTAATCGGTTTACGTAAAACGTTTCGGCATCTCAATACGGATTTCAGCCAAAAAAATCTACTACACAGTTACTGTCAAACTTTACAGACGAAGTAAATAAATGTCTAGATGAGAAAAAGCATGTATTAATTGCTTTCATTGATTTTAGTAAAGCCTTTGACACCTTAAAACATGACATTCTTCTAAGAAAACTTGAAAACTCTGGTGTTAGAGGACCCTTCCTAAGATGGTGTAAAGACTATGTGAGCAATCGATATTTCCAAGTAAAGATAGAAAATAATTTAAGTATTAAAATGCCTATGACTACAGGCACGGCACAAGGCTCAGTTATAGGGCCACTCCATTACTTAACATACGTAAATGAATTAGAAAACATAATTAAAAAATGTAGTTTATACCAGTACGCTGATGATACGTGTCTTCTGTCAGAAGATAAAAATGTGGAAATAGCCATGCAACAGTTACAAGATGATTTTTCACGCCTCTCTATGTGGGCACACGACCTAGGACTTATAATAAATATACAAAAAACCAAGATACTACACATTCACTCAAGTCACATCAGGAACATTAGGCCAATCAGCATTATCGCTCATAATCATCTCTGTCTGCATAATACAATAACTTGTTCATGTGAAAAAATTCCGGTTGTTAAATATCACACATATTTAGGAGTGGTCATAGACGATAGGATGAACTGGAAGAATCATATTGATTACGTGTGTAGTAAATTAAGAGCAGTCCTAGCGAAATTTCATATTATTCGTAATACAATTCCATTTAAAATTCGTTTAAGCCTTTATAATGCTTTAGTGGAATCGATAGTGTCATATGGTCTTAGTAGCTATGGGCGAACTTTCCGCACTTATCTAGATAAAATATACAGCTTACAAATAAGACTGTTAAAATCTATTTTGCCTCAACATATCAAGGATAAATATCGCAATGACTACTCATACCTTTTCACGTACTGCAATGTTTTACCCATACATAAAAAGGTGAAATATATGCTTCTGAAAGAATGTTATGAGTACTCAATAGACCCAACCCCAAGAGATCGCAATTATAACACCAGAAATACAACACCTTATTCACTAATTAGAACGAATAATTACTACGGTAAAAGAACACGTAAATATCTAATACCATACCTGTTAAATTCTTTACCTACAGAATTAAGAAGCCAACTAACAGCACAAAACATAAAAACAAAACTTAAACGTTTTTTATATAATTAGAATTCTTCAAAAAAAATAAAAAATATTAAATAATAATCATGATAATCTATATTTATCTATGCAAATATATTGCCAAAAACGGACAAATAAACAAAACGTGTAACCAGAGAAAAAAAAAAAAAAACTAGTCCTTAAAAATGCATTCCGTGTGTACGCGCGTCATTAATTTGCAGTATAGTGTATAAGCGAGTCGAACAATCGAAGACAATAATATTCACATTCTTGCTTATTTCTTGTAAACAATATCAAAAACTACCCTCTCCATAAAAAAAATAGTTTTAGAAATATCTAATATAAAGTTTGTATAAAATTATGTAAGTACAAAAAACGCTTAATATTCTCTCACACAATTGTAATATTATGGTATTTTATATTTAGGTTAAGTAAAGGTTAAGTTCAATATTATGTAAAATAAAGTATAATGTATAACATATTAGAGCAAACTGTGCAGTGCCAAGACAAACACAATTGTGTTTAATGGCACGAAGAAATTATATGGTAATTAAAACTGTTACATTGTTGAAATAAATTAAAAAAAAAAAAAAAAAAAAATCGTCTGCGTGTATGCTATGCACACAGCAGGTATCGGGCCTCGGGGAACACCCCCTTTGCCCGGAATCTCCTCGCGGTGCATCACTATGCACCGGTCGTGGGAGCCGTTACGGCGTTGTAGGTATGAAGCAGCGACTCGGGTTTGATTCCCCGGTCGCTGTAATCAAATTGGTAAATCATCTTGAAAATAATTTTTCAGGAGGCGGGAAATATGGCCCGCTCCTGAAAAAGTGGTATAATATGGTCTGTTTTCCTGAAAAAGGCGCCTAATTCGGCCTAAGCCTGAAAAAGACGCCTAGTTCGGTTTGAGGTGGTCTTGTTGTCTTGTCCGGTTTAATGTGGCCGGGCGGCTAATGCGGCCCGGCGTCTTGGTTGGCCTGTCTGCGACATTGAGGGTTGTTACTCGACTCTCTAATCTCTATAGAGAGGAGTTCTCTTGGCAGAGGTCGCCCGTCCGGTGGCCGAGCATGTAAAGGTGCAAAGTTCTGAAGGTGTTCGTGAGGCCCGTTATCTGCGCGGTCGAACATTCCGCGCGCTAATCGGGCCACAAATTTCTCGACTGTCTCCATCTTTAGGTTGGCCGCGATGACGTCATTCCGGACGTAGCGACCTGCACCGACGATGGTCCTTAGTGTCAGGTTCTGCTGGACCTGTAGTCGCCGCTTCTGATGATCGCTCAGGAGCGCGTACCAGGCCGGCGCAGCATGTGTAAATTTCGATCTTATGTAGGTTTTGTAAATTTTAAGTTTGGTTCTTATGGGCAATTTTGAAGTTAGGACCGGACGCAGCGCCGCCCGCGCACATCTGGCGTTACGGACGGCGACATCGACGTGCGCGGTTATGCGCAGCATCCGGTCAATCCGGCATCCCAGGTACGTTACCGTCTTCTGGTACTCGATCTCCTGCCCCTGAGCGTCAGTGGTGGTGGAAAGTTCCTATAACGGCGAGTGAGCAGAGCGGTCGTCTTGCCAACATTGACGGCCATCCTCCACTCATCAAGCCATGGTGGTAGCAGGTCCAGCAGGCGCTGCATCCTGGCAGTGGCTATGTGGGCTCTTCTAGACGATGTGAAGTAGGCACTATCGTCCGCGTATAGCGCCAATTCAACATCGTCTTCCCATTCGCGCAGGTGGTCTGCCAGGGTAGGGATGTCATTGGTGTAAGCCGCGTACAGGATCGGCGAGAGACAGCTGCCCTGTGGTACGCCGGCTCTGATTGGTCTCGCTGCGGACTCGGCGTCCTCTACACAGACGTAGAACTTCCTATCTTTAAGGAATGACGCCACTAGCCGCAACATAGCAGGAGGGGTACTTGTTTGTGTATCTAGTTTGTATAGTAATCCAGAGTGCCACACTCTGTCGAACGCCTTCTCTATGTCGAGAAAGACGCCCAACGATGTGCGGCCGCGGTTGTACTCGGCCGCCAAATAGTGCAGCACTCTGGTCAGCTGTGTTGCTGTAGAGTGGCCCCTCCTGAATCCGTGCTGTTCCGCCCGAAGATGTACGCACGGGCGGAAGCTTCTCAGCAGCAGTCTTTCGAACAGTTTAGCTAGGTGCGGTAGCAGCGTGATCGGCCTATAACTGGCTGCTCTACGTCTGTCCTTCCCGGGTTTCGGCAGAACGATCACTTTGCCGATTTTCCAGTCCTCCGGGAAGTGGGATGTCCGCAGTATACCGTTGTAGAGTCGACCTAACTCTACAAGTGTTCTATGGGGCAGCTGTCGAAGTGCTGCGTTGGTTATCCCGTCGTGCCCCGGCGCCTTCCTGGGTTGCAGGCGGGCTACTGTCCTCCACGATAGGGCGGGGGATATAAACCACTCTCCTGCAAGCGGTGGCGCGGGCTTCGACAGGAGCTCCTGTACGCGGCTCTCCTTCCGGGTATGTAGTTCCATGAACTCCGCACTTGCTGGGTTCGGCATAAATTGCTCCTCGAAGTGCTCTGCTAGGATATCCGCTCTACCTTTGGCCTCGTAACAACGTTCGCCCGCATTGTTGGTCAGCGGGCAAACGGGGGGTCTGGTCTTAGTTAACTGCCGGTTCAGTTTGTAGAGCGACGCATCTTCCTCCTCTGCTTGCGATATGCGCCGCTCCCAGGCCTCTCCACGGTGGGCCCGGACTGCAACCGACAGTTCATCCGATAAGTTGTTCAATTGAGTTTTTAATCTTGGACAGCGAGTACGCGCCCAGTTTCCTGAGTGCTCTTTTGCGTTTGAGCTGCACGCATATCTCTCGCGGCAGCTTTTCCTGTCTTCCTGTAGTCGGGACGATCGTAGAGGCCGCGTGTAGAGCCTCTTTAATCGTCTTTGTTATTCTTGTTGCAGCGGCCTCTACGTCGTCCGCTGTGTTAATAGGGGTGTAGATTGGAGGTCTCTCCGTTAGATATTTTTGGTAGAGCCTCCAATTGATCTTTCTCTTAATAGCTCCGGGCGGCGTAGTCACTGCCCTGAGGCCAATGGTAATGAGAATCGGGAAGTGCTGAGACATCAGGTCGTACAGCACCTCTACCACTACCGGGTAGTTGACGTTCCTAGAGAGCACGATGTCCAATACATCCGGACATCTTCGGTGATCCGTAGGCACGTGTGTAGGTTCTTCGGGACCTAAAACGTCATAGCCGTGTCTCTCGGCGTCGTCATACAGTTCACGACCCGGCGGGGTGATCACTCTGGAGCCCCACGCCGGGTGTTTCGCGTTTAGGTCCCCCGCGACGATGGTTGGTGTATCGCCTTCCATTACCGTCCGGATGTCTGAGGAGCAGAATGGAGTCCCTGGCGGGCGGTATGCTGCGTAGATCCTTAGTTCCTCGCCCGCCGCCTCCATTTTTATGCCGATAGAGCGCATCGTTTCATATGGTGGTAGGTCCAGTTCTTGATGGACGATGTCTCCTCACCAGAACCGCCGTGCCTCTGTAGGCGGTCCCTCGAGGATTGACCTCGTCCCTTCTGTATATATAATAGTTTGGCAGCTTGAGATGCGTATTCGGATTTAGTTTTGTCTCTCCCAGCAATATCACCTGTATATCCTGCTGCTGGGCGACAGTGCGGAGTTCATGGATCCTCTGTTGTATCCCGTCTGGATTCCAATATAATAGGCGCAGGTTACTCGCCTCTGTAATGCCGAGCAAGTAGTTGCGCCAACGCTCTCATAATCGCGGTAATAGGATCCGTCCCGGCTCTTATATCGGCCAGGACTTGCGTGCCGACCTCAATGGCTATGCCAACCAATCTGAGGATAGCATCTGTATAGCCAGGGCCGGCTGGTGGTATTCTTTGTGAGGTTGGCTCTTGTCTCGGCTGGTTTTGGGTCATTCTTCGTACGGTAGAGCGTGCTCTAGTTGTAGAGCGGGCTCTATGTTCCGGTAGAGCCCTCTCTGGTGCTCTACCTACGGTAATCTTAGTGTCCTTGGCGGTAACCTGCGCCTGGGAGGCTATCGTGACCGCTGGGGTGGGGGTAGAGGTGACGGCTTGAGGAGGCTGTGTTTGGTTTTTCTTCTTTCTCCCCCGCTTTTTCTTCTTAGGTGCGAGACGCTCAGTAGCATCATTTGCGGGGGGCTGGAGAGTCGCTCCGGTGGTTGCTCCTTGTTGTGGTGGCTCTACGATTTCCATCGGTTGTTGTGGCTGCTGAGGGGGGGGTGGTGGGGGGGCTGTTTGCCTTCCCCCCTTCCCCCTTATGGTTGTCCACCCCTCTTCGTTGACTTGGACGGTCCTCTGGCGACTCTCCGGAATCTGCTTCGGCGCTTCCGGAAGCAAGCCTGGAAGTGTGATACCTTGCTTCCGTGCGATCCTCCTCAATACCGGACATCGTCGATCGTTGGCCGTATGATCTTTGGCGCAATTTGCGCATGTAGGTGCTTCATCCCTACCCCTCGGGCATTGGTTTGCAGCGTGTTCCCCGGCGCAACGGACGCATTTTATCGGGCGAAAACAGTTATAGGAGGCGTGTCCAAAAGCCTGGCAGCGGTGACACTGTGCTGGTCCCACTCGTCCCTGCCAGGCTTCTATCACGACTCCTTTCATAAAAAGGAGCTCATTAACGTTATAAAGATCCTTGAGCCTTTCTTGGCTTAAATGGTCCAGTTGCGCGAAGTATAGGCAACCCGGTCTTCCTCTGCGCGGCGGGATTGCCTTTACATAGCGAATTGGAAAGCCCAATGCCTTGATAGCCTCTCCTATGGCTTGCGTATCCGTGTCTACTGGCAGACCCCTAATGCCCACTTTCGTGGGCTTCTCTTCTTCCGGGCTGTAACAGTACCAGAACATGGCTGGTATTTCTTTGGATAAATCGATGAGGTATCTTTGAATGGTCCGGAATTCTTCCGGGCTCTGGGGGGAGAAGCGCACCCCCTTCCCAAATGGACGAGCGTTAGGAGGGTGGCCCAACTTCTTGTTGAGCACCTCAAAATGCTTCGTCCAATTTGGGAGGCATTCTGCGACTATGGGAGGGTATCTCCCCTTCCCGGTTTCTTCCTCTGGTTTCGGGGCTTCGGCCTCCTGCCTTGGTACTGCTGGGGCTGCTGCCAGTTGTGCGTAGCTTGTTGACGGACGTTGTCCGTCGTCCGTTGGCAATCCAGACGGGTTTGTTGGTTGTCCATCCGATGGTGCTAGGGTAGCATACGTAGTGCTATCCCAGCCATACAATTCCTCCCCCCCTTGCTCGTACTCAACCGCGTTGCTACGTCGGTCTGGGGAGATAGGAGGGGTTGGTTTTCTCGGAGAAGGTGATTTCGGCGGCGTATTGTATTTCCTTCCTTCGACCGCTGGTAAATGGTATTCTTCGTCGGATGATTCGGATCAAAACAACGTACGAAGAATCTTCAAAGTACTTCACGATGAACGAAAACATAGCGAGAATACGCCGAAGCTTAAAAGGGACAGCAAAAGAAGCCGCCGGTTGCCTACTTATAAGCCAACCAGATCCCAGCCTGATAACGGAAGCTTTGGAAAGAAGATTCGGACGTCCAGAAGCGTTAATCCACTTGGAAATAGAGAAGCTGAAGCTGCTGAATAAAGTTACGGACAATCCCAGGGAGCTATGCATATTCGCAAATCGCATAGCAAACGTAGTGGGCACCGTGGAAGCACTCAAGAAAGCACACTACCTGCATAGTCCGGAAATGACGCGAGTTATCACAGACAAACTCACGCCCATATTGAGAAGCAAATGGTACGACTATGCAGCCAGGAAGAAAGAAGATATCCCAGAGCTTAAGAAGATATCAATGTTCTTAAACGATGAAGCGGACAAATGCAGCGCGTATGCCTTGCCGGAGTTCATAGCAGAGGACAGCGAGACGAGAGAGCGAAGACCAAGAAAAATAGAACGTGCCTTCGCCACAAGCAAGAAACAATATGAAGAACGCTGCCCTCAATGCAAACAAGAACACAAACTGCCCGATTGCAAGTCATACGCCGCTCTGTCCACTAATGACAGATGGGAAGTAGCAAAGAAGAATAATATCTGCTACCGCTGTCTGCGAGGAAAACATCGCCGATTGCTGTGTAAAGCTCCACCGTGCGGAAAAGGCGGATGCATGATGAAACACCATAAATTGCTGCATCACGACAGAACAGCAGAAATTGAAAAGGAACCCGCTATGGAAACCGCAACATCGGCAAGGGAGGTCATCACAGCGACTCAACCGTACAAACACCGCCGCGCTTATCTAAAGATTGCGCCCGTAACAATAAGGGGGCCGCTAAGCTGCGTCGAAACATACGCATTATTGGATGAAGGAAGCACGGTCACCTTAGTCGATGCCTCAATCGCCGACGTCATCGGCGCCGACGGCCCAGCCCACGCAATGTGGATACAAGGGGTCGGCTCGGAGGTGAAACATGAGAAAAGCAAGATCGTCAGCTTTAAAATAAGAGGAAAGTACGCGCAAGAGGAACACAACATAGAAGCAGCGCGTACGGTAGAACGGTTGGACTTCGCGCCAGAATCCGTGAATGAAAATCACTTAGAGAATTGCCAACATCTGTGGGATATCAAAGAAGATATCACCTACGAACGCGCCTCACCGAAAATACTAATCGGACAAGATAACTGGCACCTCATAGTGTCTAGAAAACTGCGCGTCGGTCGTCGAGACCAACCAGTCGCCTCACACACCAACCTGGGCTGGGTTCTGCATGGCTGTCATAGCTCATTGACGTCGACGGTCACCTTCTGCGGCATACTACATCAGAGGGAAGATACACAGCCGATAGAAGAGGAAATAAAAAATTATTTCAAATTGGAATCGCTGTGCATCGAGCCAAGAAGACCGAAAGAAGATCCCGAGCAGCGAGCTATGCAAATATTGAGGGAAACCAGCCAGAGGTCGGCGGACGGCAGATTCGAGACAGGGTTGTTGTGGAAACAAAAGGATTTCCAAATACCAAATAATTACAAGGACGTGGAAAGGCGCCTGCACACCTTAGAGAAGAGGCTCGACCGAGACAGCAATCTCAAGCTACAGTACGAAGAACGCATACAGAACCTCTTCAACTCGGGTTACGCAGAGCGCGCGCCCATGCCACCGCCGCAAGGAAGGACATGGTATCTGCCACACTTCCCAGTCATCAACCCTGCGAAACCAGACAAGCCGCCGAGATTGGTGCACGACGCCGCAGCGAAGACAGCCGGAATATGTCTCAACGATATGCTTCACTCGGGGCCCGACTTGTTACAATCATTGCCCGGAGTAATCATGAGGTTCCGACAGTATCCGTATGCAGTGAGCGCCGACATAAAAGAAATGTTCATGCAGATTAAAGTGCGCAAAGAAGATAGAGACGTTTTACGTTTCTTATGGAGAGGCAAGCGGCGGGAGGACCAACCGGAAGAATATAGGATGACATCAATCATCTTTGGAGCGACATCATCACCGTACACAGCATTATACATCAAAAATAAAAATGCTGAAGAACATGCAGAAGCATACCCAGAAGCTACGGTCGCCATAAAAAGAAATCACTATATGGACGACTACTTGCAGAGCTTCCACTCTGTCACGGAAGCTCAGCAAACGGTAAAAGCAGTCGATCACGTCCACAAACAAGCGGGATTCGTACTCAGCGGGTGGACATCGAACGAAGAGAAAACAATAGAAGAAATAACGACAGAACATAAACAACACGTCATAATGGCTTTATTTGATCCGCTGGGATTAATATCACCAGTGACCACCCCAGCGAAGAGAATATTCCAAGACACATGGCGTTACAAGGCGGACTGGGACGACCCTCTGCCCACGGAATTAAAAGAAAAATGGGAAGACTGGATTACTTCACTTAACGCCATAGAACAACTGAGAATACCGCGATGCTACGATTACAACCCGGTGTCGACGCGCCAACTACACACATTCGTCGACGCAAGCGAGGAGGCCTATGCAGCAGCCGTGTATTGGAGAACGGAGCGAGCAGACGGCAGCGTTAACGTATCATTGGCTGCCGCCAAGAGCCGCGTAACACCACTGAAGCCAGTCTCCATACCACGGCTCGAATTACAAGCAGCACTGCTGGGAGCTCGTCTCGCGCAGACCGTGGTCGATGAGCACGATGGTGATATAGCGGGCAAGACATACTGGTGCGACTCTCGTACAGCACTGGTATGGATAAGATCGGAGCCTCGCGCGTACAAAGCTTTCGTCGCTCATCGCCTGGCGGAGATAGAAGATACGACCAAGAAGAACGAATGGCGTTGGCTACCGTCTAAAGAAAACGTGGCAGACGACGCGACCCGATCCACGCCAGAAAGATTCAACGAGTCACACCGGTGGTTCCGAGGGCCCCCGTTTCTGCAACGTCCACCAGCAGAATGGCCGCAGGAAGAGAAAACGACACAATACGACACCGGGGAAGAACGAGAAGTATGTAACATCGCAGTTAAAAGGGTAGACTCGCCAACAACACATCTGCCACAAATAGACAGATTTTCGAAATGGATTCGCCTCATAAGGGCGACAGCGAGAGTCCTCCTATTCATCGACATGTGCAGACCAAACAAGCACTTGGTGAAGGCTGGGCGTAAACGCAACCGAGCAAGACAAGATAGCGACCCTGGCTGGCAAAGAACAAACAAACGCAACACCCCAGCCAAGGAGAAAAAGGCAACTCCTACTGTCTCATCACTTGTAGGAATACCGGCCGCTTATCACGCAAGAGCCGAACAACTGTGGGTGCAAGCCAGTCAGCGGGAAAGCTTCACGAAGGAGCTCAAGAGGATCGCCAACCGAAGTGTTCCGGGAGGTGACGACAAATTAGGCCACCTGAGCACATACATCGATGAAGAGGGGACCCTACGCCTCAGAGGTCGAATAAAAGCAGCATCAGAAGTAGAAGAGGACACGTACGACCCTCCCATACTAGACGGGAAGCACGCATACACTCGTCTGTACATAACCCACGTACACGAGAGGTTGCATCACGGAGGCGTGGAAACAATCGTGAACGAATTAAGACAGAGACTGTACATAAGAAAAATACGTCCAGTGGTGAAAACTGTCGTCAAAAGCTGCCTACCGTGCCGTCTAAGAAAAGCCAAGCCTGCATCACCATCTACAGGGAACCTGCCGTCCGCACGTCTCGCTCATCACGCACGTCCGTTCACATACACCGGACTGGACTACTTCGAGCCAATAGAAGTCACAGTGGGACGACATCGTGAAAAGCGCTATGGCGCGTTATTCACCTGCATGACATCCCGAGCAATACACATAGAGGTAGCCCACTCTTTAAGCGCTGACTCAGCCGTATCGGCGCTCAGACGTTTTATGAGCAGAAGAGGATGCCCAAAGGAAATATGGAGTGACAACGCTACGTGCTTCAAGGCAGCCGACAAGGAGCTGGCCGAAGCAGCACTCGCAGCCCTCGAGCACGAAACCACATGTCGACAAATTGTGTGGAAGTACATACCACCATCAGCACCATTCATGGGCGGCGCGTGGGAGCGAATGGTTCGCTCCGTGAAAGAAGCTCTACGCGTCACCCTCAACGAGCGCTATCCCAGTGACGAGACCTTGGTGACCCTGCTCGCCGAGGTCGAAAACACGGTCAACTCAAGACCTCTCACACACGTCTCAGTCGACCCAGGAGACCCAGAAGCCATCACGCCGAATCACATTATCATCGGTCCCAACTCGCACGTACCTGCGCCGGGACACTTCAGCGAGAGTGACGTGACGGCCCGCCAGCAGTGGAAACAAGCTCAAGCCCTGGCCGACGTGTTTTGGAGAAGGTGGGTAAAGGAATACCTGCCCCTACTCCAACACCGGCGGGAGCCCAGCAGCATAGGCGTATCGCCGAAGATTGGGGACCTAGTCATCATTTGTGACTCCAATCTACCACGCAACATCTGGCCCAGGGGGAAAATCAGCAACGTGTATCCTGGCGTCGACGGAGAGGTATGAGTAGTGGACGTAACCACAAGCACGGGGCATGTACTACGAAGACCGACAAAGAAGATCGTCGTGCTACCAGAGGGATCGCAGCGTGGCGACGGCGGGAGAATGTGCACGACGCAAACATAGCAATACCTCGAACGAAATGACTTACGGATTGCTTGTGGTAACCATCGCTAGTTGAACAACCTGGGGACGGTGGGCGGAGCCAGGAGAATGTTATGATCGTCTGGGCGCGCTCACGGTTCCACAACTAGCGGTGGTTGCCCACAGCAACGCGGGAAAAGCCGTAGCATTAATATTAATGAATATAGCATTTATTGTTAAACGAATGATATTGTGACTATGGAATAACTCTCGCAATAAAGGCACCGACCAACTGGCGAGAGTTAACATAGATTTAGGATATAGAAATTAATCAATACCAAATTATAGAATAAGTATAATGTGTAAAGTATATTCCCTTGTATAGTTCAATTTAATTTCATATATATTAAGCCCTTAGGCACGACAACTAATAAACAGGGCATGTTACCGTGACGCGGCCGCGGAGCGAATAAGGCTACGCGCGCCGCGCCACGACGTTTTATATTTATAGTGCTGAGGCGGGGGGCAGGGTTCTCAGCTCAAAATTGCGGAAATAATAACGTATTAACCTGTATTATGTAGAAAAATTATTATATAAGTATTAGTTAAATAAGCAATTATAAAAATGTAATATATTTAAGTCTGTACAGTATTTTATAAGAAATTTGCCAAATAAAGAAAGGCGCGGGGGTGAGGCAAGGGTCCGCTGGCCAGCAATGGTCGAATCGTATAAAAGACGGGCCGGTCGGAACGGTCGGCATTCCGCCTGTGACACCGCTCTCGAGCGGTCGTTCAGGTAGTCCGCACAGCCGTCCCCGTACGGTAGTGCTCTCTCGCTCTCGCGCCTCCGCTGTCCTGCTCGCGCTGCACAGCGTCGACGCCTTGGTGAGTCATTTCTGCTATCAGTTCTTGCCCCCCTGTCCTCGGGCGGGGAGGTTTGACTGACCTCCGCTTGTTACCTGTTATATTTTTTTGTTAACTATTTCTATTTTTGTTTTCGTTATTTATTTGTATAACGTGTACGTGTATGCTGTTTCTAGGGAGTTACTTGCTCTTTTCAGAGCAAGGCCCTGCTCTTTTAATAGTAAGGGCATTACTCCTTGAATAAAGAACGTCCCGTTCTTCTGAGAACGGTGATCCCGCCCTTACTGCTTAGGTTCAGAACGTCTCTGTTCTTTTCAGAACAGCATCCCCCCAGTCCCATTCGTTTCTCAGCATCATGTCCAAACAAGACCTTATAGGGTCCATCGTGTCAGGCCTTAATAGGCTGGATAATTCGGCTCTCGCCGCAATCGTGGCAACTATTGCCTCATATGCCCCTCAGGCAACTCAACCGCCGCCCGTTATAGCGGCCTACCTAGAGTCCAAGAACTCTTTCGCCCCTCTAGACATAGAGTACGCATGCTCCGAGTCTGAGTCCACTGCATCGGCCCCCCGGAAGAGGCCCGCCACCTATTCTGGCACCGATTCATCGGAGTCCTGTGACTCCGACGGAACCGGTGACTCATCCTTCACGACTGTCTCCTCAAAACGCGGCGGTAAACGCACCGCGAAAAACCGCACACCTCCCGTCTCAGCGGCCCCTGCCGCTCCTTCAACCTCCGCAGCCCCCGTTGCTGCCTCAAACCCCGCAGCTCCCGCTGCCGTCTCTGCCCCCGCAGCCCCCGCTGCTGCTACGGCTCCCCTAATGTCAATGGACATCGCCCCACCATCAAAGCCAGCTTCCCGCTGTGTCCCAATCCTTGCAAAGAAGCAAGTCCCGCCCCCTGTCTTCCTAAGAGACAAGGCATTATTCACCAAGCTGTCGAAATCCTTATACGACGCAGGCATTAAATATGACCATGCGATTAACCTCGGGGAGACTATTAAAATCATTCCCAACTCGATCGATGCCTTCCGTAGTATCACCAGGCTATTCACAGCCGAAAAAGTCTCCTACCATACTTACGCTCTTCCGGAAGAGCGTAAAGTCAGGGCCGTCATCCGCGGCGTGCCATTCGAATTTTCCAACGAGGAAATCCTTGAGGACCTTAAGTCCCAAGGTTTCCCTGTAGAAGCCGTGCACAAGATGCACAGTAGAACGGGCCAGAGGTTCAACCTGGTCCTAGTCATCTTAACTAACGTGCCGGAGGCAAAAGCCATCTTCCGGCAGGTACACACAGTGTGTGGCCTGTCGAGAGTGAAGGTTGAGCCCCCACATAGGCGCGGGTTCCCGGCGCAGTGCCACCGCTGCCAGCTATATAGTCATGCGGCGGCCAACTGCTCTGCCCCACCCAGGTGCGTTAAGTGCCTTGAACCCCATAACACTAAAGATTGTCCTCGGCCCAAAGACGCCGAATCCCCACCCGCGTGCGTCCTGTGTAAGCAAACAGGCCACCCAGCTAACTACAGAGGCTGCCCTTGCGCACCTCATCCTCGCCCCAGTAGGCAAGCTCCACCGCCGGTCAATGACCGCTCATTCCCGGCTCTTTACCAACGGCCCCGTCAGGGCCTTTCTCAGCCCATCCAGGGCTTCTATCGACCCCCTCAGGGTCCCCCTAGGCCCCCTCAGGGCATTATTCGGCCCCCTACGGGCTTCTCTAAGCCTATGCAGCCTCCAGTCTTTCCCTGGGGCCCGAAAAAGGCAGACCCACCGCGGACAAACTCCGCCCCACAACAATCACAGCCCTCAATGGCTGATGACCTAAAAACGGTGTATTCCGCTATTAGGAACATCGATGTTGGGGAAATCGCTGTGTTAGCACGCAAATTGCGCGATGCGAGGTCCCCTCAGGACCGTCTCCTCGCTCTTGCAGAGCATCATAATCTTTTGTGCTCGTTGTAAGTTAAGTTAACTTCATTAACTTAACTTCACGATGACAGAGCAGTTTGCTCTACCAAAATCCCACGGTCGTATCAAACCTAAGGGTTTATCGCTTGTATCGTTTAATATTCGCGGTTTGCGAAATAACCTCCCAGAACTTAAGCTCTTTCTTCGAAGTCGTGAAGCCGATTTCCTCCTCCTACAGGAAACTAACCTCAAAACTAAGGACACTAAAGGCCTTTCTATTAAAGACTTTCCTCTTCTTCGTAATGACAGGATCGACCGCCAAGGTGGCGGTACGGCCATTTATTACAAGAAGACACTCCATTGCTCTCCCATTTCTACTCCGCAGCTTACCAATATGGAAGCCACGGTATGCAGGCTAGCTATGACTGGACATCAGTCCATTCTCATAGCCTCCTGCTACATCCCCGCGGGAACCCTTCCCCTCAAAAGAGATTTTGAGGCTATTTTATCTTTAGGTAACCCAGTCATTATGTTTGGAGATTTTAACTCCAAGCATACTGAATGGACATGCCGTACTACCACCCGTAGTGGCAAGTTACTGCTCGATATCACGCAGTCTCTTGATATTACCGTCCACAGTCCTCTCGGTGTTACTCACTTTCCCGATAACACCGACTATGCCCCCGATGTACTAGATTTTGCGTTACTCAAAGGAGTTTCTCTCAACCTTAGGGCAATCGAGACACTAGACGATCTAGGATCCGACCACCGACCGGTCTCTCTCATTCTTGGCCATCAGCCACCACTCCCAACACCCTCTACTAAAACCTTCACAAATTGGAAGGGCTTCAAGGAGTCCCTAGCGAAAACTCTGGACTCACAGAACTCTCCCATCTCCCTATCGTCTGACTTAGACAGTCCCGAAAAAATCGACACCGCGGTCGATTCACTCTCCACCCTTATTAAAACCTCCCTTAAGGAGAATAAAAAGGAAGTCCCGGTTGCTAAGAATAGTGGGCTTCCCCTACATATTAGCAACCTATTAAAAGCCAAGAAAGCTGCTTTCCGGAGAGCAGCAAAATATCCCACGCCCGAATATAGGCGCACGGCCAATCGTCTTCAACGAGAACTCCGTTTCCGCCTCTCTGAATTTCGAGACCTCGAAAAGAGTAAACTCATGGAGAATATATCTCCCTCTCATACAGCGTACTATCAGATGGCTAGAGCCCTCCGTATAGACGCTATAACCCACACTCCCCCTCTCTCCCGCCCCGACGGTTCGGTTGCCTTCGAGGACGAGGAAAAGGCTGAGTGCTTTGCAGACAGTATTGCCGCTCAATGCTCTCTTAGCTCTCAACCCGTCGACCCTTCACACGTCCAGGCAGTGGAGGATGAGGTCCGCCGCCGGAACTCACCCCCTACGGCCTCCGAACCTATCTCTGTGTCCAATGATGAGATTTCATCCCTCATTAAAGGACTTAAACCTAAAAAGGCTCCGGGCGCGGATGGCATATCCAACCAAGCCCTTAAAAACTTTCCCGAGCAGGTGTTAACCCTTTTATCTATTATCTTCAACGCCTGCTTCAACCTTAGTTACTTTCCCACTACGTGGAAAGAGGCAACTGTGATTGGTATTCCCAAGCCAGGCAAGCCTCTCAACCTCCCCTCCAGTCATCGCCCCATTAGCCTCCTCAAGGCCATGGGCAAGCTCTTTGAAAGAGTCATCCAAAATCGCATAAGGCGCCATCTTTTTCCCACAGACGGTGACCCTCTTATCATTCCCCATCAATTCGGTTTCCGAGCGAAACACTCCTGCCCCCAACAAGTTCACCGTATTGTGGAATATATCCTCAGCGGTTTTTATCCCCGTCGTCATAAGACTATCGCGGTCTTTTTCGACATCGCCAAAGCCTTCGATAGAGTCTGGCATACAGGCCTTATCTACAAACTATACAAAATAGGTCTCCCCGATCGTCTAGTACGTCTCGTGGCCTCTTATCTTAATCATCGTACCTTTCGTTTTAGACACGAAGGCACGCTATCTTCACAGCGCCCCATCAAAGCTGGTGTCCCTCAGGGCTCAGTTCTTGCTCCTCTGCTGTACATACTGTTCACCAACGACATTCCCATTCCGCCGAAAGGTGTTCAGCTCTCCCTCTTCGCAGACGACACTGCTCTCTACTGTAAAGGTATCTCGCTACCTTTCATACGGAACAAGGTCCAAAAGTCAGTTGATGACCTAGGAGCTTGGTTCAAAAAATGGCGCATCGATGTGAACCCGGAGAAGAGCTCCGCCGTTCACTTCGATTATAAACGACGCCGTCTCAAAAACACTCCACCAATACGTATGCTAGGGACCCCTGTCCCCTGGCATACGTCTGCCAAATATTTAGGTGTCACTCTAAACACAGGGCTAACTTTCAGGCCCCACGTCAAAAGAGTAACCCGTCACGCACGTTTTTACCTGAATAGGCTCAACAGTATGTTGGGCCGACACAGTAAAATGTCCCTCAGAAACAAGCGTACCCTTTATAAGGTCTGTATACGACCAGTCATGTCCTACGCGGGCCCCATTTTCGCCCACTCTAACCCTAAAATTATTAATGAACTCCAAGTAGTTCAAAACCTTTTCTGTCGTCGAGCTGCGAACGCACCTTGGTACGTCCGCAATGCCGACCTTCATCGGGACCTAGAGCTCCCTACAATTCAACAATTCCTTAAAAAACTCTCTGAGAACTTCTTCAAAGCCTCAGAGTCGCATTCCAATCATTTTATTCGTGAGGCTGCTAATTATGCAGCCCCACTCCCCTCCCGCTATAGCGTCCGCAGGCCGAGGAACTCCCTCTCGGACCCGCCTAATAAACTTTCAAACGACCTGAACTGCCTCCTGGCGGCTCAGGCTAACTCTAATTAAGTTATTCATAATTAATTTGCCTTCGTAGGCACTCCCTCAGCGGCTAATAGCCGCCTGCGCCCTCTTTTCCCAAAAGAGGGTCGCTTCCGATACGGCATAAGAAGCTTTAAACAGCTAGTTGCCAGTCCCCAAAGGCGGTTTTAGTGGGTATCACTTAGGATCCCCAGTAGGTAGTCACAGTGAGTCCCACATAACCACGATAGACCGGCTGTCGTGGTATGCGTAATGCATTTCCGCCTCCCTCCGGGGTAGCCCTTTTCCAATTGCTTCGGGCGCAAAAAAAAAAAAAAAAGAACGGTCGGCAGTCGCTCTCCAGCTACAGTAAAGAAAACAACAAGAAAGAAAAGAAAAAGTTCTTCCTCACCGCCGCTTGCCTCCAGTAGTAAGCAAGACCAACGTGTTTCACTCATTTTTCGAACGGCGTTACGGCGATCCGTAATAGGGTCCTACCCTGCAACAATGAGTGACGAGATCGTTACTACATCTGATGGTCCTACTATATGTGGTATGTTTGCCAAGAACTTTTCATTAGCGTATAATGATAATAACTGTCGCAGTAACAACGTGTGTGAACGTTATCATCACTCCTCGTTAAATGCTATTAATAATTACTGTCAGACTGTTGTTGTACCGGTGATTACAGAGAAAATGCTCCTGAGTAAACTACAACGGTTGGATCGATCTAAAGAGGCTGGGCCAGACGGCATTCCACCGTTTTTCATAGCGTTGTGTGCCCCCATGTTAGTCAGTCCGCTGTGTTACATATATAATATATCATTACGCACTGGTATATTTCCTAAGCAATGGAAAAAGCTAAAGTGGTACCGATATACAAATCTGATGATGAATTTTTAGTTAGCAATTATAGACCTATCTCGATCTTGTCTACATTCGCAAAGATCTTTGAGGCTGTAGTATGTCCCTCAATTCAAAATCACCTTAAGCTTTACATTAAAGACAACCAGCATGGATTTGTTGAATTCAGGTCAACATGCACAAATCTAACAAGCTTTGTCGAGAATCTGGCTCAAGCCTTCGACCGTAAACAACAGATCGATGTCCTGTATACTGACTTTAGCAAAGCTTTTGACAAAGTGCCTCATGACATTTTGCTCAATAAACTAGCATGTTATGGGTTTGCTGGTTCTTTTTTAACATGGTTGTCATCATATCTAGAGGATCAGACTTTTTACGTTGTGGTCAACGGCTTTCGATCTGATAATATTAGTATAACCTCAGGTGTGCCACAAGGATCACATCTTGGCCCTATCCTTTTTAACTTTTTTTATTAACGACATCCCAGACTACTTAACTAACTCTTGTGTTTTTATGTATGCCGATGACCTGAAATTTTTAAGACATATAAATTCAATAGAAGACTCAATATTATTACAAAGGGATCTGAAAAATCTTATTGATTGGTGCAGAGACAACCGAATGGCACTAAATCCGAAAAAATGTCGACACGTCAAATTTACCAGAAAAGTAAACCTTATTTCATTTAGTTATAAAATAGATGAGTATATTATTCAAGAGGTCGAGGTTATAAAAGATTTAGGGGTTACTTTTGACAGAAAGCTGACATTTATACCTCATTACGAAAACATCGTTAAAAAAGCCTCAAGGCTGCTTGGGTTCGTCATACGAAATAGCAAAGGATTCAGCATTAATACTAAGAAAATGCTGTATAATACTCTCGTTCGTAGCACACTCGAGTACTGTTCTGTTGTCTGGCGTCCACACTTTGCGGTTCACAATCTACGCATTGAGCGTATTCACAAGCGGTTTCTGTGGCATTTGGCACGATTAGTTGGTAAAGCAAAGAGAGATTTCTCATATGCGGATAGATAATTTTTTTTTTTCTATAGGAAAAGGGTGACAAACGAGCACACAGTCCACCTGATGGTAAGTGGTTGCTGCGGCCCATAGACATCTACATCTATCCTCTGTTACAAATCAAAATGTAGATGCGTTGTCACCCGTGAGGACTAAGATGGAATGCCTCATTTCCAGTAAAAAAGGCCTCCAGCCACCTGCACTCACCAAGCGAAACGCAGAGGTAAACCTCTACTTCACGCTGGTTTTCTGTGAGGTCGTGGTACTACCCCGGTTCGAGCCGGCCCATCCGTGCGACAGCAAAAGCTGCCGCGTGGCTCTACCACTGTTAAAAATGTTATCCTTAGATAAACGTAGGGAGCTAACAGACTTATTGTTTTTGTATAAAATTCTCAACAATAGAATTAGTTGCCCTCAGTTACTGAACTCATTTGATTTTAGCGCGCCTTCAAGATATCCGCGTCATCCGATAGCACCACTGAGACCACCAACCCGCAGAACCGTTCTCGTCTCCAACTCTCCATTACCCAGACTGTGTAAGCTGCTAAATAGCTACAAACACAGAGTTGACGTAAACTTTGATTCCGCTTATAATTTCCGTAAAAAGATTGTCGATAGTATGACTAGTACTTAATTTCGTGCAACCAGCTTGTGTTCTCTTTAATCATACGGATAAACAATGTTTTTTTTTTCCTTTTAAAATTGTTAACTTTATTTAGTAAAATCAAAACCCACTTAAGTTATTGTTATATTGCATGCTGTGTTTACTAGTAAGTAGTCACTACACTTAGCTTAAGAAACTTTTCTGTTATTTAAGATTGTATTGTGTTAGTTGACTGTTAGTAAACTATACGAATAAAAAAAATTATTCTTGCAATGTTTATATCTAATTCTACTGTAAAACTGGCGCCATTTTGTAATGTCATTGTCGACGTCAATAGGGATGTCGATTCTTTCCGAAAAAGGTCGATTTTTAAATCGATTCAAATCGTAAGCTGATGTATCGGTTCACAAAAATCGATTTCTAAAATATCTATATTTTTTTAATGTTTCTATTTATAATGTAAATATAAACCCATTTTATGAAAAACAAGAAAGATACCATGATAAATGATCTCTTATTGAAATTTGTTTTATTTAACAGTACCTATTAGGGCAGATAACAAATAAAATAGGTTAGGTTCAACTTATGTCAAAGAACCGAATTGATTGACCCCGACTCCACCTGGTACGAGTCTGTCCTACCCCTAGAGTGGTTTTATAGCGCCGGAGACGTAGCAGTCTCAAAATAGATACAGAAATCCTTCTAAATCAGTCCCCTTATTCTTTTATGATGAAGGCGATTTTCTTATCATAAAATGGATTTATATTTACATTATAAATGCAAGCATGAAAAAAATATCGATATTTTAGAAATCGATTTTTTGGGAATCGATACATCAGCTTACAATTCGAATCTATTTAAAAAATCGATCTTTTTCGGAAAGAATCGACACCCTACTGACAATAATAATAAAAATGGCGTCAGTTTCACGGTAGGAATTGACTAAATATTGCAAAATTATTTGATTTACAATATTTTTTTCTCAATAAGTACGTGTTTCCGCATATTGAAACTTTGTGTGTGTGCTTATAAAAATGTAATCTTTCTGTAAAAATACGTATCAACACCAAAATCGACTGACGTCAATGGAAAGTCGTACCGAAATGCATACTCCTGTTAAAAACTTGAAACCAATTGAGTCTAATGGAAAGGATAATGTTTTGCGTCTATACAATGTTCGCCTAAGAACCAACAGTGAAAAAAAATACCTTTTTAAGTCCGAAATTACACATAATTGTATGTAAGAACAATAAATCCTGACGGACACTTCTGAAAACTTAGATATTTGCAGTTATCATAGAGATTTTGAGGTTATGTTTTATGTTTATGAAACATCGTATCCGTTGTTCAAGCCGTTGTTCGTAATTTATATAAATTTATCGCATAACAAAGCAACTACAGAGTGCACTTAAATTCCTAAAACATTAACAGAAATGTATTTTTTCAACCGAAACCAAAACAATAGCACGTCTGACGTCTATCTATTTTGACTTGTTGTCATCTGTCAACGTTTTTGGCTTATTTTTTTGCGTGGCAGAATACTGATTTGCCAATGAGATGACAAAAGTATTGTTATTTAAAATGAAAATAGATGATTTCACTGTACCCCAGTTCCTTGTGGCATATATTAATCTGAGATATATTTTAAAATATAAACGTTTTCATAATATATTTCAGTTTATGACAACTTTTGAAATATGTGAGTGAAGGTATTGTGCGATTGGCCAAATCACAGAAGGCCATACACGAAGCACAATAGTATTAAAAAATAGGTACAAAGTTCAAAATCGAGTCCTTTTTATTTTGATTTCACAAGTCAGAAGCAGGAAGTGTCCGTTACTATCTAATGAATATTATCTAATGCATAATAAAAGGATAAGAATTTTGGTAATAGTCAAATATATGTTGGTTCTTAGGCGAGTTTTAACATTGTCCTTTGAATTTCACTTACAATGTTTCATCTAAAGATATAAAATTTATTTCACAAGATGTGTTCTCAAAGCCGGAAATCACTCCTAAGAAACCAGTTTCTATAAATGATTCTCAATGCTGCTTAGATGTATCACAAGATGAAATACCAGAATCTCACAATGATGACCCAAATAATAGGTATGTCATACCAAGATGTTTTAAATGTATCTCAAAAATGGCCTGACAACATTCCCTTGTCCCAACAATGGCCTGATCATGATAAATTTGCTACCCTTGATGACATTGTTATACCAACGAAGGATATGGGCACAATGACTGACCATACATTATGTGTAAGCAATCATGAAATAAAAAGCCAATGTAATGAGTTATTCGGAAAAATAGTTGCTTGTGAGATGTCAAACGTTGATGGAAAAACACGCTATGATAAAATGAAAGAAATTCTTGAAATATTTCAGAACTTGCACTTACAATAAAATTAATTTATTTTTAACAATTTGATTATTCATAGAATAGTAAGACTGTTAAAGGTAACGTGATTGTTAATTTGAAACTTCTTTATCTGTTGTTATTCTTTAAAATTTTTTATTGAAAATTAAAAAATATTAGTGCAATATAATTATGATTAGTTTTAGTAGTTTTGTGAACTGTTTTTACCATTGTATAATTTACTATTTTCATATTGTTGTCGATAGTGCTTATATTTTTAATTTACGATTTTAAAAAACATTGTACCTAATTATTGAGTAATTTTAATCATCATTGTTTATTTTGTTGATGGCTATAAGAGGTAAAGTTTGTAAGTTTGTTTGTAGGAAGTAAACTCTGGAACTAATGAACCGATTTTAAAAATTCTTTCACCAGTAGAAAGCTGTTATTTCACATTATTCCTGAGTGCCATTGGCTATATTTGATTGTGATTGACAATATTTTTTAATGTGAAATAACAATATTTGTCAATCAATTCCGAAAATAAATCCTAAACACTCAGTACTAAGAACCACACAAGATAATTTCATCACAAGTAAAAATGTTTGACGCCCAACAAAGTAGGCACGTGTCAGTAATATTATATAAAGAAATGATATCATACTCGGTAATCAAAAGCAGTCAATGAAGTTGTGGTGGTGCGTTATTATTCAATGGTAAGTGGATAAGTGTTTGAGTTGCTATAGTAATGCATATTTTGAACACCAGAACATTCTTTCTTCTTTGATATCTCAGTACATAAAGACGAGAATTAGTCATAATTGGTTTAAAGACAGTAGTATTAATTTACCATAATAAAACAAGTCATACTTTTAGTACCTATGCATTTATGCACATAAATAGACCGAAGTGGGCCTTGCAAACACAGGTATAGGCACTGTGCTGTATAAACATACATAAATATTACATACACACGTAGTATGCTCTGTCTCTCCCTCTCTCTTTCTGTCTCTATCACACACACACACGTTTGTAAAAGCGATTGCAGTAGTCAGAGGTCACTCACTGGTTCTTTATAAATACCCGAACTGTGAGTACTCTAGGTTCGAATTTTGTTATTATTAGTATTGGATTTTGTGCTAAATGACATAATGTTTACTTTTTTTGACAAAACAGTAAACAATATGTGATCAGACATGGAAGATCAGACAGGAAAAGTTGTAAATAAGCAAGCAATGCAAACTGTCAACGTATTTATTAGCAGCTAGTCGATGTCGAACTCTATTATGTCGAGATCGCCGTCACTGTCGCTGCTGTTATTTTCCGCTGCTTGTGCCTGGAAAATAAACATTCCTGTTTATACTATATAACTAAAAGATATATTTTATCATTATATATAAAGATATAGTTTATCCATATATAGCCTTATTGACACTTTACTGGTAACAAGGCATTTTCAATTGGACCTCTGAGGAGTTAACTTTTCTTAAGTCTAATTTTGATGTTTGAAACGAGGATAAAATGTAGATATCTATGGGCCACAGCATTTGCTTACTCAAAAGAACAAAAGAGAAGAAATGGCGAAACTATGCAGGTATCTTAGGCATAATTACTATAAAGAACCATCGGTAACTGAAGCAATTCTTAAAAAAAATAGAATTAGGGTAACAAATGGGCACACAGTCCACCATTAGTAAGTAGATGCTGTAACCCATAAACATCTATTCTCGATTAAGAATCAAAATGCAGATGTGTTGTCACACCTGAGGATTAAGATGGAATGCCTCGTTTCCACTAAAAAGGTATAAAAAATCTTTGGTTTTCAACATCCACTGGGATCAAGGGGTGGAACGCCCTGTCGGCGTTTGTTTTTCCGAGTGCGTATAATCTGAACCTCTTAACCGGTTCAGTGCGGATGGCACGCCAGGCGTGCCATCGATTACTTCTGTGTGTGGCGTATGACACGCGAGTCGTGTCTTTTTAAAAATCGTTATACCTCGCTCAAATTTATCCAGAACAAAATATTCATTATTTTGCAAGTAGTTCATGCCTACAGCTTCGTTTCTGGATATTTTGAAAATTTGAAATTTTTAGGGGTTGGCAACAATTTTTTATATTGTACATGGTACTCTTTTTACTTGTGGGTTTTAAATCATGTTGTGGAAAAATAGTCTAATAAGTAACAAATAATAGCACTCATTGCGATCGCTCACAAACTCAAGTTGTAAATAAATTTCTGGAAAACAAGTCTCCTGTAAAAAAAAATGCGTTTGTCTTATTGTTAAATTTTGCTTAAAATGGTTGAACTGCCGTCTTATGACTATCATATGACCGAATAGACCTACGACGACAACCTAGTACTATGTGCTCTTGTGATATGGTATAAGGTTCATTTTTGTTTGAAACTGTTCGAAACCGTTCATGCATAAAAAAGTTCGCTAATAAATAGTCTTTTGTCAATCCGCCGCCGTAAAACGCCGGCGTTTTTTTTCCTTTTGAAAACACTTATTCTGCTATTATTATTATACTATTGCTATTCTTACTAAGTAGACGTTTTCAGATCGACTTTACTTTTACATTTGTATAACATTAAATAATATTTAACATTTATGTAAATATCAATGAATCATAAACCTTATTTTTTCCAAATTAAGGTTCTTGATTGTTTGATATTTACAAATGTTATTATTAGATGAAAATTTAATTTAATAAAAACCAAGGTTTTCCAGGGTGATTTAGCTGTACCGACTTATATAAATGATTTTTTTTATTAAACATTAAATAGTACAAAAGGTTTGTAATTTCTGCATAAAAAAGTCACTTACTCTCAATTTCAAAGAAAACACGTAGTTACCCACTAAAAATAAGTATCCTTCCGTTTGTAACGGATGTTTGATGTCAACTAAACTTAATTAGGTCTAAACAAGTGAAAAAATTATAAAAAAAGATAATTATTTTTACACATGGCTGATGGCACGATAGGCGTGTCATCAACTTCTGTGGCGTGTCATGAAATATTTGTTCGCCGCCACAGCTAAAAGTTGTCGAAAATCGGTGTCGCAACGAATCTGTTAAAGGTGTGTGTGAACAGGCTTCTGGCCACACTCACTCCATCGTAGACCTCATCTTTGCCTTCGGACCAGGTGGAGCTTAAGAGTGAGCTCATTTTTTATCATATTTTTATTGTCACTGTAGGCACTTTACAAAATGCAACAACATTTAGCTGCAATTTCACGGTATTATTCTGTGAGAGCGTGGTCCTTCCTCAGTCGAGCAGACTAATTGTGTTAGAACCGTAACATAGCTGCAACACGGCTCTACCACATACAATGTATGAACATACATAAATTTTATTCATTATTTAAATATTCCCTGCTAGACATGGATATTTGCATGATACAACCAACACCAGTTGAAAAGCATTATTAGGGAGAACCAGCAAGTTAGTGAGTGGAAAGCCAGCCATTATGAGTTAGTTAAAATTTAAAGTTGCAGCCTATATATACGCCTCATAGCTGGGCACAGGCCTCCTCTAATTTCTGAGAGGGTTTTAGGGCAAGGTGAGCCGCGGGAGACGCCCCGGGGCCGCGGGAGACGCCCCGGGCGTCGGGGGCTACGTCGTGGCCCCCGACCACCGTAGGCGCGGGCCTGTGGATGGCGAACAATGGGTAGCTCGCCGTCCGTCCGTCTAACGACGACAGGTCGTGTCGACGGCGCGTTTTGTTCCACGCGCGCCTCAAAGAGCTGTCAGCAGCGTGAAGGGGCCCGCAAGGGCCGACGCCTGCCGGGGCTGCGGGCTGTTCGAAAGAGATACCGCGGCTCCGGAACGTAAGGGCACTGAAGGAACACGGATGGTTTTTAGTCAGTAAAAGTCTGACACTCCCTTCCGCTCCACCCAGAGCGAAAGGCGTCATTTGATGATTTTCCATCCGCAAAAAAAAAAAAAAGGGCAAGGTGAAGTTCGCCGCGCTGCCCCAATGCGTGTTGACGAACTTCACATGTCTTCGAAATATATTTTTCTTTCTCAGACGTGCAGTTTTTTTCGCGATGTTGTCCTTCACCGCCGAGCACGTGGTAAATAGAGTTAGTTACTCTTAGATAATTGGAACTAGGTTAGGAGGAATGAAACGCTGAAGGAAGGAAGGAAGGGGAATGCTGGACGCACCCGCCTGCGCGTGCGCACGGCTCTCCTGGGGCGCACGTCGTCCGCGTCGTCGGCCGAGTCGTCGCCCGAGCTGCCGCCCTCCGCCAGCCCCATCACTGCGTTGCGCAGCAAGCTTGTCGCCACTGCAACACAATCATACATTATTTTGTACCTCATAACAACGAAAGTAGACCATATACTGATTTGCAATACTTATACTATTGTAAGGATTATGTAAAATTTAAGTTACTATGTTAATTTAAAAGGGCATGTAAGAATGATAATAATATAAGAATAATAATACGTAAGAGAAAGATAAAATTAATTAATCAAAATTGTGTGCAAAGGAAGATAAATTATTAGACCATGTAATTAGGTTGAAGAAAAAAATAATTCAAGTGTTTATAATATAATTTTGAAAGTGTAAAATTCATCTTACACAATAAATTGGGTATTGCACACCACAATAAATAAAAAATAACTAATCTTAAAATTTATTATCTTTGTCGATTTTCCATTTTAAGTTAAATTAAATATAAATTAACGTTTTTTTTGACAACTCTTAATAAGTATTTTTAATGACTAGAGTGTTATATATGCAATTAATAAATATAATGATTAGGTTAATAACACTGACTGCTTGATTACTGTATCAATACCAGCTTAATGGTTAAAATAGTAAAATTAAAAACCTGATTGCGTTAAAAACTATACCACAGAATAAATAACAGTACTACGTACAGAAGTTGCACTCTTTTGATGTGGACTGCTTGCCGACGTTTTAATAGCCTACGTAGTTATTATAAATCAGATAAATCGCGCACACAAGCTAAATAAAACTTTATCGCTGCAAACGAAGGTCCGTATTACTTTGCATCTTTTCTCCTTACTACGTCACAACGGACTTTCCGTAGTTGCTAAGGGCTGTTAATAAAGAGTAAAACAATACATTGTGAAATGGTAAGTTACTTAGGTAAAGTACCGATGTTGACTAATCGATCATATTATCTATTATCTACTATGTGAGTTCTGTGATGGCCAACGCATGCAACTTGCAAGGCCATTCGTCGGGAATCGCGATGCTTGGTTCGTATAGGTAGATAGCGTAAACAACAAATAAACCCGAAATACGATTCCTAACAGAAACTTGATCGTAATCTACTTAGTTGAAAATCTTGTAAACAAAGTTTTAATTTTAGTATTTTGTGCTATTATAACTTATTACAAAGACGAGTATAGGTATGTAAGTAGGTACTTGGGTAGTGAAGTAAATTTCAACTAAGTTTTGTAATAAAGTACTTAGGTATTACTTCTGTAGTTAAATTATTACTTAAATTATTTTTTCGCTATAAGTACCTATCTAACAAAAATGAAATAAATTTACCTTTTATTATGCTTCGGTAACTCAGAAAATATATATGAATACTTTTAATTGCTCATTAATCGGTTCAGTGCGTGTGACACGCCAGGCGTGCCATCGATTACTTTTGTGTGTGGCGTATAACACGCGAGTCGTGTCTTTTTTTTAAATCGTTATAACTCGCTCAATTGCTTTTTTGGAAAATTTATCCAGAACAAAATATTCATTATTTTGCCAGTAGTTCATCCATGCAGTTTCGTTTCTGGATATTTTGAAAATTTGAAATTTTTAGGGGTTGACAACCTTTTTTTAACGTGTACATGGTACTATTTTTACTTTGTGGGTTTTAAATCATGTTATGGAAAAATTGTCTAATAAGTAACAAATAATAGCACTTATTGCGATCGCTCACAAACTCAAGTTTTAAATAAATTTCTGGAAAACAAGTCTCCTGTTATAAAAAACAATACGTTTGTCTTATTGTTTAATTTTGCTTAAAATGGTTGAACTGCCGTCTTATTACTATCATATGGCCGAATAGACCTACGAAGTACCATGTGCTCTTGTGATATGGTATAAGGTTTATTTTTGCTTGAAACAGTTCGAAACCGTTCAGGCATAAAAAAAGTTCGCTAATAAATAGTCTTTTGTCAATCTTTTTGATAACACTTGTTTTGCTATTCTTACTAATTAGACGTTTTCATTGTAAATATCAATGAATGATATACCTTATATTTTTTTTTTCAAATTAAGGTTCTTCATTGTTTGATATTTACAAATGTTATTATTAGGTGAAAATTTAATTTAATAAAAACCAAGGTTTCCAGGGTGATTTAGCTGTACCTACTTATATAAATGATTTTTTTATAACAACAAAAAATAGCACAAAAGGTTTGTATAATAAATAATTTCAAAGAAAACGCGTAAAAAACACGTAGTTACCCACTAAAAACAAGTATCCTTCCATTTGTAACTTATGTTTGATGTCAAATAAACTTAATTAGGTCTAAACAAGTAAAAAACGCATAAAAAAGTAGTAGTTGTCTGTGGCGCTTGACACGCCCGGCGTGTCATGAAATATTTGTTCGCCGCCACAGCTAAAAGTTGTCGAAAATTGGTGCCGCATCGAATCGGTTAAACATCCACCCCCGCAACAATTATAGTAGAAACGACGTTTTGCCATTATAATTTATCAAATAGATATATACATATATATTATTCTTAAATTACATTAAAACTTTTTCAACTATTTTATCCTACAATTAAATATACTACACACTAAACAAAAACTATTTCGACGAATATATCAACAAGTATTTACAAAAAATATTTACGGAAACAGCGTTAAACAAACTTTAACATTCAATCGCCTAGAGCGCGCTAGCCCCGACTGCGATCCACCCCTGGGGCAGCTCGCGATTGTAGGTAATTATTTCACGCAGGTAGCAAGAGTGACAGAGGCCTGACTATACTGAAAGAAACCTTCCCTTCACTTTTTGTATTTGTAGCTGCAATATATAAATATTATATAGCCTATGTCACTCCTGCAATTAAGACGAATCTAACAACAAAGTATATGCTAAAATACATCAAACCGTTCAGGCTACAGCGCGTGCCAAAGAAATAGATAGACATACGTACATATATTTAGTACGTAGTAAGTAGTAAGTACATATATATTTTTTAAACAGTGGTAGAGCCACGCGGCAGCTTTTGCTGTCGCACGGATGGGCCGGCTCGAACCAGGGTAGTACCACGACCTCACAGAAAACCAGCGTGAAGTAGAGGTTACCTCTGCGTTTCGCTTGGTGAGTGCAGGTGGCTGGAGGCCCTTTTTACTGGAAATGAGGCATTCCATCTTAGTCCTCACGGGTGACAACGCATCTACATTTTGATTTGTAACAGAGGATAGATGTAGATGTCTATGGGCCGCAGCAACCACTTACCATCAGGTAGACTGTGTGCTCGTTTGTCACCCTTATCCTATAAAAAAAAAAAAAAAAAATATATATATACATACAAACATACTCTCGAAAAATATTACCCTCCTCTTGTGGCAGTCGGGTAATAAAAGTGTGCTATCAATATAAGTTACGGGTATTGCTGCACAAAAAGCCCAGCACTCTTTAGTTTTAAGCTAGTAATACTTATTTTATATTTTTTATGTATAAATATTAACAAGTCTTTATATAAATAAACGTTGGAGAATTTACTAGTGATTATAATATAACCTCTGTATAACGAAAACGATTGAGAACATATTTAGGTAATATATTTTTTTATATTTATCAAGGCAATGGTACATAGGCGCCAGAATCCGATAGATTTTGCTGTAGTCAATTTATTAATAAACCGTTATCGTTACAGCCTATTAAAGTCCAAGGATGAACATAGGCCTCCAACATAGATTGCCTCATAGAGGCGATATTTGCCATAGTTGCCACGCTTGGCAAGCGAGTTGGCAACCGCAGTTTTTTATTTTTAGTCGTTATTAGGAAGACGCTGCTGTCCATCTCTTGATTTGTTTCCTTCTATCGTCTATTACAACACCCACGGGACGATATGAGATAGTGGATATTCTGACACCACCACTACGTGGTTTATTTTATAATTTATTTTTTATAAAACTGAAATGACAAACGAACTTACAGTTTAATTTGAAGTTTCTTTTACTCCTTGAAAATTTACTTCATTTTGTTCTATGGAGTTTAATTTTCATTTAGACGAAATTTGTTTCATAACCGAAATTTAGTTTTCACTGCCCCTTAATATTCTTTCCTATTTTTTTATTAAATTCCACAGGGAAAAATTTCGTTTCCAAAGGATTTCCGTGGGATTTCGTTTTCTGAAACATCCAAACCCACCACAAAAACATATACTTACAGTCATCGTCATTGTCCGAGCCGGAGTCAGATCCGTCGTCATTTTCAGATCCGCCAGCCATTTCCTCCTCTTCATCCTCCTCCTGCAATGATGACATTTTTATGAAAACACTATTTAAATTCGACACTAACGTAGCTCGATCGACATCAAGTTCGACCACTAAACCAGTGAACGTTTGTAAGATAATATTTTTTGTTTCACGTCTGGTCAGTTGAAAGTACGTAACAATAACGGAATTGTTATCATCTCAAAATACCAGCGTAAAATAGCAGCTTAACGCTGCTGTTTCGTATGGTGAGTGCAGAGAACCGAAGAGCCATTTTACTGGAAACGAGGTATTCCATCTTTGTACTCACGGATGACAACGCATCTGTATTTTGATTCTTAATCGAGGATAAACGTAGATGTCTATGGGCCACAGCATCCATTTACTATCAGGTGAACTGTGTGCTCGTTTGTCACCGTTATTCGATAAAAAAAAAAAAAAGAAAAAAAAAAGAGCAAACCTGTGTTCTAGATACTAATTTCTTCCTAAGTGCTCCTCTTTGGCGCTTATCAAGCGGCTATATACATATATGTAGCAGCGCTGTCGTCACCCCACAAGCGTAAAACAAACCGAAGAATAAATCACGCTATAAAAGTTTCAGAACAACTCTGAATAAATAAAACAAGGTCCAAATTACCATATAGAACGTTGGTTGTTCCGGGGTCTGAACATCTACCTCCAAACATAAAATGAATAATAATTAATAATTTTATTAATTAAGTATAGAAAAACCCACTATCAATGGACTCAACAGGGATGGTGAATCTATGACGAATATACATTCGTACGCACAAACACGTAAATTAACACCCTTGCACAAGTATACACACACAAACATCCATACACGCATGTAAATACACATACACACACACACACACACACGCACGCACGCACGCACGCACGCACGCACGCACGCACGCACGCACGCACGCACGCACGCACGCGCGCGCGCACGCACGCACGCACGCACGCACGCACACGCGCACGCACGCACGCACGCACGCACACGCGCACGCACGCACGCACGCACGCACGCACGCACGCACGCACGCACGCACGCACGCACGCACGCACGCACACGCGCGCGCACGCACGCACGCACGCACGCACACGCGCGCGCACGCACGCACACGCGCGCGCACGCACGCACACGCGCGCGCACGCACGCACGCACGCACGCACGCACGCACGCACGCACGCACGCACGCACACGCGCGCGCACGCACGCACGCACGCACGCACGCACGCACGCACGCACGCACACGCGCGCGCACGCACGCACGCACGCACGCACGCACGCACACGCGCGCGCACGCACGCACGCACGCACGCACGCACACACGCACGCACGCACACGCGCGCGCACGCACGCACGCACGCACGCACACGCGCACGCACGCACGCACACGCGCGCGCACGCACGCACACGCGCGCGCACGCACGCACGCACGCACGCACGCACGCACACGCGCGCGCACGCACGCACGCACGCACACGCGCGCGCGCGCACGCACGCACGCACACGCGCACGCACGCACGCACGCACGCACGCACGCACGCACGCACACGCGCGCGCGCGCACGCACGCACGCACACGCGCACGCACGCACGCACGCACGCACGCACGCACACGCGCGCGCACGCACGCACGCACGCACGCACACACACACACACACACACACACACACACACACACACACACACACACACACGCACGCACGCACGCACTGACCGCGTCGTCGTCGTGGTCGCGGCGGCGGCCGACGTCGTACAGCTTGACCCAGGACTCCTGCACCTGCTCGAAGTCGCCCATGTTCTCCACCAGCGAGATCTGCGTGCCGTACCGCGACACGCTCAGCGAGTAGATGTTGCGCTTCACGTCGATCGTTGCTGCGGAATTGTTGTTCGATCTCGTTAATATTATCGCCCTTTGATGGTCCGCCTCTAGATGTGTGCCACAAAATGTTTTTTTTAATAATGAACTCTTACTATTGTATTTTGGCCAGTGTCAAGTAAAAGGAAATTATTTTTTATCACAATATGTTTAATCATGTAGTGGCGGTGTAAGAACATCTACTACGTCCCGTGATTTCCTTAGAGGCGACAAAAGAAAACTGAAATAGGAGATAGGCAGCAGCACCTTCCTGATAACAACGCAAATAATAAAATGGCTGCAATTGATTGTCTTATTGCTTAACTATGGCAATCTATGGAAGAGACCTATTTTCAATAGTGGACTTTTATAGGCTTTTATGGAGTTTTATAGGTAATGGAATGGAATCACATTGTGAAGTAATTGGGTGATGATGACGTCAGCTTAGGCCAGCAGATAATTGATGCCGATAGCATACCAAGTTGTTAAGGCTAAGGCACTAATAGTTTTCATGCGCAGGAACTTAATATACAAAATTAATTCGCATCAATTTCACCTTTCAAAAACGACTTTATTATATAAACGATCACACAGGAGTAACAATCTGTTATACCTACATCTGTCGGAGGCGTACTTTCATCGTGAAGCCACGACACTGATTGAAATAATAGGTGCCTATTTAAATGTAGTCGCAACATGACTGTTTAGGCAATAATATTATACCTTTGAAACGTAATTCTTTAACGTGCGTTCGTAGCATCGACAGCAAGGTCACCCGCCCCCCACCCGGCCGCATTCCACAGCGGTATCGGCCAGATTTCTCGACGGGCATTATAAAGTTTTTTGCGATCTATACTGACGTCTGAGTTTTGCGCCTAATTTTGTTACGAAAGTATCAACCCGCGTAAATCGTTGCCAGAACACGTATTGTTCTTTAGGACTTTTTAACTTTTGTTAAATTAATTGTGCAACTCCGATAGTGATTTTCCTCTGAAGTTCTACGTTTGGCTGTACCATTACGTGACAAAACAGAAAGAGTGCCTCAAGAGGGGAATAGTTCCGAGGCTACCAGCGGATACCTTCTCCAGGACAGCATTGTGTCATCTAGACCAGGCCACGTACACACACACATTCATACAAGCACACATACATTCACGACACTTCCATCAGCCGGGCCGGTCCTGGTGAACCGTCTCCGCTCCTGAGGCAGGTGAGGCAGTGCCTTTCTCTTACCGATCTTTCCCCCTTTGTTTATTTTAATTAGAGACCTTCCACTTTGGCCTTAAAGGCCCGACCTGCATCTGCCTGTAGGTTCTTCTTACTATGGGCCTAGGAGGATCCTACCATTAGATAGGCAGCTGCACGCCGTAACATTTGGTAGCAGAAGCGTGGTTGATTGTGTCTACAATCACGCCCGGCCGTAATACGTAAAATTAATATAATAATAATTAATATAAATAATAATTCTTTCTTTGTTGCATTGTGGCTCGCCTTTTTTTTGTTGTTAGGAGGTAGTTTGCTAACGCCACGCCCGTAGGTTAACAAGCGAGAATTTGTTGAGGCGAAGTATTTTGATTAGGTAGATAAGGCTGTCACGTAATGGGATAATTTGTTGATCGTACTAGGGTTGTTACTTGCTAATTTGATTTGTGTTTTTTCGTATTAACTTGTATTTAATAATTGTGTAATTTCTATCTAACTCGATTAATAATTGTGTAATTTCTATCTAACTTGATTGAAAGGAACTGTATTTGTTATTTTTGTTATTGTATTTAGTAGGGATGCCGTCACATAAGCTACTAATTCGTTGCTTGCGGACTGAGCTGCGCTGGGCTACCAGCGCACACGCTTTGATAGGCCGACCGGATAGGGTTTATAATCTGAGGAAGAGGCTCGAGCAGGTCGATGCTCGAAGGGCTGCCGTGGAGGAGGCTTACGCTGAGCTCGAGGACTCGGAGGTGGAAAAGGGAGTCCTGGACTCCTGCCGCGCGGACTACGAGCAGTTCCTCGCGCTCACGGACAACTTGATCGAGGCGGGGGCCAAGGACGCGGAGAAGGAGCGCGAAGCTCGGCTGAGTAGCCTGCTCGAGTCCCCTCGGAAGCCGCCCACTCAGCCAGAGCTGCTAGGACGACTCCCCACGCTGGACCTGCCAAGGTTCTCCGGGGTCCTCTCGGAATGGCTGACCTTCGTTGGTATGTTTGACAGCCTGGTGGACGCCCGGAGGGACTTGACCCCCTGCCAAAAAATGGGGTACCTCCTGGCATCACTGGAGGGGGAGGCCCTGGGCGTCGTCGGCCACCTTAAGTTGTCGGACGACGCCTACCAAAACGCCAGGGACCTCCTCGCTGGAAGATACGCCAACGTCCGGCGGATTGCGGATGATCATGTTCGGAGGCTGCTGAACCTCCCGCTGCTGAAGGACCGGACTAGACTACGTGAAGACATAGTGAATCCAGTCGTCGTAGCGTGCAACTCGTTGCAGCGGCTGGATTTACCTGTGGACGAGTGGTCTTTTTTGCTACTTCATATAGTGCTGTCCCGCCTGCCCCTCGACCTTCGGCTCCATTTTGAGGAGAGGTACGGAGGGGATGGCGCCTCGTATATTCCCCCCTTTAGGGACCTGCTGCGGTTCCTGGAGGAGCAGTGTAGGCAGTTGGAGAACGCAGCAGGCGCCGTCGAGGGCCCCCCGGCCGCCTCACGAGCGGTCCCCAGGGAGAGGCGGAATCAGACGGCCAAGGCGGCGCCCATCCCCCTGAGGCCGAGCGGAGCCCCCGCGGGAGGGCGCCCCCCCCTACCCTCCTATAGTGGTCTAGCGGCCCGGGAGGCGCCTTCCTGCTCCTATTGTCGAGCATCCGACCACCGGGCAGCGTCGTGCCCGAAGTTGTTGCGCAAGCCTGCTACGGCGAGGCGAACCATCGCCAGGGAGCGCCGCTGGTGCTTCTCGTGCCTGGAGAGGCATTTACAAAGAGACTGCCAGCACCAGCGGCCCTGCACGCACTGCCAGGGCAACCACCACGTCATGTTGTGCCTGGGTGCGCGCGGCTCGTCCTCTCCGGGCCCTGCCAGCCCCCCGACTCCCACGGGCGGGGGCGCCCAGCCACGCCCACTGTCGGGCGACGCTCGGCGCTCACCGGTTGACCACAGCACCCCTCGTTCTGAGGGGAGTCCCTCCCCCGATCGGTCGGGGAGTCGTTCCCCCAGGGGCGGGGGGGGGTCTTCACCCCCCCTCAGCGGGTTGATAGTGGATTCGCAGCCACTCAGCGGTCAGCTAGACTGTTCTCACCCCCGTTGGCTGAGTGGCCGCGACTGGAACGCCGCCCGCCCCCCTTTGGTCGGTGCCGGTACTACCGGGTTCCGGAGACTGCGTATCGGCCCCGGGCCTCGGAGCCGAGGATCCCCGAGTTTCCCCAGGTCGGCCCGTTCGGGGAATTCCAGTCGAGGGTCATCGGGACGCCGTCGGAGTGCCGCTCTCGGGGCCCCCGGTTCGGGTGCCGGTCCGACAGAGGCAGCTCCAGATAGGAGGCTGCCGCCCTAGCTCCCGCCATGGCCGCTTCCACTGAGCCTTTGAGCGCGACCCAGCCTTTCGCGACAAATATGTCGAGTTCATGCGCGAGTATCAAGAGCTGGGTCACATGTCACCGTCCAACTTCGAATGGCGTTCACAGGAGCACTACTTCCTCCCTCACCATGCGGTCTTGAGGACCCCTGAGAGTAAGATTCGGGTTTTTGACGGTTCCGCCCCCATATCAAATGGTGTGTCTCTGAACCAGTGTCTTCACTCGGGTCCTAAACTGATCAAGGACATATCCGACATCTTGACCCAATTCCGTCGACACCAAGTGGTTTTTGTAGCGGACATTCGGATGATGTTTCACCAATCAGTGGTCCATCGTGATGACCGTCGATATCAGCTGATATTGTGGCGCGAGAAGCCCAGCGATCCTATACAGGTGTTTGAGTTGAACACCACCACATACGGACTCCGGTCCAGCCCGTATATCGCCATGCGAACCCTCCTTGAACTCGCTGAGAGAGAGCGCCTGAGATACGCTCGGGGAGCTTCTATTTTGGAGACTTCGGTCTACATGGACGACATTTGTACGGGCGCTTCCACCGTCGAGGAGGCTCTGGTCTTGCGAGACGAATTAATTGCCATCCTGAAGTCCGGAGGCTATGAGTTGCGCAAGTGGTTGTCGAACTCCCCTCATATTTTGAAGGACCTCCCAGGAGAGGATCAACAAGACCCTCATCTGTTCGAGCACCCTGAGAATCCTAATTTGTTGACTGTGCTGGGCATTAAATATCAGCCTGTTCAGGACACCTTCACGTATAGAGTAAAACTTGACCCACCGCCCAAAGCATGGACCAAACGCTCCGTGCTGTCCACCGCAGCCCGCACCTTCGACCCTAATGGGTGGATCACCCCGTTCATCTTTTTAGCTAAGTGCTTTCTTCAAAAGCTCTGGATGTCCGGGTTGGGTTGGGACGAGCCTATTAGCGGAGTCCTCTTGCGAGAGTGGCTCTCCATGCTCTCCTCCCTTCCGGACATCAACCGGGTTTCCATGCCAAGGTGCTTCCTTCCCCCAGGGAAATGCCGGGCTACCCTACATGGGTTTTGCGACGCCTCTGAGAAGGGCTATGCTGCCGTCGTATATTTGCGGACGGTGAGTTCCTCTGGTCATACTGCCGTCCATCTCGTACTCGCTAAAAGCAAGGTTGCTCCCATTAGGTCCCGCTTAACTATCCCTAAATTGGAACTGTCCGGTGCCGCTCTCCTCACGCGACTCCTCAACCACGTTCACTCTTCCTTGAAGCCTGTAATCGACATTACGGGCGTCTACGCATGGTCGGACAGTGAGATAGTACTTTGTTGGCTCCGAGCTGCACCTCACAATATTGAGGTCTTTGTGGCGAACCGCGTGTCTCAAATCCAGAGTTCTGAGACTTCTCTCAACTGGAGACATGTCCCAGGGGAGTTGAATCCCGCAGACTGCGCTTCTCGCGCCTGTGAGGCCCCATCGCTGGTTGACCACCCACTGTGGTGGGGTCCCGGTTGGTTATCTGGGTCTCAGTCATTCTGGCCCCCGGGCAATTACTCCGAACCTACCGAATTGCCGGGCCTACGAGCCCGAGTAGGAGTGGGCAAGGATAAGCCCACTCGGGATCTCTCTCTTCTGGAACGGTACAGCTCCCTCGATAAGCTCTTGGGAGTTACTGCTTGGTTGCGCCGCTTTGTCCGCAAATCGAGATACCCGTCCAACCGACTCTCTGATAGCGTTTTGTCCCCTAGCGAGCGTCGTGAAGCTTTGATGCACTGGACCCGTATGGTCCAAACGGAGCAATTTGAGCCCGTCATTGAAAACTTGAAGCGTGGCTCCGTTATCAAGGGCGCCCTGGCCCGCCTGAACCTCTTTCTGGATGACGCGGGGATGCTGCGCGTTGGCGGACGTTTGAAAAATTCTCAACTGCCGTACGGGGCTCGACACCCGTTGCTGCTCCCTAAAGACGGCGCCCTGGTCCGGTTGCTGGTAGCCCACCACCATGTTATGAATGCCCACGCTGGGTGCAACGCTCTTTCGGCTATTTTGCAGCGGGAGTTTTGGATTTTGGCTGGCCGACGTACCATTCGGAGCGTCATCTTTAAGTGCATATCCTGTTATAAATTGAAGGCCACCATATCGCAGCCCCTCATGGGTGACTTGCCGCCCGACCGCGTCAGGGCCATCCGACCATTCGCTGGAATCGGAACCGACTTTGCTGGCCCCTTCCTCGTCAAGTCCTCTAACCTTCGTAACGCGCGTTCGCATAAGGCCTATCTTTGCGTCTTCGTGTGCCTCTCCACTAAAGCCGTTCACTTGGAACTTGTAAGCGCCCTCAGCACGGAAGCCTTCTTGGCCACGCTTGGCCGTTTCGTATCGCGGCGCGGTTTGCCGGACTTGATCCGGTCGGATTGCGGAACGAATTATAAGGGCACGGATAGGTATCTAAAGGAGGTCGTCGAGTTTCTGTTTAGCCCCGGGACTTATTTAGGCAATGCTATGTCAAAAAGGGGCATTCAGTGGAAATTCGACCCTCCGGCGTGTCCCCACTGGGGCGGTATTTTCGAGGCGGTGGTTAAAGTGGCAAAAACGCATCTCCGTCGCGTTATTGGTGAAACTATTTTGACATTTGAGGAGCTCGCCACTGTATTCTGTAAAATTGAGGCTGTACTCAACTCTCGGCCCCTCTGTCCCCTCTCATCCGACCCGAATGATTTGGAGATTCTAACCCCGGGACACTTCCTGATTGGCCAGCCGCTTAACGCTCTGCCCGAGTACCCCTTCAGGGAAACGAGCGCTTCGCGGCTTAGCAGGTTTGCCCTGCTGCAACATATGACTCAGAGCTTTTGGCACCGATGGTCTCTGGAGTACCTACATCTTTTGCAGCAGCGCATTAAGTGGTCTGACAAGACGGAGCCTCCTCGGTTGGGAGACCTCGTGTTGGTTAAAGAACCCAACGCTCTACCTTTGTATTGGCGCCATGGGCGCATTGTTAAGTTGTCGTATGGAGCGGATGGGGTGCCTAGAGTGGCCGAGGTTTTGGTCGGAGATTCGGTCTTGCAACGTGCCGTCGCGACCTTGTCCCGTTTGCCAATCTACTCGCGGACATAATGCCTTATGTCCGAGGCGGGGGTTTGTTTAGGCAATAATATTATACCTTTGAAACGTAATTCTTTAACGAGCGTTCGTAGCATCGATAGCAAGGTCACCCGCCCCCCACCCGGCCGCATTCCACAGCGGTATCGGCCAGATTTCTCGACGGGCATTGAAAATTTTTTGCGATCTATACTGACGTCTGAGTTTCGCGCCTAATTTTGTTACGAAAGTATCAACCCGCGTAAATCGTTGCGAGAACACGTATTGTTCTTTAGGACTTTTTAACTTCTGTTAAATTAATTGTGCAACTCCGATAGTGATTTTCCTCTGAAGTTCTACGTTTGGCTGTACCATTACGTGACAAAACAGAAAGAGTGCCTCAAGAGGGGAATATTTCCGAGGCTACCAGCGGATACCTTCTCCAGGACAGCATTGTGTCATCTAGACCAGGCCACGTACACACACACATTCATACAAGCACACATACATTCACGACACTTCCATCAGCCGGGCCGGTCCTGGTGAACCGTCTCCGCTCCTGAGGCAGGTAAGTGCCTTTCTCTTACCGATCTTTCCCCCTTTGTTTATTTTAATTAGAGAACTTCCACTTTGGCCTTAAAGGCCCGACCTGCATCTGCCTGTAGGTTCTTCTTACTATGGGCCTAGGAGGATCCTACCATTAGATAGGCAGCTGCACGCCGTAACAATGACTCTAGACCTTATATAGTTTAATGTTGACTTACCTATACTTGAATAATCGTACGGGTCGAGGGTCTTAAAACTCGTGTCAAACTGGCTGCGTTCTTCCGAGTCCTGATCCGAGCAGATTGCGTACAGAGCCGTGCACGTCGGGTTGAAGATCACCTGGAACCCGAATGACATTTTCGTAACAAACAAATAGATCTCAGACTTAATTAAGCACAGTTATACACGTTGCCCTGTATCGCCATGTACTGGCCGTGTAAGAATTAGTAATAGATATTTTTTTATTCACTATAGATTATAAATAATAGTTATTGAAAGTCATTATTATGTTTCATTTACCACTGGTTTGAAAAATACCTGACCTGACCTGAGAAGAACCAGCAGGCCAACAGAGTTGGGTTGCTCGCGTACTGTAACATTTACAACGAGCTACCTCGGCTCTCTAGTACTTTATATTATTTATTAGATATTAAAATAATGTTGTAATATTTAAGTTTTATATTCTACTAACTACCCGGCGCGTTGTACCCGCAGAAGAAATAATTGTGGAAATATAGTTTTAAGTTTGGAGAGTTATATTGTTTAATAAGGAATTATTATACATTTATTGAAAGTGAATGATAAAATATAACTTACAAATAAATTTATCGGTACGATATGCGCGCCACCTATTAAGTTAGTTAACATACCTACAACCTTCCCAAAGTGCAAACGAGAAGTTAACAATGTTTTAGCGCAATCTGATGAACGGTATGGCAGCGCTTTTTTTTATTTCTCCATGCAACATGCAGATTTCCTCACAATATTTTCCTTCACAACCGAGTATGCGGTGAATCACTTACCACACACATACCTATATAATTCAAAAACCAACAGTTGACAGTAGACAAATGTTGGTGCCTTTTGGTATTAGAACAGATAATTTGATGTCTATAATGCCAGGTCATTTGCACGATTGTCGCATCTCTCGATTAAAAATAATGGTAAAATACACACCTCTGATTTATCCAAAGTCGGCACAGTCCTGAGCAGATGGAACGTCCGTAAGTCCCACACTTCAGTGTTTGAAATCACCTGAAAATATAATTGTTGATTGGTTATAAGTTATTAAATCAATCGCTTTTAAAGTCAATATTCATAGAACACACGGACTCTTAGATACAAGCCTTAAAAGTGCATAAATTAACTACAAGAACTTCTTTTTTAATTCTGACATAGAATTTGTATTGCAAAGCGGTATTCGTCTAAAACAGGATTTTTCAAAATAGCGGCCAATTTTAGTATTCCAATAACGGATCCATGATCGGAGACAACACGATATATCGAATTTGAAAGCGTTCAGTTACACTAACTAGAAAGTCAAAATGGCTATCGATTTTAAAATCAATCGATGTGGTAAATATAAAGTTTAAAATATGCGATGCAGCCATTTTTTAAATTCTACCTTAACAAGTGTATGACTGGTAAAATTCGCATGCTGTATCATAAATAACCGGTCAAGTGCGAGTCGGACTTGCGCATGAAGGGTTCCGTACTATCGTAATACACGTTTCGAGTAGGGGAGCCTCTTTAATTTTTAATTTATTTTTATTATTTGCTGTTATAGCGGCAACAGAAATACACATTCTGTGAAAATTTCAACTAAAGTTGGTAAAAATAATCTTGCGTACTGTTCACGACGCAAACAACGTGATACGTCGAACGAAATACATTCTTGTCGTAACCGACGCTAGTTGAACAACCTAGCGGCGGTGAGCGGAGCCATGACGGTATTACGATCGTCGGGCCGTGCTCACGGTTCGACAACTAGCGATGGTTGCACACAGCAACGCGGAAAAAACAAGCGCAGCCTTATTCAGAATTATAAAACATATAACTTTGTATTTAATGATAAAAAGAATAGTATTGTAACTGTAGCGGACAGCGAAGGAGGCCGCCACCCCGTCGCCCCTTCACACCCCGTTACGCCCCGCGCACCCTGCACACCGGCAGCAGATCACGCGATGTCGCCGACCAATCAGCGCGCGGCATCGCCTTACGATACTACTCACGAACCGAGACGCACTTTTGTGGGATATAAGAAGGGCGTTTTGGTCTGTGAGCTGTTCATTTCGGTTCATTTCGGAAGCGGCACTCGAAGAGAAGAAACAGCAAGAGAAATCAAGACTCCAGAGAAATCCAGAAGACTCCCCTCTGTATATAGTTTATTAGTGCCACATTTGTAAATAGTTGAATACAGTATAGTTCCTAGTACCTTCTTTTCTTTAAGCAGTCCCCTAGCGTAGTCAGTCATACAGTCCACTTGCAAATTAAATTAATACAGTCCACGTTCGATCCCTAACAAAATCTTGGTCCATCGTCGCCAGATTCAAGCCAGAAGAAAGAAGGTAATTACAGAAGAAAGAACATAATTACAGAAGAAAGAAGATCATTATAGAAGATCTACAAGGAAGAAAGAAGTACGTCGACGAAGAGAGAAGATCGACGTCATATACGCATATTGTCTGTTTCTAGACAATTCTTGTTTCTTAAACCGCGTTTACGCGGCCGGGTGGTTGCTCCCTAACGGTGCCAAACTGTGACCATCTGGTAACGCCCTTGAGGCAGGAACGGCGTCCAATACGTGCGTCTTTTTGAAGACGATCGGAGGTCGCAACGTGGGACATCACCATGCGGAACGACGACGAAACGCCAGTAGGAATGCGGATATTCGAGGAAGCACCCGCGTCCCCGTCCGATTATCTCGCGTTGGCACAAGCGCCCTCCGCCGTGCCGCAGTCCCCGCTCGCGCCCGCATCTATGCCCGCGCCCGCGCCCGCGCCGCCGCGCCCCGCTATGTCCGTGTCTACAACCGATCGCTTGGGAGAAGTTAGCACATCCGCGCCGCGCACAGAGACGCTCGCCGCGATTATAGAAGATCTTCCGACTACAGAGACTAGTTCCATAGTGCGTACCATCGCGCCTGTAGCAGACGTTGTACATAGGCCCGCGTCCCGCGCCCCTTCGGTCCGGTCAGTCCGTTCAGCCCGGTCGACAGCTAGCGCAATAGCAAAGTTAAAGTAAATCGAGTATAATACCGCGGAGGAACTAGCTGCAATTAGGAGGAAGCAATCACAAATCGAGGAAGATCTTATCAAGAAGAAGTACGCTAGGGATATCGCTCAACTGCAAGAAGAAACGGATAGGGAAAGTCTAAACGAGGACGAATTAGTTGAAAATAGGGTACGCGTTGATAGGTGGTTAGAGAACTTAGACATTGTGCGGGGGGAGCCGCCCACCGTCCGTCTCAGCCCGCGCCCCGCATCGAGATAGAGCAGGCCCCGCCGAGTAGGGGAACCGGTTACGACCACGCTGAAGATGCCCAGGGGAGGTCGGTTGCGAATGATGTTCAACCGCGCCGCGTAGATACGATACAGAGGGACAATGGAGTCGCCGTAGAAATGAACTAGGTGGATCGCCGTGTACGGGTTACGTCGCCGTCGCGCGTCCAACGCCGCACTCTATCGCCTATACATAGATCGCCACATCGCCACGCGGATCGTAGATTACCGTCGCCGTGTAAGGATGTAGGTGCACGTAAATCGCCATCGCCACATCACAACGTGGATCGTAGATCACCGTCGCCGTGTAATGATGTAGGCATGGATAAATCGCCACATCGCCTTGCGGATCGTAGATTACCGTCGCCGTGTTATAGGGATGTAGGTGTACATAGGTCGCCAGCGCCACAGCGTAGGCTAGAGGGAAATAGGGATAGAGATAGGTCGCTCACCCCGCGAGGGAAAGATAGGGGTATAGAACGGCTAGCGGAAGCCTTAGAAGGCATGATAAGACTCAGACCAGCCGCCGCGAAGCAGACGCAGGACTTGCCTGTTTTTAACGGTTCGGCCGCGGAATGGTTAGCGTTTAAAGCCGCGATGAAAGAATACACGCGTTTATATGGATTCACAAATACGGAAAATATGGCAAGGTTAAGGAACTGTTTACGCGGTGAGGCTAGAGAAGTAGTATCGGCGCTGCTGTTTACCGTGAAGGATCCAGCAGACATTATGCGGACACTGGAGCAGTGTTTTAGCCGCCCGAAAGTAATTATAGATCGTGTGTTAGAGGAATTAAAACGCCTTCCGCGCCCGGGTCAAACCGCCCAGGAATTAAATTCGTTCGCTATTAAATTACAGAATATAGTGTGCATTATGCAGAACGTCGATGGCAAAGGATACTTACGAAATCCGATGCTCACTAGGGAGGTCACTAGCAAACTTAGCCCTCACTCACGTCACGCTATACCGGTTCATGATGAGAGAGGCTGACCGTGTGTTAAGTCACGCCTGTACGTCCTTAACGTCGACTAAGGAATCGCCCGTAGACGAGAGGCGCCGCCGTCGAAAAGGATAGTGTCGATACGCCGCGTAGAGGATAGGGCCCTCGACGTAAAGACGTTCATCGCCCAGGAGGACACCGGTAGTGCCTCATGTATGTGTTGTGGGGGTGAACACCCAATCGCCAAATGTAGGAAGCTAGAGCAAATGGGTTTGCACGACCGGTGGAAGTGGGTTAGGGAAGATGGGGGAGGGGGGTGTGTTTTAAGTACTTAAGCAGCAAATACCGATGCATACGCTGCTCCTTCCACCTCCGCAGCCCCCGTTGCTGCCTCAAACCCCGCAGCTCCCGCTGCCGTCTCTGCCCCCGCAGCCCCCGCTGCTGCTACGGCTCCCCTAATGTCAATGGACATCGCCCCACCATCAAAGCCAACTTCCCGCTGTGTCCCAATCCTTGCAAAGAAGCAAGTCCCGCCCCCTGTCTTCCTAAGAGACAAGGCATTATTCACCAAGCTGTCGAAATCCTTATACGACGCAGGCATTAAATATGACCATGCGATTAACCTCGGGGAGACTATTAAAATCATTCCCAACTCGATCGATGCCTTCCGTAGTATCACCAGGCTATTCACAGCCGAAAAAGTCTTTTTTTTTTTTTTTTTTTTTTTTTTTATAGGAGAGGGGGCAAACGAGCATGCGGCTCACCTGATGGTAAGTGACTACCGCCGCCCATGAACAACCGCAACACCAGGGGAATTGCAGATGCGTTGCCGGCCTTTTAAAAAGGAGTAGGCTCTTTTCTTGAAGGTCCCTAAGTCATATCGGTCCGGAAAAATCGCTGATGGTAATCGATTCCACAAGGAAGTCGTGCGAGGAAGAAAACATCTTCTAAATCGCACAGTGGTGGACCGCCAATCATCCAGATGGTGTGGATGGTATCGGGAGTTCTGCCGCGATGTGCGTTCATGAAATTTGGCGGCTGGGATTAATCCGAACAATTCCTCAGAGCACTCCCCATGGTAGATGCGAAAGAAAATGCAAAGAGATGCAACATCTCTTCGCAGTGCCAATGAATCGAGCCGATCGGAAAGGGCTCGGTCGTCGACGATTCGAGCCGCTCTGCGCTGGATGCGGTCAAGTGGAAGGAGCTGGCACTGGGGAGCCCCTGCCCAGAGATGGGAACAGTATTCCATGTGAGGCCGAACCTGCGCCTTGTAAAGTTGCAGGCGGTGTGCCGGCATGAAATACTGTCCCGCTCTGCTGAGCACGCCAAGCTTTTTAGAGGCCAATTTGGCCTTCTCTTCCAAGTGACCACGAAACTGCACGTCACTCGATATGTCGACTCCGAGGATACCGATACTGGCTGAGGCAAGAAGGGGAGTGCCTTGAAACTGAGGAGATACGACAAAGGGGTTCTTTTTAGCGGTAAACGCGCAAACTTGTGTCTTCTGAGGATTAAACTGGACTAGATTTAGTCGCCCCCAATCCGAGACTTTGTCCAGCAAAGACTCGACTTCAGACACAAGTTTGTTCCGGTACTCGGCGACGTTTTCCCGAGAAATATTGGCCCGGCCGGTGTATAGAGCATCACCAGTGCTGTCATCCGCATAGCAATGAATGTTACCAGTTAGCAACATATCATTGATATGCAGAAGAAACAGCGTTGGTGATAGCACACAGCCTTGTGGAACACCAGCGTTAATAGGCTTGTAGTCAGAACATGCACCGTCTACAACGACCTTGATGCTCCGATCTGCAAGGAAGCTGGTGATCCAATTGCACAATTTCTCGGGAAGCCCATAGGAAGGGAGCTTCGAAAGAAGCGCTTTGTGCCAAACCCGATCGAAGGCCTTCGCAATGTCCAGACTAACGGCCAACGCCTCCCCCTTGGACTCTACTGCCTCCGCCCATCTATGGGTCAGGTAGACTAGAAGATCACCAGCTGATCGACCCCGACGAAAACCGTATTGGCGGTCACTGATCAGCTGGTGATCCTCAAGGTACCGGATGAGCTGGCAGTTAATAATGGATTCCATTATTTTGGAGAACAAGGAGGTGATCGCGATAGGCCTATAGTTGGACGGGTCTGAGCGGTCGCCTTTTTTAGGGATCGGGTGGACAAAAGCTGTCTTCCATGAGTTCGGGACAACGCCATGGGAGTAGGAGTACCGGAAAAGACGCGTTAGAACCGGTGCCAACTCCGGAGCACACGTCCTCAGCACAATTGGGGGGATTCCGTCAGGCCCACTCGACTTGTGGATGTCAAGGGAGAGGAGTGCTCTGCGAACCGAGCGCTGTGAGAATAGCACATCCGGCATAGAGCACTCACACCGCGGGATGGTCGGCGGTGTGTTCCCCCCGTCATCAACAGTCGAGTTGGACGCAAAAAGGGAGCCTAAAAGGTCGGCCTTCTCTTTTGCGTCGTGGGCCAGTGAGTCGTCCTCCCTGTGCAGAGATGGTAGTGATGGCTTACAGAAATTCCCTTGGACAGCCTTGGCGAGAGACCAGAATGCACGGGTTCCCGAAGGAAGGCGAACTAGTTTCTCGCCAATTCTGCCTATGTGCTCTGACTTTGCCTTGGCAATAACTCTTTTGAAGGACCTGGAGGCGAAGTTATACTCTCTAGTCTCCTACCATACTTACGCTCTTCCGGAAGAGCGTAAAGTCAGGGCCGTCATCCGCGGCGTGCCATTCGAATTTTCCAACGAGGAAATCCTTGAGGACCTTAAGTCCCAAGGTTTCCCTGTAGAAGCCGTGCACAAGATGCACAGTAGAACGGGCCAGAGGTTCAACCTGGTCCTAGTCATCTTAACTAACGTGCCGGAGGCAAAAGCCATCTTCCGGCAGGTACACACAGTGTGTGGCCTGTCGAGAGTGAAGGTTGAGCCCCCACATAGGCGCGGGTTCCCGGCGCGGGTTCCCGGCGCAGTGCCACCGCTGCCAGCTATATGGTCATGCGGCGGCCAACTGCTCTGCCCCACCCAGGTGCGTTAAGTGCCTTGAACCCCATAACACTAAAGATTGTCCTCGGCCCAAAGACGCCGAATCCCCACCCGCGTGCGTCCTGTGTAAGCAAACAGGCCACCCGGCTAACTACAGAGGCTGCCCTTGCGCACCTCATCCTCGCCCCAGTAGGCAAGCTCCACCGCCGGTCAATGACCGCTCATTCCCGGCTCTTTACCAACGGCCCCGTCAGGGCCTTTCTCAGCCCATCCAGGGCTTCTATCGACCCCCTCAGGGTCCCCCTAGGCCCCCTCAGGGCATTATTCGGCCCCCTCCGGGCTTCTCTAAGTCTATGCAGCCTCCAGTCTTTCCCTGGGGCCCGAAAAAGGCAGACCCACCGCGGACAAACTCCGCCCCACAACAATCACAGCCCTCAATGGCTGATGACCTAAAAACGGTGTATTCCGCTATTAGGAACATCGATGTTGGGGAAATCGCTGTGTTAGCACGCAAATTGCGCGCTGCGAGGTCCCCTCAGGACCGTCTCCTCGCTCTTGCAGAGCATCATAATCTTTTGTGCTTGTTGTAAGTTAAGTTAACTTCATTAACTTAACTTCACGATGACAGAGCAGTTTGCTCTACCAAAATCCCACGGTCGTATCAAACCTAAGGGTTTATCGCTTGTATCGTTTAATATTCGCGGTTTGCGAAATAACCTCCCAGAACTTAAGCTCTTTCTTCGAAGTCGTGAAGCCGATTTCCTCCTCCTACAGGAAACTAACCTCAAAACTAAGGACACTAAAGGCCTTTCTATTAAAGACTTTTCTCTTCTTCGTAATGACAGGACGGACGCCATGGTGGCGGTACGGCCATTTATTACAAGAAGACACTCCATTGCTCTCCCATTTCTACTCCGCAGCTTACCAATATGGAAGCCACGGTATGCAGGCTAGCTATGACTGGACATCAGTCCATTCTCATAGCCTCCTGCTACATCCCCGCGGGAACCCCTCCCCTCAAAAGAGATTTTGAGGCTATTTTATCTTTAGGTAACCCAGTCATTATGTTTGGAGATTTTAACTCCAAGCATACTGAATGGACATGCCGTACTACCACCCGTAGTGGCAAGTTACTGCTCGATATCACGCAGTCTCTTGATATTACCGTCCACAGTCCTCTCGGTGTTACTCACTTTCCCGATAACACCGACTATGCCCCCGATGTACTAGATTTTGCGTTACTCAAAGGAGTTTCTCTCAACCTTAGGGCAATCGAGACACTAGACGATCTAGGATACGACCACCGACCGGTCTCTCTCATTCTTGGCCATCAGCCACCACTCCCAACACCCTCTACTAAAACCTTCACAAATTGGAAGGGCTTCAAGGAGTCCCTAGCGAAAACTCTGGACTCACAGAACTCTCCCATCTCCCTATCGTCTGACTTAGACAGTCCCGAAAAAATCGACACCGCGGTCGATTCACTCTCCACCCTTATTAAAACCTCCCTTAAGGAGAATGAAAAGGAATTCCCGGTTGCTAAGAATAGTGGGCTTCCCCTACATATTAGCAACCTATTAAAAGCCAAAAAAGCTGCTTTCCGGAGAGCAGCAAAATATCCCACGCCCGAATATAGGCGCACGGCCAATCGTCTTCAACGAGAACTCCGTTTCCGCCTCTCTGAATTTCGAGACCTCGAAAAAAGTAAACTCATGGAGAATATATCTCCCTCTCATACAGCGTACTATCAGATGGCTAGAGCCCTCCGTATAGACGCTATAACCCACACTCCCCCTCTCTCCCGCCCCGACGGTTCGGTTGCCTTCGAGGACGAGGAAAAGGCTGAGTGCTTTGCAGACAGTATTGCCGCTCAATGCTCTCTTAGCTCTCAACCCGTCGACCCTTCACACGTCCAGGCAGTGGAGGATGAGGTCCGCCGCCGGAACTCACCCCCTACGGCCTCCGAACCTATCTCTGTGTCCAATGATGAGATTTCATCCCTCATTAAAGGACTTAAACATAAAAAGGCTCCGGGCGCGGATGGCATATCCAACCAAGCCCTTAAAAACTTTCCCGAGCAGGTGTTAACCCTTTTATCTATTATCTTCAACGCCTGCTTCAACCTTAGTTACTTTCCCACTACGTGGAAAGAGGCAACTGTGATTGGTATTCCCAAGCCAGGCAAGCCTCTCAACCTCCCCTCCAGTCATCGCCCCATTAGCCTCCTCAAGGCCATGGGCAAGCTCTTTGAAAGAGTCATCCAAAATCGCATGAGGCGCCATCTGTTTCCCACAGACGGTGACCCTCTTATCATTCCCCATCAATTCGGTTTCCGAGCGAAACACTCCTGCCCCCAACAAGTTCACCGTATTGTGGAATATATCCTCAGCGGTTTTTATCCCCGTCGTCATAAGACTATCGCGGTCTTTTTCGACATCGCCAAAGCCTTCGATAGAGTCTGGCATACAGGCCTTATCTACAAACTATACAAAATAGGTCTCCCCGATCGTCTAGTACGTCTTGTGGCCTCTTATCTTAATCATCGTACCTTTCGTTTTAGACACGAAGGCACGCTATCTTCACAGCGCCCCATCAAAGCTGGTGTCCCTCAGGGCTCAGTTCTTGCTCCTCTGCTGTACATACTGTTCACCAACGACATTCCCATTCCGCCGAAAGGTGTTCAGCTCTCCCTCTTCGCAGACGACACTGCTCTCTACTGTAAAGGTATCTCGCTACCTTTCATACGGAACAAGGTCCAAAAGTCAGTTGATGACCTAGGAGCTTGGTTCAAAAAATGGCGCATCGATGTGAACCCGGAGAAGAGCTCCGCCGTTCACTTCGATTATAAACGACGCCGTCTCAAAAACACTCCACCAATACGTATGCTAGGGACCCCTGTCCCCTGGCATACGTCTGCCAAATATTTAGGTGTCACTCTAGACACAGGGCTAACTTTCAGGCCCCACGTCAAAAGAGTAACCCGTCACGCACGTTTTTACCTGAATAGGCTCAACAGTATGTTGGGCCGACACAGTAAAATGTCCCTCAGAAACAAGCGTACCCTTTATAAGGTCTGTATACGACCAGTCATGTCCTACGCGGGCCCCATTTTCGCCCACTCTAACCCTAAAATTATTAATGAACTCCAAGTAGTTCAAAACCTTTTCTGTCGTCGAGCTGCGAACGCACCTTGGTACGTCCGCAATGCCGACCTTCATCGGGACCTAGAGCTCCCTACAATTCAACAATTCCTTAAAAAACTCTCTGAGAACTTCTTCAAAGCCTCAGAGTCGCATTCCAATCATTTTATTCGTGAGGCTGCTAATTATGCAGCCCCACTCCCCTCCCGCTATAGCGTCCGCAGGCCGAGGAACTCCCTCTCGGACCCGCCTAATAAACTTTCAAACGACCTGAACTGCCTCCTGGCGGCTCAGGCCAACTCTAATTAAGTTATTCATAATTAATTTGCCTTCGTAGGCACTCCCTCAGCGGCTAATAGCCGCCTGCGCCCTCTTTTCCCAAAAGAGGGTCGCTTCCGATACGGCATAAGAAGCTTTAAACAGCTAGTTGCCAGTCCCCAAAGGCGGTTTTAGTGGGTATCACTTAGGTTCCCCAGTAGGTAGTCACAGTGAGTCCCACATAACCACGATAGACCGGCTGTCGTGGTATGCGTAATGCATTTCCGCCTCCCTCCGGGGTAGCCCTTTTCCAATTGCTTCGGGCGCAAAAAAAAAAAAAAAAATGCATACGCTGCAAAGCTAGGAAGTGCGGCGTCGACGGCTGCAACGCCCCCCACCACGCTCTCCTTCACACCCGCAAGGCCCGCACGCCTGAAGCGTCGGTTAAGCCTGACGAAACCGTGCTTGTCGCGTCGAGTGTTAGTAGTAGTGCATCCGTACTGTAAAAAGTGTGCCCCATAACCGTGCGCGGACCGCGCGGCAAGGAAGTTAATACGTATGCGCTACTTGACGAAGGCGATCGACGACGACTTAGCTCGCGAGTTAGGAGCGGAAGGACCGGTAAAGCCGCTCAATATTAGAGGCGTAAGTAATAGTCAACGCGAGGCCAATAGTAAGTTAGTTAATATAGGGATACGTGGCAAGACGCGCAGCGAGATGTATAATATAAGCGCGCGAACGATAGCAGATTTAAAGATAGGCTCGCAGTCTGTGAGTAGGGAGTGCTTACGGTTGAAGCACTTACGTGACTTACCGAGTTTGGTGTGTTACAACGACGCGAAGCCGAGATTGTTATTAGGCGCCGACAATTGGCATTTAATAATTACCCGTAGTTTGAGAATAGGACGTCGAAGGCAGCCCATAGCTGCACGTACGTTATTAGAATGGGTAATTCAGGGAACCGTGCCGCGGTTAACGTGTAGGGAAGACGGCGAGACCGTATTACACGTAGCGAGCACTAGCGGACGGTTAGATAGGGACATCCGAACGTTGGCCAGTCAGGACGAGGAGCTAACGGAACTCCTCAAACGGCAGTATGAGATAGATTCTATATCTGGGCTGCTGCCGAGCCCGAGGTGGTCGCGGCCATGTGCCTAGTTGCAAAATACCAATTTCCCCCAACATCCAGCGACCACCAGTGCAACAGCAATCGGCACAATACTGATCGCCAGCCTCTGTAGACGGGAGATTGGGGACTAGTGGCGTCTCTCGTGGCATCCATAATGATTAGTGAATACGTTCACTAAGACGATGGTATGATGATCGGCGGAAATATCTCGCTAAAGAGTAGGCCGCGACGGGATGAGGAGCGCGCTGTCGACATATTCCAGCGCACCGTCAAGAAGGTCGGCGAGCAATACCAAGTTGGACTGCCATGGAAGGACGACAACGTGCGAATGCCACCCAGCTACGAGATGGCAGCTCGAAGACTACGGACGATTGAAAGGAAGATGGACCAGTCGCCGGAGTTTCGTGACGCCTACACAGCCCAGATAGACAACCTCCTGGCGAAAGGATACGCAAGGGAAGCCGAAGGGACGGAGAGAGAGGATCCCAAGAGCTGGTACCTGCCACACTTCGCAGTACGGAATCCGAACAAGCCGGGGAAGACAAGAGTAGTGTTCGACGCGGCAGCGCGCGCATCCGGTAGATGTCTTAATGATTATTTACTCGACGGCCCCGACTTATTACGGAACTTACCGGGCATACTGTTTCGGTTTAGAGAGAATGAGATAGTAGTGTCCGCGGATATTAGGGAAATGTTCTTGCGTGTGAAAATCGACCGTCGCGATCAGCCCGCGCAATTGTTTCTCTGGCGAGGAAACGAGCGACACAGCCCACCGCGGGAGTACGTTATGACGTCTATGATTTTCGGAGCGAGGAGCTCGCCGAATCTCGATCATAGTGTTAGAGATAATAACGCGCGCGCACACGCAGACACACCCGTTGGCACTTAACGCTATCGTACGTAGTCATTATATGGACGACTATTTGGACAGTTATGCAACGGTAGAGGAAGCGGTAAATACGGCGAAGCAGGTTTCGGAAGTACACCAGAAGGCCGGTTTCACCTTGGCAGGCTGGAATTCTAATCACGCAGCCCTATTGGAGGACGAAATTACTGGCGCGCAAGCCTAAGGAAGTAGGCTTAAGGCAAGACAGCCCAGGCAGAGCCTTAGGGTTATTATGGATGGCCGACGAAGACGCCCTAACTTTCAACACGTCGATGAATAGGGTGCCGCAGGAAGTAAAGGCGCTACAGCGACCACCGACCAAGAGGGAAGCATTAAGCGCAGTCATGTCTGTGTTTGACCCGCTCGGACTGCTAAGCTACCTCACCATCACCGCCAAGATCCTGCTACAAGACATATGGCGTATGAAGAAGGTCGGATGGGATGACGAACTACCCGAGGAGGCAGCAGAGGAATTTCAGAGGTGGCTGCGAGTCGTCGAGGAGGTGTCACGACTGCGACTGCCAGGGTGCTATGCTCCTACGGGGGGAGTGGTAGAGCGTCAACTTCACGTGTTTAATGATGCAAGCGAACGTGCGTAAGCATCCGCGGCATATTGGCGTATACGATATAGCGACGGAACGGTTAGGGTGCGATTAGTGGCGGCTAAGGCGAAAGTCGCTCCAATCAAAGCTCAAAGTATACCGCGATTAGAGTTGCAGGCGAACTTAATAGGCGCGCGACTCGCGGAATTCCTGCAAGGCGAACACGGAGTGGTAGCGGATAGGGTCGTATATTGGACGGACTCTACTACGGCGCTCCACTGGATACAAAATGATACGGCGCGTTACACTCCATACGTGGCTCACCGGTTAGGGGAGATAGCTGAGAAGACATCGCCCGAGCAATGGAGGTGGATACCGACTGCGGAAAACGTAGCGGATCAAGCGACGCGTATGAATTTCACAACCAAGGAAGAAAGCGATAAATGGTTCACAGGACCGCCCTTCCTCTACGAGAACGAAGACAGATGGCCTCACCGACAGGAAGGGAAGGCAGGGGACGATGAAGAGTTGGAGGAAATCGTAGCGTACCAGAGCGACACCCAGGACGCTCCACACCTGCCAGACATAGAGCGATTCTCTGCTCAGATTAATCAGGGCCACAGCGCGAGTACTACAGTTCGTCGATACGGCACGAGGAAGGGCACGAGGATTGACATTGCAGCACATCCAGAGGGCAGAACGGATGTGGATAGAACATAGCCAATGTGAAAGGTTCGCTGAAGACATCAGCCGCCTTCACCGGGGAAGGAATTTGGCCACCGGCAGCGCACTGAGGAAACTCGACCCCATATTGGAAGATGGAGTGCTACGAGCCAGGGGAAGGATCGTAAAGCTGCTTGTGGAGAAGGCGCATCAGGAAGCAAGCCACGCCAACAGAGAGAGAGAGAGTGGTGAACGACCTGCGCACTAGGTTTCATATCCTCCGATTACGACCTACCGTACGAGAAGCGGAGCGGAGATGCCTACGGTGCAGAGTACGGAAGGCGACACCACGGCCTGCGGTTACAGGGCATTTACCACCCGAACGGTTAGGGGCGTTTGCGCGACCATTCACGTACACCGGAATTGATAACTTCGGGCCTCTGACAGTTACGATAGGACGACGGCACGAAAAACGGTGGGTGGCACTATTCACGTGCCTAACGACGCGCGCAGTGCATTTAGAAATAGTTTACTCTCTGACCGCAGACTCGGCGATATCGGCATTGCGGCGCATGGCGGCTAGGCGTGGGTGGCCACGGGTTGTTTACTCTGACAATGGTACAAACTTTCATGGGGCGAATACAGAACTGCAACGGGCGATGGAAGAGTGGGCACCGCAGCTGAAGGATTACGCGCTGATTCGGCGAGTCGATTGGAAATTCATCGCACCGGGTGCGCCTAACCAGGAAGGCGCATGGGAGCGTCTCGTACGCTCAGTGAAGACCGCACTCGAAGCCACTCTACATCAGAAAAGCCCACGAGAAGAGACGTTGGCAACGCTCCTGACAGAAGCAGAAAACACAGTGAATTCTCGACCGTTGACGCACGTACCGGTCGACATCAACGACGAAGAGGCGCTGACACCCAACCACTTCTTACTGTTGGGACCATCGGGCCTACCAGTCACCGCGCCGTGCACACCCATGGATCGTCGCGCGTGGAGAGCGGAGCAGGGGCTCGCCGACGAGTACTGGAGGCGCTGGGTGAAGGAATACCTGTCGACGCTGGTTGCGCGCGGAAACTCCCGAGATGCTCAGCATGGCCAAATTCAAGAAGAGGACCTCGTCGTGGTTGCAGATAGCAACCTGCCTAGAAATGTGTGGCCGCGGGGCATCGTGACGAAGACGTTTCCTGGACCAGACGGCGTGGTGCGCAACGTCGAGGTCAGGACCAAGGGCGGAGTGCTTCGGCGGTCCATCAGGAAGATCGCCGTCCTCCCGAGGGAAGCTTAGGCTCGCAGGCTACGCCGGGGGGAGGATGTAGCGGACAGCGAAGGAGGCCGCCGCCCCGTCACAACCCGTTACGCCCCGCGCACCCCGCACACCGGCAGCAGATCACGCGATGTCGCCGACCAATCAGCGCGCGGCATCGCCTTACGACGCTACTCACGTACCGAGACGCTCTTTTGCGGGATATAAGAAGGGCGTTTTGGTCTGTGAGCTGTTCATTTCGGAAGCGGCACTCGAAGAGAAGAAACAGCAAGAGAAATCAAGAAGAATCAAGACTCCAGAAAAATCCAGAAGACTCCCCTCTGTATATAGTTTATTAGTGCCACATTTGTAAATAGTTGAATACAGTATAGTTCCTAGTACCATCTTTTCTTTAAACAGTCCCCTAGCGTAGTCAGTCATACAGTCCACTTGCAAAGTAAATTAATACAGTCCACGTTCGATCCCCAACAGTAACTATGCACTAACTCTCCCAATAAAGACACCGAATGAATAGCGAGAGTTAGCATAGATTTAAAATGTAAATTAATTATTGTAATTCGTTAATGTAAATTGTATTTGTTCTTATATCTAACTTACCTTTCTTGTATATTAAGCCCTTAGGCACGTAAAATAAGATGTTATCAACAGGGCATGTTATCGTGACGCGGCCGCGGAGCAAATGAAGCTACGCGCACCGCGCCACGACGTTTTATATTTATAGTACTGAGGCGGGGGGCAGGGTCCTCAGCCTAAAGTTGTCAAAAGCAAAGTTTAAACCTTTTTAATATGTAAAAAAATTGTTGTGTACATATTAGTATAATAAGTAGTTATTCTACTTTTTATTATTTTTTATTACTAGTTTCACTATTTATTATTCTCCAGGTCATTTTAATTTTGTCGGATGCAGTTTTAATTTTGTTGCTTAAATGTAAAGCCTTAGCAGTGGAGCACACTTTTTTAAATATTTTAGAATATGTTTTTACATAATCTCTAAATATAACACTACTATTATATGATCTTTCATCATAAAGCTCGTATAACCTTCGCCTACTTTTATAAATTCCTACTGTCGCCCATTCATTAAATGATTTGCGACTGTTAAGAGAGAAAGTTTTAGAAGTAAATATTCTACTAAATTCACAACGTATGATTTCAAATAATGTAGCATACAAATAATTAGCACTATTTTTAAACGAAAGTGATGGAAGTCTTTTTATTATATTACTTCTAAACCTCTCCAAGCGATGTTCATTTATTGGAACAAACACAACTTTCTTATTTTTCTGTTTTTTGTGTATGTAAGGTAGTGATACTAACTGTCCACAGTGATCTGAACTTAAATTTTGAATAATTGATTTATGCAAGAGCTTAACATCTGTAAAAATGTTATCTATACAGGTCGCACTAGGCCCAGCAATACGTGTTGGTTCTAAGAATAAATTTACAAGATTATACGATTTAAACAATGAGCGAAACTTAATACTAATGGAAGAAGTTTCAAGGAGATTGATATTAAAGTCTCCACACATTACAACAGACTTGTTCTGTTTACTAAGTTTGAGTAAAACTTCTTCCACAATCCTTTCAAAATGGTCATAAGTAGCACATATGAGGTCTGTAAACACTTACAACAATGAGGTGCTCGAGCTCGACACAAGCCATTTCTACAGTTCGTTCAACAAGTGAAGTGATGGAAGTCCACCCAGGCCCAGATGGGCGCGTCCGAATAATGGAAATAAGAACAGCAACGGGTTTGGCGCGTCGCCCGGCTTCTCGCCTCATCGCAATTACGACAACGGACTAAAACGGTTTTTTAGTGCTTGCGCACGAGGGGGAGATTGTAAATAACAGCCTAGATTTTAAGAAGTTATTTAGGTTTTAGTCACGTAAGCTTATTAATGTTTTCGTTTACCTATAAAGAGTTGTATGTCTTGTAGTGTTCGTCATATACGTAATAGTAATTGTTAATAAAGATCCGTTATATGTCTTGTAGTATTGTTAATAAAGATCTGTTATATGTCTTGTAGTGTTATGTATTAGTAATTGTTTATTGCACTATAAAGATTTGTTGTGTGTTTTATAGTGTCACTTAATTGTTAATAATTGTTTACAAAGAATTGTTGTATAAACGTGTATAATTGTGAAATAAATTATGAGTCACACTTTATACACGCCCGCACACCTTCCTCCTGAGCGCTTATTGGTCGAACGGAGCATGTGCGCCTCACAGGCGCTTGCACGAGTTGTGCAATCAACCGCACAACATAAAAGACATGTCGTGAGCGACCCAAATCAAACATTTTCCGCCTGTTGCACCGCCCCCGAGCGGTTGTGTACAGGTAGTTCGCGTGCCTAGCGTCCCAACGCTAGTGCCCCCCCGCTCCGCGCCTCGCGCTTTTCAGATAGTGGGCGCCTAGCGCTGAAGTCCGGTAAGTGTTTTCCTGCTAACTTTCAGTTCTCACCCCCCCGCCCTCGGTCGGGGAGGTTGGCTGACCGCTTGTTTATATTGTAGAACACTAGATACTAGTGTATAAGTTTATTAGTATATTTTATTACATATCTGTTTATTATATTCCGTGTATCTGTTTCTTGTAAAACGTTACTTGCTCTTTTCAGAGCAAGTCCCTGTTCTTTTGAGAACAGGGGTCTGTTTCTTGGAATAAGAGCGTCCCGTTCTTTTGAGAACGGTGATCCCCCACGTCATACGATAGTTCTAATAGTTTTTAGTTTATTTTTAGTTTGTTAGTTGTTAGTTAGTCCCCAACGACAATGTCCTTGCAGAATTTATTAGGTCCCCTGATCGATATAGCCCATAGGTTTCATAATGACCCGCAAGCTCTTACAGCAGCCATCACAGCCCTTCTGGCTCCTCCCGCCCTTCAGGCACCGCCGCCCGTTATAGCGGACTACCTCGCGTCACGTAATTCGTTCGCGCCGCTCGAAATCGACATGGAGTGCTCTCACTCCGATTCCGCGTCATCAACATCTGCCTCCCGGAAGAGGCCTGCCAAACAGTCCGGCACCAGGACATCGGAGTCCTCTGACTCCGATGATACCGGTGACTCCAATACATCGTCGTACACCACGGTGTCGTCTAAGCGCGCAGCGAAGCGCGCCGCGAAAAACCGTTCGCCCCCCGCCGAAGCGGCCCGTGCCGCTCCCCCCACCCCCGCAGCCCCCGCCGCTGCCGCGTCTACCTCCGCAGCCCCCGCCGCTGCCTCGACCCCCTTAGATATTGCAGCGCCGTCGAAGCCGGCTTCACGTTGCGCTCCGCAACTCGCGAAAAAACCAGTTCCGCCCCCTGTCTTTTTGAGAGACAAGGCCGAGTTCACTAGACTGAGCAAGGTATGCTACGACTCTGGAATTAAATATGACATAGCTACGAACATGGGCGTAGCGATAAAAATAGTTCCCCAATCTATTGACGATTTTCGCCGACTCACTAGGCTTTTTACTAACGAACGAGTATCGTACCATACATACGCTCTTCCGGAAGAGCGTAAAGTCAAGGCCGTCATCCGAGGCGTCCCGTTCGAACTCTCCAACGAGGAGATTCTTGATGACCTTAAGTCACAAGGATTCCCCGTCGAAGCTGTTCATAAAATGCACAGTAGGACCGGGTTGAGATACCCGATAGTCTTAGCTATCCTTACCAACGTTCCGGAGGCGCAATCCATCTTCCGGCAAGTACGCACGGTGTGCGGCTTGTCGGGAGTTAGGGTTGAGTCACCGCATAGGCGCGGTTTCCCGGCGCAGTGCCACCGCTGCCAACTATATGGTCACGCGGCGGCCAATTGCTCCGCCCCACCCAGGTGCGTTAAGTGCCTAGATCCACACATCACCAAAGAGTGTCCCCGGCCTAAAGATGCCGTATCCCCGCCCGCGTGCGTCCTGTGTCAACAGACAGGCCACCCGGCAAGCTACAGAGGATGCCCGTGCGCTCCTCGTCCTCGTATAACTAGACAGGTCCCACCGCCGGTAAATGACCGTTCATTCCCGGCGTTATATGTTAGGAGGCCCCGTCAGGGCGTATCTCAGCCGTCTCAGGGCGTTGCAAGACCCCCTCAAGGTCCCCCGAGACCACCAAAAGCACCTATTAGGCCACCTCCGGGCTTCTCAAAGCCTACACAGGCTCCAGTTTTTCCCTGGGGCCCCAAAAAGGTCGAAACACCGCAGGCAACCTCTGCTCCGCAGCAGAAACAGCCTACAATCGCCGATGACATTAACACGGTTTACGCCGCGATAAGGAACATCGACGTTAATGAAATTGCTATATTAGCAAACAAGTTGCGCGCCTCGCGGTCCCCTCAGGACCGTCTTCTGGCTCTCGTAGAGCACAGTAACCTATTGCGTTCGTTGTAAGTTAAGTTAACTTAATTAACTTAGCTTACAATGACAGAGCCTTCCGCTCTGCCTAAAAGTCACGGTCGTATCAAGCCCAAAGGGCTATCGCTTATTTCATTTAACATTCGCGGATTGCGAAATAACCTCCCAGAGCTTAAGCTCTTCCTTAAAGATCGCGAAGCTGATTTTCTCCTCTTACAGGAAACCAACCTTAAAAATAAAGACACTAAAGGCTTATCCATTAAAAATTATTCTCTTCTTCGTAATGATAGGCATGACCGCCGAGGCGGTGGCACGGCCATTTATTACAAGAAGACACTACATTGCTCTCTTATAGATACTCCGCAGCTTACCAATATGGAAGCTACGTTATGCAGGTTATCTATGACGGGACATCAGTCTTTAGTCATAGCCTCCTGTTACATTCCCCCTAAAAACCTCCCCCTCAAAGATGATTTTGAGGCAATCTTATCTCTTAGTAATTCAGTCATTATGTTTGGAGATTTTAACTCTAAACATACTGAATGGACATGCCGTACGATTAATACTAATGGTAGGATACTGCGTGATATAACGCAGTCTCTTGACTTAACCGTTTTCAGCCCGCTCGGTGCAACGCACTATCCCGATGCTACCGATTTAAACCCAGATGTACTAGATTTTGCGTTACTCAAAGGAGTTTCACTCAACCTCAGGTCTATTGAGACACTAGACGATATAGGATCCGATCACCGACCGGTCTCTCTTATTCTTGGCCATCAGCCACCCCCTATTATAACTACGAAAACCTTCACTAACTGGAAGGGTTTCAAGGACTCACTAGCAAAAGCTATGGACTCGCAGGACTCCCCTAATTACCTATCGTCGGACTTAGACTTAGACAGTCCTGTAAAAATCGACACCGCGGTCGAATCACTTTCAACCCTAATTAAATCCTCCCTTAAGGAGAATGAAAGGGTCGTTCCGGTTGCTAATACTAATGGGCTTCCCCTATATATTAGCAACATATTAAAAGCTAAAAAAGCTGCTTTCCGGAGAGCAGCTAAATATCCCACCCCCGAATATAGGCATACGGCTAATCGTCTTCAACGAAAACTCCGTTCGCACCTTTATGAATTTCGAGAGCTCCAAAGGAGTGAACTCATGGAGAATATATCTCCCTCACATACAGCGTACTATCAGATGGCTAGAGCCCTCCGTATAGACGCTACAACTCACACTCCCCCTCTCTCCCGCCCCGACGGTACGGTTGCCTTCGAGGACGACGAGAAGGCTGAGTGCTTTGCAGACAGCATTGCCGCACAATGCTCTCCTAGCTCTCAACCTGTCGACCCCTCACATATTCAGGAAGTGGAGGATGAGGTCCGCCGCCGGAACTCACCCCCCACAACCTCTGACCCTATCACTGTGTCCAATGATGAGATCTCGTCCCTCATCAAAGGACTTAAGCCCAAAAAATCTCCGGGCGCGGATGGCATATCCAACCAAGCCCTTAAATACTTTCCAGAGCAGGTGTTAACCCTCTTAGCTATTATCTTTAACGCCTGTTTTAATCTTAGTTACTTTCCCACTTCTTGGAAAGAGGCAATTGTCATTGGTATTCCCAAGCCAGGCAAGCCTCTTAACCTCCCCTCCAGTCATCGTCCCATTAGCCTCCTAAAGGCCATGGGCAAACTCTTTGAAAGAGTCATTCAAAATCGAATGAGGCGCCATCTGTTTCCCACAGACGGTGACCCCATTGTCATCCCACACCAATTTGGTTTCCGCGCAAAACACTCGTGTCCACAACAGGTACACCGCATTGTGGAATATATCCTCAGCGGTTTTTATCCACGTCGACTAAAGACAATCGCGGTCTTTTTCGACATTGCCAAAGCCTTCGACCGAGTCTGGCATGAAGGCCTTATTTTCAAATTATATAGGATAGGACTCTCCGATCGTCTAGTACGTCTCGTAGCCTCTTATTTACAACATCGTACCTTTCGTTTTAGACACGAAGGCACGTTATCCTCTCAGCGCCCCATTAAAGCTGGTGTTCCTCAAGGATCAGTACTAGCTCCCCTCCTGTACATCTTGTACACCAACGACATTCCTATCCCGTCGAATGGTGTACAGCTCTCACTCTTCGCAGATGACACTGCACTGTACTTCAAAAGTCCTAGAATATCTTCAGCAAGGAACAAGATCCAAAAGTCAGTCGATGACCTAGGAGATTGGTTCCAAAAATGGCGTATCGATGTGAACCCGGAGAAGAGCTCCGCAGTTCAATTCGATATTAAAAGACGCCGTAATAAAAACAAGAAAAATACTCCACCTATACGAATGCTAGGGACCCCTGTCCCATGGCACATGTCAGCAAAATATTTAGGCGTCACCCTTGACTATAGGCTTACTTTTGAGTCTCATGTCAAAAGAGTAACGCGTCTAGCACGTTTCTATTTAGGTCGGCTTAACAGTATGTTAGGCAGACATAGCAAAATGTCATTACGAAATAAGCGAACCCTCTATAAGGTTTGTATACGACCGGTTATGACTTACTCGGCTCCTATTTTTGCACACGCTAACGATAAAATTATTAACGAACTCCAAGTAGTTCAAAACCTCTTCTGTCGTCGAGCTACGAACGCACCTTGGTACGTCCGTAATGCCGACCTTCACCGGGATTTAGAAATCCCAACAATCCAGCAATGTCTTAAAAAATTCTCTGAAAACTTCTTTAAAGTATCAGAGTCGCATACTAACACACTTATTCGTGAGGCAGTTACTTATACCGCCCCACTCCCTTCTCGCTATAGCGTCCGCAGGCCGAGAAACACTCTCTCGGACCCGCCAAATAAGTTGTCAAACGACCTGAACTGCCTCCTGGCGGCTCAGGCCAATCCTAACTAAATTAAAAATTAGTTAAAATTAATAATATGCCTTCGTAGGCAGTCCCTAAACGGCACTTAGCCGTCTGCGCCCTCTTTTCCCAAAAGAGGGTCGCTTTAGATACGGCATATGCAGCTTTAATAGAGCTAGTTGCCAGTCCCCAAAGGCGGTTTTTAGTGGGTATCACTTAGGTCCCCCGGTAGGCAGTGAGTCCCACATAACCAGGACAGACCGGCTGTCGTGGTATGCATAATGCATTTTCCGCCTCCCTCAGTGGTAGCCCTTTCCCAATTGCTTCGGGCGCAAAAAAAAAAAAAAAAAAAAGACCCAAATTATTACCAGCTCATCAGTCGTCACTCGCTCATCTTTCGCTCTGCATCCAGCTCAACAGACATCTCTACACTTCCTCAACAAGCTACACTCTACAAGCAGCTCTTGTTTTCATATAAGCAATAGTTTTATTTAACTTCATTATCCTACGGTCAAGAAGAAGTCTACATTTGAACGATACGGAGCCCTGCATAAAGCTCCCACTTCGTTTAATTGTCAAACGGGTAGCGGATCCCGTCGATTGGTCGAACGGAGCATGTGCGCCTCACAGGCGCTTGCACGAGTTGTGCAATCAACCGCACAACATAAAAGACATGTCGTGAGCGACCCAAATTATTCATCATTCCGCCTGTGGCACCGCTCTCGAGCGGTCGTGTCCAGGTAGTCCGCGCATCCGTCCCCGTACGGTAGTGCTCTCTCGCTCTCGCGCCTCCGCTGTCCTGCTCGCGCTGTACAGCGTCGACGCTTTGGTGAGTCATTTCTGCTAACAGTTCTTGCCCCCCTGTCTTTGGGCAGGGAGGTTTGACTGACCTCTGCTTGTTATTGTTATTTTTATTGTTAATTCTTATTGTTAACTATTTCTAATTTTGTTTTCGTTATTTTTTGTATAACGTGTACGTGTATATACTGTTTCTAGGGAGTTACTTGCTCTTTTCAGAGCAAGGCCCTGCTCTTTTGAGAGCAGGGGCACTTACTCCTTGAATAAAGAACGTCCCGTTCTTTTGAGAACGGTGATCCCCCGCCCTTACTGTTTAGGTACAGAACGTCTCTGTTCTTTTCAGAACAGCACCCCCTAGCCCTTTCCGTTTCAAATACTCTCTCTCGGTCTCTCTCATTCTTGGCCATCAGCCACCACTCCCAACACCCTCTACTAAAACCTTCACAAATTGGAAGGGCTTCAAGGAGTCCCTAGCGAAAACTCTGGACTCACAGAACTCTCCCATCTCCCTATCGTCTGACTTAGACAGTCCCGAAAAAATCGACACCGCGGTCGATTCACTCTCCACCCTTATTAAAACCTCCCTTAAGGAGAATGAAAAGGAATTCCCGTTTGCTAAGAATAGTGGGCTTCCCCTACATATTAGCAACCTATTAAAAGCCAAGAAAGCTGCTTTCCGGAGAGCAGCAAAATATCCCACGCCCGAATATAGGCGCACGGCCAATCGTCTTCAACGAGAACTCCGTTTCCGCCTCTCTGAATTTCGAGACCTCGAAAAGAGTAAACTCATGGAGAATATATCTCCCTCTCATACAGCGTACTATCAGATGGCTAGAGCCCTCCGTATAGACGCTATAACCCACACTCCCCCTCTCTCCAGCCCCGACGGTTCGGTTGCCTTCGAGGACGAGGAAAAGGCTGAGTGCTTTGCAGACAGTATTGCCGCTCAATGCTCTCTTAGCTCTCAACCCGTCGACCCTTCACACGTCCAGGCAGTGGAGGATGAGGTCCGCCGCCGGAACTCACCCCCTACGGCCTCCGAACCTATCTCTGTGTCCAATGATGAGATTTCATCCCTCATTAAAGGACTTAAACCTAAAAAGGCTCCGGGCGCGGATGGCATATCCAACCAAGCCCTTAAAAACTTTCCCGAGCAGGTGTTAACCCTTTTATCTATTATCTTCAACGCCTGCTTCAACCTTAGTTACTTTCCCACTACGTGGAAAGAGGCAACTGTGATTGGTATTCCCAAGCCAGGCAAGCCTCTCAACCTCCCCTCCAGTCATCGCCCCATTAGCCTCCTCAAGGCCATGGGCAAGCTCTTTGAAAGAGTCATCCAAAATCGCATAAGGCGCCATCTGTTTCCCACAGACGGTGACCCTCTTATCATTCCCCATCAATTCGGTTTCCGAGCGAAACACTCCTGCCCCCAACAAGTTCACCGTATTGTGGAATATATCCTCAGCGGTTTTTATCCCCGTCGTCATAAGACTATCGCGGTCTTTTTCGACATCGCCAAAGCCTTCGATAGAGTCTGGCATACAGGCCTTATCTACAAACTATACAAAATAGGTCTCCCCGATCGTCTAGTACGTCTCGTGGCCTCTTATCTTAATCATCGTACCTTTCGTTTTAGACACGAAGGCACGCTATCTTCACAGCGCCCCATCAAAGCTGGTGTCCCTCAGGGCTCAGTTCTTGCTCCTCTGCTGTACATACTGTTCACCAACGACATTCCCATTCCGCCGAAAGGTGTTCAGCTCTCCCTCTTCGCAGACGACACTGCTCTCTACTGCAAAGGTATCTCGCTACCTTTCATACGGAACAAGGTCCAAAAGTCAGTTGATGACCTAGGAGCTTGGTTCAAAAAATGGCGCATCGATGTGAACCCGGAGAAGAGCTCCGCCGTTCACTTCGATTATAAACGACGCCGTCTCAAAAACACTCCACCAATACGTATGCTAGGGACCCCTGTCCCCTGGCATACGTCTGCCAAATATTTAGGTGTCACTCTAGACACAGGGCTAACTTTCAGGCCCCACGTCAAAAGAGTAACCCGTCACGCACGTTTTTACCTGAATAAGCTCAACAGTATGTTGGGCCGACACAGTAAAATGTCCCTCAGAAACAAGCGTACCCTTTATAAGGTCTGTATACGACCAGTCATGTCCTACGCGGGCCCCATTTTCGCCCACTCTAACCCTAAAATTATTAATGAACTCCAAGTAGTCCAAAACCTTTTCTGTCGTCGAGCTGCGAACGCACCTTGGTACGTCCGCAATGCCGACCTTCATCGGGACCTAGAGCTCCCTACAATTCAACAATTTCTTAAAAAACTCTCTGAGAACTTCTTCAAAGCCTCAGAGTCGCATTCCAATCATTTTATTCGTGAGGCTGCTAATTATGCAGCCCCACTCCCCTCCCGCTATAGCGTCCGCAGGCCGAGGAACTCCCTCTCGGACCCGCCTAATAAACTTTCAAACGACCTGAACTGCCTCCTGGCGGCTCAGGCCAACTCTAATTAAGTTATTCATAATTAATTTGCCTTCGTAGGCACTCCCTCAGCGGCTAATAGCCGCCTGCGCCCTCTTTTCCCAAAAGAGGGTCGCTTCCGATACGGCATAAGAAGCTTTAAACAGCTAGTTGCCAGTCCCCAAAGGCGGTTTTAGTGGGTATCACTTAGGTTCCCCAGTAGGTAGTCACAGTGAGTCCCACATAACCACGATAGACCGGCTGTCGTGGTATGCGTAATGCATTTCCGCCTCCCTCCGGGGTACCCCTTTTCCAATTGCTTCGGGCGCAAAAAAAAAAAAAAAAAGACCCAAATTATTACCAGCTCATCAGTCGTCACTCGCTCATCTTTCGCTCTGCATCCAGCTCAACAGACATCTCTACACTTCCTCAACAAGCTACACTCTACAAGCAGCTCTTGTTTTCATATAAGCAATAGTTTTATTTAACTTCATTATTAAAAAAAAAAAGGGTTATTATAATATTAAGGAATTTATGGATGATAATAACCCCTGGAAATGAGGTGATCGCTACCAAGCTATTTCTAATTTGTTGTGTTGTTAATTTGTGTAACATCATGATTGTAAGCTGTTATTTAAAAAAAAAAGTCCCGCTGGGTTTCTTGCTGGTTCTTCCCAGGACAGAGGTTTTTTCCGAACCAGTGGTAATCAAACAAAAGAGTGACTTTCAATAAGTATTATTTATAATCTATATTGAATAAAAAAGTTTCTGTTTCTGTTTCTGTTTCTGTTATCCTACGGTCAAGAAGAAGTCTACATTTGAACGATACGGAGCCCTGCATAAAGCTCCCACTTCGTTTAATTGTCAAACGGGTAGCGGATCCCATTCCGTTTAGTAACTATGGACTAACTCTCCCAATAAAGACACCGAATGAATAGCGAGAGTTAGCATAGATTTAAAATGTAAATTAATTATTGTAATTCGTTAATGTAAATTGTATTTGTTCTTATATCTAACTTACCTTTCTTGTATATTAAGCCCTTAGGCACGTAAAATAAGATGTTATCAACAGGGCATGTTATCGTGACGCGGCCGCGGAGCAAATGAAGCTACGCGCACCGCGCCACGACGTTTTATATTTATAGTACTGAGGCGGGGGGCAGGGTCCTCAGCCTAAAGTTGTCAAAAGCAAAGTTTAAACCTTTTTAATATGTAAAAAAATTGTTGTGTACATATTAGTATAATAAGTAGTTATAAGAATATTATATGTTCAGCAGTGGACTTATGAAAGGCTGTAATGATGATGATGATGATAATGAAGAATATTATATATTTAATTCTGTTTGTTAGTTCGTAACAGATATAACCCAATAAAGAAAGGCGCAGGGGTGAGGCAAGGGTCCGCTGGCATGATATGAACAGATAACCCAGTGGGCCACAGAAGAGGCCTCCGGGGGCAACTCAACCGCTAGTGGTTCATCAAACACCACGAGCGAAACCACAACGGTCAGCGATACAACCGCTACCTCTGCGACCGATAAAACGGCCGCAATGGAAGAAACCCCGCAAGAGAATTATCGAAGATCGCAGCGCACATTAAAGCCCGACGAAACTAGGTCGCGCCGCTCCGTAGTCTCACGCAAGAGACTCCTCGCGGAGTTAGAGGCGAAAGAGCGGTTAGCCGAACTCAAGCTCGAGCAGGCTCAGTTGCAAGCAAGAACGGAATTGCAAGAAATACACGTGCAGCAATTACAAGCAGAAGTCGGATCAACCGATGACGAAGATGAAGAAATAGAAGACGATTTAGCATCAGTGCGCATTAGTACATGGTTGCAAGAGAAACCTACATCGCAACCCGCGCCGCAGCCCGCGCCGCAACCCACGTCGAACTTCGCACTTCGCATCGCAACCCGCTCCGCAGTTTGCATCACAACCCGCGCCGCAGAAAGAAGACTATGGACAGGCGCAGCAACAAATCGACGTCGCTACCTTAGCCGCTGCTCTATCACAAGCAGTACGAAGCACAAGGGAGCCGCTGAAATATGTGCAAGAGCTGCCCACATTCAATGGTAGCAGCTAAGAATGGCTCAGCTTCAAAACAACGTACGAAGAATCTTCAAAGTACTTCACGATGAACGAAAACATAGCGAGAATACGCCGAAGCTTAAAAGGGACAGCAAAAGAAGCCGCAGAATGCCTACTTATAAGCCAACCAGATCCCAGAATGATAATAGAACCTTTGGAAAGGAGATTCAGACGACCAGAAGCGTTAATTCACTTAGAAATAGAGAAGCTGAAGCTGCTGAACAAACTTACGGACAATCCCAGGGAGCTATGCATATTCGCAAATCGCATAGCAAACGTAGTGGGCACCGTGGAAGCACTCAAGAAAGCACACTATCTGCATAGTCCGGAAATAACGCGAGTTATCACAGACAAACTCACGCCTATATTGAGAAGCAAATGGTACGACTATGCAGCCAGAAAGAAAGAAGATATCCCAGAGCTTAAGAAGATATCAATGTTCTTAAAAGAAGAAGCGGATAAATGCAGCGCGTATGCCTTGCCGGAGTTCATCGCAGAGGTGCCTTCGCCACAAGCAAGAAACAATATGAAGAACGCTGCCCTCAATGCAAACAAGAACACAAACTGCCCGATTGTAAGTCATACGCCACTCTATCCACAAATGACAGATGGGAAGTAGCAAAGTATAATATCTGCTACCGCTGTCTGCGAGGCAAACATCGCCGATTGCTGTGTAAAGCTCCACCGTGCGGAAAATGCGGATGCATGATGAAACACCATAAATTGCTGCATCACGACAGAACAGCATAAATTGAAAAAGAACCCGCTATGGAACCCGCAACATCGGCAAGGGAGGTCAACACAGCGACTCGACCGTACAAACACTGCCGCGCTTATCTAAAGATTGCGCCCGTAACAATAAGGGGGCCGCTAAGCTGCGTCGAAACATACGCATTATTGGATGAAGGAAGCACGGTCACCTTAGTCGATGCCTCGATCGCTGACGTCATCGGCGCCGACGGCCCAGCCCACGCAATGTGGATACAAGGGGTCGGCTCGGAGGTGAAACATGAGAAGAGCAAGATCGTCAGCCTTAAAATAAGAGGAAAGTACGCGCAAGAGGAACACAACATAGAAGCAGCGCGTACGGTAGAGCGGTTGGACTTCGCGCCAGAATCCGTGAATGAAAATCACTTGGAGAATTGCCAACCTCTGTTGGATATCAAAGAGGATATCACCTACGAACGCACCTCACCGAAAATACTAATCGGACAAGATAACTGGCACCTCATAGTGTCTAGAAAACTGCGCGTCGGTCGTCGAGACCAACCAGTCGCCTCATACACCAACCTGGGCTGGGTTCTGCATGGCTGTCATAGCTCATTGACGTCGACGGTCACCTTCTGCGGCAGACTACATCAGAGGGAAGATACACAGCCGATAGAAGAGGAAATAAAAAATTATTTCAAATTAGAATCGCTGTGCATCGAGCCAAGAAGACCGAAAGAAGATCCCGAGCAGCGAGCTATGCAAATATTGAGGGAAACCAGCCAGAGGTCGGCGGACGGCAGATTCGAGACAGGGTTGTTGTGGAAACAAAAGGATTTCCAAATACCAAATAATTACAAGGACGCGGAAAGGTGCCTGCACACCTTAGAGAAGAAGCTCGACCGAGACAGCAATCTCAAGCTACAGTACGAAGAACGCATACAGAACCTTTTCAACTCGGGTTACGCAGAGCGCGCGCCCATGCCACCGCCACAAGGAAGGACATGGTATCTGCCACACTTCCCAGTCGTCAACCCTGCGAAACCAAACAAGCCGCCGAGATTGGTGCACGACGCCGCAGCGAAGACAGCCGGAATATGTCTCAACGATATGCTTCACTCGGGGCCCGACTTGTTACAATCATTGCCCGGAGTAATCATGAGGTTCCGAAAAGATTGGGCGGAAAAGAAACTGAGAAGACGCTCGGCCTGCTCTGGCATGTACAAAGCGATCATATTGGATTTAATACTCACAATATGAAGATGCCTGCCGACGTAAAAGAAAAACAACGCTTGCCAACTAAACGTGAAGCGTTGAGCGTCATAATGGCTTTATTTGATCCGCTGGGATTAATATCACCAGTGACCACCCCAGCGAAGAGAATATTCCAAGACACATGGCGTTACAAGGCGGACTGGGACGACCCTCTGCCAACAGAGTTAAAAGAAAAATGGGAAGACTGGATTACTTCACTTAACGCCATAGAACAACTGAGAATACCGCGATGCTACGATTACAACCCGGTGTCGACGCGCCAACTACACACATTCGTCGACGCAAGCGAGGAGGCCTACGCAGCAGCCGTGTATTGGAGAACGGAGCGAGCAGACGGCAGCGTTAACGTATCATTGGCCGCCGCCAAGAGCCGCGTAACACCACTGAAACCAGTCTCCATACCACGGCTCGAGTTACAAGCGGCACTGCTGGGAGCTCGTCTCGCGCAGACCGTGGTCGATGAGCACGATGGCGATATAGCGGGCAAGACATACTGCTGCGACTCTCGTACTGCACTAGTGTGGATAAGGTCGGAGCCTCGCGCGTACAAAGCTTTCGTCGCTCATCGCCTGGCGGAGATAGAAGATAAGACCAAAAAGAACGAATGGCGTTGGCTACCGTCTAAAGAAAACGTGGCAGACGACGCGACCCGAAGCACGCCAGAAAGGTTCGACGAGTCGCACCGGTGGTTCCGAGGGCCCCCGTTTCTGCAACGTCCACCAGCAGAATGGCCGTAGGAAGAGAAAACGACACAATACGACACCGGGGAAGAACGAGAAGTATGTAGCATCGCAGTTAAAAGTGAAGACTCGCCAATAACACATCTGCCACAAATAGAAAGATTTTCAAAATGGATTCGCCTCATAAGGGCGACAGCGAGAGTCCTCCTATTCATCGACATGTGCAGACCAAACAAGCACGTGGTGAAGGCTGGGCGTAAACGCAACAGAGCAAGACAAGATAGCGACCCTGGCTGGCAAAGAACAAACAGACAGAACATCCCCGCCAAGGAGAAAAAGGAAACTCCTACTGTCTCATCGCTTGTAGGAATACCGGCCGCTTATCACATAAGCGCCGAACAACTGTGGGTGCAAGCCAGTCAGCGGGAAAGCTTCACGAAGGAGCTCAAGAGGATCGCCAACGGAAGTGTTCCGGGAGGCGACGACAAATTAGGCGACCTGAGCACATACGTCGATGAAGAGGGGACCCTACGCCTCAGAGGTCGAATAAAAGCAGCATCAGAAGTGGAGGAGGACACGTACGATCCTACCATACTAGACGGGAAGCAAGCATACACTCGTCTGTACATAGCACACGTACACGAGAGGTTGCATCACGGAGGTGTGGAAACAGTCGTGAACGAATTAAGACAGAGACTGTACATAAGAAAAATACGTCCAGTAGTGAAAACTGTCGTCAAAGGCTGCCTACCGTGCCGTCTAAGACAAGCCAAGCCTGCATCACCGTCTACAGGAAACCTGCCGTCCGCACGCCTCGCTCATCACGCACGTCCGTTCACATACACCGGACTGGACTACTACGGGCCAATAGAGGTCACAGTGGGACGACATCGTGAAAAGCGCTATGGCGCGTTATTTACCTGCATGACATCACGAGCAATACATAAAGAGGTAGCCCACTCGTTAAGCGCCGACTCAGCCGTGTCAGCGCTCAGGCGTTTTATGAGCAGAAGAGGATGTCCAAAAGAAATCTGGAGTGACAACGCTACGTGCTTCAAGGCAGCAGACAAGGAGCTGGCCGAAGCAGCACTCGCAGCCCTCGAGCACGAAACCACATGTCGACAAATTGTGTGGAAGTACATACCACCATCAGCACCGTTCATGGGCGGCGCATGGGAGCGAATGGTTCGCTCCGTGAAAGAAGCTCTACGCGTCACCCTCAACGAGCGCTATCCCAGTGACGAGACATTCGTGACCCTGCTCGTCGAGGTCGAAAACACGGTTAACTCAAGACCTCTCACACACGTCTCAGTAGACCCAAGAGCCCCAGAAGCCATCACGCCGAATCACGCTATCATCGGTCCCAACTCGCACGTACCTGCGCCGGGACACTTCAGCGAGAGCGATGTGACGGCCCGCCAGCAGTCGAAACGAGCTCAAGCCCTAGCCGACGTGTTTTGGAGAAGATGGGTAAAAGAATACCTGCCCCTACTCCAACACCGGCGGGAGCCCAGCAGCATAGGCGTATCGCCGAAGATTGGAGACCTAGTTATCATTTGTGACTCCAATTTACCACGCAAAATCTGGCCCAGGGGAAAAATAAGCAACATATAACCTGGCGTCGACGGAGAGGTACGAGTAGTGGACGTAACCACTGGCAGTGGGCATGTACTACGAAGACCGACAAAAAAGATCGTCGTGCTACCAAAGGGATCGCAGCGTGGCGACGGCGGGAGAATATGCACGACGCAAACAACGTGATACGTCGAACGAAATACATGCTTGTCGTAACCGACGCTAGTTGAACAACCTAGGGGCGGTGGGCGGAGCCATGAGGGTGTTACGATCGTTGGGCTGCGCTCACGGTTCGACACCTAGCGATGATTGCACATAGAAACGCGGAAAAAACAAGCGCAGCCTTATTCAGAATGTTAAAACATATAACTTTGTATTTAATGATAAAAAGAATAGTATTGTAACTGTAAATAACAGCCTAGATTTTAAGAAGTTATTTAGGTTTTAGTCACGTAAGCTTATTAATGTTGTCGTTTACCTATAAAGATTTGTATGTCTTGTAGTGTTCGTCATATACGTAATAGTAATTGTTAATAAAGATCCGTTATATGTCTTGTAGTATTGTTAATAAAGATCTGTTATATGTCTTGTAGTGTTATGTATTAGTAATTGTTTATTGCACTATAAAGATTTGTTGTGTGTTTTATAGTGTCACTTACTTGTTAATAATTGTTTACAAAGAATTGTTGTATAAACGTGTATAATTGTGAAATAAATTATGAGTCACACTTTACACACCCCCGCACACCTTCCTCCTGAGCGCTTATTGGTCGAACGGAGCATGTGCGCCTCACAGGCGCTTCCACGAGTTGTGCAATCAACCGCACAAAATAAAAGACATGCCGTGAGCGACCCAAATTATTACCAGCTCATCAGTCGTCACTCGCTCATCGTTCGCTCTGCATCCAGCTCAACAGACATCTCTACACTTCCTCAACAAGCTACACTCTACAAGCAGCTCTTGTTTTCATATAAGCAATAGTTTTATTTAACTTCATTATCCTACGGTCAAGAAGAAGTCTACGTTTGAACGATACGGAGCCCTGCATAAAGCTCCCACTTCGTTTAATGGTCAAACGGGTAGCGGATCCCATCCCGTTTAATGGTTCTTCGAGTTCCGGATCCCTGCAACAAGCCTGAAGCAAGAAGTTAACATCTCTCCGCGTCAAGAAAGCAAGAAGTTTCCATTTCTCCACGTCGGAAACAAGAACGCGCGAGTGTTAGTTGTTGGTCATACATAGCCACTGCTAATTACTTGGAAGCAAACAACACAAGTACGTGGCAGCCTTGCGGTGTTAACTGCCATCAAGAAACGTACTTTCAGGTATTATAGACCCCGCCGGCAAGGTGCGGTTACGTTCTGGGGCCACAGGTTGGCACGCAACGATAAGTGTGGAATATTCCCACCGCACTTTAATGCACCCGTGAACGCCCGCGCCCTCTACCGGGAGGTATCCACCTTCCTTTCCTCATTAGTTTCCATCCCTGGTCCGGCATCACCGAGGTAGGAGTCCGGCCAGACCCGTTAGGTAGGTAGGGTAGAAACTCTAAGTGAAAGTGTTAAATTTAAGTAATTAGTAGGATTAGGGATCCCTCGCGCGCAATGGAAAACGCACATATATTACGTACAGGCAAATCCACGCCTACCACAGACGCCACGCCGGCGTCGGGGCAGACGAGTTCAACAGAAACAAGTACGTGGAGTAAGGGCACGGACACAGAGCATACAAACGGTGACAGCGGCACGCATAGTAACAGTAACGTGACGAGAGCAGTAATCGAAAATAGGCCCGTTCAAGTCGATGATTTAAATACGCAGGATAGGAGTACGCCGGGCACAGTAGTAAATGTCCCCGAGGACAGGGCGAATAGTCGATTATCTATTTTAAAAGCCGAATTAGAGTTACATAATTCCACATTAGCACAGGCTAGGGCGGCAGCCGCAGCTGCCTTAAGTCGTTTGGAAATAGCCAGAATAGAGCTGGAAAATTCCAACGACGCTGAACCGCCGTCCAGAGTAGAAGAGTCGCGTGTTGAAGATTGGATTTCGGAGCAGTATGTAAACGATAGACCGGCAACATTAGGTAAAGCACGACCCTCGGGGCCAAACGCACGGCCACCTAACACGAACAACCACGAATCGCGCATTGGTAAAGACGTGACGTATACTAACAACAATAGTAGCGACATGGCGATGCTGGCCAACGCGATTGTTCAAGCAGTGAATTCAGGCAAATCGGACTCAACGGCACCGAAATACATCCACGAGCTACCCCATTTCGACGGGGCGATTTCAGAGTGGATGGCTTTCAAATCCGTCTTCAACGACACAGTAAGCATGTTTACTGACGTACAAAACGTAGCCAGGTTACGCAAAGCGTTAAGAGGCGCGGCTCGCGAAACGGTTAGAGCATTACTATTTACAGTATCAGACCCATACGAAGTTATGGATACGTTAGAAAGGCGTTACGGAAAGCCGGAATTATTAATACTTTCCGAATTAGAAAATATAAAACGCATGCCTCGCATGACTGAAGACGGGCACAATATAGGTAGTTTCGCGAGCAAAATATCTAACACAGTAGCAGCAATAAAATCACTCAATCAGCCGCAATATCTCTACTCGCCTGAGATAGTAAGTAGGGTTGTAGAAAAGCTAAGTATTATTTTAAAATATAAATGGTACGAATTTAAATCGAAGCGCACCGAAGCACCGGAGTTAGAATTGCTATCTAGATTTTTAAACGATATGGCAGACCAGTGCTGCGCGATGTTTGCATATGAAACAACACGGGAAGACCGCAAGGTTAATAAAATGAAGACACGCGTGGTGAACACGGTTCACGATCGAAATCGGCGCCACATACGGCACCGCGACGAGAGCAGCGACAGCTCGTGCGACCGATCGGAAAACATTGACAAATCGCCGCGTAAAACGATAGCAGCCATAAATAAACCGTATATAAAAAAGCAGACATCGAAATCACATCCATCACGACCGATAGTCGAGTTATCGGTAGAATCAAATGACGCATGTACGATGTGTTCCGGTAACCACAATGTCGTAAAATGTGCAGACTTTGCTAAATTAGCCGTAAGCGAAAGATGGGACGCGGCCAAGCGCAACAGGCTGTGTTTTCGATGCCTTGGCAAGTCACACAGGCGACCGGTCAAGTGCAAATACGTACCATGCGGTGTAAACGGGTGTGAAGCGTCACATCATAAAATCTTACACGGTAGTGATAACAAACCGACAATTAACCACGACAACGTAAGCTCAATAAATCACGTACATGCGTCTAACACCTACTTAAAGATAGTGCCTGTCGAGATAAACGGTCCAATAGGAACAACTAGCACATACGCCTTGTTACATGAAGGATCGACTATGACATTGATCGAAAGGAGCATGGCAGATTCGATTGTTCCTAGGGGGCGCGGACGGCTCTTGACGTTAGAAGGGGTAGGAGGTAATCAAATAAACGACACAGAATCATGTCACGTGAAATTATCCATTCGCGGTTTATATAACAGAAATTTAGAAACTATAAATGCGAGCACAATAGAGAACTTAAATTTATCGCCACAAAAGGTGAGCAGAGAGTTAGTGCAACAGTGCAACCACCTAAAGGAGATAGAGGACGAATTATGTTACGAGCAGGGGCAACCGACCATATTGATAGGCCAAGACAACTGGCACTTAATTACGTCCAGGCAATTGCGAGTCGGTAATAAAAACCAGCCCGTAGCATCTTTAACTAAATTAGGGTGGGTGTTGCATGGTCACAACGGACGGCGCGGTAATACTGTCGCGATAATTAATCACGTACGGCCCACACAAACCGACGACCCCGCATTAGAGCTCATAAGAAATTTCTTCAGCATAGAATCTCTAGGAATAGAGGCACGCCGACCGACATCTGACCCGGATCAGCGAGCCCTAGCAATTCTAGATAAGACTTGTAAAAAAACGGACAATAGCAATAGGTACGAAGCGGGCTTACTCTGGCGAACAGACACTGAGGAGATGCCAAACAATAAAAAACAAGCCATCAGTCGTCTATATAGCTTAGGAAATAAGTTAGATAAAAATGAAAACCTAAAAACCGAATATAGTAAGCAGGTAAACAACCTTATAGAAGCAGGCAATGCTGAACAAGTAGTCGCCCCAGCCACGTCGCCACGCAGCTGGTACTTGCCACATTTCGCAGTCGTACACCCTCATAAGGGAAAAATAAGGTTAGTGTTCGATGCAGCAGCCAAATCCGGGGGAAAAGCCTTAACGACGCGTTATTAACAGGCCCTGACTTACTACAGTCGTTGTTCGGCGTATTAATTAGGTTCAGAGAGGGTCGTATTGCTGTCGTAGCCGACATAAAAGAAATGTTTTTACAAGTAAAAATTATACAAGAGGATCGTGATAGCTTACGATTTTTATGGAGGGGCGAGAATAGCGAGGGGCCGCCGCAAGAGTATCGGATGACGTCGCTTATATTCGGGGCGGCATCATCACCATGCACGGCCATCTATGTAAAAAATAAAAACGCAGAAAATCACAGTCATCAACATCCCGAGGTCGCGAAAGCTACAGTACGCAACTTTTATATGGACGACTACTTAGGCGCGTTCAACTCCGAAAGCGAGGCGAAGTCAATAGTAAATGATATGTGCAAAGTACATAGAAACGCATCTTTCGAGTTACGCGGGTGGGCATCGAACGAGCCCGAGGTAGTTAGCGACGTCACTGATACGCGTAGAAGCGACACAACCACGCTAGGTAAAAGTGATTCGGAGCGGATATTAGGTCTTATTTGGAATCACAAACGCGACACGTTAGGCTTCAATGTCAATCTTAGAAACACACCCACGAGTGTAATTAGAGGTGACACACTACCTACCAAGCGTCAGGTAACCAGCGCAGTAATGTCGGTATTTGACCCGCTAGGTTTAGTTTCGCCTATCACGATGATAGGCAAATGTTAATATTATACAAGAAATATGGCGTAGTGAGATAGATTGGGACGACCTCATCACAACCGAGCATCACGTGACATGGTTATCATTTATAAATAACTTACAGCTGTTAAAAAAGTTAGAAATAGATAGGTACATACCTGCCACGCCATCTGGAGAAGGGGAGTTACACATTTTCTGTGACGCAAGTGAAAAGGTGTACTCCGCTGCTGTATACTTCGTAAGCGCAAATACGGACGGCACTAAGACGTCGCGATTAGTAACAGGCAAGGCCAAAGTAGCTCCGTTAAAACCAATATCGATTCCCCGGTTAGAACTTCAAGCCGCAGTGTTAGGCAGTCGACTAGCTGAATCGGTCAGACGCGAGTCGGATTATAAAATATTAAAATGTCATTATTGGTCAGACTCTAAAACTGTATTAGCTTGGATTAAATCGGACCCGCGCACGTTCAAGTCGTTTGTCGCACACCGATTGGCTGAAATCGAAAGCCTAACCTCGCCAACCAATTGGCGATGGGTACCCAGCTCAGAAAACGTCGCGGACGACGCAACCAAGGGCGTACCTGCCAATTTTAATTCGGAACACAGGTGGTTTACCGGACCCGCGTTTATAAGGAACGACCCCGCGACGTGGCCGCAGGACAAACGAAACGTAATATAGTTACCCCCTTCAGGGGAAGAAAGAATATTAAAACAAGTTCACGTAATAATTAAGCGTAACGTTAGCGATTACTTACCCGAGTTAGAACGATTTTCAAAATACAGCCGATTAGTTCGCGTCGCTGCCACCGTTTTGCTCGCCGCTGAGATATTTAAAGCCAAGCTACTCAAAAGAGGCACAAATGTTGAACTCGCACCGAGCCATATAAAACTAGCGGAGTTATTGCTCATAAGAAGAAGTCAGTATAACTCATTCGCCGAAGACATCGCGACTATAGAGGCTGGGCGGCGACCACCCAAGAAGTCACCATTCTACAAGCTATCCGTGAAGATCGACCGCAACGGCATTATGTGTTTAGATAGCAGAATAAAAAACGAACACAATCTGCCAGTCCTACACGCCAAGGAAGGCTTCACTCGGCTGCTGGTGCATCACACGCACGCAACCTTCAATCATGGCAATCACTAGACCGTCATGAACGAACTGAGACAGCGATACCACATAATAGGACTACGCAGCGTTATACGCAATATATGCAACCAATGCCAATGGTGTCGGACCTATAGGGGGATCCCATCAAAAATCCCTTTAGGCGACTTACCAGAAGAAAGGCTGGCCCAGAATCAACCGCCCTTCACTGCAACCGCGGTAGACTACTTCGGGCCCATGCATGTCACAGTCGGGCGAAGGAAAGAAAAAAGGTGGGGTGCCTTATACACATGCCTCACTACACGCGCTGTGCACTTAGAAGTGGCCACAGCCCTCACGGCCTCTTCCATGATCATGAGCCTACGAAGAATGATGGCTCGCCGGGGCACACCGACCGTGGTATACAGCGACAACGGAACCAACTTCGTGGGTGCTGAAAGAGAAATCGCTGAAGCTATGCAAAAAAACGACCATAGCCTTACCACCTTCGCATCTGAAAAGCTGATCACCTGGAAAAAGATACCACCTGGAGCCCCAAACATGGGCGGTGCCTGGGAACGATTGATCAGATCAGTAAAAACAGCATTAAAAGTCACACTAAAGGAGAGGTCGCCCCCTGACGAAGTGCTGCACACGTTACTGCTGGAAGCCGAGCATGTGATTAATTCGAGGCCACTGACTCCGGTGAACCCCAACTTGGATGAAGAAGCGCTGACACCCAATCACTTTCTTATTGGGTGCCTAGCGGAATGTCACCGTTTGGTTCATTTAAAGACACAGAGTTGAACCCACGCTCCTGGAAAGCCACTCAAGCACTAGCCGACAAGTTTTGGGCACGCTGGTCAGCGGAATACAGACCGCTTTTAATGCCCCGGTCCAGCTCCAACTCTCAACACAAAAATCTAAAAGTTGGGGACATCGTGATAATTTGTGATGGCACAATGCCTAGAGGAGTATGGCCTAGAGGCAAAGAATAGAATAGAATAGAATAGAATATTTTTTATTCAATATACATTACATGTGTAATTCTTATTGAAAGTCGTTTTTTACTTTACCACTGGTTCGAAAAAACCCTCTGTCCTGGGAAGAACCAGCAAGAAACCCAGCGGGACTTTTTTTTTTAAATAAATTTTACAATATAAATGATTACGAACTATTTACAAAATTTATTTTAGAAACTGCTTGGAAGCGATCACCTCATTCCCAGGGGTTATTATCAACCATGTATTCATTTATACTATAATAACCCTTTTTATACAGTTTCAGCTTAATAAAACATTTAAACTTGGTAATAGAGAGAACCTGTACACTTTCCGGGACCTTGTTGTAATAGCGTATACATTGCCCCAAGAATGAATTACTGACTCTGTGGAGTCGAGAAACTGGTATCACTAGCTTGTGTTTGTTCCTAGTGTTTACAGAATGTATATCACTTCTTTTACTAAAACTATCTTTGTTTTTGTGAACATACATTAAATTTTCGTAAATATACTGAGAGGCCAAAGTTAATATATTAATTTCTTTAAATTTATCTCTAAGAGACTCTCTCGGTTTTAGATTGTAAATAGCTCTAATGGCCCTCTTCTGTAAAACAAAAATAGTTTCTGAATCAGCCGCATTTCCCCATAGCAAAATCCCATAAGACATTATGCTATGAAAATAACTAAAATAAACTAATCTAGCTGTCTCGACACTAGTGAGACCTCTAATCTTTTTTACAGCATAGGCTGCAGAACTTAGTCTGCTTGCTAATTTGGATATATGGGGGCCCCACTGGAGCTTTGCGTCAAGAGTGATGCCAAGAAAAACAGTGGATACAACAGGGCTCAATTCCTCCCCATTTAAAAACACATTAGTATTCAGATTTTGAACATTCGTTGTTGTAAATTTAACACAATTAGTTTTATTTCCGTTCAAATGCAGATTATTAACGTTAAACCAATGCACTAATTTTAATATAGCATTATTCACTTCGTCACATTTAAATGATTGACGTTTAAGTTTAAAAATCAAGGAAGTATCATCAGCAAATAATACTATATCATGACTATCCCCTACAAGGTGAGGTAAGTCATTAATATACACCAGAAACAGGAATGGGCCGAGAATCGAGCCCTGAGGTACACCCATTAGTACAGGTGACCCGGAAGAACTTTTACCATTGATAATAACCTTCTGTTTTCTATTACTTAAATATGAAATAATAAGTTTAAGCGCTGTGTTCTTGACACCATAGTACTGTAGCTTCCTGATTAATGTCTCATGGTGAACACAGTCGAAGGCCTTGGAAAGGTCACAAAATATACCCAAAGCATCCTCTGAATTCTCCCATGCACAAAAAATATGTTTAATAAGCTCAACTCCAGCGTCAGTTGTCGAGCGACCCCTTGTAAAACCGAATTGATTATTATGTAGCAATTTATTAATATTAAAGAAACTTAACATCTGATCTAAAATAATTTTTTCAAAAATGTTACTTAATGTTGGTAGTACAGAAATTGGTCTAAAATTGGCGGGGTCTAATGTACTACCAGATTTAAATATAGGTATGACTTTACTATGTTTCATTAAATCAGGAAACACACCAGATTCGACGCTTATATTAAATATAGTGGCTAGATAAGGTGCTAATGTATCTATTATAGATAAAATAACTTTAACGGAAATCCCCCATAAGTCTGCCGTTTTCTTAACATCAATAGTTTTAAAATATTTAACGATATCTTTTGGCAGTATCCTATGGAATTTAAAAGTATTTGAACAAGCCTTTACATTTTGTTTGAGCAATGATTCGGCGACAGTAGGAGAAGAATTTAATGATTTTGTTGTCAAAAAAGGAACATCAATAAAATGTTTCTCAAAAGCCATAGCAACTTCTTGATCAGATCGCGTTAAATTATTGTTAATATTTAATTAAAAATCCGAGTTGCGCGGTTTGACCTTGCCCGTTTCACTATTTATTATTCTCCAGGTCATTTTAATTTTGTCGGATGCAGTTTTAATTTTGTTGCTTAAATGTAAAGCCTTAGCAGTGGAGCACACTTTTTTAAATATTTTAGAATATGTTTTTACATAATCTCTAAATATAACACTACTATTATATGATCTTTCATCATAAAGCTCGTATAACCTTCGCCTACTTTTATAAATTCCTACTGTCGCCCATTCATTAAATGATTTGCGACTGTTAAGAGAGAAAGTTTTAGAAGTAAATATTCTACTAAATTCACAACGTATGATTTCAAATAATGTAGCATACAAATAATTAGCACTATTTTTAAACGAAAGTGATGGAAGTCTTTTTATTATATTACTTCTAAACCTCTCCAAGCGATGTTCATTTATTGGAACAAACACAACTTTCTTATTTTTCTGTTTTTTGTGTATGTAAGGTAGTGATACTAACTGTCCACAGTGATCTGAACTTAAATTTTGAATAATTGATTTATGCAAGAGCTTAACATCTGTAAAAATGTTATCTATACAGGTCGCACTAGGCCCAGCAATACGTGTTGGTTCTAAGAATAAATTTACAAGATTATACGATTTAAACAATGAGCGAAACTTAATACTAATGGAAGAAGTTTCAAGGAGATTGATATTAAAGTCTCCACACATTACAACAGACTTGTTCTGTTTACTAAGTTTGAGTAAAACTTCTTCCACAATCCTTTCAAAATGGTCATAAGTAGCACATATGAGGTCTGTAAACACTTACAACAATGAGGTGCTCGAGCTCGACACAAGCCATTTCTACAGTTCGTTCAACAAGTGAAGTGATGGAAGTCCACCCAGGCCCAGATGGGCGCGTCCGAATAACGGAAATAAGAACAGCAACGGGTTTGGCGCGTCGCCCGGCCTCTCGCCTCATCGCAATTACGACAACGGACTAAAACGGTTTTTAGTGCTTGCGCACGAGGGGGAGATTGTAAATAACAGCCTAGATTTTAAGAAGTTATTTAGGTTTTAGTCACGTAAGCTTATTAATGTTTTCGTTTACCTATAAAGAGTTGTATGTCTTGTAGTGTTCGTCATATACGTAATAGTAATTGTTAATAAAGATCCGTTATATGTCTTGTAGTATTATTAATAAAGATCTGTTATATGTCTTGTAGTGTTATGTATTAGTAATTGTTTATTGCACTATAAAGATTTGTTGTGTGTTTTATAGTGTCACTTACTTGTTAATAATTGTTTACAAAGAATTGTTGTATAAACGTGTATAATTGTGAAATAAATTATGAGTCACACTTTATACACGCCCGCACACCTTCCTCCTGAGCGCTTATTGGTCGAACGGAGCATGTGCGCCTCACAGGCGCTTGCACGAGTTGTGCAATCAACCGCACAACATAAAAGACATGTCGTGAGCGACCCAAATTATTACCAGCTCATCAGTCGTCACTCGCTCATCTTTCGCTCTGCATCCAGCTCAACAGACATCTCTACACTTCCTCAACAAGCTACACTCTACAAGCAGCTCTTGTTTTCATATAAGCAATAGTTTTATTTAACTTCATTATCCTACGGTCAAGAAGAAGTCTACATTTGAACGATACGGAGCCCTGCATAAAGCTCCCACTTCGTTTAATTGTCAAACGGGTAGCGGATCCCATTCCGTTTAGTAACTATGGACTAACTCTCCCAATAAAGACACCGAATGAATAGCGAGAGTTAGCATAGATTTAAAATGTAAATTAATTATTGTAATTCGTTAATGTAAATTGTATTTGTTCTTATATCTAACTTACCTTTCTTGTATATTAAGCCCTTAGGCACGTAAAATAAGATGTTATCAACAGGGCATGTTATCGTGACGCGGCCGCGGAGCAAATGAAGCTACGCGCACCGCGCCACGACGTTTTATATTTATAGTACTGAGGCGGGGGGGCAGGGTCCTCAGCCTAAAGTTGTCAAAAGCAAAGTTTAAACCTTTTTAATATGTAAAAAAATTGTTGTGTACATATTAGTATAATAAGTAGTTATAAGAATATTATATGTTCAGCAGTGGACTTATGAAAGGCTGTAATGATGATGATGATGATAATGAAGAATATTATATATTTAATTCTGTTTGTTAGTTCGTAACAGATATAACCCAATAAAGAAAGGCGCGGGGGTGAGGCAAGGGTCCGCTGGCCAGCAACGGCCAAACCATATAAAAGACGGGCCGGCCGGTACGGTGCCAAGAAGCAAGTCCCGCCCCCTGTCTTCCTAAGAGACAAGGCTAAATTCACAGAACTCTCCAAAACCTGCTACAACGCAGGCATAAAATATGACCACGCCATCAACCTCGGGGAGGCTATTAAGATCATCCCCCAATCAATCGACGACTTCCGGCGACTCACCAGGCTATTCACAGCCGAACGAGTTTCTTATCATACATACGCTCTTCCGGAAGAGCGCAAAGTCAGGGCCGTCATCCGCGGCGTCCCCTTCGAATTTTCAAACGAAGAAATCCTTGAGGACCTTAAGTCCCAAGGTTTCCCCGTAGAAGCCGTGCACAAAATGCACAGTAGAACAGGCCAGAGGTTCTCTCTTGCCCTAGTAATTTTAACCAACGTGCCGGAGGCGAAAGCCATCTTCAGGCAGGTACGCACAGTGTGCGGCCTGTCGAGAGTGAGGGTTGAGCCTCCACATAGGCGCGGGTTCCCGGCGCAGTGCCACCGCTGCCAGCTGTATGGTCATGCGGCGGCCAACTGCTCCGCCCCACCCAGGTGCGTTAAGTGCCTTGAACCCCACAACACTAAAGAGTGTCCTCGGCCCAAAGACGCCGAATCCCCACCCGCGTGTGTCCTGTGTAAACAAACGGGCCACCCGGCTAACTACAGAGGCTGCCCTTGCGCACCTCATCCTCGCCCCAGTAGGCAAGCTCCACCGCCGGTCAATGACCGCTCATTCCCGGCTCTTTACCAACGGATGCCCCGTCAGGGCCTTTCTCAGCCCACCCAGGGCTTCTCTCGACCCTCTCAGGGTCCTCCTAGGCCCCCTCAGGGCACTATTCGGCCCCCTCCGGGCTTCTCTCAGCCTATGCAGCCTCCAGTTTTTCCCTGGGGCCCCAAAAAGGCAGTACCACCGCGGACATCCTCCGCCCCTCAACCACAACAATCACAGCCCTCAATGGCTGATGACCTAAAAACGGTGTATTCCGCAATTAGGAACATCAACGTTGAGGAAATCGCTGTGTTAGCACGCAAATTGCGCGCTGCGAGGTCCCCTCAGGACCGTCTCCTCGCTCTTGCAGAGCATCATAATCTTTTGTGCTCATTGTAAGTTAAGTTAACTTAATTAACTTAACTCACAACGACAGAGCAGTTTGCTCTACCAAAATCCCACGGTCGTATCAAACCTAAGGGTTTATCGCTTGTATCCTTTAACATTCGCGGTTTGCGAAATAACCTCCCAGAGCTTAAGCTCTTTCTTCAAAATCGTGAAACCGATTTCCTCCTCCTACAGGAAACTAATCTCAATACTAAGGACACTAAAGGCCTTTCCATCAAAAACTTCTCTCTTCTTCGTAATGATAGACCCGACCGCCGAGGCGGCGGTACGGCCATTTATTACAAGAAGACACTCCACTGTTCTCCCATTTCTACTCCACAACTTTCCAACATGGAAGCCACGGTATGCAGGCTAGCTATGACTGGACATCAGTCCATCTTCATAGCCTCCTGTTACATCCCTTCTAAAACCCTTCCCCTCAAAAAAGATTTTGAGGCTATTTTATCTCTAGGCAATTCAGTCATTATGTTTGGAGATTTTAACTCCAAGCATACTGAATGGACATGCCGTACTACCACCCGTAGTGGCAAGTTACTGCTCGATATCACGCAGTCTCTTGATATTACCGTCCACAGTCCTCTCAGTGTTACTCACTTTCCCGATAACACCGACTATGCCCCCGATGTACTAGATTTTGCGTTACTCAAAGGAGTTTCTCTCAACCTTAGGGCAATCGAGACACTAGACGATCTAGGATCCGACCACCGACCGGTCTCTCTCATTCTTGGCCATCAGCCACCACTCCCAACACCCTCTACTAAAACCTTCACAAATTGGAAGGGCTTCAAGGAGTCCCTAGCGAAAGCTCTGGACTCACAGGACTCCCCCATCTCCCTATCTTCGGACTTAGACAGTCCTGAAAAAATCGACACCGCGGTCGATTCACTCTCCACCCTTATTAAAACCTCCCTTAAGGAGAATGAAAGGGTCGTCCCGGTTGCTAATAATAGTGGGCTTCCCCTGCATATTAGCAACCTATTAAAAGCCAAAAAAGCTGCTTTCCGGAGAGCAGCAAAATATCCCACGCCCGAATATAGGCGCACGGCCAATCGTCTTCAACGAGAACTCCGTTTCCGCCTCTCTGAATTTCGAGACCTCGAAAAGAGTAAGCTCATGGAGAATATCTCTCCCTCTCATACAGCGTACTATCAGATGGCAAGAGCCCTCCGCATAGACGCTATCTTCCACACTCCCCCTCTCTCCCGTCCCGACGGTACGGTAGCCTTCGAGGACGAGGAAAAGGCTGAGTACTTTGCAGACAGCATTGCCGCTCAATGCTCTCCTAGCTCTCAACCCGTAGACCCCTCACACGTCCAGGCAGTGGAGGATGAGGTCCGCCGCCGGAACTCGCCCCCTACAGCCTCCGAACCTATCTCTGTGTCCAATGATGAGCTTTCATCCCTCATCAAAGGACTTAAGCCTAAAAAGGCTCCGGGCGCGGATGGCATCTCCAACCAAGCCCTAAAAAACTTTCCTGAGCAGGTGCTAACCCTTTTATCTATTATCTTCAATGCCTGCTTCAACCTTAGTTACTTTCCCACTACGTGGAAAGAGGCAACTGTGATTGGTATTCCCAAGCCAGGCAAGCCTCTTAACCTCCCCTCCAGTCATCGTCCCATTAGCCTCCTCAAGGCCATGGGCAAGCTCTTTGAAAGAGTCATTCAAAATCGCATCTGTTTCCCACAGACGGTGACCCTCTTATCATTCCCCATCAATTCGGTTTCCGAGCGAAACACTCCTGCCCCCAACAAGTTCACCGTATTGTGGAATATATCCTCAGCGGTTTTTATCCCCGTCGTCATAAGACTATCGCGGTCTTTTTCGACATCGCCAAAGCCTTCGATAGAGTCTGGCATACAGGCCTTATCTACAAACTATACAAAATAGGTCTCCCCGATCGTCTAGTACGTCTCGTGGCCTCTTATCTTAATCATCGTACCTTTCGTTTTAGACACGAAGGCACGCTATCTTCACAGCGCCCCATCAAAGCTGGTGTCCCTCAGGGCTCAGTTCTTGCTCCTCTGCTGTACATACTGTTCACCAACGACATTCCCATTCCGCCGAAAGGTGTTCAGCTCTCCCTCTTCGCAGACGACACTGCTCTCTACTGCAATGGTATCTCGCTACCTTTCATACGGAACAAGGTCCAAAAGTCAGTTGATGACCTAGGAGCTTGGTTCAAAAAATGGCGCATCGATGTGAACCCGGAGAAGAGCTCCGCCGTTCACTTCGATTATAAACGACGCCGTCTCAAAAACACTCCACCAATACGTATGCTAGGGACCCCTGTCCCCTGGCATACGTCTGCCAAATATTTAGGTGTCACTCTAGACACAGGGCTAACTTTCAGGCCCCACGTCAAAAGAGTAACCCGTCACGCACGTTTTTACCTGAATAGGCTCAACAGTATGTTGGGCCGACACAGTAAAATGTCCCTCAGAAACAAGCGTACCCTTTATAAGGTCTGTATACGACCAGTCATGTCCTACGCGGGCCCCATTTTCGCCCACTCTAACCCTAAAATTATTAATGAACTCCAAGTAGTTCAAAACCTTTTCTGTCGTCGAGCTGCGAACGCACCTTGGTACGTCCGCAATGCCGACCTTCATCGGGACCTAGAGCTCCCTACAATTCAACAATTCCTTAAAAAACTCTCTGAGAACTTCTTCAAAGCCTCAGAGTCGCATTCCAATCATTTTATTCGTGAGGCTGCTAATTATGCAGCCCCACTCCCCTCCCGCTATAGCGTCCGCAGGCCGAGGAACTCCCTCTCGGACCCGCCTAATAAACTTTCAAACGACCTGAACTGCCTCCTGGCGGCTCAGGCCAACTCTAATTAAGTTATTCATAATTAATTTGCCTTCCCAGGCACTCCCTCAGCGGCTAATAGCCGCCTGCGCCCTCTTTTCCCAAAAGAGGGTCGCTTTACGATACGGCATGTGAAGCTTTCAACAGCTGGTTGCCAGTCCCCAAAGGCAGTTTTTAGAGGGTATCACTTAGGTTCCCCCTGGTAGGTAGTGAGTCCCTCATAACCACGATGGACCGGCCATCTTGGTATGCGTAATGCATTTTCTGCCTCCCTTCGGGGTAGCCCTTTTCCAATTGCTTCGGGCGCAAAAAAAAAAAAAAAAAAGTACGGTCGGCAAAGATTTCCGCCTGTTTCACCGCCCCCGAGCGGTTGTGTACAGGTTGTCCGCGTGCCTAGCGTCCCAACGCTAGTGCCCCCCGCTCCGCGCCTCGCGCTTTTCAGATAGTGAGCGCCTAGCGCTGAAGTCCGGTAAGTGTTTTCTGCTAACTCTCAGTTCTCACCCCCCCGCCCTCGGTCGGGGAGGTTGGCTGACCGCTTGTATTATATTGTAGAACACTAGATACTAGTGTATAAGTTTATTAGTATATTTTATTACATATCTGTTTATTACATTCCGTGTATCTGTTTCTTGTAAAAACGTTACTTGCTCTTTTCAGAGCAAGTCCCTGTTCTTTTGAGAACAGGGGTCTGTTTCTTGGAATAAGAGCGTCCCGTTCTTTTCAGAACGGTGATCCCGCCCTTACTGTTATTAGATTGCGTTTCTGTTCTTTTCAGAACAGTGTCCCACTAACTTTTTATATAATTACGTAGTCCCCAACGACAATGTCCTCACAGAATTTGTTAGGTCCCCTGACCGATTTAGTCCATAGGTTACACAATGACCCGCAAGCTCTTACAGCAGCCATCTTAGCCCTTCTGGCTCCTCCCGCCGTTCAGGCACCGCCGCCCGTTATAGCGGCCTACCTAGAGTCCAAGAACTCTTTCGCCGCGCTTGAGATAGATATGGAGTGCTCTCACTCCGACTCCGCGTCAACGTCGTCAATGTCTGCCTCTCGGAAGAGGTCCGCCGCAGTTTCCAGCACCAGGACATCGGAATCCTCTGACTCCGATGGCACCGGTGCTTCTTCGAACGAATCGTCTTACACCATGGTGTCTTCAAAGCGCGCAGCGAAGCGCGCCGCGAAAAACCGTTCGCCCCCCGCCGAAGCGGCCCGTGCCGCTCCCCCCACCCCCGCAGCCCCCGTCGCTGCCGCGTCTTCAACCGCAGCCCCCGCCGCTGCCTCGACCCCCTTAGATATTGCAGCGCCATCGAAGCCGGCTTCACGTTGCGCTCCGCAACTCGCGAAAAAACCAGTCCCGCCCCCTGTCTTTTTGAGAGACAAGGCGGAGTTCACCAGACTTAGCAAGATATGCTACGACTCTGGAATTAAACACGACCTAGCTACGAACATGGGCGTAGCGATAAAAATAGTTCCGCAATCGATTGACGATTTTCGCCGCCTCACTAGGCTTTTTACAACTGAACGCGTATCGTACCACACATACGCTCTTCCGGAAGAGCGTAAAGTCAAGGCCGTCATCCGAGGCGTCCCGTTCGAACTCTCCAACGAGGAGATTCTTGATGACCTTAAGTCACAAGGATTCCCCGTCGAAGCTGTTCATAAAATGCACAGTAGGACCGGGTTGAGATACCCGATAGTCTTAGCTATCCTAACTAACGTTCCGGAGGCGCAAACCATCTTCTGGCAAGTACGCACGGTGTGCGGCTTGTCGGGAGTTAGGGTTGAGTCACCGCATAGGCGCGGTTTCCCGGCGCAGTGCCACCGCTGCCAACTATATGGTCACGCGGCGGCCAATTGCTCCGCCCCACCCAGGTGCGTTAAGTGCCTAGATCCACACATCACCAAAGAGTGTCCCCGGCCTAAAGATGCCGTATCCCTGCCCGCGTGCGTCCTGTGTCAACAGACAGGCCACCCGGCAAGCTACAGAGGATGCCCGTGCGCTCCTCGTCCTCGTATAATTAGACAGGTCCCACCGCCGGTAAATGACCGTTCATTCCCGGCGTTATATGTTAGGAGGCCCCGTCAGGGCGTATCTCAGCCGTCTCAGGGCGTTGCAAGACCCCCTCAGGGTCCCCCGAGACCACCAAAAGCACCTATTAGGCCACCTCCGGGCTTCTCAAAGCCTACACAGGCTCCAGTTTTTCCCTGGGGCCCCAAAAAGGTTGAAACACCGCAGGCAACCTCTGCTCCGCAGCAGAAACAGCCTACAATCGCCGATGACCTTAACACGGTTTACGCCGCGATAAGGAACATCGACGTTAATGAAATTGCTATATTAGCAAACAAGTTGCGCGCCGCTCGGTCCCCCCAGGACCGTCTTCTGGCTCTCGTAGAGCACAGTAACCTATTGCGTTCGTTGTAAGTTAAGTTAACTTAATTAACTTAGCTTACAATGACAGATCCTTCTGCTCTGCCTAAAAGTCACGGTCGTATCAAGCCCAAAGGGCTATCGCTTATTTCATTTAACATTCGCGGATTGCGAAATAACCTCCCAGAGCTTAAGCTCTTCCTTAAAGATCGCGAAGCTGATTTTCTCCTCTTACAGGAAACCAACCTTAAAAACAAAGACACTAAAGGCTTATCCATTAAAAATTATTCTCTTCTTCGTAATGATAGGCACGACCGCCGAGGCGGTGGCACGGCCATTTATTACAAGAAGACACTACATTGCTCTCTTATTGATACTCCGCAGCTTGCCAATATGGAAGCTACGTTATGCAGGTTATCTATGACGGGACATCAGTCTTTAGTCATAGCCTCCTGTTACATTCCCCCTAAAAACCTCCCCCTCAAAGATGATTTTGAGGCAATCTTATCTCTTAGTAATTCAGTCATTATGTTTGGAGATTTTAACTCTAAACATACTGAATGGACATGCCGTACGATTAACCGTAGTGGTAGGATACTGCGTGATATAACGCAGTCTCTTGACATAACCGTTTTCAGCCCGCTCGGTGCAACGCACTATCCCGATGCTACCGATTTAAACCCAGATGTACTAGATTTTGCGTTACTCAAAGGAGTTTCACTCAACCTCAGGTCTATTGAGACACTAGACGATATAGGATCCGATCACCGACCGGTCTCCCTTATTCTTGGCCATCATCCTCCCCATATTATAACTACGAAAACCTTTACTAACTGGAAAGGTTTCAAGGACTCCCTAGCAAAAGCTATGGACTCGCAGGACTCCCCTAATTACCTATCGTCGGATTTAGACTTAGACAGTCCCGTAAAAATCGACACCGCGGTCGAATCACTTTCAACCCTAATTAAATCCTCCCTTAAGGAGAATGAAAGGGTCGTCCCGGTTGCTAATACTAATGGGCTTCCCCTATATATTAGCAACATATTAAAAGCTAAAAAAGCTGCTTTCCGGAGAGCAGCTAAATATCCCACCCCCGAATATAGGCATACGGCTAATCGTCTTCAACGAAAACTCCGTTTACACCTTTCTGAATTTCGAGACCTCCAAAGGAGTGAACACATGGAGAATATAACTCCTTCTCATACAGCGTACTATCAGATGGCTAGAGCCTTCCGTATAGACGCTACAGCTCACACTCCCCCTCTCTCCCGCCCCGACGGTACGGTTGCCTTCGAGGACGACGAAAAGGCTGAGTGCTTTGCAGACAGCATTGCCGCACAATGCTCTCCTAGCTCTCAACCTGTCGACCCCTCACACATTCAGGAAGTGGAAGATGAGGTCCGCTGCCGGAACTCACCCCCCACATCCTCTGACCCTATCACTGTGTCCAATGATGAGATCTCATCCATCATCAAAGGACTTAAGCCCAAAAAGTCTCCGGGCGCGGATGGCATATCCAACCAAGCCCTTAAAAACTTTCCAGAGCAGGTGTTAACCCTCTTATGTATTATCTTTAACGCCTGCTTCAATCTTAGTTATTTTCCTACTACTTGGAAAGAGGCAATTGTCATTGGTATTCCCAAGCCAGGCAAGCCTCTAAACCTCCCCTCCAGTCATCGTCCCATTAGCCTCCTAAAGGCCATGGGCAAACTCTTTGAAAGAGTCATTCAAAATCGAATGAGGCGCCATCTGTTTCCCACAGACGGTGACCCCCTTGTCATCCCACACCAATTTGGTTTCCGTGCGAAACACTCGTGTCCACAACAAGTACACCGCATTGTGGAATATGTCCTCAGCGGTTTTTATCCACGTCGACTAAAGACAATCGCGGTCTTTTTCGACATTGCCAAAGCCTTCGACCGCGTCTGGCACGAAGGCCTTATTTTCAAATTATATAGGATAGGACTCTCCGATCGTCTAGTACGTCTCATAGCCTCTTACCTACAACATCGTAACTTTCGATTTAGACACGAAGGCACGTTATCCTCTCAGCGCCCCATTAAAGCTGGTGTTCCTCAGGGATCAGTACTAGCTCCCCTCCTGTACATCTTGTACACCAACGACATTCCAATCCCGTCGAATGGTGTACAGCTCTCACTCTTCGCAGATGACACTGCTCTATACTTCAAAAGTCCTAGAATATCTTCAGCAAGGAACAAGATCCAAAAGTCAGTCGATGACCTAGGAGATTGGTTCCAAAAATGGCGTATCGATGTGAACCCGGAGAAGAGCTCCGCAGTTCAATTCGATATTAAAAGACGCCGTAATAAAAACAAGAAAAATACTCCACCTATACAAATGCTAGGGACCCCTGTCCCATGGCATATGTCAGCAAAATATTTAGGCGTCACCCTTGACTACAGGCTTACTTTTGAGTCTCATGTCAAAAGAGTAACACGTCTAGCTCGTTTATACCTAGGTAGGCTTAACAGTATGTTAGGCCGACATAGTAAAATGTCATTAAGAAATAAGCGAACCCTTTATAAGGTTTGTATACGTCCCGTAATGACTTACGCGGCCCCTGTATTCGCACACGCCGATAATAAAATTATAAACGAACTACAAGTAGTTCAAAACTTATTCTGTCGTCGAGCTACGAACGCACCTTGGTACGTCCGTAATGCCGATCTTCACCGGGATTTAGAAATCCCAACAATTCAGCAATTTACTAAAACTCTCTCTGAAAACTTTTTTAAAGTTTCAGAGTCGCACAATAACTCATTAATTCGTGAGGCAGTAACTTATACCGCCCCACTCCCCTCCCGCTATACCGTCCGCAGGCCGAGAAACACTCTCTCGGACCAGCCAAATAAACTTGAACTGAGTCCCTCATAACCACGATGGACCGGCCATCGTGGTATGCGTAATGCATTTTCTGCCTCCCTTCGGGGTAGCCCATTTCCAATTGCTTCGGGCGCAAAAAAAAAAAAAAAAGTACGGTCGGCTCACAGTGCGACGTCGGGTGAGTCCTTTTACGCTAACTCCAGTTATTACCCCCCTGTCTCCGGGCGGGGCGGTTTGACTGTTGGTCTTGCTTGTTAATTGTCATTTTTTGTTTTTTTGTTGGTTATTTAAATTTTTCAATTTTATGTTATTGTTATTGATTTTATAACGTGTATACTGTTTCAAGGGAGTTACTTGCTCTTTTCAGAGCAAGGCCCTTGTTCTTTTGAGAACAAGGGCACAACTCCTCGAGTTTAGACCGTCCCGTTTTTTTCAGAACGGTGATCCCGCCCTTACTGTTTCAAGTAGAATAACGTCTCTCCCCCTCCCCAACATGAACATGTCTAAAGAAGAACTTCTTGACGCAATCGTCGCCCGCCTGCACCAGATGGACCCGTCAGCTCTGGTAGCCTCTGCCGCCCGGGTCGCTTCCGCCAATTCATCTGCCCCTCAGGCACACCTCCCACCGCCCTCCGTCGCGGCCTCTTCGGCTGCTAGCCCGGCTGTCCCACAGTCGAATTCTTTCGCACCCCTAGAGATGGAGTGCTCCAACTCCGACTTCGGGTCCACACTCCGGGGCACTGGTTCTTCGGAGTCGTCTGAGACGGATCCGATGAATCAGAGTTCACCACAGTGTCTTCCAAGCGCCGTAAACGCGCCGCGAAAAATCGCACCGTTTCGGCGGCCTCTGCCGCCCCCGCAAACCTCGCAGCCCCCGTAGCTGCCTCAGTCCCCGCAGCTACCGCTGCAGTTTCCGAGTTACCACTGCCCAAGCCAGCCTCCCGCTGTAGTCCTAACCCGGCTAAGAAGCAAGTCCCGCCCCCTGTCTTCTTACGAGACAAGGCTCAGTTTACCCGCCTCTCCAAAACCTGCTACGACGCAGGAATTAAATACGACCAAGCCACCAACCTCGGGGAGGCTATTAAAATCATCCCCCAATCTGTCGACGACTTTCGTCGTCTCACCAGGCTGTTCACAACCGAAAGAGTCTCCTATCATACGTACGCTCTTCCGGAAGAGCGCAAAATCAGGGCTGTCATCCGAGGCGTCCCTTTTGAACTTTCCAACGAGGAAATCCTTGAGGACCATAAGTCCCAACAAGGCCCTCCCGGTTCCCTCCTCCTCTTCTTCGCCCTCCTCCAGGCTTCTCGCAACCTTTGCAGCCTCCAGTCTTTCCCTGGGGCCCCAAAAAGGCCGACCCTCCGCGGTCGTCCTCCGCCGCTCAGCAAACACAACCCTCAATGGTTGATGATCTAAATACGGTGTACGCCGCTATTAAGAACATCAACATTGGGGAGATCACCGTCTTAGCACGCAAATTGCGCGCTGCCCAGTCCCCTCAGGACCGACTCCTTGCTCTTACAGAGCATCATAATCTTTTAAGTATGTTATAAGTATATTTTAATCATTTCATCGTAAGGTCAGTATACGTCTGGTTAAATTTGCCTTCGTAGGCACTCCCTAATAAAAACTCTCTGAAAACTTCTTCAAAGTCTCAGAGTCTCATTCAAACATACTTATTCGTGAGGCAGCTAAGTGTGCAACCTCACTCCCCTCCCGCTATCGCGTCCGCAGGCCGAGGAACTCTCTCTCGGACCCGCCTAATAAACTGTCAAACGACTTGAACTGCCTCCTGGTGGCTCAGTCAAATTCATAATTAATTTTTCATAATTAAATTTTTCACAATTAAATTGCCTTCGTAGGCACTCCCTCAGCGGCTAGTAGCCGCCTACGCCCTCTTTTCCCAAAAGAGGGTCGCTTCCGATACGGCATATGAAGCTTTAAACAGCTGGTTGCCAGTCCCCAAAAGCGGTTTTTAGGGGGTATCACTTAGGCTCCCCGGTAGGCAGTGAGTCTCCCATAACCACGATGGATAGTCTATCGTAAAGGGTAGCCCATTTCCAATTTGCTTCGGGCGCAAAATACGCCAGTCGCTCTCCAGCCACCGAAAAGAAAACACAGCAAGAAAAAGTACAAGTTCCTCCTCACCGCCGCTTGCCTCCAGTTTCAGCAAGACCAACGCGTTTCATTCATTTTTCGAACGGCGTTACGGCGATCCGTAACACGTACATCCGCTCGATAAAATAAAATTATGTGTCTCACCTAGGTTGAAGAGCACCTCCCACCTTTCCTCAATTGTGTGCACTATTCCCATCACCACTAATCCCAGCACCACTGCTCTTTGTATACGGTAAGTTTATGGTTAAATTATGATGTCATTTTTTTAAACCCCGAAGAAAACAGATGGGTCATAAATGTTTGTAATGTGTACTGCATATCTGTGTATCTGTCTATTTGTACATATGTGTGTCTGTCTGTGGCATCATAGCTCCTGAACCGATTTTGATTAAGTTTTTTTCGTTACAAAAGAATATTTCAAAAAATCTGTTCAGACGTTTGAAGATCATCAGCTCTCTTTGTTTCGGAGGTTTTAATTTTTTTAATTTAAGTCATATAATGCTAGAGTGCGCTCTCTTATGTTTTGTTATCTATGTCCTATATAATATTTTCAATTGTAAGCCATGATTTCATTTCATGTCAACTCATGTTAAAACTAAGTTGAAACAAACGTAACATAATATCAGAAATCTTACTCAGTTTTATTAAATCAAGGCCCCCCTAAGCCAATAGTTACAATATTTCTATTTTAGGATTAAAAACTAAATGTTGTATTAAGTATAGGTTAGCATGACGTGCATCATGGACGAGCTATTTTTACCACTGTTTATACAATTTTTATATCAAGATATATTTCGAATCAATTTGAAACTCAAATGTAAGCTTCTACTTGAACTCGAAGTTAGCCGTGGTAGCTCAGGGGCTACGTGCTCGCTGTAAATTTCACAATACGCGAGCACTCCGGGTTCGATCCCCGCCGGCACCAATGAAATTGTTAATTACAATTATTTTAATTGCTGGTTTACCACGTGCTCGGCGTTGAAGGTAAACATCTTGATGAAACCTGCATGTCTGAGAATTAAGAAAAAAAAATTCGAAGACATGTGAAGTTCACAAACAGGCATTGGGTCAGCGTGCGGACTTTTCCTTGCCCTAAAACTCTCTCAGAAATGAGAGGAGGCCTAAGCCCAGCAGTGGGACGTATATAGAATGTATCTAACTTCACATTAAGACCGCGAGTCGTAAAAGTTGCCATAATAAAAAATACTTTAATTTCGTAATGGTATTAAGGTTGGTTTATTTACATTACACTCTTTTAGTACTTATAAGAGTATAATGTAAATAAAATTATTTAATATGTAAGAAAATTGGTTTACCTCAAGACCATTGGGATGGAAGACGCCGCTGTGCGTTTGGTTCAGTTTGTCGAATTTGTGTATCTCCTTGCCAGTATTTACATCCCATAGTACGCCATCTGTAGAGAGAAATAAACATCTTATAACTGTAAGCAGGCAATGGATTGGCAAAAACCGGCCAAATTTGCAGAGAAGGTTCAGAATAAATAATATAGGCAAATGGTGAAGAAGAATTAATTTAAATAAATCTCAAACATTCTGTTTTGTTTAATTTTATTTATTCAAAATTCGTGGTAATGCATTACTTTAACTGATTTTAATGCTCACGCACACATTCGTAAGGGTCGATCGGTAGACAAAAACGTTGTTACCCATAAGTCACATTCAATTTGGAATAATTTCAAATAAAAGTAGAAAGCCTTATTTACTCGTATTTTCAAAAACTGCAGTAACGGTAATTTTATTTATATATTTGAACTTAAGTTTAAACTTTGGCTATTCTTTGAAAAATAACCCTGTAGATACAACAAAAGTAACTGATATAGCTCAGGCCCAGGCCCATGGATCAATAGGCTGAATAGACAACGAGCCGGCTCTATCGCTTGAAAAACTGACAACAGGTTGAAGAAAGATTCTCGAGTGGCAGCCTCGTATCGGTAAGCGAAGTTTAGAACGGGCCCCACTAGATGGAGCGACTGCTTGCTCACAGGTCACAGTCAAGACACGCAGGAAGTCGATGGATGCAGGTCGCTTATGTTCAGCAGTGAACTTGTGAAGGGCTATGATGATAATGATGATGATGATGTTTGAAATAAAGCTTTGTGTTTTTAACAGTCTTCTTAAGGATATATGTACTGCAGCCGGTTTCATTCGTGTATCGGTAAATAACGCTTTTTATTTCGGTTTCAGTTTTAGTTCTGAAATCAGAACAGCTAACTACCGGTTGTTTCTTGCCGGTATATTGGAACCTTTTCACATCTCATTACCACAGTGGCTGAGCGTTTGGTTTCGACGCTTCAAGTCGTAAGTTTGATTGCTGATTTTTCTAAGGCTGAGATCTATAAACCGTACTTTGAGAGTGTGAGTACTTTACTTTCGAGCTAAGACAGTGTCAGTACTTATAGAGCTAACTTCGAAGTCTTGCTGAGTGCGCGCTTAGCAAAGCCTAAGTCAACGATATCGACATATTATTCAAAACCACCGTATTAATTTTAAATTGTTGTTTTTATGTTACTATAATTAATTATAACAATAAATAGGTAGTTTTAAGGCGTCTTCTCGTTTTAAATAGTATTATTAATCCATTTTCTATTTACGTAATTTCAATCTTTATTCGAATTTCATAAAATCTTTTTTTTTCTGATTTTGCACTCATCTCATAAGTTCCCGTTCTCTTACGCCCGTTTTTTATTACATGTAATAATAACTTATTTATGAAATACAATTTGGACTGTTTTCGATTTTAAATATATATTAATTTTATACAGTAAAGTCAAAAACATAATGCGTGGAATAAAGCATTCATTAATATTTGGCTTGTCTGGGCCTTAGTATAAGTTTAGCTTAGCCTTAGCGCGATACAACTATAGATTCAGAATCAAAGATTATGCTAAGCATATATTCAGCTAAGTTTTTCGTAAGCCAAGTCTGAGCAAAGTCAAAGTACGATCTATAGATCTCAGCCTATGTCTGGATGTTTCCTCATACGCATTCACAAATAAAGTAAGAGGCAGACTGGTCCCATGTACGCAACGTATTATAACATATAGATACTTGATTTTGTACGAAAATGGATCAAGTGTGTACACTAACGTAGGAGCGTTGTATTGTATGTGTTGCGTATGTGGGAACAGTCTGTTCCTAGCTCAATTGTGATAGTGGAGTTGTAACCTAAAAAAGATAATAAAAAGTTATAGCATGAATGGGTCAGCTCGACCGGGGAAGGACTACGCTCTCACAGAATACCAGCGTAAAATAGCATCTTAACGCTGCTGTGTTTCGTATTATGAGTGTAGAGAACCGGAGACCCTTTTTACTGGAGACGAGGCATTCCATCTTAGCCCTCACGGGTGACAACGAATCTGCACTTTGATTTTTAATCAAGAATAGATGTAGATGTCTATGGGCCACAGCAATAGCATCCACTTACCCTCAGGTGGACTGTGTGCTCGTTTGTTTCCCTTATTCCATAAAAATATTTAGAATAATTTAATAATTAGCTGGATATGAATCTAACAGCTGCAAAGGAGGATAGGGGTAGATGTCTACGAGCCACAGCGACTACTTACCATCAGGCGGACTGTATTGTCGCTCGTCATGCTAATGAAGTATTTATTTATTTTATTTATTTATTTATTTCTCACCACAAACGACATGGACATTGGTTACATTAGTGTTACATCTCTATTTAAGTACAAAGCAATGTGTGCGGCGCGCGTACCCGAGAGCACGAGCTCGTCCGTGGGGTTGAAGGTGGCGCGGTTCTTGGCGTACTGGTTGCTGATGGCGGGCGTGAGCGTCATGAGCTCGCGGCCCGTGCGCGTGTCGAACACGGTGGCCGTCTCGCCCTTGGTGCCGATGATGCGCTCGTCCGACATCTTCGAGAACTCCACGTACTCCTCGTTGTCCAGCTGGAAGCTGCTGAGAGACGGCGCACATTTTTATTGAGTCGTGTCGTACGTACCGACGTTAACTGTTTCAGACTAGCTGTTTCCCGCGAATTCGTGCGCGTGAAATTTATGATCATTGAATTATAGTGGTATTAATTTTTTTGCGCGGAACCCTAATTCTTTTTCTCCCACTAAGCCCACCGTAATTGTACCGTGATATTATAAGTAACCACAACTTACATATATAGCAGAGTGGATTTAAAACAAAAGGAAACAGATAATAAATATACAGTTACATTAAAACCATATTCCTTACAGCTAAAGTTTGTGGATTGTGCTTATAGTCTATCTATACAAATAAATAAAATTGAAGTGTCTGTTTATAATATCAAAATAACAACTTTTCACTAAATGCATGTGAAAGTGTATACGGTTCTTCTAACAAAAAAAAATTAAATTTTTGTGTCTGTCTGTTCAGGCTAATATCCGAAATGGCTGGACCGATTTTGACGGAACTTTCGCTGGTAGATAACTGATATTATAAGGAGTAACTTATGTTATTTTATCTTAGAAAAAAAATTAGAGCTCCGCGCAACAAAATTAAAACCTATAGAACCCAACTGTAATAAATACAAAGGCGATAAAGTCGCGGGGAACAACTAGTCAATAAGAAAACAATACAACTAAGAAATTAAAAATGACCGACATATGAATATCTTTCGTCCTCTGAAACCCTCTCAGAAATTAAGAACTTCTACATACTCAGTTTAGCATTATTTAATTTTTTTCTAAGTCACCCAAACTAAAATCTTTCGTGTGTTAGATTACATTATTACAGCTTATTAAAAGTCCACTACTAAACAAAACAAGCCGTGGTACCTCAAATGGTTAGCGCTCGCTGTTAATTTCACAGTACACTAGCAAACTGGGTTCGATCCTCGCCGGCATCAATGAAATTGTTAATGGAAATTTTAAGTACTCATTTACCACGTGCTCGGCGGTGAAGTAAAACATCGTGAGGAAACCGGCGTGTCTGAAATAAGAAAAAAATATTTCGAAGACGTGCAGTTCGCCAACATACATTGGGGCAGCGCGGTGGACCCTTCCTTGCCCTAAAACCCTCTCAGAAATGAGAGGAGGCCTGTGCCCAGCAGTGGGACGTATATAGGCTGTAACTTTAACTTTACTGAACATAGGGCCTCACTCAAAGACTGCTTCATGGGGGCTATTTGCCATAGCTGCCACGGTTGGCAAGCGGGTTGGCAACCATAGTTTTTTATTACTTCATGTTGTTTTTATTTATTAGAAGGATGCTGCTTCCTGTCTCCTCTGCATACTCCCTCTGTCGCCTCTTTTGATTGGGAGTAGTGGATATTCTTACACCGTCACTACTCGCTTAGATATTAAACAAATAGAAAAGGACATCTTAGACACTAAACTGTATTGAAAAAAAAATATATAATTGAAAAAATTAATACCAACTTAAAATAACAGCTTCACGCTGCTGTGTTTCGTATGGTTAGTGTAGAGAACCGGAGATCCATTTTACTGGAAAAGAGGCAGTCCATCTTAGTCCTCACGGGTGACAACGCATCTGAATTTTGATTCGCAAACGAGCATAGATGTAGATCTCCATGGGCTACAAGAGCCACTTACCGTCAGGTGGACTGTTGTCAGCCTTATCCTATACAAAAAATGTATTCTGTAGTCTAGATGTAGACTCACAGATAAGTATGGTATATAACATGTTTAAGTCGATTATTAAGGTGAACGATTGGTTTGATTGATGAATGGAATTACGATGTACTAACAGTTGTTCGAACTCCTTCATATTCCAAAGCGCGGAAAGCGGCCGCCATGTTGTCGTCGCAGACGCCAGCAATAGTAGACCGTCTCTGCTCGCCTGAAAATATATTTGGTAATTGCATACATTCTCTTAAAAGAGTACTGTGAAAGATAGTTTAGAGAATAAGGGCCAACTCTATTCTTTTATCGTGAAAAATTTATACGTGGTAGCGCCACGCTGCAGCTATATTATAGTTGTAGCACGAATGGGTCAGCTAGACCGGGGAAGGACCACGCTCTCACAGAATACTGGCGTCAAATAGCAGCTTAACGCTATTGTGTTTCGTATGGTAGGTGTAGAAAACCGGAGACCCTTTTTATTGGTAATGGCATTCCGCCTCAGTCCTAGGACAGATGTAGACAATGGGGCTACAGCAGTCCACTCACCATCAGATTGACTGTGTGCATGTGTGTTTGTGAATCTTATTCTATAATATAGCCGTGTAGTGGCGGTCAAGAATATCCACTACCCCATATCTTCCCGTGGGTGTCGTAAAATGCGACAAAGGGAAACAGGCAGGATATGGGCAGCAGCATCTTCCTGATAATAGCCAAAATTACAATAAAAAAACTGCGGTTGCCAACCCGCTCGCCAAGCGTGGCAACTATGGCAAATAGCCCCCGAAAGAATATGAAGAGAGTAACAAGGAGACGGCCACCAGTCCCCGGCGGCCCCGCTATTCCTGGCTACGGTGGCGACCATGGTAACGGCGGGGCAGGGGGTGCTAAGAATCTCCGGTGGAGGTTCGGTTGCCACCTTAGACGACTCGACCTGGCAACGTACAACGCTCGCATCCTGAGCACTGACGAGAAGATCGTAGAGCGGGAAGAAGAGATAGACAAGTTACGCTGGCATATTATAGGATTATCCGAAGTCCGAAGAGAGGGGGAGGACACGGTAATCCGCGAATCCGGCAACTTGCTCTGTCACCGGGAGGGCGACCATCTGTCCCAAGGAGGTGTCGGATTTATCGTCCACAAGTCTCTCGTTAACAACGTTGTCAAGATCGGGAGTGTGTCGACGAGGGTTGCGTACCTTATACTCAGAATCACCAAACGGTATTCGCTGAAGGTCATACAGGTTTACGCACCAACCTCGGCACACCCTGATGAGGAGGTGGAGGAAATGTATGAGGATATCTCTAGAGCCATGCATTCCTCCAAAACCCAATATACGGTGTTAATGGGAGACTTAAATGCAAAACTAGGCTCAAGAGAGAACGGTGAGCAGAAAGTAGGGAAATTTGGAATAGGGCAACGGAACCCAAGGGGCCAGCAGCTTCATGGAGAAAGAGGGACTCTTTATGATGAACTCTTTCTTCCAGAAGCGGCCCCACAGGAAGTGGACCTGGTCGAGCCCCGACGGTTTGACAAAAAATGAGATTGACTTCATTATGACGACCAGACGACAACTGTTCAGTGATGTCTCCGTGATCGCGAGGGTGAAAACTGGTAGCAATCACCGAATGGTTAGACGCACACTGAACCTAAACGTTAAGTTGGAGAGGTCTCGTCTAATGAAGTCAACGCTCCGTCCCCTTCATGCTCTGTTCCAAAGTCCTGAAACCATTCAGCTCGAGTTACAAAACCGTTTTCAGTGCCTAGAAGACTGCAATGAAGTGGACGATATGAATGACAAGCTCGTGGAAACTGTCCATGCGGTCGGAGCTAAGTTCTGCAAGACTCGCCGCAGAAGAACACAAAAACTCTCCGATCACACTCTTAATCTCATGGCTGTTAGACGGGAGATGAAGCTACATTCTTCAACAGATTTGACAGCATACAGGCAACTGAACAGACAGATCTCCAAATGCATGCGGCGGGACTTACGCAACTTCAATACAGCTTGTATTGAAGAAGCGATCGAGCGGAACAAAGGCTAAGTCTTTACCAGAGATCTGTCTGCCTGTCAAAGCTGAAGACCGAGTGTGGCAGCATCGTTTCCGGGGCACCTGAGATTTTGAGTGAGACTGAGAGGTTCTATGGACAGCTGTACACGACATCGTTGGAGCCACACGCAAGTGTGAGTAACGATCCAAGAGCGAGTCTTATCCGACAATATTCCGAAGATATCCCGGACGTCAGTATGAGCGAGATTAGAATGGCTCTCCAGCATCTTAAAAATGGCAAGGCCCCAGGCGAGGATGGAATTACAGCGGAGCTTTTGAAAGCGGGTGGAAAACCGGTACTGGAAGTCCTTCAGAGGCTCTTTAATTCCGTCCTCCATGGTGGCATTACACCGGAGTCGTGGAGCAGAAGTGCGGTGGTCTTGTTCTTCAAGAAAGGTGACAATGCTCTCTTGAAGAACTACAGACCGATTTCCCTTCTGAGCCGCGTCTACGTTCTGTTTTCGAGAGTCCTTACGAATCGTCTCGCACGCAGACTTGACGACTTCCAGCCTCCCGAACAAGCCGGTTTCCGAAAGGCCTTTAGCACCATAGACCACATACATACCCTTCGGCAAATTGTACAGAAGTCCGAGGAGTATTTGCCACTATGCCTGGCGTATGTGGACTATGAGAAAGCCTTTGATTCCGTCGAAATTTGGGTGGTGCTGCAGTCCCTTCAGCGGTGCCAAGTTGACTGTCGGTATATCGAAGTGCTGAAGTGCTTGTACAGTAGGGCTACGATGGCTATACGAGTACAGAACCAGAGTACGAAAGCTATCCAATTGCAGAGAGGTGGGGAAGACTATTCCTTATGGCAGAATCGCTGGAGGATCTAAGCACTATGCTCAATGACCTCAATAGTGTCTCCCAACGGATAGGTCTTAAGATGAACATTGACAAAACAAAGATTATGTTTAATGTCCATGTCACACCTATGCCGGTAGTTGTTGGGAGCACTAAGCTCAAAGTTGTTGACGAGTATGTTTACCTGGGACAAATAGTCCGACTAGGTAAGTCCAACTTCGACCGAGAGGTCAATCGACGGATTCAACTCGGCTGGGCAGCGTTCGGGAAGCTACGACACATCTTCTCGTCAGACATACCTCAAAACCTTAAAACGAAATTGTACAACCAGTGCATGTTGCCAGTGATGACTTACTGAGACGTGGTCCTTCACTGCTGGCCGTATGAGGAAGCTCAAGGTCGCTCAGCGAGCTATGGAGAGGGCTATGCTCGGAGTTTCTCTGCCTGATAAACTTAGGAATGAGCACTTACTGCTACCAGCACTCTCGCAATGCTTACCTGAATTCTTGGGATCTCTCCCGAGTCATAATCCGCATTACATTACTAGGGGAAGTTGACCAAGCCACCGTTAAATTTTTTTTCTATTGGTCGGAGGGAGAAACACGTCTCTATTATAGCAAGTGTGAGTAAGCCGACTTCTTTTGGTAATGGACTCGTACGATTATACTTTTGCCAGTGTCGAGTAATAGACAATTATTCTATAAAATAATTTGTTTAAAACTTCCCTCGCCACGAGTGCCCATTTCTGGTAGGGGGAACACTATCATCAAAGACTAACCTATGATTCAATAAATTCATTCTTAATAGCTTATCAAAAGACCATTACTGACGATAGACCTGAAGATAGAAATCAAACAATTGACATGACCTACGACCAAAGAATATAGGTAATGTCCGACGACCGACATAACGAGCGGGTCTTACAGATCACAGAGTACTGAAAATAGAAATGATCCATTTGATTGATCGACCCGAATAACCTGGGTTCGTAAGACGAAATACTTGAATGATCAGGTCACTAGAAATAAATTAATGACACATGTCTACTATTGGATATTGGCTTTACCATAGAAGGGATGATTGACTTTAATCGTATCGCTAGGCAGGCGAATTAATGATCGTGGCACCAGACTGTTGAGTAGAGCTATTTATAGCGCCATCTATCGGAAGCCTATACTAAGCAAAAAATTAAAATAAGACCGTTACTTGGTTGAAGCACTTACTTGCATATGGTATATATAAGATTCATGAACTTGATAGGAATTCTCTTCCGCACCGCTGAACAGGTTGAATATCCGGATGTCGCCGGATGAAGTCGCGGCAAGCAATTGTTGTTGTGTTGGCTGTAAAAGAACAAGTTTGTAATACATTAGTTAAACGTGATTTTTCCTTACAACAACGACAAAAACAAATAGCAATAACTTTGTCTGCACTTAGTTCATCTATGGATATGTTATTGACAAATAAAACTCAAGATACACCCCAAATTATATTAAAGTCCTTAAGCGATGCATGTAGACTTCTTTGTGATAGTTTTTATAATGAAACTCGTTTAAGAAGTCTTTTTATTATTAATGCGATAAACATTCAGATTAACGCAATTATAGACACTATACCTGATAAATATCTATTTGGAGAAAATATTAGTGACAAATTAAAAGCGGCTCAAAATATTAAGAAATCGAGCGCTATTTTAAAACCAAGCCATAGACCCCCGTTTAATAAGAATAATTTTATTAAGAATCCACCATCTGCCAATTCCAACAGGAATTTAAACCAAAAAGGCCCATCTCGGAGGATTGGTGTTCGATCCGACATGGGCAGGCCGCGGCCACAGCATCGAACAGTCCCAACCACGGCAACGACCATCTACCGCAGACGCAACGAGCATCACAGCCCTCCACCAATGCGCTCTCGTTATGCGCCTGGCAGCCAACATCGTCGCTGAACATTGAGGTACGATATGCTGGTCGCTTGTCTCATTTCTCTCAACAATGGGAGACTATCACGGGTGACCCTTTCGTACTATCATGGCTGAGTGGGTACAAAATTCCTTTTATTTGTAATCCAGTGCGTCACGATATCCCACACACTATTGCAAAATCGACTGCGGAATTAAATGCTTTTAATGCCTGCATTAAAAAACTGTTACTTATCGGTGCTATTTCTGAGTCTAGTCACCAAAATGATGAATTCATTTCTAGTGTGTTTTTAGTGCCAAAATCTAATGGCGAAAAGCGATTTATATTAAATCTAAAGTGTCTCAATAAATTCGTAAAGACAGTCCACTTTAAGTTGGAAGACTACCGTACGGCTTTAAAATTGATGTCACAAAATTGCTATATGGCATCTATTGACCTTAAAGATGCATATTGCTTAATACTGTTACGAGCTTGGGGTTCGAGACAATTAAAAACTGCCGATTGAATTACCAAAATTGACACTTTAATTACACAACACTAATTACAATCTAAAATCACACTAATAATAAAACACAGTTCGCCGTTATTTCGCTTCGAAGTATTCTCTTGTATCGCCAATTCAATACTGCCCCGGTCGTGGTCTATACCGGCCTTATATAGGGCCTCAGATAGTTTCCCGAACCTTCTACTGTAGCGACATCTAGAATGTTCGAGTACATATCGGTCCCGAAATTTCTGGAAGGATCTCGACTCTCCTAGTTCTGCTACTCGACACTAGAGGGCGCTAGTGTAACTAGTGTTGCCATGTACAAGACATTAATAGTGGCGCGCAACACTGCCCCCTCCTAAGACATGCTCGTCCCGAGCATTATTGGCCCCATAATAACGCGCCAGTCGATCCACCAGGACGATCTTAGGAGTACCTCTGGCACCTTTCTGTATCCGGTAGGTTACATCATTGATCCTTGTCACAATCCGGTACGGTCCGTCCCATTTAGCTTGAAGCTTAGGAGATTTCCCTTTGCTACGAACTGGATTGTGTAACCACACTAGTGAACCTTCCTCGAACCCCTTGTTGTTCATTTTGCGGTCATACCGTGTTTTCATCTTCTCAGACGTTTGCTGGCCCGTCTGTCTGACGTTTTTTTTTTATTTTTTTTTTTATAGGAGAGGGGGCAAACGAGCATGCGGCTCACCTGATGGTAAGTGACTACCGCCGCCCATGAACAACCGCAACACCAGGGGAATTGCAGATGCGTTGCCGGCCTTTAAAAAGGAGTAGGCTATTTTCTTGAAGGTCCCTAAGTCATATCGGTCCGGAAAAATCGCTGGTGGTAAACTATTCCACAAGGAAGTTGTGCGAGGAAGAAAATATCTTCTAAATCGCACAGTGGTGGACCGCCAATCATCCAGATGGTGTGGATGGTATCGGGAGTTCTGCCGCGATGTGCGTTCGTGAAATTTGGCGGCTGGGATTAATCCGAACAATTCCTCAGAGCACTCCCCATGGTAAATGCGAAAGAAAATGCTAAGAGATGCAACATCTCTTCGCAGTGCCAATGAGTCGAGCCGATTGGAAAGAACTCGGTCGTCGACGATTCGAGCCGCTCTGCGCTGGATGCGGTCAAGTGGAAGAAGCTGGCACTGGGGAGCCCCAGCCCAGAGATGGAAACAGTATTCCATGTGAGGCCGAACCTGCGCCTTGTAAAGTTGCAGGCGTTGAGCCGGCATGAAATACTGTCCCGCTCTACTGAGCACGCCAAGCTTTTTAGAGGCCAATTTGGCCTTCCCTTCCAAGTGACCACGAAACTGCACGCTACTCGATATGTCGACGCCGAGGATTCCGATACTGGCTGAGGCAACAAGGGGAGTACCTTGAAACTGAGGAGATACGACAAAGGGGTTCTTTTTAGCGGTAAACGCGCAAACTTGTGTCTTCTGAGGATTAAACTGGACTAGATTTAGTCGCCCCCAATCCGAGACTTTGTCCAGCAAAGACTCGACTTCAGACACAAGTTTATTCCGGTACTCAGTGACGTTTTCCCGAGAAATATTGGCACGGCCGGTGTATAGAGCATCACCAGTGCTGTCATCCGCATAGCAATGAATGCTACCGGCTTGCAACATATCATTGATATGCAGAAGAAACAGCGTTGGTGATAGCACGCAGCCTTGTGGAACACCAGCATTAATAGGCTTGTAGTCGGAGCATGCACCGTCTACAACGACCTTGATGCTCCGATCTGCAAGAAAGCTGGTGATCCAATTGCATAATTTCTCGGGAAGCCCATAGGAAGGGAGCTTCGAAAGAAGCGCTTTGTGCCAAACCCGATCGAAGGCCTTCGCAATGTCCAGACTAACGGCCAACGCCTACCCCTTGGACTCTACTGCCTCCGCCCATCTATGGGTCAGGTAGACCAGAAGATCACCAGCTGATTGACCCCGACGAAAACCGTATTGGCGGTCACTAATCAGCTGGTGATCCTCAAGGTACCGGATGAGCTGGCAGTTAATAATGGATTCCATTATTTTGGAGAACAAGGGGGTGATGGCGATAGGCCTGTAGTTGGACGGGTCTGAGCGGTCGCCTTTTTTAGGGATCGGGTGGACAAAAGCTGTCTTCCATGATTTCGGGACTACGCCTAGGGAGTAGGAGTACCGGAAAAGACGCGTTAGAACCGGTGCCAACTCCGGAGCACACGTCCTCAGCACAATTGGGGGGATTCCGTCAGGCCCACTCGACTTGTGGATGTCAAGGGAGAGGAGTGCTCTGCGAACCGAGCGCTGTGAGAACCGCACATCCGGCATGGAGCACTCACACCGCGGGATGGTCGGCGGTGTGTTCCCCCCGTCATCAACAGTCGAGTTGGACGCAAAAAGGGAGCCTGAAAGGTCGGCCTTCTCTTTTGCGTCGTGGGCCAGTGAGTCGTCCTCCCTGTGCAGAGATGGTAGTGATGGCTTACAGAAATTCCCTTGGACAGCCTTGGCGAGAGACCAGAATGCACGGGTTCCCGAAGGAAGGCGAACTAGTTTCTCGCCAATTCTGCCTATGTGCTCTGACTTTGCCTTGGCAATAACTCTTTTGAAGGACCTGGAGGCGAAGTTATACTTCTTTATAAGTGTGCTGGTATTTACATCCCGCGCGGCGGGCGGGCGGCGCGCCCAGCTCGCGCGCTGTTGTACTGTACTGTACTGTACTGTACTGTACTGTACTGTAGTGTACTCACGTGGAAGATGGTGTGCGTGACGAAGGAGTCGTCGTCCTGCAGGCGCAGCGTGCGCACGGGCGCGAAGTGCGCGTGCACGAGGCGCGAGTAGGCGCGGCGGGCGGGCGGCGCGCCCAGCTCGCGCGCTGTTGTACTGTACTGTACTGTACTGTACTGTACTGTAGTGTACTCACGTGGAAGATGGTGTGCGTGAAGAAGGAGTCGTCGTCCTGCAGGCGCAGCGTGCGCACGGGCGCGAAGTGCGCGTGCACGAGGCGCGAGTAGGCGCGGCGGGCGGGCGGCGCGCCCAGCTCGCGCGCTGTTGTACTGTACTGTACTGTACTGTACTGTACTGTAGTGTACTCACGTGGAAGATGGTGTGCGTGAAGAAGGAGTCGTCGTCCTGCAGGCGCAGCGTGCGCACGGGCGCGAAGTGCGCGTGCACGAGGCGCGAGTAGGCGCGGCGGGCGGGCGGCGCGCCCAGCTCGCGCGCTGTTGTACTGTACTGTACTGTACTGTACTGTACTGTAGTGTACTCACGTGGAAGATGGTGTGCGTGAAGAAGGAGTCGTCGTCCTGCAGGCGCAGCGTGCGCACGGGCGCGAAGTGCGCGTGCACGAGGCGCGAGTAGGCGCGGCGGGCGGGCGGCGCGCCCAGCTCGCGCGCTGTTGTACTGTACTGTACTGTACTGTACTGTACTGTACTGTAGTGTACTCACGTGGAAGATGGTGTGCGTGAAGAAGGAGTCGTCGTCCTGCAGGCGCAGCGTGCGCACGGGCGCGAAGTGCGCGTGCACGAGGCGCGAGTAGGCGCGGCGGGCGGGCGGCGCGCCCAGCTCGCGCGCTGTTGTACTGTACTGTACTGTACTGTACTGTACTGTAGTGTACTCACGTGGAAGATGGTGTGCGTGAAGAAGGAGTCGTCGTCCTGCAGGCGCAGCGTGCGCACGGGCGCGAAGTGCGCGTGCACGAGGCGCGAGTAGGCGCGGTGGGCGGGCGGCGCGCCCAGCTCGCGCGCTGTTGTACTGTACTGTACTGTACTGTACTGTACTGTACTGTAGTGTACTCACGTGGAAGATGGTGTGCGTGAAGAAGGAGTCGTCGTCCTGCAGGCGCAGCGTGCGCACGGGCGCGAAGTGCGCGTGCACGAGGCGCGAGTAGGCGCGGCGGGCGGGCGGCGCGCCCAGCTCGCGCGCTGTTGTACTGTACTGTACTGTACTGTACTGTACTGTAGTGTACTCACGTGGAAGATGGTGTGCGTGAAGAAGGAGTCGTCGTCCTGCAGGCGCAGCGTGCGCACGGGCGCGAAGTGCGCGTGCACGAGGCGCGAGTAGGCGCGGCGGGCGGGCGGCGCGCCCAGCTCGCGCGCTGTTGTACTGTACTGTACTGTACTGTACTGTAGTGTACTCACGTGGAAGATGGTGTGCGTGAAGAAGGAGTCGTCGTCCTGCAGGCGCAGCGTGCGCACGGGCGCGAAGTGCGCGTGCACGAGGCGCGAGTAGGCGCGGCGGGCGGGCGGCGCGCCCAGCTCGCGCGCTGTTGTACTGTACTGTACTGTACTGTACTGTACTGTAGTGTACTCACGTGGAAGATGGTGTGCGTGAAGAAGGAGTCGTCGTCCTGCAGGCGCAGCGTGCGCACGGGCGCGAAGTGCGCGTGCACGAGGCGCGAGTAGGCGCGGCGGGCGGGCGGCGCGCCCAGCTCGCGCGCTGTTGTACTGTACTGTACTGTACTGTACTGTACTGTAGTGTACTCACGTGGAAGATGGTGTGCGTGAAGAAGGAGTCGTCGTCCTGCAGGCGCAGCGTGCGCACGGGCGCGAAGTGCGCGTGCACGAGGCGCGAGTAGGCGCGGCGGGCGGGCGGCGCGCCCAGCTCGCGCGCTGTTGTACTGTACTGTACTGTACTGTACTGTACTGTAGTGTACTCACGTGGAAGATGGTGTGCGTGAAGAAGGAGTCGTCGTCCTGCAGGCGCAGCGTGCGCACGGGCGCGAAGTGCGCGTGCACGAGGCGCGAGTAGGCGCGGCGGGCGGGCGGCGCGCCCAGCTCGCGCGCTGTTGTACTGTACTGTACTGTACTGTACTGTAGTGTACTCACGTGGAAGATGGTGTGCGTGAAGAAGGAGTCGTCGTCCTGCAGGCGCAGCGTGCGCACGGGCGCGAAGTGCGCGTGCACGAGGCGCGAGTAGGCGCGGCGGGCGGGCGGCGCGCCCAGCTCGCGCGCTGTTGTACTGTACTGTACTGTACTGTACTGTAGTGTACTCACGTGGAAGATGGTGTGCGTGAAGAAGGAGTCGTCGTCCTGCAGGCGCAGCGTGCGCACGGGCGCGAAGTGCGCGTGCACGAGGCGCGAGTAGGCGCGGCGGGCGGGCGGCGCGCCCAGCTCGCGCGCTGTTGTACTGTACTGTACTGTACTGTACTGTACTGTAGTGTACTCACGTGGAAGATGGTGTGCGTGAAGAAGGAGTCGTCGTCCTGCAGGCGCAGCGTGCGCACGGGCGCGAAGTGCGCGTGCACGAGGCGCGAGTAGGCGCGGCGGGCGGGCGGCGCGCCCAGCTCGCGCGCTGTTGTACTGTACTGTACTGTACTGTACTGTACTGTACTGTAGTGTACTCACGTGGAAGATGGTGTGCGTGAAGAAGGAGTCGTCGTCCTGCAGGCGCAGCGTGCGCACGGGCGCGAAGTGCGCGTGCACGAGGCGCGAGTAGGCGCGGCGGGCGGGCGGCGCGCCCAGCTCGCGCGCTGTTGTACTGTACTGTACTGTACTGTACTGTACTGTAGTGTACTCACGTGGAAGATGGTGTGCGTGAAGAAGGAGTCGTCGTCCTGCAGGCGCAGCGTGCGCACGGGCGCGAAGTGCGCGTGCACGAGGCGCGAGTAGGCGCGGCGGGCGGGCGGCGCGCCCAGCTCGCGCGCTGTTGTACTGTACTGTACTGTACTGTACTGTACTGTAGTGTACTCACGTGGAAGATGGTGTGCGTGAAGAAGGAGTCGTCGTCCTGCAGGCGCAGCGTGCGCACGGGCGCGAAGTGCGCGTGCACGAGGCGCGAGTAGGCGCGGCGGGCGGGCGGCGCGCCCAGCTCGCGCGCTGTTGTACTGTACTGTACTGTACTGTACTGTACTGTACTGTAGTGTACTCACGTGGAAGATGGTGTGCGTGAAGAAGGAGTCGTCGTCCTGCAGGCGCAGCGTGCGCACGGGCGCGAAGTGCGCGTGCACGAGGCGCGAGTAGGCGCGGCGGGCGGGCGGCGCGCCCAGCTCGCGCGCTGTTGTACTGTACTGTACTGTACTGTACTGTACTGTACTGTAGTGTACTCACGTGGAAGATGGTGTGCGTGAAGAAGGAGTCGTCGTCCTGCAGGCGCAGCGTGCGCACGGGCGCGAAGTGCGCGTGCACGAGGCGCGAGTAGGCGCGGCGGGCGGGCGGCGCGCCCAGCTCGCGCGCTGTTGTACTGTACTGTACTGTACTGTACTGTACTGTACTGTAGTGTACTCACGTGGAAGATGGTGTGCGTGAAGAAGGAGTCGTCGTCCTGCAGGCGCAGCGTGCGCACGGGCGCGAAGTGCGCGTGCACGAGGCGCGAGTAGGCGCGGCGGGCGGGCGGCGCGCCCAGCTCGCGCGCTGTTGTACTGTACTGTACTGTACTGTACTGTACTGTAGTGTACTCACGTGGAAGATGGTGTGCGTGAAGAAGGAGTCGTCGTCCTGCAGGCGCAGCGTGCGCACGGGCGCGAAGTGCGCGTGCACGAGGCGCGAGTAGGCGCGGCGGGCGGGCGGCGCGCCCAGCTCGCGCGCTGTTGTACTGTACTGTACTGTACTGTACTGTACTGTAGTGTACTCACGTGGAAGATGGTGTGCGTGAAGAAGGAGTCGTCGTCCTGCAGGCGCAGCGTGCGCACGGGCGCGAAGTGCGCGTGCACGAGGCGCGAGTAGGCGCGGCGGGCGGGCGGCGCGCCCAGCTCGCGCGCTGTTGTACTGTACTGTACTGTACTGTACTGTACTGTAGTGTACTCACGTGGAAGATGGTGTGCGTGAAGAAGGAGTCGTCGTCCTGCAGGCGCAGCGTGCGCACGGGCGCGAAGTGCGCGTGCACGAGGCGCGAGTAGGCGCGGCGGGCGGGCGGCGCGCCCAGCTCGCGCGCTGTTGTACTGTACTGTACTGTACTGTACTGTACTGTAGTGTACTCACGTGGAAGATGGTGTGCGTGAAGAAGGAGTCGTCGTCCTGCAGGCGCAGCGTGCGCACGGGCGCGAAGTGCGCGTGCACGAGGCGCGAGTAGGCGCGGCGGGCGGGCGGCGCGCCCAGCTCGCGCGCTGTTGTACTGTACTGTACTGTACTGTACTGTACTGTAGTGTACTCACGTGGAAGATGGTGTGCGTGAAGAAGGAGTCGTCGTCCTGCAGGCGCAGCGTGCGCACGGGCGCGAAGTGCGCGTGCACGAGGCGCGAGTAGGCGCGGCGGGCGGGCGGCGCGCCCAGCTCGCGCGCTGTTGTACTGTACTGTACTGTACTGTACTGTACTGTAGTGTACTCACGTGGAAGATGGTGTGCGTGAAGAAGGAGTCGTCGTCCTGCAGGCGCAGCGTGCGCACGGGCGCGAAGTGCGCGTGCACGAGGCGCGAGTAGGCGCGGCGGGCGGGCGGCGCGCCCAGCTCGCGCGCTGTTGTACTGTACTGTACTGTACTGTACTGTACTGTAGTGTACTCACGTGGAAGATGGTGTGCGTGAAGAAGGAGTCGTCGTCCTGCAGGCGCAGCGTGCGCACGGGCGCGAAGTGCGCGTGCACGAGGCGCGAGTAGGCGCGGCGGGCGGGCGGCGCGCCCAGCTCGCGCGCTGTTGTACTGTACTGTACTGTACTGTACTGTACTGTAGTGTACTCACGTGGAAGATGGTGTGCGTGAAGAAGGAGTCGTCGTCCTGCAGGCGCAGCGTGCGCACGGGCGCGAAGTGCGCGTGCACGAGGCGCGAGTAGGCGCGGCGGGCGGGCGGCGCGCCCAGCTCGCGCGCTGTTGTACTGTACTGTACTGTACTGTACTGTACTGTAGTGTACTCACGTGGAAGATGGTGTGCGTGAAGAAGGAGTCGTCGTCCTGCAGGCGCAGCGTGCGCACGGGCGCGAAGTGCGCGTGCACGAGGCGCGAGTAGGCGCGGCGGGCGGGCGGCGCGCCCAGCTCGCGCGCTGTTGTACTGTACTGTACTGTACTGTACTGTACTGTAGTGTACTCACGTGGAAGATGGTGTGCGTGAAGAAGGAGTCGTCGTCCTGCAGGCGCAGCGTGCGCACGGGCGCGAAGTGCGCGTGCACGAGGCGCGAGTAGGCGCGGCGGGCGGGCGGCGCGCCCAGCTCGCGCGCTGTTGTACTGTACTGTACTGTACTGTACTGTACTGTACTGTAGTGTACTCACGTGGAAGATGGTGTGCGTGAAGAAGGAGTCGTCGTCCTGCAGGCGCAGCGTGCGCACGGGCGCGAAGTGCGCGTGCACGAGGCGCGAGTAGGCGCGGCGGGCGGGCGGCGCGCCCAGCTCGCGCGCTGTTGTACTGTACTGTACTGTACTGTACTGTACTGTAGTGTACTCACGTGGAAGATGGTGTGCGTGAAGAAGGAGTCGTCGTCCTGCAGGCGCAGCGTGCGCACGGGCGCGAAGTGCGCGTGCACGAGGCGCGAGTAGGCGCGGCGGGCGGGCGGCGCGCCCAGCTCGCGCGCTGTTGTACTGTACTGTACTGTACTGTACTGTACTGTAGTGTACTCACGTGGAAGATGGTGTGCGTGAAGAAGGAGTCGTCGTCCTGCAGGCGCAGCGTGCGCACGGGCGCGAAGTGCGCGTGCACGAGGCGCGAGTAGGCGCGGCGGGCGGGCGGCGCGCCCAGCTCGCGCGCTGTTGTACTGTACTGTACTGTACTGTACTGTACTGTAGTGTACTCACGTGGAAGATGGTGTGCGTGAAGAAGGAGTCGTCGTCCTGCAGGCGCAGCGTGCGCACGGGCGCGAAGTGCGCGTGCACGAGGCGCGAGTAGGCGCGGCGGGCGGGCGGCGCGCCCAGCTCGCGCGCTGTTGTACTGTACTGTACTGTACTGTACTGTACTGTAGTGTACTCACGTGGAAGATGGTGTGCGTGAAGAAGGAGTCGTCGTCCTGCAGGCGCAGCGTGCGCACGGGCGCGAAGTGCGCGTGCACGAGGCGCGAGTAGGCGCGGCGGGCGGGCGGCGCGCCCAGCTCGCGCGCTGTTGTACTGTACTGTACTGTACTGTACTGTACTGTAGTGTACTCACGTGGAAGATGGTGTGCGTGAAGAAGGAGTCGTCGTCCTGCAGGCGCAGCGTGCGCACGGGCGCGAAGTGCGCGTGCACGAGGCGCGAGTAGGCGCGGCGGGCGGGCGGCGCGCCCAGCTCGCGCGCTGTTGTACTGTACTGTACTGTACTGTACTGTACTGTAGTGTACTCACGTGGAAGATGGTGTGCGTGAAGAAGGAGTCGTCGTCCTGCAGGCGCAGCGTGCGCACGGGCGCGAAGTGCGCGTGCACGAGGCGCGAGTAGGCGCGGCGGGCGGGCGGCGCGCCCAGCTCGCGCGCTGTTGTACTGTACTGTACTGTACTGTACTGTACTGTAGTGTACTCACGTGGAAGATGGTGTGCGTGAAGAAGGAGTCGTCGTCCTGCAGGCGCAGCGTGCGCACGGGCGCGAAGTGCGCGTGCACGAGGCGCGAGTAGGCGCGGCGGGCGGGCGGCGCGCCCAGCTCGCGCGCTGTTGTACTGTACTGTACTGTACTGTACTGTACTGTAGTGTACTCACGTGGAAGATGGTGTGCGTGAAGAAGGAGTCGTCGTCCTGCAGGCGCAGCGTGCGCACGGGCGCGAAGTGCGCGTGCACGAGGCGCGAGTAGGCGCGGCGGGCGGGCGGCGCGCCCAGCTCGCGCGCTGTTGTACTGTACTGTACTGTACTGTACTGTACTGTAGTGTACTCACGTGGAAGATGGTGTGCGTGAAGAAGGAGTCGTCGTCCTGCAGGCGCAGCGTGCGCACGGGCGCGAAGTGCGCGTGCACGAGGCGCGAGTAGGCGCGGCGGGCGGGCGGCGCGCCCAGCTCGCGCGCTGTTGTACTGTACTGTACTGTACTGTACTGTACTGTAGTGTACTCACGTGGAAGATGGTGTGCGTGAAGAAGGAGTCGTCGTCCTGCAGGCGCAGCGTGCGCACGGGCGCGAAGTGCGCGTGCACGAGGCGCGAGTAGGCGCGGCGGGCGGGCGGCGCGCCCAGCTCGCGCGCTGTTGTACTGTACTGTACTGTACTGTACTGTACTGTAGTGTACTCACGTGGAAGATGGTGTGCGTGAAGAAGGAGTCGTCGTCCTGCAGGCGCAGCGTGCGCACGGGCGCGAAGTGCGCGTGCACGAGGCGCGAGTAGGCGCGGCGGGCGGGCGGCGCGCCCAGCTCGCGCGCTGTTGTACTGTACTGTACTGTACTGTACTGTACTGTAGTGTACTCACGTGGAAGATGGTGTGCGTGAAGAAGGAGTCGTCGTCCTGCAGGCGCAGCGTGCGCACGGGCGCGAAGTGCGCGTGCACGAGGCGCGAGTAGGCGCGGCGGGCGGGCGGCGCGCCCAGCTCGCGCGCTGTTGTACTGTACTGTACTGTACTGTACTGTACTGTAGTGTACTCACGTGGAAGATGGTGTGCGTGAAGAAGGAGTCGTCGTCCTGCAGGCGCAGCGTGCGCACGGGCGCGAAGTGCGCGTGCACGAGGCGCGAGTAGGCGCGGCGGGCGGGCGGCGCGCCCAGCTCGCGCGCTGTTGTACTGTACTGTACTGTACTGTACTGTACTGTAGTGTACTCACGTGGAAGATGGTGTGCGTGAAGAAGGAGTCGTCGTCCTGCAGGCGCAGCGTGCGCACGGGCGCGAAGTGCGCGTGCACGAGGCGCGAGTAGGCGCGGCGGGCGGGCGGCGCGCCCAGCTCGCGCGCTGTTGTACTGTACTGTACTGTACTGTACTGTACTGTAGTGTACTCACGTGGAAGATGGTGTGCGTGAAGAAGGAGTCGTCGTCCTGCAGGCGCAGCGTGCGCACGGGCGCGAAGTGCGCGTGCACGAGGCGCGAGTAGGCGCGGCGGGCGGGCGGCGCGCCCAGCTCGCGCGCTGTTGTACTGTACTGTACTGTACTGTACTGTACTGTAGTGTACTCACGTGGAAGATGGTGTGCGTGAAGAAGGAGTCGTCGTCCTGCAGGCGCAGCGTGCGCACGGGCGCGAAGTGCGCGTGCACGAGGCGCGAGTAGGCGCGGCGGGCGGGCGGCGCGCCCAGCTCGCGCGCTGTTGTACTGTACTGTACTGTACTGTACTGTACTGTAGTGTACTCACGTGGAAGATGGTGTGCGTGAAGAAGGAGTCGTCGTCCTGCAGGCGCAGCGTGCGCACGGGCGCGAAGTGCGCGTGCACGAGGCGCGAGTAGGCGCGGCGGGCGGGCGGCGCGCCCAGCTCGCGCGCTGTTGTACTGTACTGTACTGTACTGTACTGTACTGTAGTGTACTCACGTGGAAGATGGTGTGCGTGAAGAAGGAGTCGTCGTCCTGCAGGCGCAGCGTGCGCACGGGCGCGAAGTGCGCGTGCACGAGGCGCGAGTAGGCGCGGCGGGCGGGCGGCGCGCCCAGCTCGCGCGCTGTTGTACTGTACTGTACTGTACTGTACTGTACTGTAGTGTACTCACGTGGAAGATGGTGTGCGTGAAGAAGGAGTCGTCGTCCTGCAGGCGCAGCGTGCGCACGGGCGCGAAGTGCGCGTGCACGAGGCGCGAGTAGGCGCGGCGGGCGGGCGGCGCGCCCAGCTCGCGCGCTGTTGTACTGTACTGTACTGTACTGTACTGTACTGTAGTGTACTCACGTGGAAGATGGTGTGCGTGAAGAAGGAGTCGTCGTCCTGCAGGCGCAGCGTGCGCACGGGCGCGAAGTGCGCGTGCACGAGGCGCGAGTAGGCGCGGCGGGCGGGCGGCGCGCCCAGCTCGCGCGCTGTTGTACTGTACTGTACTGTACTGTACTGTACTGTAGTGTACTCACGTGGAAGATGGTGTGCGTGAAGAAGGAGTCGTCGTCCTGCAGGCGCAGCGTGCGCACGGGCGCGAAGTGCGCGTGCACGAGGCGCGAGTAGGCGCGGCGGGCGGGCGGCGCGCCCAGCTCGCGCGCTGTTGTACTGTACTGTACTGTACTGTACTGTACTGTAGTGTACTCACGTGGAAGATGGTGTGCGTGAAGAAGGAGTCGTCGTCCTGCAGGCGCAGCGTGCGCACGGGCGCGAAGTGCGCGTGCACGAGGCGCGAGTAGGCGCGGCGGGCGGGCGGCGCGCCCAGCTCGCGCGCTGTTGTACTGTACTGTACTGTACTGTACTGTACTGTAGTGTACTCACGTGGAAGATGGTGTGCGTGAAGAAGGAGTCGTCGTCCTGCAGGCGCAGCGTGCGCACGGGCGCGAAGTGCGCGTGCACGAGGCGCGAGTAGGCGCGGCGGGCGGGCGGCGCGCCCAGCTCGCGCGCTGTTGTACTGTACTGTACTGTACTGTACTGTACTGTAGTGTACTCACGTGGAAGATGGTGTGCGTGAAGAAGGAGTCGTCGTCCTGCAGGCGCAGCGTGCGCACGGGCGCGAAGTGCGCGTGCACGAGGCGCGAGTAGGCGCGGCGGGCGGGCGGCGCGCCCAGCTCGCGCGCTGTTGTACTGTACTGTACTGTACTGTACTGTACTGTAGTGTACTCACGTGGAAGATGGTGTGCGTGAAGAAGGAGTCGTCGTCCTGCAGGCGCAGCGTGCGCACGGGCGCGAAGTGCGCGTGCACGAGGCGCGAGTAGGCGCGGCGGGCGGGCGGCGCGCCCAGCTCGCGCGCTGTTGTACTGTACTGTACTGTACTGTACTGTACTGTAGTGTACTCACGTGGAAGATGGTGTGCGTGAAGAAGGAGTCGTCGTCCTGCAGGCGCAGCGTGCGCACGGGCGCGAAGTGCGCGTGCACGAGGCGCGAGTAGGCGCGGCGGGCGGGCGGCGCGCCCAGCTCGCGCGCTGTTGTACTGTACTGTACTGTACTGTACTGTACTGTAGTGTACTCACGTGGAAGATGGTGTGCGTGAAGAAGGAGTCGTCGTCCTGCAGGCGCAGCGTGCGCACGGGCGCGAAGTGCGCGTGCACGAGGCGCGAGTAGGCGCGGCGGGCGGGCGGCGCGCCCAGCTCGCGCGCTGTTGTACTGTACTGTACTGTACTGTACTGTACTGTAGTGTACTCACGTGGAAGATGGTGTGCGTGAAGAAGGAGTCGTCGTCCTGCAGGCGCAGCGTGCGCACGGGCGCGAAGTGCGCGTGCACGAGGCGCGAGTAGGCGCGGCGGGCGGGCGGCGCGCCCAGCTCGCGCGCTGTTGTACTGTACTGTACTGTACTGTACTGTACTGTAGTGTACTCACGTGGAAGATGGTGTGCGTGAAGAAGGAGTCGTCGTCCTGCAGGCGCAGCGTGCGCACGGGCGCGAAGTGCGCGTGCACGAGGCGCGAGTAGGCGCGGCGGGCGGGCGGCGCGCCCAGCTCGCGCGCTGTTGTACTGTACTGTACTGTACTGTACTGTACTGTAGTGTACTCACGTGGAAGATGGTGTGCGTGAAGAAGGAGTCGTCGTCCTGCAGGCGCAGCGTGCGCACGGGCGCGAAGTGCGCGTGCACGAGGCGCGAGTAGGCGCGGCGGGCGGGCGGCGCGCCCAGCTCGCGCGCTGTTGTACTGTACTGTACTGTACTGTACTGTACTGTAGTGTACTCACGTGGAAGATGGTGTGCGTGAAGAAGGAGTCGTCGTCCTGCAGGCGCAGCGTGCGCACGGGCGCGAAGTGCGCGTGCACGAGGCGCGAGTAGGCGCGGCGGGCGGGCGGCGCGCCCAGCTCGCGCGCTGTTGTACTGTACTGTACTGTACTGTACTGTACTGTAGTGTACTCACGTGGAAGATGGTGTGCGTGAAGAAGGAGTCGTCGTCCTGCAGGCGCAGCGTGCGCACGGGCGCGAAGTGCGCGTGCACGAGGCGCGAGTAGGCGCGGCGGGCGGGCGGCGCGCCCAGCTCGCGCGCTGTTGTACTGTACTGTACTGTACTGTACTGTACTGTAGTGTACTCACGTGGAAGATGGTGTGCGTGAAGAAGGAGTCGTCGTCCTGCAGGCGCAGCGTGCGCACGGGCGCGAAGTGCGCGTGCACGAGGCGCGAGTAGGCGCGGCGGGCGGGCGGCGCGCCCAGCTCGCGCGCTGTTGTACTGTACTGTACTGTACTGTACTGTACTGTACTGTAGTGTACTCACGTGGAAGATGGTGTGCGTGAAGAAGGAGTCGTCGTCCTGCAGGCGCAGCGTGCGCACGGGCGCGAAGTGCGCGTGCACGAGGCGCGAGTAGGCGCGGCGGGCGGGCGGCGCGCCCAGCTCGCGCGCTGTTGTACTGTACTGTACTGTACTGTACTGTACTGTAGTGTACTCACGTGGAAGATGGTGTGCGTGAAGAAGGAGTCGTCGTCCTGCAGGCGCAGCGTGCGCACGGGCGCGAAGTGCGCGTGCACGAGGCGCGAGTAGGCGCGGCGGGCGGGCGGCGCGCCCAGCTCGCGCGCTGTTGTACTGTACTGTACTGTACTGTACTGTACTGTAGTGTACTCACGTGGAAGATGGTGTGCGTGAAGAAGGAGTCGTCGTCCTGCAGGCGCAGCGTGCGCACGGGCGCGAAGTGCGCGTGCACGAGGCGCGAGTAGGCGCGGCGGGCGGGCGGCGCGCCCAGCTCGCGCGCTGTTGTACTGTACTGTACTGTACTGTACTGTACTGTAGTGTACTCACGTGGAAGATGGTGTGCGTGAAGAAGGAGTCGTCGTCCTGCAGGCGCAGCGTGCGCACGGGCGCGAAGTGCGCGTGCACGAGGCGCGAGTAGGCGCGGCGGGCGGGCGGCGCGCCCAGCTCGCGCGCTGTTGTACTGTACTGTACTGTACTGTACTGTACTGTAGTGTACTCACGTGGAAGATGGTGTGCGTGAAGAAGGAGTCGTCGTCCTGCAGGCGCAGCGTGCGCACGGGCGCGAAGTGCGCGTGCACGAGGCGCGAGTAGGCGCGGCGGGCGGGCGGCGCGCCCAGCTCGCGCGCTGTTGTACTGTACTGTACTGTACTGTACTGTACTGTAGTGTACTCACGTGGAAGATGGTGTGCGTGAAGAAGGAGTCGTCGTCCTGCAGGCGCAGCGTGCGCACGGGCGCGAAGTGCGCGTGCACGAGGCGCGAGTAGGCGCGGCGGGCGGGCGGCGCGCCCAGCTCGCGCGCTGTTGTACTGTACTGTACTGTACTGTACTGTACTGTAGTGTACTCACGTGGAAGATGGTGTGCGTGAAGAAGGAGTCGTCGTCCTGCAGGCGCAGCGTGCGCACGGGCGCGAAGTGCGCGTGCACGAGGCGCGAGTAGGCGCGGCGGGCGGGCGGCGCGCCCAGCTCGCGCGCTGTTGTACTGTACTGTACTGTACTGTACTGTACTGTAGTGTACTCACGTGGAAGATGGTGTGCGTGAAGAAGGAGTCGTCGTCCTGCAGGCGCAGCGTGCGCACGGGCGCGAAGTGCGCGTGCACGAGGCGCGAGTAGGCGCGGCGGGCGGGCGGCGCGCCCAGCTCGCGCGCTGTTGTACTGTACTGTACTGTACTGTACTGTACTGTAGTGTACTCACGTGGAAGATGGTGTGCGTGAAGAAGGAGTCGTCGTCCTGCAGGCGCAGCGTGCGCACGGGCGCGAAGTGCGCGTGCACGAGGCGCGAGTAGGCGCGGCGGGCGGGCGGCGCGCCCAGCTCGCGCGCTGTTGTACTGTACTGTACTGTACTGTACTGTACTGTAGTGTACTCACGTGGAAGATGGTGTGCGTGAAGAAGGAGTCGTCGTCCTGCAGGCGCAGCGTGCGCACGGGCGCGAAGTGCGCGTGCACGAGGCGCGAGTAGGCGCGGCGGGCGGGCGGCGCGCCCAGCTCGCGCGCTGTTGTACTGTACTGTACTGTACTGTACTGTACTGTAGTGTACTCACGTGGAAGATGGTGTGCGTGAAGAAGGAGTCGTCGTCCTGCAGGCGCAGCGTGCGCACGGGCGCGAAGTGCGCGTGCACGAGGCGCGAGTAGGCGCGGCGGGCGGGCGGCGCGCCCAGCTCGCGCGCTGTTGTACTGTACTGTACTGTACTGTACTGTACTGTAGTGTACTCACGTGGAAGATGGTGTGCGTGAAGAAGGAGTCGTCGTCCTGCAGGCGCAGCGTGCGCACGGGCGCGAAGTGCGCGTGCACGAGGCGCGAGTAGGCGCGGCGGGCGGGCGGCGCGCCCAGCTCGCGCGCTGTTGTACTGTACTGTACTGTACTGTACTGTACTGTAGTGTACTCACGTGGAAGATGGTGTGCGTGAAGAAGGAGTCGTCGTCCTGCAGGCGCAGCGTGCGCACGGGCGCGAAGTGCGCGTGCACGAGGCGCGAGTAGGCGCGGCGGGCGGGCGGCGCGCCCAGCTCGCGCGCTGTTGTACTGTACTGTACTGTACTGTACTGTACTGTAGTGTACTCACGTGGAAGATGGTGTGCGTGAAGAAGGAGTCGTCGTCCTGCAGGCGCAGCGTGCGCACGGGCGCGAAGTGCGCGTGCACGAGGCGCGAGTAGGCGCGGCGGGCGGGCGGCGCGCCCAGCTCGCGCGCTGTTGTACTGTACTGTACTGTACTGTACTGTACTGTAGTGTACTCACGTGGAAGATGGTGTGCGTGAAGAAGGAGTCGTCGTCCTGCAGGCGCAGCGTGCGCACGGGCGCGAAGTGCGCGTGCACGAGGCGCGAGTAGGCGCGGCGGGCGGGCGGCGCGCCCAGCTCGCGCGCTGTTGTACTGTACTGTACTGTACTGTACTGTACTGTAGTGTACTCACGTGGAAGATGGTGTGCGTGAAGAAGGAGTCGTCGTCCTGCAGGCGCAGCGTGCGCACGGGCGCGAAGTGCGCGTGCACGAGGCGCGAGTAGGCGCGGCGGGCGGGCGGCGCGCCCAGCTCGCGCGCTGTTGTACTGTACTGTACTGTACTGTACTGTACTGTAGTGTACTCACGTGGAAGATGGTGTGCGTGAAGAAGGAGTCGTCGTCCTGCAGGCGCAGCGTGCGCACGGGCGCGAAGTGCGCGTGCACGAGGCGCGAGTAGGCGCGGCGGGCGGGCGGCGCGCCCAGCTCGCGCGCTGTTGTACTGTACTGTACTGTACTGTACTGTACTGTAGTGTACTCACGTGGAAGATGGTGTGCGTGAAGAAGGAGTCGTCGTCCTGCAGGCGCAGCGTGCGCACGGGCGCGAAGTGCGCGTGCACGAGGCGCGAGTAGGCGCGGCGGGCGGGCGGCGCGCCCAGCTCGCGCGCTGTTGTACTGTACTGTACTGTACTGTACTGTACTGTAGTGTACTCACGTGGAAGATGGTGTGCGTGAAGAAGGAGTCGTCGTCCTGCAGGCGCAGCGTGCGCACGGGCGCGAAGTGCGCGTGCACGAGGCGCGAGTAGGCGCGGCGGGCGGGCGGCGCGCCCAGCTCGCGCGCTGTTGTACTGTACTGTACTGTACTGTACTGTACTGTACTGTAGTGTACTCACGTGGAAGATGGTGTGCGTGAAGAAGGAGTCGTCGTCCTGCAGGCGCAGCGTGCGCACGGGCGCGAAGTGCGCGTGCACGAGGCGCGAGTAGGCGCGGCGGGCGGGCGGCGCGCCCAGCTCGCGCGCTGTTGTACTGTACTGTACTGTACTGTACTGTACTGTACTGTAGTGTACTCACGTGGAAGATGGTGTGCGTGAAGAAGGAGTCGTCGTCCTGCAGGCGCAGCGTGCGCACGGGCGCGAAGTGCGCGTGCACGAGGCGCGAGTAGGCGCGGCGGGCGGGCGGCGCGCCCAGCTCGCGCGCTGTTGTACTGTACTGTACTGTACTGTACTGTACTGTACTGTAGTGTACTCACGTGGAAGATGGTGTGCGTGAAGAAGGAGTCGTCGTCCTGCAGGCGCAGCGTGCGCACGGGCGCGAAGTGCGCGTGCACGAGGCGCGAGTAGGCGCGGCGGGCGGGCGGCGCGCCCAGCTCGCGCGCTGTTGTACTGTACTGTACTGTACTGTACTGTACTGTACTGTAGTGTACTCACGTGGAAGATGGTGTGCGTGAAGAAGGAGTCGTCGTCCTGCAGGCGCAGCGTGCGCACGGGCGCGAAGTGCGCGTGCACGAGGCGCGAGTAGGCGCGGCGGGCGGGCGGCGCGCCCAGCTCGCGCGCTGTTGTACTGTACTGTACTGTACTGTACTGTACTGTAGTGTACTCACGTGGAAGATGGTGTGCGTGAAGAAGGAGTCGTCGTCCTGCAGGCGCAGCGTGCGCACGGGCGCGAAGTGCGCGTGCACGAGGCGCGAGTAGGCGCGGCGGGCGGGCGGCGCGCCCAGCTCGCGCGCTGTTGTACTGTACTGTACTGTACTGTACTGTACTGTACTGTAGTGTACTCACGTGGAAGATGGTGTGCGTGAAGAAGGAGTCGTCGTCCTGCAGGCGCAGCGTGCGCACGGGCGCGAAGTGCGCGTGCACGAGGCGCGAGTAGGCGCGGCGGGCGGGCGGCGCGCCCAGCTCGCGCGCTGTTGTACTGTACTGTACTGTACTGTACTGTACTGTAGTGTACTCACGTGGAAGATGGTGTGCGTGAAGAAGGAGTCGTCGTCCTGCAGGCGCAGCGTGCGCACGGGCGCGAAGTGCGCGTGCACGAGGCGCGAGTAGGCGCGGCGGGCGGGCGGCGCGCCCAGCTCGCGCGCTGTTGTACTGTACTGTACTGTACTGTACTGTACTGTACTGTAGTGTACTCACGTGGAAGATGGTGTGCGTGAAGAAGGAGTCGTCGTCCTGCAGGCGCAGCGTGCGCACGGGCGCGAAGTGCGCGTGCACGAGGCGCGAGTAGGCGCGGCGGGCGGGCGGCGCGCCCAGCTCGCGGCGCAGCTCGCGCGCGCACACGCTGCCCGCGTCCGCGCCGCTGCGCGCGCCCAGCGCCAGCGCCGCCAGCGTGCCGCCGCGCGCCGGCTCCGGGCACTTGTGCGGCCTGACACACGTCACCAAAATAGAACAATACATTAAAAACAAACAACGTTCGATGTCTGGTTATATACACGACTTTGGAAAAAGGAGGAAATAAATATTTCGACGACCGAATCTATACATATAATAAATCTGTAGAAAAGCCGTGTCTGTAATTGTAACATATTTTTGAAAAAACAAGTCCATATTACTAAATAAAGTGTGCTGAAGCTAAATTAGTGGTTTTTATAATTTTTGTCTGTCTATCTGTCTATCTCTGTCTGTGTATTACCGATTCACACAAAAATTACTGGACCAATTTCCATAAAAATTTATATGTAGGTAGTTAGTACCCCGGGGCAACTTATAGGCTACTTTTTACCCGATTACGAAACTTAAAAAAGAAGGTTAAGTATTTTTCTTCCTTTAGATGTTAATTTTCTATTATATATGATTATATGATTATTTTAGTTAATAGGCGGGATGACGGGTGTTTTTAAAAGAAATATTATATTTGTAAATTTAATTTAAATTAGTTTTAACCTTTCCATAACAATTTGAAACTCCGCTGACAATATACGTTTTAATTATCAAAACAGCGCCATCTATCATCAAATGAAAAAAGCCTTCATTTTGCTTTTAGTAACTAATAAATTATATAAATAACTTACATATATATGTTTAAATAATTACATTAATAAAATTATTTTAAAATCCTATAAGTCTTAATCTAATCGTTATTAAAAATAATAAATAAAAGTGACATCTATTATCTAAAAACATCATGACATCATCTATCAAACGTATGAACATTTATATTATTTTGAACTAAAAAAACATATCAATTTTCATACGTTTAATACTATATCTGTATGTAAACTGATTAAAACTGGTCCGTCCTGCAATTATTGCAAAATTCTCATGAAATCATTATTTCGTGAAATGGTGTCATTTCATGATATTTATCACTGTTTGTTGACCATGTCATAATATAGCTTAGCCAAACAAATAATAGAGATCGTTTAACGATATCACTAACATAACACAATATTGCTATTTCATGACAATATCTTCATATCGTCAAATAGTTATTCACCGCTAGCGGCGCTGATAGCGTGTTTTTTAAAGGAAACAGATTTTTTAACAGAATCAACATCACTTATTGCCTTTTTTATATAATAAATAAATGTTCCCGGTTTTGGGGTGGCTCTTGAACCTTTTTTCTTCTATAGCCGATATTACTAAATAGTATAATTTTGACTTTCATAGTATTAATGTAATTTAGCGCCCTCTACTTTCTCTAAATAAACTAATGATAAGTAACTGATAAAATTAAATTTCAGAATGCTACCGAATTCTTATTCGTGCAGCATCAAAAATTGTCACACTTAAAAATATCTAGACCGGTGGTCATTATCGGGATTATTTACCACAATAACCACGTTTGGCAAAATGACTAACAACACTGTTGTACACAAAACTGAGATTAGGAGAGAAGCTCTTTAGTTCAATATATTGTTTGTCTGTCATTCTGTCTGGCATAGGTTTCATTTTACCTACTTCATATGTTATCACGTTATATGATGTAAATAATTGGAAATTAAGTGCACTGTGTGATTTTATCTCTATTTGATGGAATAGTTCGTGGTATCGTTGGGTTTCTAATTACTCGGTAGATATGGTCAACAATGGTACAAAAGCTTTGTTTCAGTTTTTATGAATTTTATTTAAACAAATACGAGAGCCGTGTAGCTCGCCGTGAGATTTCATCACGGCAAGGGAGCAAAACGTGTACGAGTCCTTTGAGGACAAATTAATCTGTTATGAGAAATTTTACGCACTGACTTACTACATAGGTACCCAGTGAAGTGGTGAAGAAAAACTTCGTGGGCAAACCTAAATGTCGGAGTAGTAGTTGAAGGATTGCGGCATACTCTTTTCTGCTCACAAACACTATAGGTAATGGGGAGCCGTGTGCACAGTAGTGAGACGTATGTAAGCTGCTACTTTAGTTTTTATACCTTTAATGAGACTTATAAATCAGTTTGTTGGATTTTTGTATTTTTGAGTTTTCATATTATCAGACAAATCAAGATTTTTGTGACAGTAGTGGTTTCATAGCTCACACTAGATATGGAAATGAACAGGCTGTTGCGAAAAAATACTTTAAATATCGAAGATTTCATATTTTACTTAAACAAAGATATATTTTATTTTACTTGTCAAAGGCAAAGGTAAATTTCATAGTACATAAGCGTTATTATATTTTATATTTTTACGTATATGTTAAATGCAATTTGAAGTGTCGATTTGCCACGTTCTCGGCGGTTAAAGAAAACCTGAATATCTGAGAAGTTCCCCAGCTGAGGTGATCCAGCGTTGGCACTTTTTTTGGCCAAAAGCTCTGTGGCCTGTGCCCAGTAGTGACATGTATGTAGGTCGCTACTTTTTTTAGTTTTAATGGGGCAGTTATGCTGTTTTTATATCATTTATATTTTCGGAGATGTTACGTTTTTGTTTTCTATATATAACGGTAGCAAAGATTCGAAAGAATAGAACTCATCACCGTTATCATTAAAACCTATCAAAAGTCCACTGAACTGAACATAGGTCTCCCCCATAACTTGTCAAATAGGCTGTGTTCGCGCCGCTTTCGTCTTAGCGTTTTAAGTATTTATTATTTAAGTAAGATGTAATGTAACTCGTATAGCAATTATTATGTCTTACGTGTAGGTACGTTTGATTTGTTAGGCTTAGTAATAGTACTAAGTTTCACCGTAATTGTTTACGTTTAAGGTCCATATTTCTTTCTAATAAATCCATTTGTACTTCTACCAATGGCATATCGTTACGTTTGCATACGTAATACTGGCAATAGCCAACGACTGTTCAATTGAATTATTCAATGTACCTTTACCTTCTGGCCTCTTAATCTGTTAGCACGTCCTATTTAATATTTTTAAGATAATTGTGTACAAGTTAAATAGTACATTAAAATAGATTACTGAGACTCCTTCGAAGTTTCATTTCTTTGTACCATATTGTACAAAAGTGGCAACCGTGACAGGACATACTAATTATTCGTCGGATTATGAAGATTAACCTACATTGATCAAAGGTGAAGGGCAAAGAGGTCATAGCCACGCCACGCTAACTCAGTACCTAGACCTACCGGAATACTACGGGATCAACTTATACTTCGTGCGCCGTGCAGCCAGACCACTACGACTTCCGGCTTCGGGATTCGGGAATAAACAGGAGCTTCGCACCAGTGTCTTCGCAGTCTACACCAGCAGACCGGCATCTACAGCTTGCTTGCGGAACCGCTGCGCTTGGACATTTTTTTTTAAAGAGTGAGCTCGTTCCTTTTCATATTTCCCTTTTCCATTTAATTATTTGTTGCATTACAAGGCGATAGTCCCTTTTTGACGTGAGTGATTAGCTTCTAGTCTGTATAATAAACCAGAAGGCACTCTTAAGCCCAGATAATTTGCATTTTAAGCTATTTCGGGCTAAATATACTCACAGTCTTGTCTATCGTAAATTCATACCCTCAAATTTTAAAACAAGTCATCTTTCCCCATTAAATTTTTCAAGGGCTCATTATTTGCTTTATAATTAAGTACTAAGGCTTTGGCCTTGGGCTTGGGGGTCATTGTAGAAGCGTGCTCGTCGCGACCCCTGCCAGCCCTTTTCAGGGCTGCAATTCTACTCAGCTGCGCACCCATGTCAACGAGGGTTAGGGCGTCCCCCCAAGGCGACGCACACCAGCTCGTCCCCGTTGGTGTGGAATGCAGCGCGCAAAGCGGCGATGGGGACCGCCACCCGTCACGCACAGCCCGACACGGCGGAAGGTGGAGGACAGAGTGCAGAGTTGGCACGTGGAATGTTAGAGGAGGCATGAGAGATAAGACGAATGAGTTGATCGAAATAATGAAAGAAAGAGAATTAGATGTCGTGTGTATGTCGGAGACCAAACGGAAGGGCAGTGGTACTGAAGAGCTCCCTGGCGGGGCGTTAGCTCTATGGTCCGGAGTCCCGGAGAGCGAGAACGCCTGCCAGGGAGTGGGGGTGCTGCTGTCTTCTCGGTTGGTCGATGTTATGACTGAATATAAGTTTGTGAACTCAAGACTTCTCTGGGTTCGCTTTAAATTGGGACTGACGAAGTTATTCCTTTTGGCTGTTTATGCGCCGGTGGCTTCGTCGTCCAGGGCTGAGCTGGAGGAGTTTTGGGAGAATGTAAGAGAAGTTCTAGATTTGGCTAGGGGAAACGAAAGGATTGTTGTATGTGGTGATTTGAATGGATGGGTTGGTACCGCTCGACCAGGGTACGAGTCGGTACTTGGAAAGTTTGGCGATAAAAGGGTTAATGATGCTGGCAAGCTTATACTGGCGGTATGCAAGGAAAAGGGTCTTCTTGTGACAAACACTATGTTTAATCACAAGAAAATCCATATGTATACTAGAGAAAGAAAGAATGAGAGAAGTATGATCGATTTGTTCCTGGTGGATGACCGACTGCGAAAACAGGTTATGGATACGCGAGTGTTCAGGGGTGCTGACCTGGGAACGGATCACTATCTAGTGATTACTAGATTTAGGGGTCTGTTCGCGGGTTGGCGCTACCGGACGACAGTGACAGAACCACAGTCGGTCTGTCGCATCCGAAGCTGGAAGCTTCAGGAAGCGGATACTAGGGACAAATATCATGCGAGGGTAGCCGAAAAGCTTGACACCATCGATGGCAGAAACGAATGTGTAGAAAGAACATGGCAGAACCTTAGGGATGGAATGGTAAGTGCAGCGGAAGAAGTGTGTGGAACAATAAAAAGAGGCAGTAGTAAAAGAAGAGATGCATGGTGGAATGATGAAGTGAAAGAAGCTGTAAAGAAGAAGAAGAAAGCATGGTTAGACTACTTGGCCTCTAGTAATGATAAGGATATGAGAGAGAAGATGAAAGAAAGATATAAGCTGCAGAAAGTTCACACGAAAGCATTGATTGAGGAAGTGCGTGAAAGGTGTAGAATGGAAGCGGATGAAAGGTTGTCGCACAACTTTAAGGAGAACTCCAAACTCTTCTGGAAAGAGGTTGGAAGGGCCCGAAGTGGTGCGACGGCCTTAAGAATGAACAAAGTGCTATCGAGAACTAATGACGTCCTATCAGAAAAATCGGACGTCATGCAGCGATGGAGCGAATTTTATAGAGAAATGTATGCGTGTGATGATCTTAGTGAGGGATCCGGGGATGACGCCGTGACTGGTACGCCAGACCCGGACCTCGATGACACTGAGGTCATCAGTATGAAAGAGATTGAACGTGCGATTCGAAGTTTGAAATGTGGTAAGGCTGCGGGACTAGACAGAGTTACTGCTGAAATGGTCAAGTATGGTGGGCCTCGCGTCTGGGACAGCTTTCATCTGCTGTGCAATTTGTGCTGGCGGACGGAGGATGTCCCGGATGATTGGCGATCCGAAGTCATTGTGCCTTTATATAAAGGTAAAGGTTCACATTTTGACTGCGGGTGCTATCGGGCGATCAGCTTGACCAGTTTAGCAAGTAAAGTTTACTCGAAGGTTTTGACACGTAGGATGCAAGAGAAATCGGAAAGATTTCTATGGGAGGCACAATGCGGATTTAGACCTGGAAGAGGATGCACGGATCAAATGTTTTCTCTCCGTATGATCACGGAAAAGCTTCTTGCTGTTAACCAGAAGATTTTCTGTGCTTTTGTGGATCTTGAGAAAGCATTTGATAAGGTTGTAAGGAAGAAAATGTGGGAACTGTTGCCGGGGTATGGTGTGGATGGCCGATTGCTAAGGGCTGTGCAGTCTCTTTACTGTGACTGTAAAGCCTGTGTGCGGGTAGGGCATGACCTATCACCCATGTTTAGCGTCCAAACGGGCGTAAAACAGGGTTGTGTCATGTCTTCCTGGCTGTTCATACTGTATCTCGACAGCTGTTTACAAAAGCTGAAAGATAGCTGTTTGGGTGTGAAATTGGGTGACATAAAAGTAAATTGTCTGCTGTATGCTGATGATGCAGTGCTTATTGCACCATCAGAGGCAGAACTGCAGGCATTAGTCACGTGTATGAAAGAGGAATGTGAAATTAAAGGTCTCCGTTTGAATGCTAATAAAACTAAGGTTCTGGTATTTGAAAGGGACGAAGAGAGAACGAAGTGTGAAATATGGGTAAATCAGGAATGTCTAGAACAGGTAAATGAAATTGTATACTTGGGGAGTGCTTTTAGCCGGGATGGAAGATGTGATTTAGATGTGGACAGGCGTGTCGCTGCCGGGAACAAAGTCAATGGTGCCCTGACTGCGTTAGTCAAAAGGCAAGGCGTAGCGAAGAGTGCACGCCTTGCAATACATAACGCAGTGTTGGTACCGACTTTGTTATATGGCAGCGAAACCTGGGAATGCCAGAAGAAGCATAAAAGTAAGTTGAATGCAGTGGAGATGCGATCTCTTCGTAAAATGTGCGGCGTTACTATGGCCGACCGAAAGCGAAACGAAGAGATTCGCAATATGGCAGGTTTGAAAGATGACCTTATCACAAAAATTGATAAGGGCGTGCTTCGGTGGTTTGGGCACGTTGAGCGAATGAGTGAAGACCGAATGGTGAAGAAAATATATAGCGCGAAAGTTAATATTAAAAGGTGTCGAGGTAGACCGAGACTAACTTTCGAAGACCATGTGAGCAAATTGCTCGAAGAGGGTAGGGTCAAGAGTACTCGAATACCTAGACGTGCATGTATGAAGAAGATAATGAATCTGAAAGAAGCGAAAGATATATGTAAGGATCGTGACACTTGGCGATCTGTTCTCTCTGGCTACCCCGTCAGGGATTGTGCGTGAAGATAAGTAAGTAAGTAAGTACTAAGGCTTTACCTTACGTAATACAATTATTTGTCCTTAAGTTATTGAAATTCACCCCCAAGAGGTCCCTCATTCCTTCGTATTCGCATACAAACAGTTTTTAGCCGCTTTTATATCTCTCTATTTCCAGGGGGAGTTGCGTATAATTGCGTTGTACCTGTTAACCCTACGCAGCTCTAAACTCAGCTGCAACCTTTGTCTTCGTCCGCTGGTCACCTTCAACGCGACTGCCCTACAGCTGTTAAGAAAATAATTTTCGGCGGTTGCTGCTCAGTGGCTGCAAAGTGAGGAGCGTATCGTATGCAATTAATTTTTTATTATATAATTTTTACTTGCTTACCTTCGATAGCTTCATTGCAATGGTTGATTCTGGTAGGTTTGAGACGGATCTTAAGACATTATATTTAAAACGTAGTAGCATAAAGGGTCGCGTAACTAAATTTAAAAATTACTTAGATGACTTAACATCAATTAAGGATATCTCAGACTTAGAGTTAAGTAAATGTGCGATGAAATTATCAAGAATTGAGTCTTTATTCTCTGAGTTCGAGGAGTTGCAAAACCAGATCGAGGAGAAAATAGCAGCGTCTGATCTAGATACTGAGTTGATTTCGCGTGAGCTAATTGAACAAGATTTTGATAACTGCATTTCTATTGGTCGTAGTTTAGTGCAAAGGGGCTTACAGCCTAACCAACCCAGCCCTCATTGTTCAAATAACGATAGCCATTTTACTTCAGTTAATGAATCCGTGAGTTTTAAGCTGCCTGTAATAAAAATTCCTAAGTTTGAGGGCACATATTACAAATGGTTAGAGTTTAAGGAAACCTTTGGTTCATTGATTAATGACAATGATAAAATTCAAAACATTCACAAGTTTCATTATTTAATCTCCTATTTGGAAGGCGAAGCGGCTCGCGTTATTTGCAACTTAGAAGTTTCACATCAAAACTACAATGAGGCTTGGAAGCTCCTCTGCGAGCGATTTGACAACAAAAGGCAATTAATTAGCAATCATTTAAATTCGCTATTTAATTTTACCTGTGAGCGAGAGAGCGACAAGTCCTTACGCTTTATTATTGATCACGTAACAAAGAACTTGCGGGCTCTCAGTACTCTGGGATTGCCTACCGAAAAATGGGACGTTTTAATTATACATATTGTGTCTGCTAGGTTAGATAGCACTACCTCTTTAAAATGGGAGGAGCATAGAAATACTCTCCCTGAAATTCCTTCGCTTAAGGATTTATTCTTTTTTTTAAAGTATCGCGCAGATGTTCTTGAGAGCGTTCATCGTAATAAAACCAAACAGGTGACGACTTCCTCTAGTAAAGGGCAAACGAAATCGCTGATCGCTACTTCTAAAGGCTCTAGTCTAAATAATTCTCCTTCCTGTAAACCATCGAAAAGGACTTTCGAATGTATGGTATGTGAGTGTGATCATCGCATCTTCGAGTGTCCAGATTTCAAATCTAAGACTCCTGAAGAGAGGGTTACTACGGCTACGTCATTGAATCTTTGTAAAAATTGTTTAAGACCGGGTCATAACGCACGAGAATGTAAGCTTCATATCTTTTGTCGTATTTGTAAAAAAAGACATAACTCAATGCTTCACTTGGATATTAATACCGAAAATGCTAACTCTGTTCTAAATGAAACGTTGTCAATGTCAGCAGTTTGCGCTTCTGAAGTCTTATTATGCACCGCCAAGGTCCGAATCTCTAATCCGAAAACCGAAAATACTATAACTGTGCGAGCAATACTTGATAGTGGAAGCCAGTCTTCATTTATTACTGATGCTGTAAAACAAAGACTTAAGCTGGCTTCTCAGCCATCAAATATAAATGTTATAGGAATTGGCAACAAGCAGCTTAATATAAAGACGGAGCGTTGCGCTATCCGCCTACAATCTCATGATGATTCATACAATGTTATTACGTATTGTTTTACTATACCCACAATATCAGAACATCTACCAAAGGCGCGACTTGATACAAAACATCTTCATTTATCGGGCATCCAACTAGCAGATCCCTACTTTTATGAGCCTTCTTCTATCGACATGTTAATAGGGGCTGATTTGTTCTGGGACCTTATTGGGTCGCAGCAGCGCTCTTTAGGAAAAAATAACCCGGTCGTTCGTAGCTTCAAGCTTGGTTGGCTTATCGCTGGCCCCATGCCCATTAAATCTAATATATCCACAAAACAATTTCAATGCAATTTCTTAACAAAGGAGCAAGAGTTAACTGACATAGATGATCAATTATCTAAATTCTGGGAGGTAGAAAGTGTCCCACAAACTAAGGCTCTAACTAAAATGAGGAAAGGCTTTGCCAGGAGCATTTTTTAATGAATACCGTTCGTGAACATGATGGAAGATTTTGCGTAGGGTTGCCTCTCCGAATTAAAAAAAATTGTCTTGGCAATTCATATTCACTGGCCAAAAAAAGGTTTATGAATTTACAGAAGCGTTTCAAATTAAAGCCACAACTCAAGGAGCTCTACGTTCAATTTATTCAGGAATACGCCCAGCTTGATCATCTCTCGCCGTCTCCTATAAAAAAGCCAATAAATGCATATTTTCTTCCTCATCATCCGGTGATGAAGGAAAAGAGTGAGTCTACAAGGCTTCGTGTAGTATTCGACGCCTCCGCGCAAACTACTTCTGGTATGTCAGTTAATGATTTACAGATGAAAGGCCCTGTTATCCAAGACTCCCTCATTAATATTCTATTACGATTTAGATTGTACAAATACATTATTTCGGGCGACATTGAAAAAATGTATCGTCAAGTTAATGTCAGAGAGTCGGATAGAAACCTTCAGTTAATTTTATGGCGTGATAAGGAGTCCGATCCTCTTCAAACTTTACAGTTGCATACTCTTACTTATGGTTTTTCTAGCGCGAGTTTTTTGAGTACCAGGTGTTTGTGGCAGCTTGGCGAGGAATTTGAAGATTCGAACATTAAAACAATCATCCAAAAGGACTTTTATAGTGATGATTTGCTTACAGGAGCAGATAGTAAACAAGAACTGCTTCACATTCAGCGCTCGGTTGCCAATGAGCTCAAAAAAGGTTGCTTCAACTTAAGAAAATATAGATCTAAATTGTTTGAGCTCTTCGAGAGTAGCTCTATAAACAAGGAAGAAGGCAATCTAGTTATCAGTAATGCTACGAACACTCTAGGTATAGGGTGGTCTCCACACTTAGATCAAATACATTTTCAAATCGAATATACCCCTACGACAGTTTTCACTAAAAGATCCATATTGTCATCGACTTTTAAAATTTTTGACCCTTTAGGGCTATTATCTTTGTGCACAATTAAGCCGAAAATTTTGCTACAAAAATTGTGGGCTGAAAGGTTAGATTGGGACGAACCCGTTTCTCAAAGAATAAAATCGACTTGGCAGCGTTTCATTCTCCATTTAGAGTCGTTGTCTTCTCTAAAAATCCCGAGATGGATTTTAATTGATAAACCAATCTATATAGAAATGCATTGTTTTTGCGATGCCTCGCAAATAGCATATGGCGCGTGCATTTATTTAAGATCGTGTAACGCTAATAGTGACATAACTGTTAAACTTTTATGCGCTAAAACTCGTGTAGCGCCCCTTAAGGCTACGACTATCCCCAGACTTGAACTCTACGCTGCTCTTTTGGGCGCTCAATTAGGGTCTACTGTCATTCAAGCTCTAAGGTGCAAAATTCATCGTCAAGTTTATTGGACGGACTCTAGTTTAGTATTAGGTTGGCTAAACTCATGTGATAAGGCTAAGCTTTTTGTCGCAAATAGGGTGGCAGCTATAACTGAGCTTTCAAGCACTGCGAATTGGCGGCATGTTCCTACCGCCCTAAATCCAGCCGATCTTGCCTCTCGCGGAGTAGATCCTCAAGACGTGTGCGCCTCCTCTATATGGTGGGATGGTCCACCATTTCTACTTAAACCGGAGGCTGAGTGGCCAAAATTCGAATCCTGTAGCGTAGAGCTGCCTGAAATGCAATCCTTTTCCACCTTAGTCGCGGAAGTTTGCACTAAGGCCCCATTTGATTTTAAAAGGTATTCTGACTTAACTGTGCTACAAAGAGTATATTCTAGAGTTTTTCGATTTATACATAACTGTCGTAATCCTAGCTGCAAATTATTAGGTCCTCTTAGAGTTGAAGAACTTCAAAATTCATTAACAGTTTTAATTAAAATAGCTCAAAGTGAGTCCATTCAGAATGAAATAGAGCTTCTTCGTACTAAAGGGGCCTTCTCATCCAAGGCGCCTTTATCTTCTCTAACTCCATTTCTAGATGAGAGTGGCATTCTGAGAGTTGGCGGAAGAATCGATGCTTCCACTTATGCTTATGACAAGAAGCATCCCATCATTTTAAATGCAAAACACTATTTAACTGAATTAATTTTTCAAAGGGAACATAAACAACTGCTCCATGCGGGACCTCAGCAACTTCTTGCCTCTATTACGGAGCGCTACTGGCTGACTGGCGGTAGAAAATTAGCTAGGCAAGTGACCTATAATTGATTAGTATGTCGTCGCTTTAAGGGTCAACCAATGACTAATATTATGGCTAATCTTCCCTCCGATCGCTTAATGCCTGATTATCCATTTTGCACGGTTGGCATTGACTTTGCTGGCCCATTTCTTATCACTGACCGCAAGGGAAGGGGATGCAAAATAACAAAATGTTATCTGTGTATATTTATCTGTTTTCGTTATAGATGTATACATTTAGAAGCTGTAAGTGAGCTATCCAAAGATGCCTTTTTGTTGACTCTTAAAAGATTCATCGCTCGCAGAGGACAGCCAAAGACAATTTTTTAGCTGTGTATCGCGAGCAACGCAAAATCGGGAATTTGCATTTGGAAAAATCCAAAATTAGGGGCTTTTTAAGTGCTAATTAGGTGCCAAGTTTAAAAATTAGGTGCTCTAAAATTTTCACTCCAAGGAACGATTAAAATTTGCGTTGCTAGCAAAACGTCTCGCTAGCAACGCAATAAAGTTATTAGATATACCATAAATATTAATAGCAAGGAATTAAGTGCTAATTAGGTGCTGCAAGTATAAACAATAACAAGGTACCCCTAATAAAAATAAAGTCGTTATTCAGAACATAGCAGATGCAAAATTCAGATTTCCTGAAAATCAAAATAGAATCAAAATTGCTTTCAGAAAAAGTGCAAATTAGGGGCTTTTTAGATGCTAATTAAGTACCAAGTTTAAAAATTAGGTGCTCTAGAATTTTCACCGCAACGATCGATTGAAATTTGCGTTGCTGGCAAAACGTATCGCTAGCAACGCAATTACGTTATTAGATATACGATAAATATTAATAGCTAGGAATTAAGTGCTAATTAAGTGCTGAGCGATTATCGAAACCCGATACAGATTCAAACATTATTATGGCAATTATAGGGTCCATGACCACCATTACCTTACCATAAGGTATGAACGGCATTTTATGTTCTGTATCAGTACCTTAAAATTAAGTGCTAATTAGGTGCTAATTAGGTGCCAAGTTTAAAAATTAGGTGCTCTAAAATTTTCACCGCAAGGAACGATGGAAATTTGCGTTGCTAACAAAACGTCTCCCTAGCAACGCAATGAAGTTATTAGATATACGATAAATATTAATAGCCAGGAATTAAGTGCTAATTAGGTGCTGCAAGTATGCGCAATGATAAGGCGCCCTTAATAAAAATAAAGTAGTTATTCAGAACAAAGCAGATGCAAAATTCAGGTTTTCTGAAAATCAGAAAAGAATCAAAAATGCTTTTAGAAAAAGTCCAAATTAAGGGCTTTTTAGATGCTAATTAAGTACCAAGTTTAAAAGTTAGTTGCTCCAAAATTTTCACCGCAACGAACCATTGAAATTTGCGTTGCTGGCAAAACGTATCCTTTGTATTTGCTTCGTGAACGTATCGCTAGCAACGCAATGAAGTTATTAGATATACGATAAATATTAATAACAAGGAATTAAGTGCTAATTAGGTGCTGCAAGTATACGCAATGACAAGGCGCCCCTAATAAAAATAAAGTCGTTATTCAGAAACAAAGGTTTTCTGAAAATCAGAATAGAATCAAAATTGCTTTTAGAAAAAGCCCAAATTAGGGGCTTTTTAGGTGCTAATTAAGTACCAAGTTTAAAAATTAGTTGCTCCAAAATTTGCACCGCAACGAACCATTGAAATTTGCGTTGCTGGCAAAACGTATTGCTAGCAACGCAATGAAGTTATTAGATATACGATAAATAATAATAGCAAGAAATGAAGTGCTAATTAAATGCTGCAAATATAGGCAATGTCAAGGCGCCCCAGATAAAAAATAAAATCGTTATTCAGAAAATTATTCAGTAAAGCAAATGCAAAAATCAGGTCTTTGTGTTTGTGCCATCTAGCGTCTATCGCACTGACCACCTTGAGAGTCCATCGATTTTGATTCGATAAAATGACTAGAATCATAGAACGTTGTAGATGGCGCTATTTATTACAAAGCAATTTACTGGAAAGAATATAATATCCTTTCGATTTCGTACACTAAAAATAAGAATTGTAATATTTATTTGCTATAAAATTAAACTTCTATCGTATATAGTAATTAGGTCAAGTTCAAATGAGTAAGCGCCGCCTCTTACACCGCTCCACCCCCACCCCGTCACGTGCTTTCTTTTGCTAATACCAGGACTATTACCGTTTAGAAGGTCCAATATTTTTATTTTTGTATGAAAATAAAAATTTTAGAAATATATTTATTTTTTTACAGATGTTGTTGTTATGATGTAAATAACATATTCCCAAAAGGTCTTCAGTAAATTAAAAATTACCCTGTATACATCTTGCAAAGATCATTATTTATTAGAAGAATAAAACATTAAAATATACAATAAAACATTTTAATAACATACTATAGCCGTATAGCCGTAAACATAATGTTTTAATAACACGTACTATCTCTCTTTGGATAATAAATGTTCCCCAAATTTCGGTCGCGGCGGCCAGTCTCAAAGGAGACTAGCCATCTGCCAGGGTTATGGTGCCCGAGTGTATATGCAAGCCCAGGTGCGCTGTCTATTCCCTCACTCTCATAGTCCGATGGGACGACACGACCGGACAGAGATCAGGCGCTGACCCAACGGTTTTACGTGCTTTCCGAGGCACGGGGGTGAGACACCGCCTACTGAAAATTGTTTGACGCAAAAACTCAATAAATGATTTTTTGGCCTGACTCGGGATTCTAATCCGGGACCTCATCAGCAGTCGCGTTTACAACCACTAGACCAACAAGTCTCTATGGATATGAGTATATAATATAATTACGTTATTACTTCGGCAAGCAGACTTCCTATTGTACACAAACCCTTGCGTTTAGCGAAGAGTATTAGGTATTTATTTTATCAGACTGTGTTGCGTTTTAAACTATTGCACAAGACCTCGAGCTGTACCTCGAGTGCACAGAACGCCTAGCTACCGCGCCGCCATGGCGCCGAAACCATGTAACACTGTTTACGTACTTACCTAAATATTTTTTTTGTGAATATGTACTTGTCTGAATAGTTTTTGTTTATTGTTTAGTATATTTAGTTTAAGAATAAATTAATTGTATAAGTTTTATTGAAAGTAATTTATATGTATATTATGGAAAATACATTCAATAACTATAACAGATAACTAATTTTTTTACTAACCGCCTCGTTGGTTTATTATTCGGAAACGCTAATGCTAACCGCTAGGTGTAGGGTTCGAATTCCTGGTAATGTTATAATTTTTGACACTATTTGTTTTAGTTTATTTATCCTTTAATATAAATTCATTGCGTGTGCATAGTTTTTAAATTTGATTTATTTCGTCGTTGGCTCGATCTTTTTCTTGGCGGGGTCGCGGCACAGAAACACAGACTTCACGTCTCAGTGGAGCGATTGCTACTGATGCTGATGCGTGAAACAAAACATACTGGAAGCCTCGAGTGACGTGAGATGGACAATAATTTATTGCACGAAATAAACATAATATAGTAACTCGAAAAATGTAATAAATGTTTAAAAATCCCTATTTACAGCACTAAATATAATATAAGTGACATCATTTATTACATTTGTTGCTTCATAATATGCACCATGACCAGAACAAATCGATTCACGATAAAAGTAAGAGGTATCTTTGTGATTTTTTTAATCGAGAAAATTTTATTCTATTATTTTTTTAACCAATGACGTCCCTCGCAATTACGATGTAATATCAATATTAAATTTTTTTGTTATTTTGTACTTGATGTAGCTATGTAAAAATCTGATGTACGATTAGCAATTTCTGGTGGTACACGCTCTTAAGTACTCCTGATACTGGTGGCAGAAAAAGTCGTGGATACCCTCATTCCTTTAATGCTCACGCTCTTCATATGAAAATCTATAATTTTGCAATAAAACAATGGAATAATCGAGATAAAACCGTTTTATATATTAAGATAAATACTTCTATGGATAAAAAGATAAAATATCGTAAAAAATTTTGCCCAATCTGCGTATGAAACAACAAATGGAGAATGAAATAGACATAGGAAATAGACATGTATCAATCATGAATGATTCGTTCGTTTGAACTGGGACACTTTAAAGGTATTAATGATTTATCTGTAGACAAGTTATTAATTTGTATGTGACTGAGATAATCATGAAAGTTACTAACAAATTACAACTTTACTAAACTATTTTGTCTTTCGTGGCACATGTTTATGAGATACGAAAACTGTCAATTAATTATTTACTTAATAATATATCAACATTTCAAATATAAACCCTAACACACAGTTTACGTTGAAGTTCAGACCACTATGTAATCAATTTATTCTATGTATGTATCTATGTATTTGTCGTATTTGTTTATGTTTGAACAAAAACTTTAATATAAACTGGTCGGTAAGCTATGAAATCGTGAATTGGTATGAATGGATTGAACAAACATGATAACTTTATTCAATATAATTATTTATTTTATTTATTTAATAAATTTGTTTATTTTTAAAATAAATAAAAACAAAATAAATCCATTTTTATGTTTCCGCCATCTAGCGTCATTTATACCTACCACCTTGAGAGTCCATCGGTTTTGTTTCGATAAAATGATTAAAACTATAGAAAGATGTAGATGGCGATATTTATTATGAAGCAATTTTACTGGAAAGAAAATATTATTTTGATTAAGTACACTAAAGTTTAGGCTTCACATATCTAAAAATAAGAATTGTAACATTTATTTGGTTGAAAATTATATTAAATAATATTATGGATTATATAAAATCTGAAAAACAAAAAATGCCGTTCATACCTAATAGTAAGGTAATGGTGGTTTTAAATCCGATAATTTCCGGAATATTAACGTCATCTCCTTGCGATCTCAATAATCTTTCAGCACCTAATTAGCACTTAATTTTTAGCCACTAATAAAGAACAAAAAATATCGTTCAAACATTATGGTAAAGTAATGGTGGTCGTGGACCCCATAATTCCCAGAATAATATCTTAATTTGTATCGGGTACGTCGTACGTCGTAACGTCATTGCGTTGCTAGCGAGACGTTTTGCCAGGAACGCAAATTTCAATGGTTCGTTGCGGTGAAAATGTTGGAGCAACTAACTTTTAAACTTGGTACTTAATTAGCACCTAAAAAGCCCTTAATTTGGACTTTTTCTAAAAGCATTTTTGATTCGTTTCTGATTTTCAGAAAACCTGAATTTTGCATCTGCTTTGTTCTGAATAACTACTTTATTTTAATTAAGGGCGCCTTATCATTGCGCATACTTGCAGCACTTAATTAGCACTTAATTCCTGGCTATTAATATTTATCGTATATCTAATAACTTCATTGTGTTGCTAGGGAGACGTTTTGCTAGCAACGCAAATTTCAATCGTTCTTTGCGGAGAAAATTTTGGAGCAACTAACTTTTAAACTTGGTACTTAATTAGCACCTAAAAAGCCCTTAATTTGGACTTTTTCTAAAAGCATTTTTGATTCTTTTCTGATTTTCAGAAAACCTGAATTTTGCATCTGCTTTGTTCTGAATAACTACTTTATTTTTATTAAGGGCGCCTTATCATTGCGCATACTTGCAGCACCTAATTAGCACTTAATTCCTGGCTATTAATATAATATATTTATATCTAACGGTGGTAGAGCCACGCAGCAGTTTTTGCTGTTGCATGTATGGGCCGGCTCGAGCCGGGTTGGTACCACGACCTCACAGAATACCGGCGTGAAGTAGAAGCTTTGCTTCTGCGTTTCGTCTGGTAAGTGCAGGTGGCCGGAGGCCCAATTCCCCCCCCCCCCATCAACATGGTAGCGGAATTACACGAAGAACTACCCCAGGAGGGTACCAGCACCCCTGGAGAATCCCTCGCTGAGCATCCACGACCATGTTATTCCGATCCTGAGCGTGGGTGCTCAGGCTGCCCCGCGTATTCTGGGGGGGGCAAAATTCCGCTCAAAAGCATTACTGCTAGGGGCAAACTGAGCAAGAACACCAAGGCGACCCCTGCCACGCTATCCGTGAATTTCTGCAACATCAGGGGACTTCACTCTAACCTAAACGCCATCCACTACCATCTCGAGACGGCGAAGCCGGCCTTGCTCTTTCTGACCGAGACGCAGGTTTCCTCTCCGGCTGATATTTCGTATCTCTCCTACCCGGGGTACAAATTGGAGCATTCCTTTGTGCCTCGGGCTGGAGTTTGCGTGTATGTCAGAGAGGACATCTGTTCTCGACGCCTCGGCAGTCTTGAAGGTTCGGACCTGTCCATCCTTTGGCTACGCGTAGACAGCGACGACCATCCGCGCGTCTACGGGTGCCTCTATAGGTCCCATAGCGGTAATGCCGAAACAGACCGACTCATCGACCACGTCCAAATGGCTACAGATTTCTTGCTACAACAGGTCCCATCCGCAGAGATCGTGATCCTTGGCGATTTTAACGCCCACCATGCCGAATGGCTCGGTTCACGTCTAACCGATCATGCGGGGAGATCTGTTTATGACTTTGCCTTGGTATATGGTCTGACACAACTGGTTACTTCGCCTACGCGGATTCCAGATGTGGAGGATCATACACCTTCCCTGTTGGACCTTCTGCTGACCTCTCATCCGGACGGATATCAGGTTTCCGTCGATGCCCCTCTCGGCTCTTCGGACCATTGTCTGATCCGGAGTGTGGTGCCACTCACGCTCCCTTCGCGGTTGCGTTCTGCAGGTTGCCGCCGTGTTTGGCATTACAGGTCGGCGGATTGGGACGGAATGCGGTCCTTCTTTGCATCCTACCCATGGGGGCGGGTTTGCTTCTCGCCGGATGATCCCAGCGCTGTTGCTGACTCTGTCACTGATGTGGTGCTACAGGGAATGGAACTATTTATTCCATCATCTGTGGTACCCATCGGAGGCAGATCTCAGCCTTGGTTTGGTCGCTCCTGTAAGACTGCATTACGCAGTAAGCAGGAGTGTTATCAAGCCTGGGCTGCGGCTTCGGCGACTCGGGATGTAAATACCAGCACACTTATAAAGAAGTATAACTTCGCCTCCAGGTCCTTCAAAAGAGTTATTGCCAAGGCAAAGTCAGAGCACATAGGCAGAATTGGCGAGAAACTAGTTCGCCTTCCTTCGGGAACCCGTGCATTCTGGTCTCTCGCCAAGGCTGTCCAAGGGAATTTCTGTAAGCCATCACTACCATCTCTGCACAGGGAGGATGACTCACTGGCCCATGACGCAAAAGACAAAGCCGACCTTTTAGGCTTCCTTTTTGCGTCCAACTCGACTCTTGATGACGGGGGGAAAACACCGCCGACCATCCCGCGGTGTGAGTGCTCCATGCCGGATGTGCTGTTCTCACAGCGCTCGGTTCGCAAAGCACTGCTCTCCCTGGACATCCAGAAGTCGAGTGGGCCTGACGGAATCCCCCCAATTGTGCTGAGGACGTGTGCTCCGGAGTTGGCACCGGTCCTAACGCGTCTTTTCCGGTACTCCTACTCCCAAGGCGTAGTCCCGAATTCATGGAAGACAGCTTTTGTCCACCCGATCCCTAAAAAAGGCGACCACTCAGACCCATCCAACTATAGGCCTATCGCGATCACCTCCTTGTTCTCCAAAATAATGGAATCCATTATTAACTGCCAGCTCATCCGGTACCTTGAGGATCACCAGCTGATTAGTGACCGCCAATACGGTTTTCGTCGGGGTCGATCAGCTGGTGATCTTCTGGTCTACCTGACCCATAGATGGGCGGAGGCAGTAGAGTCCAAGGGGGAGGCGTTGGCCGTTAGTCTGGACATTGCGAAGGCCTTCGATCGGGTTTGGCACAAAGCGCTTCTTTCGAAGCTCCCTTCCTATGGGCTTCCCGAGAAATTGTGCAATTGGATCACCAGCTTCCTTGCAGATCGGAGCATCAAGGTCGTTGTAGACGGTGCATGCTCTGACTACAAGCCTATTAACGCTGGTGTTCCACAAGGCTGTGTGCTATCACCAACGCTGTTTCTTCTGCATATCAATGATATGTTGCTAACTGGTAACATTCATTGCTATGCGGATGACAGCACTGGTGATGCTCTATACACCGGCCGTGCCAATATTTCTCGGGAAAACGTCGCTGAGTACCGGAACAAACTTGTGTCTGAAGTCGAGTCTTTGCTGAACAAAGTCTCGGATTGGGGGCGACTAAATCTAGTCCAATTTAATCCTCAGAAAACACAAGTTTGCGCGTTTACCGCTAAAAAGAACCCCTTTGTCGTATCTCCTCAGTTTCAAGGCACTCCCCTTCTTGCCTCAGCCAGTATCGGTAGGTATCCTCGGAGTCGACATATCGAGTGACGTGCAGTTTCGTGGTCACTTGGAAGGGAAGGCCAAATTGGCCTCTAAAAAGCTTGGCGTGCTCAGCAGAGCGGGACAGTATTTCATGCCGGCACACCGCTTGCTACTTTACAAGGCGCAAGTTCGGCCTCACATGGAATACTGTTCCCATCTCTGGGCAGGGGCTCCCCAGTGCCAGCTCCTTCCACTTGACCGCATCCAACGCAGAGCGGCTCGAATTGTCGACGACCGAGCCCTTTTCGATCGGCTCGATTCATTGGCACTGCGAAGAGATGTTGCATCCCTTTGCATTTTCTTTCGCATCTACCATGGGGAGTGCTCTGAGGAATTGTTCGGATTAATCCCAGCCGCCAAATTTCACGAACGCACATCGCGGCAGAACTCCCGATACCATCCACACCATCTGGATGATTGGCGGTCCACCACTGTGCGATTTAGAAGATGTTTTCTTCCTCGCACGACCTCCTTGTGGAATCGATTACCATCAGCGATTTTTCCGGACCGATACGACTTAGGGACCTTCAAGAAAAGAGCGTACTCCTTTTTAAAAGGCCGGCAACGCATCTGCGATGGTGTTGCAGTTGTTCATGGGCGGCGGTAGTCACTTACCATCAGGTGAGCCGCATGCTCGTTTGCCCCCTCTCCTATAAAAAAAAAAAAAAAAATCTAATAACTTCATTGCGTTGCTAGGGAGACGTTTTGTTAGCAACGCAAATTTCCATCGTTCCTTGCGGTGAAAATTTTAGAGCACCTAATTTTTAAACTTGGCACCTAATTAGCACCTAATTAGCACTTAATTTTAAGGTACTGATACAGAACATAAAATGCCGTTCATACCTTATGGTAAGGTAATGGTGGTCATGGACCCTATAATTGCCATAATAATGTTTGAATCTGTATCGGGTTTCGATAATCGCTCAGCACTTAATTAGCACTTAATTCCTAGCTATTAATATTTATCGTATATCTAATAACGTAATTGCGTTGCTAGCGATACGTTTTGCCAGCAACGCAAATTTCAATCGATCGTTGCGGTGAAAATTCTAGAGCACCTAATTTTTAAACTTGGTACTTAATTAGCATCTAAAAAGCCCCTAATTTGCACTTTTTCTGAAAGCAATTTTGATTCTATTTTGATTTTCAGGAAATCTGAATTTTGCATCTGCTATGTTCTGAATAACGACTTTATTTTTATTAGGGGTACCTTGTTATTGTTTATACTTGCAGCACCTAATTAGCACTTAATTCCTTGCTATTAATATTTATGGTATATCTAATAACTTTATTGCGTTGCTAGCGAGACGTTTTGCTAGCAACGCAAATTTTAATCGTTCCTTGGAGTGAAAATTTTAGAGCACCTAATTTTTAAACTTGGCACCTAATTAGCACTTAAAAAGCCCCTAATTTTGGATTTTTCCAAATGCAAATTCCCGATTTTGCGTTGCTCGCGATACACAGCTAAAAAATTGTCTTTGGCTGTCCTCTGCGAGCGATGAATCTTTTAAGAGTCAACAAAAAGGCATCTTTGGATAGCTCACTTACAGCTTCTAAATGTATACATCTATAACGAAAACAGATAAATATACACAGATAACATTTTGTTATTTTGCATCCCCTTCCCTTGCGGTCAGTGATAAGAAATGGGCCAGCAAAGTCAATGCCAACCGTGCAAAATGGATAATCAGGCATTAAGCGATCGGAGGGAAGATTAGCCATAATATTAGTCATTGGTTGACCCTTAAAGCGACGACATACTAATCAATTATAGGTCACTTGCCTAGCTAATTTTCTACCGCCAGTCAGCCAGTAGCGCTCCGTAATAGAGGCAAGAAGTTGCTGAGGTCCCGCATGGAGCAGTTGTTTATGTTCCCTTTGAAAAATTAATTCAGTTAAATAGTGTTTTGCATTTAAAATGATGGGATGCTTCTTGTCATAAGCATAAGTGGAAGCATCGATTCTTCCGCCAACTCTCAGAATGCCACTCTCATCTAGAAATGGAGTTAGAGAAGATAAAGGCGCCTTGGATGAGAAGGCCCCTTTAGTACGAAGAAGCTCTATTTCATTCTGAATGGACTCACTTTGAGCTATTTTAATTAAAACTGTTAATGAATTTTGAAGTTCTTCAACTCTAAGAGGACCTAATAATTTGCAGCTAGGATTACGACAGTTATGTATAAATCGAAAAACTCTAGAATATACTCTTTGTAGCACAGTTAAGTCAGAATACCTTTTAAAATCAAATGGGGCCTTAGTGCAAACTTCCGCGACTAAGGTGGAAAAGGATTGCATTTCAGGCAGCTCTACGCTACAGGATTCGAATTTTGGCCACTCAGCCTCCGGTTTAAGTAGAAATGGTGGACCATCCCACCATATAGAGGAGGCGCACACGTCTTGAGGATCTACTCCGCGAGAGGCAAGATCGGCTGGATTTAGGGCGGTAGGAACATGCCGCCAATTCGCAGTGCTTGAAAGCTCAGTTATAGCTGCCACCCTATTTGCGACAAAAAGCTTAGCCTTATCACATGAGTTTAGCCAACCTAATACTAAACTAGAGTCCGTCCAATAAACTTGACGATGAATTTTGCACCTTAGAGCTTGAATGACAGTAGACCCTAATTGAGCGCCCAAAAGAGCAGCGCAGAGTTCAAGTCTGGGGATAGTCGTAGCCTTAAGGGGCGCTACACGAGTTTTAGCGCATAAAAGTTTAACAGTTATGTCACTATTAGCGTTACACGATCTTAAATAAATGCACGCGCCATATGCTATTTGCGAGGCATCGCAAAAACAATGCATTTCTATATAGATTGGTTTATCAATTAAAATCCATCTCGGGATTTTTAGAGAAGACAACGACTCTAAATGGAGAATGAAACGCTGCCAAGTCGATTTTATTCTTTGAGAAACGGGTTCGTCCCAATCTAACCTTTCAGCCCACAATTTTTGTAGCAAAATTTTCGGCTTAATTGTGCACAAAGATAATAGCCCTAAAGGGTCAAAAATTTTAAAAGTCGATGACAATATGGATCTTTTAGTGAAAACTGTCGTAGGGGTATATTCGATTTGAAAATGTATTTGATCTAAGTGTGGAGACCACCCTATACCTAGAGTGTTCGTAGCATTACTGATAACTAGATTGCCTTCTTCCTTGTTTATAGAGCTACTCTCGAAGAGCTCAAACAATTTAGATCTATATTTTCTTAAGTTGAAGCAACCTTTTTTGAGCTCATTGGCAACCGAGCGCTGAATGTGAAGCAGTTCTTGTTTACTATCTGCTCCTGTAAGCAAATCATCACTATAAAAGTCCTTTTGGATGATTGTTTTAATGTTCGAATCTTCAAATTCCTCGCCAAGCTGCCACAAACACCTGGTACTCAAAAAACTCGCGCTAGAAAAACCATAAGTAAGAGTATGCAACTGTAAAGTTTGAAGAGGATCGGACTCCTTATCACGCCATAAAATTAACTGAAGGTTTCTATCCGACTCTCTGACATTAACTTGACGATACATTTTTTCAATGTCGCCCGAAATAATGTATTTGTACAATCTAAATCGTAATAGAATATTAATGAGGGAGTCTTGGATAACAGGGCCTTTCATCTGTAAATCATTAACTGACATACCAGAAGTAGTTTGCGCGGAGGCGTCGAATACTACACGAAGCCTTGTAGACTCACTCTTTTCCTTCATCACCGGATGATGAGGAAGAAAATATGCATTTATTGGCTTTTTTATAGGAGACGGCGAGAGATGATCAAGCTGGGCGTATTCCTGAATAAATTGAACGTAGAGCTCCTTGAGTTGTGGCTTTAATTTGAAACGCTTCTGTAAATTCATAAACCTTTTTTTGGCCAGTGAATATGAATTGCCAAGACAATTTTTTTTAATTCGGAGAGGCAACCCTACGCAAAATCTTCCATCATGTTCACGAACGGTATTCATTAAAAAATGCTCCTGGCAAAGCCTTTCCTCATTTTAGTTAGAGCCTTAGTTTGTGGGACACTTTCTACCTCCCAGAATTTAGATAATTGATCATCTATGTCAGTTAACTCTTGCTCCTTTGTTAAGAAATTGCATTGAAATTGTTTTGTGGATATATTAGATTTAATGGGCATGGGGCCAGCGATAAGCCAACCAAGCTTGAAGCTACGAACGACCGGGTTATTTTTTCCTAAAGAGCGCTGCTGCGACCGAATAAGGTCCCAGAACAAATCAGCCCCTATTAACATGTCGATAGAAGAAGGCTCATAAAAGTAGGGATCTGCTAGTTGGATGCCCTATAAATGCGAACCGAGCGCTGTGAGAACAGCACATCCGGCATGGAGCACTCACACCGCGGGATGGTCGGCGGTGTTTTCCCCCCGTCATCAAGAGTCGAGTTGGACGCAAAAAGGAAGCCTAAAAGGTCGGCTTTGTCTTTTGCGTCATGGGCCAGTGAGTCATCCTCCCTGTGCAGAGATGGTAGTGATGGCTTACAGAAATTCCCTTGGACAGCCTTGGCGAGAGACCAGAATGCACGGGTTCCCGAAGGAAGGCGAACTAGTTTCTCGCCAATTCTGCCTATGTGCTCTGACTTTGCCTTGGCAATAACTCTTTTGAAGGACCTGGAGGCGAAGTTATACTTCTTTATAAGTGTGCTGGTATTTACATCCCGAGTCGCCGAAGCCGCAGCCCAGGCTTGATAACACTCCTGCTTACTGCGTAATGCAGTCTTACAGGAGCGACCAAACCAAGGCTGAGATCTGCCTCCGATGGGTACCACAGATGATGGAATAAATAGTTCCATTCCCTGTAGCACCACATCAGTGACAGAGTCAGCAACAGCGCTGGGATCATCCGGCGAGAAGCAAACCCGCCCCCATGGGTAGGATGCAAAGAAGGACCGCATTCCGTCCCAATCCGCCGACCTGTAATGCCAAACACGGCGGCAACCTGCAGAACGCAACCGCGAAGGGAGCGTGAGTGGCACCACACTCCGGATCAGACAATGGTCCGAAGAGCCGAGAGGGGCATCGACGGAAACCTGATATCCGTCCGGATGAGAGGTCAGCAGAAGGTCCAACAGGGAAGGTGTATGATCCTCCACATCTGGAATCCGCGTAGGCGAAGTAACCAGTTGTGTCAGACCATATACCAAGGCAAAGTCATACACAGATCTCCCCGCATGATCGGTTAGACGTGAACCGAGCCATTCGGCATGGTGGGCGTTAAAATCGCCAAGGATCACGATCTCTGCGGATGGGACCTGTTGTAGCAAGAAATCTGTAGCCATTTGGACGTGGTCGATGAGTCGGTCTGTTTCGGCATTACCGCTATGGGACCTATAGAGGCACCCGTAGACGCGCGGATGGTCGTCGCTGTCTACGCGTAGCCAAAGGATGGACAGGTCCGAACCTTCAAGACTGCCGAGGCGTCGAGAACAGATGTCCTCTCTGACATACACGCAAACTCCAGCCCCAGGCACAAAGGAATGCTCCAATTTGTACCCCGGGTAGGAGAGATACGAAATATCAGCCGGAGAGGAAACCTGCGTCTCGGTCAGAAAGAGCAAGGCCGGCTTCGCCGTCTCGAGATGGTAGTGGATGGCGTTTAGGTTAGAGTGAAGTCCCCTGATGTTGCAGAAATTCACGGATAGCGTGGCAGGGGTCGCCTTGGTGTTCTTGCTCAGTTTGCCCCTAGCAGTAATGCTTTTGAGCGGAATTTTGCCCCCCCCAGAATACGCGGGGCAGCCTGAGCACCCACGCTCAGGATCGGAATAACATGGTCGTGGATGCTCAGCGAGGGATTCTCCAGGGGTGCTGGTACCCTCCTGGGGTAGTTCTTCGTGTAATTCCGCTACCATGTTGATGGGGGGGGGGGGGGGGAATTGGGCCTCCGGCCACCTGCACTTACCAGACGAAACGCAGAAGCAAAGCTTCTACTTCACGCCGGTATTCTGTGAGGTCGTGGTACCAACCCGGCTCGAGCCGGCCCATACATGCAACAGCAAAAACTGCTGCGTGGCTCTACCACCGTTAGATATAAATATATTATATTAATAGCCAGGAATTAAGTGCTAATTAGGTGCTGCAAGTATGCGCAATGATAAGGCGCCCTTAATAAAAATAAAGTAGTTATTCAGAACAAAGCAGATGCAAAATTCAGGTTTTCTGAAAATCAGAAAAGAATCAAAAATGCTTTTAGAAAAAGTCCAAATTAAGGGCTTTTTAGGTGCTAATTAAGTACCAAGTTTAAAAGTTAGTTGCTCCAAAATTTTCTCCGCAAAGAACGATTGAAATTTGCGTTGCTAGCAAAACGTCTCCCTAGCAACACAATGAAGTTATTAGATATTCTTATCATTGATCTACCAATGGCATATCGTTACGTTTACATACGTAATACTGGCAATAGCCAACGACTGTTCAATTGATTTATTCAATGTACCTTTACCTTCTGGCCTCTTAATCTGTTAACACGTCCTATTTAATATTTTTAAGATAATTGTGTACAAGTTAAATAGTACATTAAAATAGATTACTGAGACTCCTTCGAAGTTTCATTTCTTTGTACCATATTGTACAGACTGGATATTTGCTAAAGTTGCCACGCTTGGCAGGCAGGTTGGCATCCGCAGCATTTATAATTTTGAACTGTTGTCAGGAACATGATGTTCCCATCTCCTGTTTGTTTTCCTCTATCGCCTCTTAGGACACACACGGAACGATATGAGGTGGCGGATTCTCTTTTGCCGCCACAACAAGGCGAATATTTTTCTGCTTTCGATCATGAGTGTATTTCCACTCACGTTCACTGCGAATAGAACTTCATTTGCAATAAAAGTTATCATAAGGATTTTAGCGTGTTTAATTTTAACTTTTATAATTGATGACGTTTCGGGCAATATACAGAACCCATGGAGAGGGGGGCGTGGGTTTATTTGTTGTCTATCAGATATGATATAATGGTTGGGACGATACTCAACATGTTGAGACACTTTCAGACTTCTCGGAGCGTCGGTGCTTCACATCAGCAATACGTTGTTTTACGCAAATTTTTATGGAACATTCTTCCAAAGATGTGTTTTGTACAACCCGCTTAAATAGAAGTTAAAATGTAACGTGATTTATTACAATTTGTTTTATCATATGTGTAGTATTCATCATTATCAGAACTGCATTTATGAAATTTTGAAGTCTACTCGAACATAGAAAAAAAAATCAGAATCTATTTTAAGGTGCCAATCAATATTAAATGGAAACAAAGATATGAATCAAATATCGCATATAAGACTATGAATTCATCATTACTCGTATTTTGATAAAAATAACTTATGAATGAATGTAAAGAGTAAATAATAATAGTAAATTTGGATTCCAAGACTATTTATCTTTGTTATGGATAGATACATCGGAAGACAGGTCCAATATAAAAAAATTGCAGATATTTCTAGACATAATATGTGTGCACGACGCAATCATAGTAATACCTCGAACGAAATGACTTACGGATTGCTTGTGGTAACCATCGCTAGTTGAACAACCTAGGGGCGGTGGGCGGAGCCATGAGAATGTTATGATCGTCGGGGCGCGCTCACGGTTCCACAACTAGCGGTGGTTGCCCACAGCAACGCGGGAAAAGCCGTAGCAATAATATTGAGAAATATAGCTTTTATTGTTAAATAAATAATATTGTAACTATGTAATAACTCTCGCAATAAAGGCACCGAACAAATGGCGAGAGTTAACATAGATTTAGAATATAGAAATTAATTAATGCCAAATTGTAGAATAAGTATTGTATGTAAAGTATATTCCCTTGTATAGTGCAATTTAATTTCATATATATTAAGCCCTTAGGCACGATAAATAATAAACAGGGCATGTTACCGTGACGCGGCCGCGGAGCGAATGAGGCTACGCGCGCCGCGCCACGACGTTTCATATTTATAGTACTGAGGCGGGGGGCAGGGTCCTCAGCTCAAAATTGCTGGAATAACGACGTTTTAACCTTTACTATATAGAAAAATTGTTATATAAGTATTAGTTTAATAAGTAGTTGTAAGAATGTAATATACGAGGGTGGATTGAAAAGTACTCGGCCTAACACAGATCCATTCAATTCTAAAAATCAAATCTACCCACATTATTTAGTTCAGTTCAGACTAGTTCATTGGGTGAAGTTCGAAACGTGTGCGATAATTAGTTGTGATTTTATAAATTTATTAACAAAGTAATCGGACATAATTTCCGCGAATGGAGCAAATCGAGCAGCGTGCCGTCATTAAGTACCTCCATAAGAAGGGGCTATCATCAAAAGCCATCCATGATGACATGGTCAGTACATTAGGCGATTGTGCTCTGTCATATTCATCCGTGAAAAAATGGATAGCAGAATTTAAGCGTGGTAGAGAGAGTGTGAAAGATGAACCCCGCTCTGGAAGGCCTTCGACATCAACTACTGACGAAAATATCAAAAAAGTACTTGATTTAATAATGGGAGACCGCAAATTAAAAATTAGAGAGATTGCCGAGATTATAGGCATCTCTTATGAACGAACTCAAAACATCATTGTCAACGAGTTGGGTTTCCACCAGGTGTCTGCGAAGTGGCTTCCGCGACTGCTTTCAGTTGAACAAAAAAGGACGCGATTGACTATTTCACGTGACTGTTTGCAGTTATTTGAAGCCGATGCAGATGATTTTTTGAATCGTTTTGTTACTATGGACGAAACATGGGTTCATTACTGTACACCGGAAACAAAACAACAATCAAAACAGTGGAGAAGACCTGGTTCACCACCCCTTAAAAAGGCTAAGTCTATTTTGTCGGCAAATAAGGTGATGGCTTCAGTATTCTGGGACTCGAAAGGTGTGATTATGATTGATTATCTTGAAAGGGGTCAGAATATAAACTCTGATTACTACTGCACCTTACTACGTCGTTTACGAGAGGAAATAAAAGAAAAACGTCGAGGAATGCTCAGAAGAAAAGTCCTGTTTCATCAAGATAACGCCCGTGTTCACACGTCAGTACAGTCAATGGCTGAAATTCACAACTGTGGCTTTGAACTGTTACCGCATCCGCCGTATTCACCTGATCTGGCACCATCAGACTTCTTTCTGTTCCCTAACCTAAAAAAGCACTTGGGAGGTCAAAGATTTTCGACAAACGACGAGGTCAAAGCAGCTGTAGACGCATATTTTGACTCTAAGGAAGAATCATTTTTTTTCAACGGTCTAAATGCTTGGAAGGGGAGGTGGCAAAAGTGTATTGAACTTGATGGTGATTATGTAGAAAAATAAAAATATAACTGATTTAGTATGTGTTTATTTTCTTGGTTAGGCCGAGTACTTTTCAATCCACCCTCGTATTTAAGTCTGTACATTAGTTTTTAAGAAATCTACAGAATAAAGAAAGGTGCGGGGGTGAGGCAAGGGTCCGCTGGCCAGCAACGGCCAGATCGTATATAAGACGGGCCGGCCGGAACAGTCGGCATTCCGCCTGTGGCACCGCTCTCGAGCGGTCGTGTCCAGGTAGTCCGCGCATCCGTCCCCGTACGGTAGTGCTCTCTCGCTCTCGCGCCTCCGCTGTCCTGCTCGCGCTGTACAGCGTCGACGCTTTGGTGAGTCATTTCTGCTAACAGTTCTTGCCCCCCTGTCTTTGGGACAGGGAGGTTTGACTGACCTCTGCTTGTTATTGTTATTTTTATTGTTAATTCTTATTGTTAACTATTTCTAATTTTGTTTTCGTTATTTATTTGTATAACGTGTACGTGTATATACTGTTTCTAGGGAGTTACTTGCTCATTTCAGAGCAAGGCCCTGCTCTTTTGAGAGCAGGGGCACTTACTCCTTGAATAAAGAACGGTGATCCCCCGCCCTTACTGTTTAGGTACAGAACGTCTCTGTTCTTTTCAGAACAGCACCCCCTAGCCCCTTCCGTTTCAAATACATACTGATTCGTAGGCCCTCAACATGTCCACAGTTACCCAAGTTAAGTCCCTCGTCGCCACCCTAAACCAAACTCTTGGTCTGGGCCTAAACCTCGATGAGACGGCCCTCGCCGGGGTCTCCTAAGTGTGTGCTGTTTGAGGATTAGCAGTGGTCCCAAGCAGCCGCTGGTACGACATACTCCACCGATCGTCGAGCCCGCATGCTCCGTGAGGTGTGAGGTCACCAGCCCTTAGTGTAGATCTTTGGCACTAGAGAGCGTTCTCGGCTTTCAAAGTGTCCAGTCGCGTTCCCAGTGCCACCTATTGCACTTCCCCCAACCCTTTCTTTAAGAAAGGGGTAGGCAGTGCGCCAAAGTGTTGCGGTCACTCATCGTCGCTCCCATCCGTACCCAGCGTCGCGCGTCATCTGCTGTCAGCCTGCTGGTAAGGTATATAGACATAGACACACGTACACCAACCAAAACAGGGTAACAAAACAGTGTAACATGACAGGTAGGGGAAAGGGGGAGCCCCCCCCACCCCCTCGTGTTAGGAAACCACCGGATCGTCCGGGGGTATTGGATCGACCGCTTTTGGTTAGGGACCTCGCGAACCCGAAACGCTCCAGGATCGTGAGCTCGTTTAGCCACATCCCGAAAACAACTAGGAAGCCTACTTCGCCGCCTAAGGAGTCCGCATCGAGCGCCGCGCTCGCGCTCACCGCGCCTGAGTGCACGAGCGAACGCGAAACGTCGCCCCAACCGAGAAGGGCAGATACCCGCCAATCGTCGCAGAATGCCTCCCGAATTGGACGAAGCATTTTAAGGTGCTCAACAAGAAGTTGGGTCACCCTCCGAACGCTCGTCCATTCGGGAAGGGGGTGCGCTTCTCCCCCCAGAGCCCGGAAGAATTCCGGGCCATTCAGAAGTACCTGATCGACCTATCCAAGGAAATACCAGCCATGTCCTGGTACTGCTACACCCCCGAAGAGGAGAAGCCTACAAAAGTGGGCATCAGGGGGCTGCCAGTAGATACGGACACTGAAGCAATCGGGGAGGCTATCAAAGCACTCGGATTCCCAATTCGTTACGTGAAGGCAATCCCACCGCGCAGAGGCAGGCCGGGATGCCTATACTTCGCGTAACTGGACCACCTAAGCCATGAAAGGCTAAACGAACTATACAAAATCAACCAATTGCTATACATGAGAGGAGTCGTCATTGAAGCTTGGCAGGGACGAGTAGGCCCAGCACAGTGCCACCGCTGCCAGGCGTTCGGTCACGCCTCCTACAACTGCTTTCGACCAATCAAGTGCGTCCGTTGCGCGGGTGAACACGCCGCAAGGGATTGCACAAGGGGTAGAGAGGAACCGCCAACATGCGCAAATTGCGCAAAACCACACACCGCCAACGATCGTCGATGTCCGGTTTTGAGGAGAATCGCACGGAAGCAAGGCATAACGCTTCCCGGTTTGCTTCCGGAAGCGCCGAAGCCGATTCCGGAGAGTCGCCCGAAAACCGTTGAAATCAACGAAGAGGGGTGGACAACCATAAGAGGGAAAGGGGGGAGGCAAACAGCCCCCCCCCCCCCCCCCCGCAGCCACAACAGCAAATGGAAGTAGAGCAACCGCAAACTAAAGCCACCACCGGAGCGACTCTCAAACCCCCCGCGAACGACGCTACAGAGCGTTTAGCACCGAAAAAGAAAAAGCGGGGGAGAAGGAAGAAGAGCAAAACACAAGAACCTCCTCAAGCCGTTACCTCTACCCCCACTCCAGCGGTCACGATAGCCTCCCAGGCGCAGGTTACCGCAAAGGAGATAAGGACCACCGTAGGTAGAGCACCGGAGAGGACTCTACCGGAACATAGAGCCCGCTCTACCATACGCAGAATGACCCAAGCACAGCCGAGACAAGAGCCAACCTCACACAGACTACCAACAGCCGGCCTCGGAAATGAAGATGCCATCCTCAGATTGGTTGGCATAGCCATTGAGGTCGGCACGCAAGTCCTGGCCGATATAAGAGCCGGGACAGATCCTATTACCGCGATTATGAGAGCGTTGGCGCAACTACTTGCTCGGCATTACAGAGGCGAGTAACCTGCGCCTATTATATTGGAATCCAGACGGGATACAACAGAGGATCCATGAACTCCGCACTGTCGCCCAGCAGCAGGATATAGAGGTGATATTGCTGGGAGAGACAAAACTAAATCCAAATACGCATCTCAAGCTGCCAAACTATCATATATACAGAAGGGACGAGGTCAATCCTCAAGGGACCGCCTACAGAGGCACGGCGGTTCTGGTGAGGAGAGACATCGTCCATCAAGAACTGGACTTACCACCATATGAAACGATGCGCTCTATCGGCATAAAAATGGAGGCGGCGGGCGAGGAACTAAGGATCTACGCAGCATACCGCCCGCCAGGGACTCCATTCTGCTCCTCAGACATCCGGACGGTAATGGAAGGCGATACACCAACCATCGTCGCGGGGGACCTAAACGCGAAACACCCGGCGTGGGGCTCCAGAGTGATCACCCCGCCGGGTCGTGAACTTTATGATGACGCCGAGAGACACGGCTATGACGTTTTAGGTCCCGAAGAACCTACACACGTGCCTACAGATCACCGAAAATGTCCGTATGTATTGGACATCGTGCTCTCTAGGAACGTCAACTACCCGGTAGTGGTAGAGGTGCTGTATGACCTGATGTCTCAGCACTTCCCGATTCTCATTACCATTGGCCTCAGGGCAGTGACTACGCCGCCCGGAGCTATTAAGAGGAAGATCAATTGGAGGCTCTACCAAAAATACCTAACGGAGAGATCTCCAAGCTACACCCCCATTAACACAGCGGACGACGTAGAGGCCGCTGCAATAAGAATAACCAAGACGATCAAAGAGGCTCTACACGCGGCCTCTACGATCGTCCCGACTACAGAAAGACGGGAAGAGCTGCCGCGAGAGATATGCGTGCAGCTCAAACGCAAAAGAGCACTTAGGAAGCTTTGGGCGCGTACTCGCTGTCCAAGATTAAAAACCCAGCTAAATAATCTATCAGATGAACTGTCGGTTGCAGTCCGGGCCCACCGAGGAGAGGCCTGGGAGCGGCGCATATCGCAAGCAGAGGAGGAAGATGCGTCGCTCTACAAACTGAACCGGCAGTTAACTAAGACCAGACCCCCCGTTTGCCCGCTGACCAACAATGCGGGCGAACGTTGTTACGAGGCCAAAGGTAGAGCGGAAATCCTAGCAGAGCACTTCGAGGAGCAATTTATGCCGAACCCAGCCAGTGCGGAGTTCATGGAACTACATACCCGAAAGGAGAGCCGCGTACAGGAGTTCCTGTCGAAGCCCGCGCCACCGCTTGCAGGAGAGTGGTATATATCCCCCGCCCTATTGCGGAGGACAGTAGCCCGCCTGCAACCTAGGAAGGCGCCGGGGCACGACGGGATAACCAACGCAGCACTTCGACAGCTGCCCCATAGAACACTTGTAGAGTTAGGTCGACTCTACAACGGTATACTGCGGACATCCCACTTCCCGGAGGACTGGAAAATCGGCAAAGTGATCGTTCTGCCGAAACCCGGGAAGGACAGACGTAGAGCAGCCAGTTATAGGCCGATCACGCTGCTGCCGCACTTAGCTAAACTGTGTGGAAGATTGCTGCTGAGAAGCTTCCGCCCGTGCGTACATCTTCGGGCGGAACAGCACGGATTCAGGAGGGGCCACTCTACAGCAACACAGCTGACCAGGGTGCTGCACTATTTGGCGGCCGAGTACAACCGCGGCCGCACATCGTTGGGCGTCTTTCTCGACATAGAGAAGGCGTTCGACAGAGTGTGGCACTCTGGATTACTATACAAACTAGAAACACAAACAAGTACCCCTCCTGCTATGTTGCGGCTAGTGGCGTCATTCCTTAAAGATAGGAAGTTCTACGTCTGTGTAGAGGACGCCGAGTCCGCAGCAAGACCAATCAGAGCCGGCGTACCACAGGGCAGCTGTCTCTCGCCGATCCTGTACGCGGCTTACACCAATGACATCCCCACCCTGGCAGACCACCTGCGCGAATGGGAAGACGATGTTGAATTAGCGCTATACGCGGACGATAGTGCCTACTTCACATCGTCTAGAAGAGCCCACATAGCCACTGCCAGGATGCAGCGCCTGCTGGACCTGCTACCACCATGGCTTGATGAGTGGAGGATGGCCGTCAACGTTGGCAAGACGACCGCTCTGCTCACTCGCCGCTATAGGAACCTTGGCAGGCAGGTTGGCATCCGCAGCATTTATAATTTTGAACTGTTGTCAGGAACATGATGTTCCCATCTCCTGTTTGTTTTCCTCTATCGCCTCTTAGGACACACACGGAACGATATGAGGTGGCGGATTCTCTTTTGCCGCCACAACAAGGCGAATATTTTTCTGCTTTCGATCATGAGTGTATTTCCACTCACGTTCACTGCGAATAGAACTTCATTTGCAATAAAAGTTATCATAAGGATTTTAGCGTGTTTAATTTTAACTTTTATAATTGATGACGTTTCGGGCAATATACAGAACCCATGGAGAGGGGGGCGTGGGTTTATTTGTTGTCTATCAGATATGATATAATGGTTGGGACGATACTCAACATGTTGAGACACTTTCAGACTTCTCGGAGCGTCGGTGCTTCACATCAGCAATACGTTGTTTTACGCAAATTTTTATGGAACATTCTTCCAAAGATGTGTTTTGTACAACCCGCTTAAATAGAAGTTAAAATGTAACGTGATTTATTACAATTTGTTTTATCATATGTGTAGTATTCATCATTATCAGAACTGCATTTATGAAATTTTGAAGTCTACTCGAACATAGAAAAAAAAATCAGAATCTATTTTAAGGTGCCAATCAATATTAAATGGAAACAAAGATATGAATCAAATATCGCATATAAGACTATGAATTCATCATTACTCGTATTTTGATAAAAATAACTTATGAATGAATGTAAAGAGTAAATAATAATAGTAAATTTGGATTCCAAGACTATTTATCTTTGTTATGGATAGATACATCGGAAGACAGGTCCAATATAAAAAAATTGCAGATATTTCTAGACATAATATGTGTGCACGACGCAATCATAGTAATACCTCGAACGAAATGACTTACGGATTGCTTGTGGTAACCATCGCTAGTTGAACAACCTAGGGGCGGTGGGCGGAGCCATGAGAATGTTATGATCGTCGGGGCGCGCTCACGGTTCCACAACTAGCGGTGGTTGCCCACAGCAACGCGGGAAAAGCCGTAGCAATAATATTGAGAAATATAGCTTTTATTGTTAAATAAATAATATTGTAACTATGTAATAACTCTCGCAATAAAGGCACCGAACAAATGGCGAGAGTTAACATAGATTTAGAATATAGAAATTAATTAATGCCAAATTGTAGAATAAGTATTGTATGTAAAGTATATTCCCTTGTATAGTGCAATTTAATTTCATATATATTAAGCCCTTAGGCACGATAAATAATAAACAGGGCATGTTACCGTGACGCGGCCGCGGAGCGAATGAGGCTACGCGCGCCGCGCCACGACGTTTCATATTTATAGTACTGAGGCGGGGGGCAGGGTCCTCAGCTCAAAATTGCTGGAATAACGACGTTTTAACCTTTACTATATAGAAAAATTGTTATATAAGTATTAGTTTAATAAGTAGTTGTAAGAATGTAATATACGAGGGTGGATTGAAAAGTACTCGGCCTAACACAGATCCATTCAATTCTAAAAATCAAATCTACCCACATTATTTAGTTCAGTTCAGACTAGTTCATTGGGTGAAGTTCGAAACGTGTGCGATAATTAGTTGTGATTTTATAAATTTATTAACAAAGTAATCGGACATAATTTCCGCGAATGGAGCAAATCGAGCAGCGTGCCGTCATTAAGTACCTCCATAAGAAGGGGCTATCATCAAAAGCCATCCATGATGACATGGTCAGTACATTAGGCGATTGTGCTCTGTCATATTCATCCGTGAAAAAATGGATAGCAGAATTTAAGCGTGGTAGAGAGAGTGTGAAAGATGAACCCCGCTCTGGAAGGCCTTCGACATCAACTACTGACGAAAATATCAAAAAAGTACTTGATTTAATAATGGGAGACCGCAAATTAAAAATTAGAGAGATTGCCGAGATTATAGGCATCTCTTATGAACGAACTCAAAACATCATTGTCAACGAGTTGGGTTTCCACCAGGTGTCTGCGAAGTGGCTTCCGCGACTGCTTTCAGTTGAACAAAAAAGGACGCGATTGACTATTTCACGTGACTGTTTGCAGTTATTTGAAGCCGATGCAGATGATTTTTTGAATCGTTTTGTTACTATGGACGAAACATGGGTTCATTACTGTACACCGGAAACAAAACAACAATCAAAACAGTGGAGAAGACCTGGTTCACCACCCCTTAAAAAGGCTAAGTCTATTTTGTCGGCAAATAAGGTGATGGCTTCAGTATTCTGGGACTCGAAAGGTGTGATTATGATTGATTATCTTGAAAGGGGTCAGAATATAAACTCTGATTACTACTGCACCTTACTACGTCGTTTACGAGAGGAAATAAAAGAAAAACGTCGAGGAATGCTCAGAAGAAAAGTCCTGTTTCATCAAGATAACGCCCGTGTTCACACGTCAGTACAGTCAATGGCTGAAATTCACAACTGTGGCTTTGAACTGTTACCGCATCCGCCGTATTCACCTGATCTGGCACCATCAGACTTCTTTCTGTTCCCTAACCTAAAAAAGCACTTGGGAGGTCAAAGATTTTCGACAAACGACGAGGTCAAAGCAGCTGTAGACGCATATTTTGACTCTAAGGAAGAATCATTTTTTTTCAACGGTCTAAATGCTTGGAAGGGGAGGTGGCAAAAGTGTATTGAACTTGATGGTGATTATGTAGAAAAATAAAAATATAACTGATTTAGTATGTGTTTATTTTCTTGGTTAGGCCGAGTACTTTTCAATCCACCCTCGTATTTAAGTCTGTACATTAGTTTTTAAGAAATCTACAGAATAAAGAAAGGTGCGGGGGTGAGGCAAGGGTCCGCTGGCCAGCAACGGCCAGATCGTATATAAGACGGGCCGGCCGGAACAGTCGGCATTCCGCCTGTGGCACCGCTCTCGAGCGGTCGTGTCCAGGTAGTCCGCGCATCCGTCCCCGTACGGTAGTGCTCTCTCGCTCTCGCGCCTCCGCTGTCCTGCTCGCGCTGTACAGCGTCGACGCTTTGGTGAGTCATTTCTGCTAACAGTTCTTGCCCCCCTGTCTTTGGGACAGGGAGGTTTGACTGACCTCTGCTTGTTATTGTTATTTTTATTGTTAATTCTTATTGTTAACTATTTCTAATTTTGTTTTCGTTATTTATTTGTATAACGTGTACGTGTATATACTGTTTCTAGGGAGTTACTTGCTCATTTCAGAGCAAGGCCCTGCTCTTTTGAGAGCAGGGGCACTTACTCCTTGAATAAAGAACGGTGATCCCCCGCCCTTACTGTTTAGGTACAGAACGTCTCTGTTCTTTTCAGAACAGCACCCCCTAGCCCCTTCCGTTTCAAATACATACTGATTCGTAGGCCCTCAACATGTCCACAGTTACCCAAGTTAAGTCCCTCGTCGCCACCCTAAACCAAACTCTTGGTCTGGGCCTAAACCTCGATGAGACGGCCCTCGCCGGGGTCTCCTAAGTGTGTGCTGTTTGAGGATTAGCAGTGGTCCCAAGCAGCCGCTGGTACGACATACTCCACCGATCGTCGAGCCCGCATGCTCCGTGAGGTGTGAGGTCACCAGCCCTTAGTGTAGATCTTTGGCACTAGAGAGCGTTCTCGGCTTTCAAAGTGTCCAGTCGCGTTCCCAGTGCCACCTATTGCACTTCCCCCAACCCTTTCTTTAAGAAAGGGGTAGGCAGTGCGCCAAAGTGTTGCGGTCACTCATCGTCGCTCCCATCCGTACCCAGCGTCGCGCGTCATCTGCTGTCAGCCTGCTGGTAAGGTATATAGACATAGACACACGTACACCAACCAAAACAGGGTAACAAAACAGTGTAACATGACAGGTAGGGGAAAGGGGGAGCCCCCCCCACCCCCTCGTGTTAGGAAACCACCGGATCGTCCGGGGGTATTGGATCGACCGCTTTTGGTTAGGGACCTCGCGAACCCGAAACGCTCCAGGATCGTGAGCTCGTTTAGCCACATCCCGAAAACAACTAGGAAGCCTACTTCGCCGCCTAAGGAGTCCGCATCGAGCGCCGCGCTCGCGCTCACCGCGCCTGAGTGCACGAGCGAACGCGAAACGTCGCCCCAACCGAGAAGGGCAGATACCCGCCAATCGTCGCAGAATGCCTCCCGAATTGGACGAAGCATTTTAAGGTGCTCAACAAGAAGTTGGGTCACCCTCCGAACGCTCGTCCATTCGGGAAGGGGGTGCGCTTCTCCCCCCAGAGCCCGGAAGAATTCCGGGCCATTCAGAAGTACCTGATCGACCTATCCAAGGAAATACCAGCCATGTCCTGGTACTGCTACACCCCCGAAGAGGAGAAGCCTACAAAAGTGGGCATCAGGGGGCTGCCAGTAGATACGGACACTGAAGCAATCGGGGAGGCTATCAAAGCACTCGGATTCCCAATTCGTTACGTGAAGGCAATCCCACCGCGCAGAGGCAGGCCGGGATGCCTATACTTCGCGTAACTGGACCACCTAAGCCATGAAAGGCTAAACGAACTATACAAAATCAACCAATTGCTATACATGAGAGGAGTCGTCATTGAAGCTTGGCAGGGACGAGTAGGCCCAGCACAGTGCCACCGCTGCCAGGCGTTCGGTCACGCCTCCTACAACTGCTTTCGACCAATCAAGTGCGTCCGTTGCGCGGGTGAACACGCCGCAAGGGATTGCACAAGGGGTAGAGAGGAACCGCCAACATGCGCAAATTGCGCAAAACCACACACCGCCAACGATCGTCGATGTCCGGTTTTGAGGAGAATCGCACGGAAGCAAGGCATAACGCTTCCCGGTTTGCTTCCGGAAGCGCCGAAGCCGATTCCGGAGAGTCGCCCGAAAACCGTTGAAATCAACGAAGAGGGGTGGACAACCATAAGAGGGAAAGGGGGGAGGCAAACAGCCCCCCCCCCCCCCCCCCCCCCCCCCGCAGCCACAACAGCAAATGGAAGTAGAGCAACCGCAAACTAAAGCCACCACCGGAGCGACTCTCAAACCCCCCGCGAACGACGCTACAGAGCGTTTAGCACCGAAAAAGAAAAAGCGGGGGAGAAGGAAGAAGAGCAAAACACAAGAACCTCCTCAAGCCGTTACCTCTACCCCCACTCCAGCGGTCACGATAGCCTCCCAGGCGCAGGTTACCGCAAAGGAGATAAGGACCACCGTAGGTAGAGCACCGGAGAGGACTCTACCGGAACATAGAGCCCGCTCTACCATACGCAGAATGACCCAAGCACAGCCGAGACAAGAGCCAACCTCACACAGACTACCAACAGCCGGCCTCGGAAATGAAGATGCCATCCTCAGATTGGTTGGCATAGCCATTGAGGTCGGCACGCAAGTCCTGGCCGATATAAGAGCCGGGACAGATCCTATTACCGCGATTATGAGAGCGTTGGCGCAACTACTTGCTCGGCATTACAGAGGCGAGTAACCTGCGCCTATTATATTGGAATCCAGACGGGATACAACAGAGGATCCATGAACTCCGCACTGTCGCCCAGCAGCAGGATATAGAGGTGATATTGCTGGGAGAGACAAAACTAAATCCAAATACGCATCTCAAGCTGCCAAACTATCATATATACAGAAGGGACGAGGTCAATCCTCAAGGGACCGCCTACAGAGGCACGGCGGTTCTGGTGAGGAGAGACATCGTCCATCAAGAACTGGACTTACCACCATATGAAACGATGCGCTCTATCGGCATAAAAATGGAGGCGGCGGGCGAGGAACTAAGGATCTACGCAGCATACCGCCCGCCAGGGACTCCATTCTGCTCCTCAGACATCCGGACGGTAATGGAAGGTGATACACCAACCATCGTCGCGGGGGACCTAAACGCGAAACACCCGGCGTGGGGCTCCAGAGTGATCACCCCGCCGGGTCGTGAACTTTATGATGACGCCGAGAGACACGGCTATGACGTTTTAGGTCCCGAAGAACCTACACACGTGCCTACAGATCACCGAAAATGTCCGTATGTATTGGACATCGTGCTCTCTAGGAACGTCAACTACCCGGTAGTGGTAGAGGTGCTGTATGACCTGATGTCTCAGCACTTCCCGATTCTCATTACCATTGGCCTCAGGGCAGTGACTACGCCGCCCGGAGCTATTAAGAGGAAGATCAATTGGAGGCTCTACCAAAAATACCTAACGGAGAGATCTCCAAGCTACACCCCCATTAACACAGCGGACGACGTAGAGGCCGCTGCAATAAGAATAACCAAGACGATCAAAGAGGCTCTACACGCGGCCTCTACGATCGTCCCGACTACAGAAAGACGGGAAGAGCTGCCGCGAGAGATATGCGTGCAGCTCAAACGCAAAAGAGCACTTAGGAAGCTTTGGGCGCGTACTCGCTGTCCAAGATTAAAAACCCAGCTAAATAATCTATCAGATGAACTGTCGGTTGCAGTCCGGGCCCACCGAGGAGAGGCCTGGGAGCGGCGCATATCGCAAGCAGAGGAGGAAGATGCGTCGCTCTACAAACTGAACCGGCAGTTAACTAAGACCAGACCCCCCGTTTGCCCGCTGACCAACAATGCGGGCGAACGTTGTTACGAGGCCAAAGGTAGAGCGGAAATCCTAGCAGAGCACTTCGAGGAGCAATTTATGCCGAACCCAGCCAGTGCGGAGTTCATGGAACTACATACCCGAAAGGAGAGCCGCGTACAGGAGTTCCTGTCGAAGCCCGCGCCACCGCTTGCAGGAGAGTGGTATATATCCCCCGCCCTATTGCGGAGGACAGTAGCCCGCCTGCAACCTAGGAAGGCGCCGGGGCACGACGGGATAACCAACGCAGCACTTCGACAGCTGCCCCATAGAACACTTGTAGAGTTAGGTCGACTCTACAACGGTATACTGCGGACATCCCACTTCCCGGAGGACTGGAAAATCGGCAAAGTGATCGTTCTGCCGAAACCCGGGAAGGACAGACGTAGAGCAGCCAGTTATAGGCCGATCACGCTGCTGCCGCACTTAGCTAAACTGTGTGGAAGATTGCTGCTGAGAAGCTTCCGCCCGTGCGTACATCTTCGGGCGGAACAGCACGGATTCAGGAGGGGCCACTCTACAGCAACACAGCTGACCAGGGTGCTGCACTATTTGGCGGCCGAGTACAACCGCGGCCGCACATCGTTGGGCGTCTTTCTCGACATAGAGAAGGCGTTCGACAGAGTGTGGCACTCTGGATTACTATACAAACTAGAAACACAAACAAGTACCCCTCCTGCTATGTTGCGGCTAGTGGCGTCATTCCTTAAAGATAGGAAGTTCTACGTCTGTGTAGAGGACGCCGAGTCCGCAGCAAGACCAATCAGAGCCGGCGTACCACAGGGCAGCTGTCTCTCGCCGATCCTGTACGCGGCTTACACCAATGACATCCCCACCCTGGCAGACCACCTGCGCGAATGGGAAGACGATGTTGAATTAGCGCTATACGCGGACGATAGTGCCTACTTCACATCGTCTAGAAGAGCCCACATAGCCACTGCCAGGATGCAGCGCCTGCTGGACCTGCTACCACCATGGCTTGATGAGTGGAGGATGGCCGTCAACGTTGGCAAGACGACCGCTCTGCTCACTCGCCGCTATAGGAACCTTCCACCGCCACTGACGCTCAGGGGCCAGGAGATCGAGTACCAGAAGACAGTAACGTACCTGGGATGCCGGATTGACCGGATGCTGCGCATGACCGCGCATGTCGATGTCGCCGTCCGTAACGCCAGATGTGCGCGGGCGGCGCTGCGTCCGGTCCTAACTTCAAAATTACCTATAAGAACTAAACTCAAAATTTACAAAACCTACATTAGATCGAGATTTACACATGCTGCGCCGGCCTGGTACGCGCTCCTGAGCGATCATCAGAAGCGGCGACTACAGGTCCAGCAGAACCTGACACTAAGGACCATCGTCGGTGCAGGTCGCTACGTCCGGAATGACGTCATCGCGGCCAACTTGAAGATGGAGACAGTCGAACAATTTGTGGCCCGATTAGCGCGCGGTATGTTCGACCGCGCTGATAACGGGCCACATGAACACCTTCAGAACTTCGCACCATTACATGCTCGGCCTCCGGACGGGCGACCTCTGCCAAGAGAACTCCTCTCTATAGAGATTAGAGAGTCGAGTAACAACCCTCAATGCCGCAGACAGGCCAACCCAGACGCCGGGCTGCATTAGCCGCCCGGCCACTTTAACCGGACAAGACAACCAGAATACCTTAAACCGAACTAGGCGTCCTTTTCAGGCTTAGGCCGAATTAGGCGCCTTTTTCAGGAAAACAGACCTTATTATACCACTTTTTCAGGAGCGGGCCATATTACCCGCCTCCTGAAAAATTATTTTCATGAAGATTTACCAACTCGATTACAGCGACCGGGGAATCAAACCCGAGTCGCTGCGTCATACTAACAACGCCATATCGGCTCCCACGACCGGTGCATAGTGATGCACCGCGAGGTGATTCCGGGCAAAGGGGAGTGCCCCGAGGCCCGATACCTGCTGTGTGCATAGCATACACGCAGACGATTACGTAGTGACGGCCCTCGCCGCCATCGCCGCCCTTGTTACTCCACCTGCGCGTCAGACACTCCAACCGCCGCCCGTACTCGCGGCCTACCTAGAGACCAAGAACTCTTTCGCCCCATTAGAAATGGAGTACGCATGCTCCGAGTCCTCTGCGTCGGCCTCCCGGAAGAGGCCCGCCACCAATTCTGGCACCGGTTCATCGGAGTCCTGTGACTCCGACGGAACCGGGGATTCTTCGTTCACCACGGTGAACTCCAAGCGCAGCGGTAAACGCGCCGCGAAAAACCGCACCCTCACTGTCTCAGCGGCCCCTGCCGCTCCTTCAACCTCCGCAGCTCCCGCTGCCGCCTCTGCCCCCGCAGCCCCCGTCGCTGCCTCGGCCCCACTTATGTCACTAGACATCCCCGCTCCGACCAAGCCAGCCTTTCGCTGTGCTCCAGTCCTTGCCAAGAAGCAAGTCCCGCCCCCTGTCTTCCTAAGAGACAAGGCCAAATTCACAGAAGTCTCCAAAACCTGCTACAACGCAGGCATAAAATACGACCACGCCATTAACCTCGGGGAGGCTATTAAGGTCATCCCCCAATCAATCGACGACTTCCGGCGTCTCACCAGGCTATTCACAGCCGAACGAGTTTCTTATCATACGTACGCTCTCCCGGCAGAGCGCAAAGTCAGGGCCGTCATCCGCGGCGTCCCCTTCGAATTTTCCAACGAAGAAATCCTTGAGGACCTTAAGTCCCAAGGTTTCCCAGTTGAAGCCGTGCACAAAATGCACAGTAGAACGGGCCAGAGGTTCTCTCTTGCCCTAGTAATTTTAACCAACGTGCCGGAGGCAAAAGCCATCTTCCGGCAGGTATGCACAGTGTGCGGCCTGTCGAGAGTGAGGGTTGAGCCTCCACATAGGCGCGGGTTCCCGGCGCAGTGCCACCGCTGCCAGCTGTATGGTCATGCGGCGGCCAACTGCTCCGCCCCACCCAGGTGCGTTAAGTGCCTTACCCCACAACACTAAAGAGTGTCCTCGGCCAAAGACGCCGAATCCCCACCCGCGTGTGTCCTGTGTAAACAAACAGGCCATCCGGCTAACTACAGAGGCTGCCCTTGCGCACCTCATCCTCGCCCCAGTAGGCAAGCTCCACCGCCGGTCAATGACCGCTCATTCCCGGCTCTTTACCAACGGATGCCCCGTCAGGGCCTTTCTCAGCCCACCCAGGGCTTCTCTCGGCCCTCTCAGGGTCCCCCTAGGCCCCCTCAGGGACCTCTTCGGCCCCCTCCGGGCTTCTCTCAGCCTATGCAGCCTCCAGTCTTTCCCTGGGGCCCCAAAAAGGCAGACCCACCGCGGACATCCTCCGCCCCACAACAATCACAACCCTCAATGGCTGATGACCTAAAAACGGTGTATTCCGCTATTAGGGACATCAACGTTGAGGAAATCGCTGTGTTAGCACGCAAATTGCGCGCTGCGAGGTCCCCTCAGGACCGTCTTCTCGCTCTTGCAGAGCATCATAATCTTTTGTGCTCGTTGTAAGTTAAGTTAACTTAATTAACTTAACTCACAGTGACAGAGCAGTTTGCTCTACCAAAGTCTCACGGTCGTATCAAACCTAAGGGTTTATCGCTTGTATCCTTTAACATTCGCGGTTTGCGAAATAACCTCCCAGAGCTTAAGCTCTTTCTTCGAAATCGTGAAGCCGATTTCCTCCTCCTACAGGAAACTAATCTCAATACTAAGGACACTAAAGGCCTTTCCATCAAAAACTTCTCTCTTCTTCGTAATGACAGACCCGACCGCCGAGGCGACGGTACGGCCATTTATTACAAGAAGACACTTCACTGCTCTCCCATTTCTACTCCGCAACTTTCCAACATGGAAGCCACGGTATGTAGGCTAGCTATGACTGGACATCAGTTCATCTTCATAGCCTCCTGTTACATCACTTCTAAAACCCTTCCCCTCAAAAAAGATTTTGAGGCTATTTTATCTCTAGGCAATTCAGTCATTATGTTTGGAGATTTTAACTCCAAGCACACTGAGTGGACATGCCGTACAACTTCACGTAGTGGCAGGATACTGCTCGATATCACGCAGTCTCTTGACCTTACCGTCCACAGTCCCCTCGGTGCTACTCACTATCCCGATATCACCGATTACGCTCCCGACGTGCTAGATTTTGCACTATTCAAAAGTGTTTCCCTCAATATCAGGGCAATCGAGACACTAGACGATCTAGGATCCGACCACAGACCGGTCTCCCTCATTCTTGGCCATCAGCCACCCCCCTCAACACCCTCTACTAAAACCTTCACAAATTGGCAGGGCTTCAAGGAGTCCCTAGCGAAAGCTCTGGACTCACAGGACTCCCCAATCTCCCTATCGTCGGACTTAGACAGTCCCGAAAAAATCGACACCGCGGTCGATTCACTCTCCACCCTTATTAAAACCTCCCTTAAGGAGAATGAAAGGGTCGTCCCGGTTGCTAATAATAGTGGGCTTCCCCTGCATATTAGCAACCTATTAAAAGCCAAAAAAGCTGCTTTCCGGAGAGCAGCAAAATATCCCACGCCCGAATATAGGCACACGGCCAATCGTCTTCAACGAGAACTCCGTTTCCGCCTCTCTGAATTTCGAGACCTCGAAAAGAGTAAGCTCATGGAGAATATCTCTCCCTCTCATACAGCGTACTATCAGATGGCTAGAGCCCTCCGCATAGACGCTATCACCCACACTCCCCCTCTCTCCCGCCCCGACGGTTCGGTTGCCTTCGAGGACGAGGAAAAGGCTGAGTGCTTTGCAGACAGCATTGCCGCTCAATGCTCTCCTAGCTCTCAATCCGTCGACCCCTCACACGTCCAGGCAGTGGAGGATGAGGTCCGCCGCTGGAACTCACCCCCTACAGCCTCCGAACCTATCTCTGTGTCCAATGATGAGATTTCATCCCTCATCAAAGGACTTAAGCCTAAAAAGGCTCCGGGCGCGGATGGCATCTCCAACCAAGCCCTAAAACACTTTCCTGAGCAGGTGCTAACCCTTTTATCTATTATCTTCAATGCCTGCTTCAACCTTAGTTACTTTCCCACTACGTGGAAAGAGGCAACTGTGATTGGTATTCCCAAGCCAGGCAAGCCTCTCAACCTCCCCTCCAGTCATCGCCCCATTAGCCTCCTCAAGGCCATGGTCAAGCTCTTCGAAAGAGTCATCCAAACTCGCATAAGGCGCCATCTGTTTCCCACAGACGGTGACCCTCACATCATCCCCCATCAATTCGGTTTCCGAGTGAAACACTCTTGTCCCCAACAAGTTCACCGTATTGTGGAATATATCCTCAGCGGTTTTTATCCTCGTCGTCATGGTCTACCATCGCGGTCTTTTTCGACATAGCTAAAGCCTTTGATAGAGTCTGGCATGAAGGCCTTATCTACAAATTATACAAAATAGGTCTCCCCGATTGTCTAGTACGTCTCGTGGCCTCTTATCTAAAGCATCGTACCTTTCGTTTCAGACACGAAGGCACGCTATCTTCTCAGCGCCCCATCAAAGCTGGTGTCCCTCAGGGCTCAGTACTTGCTCCTCTCCTGTACATTTTGTTCACCAACGACATTCCCATCCCGTCGAAAGGTGTTCAGCTCTCCCTCTTCGCAGATGACACTGCCCTATACTGTAAAGGTACCTCGCTATCTTTCATACGGAACAAGATCCAAAAGTCAGTTGATGACCTAGGAGCTTGGTTCAAAAAATGGCGCATCGATGTGAACCCGGAGAAGAGCTCCGCCGTTCACTTCGATTATAAACGACGCCGACTCAAAAACACTCCACCAATACGAATGCTAGGGACCCCTGTCCCCTGGCATACGACTGCCAAATATTTAGGTGTCACCCTTGACACTAGGCTCACTTTCAGGTCCCACGTCAAAAGAGTAACCCGTCACGCACGTTTTTACCTGGGTAGGCTCAACAGTATGTTGGGCCGACACAGTAAAATGTCCCTCAGAAACAAGCGTACCCTTTATAAGGTCTGTATACGACCAGTCATGTCCTACGCGGGCCCCATTTTTGCCCACGCTGACCCTAAAATTATTAATGAACTCCAAGTAGTTCAAAACCTCTTCTGTCGTCGAGCTACGAACGCACCTTGGTACGTCCGTAATGCCGACCTTCATCGGGACTTAGAGCTCCCTACAATCCAACAATTCCTTAAAAAACTCTCTGAGAACTTCTTCAAAGCCTCGGAGTCGCATTCCAATCATTTTATTCGTGAGGCTGCTAATTATGCAGCCCCACTCCCCTCCCGCTATAGCGTCCGCAGGCCGAGGAACTCCCTCTCGGACCCGCCTAATAAACTTTCAAACGACCTAAACTGCCTCCTGGCGGCTCAGGCCAACTCTAATTAAGTTATTCATAATTAATTTGCCTTCGTAGGCACTCCCTCAGCGGCTAATAGCCGCCTGCGCCCTCTTTTCCCAAAAGAGGGTCGCTTCCGATACGGCATAAGAAGCTTTAAACAGCTGGTTGCCAGTCCCCAAAGGCGGTTTTAGAGGGTATCACTTAGGTTCCCCCGGTAGGCAGTGAGTCCCTCATAACCACGATAGACCGGCTGTCGTGGTATGCGTAATGCATTTCCGCCTCCCTACATAAAGGGTAGCTCTTTTTCAATTGCTTCGGGCGCAAAAAAAAAAAAAAAAAAGAACAGTCGGCAGTCGCTCTCCAGCTACAGAAAAGAAAACAGCAGCAAGAAAAGAAAAAGTTCCTCCTCACCGCCGCTTGCCTCCAGTTTAAGCAAGACCAACGCGTTTCATTCATTTTTCGAACGGCGTTACGGCGATCCGTAACATTAATGGTCCTTCGAGAAGCCGGATTACTGGAAGAAAAAGACAATATCGGTCTTGGTATTGCTGGAAGAAAGAAGCAAACCGCAAGAACGAAAAAATATTATTGTGAAGAAAAATGGTGATTACACGTAGTAACAACGGAGAATCATCGAAGCGTCGCAAGGATGAACAAATAACCCAGGAGGCCACAGAAGAGGCCTCTGGGGGCGATTCAACCGCTACTGGTACATCCAACACCACGAGCGAAACGACAACGGTCAGCGATACAACGGCTACCTCTGCGACCGATAACACGGCCGCAACGGAAGAAACCCAGCAAGAGAGGGATCGAAGATCGCAGCGCACACTAAGGCCCGACGAGACTAGGTCGCGCCGCTCCGTAGCCTCACGCAAGAGACTCCTCGCGGAGTTAGAGGCGAAAGAGCGGTTAGCCGAACTCAAGCTCGAGCAGGCTCAGTTGCAAGCAAGAACGGAATTGCAAGAAATACACGTGCAGCGATTACAAGCAGAAGTCGGATCAACCGATGACGAAGATGAAGAAATAGAAGACGATTTAGCATCAGTGCGCATTAGTACATGGTTGCAAGAGAAACCTACATCGCAACCCGCGCCGCAGCCCGCGCCGCAACCCACGTCGCACTTCGCACTTCGCATCGCAACCCGCTCCGCAGTTTGCATCACAACCCGCGCCGCAGAAAGAAGACTATGGACAGGCGCAGCAACAAATCGACGTCGCTACCTTAGCCGCTGCTCTATCACAAGCAGTACGAAGCACAAGGGAGCCGCCGAAATATGTGCAAGAGCTACCTACATTCAATGGTAGCAGCAAAGAATGGCTCAGCTTCAAAACAACGTACGAAGAATCTTCAAAGTACTTCACGATGAACGAAAACATAGCGAGAATACGCCGAAGCTTAAAAGGGACAGCAAAAGAAGCCGCAGGTTGCCTACTTATAAGCCAACCAGATCCCAGCCTGATAATGGAAGCTTTGGAAAGGAGATTCGGACGACCAGAAGCGTTAATCCACTTGGAAATAGAGAAGCAGAAGCTGCTGTACAAAGTTACGGACAATCCCAGGGAGCTATGCATATTCGCAAATCGCATAGCAAACGTAGTGGGCACCGTGGAAGCACTCAAGAAAGCACACTATCTGCAGAGTCCGGAAATGACGCGAGTTATCACAGACAAACTCACGCCTATATTGAGAAGCAAATGGTACGCCTATGCAGCCAGAAAGAAAGAAGATATCCCAGAGCTTAAGAAGATATCAATGTTCTTAAACGATGAACCAGACAAATGCAGCGCGTATGCCTTGCCGGAGTTCATAGCAGAGGACAGCGAGACGAGAGAGCGAAGACCGAGAAAAATAGAACGTGCCTTCGCCACAAGCAAGAAACAATATGAAGAACGCTGCCCTCAATGCAAACAAGAACACAAACTGCCCGATTGCAAGTCATACGCCGCTCTGTCCACAAATGACAGATGGGAAGTAGCAAAGAAGAATAATATCTGCTACCGCTGTCTGCGAGGTAAACATCGCCGATTGCTGTGTAAAGCTCCACCGTGCGGAAAAGGCGGATGCATGATGAAACACCATAAATTGCTGCATCACGACAGAACAGCAGAAATTTAAAGGAACCCGCTATGGAAACCGCAACATCGGCAAGGGAGGTCATCACAGCGACTCAACCGTACAAACACCGCCGCGCTTATCTAAAGATTGCGCCCGTAACAATAAGGGGGCCGCTAAGCTGCGTCGAAACATACGCATTATTGGATGAAGGAAGCACGGTCACCTTAGTCGATGCCTCAATCGCCGACGTCATCGGCGCCGACGGCCCAGCCCACGCAATGTGGATACAAGGGGTCGGCTCGGAGGTGAAACATGAGAAAAGCAAGATCGCCAGCTTTAAAATAAGAGGAAAGTACGCGCAAGAGGAACACAACATAGAAGCAGCGCGTACGGGTAGAACGGTTGGACTTCGCGCCAGAATCCGTGAATGAAAATCACTTGGAGAATTGCCAACATCTGTTGGATATCAAAGAAGATATCACCTACGAACGCGCCTCACCGAAAATACTAATCGGACAAGATAACTGGCACCTCATAGTGTCAAGAAAACTGCGCGTCGGTCGTCGAGACCAACCAGTCGCCTCACACACCAACCTGGGCTGGGTTCTGCATGGCTGTCATAGCTCATTGACGTCGACGGTCACCTTCTGCGGCATACTACATCAGAGGGAAGATACACAGCCGATAGAAGAGGAAATAAAAAATTATTTCAAATTAGAAGCGCTGTGCATCGAGCCAAGAAGACCGAAAGAAGATCCCAAGCAGCGAGCTATGCAAATATTGAGGGAAACCAGCCAGAGGTCGGCGGACGGCAGATTCGAGACAGGGTTGTTGTGGAAACAAAAGGATTTCCAAATACCAAATAATTACAAGGACGTGGAAAGGCGCCTGCACAGCTTAGAGAAGAGGCTCGACCGAGACAGCAATCTCAAGCTACAGTACGAAGAACGCATACAGAACCTTTTCAACTCGGGTTACGCAGAGCGCGCGCCCATACCACCGCCACAAGGAAGGACATGGTATCTGCCACACTTCCCAGTCATCAACCCTGCGAAACCAGACAAGCCGCCGAGATTGGTGCACGACGCCGCAGCGAAGACAGCCGGAATATGTCTCAACGATATGCTTCACTCGGGGCCCGACTTATTACAATCATTGCCCGGAGTAATCATGAGGTTCCGACAGTATCCGTATGCAGTGAGCGCCGACATAAAAGAAATGTTCATGCAGATCAAAGTGCGGAAAGAAGATAGAGACGTTTTACGTTTCTTATGGAGAGGCAAGCGGCGGGAGGACCAACCGGAAGAATATAGGATGACGTCAATCATCTTTGGAGCGACATCATCACCATGCACAGCATTATACATCAAAAATAAAAATGCTGAAGAACATGCAGAGGCATACCCAGAAGCTGCGGTCGCCATAAAAAGAAATCACTATATGGACGACTACTTGCAGAGCTTCCACTCTGTCACGGAAGCTCAGCAAACGGTAAAAGCAGTCGATCTCGTCCACAAACAAGCGGGATTCGTACTCAGCGGGTGGACATCGAACGAAGAGAAAACAATAGAAGAAATAACGACAGAACATAAACAACACGACGCGACCGTGAGCCTGGGCGGAAAAGAAACTGAGAAGACGCTCGGCCTGCTCTGGCATGTACAAAGCGATCATATTGGATTTAATACTCACAATATGAAGATGCCTGCCGACGTAAAAGAAAAACAACGCTTGCCAACTAAACGTGAAGCGTTGAGCATCATAATGGCATTATTTGATCCGCTGGGATTAATATCACCAGTGACCACCCCAGCGAAGAGAATATTCCAAGACACATGGCGTTACAAGGCGGACTGGGACGACCCTCTGCCCACAGAATTAAAAGAAAAATGGGAAGACTGGATAACTTCACTTAACGCCATAGAACAACCCGGTGTCGACGTGCCAACTACACACATTCGTCGACGCAAGCGAGGAGGCCTACGCAGTAGCCGTGTATTGGAGAACGGAGCGAGCAGACGGCAGCGTTAACGTATCATTGGCTGCCGCCAAGAGCCGCGTAACACCACTGAAACCAGTCTCCATACCACGGCTCGAGTTACAAGCGGCACTGCTGGGAGCTCGTCTCGCGCAGACCGTGGTCGATGAGCACGATGGTGATATAGCGGGCAAGACATACTGGTGCGATTCTCGTACTGCGCTGGTGTGGATAAGGTCGGAGCCTCGCGCGTACAAAGCTTTCATCGCTCATCGCCTGGCGGAGATAGAAGATACGACCAAGAAGAACGAATGGCGTTGGCTACCGTCTAAAGAAAACGTGGCAGACGACGCGACCCGATCCACGCCAGAAAGATTCGACGAGTCGCACCGGTGGTTCCGAGGGCCCCCGTTTCTGCAACGTCCACCAGCAGAATGGCCGCAGGAAGAGAAAACGACACAATACGACACCGGGGAAGAACGAGAAGTATGTAACATCGCAGTTAAAAGGGTAGACTCGTCCATAACACATCTGCCACAAATAGAAAGATTTTCGAAATGGATTCGCCTCATAAGGGCGACAGCGAGAGTCCTCCTATTCATCGACATGTGCAGACCAAACAAACACGTGGTGAAGGCTGGGCGTAAACGCAACCGAGCAAGACAAGATAGCGACCCTGGCTGGCGAAGAACAAACAAACGCAACACCCCAGCCAAGGAGAAAAAGGCAACTCCTACTGTCTCATCGCTTGCAGGAATACCGGCCGCTTATCACGTAAGAGCCGAACAACTGTGGGTGCAAGCCAGTCAGCGGGAAAGCTTCACGAAGGAGCTCAAGAGGATCGCCAACGGAAGTGTTCCGGGAGGTGACGACAAATTAGGCCACCTGAGCCCATAAGTCGATGAAGAGGGGACCCTACGCCTCAGAGGTCGAATAAAAGCAGCATCAGAAGTGGAAGAGGACACGTACGACCCTCCCATACTAGACGGGAAGCACGCATACACTCGCCTGTACATAACACACGTACACGAGAGGTTGCATCACGGAGGCGTGGAAACAGTCGTGAACGAATTAAGACAGAGACTGTACATAAGAAAAATACGTCCAGTGGTAAAAACTGTCGTCAAAAGCTGCCTACCGTGCCGTCTAAGAAAAGCCAAGCCTGCATCACCATCTACAGGAAACCTGCCGTCCGCACGCCTCGCTCATCACGCAAGTCCGTTCACATACACCGGACTGGACTACTTCGGGCCAATAGAGGTCACAGTGGGACGACATCGTGAAAAGCGCTATGGCGCGTTATTTACCTGCATGACATCACGAGCAATACACATAGAGGTAGCCCACTCGTTAAGCGCCGACTCAGCCGTGTCGGCGCTCAGGCGTTTTATGAGCAGAAGAGGATGCCCAAAGGAAATATGGAGTGACAACGCTACGTGCTTCAAGGCAGCAGACAAGGAGCTGGCCGAAGCAGCACTCGCAGCCCTCGAGCACGAAACCACATGTCGACAAATTGTGTGGAAATACATACCACCATCAGCACCGTTCATAGGCGGCGCATGGGAACGAATGGTTCGCTCCGTGAAAGAAGCTCTACGCGTCACCCTCAACGAGCGCTATCCCAGTGACGAGACACTGGTGACCCTGCTCGCCGAGGTCGAAAACACGGTCAACTCAAGACCTCTCACACACGTCTCAGTCGACCCTGGAGACCCAGAAGCCATCACGCCGAATCACATCATCATCGGTCCCAACTCGCACGTACCTGCGCCGGGACACTTCAGCGAGAGCGACGTGACGGCCCGCCAGCAGTGGAAACGAGCTCAAGCCCTGGCCGACGTGTTTTGGAGAAGGTGGGTAAAGGAATACCTGCCCCTACTCCAACACCGGCGGGAGCCCAGCAGCATAGGCGTATCACCGAAGATTGGAGACCTAGTCATCATTTGTGACTCCAATCTACCACGCAACATCTGGCCCAGGGGGAAAATCAGCAACGTATATCCTGGCGTCGACGGAGAGGTACGAGTAGTGGACGTAACCACAAGCACGGGGCATGTACTACGAAGACCGACAAAGAAGATCGTCGTGCTACCAGAGGGATCGCAGCGTGGCGACGGCGGGAGAATGTGCACGACGCAAACATAGTAATACCTCGAACGAAATGACTTACGGATTGCTTGTGGTAACCATCGCTAGTTGAACAACCTAGGGGCGGTGGGCGGAGCCATGAGAATGTTATGATCGTCGGGGCGCGCTCACGGTTCCACAACTAGCGGTGGTTGCCCACAGCAACGCGGGAAAAGCCGTAGCAATAATATTGAGAAATATAGCTTTTATTGTTAAATAAATAATATTGTAACTATGCAATAACTCTCGCAATAAAGGCACCGAACAAATGGCGAGAGTTAACATAGATTTAGAATATAGAAATTAATTAATGCCAAATTGTAGAATAAGTATTGTATGTAAAGTATATTCCCTTGTATAGTGCAATTTAATTTCATATATATTAAGCCCTTAGGCACGATAAATAATAAACATAATGTTACCGTGACGCGGCCGCGGAGCGAATGAGGCTACGCGCGCCGCGCCACGACGTTTCATATTTATAGTACTGAGGCGGGGGGCAGGGTCCTCAGCTCAAAATTGCTGGAATAACGACGTTTTAACCTTTACTATATAGAAAAATTGTTATATAAGTATTAGTTTAATAAGTAGTTGTAAGAATGTAATATATTTAAGTCTGTACATTAGTTTTTAAGAAATCTACAGAATAAAGAAAGGTGCGGGGGTGAGGCAAGGGTCCGCTGGCCAGCAACGGCCAGATCGTATATAAGACGGGCCGGCCGGAACAGTCGGCAGTCGCTCTCCAGCTACAGAAAAGAAAACAGCAGCAAGAAAAGAAAAAGTTCCTCCTCACCGCCGCTTGCCTCCAGTTTAAGCAAGACCACCGCGTTTCATTCATTTTTCGAACGGCGTTACGGCGATCCGTAACAATATGATATTAATGCAATTCTGAAAAACTTATTTCTGCACGTGTCCCTCAATCATCTAGATCCAATAGTCTTTGGAAATTCAAAAAATTCTTTGAAAAACTGACATAGATACACAGACACCGACTTGACTCTAAAAGTGATCGAACTTTACTAAATTTGGCGTGGAATACATTTAATGATGTTTCTAAAAAAGAAGACCACGCGAGCGAAGCCGCGGGTAAAAAGTTAGTTATTTATATAACCGATGATAATGATTCTTTTTTATTAAATATATCACCCTGAAGTATACTCTAAGGGTGGTCCCATATAAATTTTGAGAAGAAAAATAATGCGTGCAGTTCACACGCCGTAGAACCTTCAGAAAACTAAACTTTGGGAGAATAAAACGAATACAGGGTAACATGGGTAAGATTATTATAGAATTTATTTATTATAACATTGTTAAAAGTTCAAGTTCAAAAATTATTTTAATTTTATTCTACATAGAGATACCTATATTACATTAGTAAAATTGCTTTATAATAACGCCATCAACTTCACTATATAGGTAGTCATTTTTCCAAAAATAATAATTAATTAACTCACAAGGTGATACGTAAAATAGACGCCTAATAAATAAAAAAAAACACGTCTAATTTTATATAAATCGGAAAGTTATGAAATTGTAAATTATTATAAATGAATTGGATAATATAATAATTGTTTAACCCCGCCCGAACGCTGATTTCGGGATTGACGTCAGAGGGCGCGCGGCTCGGCCATACCGGTTTGACGTTCGGGCTAGCTTGGGTGTGGCGAGAGCGCGCAAGCGCAAATGGGAGTCGTCTGCAAGCTGTGCTAACGTCAGCACGCTGTCAATTTTGTGCGGGAACGCGGAATAGTTTACGCGTCTAGTAAATATACTGTCTAGGATTTGTAACGCGCATTCCTTGTTTGATAGCCTTTCCCGGGTCTCATTGTGTCTGACTCAGAATCTGTATAAGTGCATTCGACAATATTAGCTAGTGCGGCATTTGGTATTCTAGAAATAACGGTTGCCACGCGAAGCGGTAGTGACCTTTGATCCGGACATTCGTATTCGGACGGTGTTACGTTTTTGCTTATAATAACAGGATCTCATATAGACCGACACTCCGTGTTCGTTTTGTGTGTTAAGCTTTATAACAAACGAGAGTTAGTGGCTTCTTTAAGTTAGTTAATCGTACGATAGAGTTAATGGACTGTCATCGTGACGAACAAAGAAAGTGACTGTGGACGGCGCCGCGGAAGATTACCTCAATTTGGAGCGGTGCTGACGTCCGGGCTGCTGCCGACTGCAAAGGTCTAATAAGGTCAATCACCACCAGTCACACCCAGATACACATCACAGCACCTGATTTCCCTTACACCACACAACCACATGCGACCTGACCGAATCCTGAGGGACCAGTCGCCTTGGATATAGGTAAGTAAGCTCGGTTTAATATTCTCCCTGTTGAATGGCAGTAGTATAGAACGCTCCCCCTTATTGTTTATTGTAATTAGAGATATTCCACGCGGCCATATTGAGGCCCGACCTACGTCTGTTCGTTGAAACTCCGCTGATGGGCCCCGGAGGATTGAAACTTTATGGGAGCAGCCGTAGGCCGTAACAATAATTTTATTCAATATGGTTAATTTTATTTATTCAATAAATTTTAGCGTTATACCGGGTGTTTGTGAAATGCTCCCGAAAACGAAGACAGACGATAATACTAAGGATACCTTTGATGACGGGTCACAAAGAAATTCGATCCCGAGGAAAAAACATCATCATCAACGTTTTCCTTACTTTATTCAGATAATATAGAGATAATAGTAAACAGTGTATACTGTATTACTTTTAATAATATTAATATTGTCTACTTCTCTTGCAAGCTAAATCCTATAGATGTATGTGTTTGTCTCTTTTAGTGACGCTTTTTCGTTTCATTGGGTTTCAAACCACAACGACTCTAAAGAAATTACCACCTTAGAAATGCAGCCCTATTAGTACCAAAATAGAATAGGAAACTATTTAAACGACATTGAGATTGAGATTTTCCCCAAAAGGGTAAAAAAATTGTAAAAGCCGACCTCAAACAACTAAAAATTATAATTAAACAACTAAATTATTAAAGTGCTTTTATCTCGAACGAATATCCTAATCAGTAATAGATACGCAGTTGAAAGAATCTTATTGAAAAGAACTAGAACAATAATTATTGGTGTTTCATAATCCATATAAACTTAAAAATTTTGTAGCATCCAAGAGTGGTTCTGCTAACATATCATACATATTTATTTTAAAACTTTTACTCGACTTCAAAAAGAAAATTAAGTGGTAGTGCCCCGCTGCACGTATTCAATTAAATTTAATGTATTTATAACACGTATTATAAAAAAATTTCTCTTTCCATATAAACTTCCACTATGCTAAATCTCACACATCCATGCGCGCAATATCCTTAAAAAGGCTTATAAACTTATCTCTTCACATATTAATCATGATATTATAATAAAATAAGGTATACTCACTCGAACAGATTGAACTGCGGACATGTTACAACAGGGTTTTTGCAAAGCGCGTGCTGGTTGTAGAGGTACTCTGTGATGATGGAGTGAAGAGTGACGCGCGGAGGTGATGGGGCCCTCTCCCCTCCCACCACACTCAATTGCTTCTGTAAGGAGCGTTTGTGTTCCGCAGGTGGACCACTAGATGTGCTGTTTTGTACTTTTCTGTTAAGATAGCAAGGTTCATTTTTAACTGACTTAATGTATAGTTCATCACCAAAACTGTTTTAACTGAAATAAGGACATTCGAAGAATACTCTAAAAAGCATGCATTACTAGGGCAATTTCTACATTCCCTTACATTGAGATTGACTGTGTCGTAATCACACCCATTACATATTATGATAGCATAAGGTTTCTGTGTAGTGTCGTAGTTTCACGTTAACACTATCCTCGTCTATTTAGATCGACTTGATGCGGTTGATGATCTGAAGCCGCGGATTCAAAATCAGGATCGGAGCAAAATGAGTAATTGGGTATTTCTGTCGAGTAATTCTTAGTAGCAGCCTGGGGTCAGCAAGTTGGGGGTGTTTCACCCCCGTACCTCAGAAAGCACGTAAAGCCGTTGTTCCTGTACCTGATCTCTCTTCAGTCGTATCGGATTTCCGTCCCATGGAACTATGACAGTAAGGGAATAGAGAGTTCAATTGTGCACACACACACACCGCATACACTCGTGCACTATAATACTGTCCTGTGTTCTGGCTGGCTCAATTAAGACTGGATGCCGTGACCGAAATTCGGTCTGGAGGACATTCTTATTCACACCGATAAAATCGAGGACTGTAGACTTAATAGGCGATTAAGTTCGCCCAATGACCCTCGGGTGAGATATAAAACTAACCTGAGTTTTATGACCAGCGGTAGGGGACTGTCGCTGTCCACGTTCATACTTTGGTGGTTGTAGTCGATGCTGTCGCGGTGTAACGAACTGGTGCTGCTGTTACGCGTGACGGACAGACGTGGCTGTGGATTAAAAAAAATGTTCTTCAATGATCTGCAGCCAACTTCAAACAAGCTAGGCGACAAATACGTTGTCAGTTCTGAGGATTAAGGTGGTACGTTTCGCATCCCGTAATTATACTGGTAATATGTGTTCCAGTCTGAATGTGGTAATAGGGTAGTACCTAGCCAGATAGACTTAACTAAATACGAATAACATTAGGCTGTATGGTCTAAGACCTTTGCCCGCCTTAATTGACAAATCAACAACAAACTAAAGTTTGATACTGGCAAAAAAGTTATAACTGTTGCCAATTAAAAACAAAGTACACAAGAGTAGGTTGTGAGTAGCATGTACTGGATAGAATAGAATAGAATAATTTTTATTCAATATAGATCACATGTGTAATTCTTATTGAAAGTCATTTTTTACTTTACCACTGGTTCGAAAAAAAAACCTCTGTCCTGGGAAGAACCAGCAAGAAACCCAGCGGGACTTTTTTTTTAAAGCAAATTTTACAATAATGGTTATACAAACTATACAAGTACAAAATTTATTTTAGAAACAGCTTGGAAGCGATCACCTCATTCCCAGGGGTTATTATCAACCATGTATTCATTTATACTATAATAACTCTTTTTATACAGTTTCAACTTAACAAAACATTTAAACTTGCTAAAAGAGAGAGCCTGTACACTTTCCGGGACCTTGTAATAGCGTATACATTGCCCCAAGAATGAATTACTGACTCTGTGGAGTCGAGAAACTGGTATCACTAGCTTGTGTTTGTTCCTAGTGTTTACAGAATGTATAACACTTTTTTTACTAAAACTACCTTTGTTTTTGTGAACATACATTAAATTTTCGTAAATATAACTGAGAGGCCAAAGTTAATATATTAATTTCTTTAAATTTATCTCTAAGAGACTATCTCGGTTTTAGGTTGTAAATAGCTCTAATGGCCCTCTTCTGTAAAACAAAAATAGTTTTTGAATCAGCCGCATTTCCCCATAGCAAAATCCCATAAGACATTATGCTATGGAAATAACTGAAATAAACTAATCTAACTGTCTCGACACTAGTGAGACCTTTAATCTTTTTTACAGCATAGGCTGCAGAACTTAGTCTGCTTGCTAGTTTGGATATATGGGGGCCCCACTAAAGCTTTGCGTCGAGAGTGATGCCAAGAAAAACAGTGGATTCAACGGGGCTCAGTTCTTCCCTATTTAAAAATACATTGGTACTCAGATTTTTAACATTCGTTGTTGTAAATTTAATACATTTAGTTTTATTTCCGTTTAAATGTAGATTATTAACGTTAAACCAATGCACTAATTTTGATATAGCATTATTCACTTCGTCACATTTAAATGATTGACGTTTAAGTTTAAAAATCAAGGAAGTATCATCAGCAAATAATACTATATCATGATTATCCTCTATAAGAGTAGGTAAGTCATTAATATACACTAGAAATAGGAATGGGCCGAGAATCGCGCCCTGAGGGACACCCATTAGTACAGGTGAGCCGGAAGAACTTTTACCATTGATAATAACTTTCTGCATTCTGTTACTTAAATATGAAATAATTAGTTTAACACCCGTATTCAAGAACGATACTATGCGTACGCACAGTAGGCTTTAACCCACAGTGGACGAAATTTTGTTTCATAAACGTTACTTGAGTGTTGGACGACACTATGCAACTAATTAGGGACACCCTTGGCTAAAGTTACCCATTAGCTACTTTAACGAACGCATAGGGTCGGCGTAAATGTCATATTCATAACCTCAAAATAATAAAGCATAAGTTATTACTTATATATAAACTATACTCCATGATATAAACTTATAAACTATTGTTTGTCTTTTGTGTATTTTAGTACTACCTAGTTAAAATAAAAATGAGTGGTAGTGATGAGGAATTTGATAATTACTTGGACGAACAAGTGAATCGCCAAGAAAGCGTGACAATAAGGCGTGTTATCAGAGATTTTCAGAACCCTTTCGAATATTATAGTGAAGTGGAATTTAAACAGCGATATAGATTTCGCAAAGAAACAGTATTAAACGTACTTATGCCGCTAATTTCTCACAATCTCGAGAAACTTACAAAAAGAGGACTACCAATTCCCCCAGTGTACCAGTTGCTAATTGCACTCAGATTTTATGCCTCAGCCAGTTTTCAAATTATCAGCGGCGACCTTATTAGTGTTAGCCAACCAACCGTTTCAAGAATCGTCAAAAGAGTGTCCTATTTGATTAGTTTGCAAATAAAACGGTACATAAAATTCCCAGAAAACAGTGAATATACAAAACTAAAATTTTACCAGATTGCGCAGTTTCCTGGAGTAAGAGGATGCATAGATTGCACACATGTTGCTATCCAAAACCCTGGAGGAAATTTTGCTGAAGTTTTCCGTAACAGGAAAAAATTTTTCTCCATAAATACACAACTTGTGTGCGGCCCTGAATTAGAAATATATGACATTGTAGCTGACAGACCAGGTTCAGTTCATGATAATCGTATATTTCAAGCAAGTACATTAAAAGCAAAGCTGGAAGGAGGAGAAATTGATGGCTTGCTTTTAGGTGACAGTGGTTATGGTTGCCAAACATATTTACTGACACCAGTTCTACGGCCAGAATCAGATGCTGAACAAAATTATAATAAAGCTCACATTAAGACCAGAAATACTGTTGAGAGAACTATAGGTGTTTGGAAAAGAATTTTCCCATGTTTGTCAAAAAAACTAGCGACAAATCTGACAACAACATGCCATGTAGTAGTAGCCACAGCCATTTTGTATAATATTTGTCGTTTGCATAATGAAATTGAGGAGAATATAGAACCACCGGTTATAAGAAGAATTGACAGAAGGAATGCCAATCCATCCAATAGACAGGGATTAGTTTTTAGGAGAATGTTTATTGAACGACATTTTTGAAATGTATTTCTGGTAGTTATATTTATTAATTTCATGTAAATAAAACAATTTTTACAGGGACTTTGAATAAATTAATTTAATTTTTTTTCCAATAATGCTATTTCTAACTTAAGTTTCTTGATTTCTAAATTGTTTTTTTCTATTTGAAATGTGGCTTGCTGTGACTCTTTTTCCAATAATATTTCTTCTTTTTTTATCAATATTTTTTCCCTCTGGACTCTCAATTTATGTAATTCTGAATCCTGCTCTATATTCTCCTTGCACCGCTTTACCCGCACTTGGACTTCACTGGAGAGCTTACCATTGTTATCTGAAATAAAATAAGTATAAATCTACAACATGTATTATTGAGATGAGTGTTTTGAAGTAGTAGTAGCTGGTAGTAATTAAAGACTTACTAATGGGCATAATTATTAATACATTAAAATCAATTCTAATATTACATTATAAGCAAGTGTGTCTGGCTGTTATCATTACATAGGTCAATTACATCAAATTATGTACACTTGTAAGTAGATAGTGTATGTAATGGAAAGCTAAAAGCTCCCTTGAACAATGAATTTATATTTGCCTACTTCATATCTCCGTCTGTACATAAAAAAATACATATTATACTTGTTCCTGTACCTGTTAATGTTTTTAAAGGAAATAATCCTCTTTTCCTCTTGCTTAATTTTAAACTTTCTATGACCTCATTATCTGCAAAAAAGGAAAAGTAAATACCCAAAATAAAGTAGCATGTACACAAAATAAGATATTTGAAATAATATCCAGATATAGTTTATCTTTTTGTGCATTCTATTCAATGTTTATTTTAAGTAACATTTTGACAATACTACAGAACTATATTACCATGTTGGTTTTCTTTATCTATTTTCTCTGGAGCATGTATTTCCACAGAACTCAGCTTTACTGTGAACAATAACAATAATGTTGCTTAAATTTCAAAAAATTCCATTTCTAATTTACAATATAACTTTGTCTCTGCTGTTTAATAGTAAGTAAAATGCAAGCTTTGTATAGAGTAGTGATGTAAACAAAACAAGAAATAAAGCTTCATCCTTAATTATGATAATTATGTAACAAATCTTTTACCTAGGACTTTCTCTTCTGTGTTTGAGTCAATGACTCCAGGTACAGTCAGATTTATGTATGGGCAAATACTGTCTATGACGTTTTCTGTAGTGCCCGCTTCACCAACTCCACCTCCAGTCTGTAATAAACTGCCGACTTCCATTGACAGCTCCTTCTTACGACAACTTTTTATGTTTTCCCAGCATCTCTTTAGCTGTAATGCCGTTCTCTTGACCACAAAAGGTACTGCATTGTAGGCATTTTCAATTTCGTCCCATGCCGCCCTCTTGAGCTCAATGTTTCGGGCATTTGTCTGTTTGTTTTCAATAATGGGACGTTCACTTACCAAACTTATGATTAGTTCTTTTTCGGCGGAGGAAAAAGCTATTTTTTTTGAGCTAAAAATTAAAATAATGTATGTTGAATGAATTATCAAAAAACACACAAAATAAACATTACTGAGGAAAAATATTTGAGTTACCATTTAGCACTGTTAGCCGGAGATATTATTTCCATTATCACAAAAATTCTACTTGGTATTTAAGCTAAATTTTACTTCAAATAGCGTATCGTATCTAACACAAGCCAGTTTGCAAAAATCAACACATTAATTGAGGTTATGTACTAATTGACATTTGACGCTTGAAAATTGAATAACTTGAAGCTAGCCCCGAAACCGACCAATCAAAACGCCGAATCCTTCCCTATGCATTCACTGAGTAAAGAAATACTTAAGTGTTGTCTATGAAACAAGTCGATGGACATATCCAACACTGTGAGAAATCGGACACTTCGCAGTGAGAGCCAGTACACTTAAATAAGGGTGGTTCTTGAATACGGGTGTAAGCGCTGTGTTCTTGACACCATAATACTGTAGCTTCCTGATTAATGTCTCATGGTGAACGCAGTCGAATGCCTTGGAAAGGTCACAAAATATACCCAAAGCATCCTCTGAATTCTCCTATGTACAAAAAATATGTTTAATAAGCTTGTGGCGGCGCTGTCGTCGCGCCACAAGCGAAACACATCGAAGCCTAAATCGCGCTATCAAAGTTCCGAAATTAAAGCAGCATATATAGAATAGCTCCGAACTACCAATCGGAGCGTTGGCCGCTCCCCGGGCAGAACACCTAGCCCGGCGGGAGATGTCCCCTTTTCCTTCCACCAGCTACATTGGTGACCAACCGACGTGATATGAACACGCAACCAAAAACCTTCGGAAACTACAACCCCAAAACCTTCGTCATCTTCCTCAAGTACCCCATTCATTCGCTCCCGATCAAATATTGTCTGCAGTCTTCACATTCTGCAAGCCATCTAGCTTTACAAAAGGTTCATCGCAGCACTGGAATAATAATGCTTCCTGTTCCTTCAAGCTACTCTCTGCGCTACAGTGTTCGGCACGGCTCTGAGCCATACTGCTCGCCTCTGCTTCACGGCACTCTCACAGATTACTTGCCTTCTTCTCGACTCACCGCAGACTACAAGGCAATCCCTGGCACTTGCTCCGGCTCATCGTTCTCACCGGCATCACTTGCAAGTGCGTAGTACGGCATGCATTACACACCGGCATATCATTCGCACCGGCGTCACTTGCCCTTACGCACACAGCATGCATTCCCCACCGGCATTAAGGACGCACCGGCAATCGGACTGCACTATCGACCTCCAGTCTGAGCAGGGGGGTGATGTGGCGGCGCTGTCGTCGCGCCAAAAGCGAAACACATCGAAGCCTAAATCGCGCTATCAAAGTTCCGAAATTAAAGCAGCATATATAGAATAGCTCCGAACTACCAATCGGAGCGTTGGCCGCTCCCCGGGCAGAACACCTTGCCCGGCGGGAGATCTCCCCTTTTCCTTCCACCCGCTACAAGCTCAACTCCTGCGTCAGTTGTCGAGCGACCCCTTGTAAAACCGAATTGATTTCTATGTAGCAATTTATTAATATTAAAGAAACTTAACATCTGATCTAAAATTATTTTTTCAAAAATTTTACTAAATGTTGGTAGTAGAGAAATTGGTCTAAAATTGGCGGGGTCTAATGTACTACCAGATTTAAATAAAGGTATGACTTTACTATGTTTCATTAAATCAGGAAACACATCAGATTCGACTCTTGTATTAAATATAGTGGCTAGATAAGGTGCTATTATATCTGTTCGCGACGGCTTAATGACTTTAAGAAACAAAGTGATGAAAGAATATTGTTTTGTATAAAAAGTGAAATTACCAACGAAAATCGAGCAAATAGTTTGTTAATATAGTTTTACAGTGTGTTTACAAATCTTAATATATTTGTATAGAATGTCGTTTTAATAATAGTTGATATAAACAACTTTAATCGTTTAAAAAAAATCGACCAATCACAGCGCGTCATATCGTAGAACTTTCTGGAAATTTAATTAACTGCGCAATAGTTTACTAAAAATAATGAGAATATTTTTGTGTTCTAAAAGAGTTGTAAATATGACATTTCGTTAGCATATTATATATAGATTACGATAGTAAAGAAATAATTTGTATAATTAAACGCATTTGGTAGTTATAGAAAAATTAAAGAATTAATGTACCCATTTGTTATGAAAATTTGGGACATTTCGTTTAATAACTTTTTTAAATATTAATGTATTGAATAACCTTTATCATATACTGATAAAGGACCAAAATGCCGATTTATTGATGTTTAGCATATTAGTGTAAGATTTAACCTTATATACAAAATATTGCAATTTATGCTAATTACATAGTGAAAATGTTTTAAAATAAAGAGACAAAACGGAAAATGACAAGCGGCTCACTATACAGTATAGCCGAAGTCTACCTTATGGGGGCGAATCCCAGTAACGTTGTAGTAGGAAGAACTACCAGTGACAAGCAGTAGTATCCGGTAGTAGCTGAAGTGACTAGTAGCAGAACATAGTGAACAGTAATAGTGAATTAGAAAAAGTTTAGCTAGCCGAAAAAGGTCGGAAACTGAAAATCGCAGTTACACATAGCCGAAAAAAGTGGCAACTGAAAATTCGCAGTTACATATAGTGAAAAGTGTTAGCTAGACGGAAAAAGTGGTAACTGATATTCGCAGTTACACAAGTGATAAAATCAACTAGTTTTAGTTGATTAATAGCTGCTAGTCAGTAGTGTTAGAAAATCAGCTACTACCAATAGATATTTTGATACTACCAATAGATATTTTGATACTACCAATAGATATTTTGATACTACCAATAGATATTTTAATACCAATAGAAATTTTAATACTACCTGGCATTTTAATTAAATCTGTTAAAATATATAGTGACCAACCAATAGTGAACAACCGTAGTTGAACAACCGTGTTCAACAACCGTGGTCAATAAATAATAGTTATAAAATTTTGCGACTAATCACTCAGTCGAACCGCTGGCCACTCCCTTGCTATTTTAATTTATAAATCGTGCATTTTAATTTTGAACCTCAGTCCACAGTTTTCCAGCAGCACCCACAGAGACGGCAGTGAAAGTATCCTCCGGAACCTATAGGTGAAGGACGTGAGCGACTCGCGGAGTATCTTCGACAACATTTACTCCGGAGAGTTACGCCCGTCCGGCACATTCGCTGGTCCTTCGAGCCGGATCCATCCGTTTGTATTTCGGAACCGCATACATATTCACTACCGTATTAAAGCTGCTGAATTTTCAGAATCAAGATGCCGATCACTCGTTCGCAAGGAAGGGGAGCCATCGCGTGGACCGTCTGTCTGGAAGGAGGCCCGTCGGACAATACCGACGGCGTCCGCCACTAGATGCCACCATGCTCACCGTCGACAACAGAAGGCGCTGAGGCGCCATCTTGCCCCCGCGAAGGGGGGTTACTCCTGCCCGTTCCGATCACTGCAAACGGGACACTGAAGCAGAGGGAACAAATAGAAGGCAATGATGACATTCGCTGTGCATCACCGCCAACAGCCCGGGAAAACTCCCGCGCCGAAGAGCCACCGAGGGGCCACACCGATAGAAGTACGAAGTCAAAGAAGACTATTCGGCCCAATAGAAAAGTTTTGAAGGCACAGATTTCCTTACAGATGGCTGAAGAAGAAGATGAATCGGACGACTATGATTAAGATGGTGACTCCAAAAGTGAGTACGTCCGAACTTGGCTCGAAAATTCTGTAGCCAAGCAAAAGCCAACTCAAGGCGCAACCACCGGAGGGGAGGCTCCACTTAATAAAACCGTCACAAAGCTACCCCCGGAGGTTGTCGACCTCAGTGAGCCGCAGAAGAAGCTCACAAACCAGGATTCGAAGGTTGATGAAGACAGGGGGCTCCTACCAATTGTATCAGAGCTCACCTACCAGGATCCCTATCCGGAAGATGTACCCAAGAATCCTATGCCACAGAAGATTAGCCAGGACTCCAAGATTGATGAAGACAAGGAGCTCCTACCAATTGTATCAGAGCTCACCTACCAGGATCCCTATCCGGAAGATGTAACCAAGAATCCCATGCCAAAGAAGCCCAACCAGGCACCTGTCATTAATGAAGACGGGGGGCTCCGACCATTTATATCGGAGCTCACATCCGCTATAGCCGCACTCGCTGACAAACCAAAATCAGAGAATGCATCACTATCGTCGCATACTTTCGCAGCGTCGAAAGCTATAATGACACTGCCAAGCTTTAGCGGAGCACATACCGAATGGCTTTCGTTCCGTGCCATTTACGAGACAACCCGAGGCTACTTCAATGATATCGAAAATACTGCAAGACTACGAAGAAGTCTACAAGGAAGAGCCTTGGAAACAGTCAGCTCAGAACTCATCGGGCATGCTAAGCCAGATGAAATTATGCGAGAACTGGAGCTACAATTTGGGCGTCCAGATTCAATTGCACAAGCCGAAACCGAGAAATTACGAGGATTACCACGCTGTACAGAAGCACCTAGAGACATCTGCACATTCGCGAGCAAAGTGAGGGGAAGCGTCGTCACTCTTCGAGCACTCAAACGAGATCATTACCTCGTCAACGCAGAGCTGCTACGACACCTCACCGACAAATTGCCAAACTCTACACGTGCACAGTGGTATAGAATCTACACCGAAAAATACGACTCTAGACCAGACCTCGGTTCCTTCACCGAGTTTATCACCGAACAAGCTCGCTTCTGCAGTGCATTTGCGCCTCCTGAAATTATAAACGGAGCGCAGAACAATCGTTCAGTACGCAGAACGCACGCGGCTACCACTAAGCCGTCTCCGAAATGCAGAGCATGCGAAAAAGAGGGTCATTACGTATCCGACTGTAATAAATTTAAAGAAGCAGATGTCGATAAAAAATGGGAAATTGCAAAATAAAGTAATTTATGTTTCCGCTGTTTACGCTACAGAAATCAAACACACAAATGCAAAATCACTAAGTGTGGCATAAAAGGATGCATCGCGACACATAATCGACTTCTCCACAATAATAAAAAGGAGAAGACAGAGGTCACACAAAAAGAACCTCAAGAAACCGTAGCTAACTCGTTCGCTGTGTCAAAGCATCACGCCTACCTAAAAATAATTCCAGTTCGAGTAATTGGACCGGCGGGAGCTGTAAACACACACGACCTGCTGGATGATGGGTCAACAGTCTCATTAATGGATGAAGAGATAGCCAAACTAATCGGAGCTACAGGGCGGTTGGACCCATTTAAGATCACCGCTATCGGGAACACTACCCTCGATTCACCGGACTCCCGAAAAGTCAAAGTTTCGCTGAAGAGTCTCCACAGAAAAAGGATGCCATTCAGAGCACGCACGGTCGCCAGCCTAAACTTGGGGCCACAGATAGTGTGTGCAGAAGATATAGCAAATTGCAAACACTTAAAAGACCTGAAGGAGCAACTAATATATGACTCCGGCAACCCAAGGATCCTAATAGGATAAGACAATTGGAGACTTCTGATAGCCACTCAAATCCGCAGAGGTCCGCCGCACCAACCAATCGCCTCGCTCACAGAAATAGGATGGGTGCTACACGGGGCACACACTAAAGCCCCGTATCAGCGCGTCCACGCGGCCAATGAGCTGCACACGAGCGAGGAAACCATAAATGATCATAGTAAAGTGGATGACTGGCGCTTGGTACCTACCAAATTAAACATAGCTGACACCGCTACGAGGGACGTACCACCGAACTTCGACTCAAATGACGAGTGGCACAACGGCCCATCGTTTCTTTACAAAGAACCGTCGTCATGGCCGACCGAAAAACCCACGTCATCCGAACCGACCGGTGAGGAAAGATCCTTCACCATTACAGAATCGCATAAAGCTCCGCTATTCAGAGAAGCCATTCCCGATCCAGTAAAGTTTTCAAAATGGGAACGCTTATTGCGAGCTACGGCCAGAGTGCTTCAGTTTATTACACTCTGCCGCAAAACAACGGACAGGACCTTTTACAAAAGGACCAAAAGGAGTAAAGAGGAAGATCCCGACTGGAGGAAATCGAAAAATAATCCGCGACACCTCGCGCAGCCTCCCAGTCGAGTGAAAAATAGAGATGCAAATAAATACATCACACTCGAGGCCGAATACATCAGAGAGGCCGAAAAGCTCCTAACACATGTCATCCAAGAGGACTCCTTCAAACGAGAGATAGCCGATCTCCATAAAGATAAAAAGGCCGCCCATGATAGCCGCCTACGACCGCTCCAAATAGAATTAAAAGACGGGATCATCGCTCTACGAAGTCGCATAGCCGCCGTGAAGGGAGTCTCGGAAGACATGAAAGGGCCAGCTATATTGGATGGTGATCATTACATCACGCAATTATACATCGATTGGACGCATCGTAGCCTGCATCATTGTGGAACCGAACCTACCATCAACGAGGTTCGACAGCACTATTGGGTAATCCGACTTAGACCCACCACGAAAATAATAGTGAGTCAATGCGTACACTGTCGCATCAGAAAGGCGCAACCATCCGTGCCAGCCACCGGTGATCATCCCAGTACACGTCTCGTTCATCACCAGAGACCGTTCACCTTCACCGGTCTGGACTATTTTGGGCCACTCTCCGTCACAGTGGGACGTCAACACCAGAAGAGATACGTGGCTCTCTTCATCTGCCTCACATCCAGAGCTGTCCACTTAGAAGTTGTCGCAAATCTCAGCGCAGACTCCGCCATACTGGCACTGAGAAGATTTGCGGCACGCCGAGGGTGCCCTAGCGAAATTTACTCCGACAATGGCACCAACATGCACGGCGCAGACAAGGAACTTCGGGAGGCTTTTCGAGAATAAGCCAACCGACGAGGCATAGTGTGGCGTTTTATAACCCCCTCCGCACCTTTCATGGGAAGGGTATGGGAACGTCTCATACGATGCGTGAAGACGGCACTATACACCGTCCTTCATGAAAGACAGCCACACGAAGAAGTCTTAACCACGCTGCTCTGCGAGGTGGAGTATACAGTAAATAGCAGACCATTGACTCGCATCTCTGTAGACAGCAACGACAACGAATCCATCACTCCAAATCACTTCCTCTTGGGAGGATGTGCGAGACTGCCGACGCCTGGAGTATTTGATGAAAAAGATATAGAGAGCAAAAGGCACTGGCGACGCTCCCATATACTCGCTGATATGTTCTGGCAGCGTTGGGTCAGAGAATATCTACCGGAACTTCAAAACCGGCGGGAGGCCCATGGTCGAGGCCCCAATCTCCAGGTGGGCGATCCAGTCCTCATAGCTGACGGCCAGTTACCTCGTAACACCTGGCCTCGAGAAAGGATTGAAACAATTTTCCCCGGTGCGGACGGACAGATCCGCACTGTGGAGGTACGCACCGCAAACGGCCTAATCAAGAGGCCAACCAGGAAACTCGTGCCGCTGCCGAAATAGAAACAACGTCGCTCAACGAAATGGATGCAGCGCCACTACGATAAGATCTTCGCGACGCTGCACGGCGGGAGAGATGTTCGCGACGGTTTAAAGACTTTAAGAAACAAAGTGATGAAAGAATATTGTTTTGTATAAAAAGTGAAATTACCAATGAAAATCGAGTAAATAGTTTGTTAATATAGTTTTACAGTGTGTTTACAACTCTTAATATATTTGTATAGAATGTCGTTTTAATAATAGTTGATATAAACAACTTTAATCGCTTAAAAAAAAATCGACCAATCACAGCGCGTCATATCGTAGAACTTTCTGGAAATTTAATTAACTGCGCAAAAGTTTATACTAAAAATAATGAGAATATTTTTGTGTTCTAAAAGAGTTGTAAATATGACATTTAGTTAGCATATGATATATAGATTACGATAGTTGTTTAGCTATTTAAGTTGTCACTAGATGTCGTTGTACTAAAATATTAAATAACTGAATCACGATGTTGAGATTATTTGTAATAATATAAGCTGCAGCGATTTATTAATAAATTTACTCATTTTGTGTCTCCAACGCATTGGTGGTTTCAATTACGTACCTTTGAAATAAGAGTAAAGTTCGTGAGAAAACGAACATTAAGGTCCAACGAGCGCGGATATTTAGAAAGTGGCAACTGTGAATTACTGCGCCTTCCGGAGTTTTTTTTGAATCAAGCACAGAAAGCAGTGGCGGACCGTCACTGAAGTGCTTCCCAGTGAGGTGGGAGTGTATATCCTACTTCATTGGACGAGGGAAAGTTGGCGTAGTACCAACCACGCTGTGGTGAAAGGCGGTTAAGTCAACCGACGAAAAAGGTGACAGTGACAGCAGCAAATGTCATCTGTCAGTCAGTATTGGTCCGGTTGAAGATTTGAAGAGTGAAGTTGGAGCAATACATTATTGGAGATAATACGTCACAAGGTGGTTTGGTGTGTATAAGTGATGTGAAGCAAAACCGTGAGTACTCTATATTGTTTATGTTGCAGAATAGTGTGGACAGTAATAAAGTGTTGCCTGTTAGTTAGTTTAGTAGATTTAAACTTGTTAAAAATTTAATGTTCAATTGATAGGGACTTAGAATAATTCTGAAGAAAGTGATTATACGGGGAACCTATGCCAGATTTTGCCTAAATGTGTTATTTCTCAAACACTTAACACAAAAAATTTTATGTGTTGTTTGGAACTTGTAAAATTTTCTGTTATATTAATTCGGACAGAATAAATTATAAGATAGGTAAACATATACGATTTGTTGTACATGCCAATTCACTTGTAAATTTGTTTTGAACTGCCTAAGATTTCAATTTGTAAGCAGAATAATTTCTTTATATACCTAGTAGTTCGCTAGTGTATAATAATTTGAATTTATATTTGTCTTCTCTTGAACTTTAATAGTTTTGCTTCTAAGTCTCAGTCGTTTATAATTTAAAATGGAAAATTTTATTAAAATTCAAATAGACATTCAGAGTAGACTAAAAAAAACTTTAATTAATTACAATAAGTCTCCGAAAGAAAGAATTAATGCAACATATATTGCAATTCGTATAGAAAATTTAGATGCACAATGGACGCAGTTTCTTGAAACACATGCTCGTCTTATTGAAAAATGTGGGGAAAAGGAATTGTTTGATAGTAATTACTTTAAAAATAATATTTATGATGAAACAGAAAATGCATATATAGAAACTAAAACTGTGTTAAGAGATGACCTTGCTAAGTTACAATCTGTTCATATAACTGAAAAACCTAACTTTGAAAAGGGTGTAGAATGTACAAACGTTAAACTTCCAAAAATTTCTATTCCGACTTTCAGCGGAAAGTATGCCGAGTGGACAACGTTTAGGGATTTATTTATAACACTTATACATAAAAATGCATCCATTGAGAATATTCAAAAGATGCATTATCTTAAGGCGCATTTAATAGGTGAGGCAGAACAACTTTTGAGACATATTCCTGTAACAGCTGCTAATTATTTAGAGTCCTGGAATTTATTAAATAAGCGATATGATAATAAAAAATATCTCACAAATTGCTTATTAAAGAGATTTATGAATCAAAATAATGTTTCAGAATCTTCACGCTCCATAAAGGAACTGCTCGATACTACTGTAGAGTGCTTAAACGGTTTAAAAAACATAGGCGTTGTTGTAGAGTCGTGGGATGTTATTGTAATCTATATTGTTAGTGCAAAATTAGATAATGAAACACGTAAGTTATGGGAATCTACCATAAGTGCGTCCGATGATCTACCCAAATTCGATGAATTTTCAAAGTTTTTGGAAAATCGGTTTAGATCGTTAGAGTTTTTGGATACAAAGGTAAGAACAAAGCCTGTTTCTAAACAGAGTGTTCTACACGCCCTTAAAACTAACTCATCTAGTATCTCTTTAAATAATTGCCAATACTGCCAAGGATCTCATAAAATTGCACATTGCAAACAATTCGCTCGACAGGATTATGATAGTCGACAAAGCTTTGTTCAAAACAACAATTTATGCTTCAACTGACTGGGAAATAACCACTCGGTTTATTTTTGTCGGCAAACCTCCAAGTGCCATGTTTGTAAACGAAAACACCACTCATTATTACATCCAAATCGGAAACCAAGTAAAGTAACAATCGGAAATGCAGAATCTGGTGTCGTTAATACGGTAACAGAAACTGTTCTACCAAATGAGTCAACTAGTATAACCTCATGTTTTTCAAATATACAGAGTCAAGTTCTTTTGGCTACAGCCTTTGTAAAGGTTTTGTCAAAAAATGAAGTTGGTATTACATTTAGATGTCTTTTAGATCAGGGATCCCAAGCGTCTTTTATTACAGAGAATGCAGTTCAAACGCTTGGACTAAAAAAGATTCCGACGAAGGTTGTGATATCAGGAGTAAGAGGACAGGAGGGCTTAGTATCCAAACACATAGTAGTTGCTAATCTGCAGTCAATCCATGATCCCCATTTTTTGATAAAAGTGAAACTTCACGTTTTAGACAAATTGACAGCATTCATGCCTTCAAAGAAGTTTGCTGTTCAATTATGGTCGGAGCTATCTGAATTGCGATTAGCTGATCCTAAATTTTATATACCTAATAAGGTAGATCTATTACTAGGAGCAGAAGTATACGGACAAATACTAGAAGACGGTCTAATAAAGGGTCCTCCAGGATCACCAGTGGCTCAAAACACTAAATTCGGATGGATTCTTTCAGGACAAATTCGCTCAAACTCTCACACTGGATTGGAGCGTGACTCCAGTAATAGGATTGTCAGTATGCATTCCTATGTAGATGAAAATGAGGTTGTAAGAAGATTTTGGGAGATTGAGTCTGACGATTTCTCCTACAAAAAGAGTAAAATATTAACTCCAGAGCAACAAAAGTGTGAAGAGATATTTTCTCATACAACCTCTAGGGATGACTCTGGACGTTATCTGGTTAATTTACCTTTTAGAGACGAAGATCCTCGATGCAAGTACGGAAATTCGAGAAAGATAGCTACTAGAAGATTACAGTTGTTAGAAAAAAAGTTGGAGAAGAATACCGAGTTAAAGATACAATATTCTGCAGTGTTGCATATCTTGATCTAGGCCACATGGAGTTAGTACCTGAAAAGGAAAAAGAGGATGTTCATGTAGTTTATCTACCTCATCACGCTGTGGTGAAAGAAGATAGAACTACTAGTAAAATACGCATTGTTTTCGATGCGTCCTGCAAAGGGAGTAATGGGGTATCACTAAATAACAATCTTTTAGTAGGGCCCGTATTACAACCTGATTTGCGGCATATAGTGTTGCGTTGGCGACAACATCCGATAATTTTAGTTGCTGATCTGGTTAAGATGTACCGTCAGATAAAGGTGACAAAGGAACATTGCAACTTTCAACGTATTGTCTGGCGAGATCAATCTGGAAACATGCAATATTATAGATTATTGAGGGTTACATTTGGCACCAATTCTGCTCCCTACCTAGCTGTAAAGTTATTACAACAGTTATCTGTTGATGAGGGAAAGAATTTTAAATCAATCGGGGATAGACTTACCCAGGATTTTTATATGGACGATAACATGACAGGTTGTCAGTCGGTCGAAGAAGGAATAGTAGTATATAAAGAGATGAAAGACTTGTTGAGAATAGGAGGCTTTCAGCTTCAAAAATGGGGAAGCAACAGTCAAGAACTGTTGGAAAAGATAGGAGAAGATAAAGGGAACAAAAATCAGGGAAAAAAGGGTTGACATAGGAGTGGAAAAGGGAGTAAAGGAAGTGAGAAAGGTTCTTGGTCTAAATTGGAATAGCGAATTAGATAATTTTGAGTATTTGGTTAAACTTCCTGCTGTGAGCACCCCTTTGACCAAAAGGAAAGTAATGGCAGATATTGCTCGCTTATTTGATCCCCTTGGCTGGATATCGCCTGTAATAATTAGTGCTAAAGTTATTATTCAGAAACTTTGGATGTCGGGCATCGAATGGGACCAGGAACTGCCAGATAAACTATTACAAGAATGGATAGCATATCGTGGCAGCTTAATTGATCTTTCTGGTTTCACTATTCCACGATGGATTTACACAAGAGACAACAATGAAAGGGTTGAACTTCATGGCTTCAGCGACGCCTCCTGTCATGCTTATGCAGCGGTGGTCTATTTAAGAGTTATTAACAAAACTGGAGAAATATACACTAGCTTAATCACTTCTAAGACAAAGGTGGCACCTATTATTCAAAGATCGATTCCACGCCTTGAATTGTGTGGAGCAGAATTGTTAACACATTTAATTGTAGATGTTGCGGAGACGTTAAAAATACCAAAACATAAGATACATGTCTGGACCGACTCGTCAGTGGTGCTTGCCTGGTTAAGCAGCCATCCAAGTCGATGGCAGACCTTCGTTGCAAACAGGACTTCGGAGATTTTATCAATCTTAGATAGAAGCCAGTGGTCCCATGTACGGTCGAAAGATAATCCAGCGGACTGCGCTTCTCGTGGTTTAAAGTCGTCAGAGATTCTTAATCTCAAGTTATGGAAAGAAGGTCCATCTTGGTTATCTGATGTAGCTATCGAATACAGTCCACAATTTGACCATAACCAAGAAGTTCCGGAAGTAAAAATAGAAGAACGATCTAAGTTCGTTAACTTGCCATGTCACTTTACGGAATTAAACACTGCGAATGAAGGTTTATTTTTACGGTTTTCATCTCTACATAGGCTTCTTAGAGTAATTTCTTATTGCAAAAGATTCATTCAACTTTTAAAAACAAAACCAAAACCGAAATTTTCGAAATGGCTAACCAGTAGGAAGTTGCAATCTTCTTAACATGACTGCATTAAAATATGTCAAATGCAATATTTTGCAGTCGAATTTGAAAATTTGAAAAAAGAGGTAGAGTGAACGAGAAAGGCGGGCTAGCTTCTTTGTGTCCCTTTAAAGATGAACAAGGCATCCTGCGAGTTGGCGAGCATTTACATAAGGCCGAATTAACTCAAGATATGAAACACCCGATTCTTGTACCTCGAGAGTCCCATTTAGCCCAATTGATTATAACAGAAGCTCATGCAAAAACAATGCATGGTGGCCCATTGCTCATGATAAATTACATTCGGACAAAATATTGGATCGTTAATATAAAGACATTAGTAAAAGCCTACATTCGAAACTGTATTACTTGTTTACGTCACTCAGTAAGATCTAATCAACCCTTTATGGGTAATCTGCCGAAAAGTAGAGTTACACCCAGTAAGCCATCTTTTCAGAGTGGAGTGGATTATGCTGGCCCCGTATCAATAAGGGTTTCAAAAGGGAGAGGTCATCATGCGTCCAAAGGCTATATCTGTCTATTTGTATGCATGGCAACAAGAGCTATTCACCTTGAGGCTGTTAGTGACTTATCCGCTGAAGGATTTTTAGCAGCTTTTAAACGTTTTGTTGCAAGAAGAGGTCACTGTGCCGATTTATGGAGCGATAATGGCACGAACTTCGTGGGTGCCGCAAAAGAGCTCAAGAAATTATTGAATGTTGAGCGTTCTACTGTAGCCGTAGAAATTGCTGAGTGGCTAGCGACTAATGGCACTAACTGGCACAACATTCCTCCGTATGCTCCAAATTTCGGTGGATTGTGGGAGGCTGGTATAAAGTCCACCAAATTTCACCTCAAGCGAGTAATTGGTAATTCCACATTAATGTATGAGGAAATCACAACTGTACTGACTCAAATTGAAGCCTGTCTCAATTCAAGACCGATATCGCAAATCAGTGACAGCATACAGGATCCTTACCCACTGACCCCCGGTCACTTTTTATTGGGTGAATCTCTATTACTGGTTCCCGATGCTAATTATGAGAATTCCAATGTAAATAGCCTAAGGCGATGGCAATTCACACAAAGATTGGTCCAAAATTTTTGGCGACGTTGGTCGAATGAGTATCTTACTCAATTTTTGCAACGCCACAAATGGAGAAACAGTGTTTGTGAACCAAAAATAGGTGACGTAGTTTTAGTCTAAGAAGCCAATCTTCCACCTGCAAGATGGCTGCATGGTATAATAACTGAGAAACATACAGGTACTGATGGTGTTACGCGAGTAGTTAGTTTGCGTTGTGGGAATAGTCAAATCAAAAGACCTGTCTCAAAATTATGTTTACTGCCTGTGACTAAATAAGACTCTTCTTTTACAAGTTTTTTTTTTGCACATTTTTTTTTTATAAGGTTTGAATTGTTTAATTTATACTTTTAATTTTAACATCCATGTAGCATTTATTCAAAACATATTAACATTGTGTTAAACATTTTGCTCGAATTTTTCTAATTTGTAAGACAGTTACTAAAAGGTGTTAATGTGAGGGTTACTATACCGTCATAATTATTGTTATGAACATTCTGTCCATGGCGGGCGGAATGTTTAGCTATTTAAGTTGTCACTAAAATATTAAATAACTGAATCACGATGTTGAGATTATTTGTAATAATATAAGGTGCAGCGATTTATTAATAAATTTACTCATTCTGTGTCTCCAACGTATTGGTTGTTTCAATTACGTACCTTTGAAATAAGAGTAAAGTTCGTGAGAAAACGAACAATAGTAAAGAAATAATTTGTATAATTAAACGCATTTGGTAGTTATAGAAAAATTAAAGAATTAATGTACCCATTTGTTATGAAAATTTGGGACATTTCGTTTAATAACTTTTTTAAATATTAATGTATTGAATAACTTTTATCATATACTGATAAAGGACCAAAATGCCGATTTAATGATGTTTAGCATATTAGTGTAAGATTTAACCTTATATAGAAAATATTGCAATTTATGCTAATTACATAGTGAAAATGTTTTAAAATAAAGAGGCAAAACGGAAAATGGCAAGCGGCTCACTATACAGTATAGCCGAAGTCTACCTTATGGGGGCGAATCCCAGTAACGTTGTAGTAGGAAGAACTACCAGTGACAAGCAGTAGTATCCGGTAGTAGCTGAAGTGACTAGTAGCAGAACATAGTGAACAGTAATAGTGAATTAGAAAAAGTTTAGCTAGCCGAAAAAGGTCGTAACTGAAAATCGCAGTTACACATAGCCGAAAAAAGTGGCAACTGAAAATTCGCAGTTACATATAGTGAAGTGTTAGCTAGACGGAAAAAGTGGTAACTGATATTCGCAGTTACACAAGTGATAAAATCAACTAGTTTTAGTTGATTAATAGCTGCTAGTCAGTAGTGTTAGAAAACCAGCTACTACCAATAGATATTTTGATACTACCAATAGATATTTGATATTACCAATAGATATTTTGATACTATCAATAGATATTTTGATACTACCAATAGATATTTTAATACCAATAGAAATTTTAATACTACCGCGCATTTTAATTAAATCTGTTAAAATATATAGTGACCAACCAATAGTGAACAACCGTAGTTGAACAACCGTGTTCAACAACCGTGGTCAATAAATAATAGTTATAAAATTTTGCGACTAATCACTCAGTCGAACCGCTGGCCACTCCCTTGCTATTTTAATTTATAAATCGTGCATTTTAATTTTGAACCTCAGTCCACAGTTTTCCAGCAGCACACACAGAGACGGCAGTGAAAGTATCCTCCGGAACCTATAGGTGTAGGACGTGAGCGACTCGCGGAGTATCTTCGACAACATTTACTCCGGAGAGTTACGCCCGTCCGGCACAATATCTATTATAGATAAAATAACTTTAACGGAAATCCCCCATAAATCTGCCGTTTTCTTAACTCTTCAAAACCCGAAAATACCAAATGGATTTATTACTAAGAACCCCTCCAAAGAGTATATAATAATTTAATTTAATTAAGGGACCCCTTAGAACAATAGATAAAGAGTATTCAGAACTTAGAGTACAAATAAGCAAGGTATAGAGCGCGCGTATCGCTCAATGCCCATTATGCCAAGCGTAAAATTGATGCCTATGCGTTATTATACTTAAGTTATTAATTTGATTATGTAAGTATTTGTAAATTTTAGGTAAGCGATAATTATAAGGTATGTTTTAGCTCAATAAAACATAGGTACGAATTTATGAAACGATGTTTATTAATCAAACACAAAAATCTAATTAACTCTCCCGTTAAAAACCATATTATACAGGGTTAGTGGGAACTCGACAACTTCCTGGCATAGCATGAATTCACTCTAAATCTCTAGGTCAGAATTAAATAAAATACACACAATAATTTGTATTATAGATAAAATAACTTTAACTTGACTTTATATACTTGTATGATAACTTTAGTTTGAAAATATTCCATTAACAATTGCTGTATTTGTTTAATGGTAACTAAATTAATCAGTACAAAGATAAATATTTTGATTTATGTTTATTTTTGTACTCGTATCGGTATTTTTGCATAATATGTCCCGTTCGTACTTACTATCATATTTCGCTGTCGTGGACGTTAGACATCAATACAATTTTCTAGAAATAAAATTAGTTATTCATCTAACTTATATCTACCTTGTACGGTACACTGACTGATCACCTAGGTTGGGTGAAATTCTTATATTTCGGAAAAAATATTAGAAAGGTTAAAAAACAACCTGAGCTAAGACAAAACGCCGTTATCACTTCGCTGTTTTGTTTACATCTAAACGTGTCGTTGGTCGGGATGAATGACCGGATTGGTCATCATCAGCTTCGAACACCGATATATAAACCGAAGGATGTTTTTTCACAGATGATTTTTTAAACTGGCGGTGGACGACTTCTAACTTAATACATCTTTACATTCATTACACGTTTCTTAAAAGTTTTATTGTCTTATTCAAAATGGTGCCATATCACTCTACTGTTTTTACGGGCCGACGCCAACATAGTTAATATTTACACTATTTGACCACTTAAATACCTAATTACCACTATACTTGTTTATACTATTCACTATTAACACTTAGAACTTAATACTATGAATAATTATATTTTAGTTAATCTCTCAATTTAGAAAACTACTAAATACGTTTAACTTGAACTATGCAAAGCGCATTTCAATGGAGACTAAAAAATAATGTCAACAAAATTAAAAATCCTGGCTACATATATTGACATGGATATTTCATATCTATAAGCATTGTAATAGAGCTTACTTTTACAAAACACCGCCCACTTCGAGAGTCGAACACGTGCAGAAAGAGAGATAGCCGTCGAAACAAGCAGTGTGAAGAAAACGGAATGTTCACACACATCTGTTATCATAATCACAAAATTAAATTTACCGATAGACAAGGACAGAGATAGGAAACGTCGTAGTTGTGCGAGCGAAATCGCGTTAGTTAATCGCGTATTGTGTCTCTCGCGCATGTTTGTAATATCTATCTCGCTCTCACAAACATGGCGAAGTCAACAATAAACATCATTATAATTTTCAACAAAATAAAATTTTTAGCTATAATTATGAGTGGTAAGTAATCCCGTGTATCTTATTTTTATTTTTTGAATTATTAGAACACTGTTTAGCTGCACAAGAAGTCATTCAGAGTCTTTTTTTATGTCAACTCAATTCCTTTAGTAGTTTCTCTATTTCTGACATTTTGGTGCCTTATATAACTGTATCAACAACTCAACACAACCGTTCTGCAGCGTCCGTACAGTTAACGCCCTCTACGGAAACTCCACAGTACTAATTAATACATATCTCCGCTAACTCAATAACTAACTAATCGAAAAATCGATCGATGTCTTTGAGCGTGGCAAGTGGTTTTGATGATTGAAAATAGATGTCGCTGTTATTGCGCAGACACGGGTCTTGTTGGATGACAAAGCAAAAATAACTTTGTTGTTATAGGTTATAAATATGTGTTTTTTTTTTCACTAATAATATTATATTATTATTATTATTATTTATATTATTATTTATATTTGGATAAGAACTTAATGACTCTAAGTTATATTTACCTTCATTAAAAAAAAATTGTCTTTGGCCTGACCTACTATACTCTTTGGCTTGACCATAGATCTAACTAATTTGGAGGTTTTATAAATGGCTCAAGTGGTTAACATCAATAGTTTTAAAATATTTAACGATATCTTTTGGCAGTACTTTATGGAATTGGTACTGGTATGTCTCCCTCTCTCTCTCTCTCTCTCTCTCTGTGTATATGTGTATGAATGTGCGTGCGCGCGTGCGTGTTTGTGTGTGTGTGTGTGTGTGTGTGTACCAACCCTGGTGGGCGTGGAGGGCGTGTAGACGGGCGGCGGCGGGGGCGCGGGCGCGACGTGCGGCGCGGGCGCGGGCAGGCGCGCCTCGCGCTGCAGCGCCGCCGCGCTCTCGCGCAGGCCGCGCGCCGCGAGGTGCGCCGCCACCAGCTGCAGCAGCTGCCGCTCGTTGTAGTTGATGCGCGTCTGCGCCACCACGTTCGCCTGTGCAACGCACGACACCATTACCACCATACATTTTGTATAAACTAACGTTAGAATAGACTGGCAATGCTAAAGAGAAAAAGCATAATGTACGCGTATGTTAAAATGAAAACGACAGGCAAAATCATTTTCGTATACTCTATCGGCCTGTCACCATTCTTGAACAAAACAAATCCCGCTTGTCCCAAACAATCCCGAAAATTAGTGTTAATTCACGTAATTAATTATGGCTACGTGTGTAGTAGTACCTAAATATAACTCTACTCAAAAGAAATCCCTCAATATTATACATATAACCCGTAAGTACATTTAAAATATTTAAAACTAATTAAATTGATACTGCGGTAGGAGCACAACAAGGTGCAACAGCGGGCAGCAGGCGCGGATTAGCGAAGACTATATTGAACCAATGACCCTTTTCCTTTTGAAGGTGAAGTGGAGTGACTATTTTTACTCACCACCGCCATCTATGATAAATACGTATAGATTAATTCGAACGCATGTTCGGCGCGACTATACTCCCGGCCTTTGAAAAGTTCCCTTTCAAAATATTTTAAGAGTAACTTATTATTAATTACATAAGTGACAAAATATTTATATCTGAAATAGAGAGATATGATGCGAATTACGGACAGTGTGTGATGAGTTGTTAAAATTTCCAAACAAGATATAAATAGTATTACGAAATTGCGAGATTGACAAACAATACTTAAACTTATATATTAATATCTATTTTTAATAATCACTATTGTGTAGGCAGTGGACACAAGCATACCACAGGTCTCTTATAGATACCGCGGCTAGTTTTGATAGTAGCTACTCTTGCAATCCCATCTGGACCTGGATGAACGTCAGTTATAACTCCCATCTCCCACTGTAATGGCGGAACCTTGGTATCCTGTATTACTAGCACTACTGTACCTGGTTTAATATTTGCAGATGGAACGTTCCATTTCACGCACGCCTGTAGTATGCTTAGATAATCGAGCGACCATCGGTCCCAGAACGATTGCACTAGATTGTCTAACAGCTGATAGCGCTCTAACAAATGTTTCACTCGATCTTCCACCGGGGCGGCGGGTAAATACTTAAGCGATGTTAAGGTCAAAAAATGAGAGGGAGTTATAGCTAGCGGCTCACTTGGATCTTGGCTTAACGTTGTACAAAGCGGACGCGAGTTGACTACATTTTCAATTTGACATAAAACTGTGTTCATTTCTTCGTAAGTTAATATTTGCGAGCCAATAGATCTGTAAAGATGCGATTTTACTGATTTAATTAATGTTTCCCATGATCCAAAGTGAGGTGCACTAGGCGGTGTGTTTTTCCATTCTATTTTATACTCATTAAGCTAATGCACTAAAGCAGAGCGATATTGCGTTGACGTTATGAATTTAAAAAGCTTGACGAGCTTGAGGTATGATTTTGCACCCGAAAATTACTGGCGTTATCAGAATGCATCACCGACACAGGTCCTCGACGCGATATAAATCGTTTGAAGGCAGACATGAATGCAGGAGTACTCAAGTCGGTGGTGAGCTCAATGTGAATCGCGCGAGTTGTCAAACACACAAATAGGCATATATACGCCTTATGGCTACGAACGCCACGGCCACGTTTCCGAGTAATGAACAGCGGGCCTCCGTAATCGCAACCCGTTTGAACAATCGCTTTAGGTACAACTTGAGTTCGTACCGGGGGCAAATCTCCCATAAGTGGACAAATAGATTTGAGTGATGTGCGAAAACAATGATTGCATTTATCTATTACCGAACGGATCGTTCGTCTAGCGGTAATAATCCAAATACCTCTGTCGTAATAAATTATCTAATAAATTAGGACCAGTATGGCAATGCATGCGATGATAATGATCTACAATGAGGTTCACTACATGATCTTTTCTAGGTAACAAAATAGGATGCCAATGGTCGAAGGTTAAGTTAGCGTTACTTAATCTTCCTCCAACGCGGATAAGTCTGTTGTGAAGAAACGGATTTAATTTCTGTACGTGTTTCTGGCATTTATTGCCCGATTTTAATTGCTTAAATTCTTCGCGGAAATGGGTTATTTGCACAGCGGTAAGAAGTTTACTTTCAGCAAACTCTAAATCGGAAACGGAAATAAAATTACTGCGCGGTAAATATTTAAGAAATCTATAAATATACACAATAGTGTTCAAAAGTTTGGTCCATTTAGAATGTCGAGAAACGATATGACACAATAATGGGATATCTTCGGTGGTTGTGGTGAGAGAAACCGATTTCAGTTCTGGAACGTCATAAGAAGGTTCCAGATTAAAACATGATATGGGCCAATCAGTCTCTTCTCTTTGTGTCCAGCTAGGACCGCCCATCCATAGTGGATGAACTAAGAGTTGCGAAGGTAATAAACCGCGGGATAAACAGTCGCTGGGGTTGTCACACCCAGGAATGTGATAAAAATGTTTCGCGGGTAAGAAATATTGAATTTTGGAAACCCTGTTAGCGACAAAAACCTGTAGGCGATGTGGAGATGTGTTAATCCTGTGTAGTGCTACAGTGGAGTCAGAGAATGCATAAATGCGGTTAATGTTACAACGTGATGAATAGCTATCTGACACAGCGCGTAGTAGCTTTGCAAGTAGTAAGGCGGCCATAAGTTCGAGTCGCGGCGTCGTAATAACCCGATTACTAGGCGAGACTTTGGATTTTGCGCACACTAAGGTAGTCGTTCGCTTGCCGTGGTTGTTCGCATGTAAATATACAGCGGCTCCATATGCACGTTCGCTTGCGTCACAAAAACCTAAAAGGGTGATATTGGTATTCTCGAACACCTTCACATGCCGCGGTATTTTTAAATCTGCGATAAGCGGTAACTCTGACTGAAACTGAGTCCATGCACTAACAAGATAGTCGGGAGGGGTATCATCCCAATCTGACTTCATTAAGCAGACTTCCTTGATAAGGAGTTTGGCGTATGTAATAACCGGACCTACTAGCCCAAGTATATCCCACAAGCGAGCCACTGTTGATAGCAAATTGCGTTTCGTGCAAGTGCGGTCGGATGGTAAAATAGTAAACGAAAAGTTATCGCAAGTCGGCAACCAATGCATGCCAAGAATTTTAAGAGACTCATCTTTTGTAAGGTCAATTGGTTTAGCTAACCGATACGATTCGGGAACATTTTCTAGTAACTCATAGGAGTTACTGGACCACTTTACCAATTCGAAACCACCCGATGCGAACATTTTGATGAGCTGTTGTAATCCGTCTAGCGCAACATCTTTATTGGAAAAAGAGCAGGCTATATCGTCAACGTTCAGTTGGGTAGTAGCGAGTTGCGCAGCGAGGGGAAAATTAGTTTCCTCGCGTTTAGCTAATTCACGAATGGTTCGGATGGCTATGAAGGGACTAGATCGTAAACCAAAGCATACACGTTGGAAAGCGAAATATCTTAGCGGTTCTCTATTATCAAAGCGGTATATTATTTGCTGATAAGGTCGATCTTCCTCACGAACTACAATCTGTAAATACATTTGACGTATATCAGCAGTTGCGGCGATTTCGAAAAGGCGAAAGTTTAATAAGATTTGAAATAAATTACACTGTAGCGGCGGTCCGACGTGTAAAATATCATTTAACTATACTCCAGAGTCGGTGTGAGTGCTTGCGTCAAGGACGATGCGCAGTTTGGAAGTGAGCTTATCCTCGCGGATCGCCCCATGGTGCGGTATAGCGTAACCCTTGCTATAATTTTGCGGTTCCAGAATTTGTTTAAGATAACCCTTAGATAGGTACTCACGGATGACTTCATCAATGCGATGCGATTTAAATGCTAGATTTTTATGAAATTTGCGTTCTAGATGAAGGAAACGTTTACGAGCTGTTTGTAACGAATCTCCTAAGAGGATAGTTTCGTCCTTGAAAGGTAAACCTACAACAAAGCGCCCGGTCTCCTCACGTTGTGTAGTGACAGAATAAAACTCCTCGCAATATCCTCTTGTTCGGAGAGAATCGGGGCATCGCTGAGGTCCTCTATTTCAAAAAACTTGCTTAACCGGTTCAGTGCGGGTGACACGCCAGGCGTGCCATCTCTTACTTTTGTATGTGGCGTATGACACGCGAGTCGTGTCTTTTTTTTTAAATCGTTATAACTCGCTCAAATTGCTTTTTTGGAAAATTTATCCAGAACAAAATATTCATTATTTTGCGAGTAGTTCATGCATGCAGCTGGACGGCATGCGTTTCTGGATATTTTGAAAATTTGAAACTTTTAGGGGTTGACAACCTTTTTTTAACGTGTACATGGTAGTATTTTTACTTTGTGGGTTTTAAATCATGTTATGGAAAAATTGTCTAATAAGTAACAAATAATAGCACTCATTGCGCTCGCTCACAAACTCAAGTTATAAATAAATTTCTGGAAAACAAGTCTTCTGTTAAAAAAAATAATGCGTTTGTCTTATTGTTTAATTTTGCTTAAAATGGTTGAACTGCCGTCTTATTACTATCGTATGGTCGAATAGACCTACGAAGTACCATGTGCTCTTGTGATATGGTATAAGGTTTATTTTTGCTTGAAACAGTTCGAAACCGTTCATGCATAAAAAAAAGTTTGCTAATAAATAGTCTTTTGTCAATCCGCCGCCGTATAGCGCCGGCGTTTTTTTCCTTTTGAAAACACTTGTTTAGCTATTCTTACTAATTAGACGTTTTCAGATCGACTTTAGTTTTACATTTGTATAACATTAAATAATATTTAACATTTGTAAATATCAATGAATGATATACCTTTTTTTTTTTTAAATTAAGGTTCTTCATTGTTTGATATTTACAAATGTTATTATTAGGTGAAAATTTAATTTAATAAAAACCAAGGTTTCCGGGGTGATTTAGCTGTACCTACTTATATAAATGATTTTTTATAACAACAAAAAATAGTACAAAATGTGTGTAATCTCTTCATAAAAAAAGTCACTTTCTCTCAATTTCAAAGAAAACGCGTAAAAAAAGACGTAGTTACCCACTAAAAACAAGTATCCTTCCATTTGCAACTTATGTTTGATGTCAAATAAACTTAATTAGGTCTAAACAAGTAAAAAAAGCATAAAAAAGAACATTACTTTTACACATGGCAGATGGCACAATACAATGTCTGTGGCGCTTGACACGCCCGGCGTGTCATTAAATATTTGTTTGCCGCCACAGCTAAAAGTTGTCGAAAATTGGTGCCGCAACGAATCGGTTAACTGGTCATGAATTGAATGCGGGGAGGAAACGCTGGACAGATAAGAGTGAGATACGTCAATGGAGTCGTTGATTTCAACTTGCGCGTCTCCCATGACTACGTAGCCTAATGTCATAAAAACGCAGAGCGTTGATGCGGGGTCCAGTTACTTTACCGGGCAGCAACAGCTCAATAAATAATTTTGCCCCGAGAAGTATCTCGACTTCTGACGGCTTAGAGAATTCTTCATCAGCCAGCGGTAGGCATTTAAGATAATCTAGTGGCGTGGTATTTATGGGCGCGGTAGGTAAATTACCCGTAATTTGATTCAAAACAAAACCTTCAATAGCGTATGTTTTGGAGGGATTTATTCGACTAAATAAGCTGATGTTCACTTTTCCCTTTTTTCCCACAAGATTCGAATGATCGCCTAATCCTTTTATGATAGTTTTGCGATTTAATTGTTTAATATTCAGCCCTAACTTGCGGCAACATGCGGTCGTAATAAAATTATTTTGCGAACCTGGATCAATGATGCACCTACAAGTAACCATGTTATTATGGCGGTCTAGCACATTAACTTGCGCAGTACCTAATGTGTTAATATTTTGTGGTTTGAAATAAGACATAGTTTGTTGCACCACCGGATGAATCCTTAAGCTCTGGCTGTCGAGCTGGAGCGGGAGAGCGCGGGCGCGTTGCAACCGTGTCGGGATTTGTAACAATTTGAGAATCCTTATCTCGCTTATTGATATAATTTAATTTTTGCAAATGAATTAACGAATGATGGCGTGACCCACATATACGACAAACATTAGTGCTTTTGCATGCGTTCCAAATATGCTTAGAACTGAGACAATTTGTGCATAAACGATTTTCTTTCACAAATTTATGGCGTTGCTCGGGTGACAAATTCATGAATTCGCGACAATTATAAATATGGTCGTGCGATCTACTACAAAGTCTACATGTCGATGTGACGTCAATAGAATTCGATGTAATATAAGAATGCGAGATCTTTGGAATGGCAGGTAACTTGGGTTTATCACTTTCTTTCGTTGACACTTTGTATGCGGGTGCGTTTACGCGTTGCATTATTTTGACTTGACCTTTTACAAAATTAATAAAGCTGCCATAAGTAGGTATATCCACGTCTCGGACAGACATTTCAAATGCCTTCGAAGTGTCGCGATCTAAGCGCTTGAGCGCAAAATGAATAAACACGTAATCACAAAGATTTGGTATATTTAATTCTTTAAGAGCGGCGATTGATGCGGCGTATTTATCAATGAATGCTTCCTATTAGCGACTGTAGTGGACTGTATGAATTTAATGTATAAAACTGGTTGACTGACTAATTACTACGATAGGGACTGCTTAAAGGAAAGATGGTACTGTAGACTATACTGTATTCAAATATTTACAAATGCGGCAATAATAAACTATATACAGAGAAAAATTAAAATATGTCAACGCCTCTTCGTCGTTGATGTCGACCGGTACGTGCGTCAACGGTCGAGAGTTCACTGTATTCCCTGCTTCTGTCAGGAGCGTCGCTAACGTCTCCTCCCGTGGGCTCTTCTGATGTAGAGTGGCTTTCGAGTGCGGTCTTCACTGAGTGCACGAGACGCTCCCATGCGCCTCCCTGGTTAGGCGCGCCCGGTGCGATGAATTTCCACTCTGTTCGCCGAGTCAGCGCGTAGTCTTTCAGCTGCGGTGCCCACTCTTCCATCGCCCGTTGCAGTTCAGTATTTGCCCCATGAAAATTTGTGCCATTGTCGGAGTATATGACCCGTGGCCACCCACGCCTAGCCGCCATGCGCCGCAATGCCGATATCGCCGAGTCTGCGGTCAGAGAGTAAACTAGTTCTAAATGAACCGCGCGCGTCGTTAAGCACGTGAATAGTGCTACCGTTTTTCGTGCCGTCGTCCTATCGTAACTATCAGAGGCCCGAAATAGTCGACTCCGGTTTACGTAAATGGTCGCGCAAACGCCCCTAACCGTTCGGGTGGTAGGTCTCCTGTAACCGCAGGCCGTGGTGTCGCCTTGCGTACCCTGCATCGCAGACATCTCCGCTCCGCTTCTCGTACAGTAGGTCGTAATCGGAGGATATGAAACCTGGTGCGTAGGTCGTTGACCACCCTCTCTCTGTTGGCGTGGCTTGCTTCCTGATGCGCCTTCTCTAAAAGCAGCTTCACGAATTGGTGGCGTCCATTCAGTATGATGGGTCTCTTCATCTGGCCGTCCAAGTCGGCTGCGTCGATTCTTCCCCTGGCTCGTAGCATTCCATCTTCCAATATGGGGTCGAGATTCCTCAGTGCGCTGCCGGTGAAGCTTCAGCGAAGCTTTCACTTGGCTGTGTTCTATCCACATCCTCTCTGCCCTCTGGATGTGCTGCAATGTCAGTCCTTGTGCCCTTCCTCGTATGGCATCGACGAACTGCAGTACTCGTGCTGTGGCCCTGATCAATCTCTCGTAGGAAGAGAATCGTTCTATGTCTGGCAGGTGTGGAGCGTCCTTGGTGTCGCTCTGGTGCGCCATTTCCTCCAATTCTTCATCATCCCCTGCCTTCTCTTCCTGACGGTGAGGCCATTTGTCTTCGTCCTCATAAAGAAATGACGGTCCTGTGAACCATTGGTCGCTTTCTTCTTTGGTCACGAAATTCATGCGCGTTGCCTGATCTGCTATGTTCTCCGCAGTCGGTATCCACCTCCATTGCTCGGGTGATGTCTTTTCAGCTATCTCCCCTAACCGATGAGCCACGTATGGAGTGTAACGCGCCGTATCATTTTGTATCCAGTGGAGCGCCGTAGTAGAGTCCGTCCAATATACGACCCTATCCGCTACCACTCTGTGTTCGCCTTGCACGAATTCCGCGAGTCGCGCGCCTATTAAGTTCGCCTGCAACTCTAATCGCGGTATACTTTGCGCCTTGATCGGGGCGACTTTCGCCTTAACCGCCACTAATCGTACCCTAACCGTTCCGTCGCTGTATCGTATTCGCCAATATGCCGCGGATGCGTACGCACGTTCGCTTGCGTCGTTAAATACGTTAAGTTGACGCTCTACCACTTCCCCCGTAGGAGCATAGCACCTTGGCAGTCGCAGTCGTGACACCTCCTCGACGACACGCAGCCACCTCTGGAACTCATCCGCTGCCTCCTCGGGTAGTTCGTCATCCCATCCGACCTTCTTCATACGCCATAGGTCTTGTAGCAGGATCTTGGCGGTGATGGTGAGGTAGCTAAGCATATGGTAGAGCCTTCGTCAAGTACCGCATACGTATCAACTTCCTTACCACGCGGTCCGCGCACGATAATGGGGCACACTTTCAATATACGGACGCACTACTATTAACATTCAACGCGACGAGCACGGTCTCATCCGGTTTTACCGACGCTTCAGGCATGCCGGCCTTGCGGGCGTGAAGGAGAGCGTGGTGGGGGGCGTTGCAGCCGTCGACGCCGCACTAACTAGCCTTACAACGTAGGCGTCGGTGTTTGCTGCTTAAACACCTAAAACACACCCCATCTTCCCTTACCCACTTCCACCGGTCGTCCAAACCCATTTGCGCCAGCTTCCTACATTTGGCGATAGGGTGTTTACCCCCACAACACATACACGAGGCACTACCGGTGTTCTCCTGGGCGGTGAACGTCTTGACGTCGCGGGCCCTATCCTCTACGCGGCGTGTCAACACTATCCTTTTTTCCACGGCGGTGCTTCTCGTCTTACGGGCGATTCCTTTGTCGGCGTTACGGACGTATAGGTGTGACTTAACGCACGGTCAGCCTCTCTCATCATAAACCGGAATAGTGTGACAATGTCCGGTTCGTCCGCACTTCAGTAGTGCTCCGCATAATCGCACCAACGCGACCGTAAGTGAGGGCTAAGCTTACTCGTAACCTTCCTAGTTAGCATCGGATTTTGTAAGTATCCTTTGCCGTCGACGTTTTGCATAATACACACTATATTTTGCAACTTAATAGCGAACGAATTTAACTCCTGGGCGGTTTGACCCGGGCGCGGAAGGCGTTTTAAGTCATCTAACGCACGATCTATAATTACCTCCGGGCGGCTAAAACACTGCTCCAGTGTCCGCATAATGTCTGCCGGATCCTTCGCGGTAAACAGCAGCGCCGATACTACCTCCCTAGCCTCACCACGTAAACAGTTTATTAATCTTGCCATATTTTCCATATTGGTGAATCCATACAGATGCGTGGACTCCCTCATCGCGGCTTTAAACGATAACCATTCCGCGGCCGAGCCGTTGAAAATAGGCAACTCCTGTGTCTGCTTCGCGGCGGCTGGTCTAAGCCTTATCATGTCTTCTAAGGCTTCCGCTAATCGTTCTATACCCCTATCTTTCCCTCGCGGGGTGAGCGACCTATCTCTATCCCTATTACTTTCTAGCCTACGCTGTGGCGCTGGCCACTTATGTACACTTACATCCCTGTAACACGGCGACGGTAATCTACGATCCGTGTGGCGATGGCGATCTATGTACACCTACATCTTTACACGGCGATGCTAATCTACGATCTGTATGGCGATGTGGCGATGGCGATCTACGTATAGGTGATAGAGTGCGGCGTTGGACGCGCGACGGCGACGTAACCCGTACACGGCGATCCACCTGGTTCATTTCTACGGCGACTCCATTGTCCCTCTGTATCGTATCTACGCGGCGCGGTTGAACATCATTCGCAACCGACCTCCCCTGGGCATCTTCAGCGTGGTCGTAACCGGTTCCCCTACTCGGCGGGGCCTGCTCTATCTCGATGCGGGGCGCGGGCTGAGACGGACGGTGGGCGGCTCCCCCCGCACAATGTCTAAGTTCTCTAACCACCTATCAACGCGTACCCTATTTTCAACTAATTCGTCCTCGTTTAGACTTTCCCTATCCGATTCTTCTTGCAGTTGAGCGATATCCCTAGCGTACTTCTTCTTGATGAGATCTTCCTCGATTTGTGATTGCTTCCTCCTAATTGCAGCTAGTTCCTCCGCGGTATTATACTCGATTTACTTTAACTTTGCTATTGCGCTAGCTGTCGACCGGGCTGAACGGACCGACGGGGCGCGGGGCGCGGGCCTATGTACAACGTCTGCTACAGGCGCGACGGTACGCACTATCGAACTAGTCTCTGTAGTCGGAAGATCTTCTATAGTCGCGGCGAGCGTCTCTGTACGCGGCGCGGATGTGCTAACTTCTCCCAAGCGATCGGTTGTAGACACGGACATAGCGGGGCGCGGCGGCGCGGGCGTGGGCATAGATGCGGGCGCGAGCGGGGACTGCGGCGCGGCGGAGGGCGCTTGTGCCAACGCGAGATAATCGGACGGGGACGCGGGTGCTTCCTCGAATATCCGCATTCCTACTGGCGTTCCGTCGTCGTTCCGTGTCTTCTGGCTTCTTGTCTTCCGCATGGTGATGTCCCTCGTTGTGACCTCCGATCATCTTCAAAAAGACGCACGTATTGGACGCCGTTCCCGCCGCAAGGGCGTTACCAGATGGTCACAGTTTGGCACCGTTAGGGAGCAACCACCTGGCCGCGTAAACGCAGTTAAGAAACAAAAAAATTGTCTGGAAACAGACAATAGATGTATATGACGTAGACGTAATAAGAAACGGGGAAGGAATTTTAATTTTCCGATTTTCGATTATTTACCGAAAATTCGATTTCTTACCGAAATTTAATTAAAGGATTAAATTTCGGTAAGAAATCGAATTTTTTAAAAAATTGCCGTGTAGTGGCGGTTAAGAATATCCACTACCCCATATCTTCCCGTGGGTGTCGTAAAAGGCGATAAAGGGAAACAGGCAGGAGATGGGCAGCAGCATCTTCCTGATAATAGCCAAAATTACAATAAAAAAAATGCGGTTGCCAACCCGCTCGCCAAGCGTGGCAACTATGGCAAATACCCCCCTATGAATGTAACAAAGAGACGGCCCCCAGTCCCCGGCGGCCCCGCTATTCCTGGCTACGGTGGCGACCATGGTAACGGCGGGGCAGGGTGCTAAGAATCTCCGGTGGAGGTTCGGTTGCCACCTACGACGACTCGACCTGGCAACATACAACACACGCACCCTGAGGACTGACGAGAAGATTGTGGAGCTGGAAGAAGAGATAGACAAGTTACGCTGGCATATTATAGGATTATCCGAAGTCCGAAGAGAGGGGGAGGACACGGTAATCCTCGAATCCGGCAACTTGCTCTATTACCGGGAGGGCGACCATCTGTCCCAAGGAGGTGTCGGATTTATCGTCACAAGTCTCTCGTTAACAACGTTGTAAAGATTGAGAGTGTGTCGACGAGGGTTGCGTACCTTATACTCAGAATCACCAAACGGTATTCGCTGAAGGTCATACAGGTTTACGCACCAACCTCGGCACACCCCGATCAGGAGATGGAGGAAATGTATGAGGATATCTCTAGAGCCATGCATTCCTCCAAAACCCAATATACGGTGTTAATGGGAGACTTCAATGCAAAACTAGGCACAAGAGAGAACGGTGAGCTGAAAGTAGGGAAATTTGGAATAGGGCAACGGAACCCAAGGGGCCAGCAGTTGGTTGACTTCATGGAGAAAGAGGGACTCTTTATGATGAACTCTTTCTTCCAGAAGCGGCCCCACAGAAAGTGGACCTGGTCGAGCCCCGACGGTTCGACAAAAAATGAGATTGACTTCATTATGACGACCAGACGACAACTGTTCAGTGATGTCTCAGTGATCGCGAGGGTGAAAACCGGCAGCGATCACCGAATGGTTAGAGGCACACTGAACCTAAACGTTAAGTTGGAGAGGTCTCGTCTAATGAAGTCAACGCTCCGTCCCCCTCGTGCTCTAATCCAAAGTCCCGAAACCTTTCAGCTCGAGTTACAAAACCGTTTTCAGTGCCTAGAAGACTGCAATGAAGTGGACGATTTGAATGACAAGCTCGTGGAAACTGTCCATGCGGTCGGAGCTAAGTTCTGCAAGACCCGCCGCAGAAGAACACAAAAACTCTCCGATCACACTCTTAATCTCATGGCTGTTAGACGGGAGATGAAGCTACATTCTTCAACAGATTTGACAGCATACAGGCAACTGAACAGACAGATCTCCAAATGCATGCGGCGGGACTTACGCAACTTCAATACAGCTCGTATTGAAGAAGCGATCGAGCGGAACCAAGGCTCCAAAGTCTTTGCCAGAGATCTGTCTGCCAGAAAGAGCCAACTGTCAAAGCTGAAGACCGAATGTGGCAGCATCGTTTCCGGGGCACCTGAGATTTTGAGTGAGATTGAGAGGTTCTATGGGCAGCTGTACACGTCATCGTTGGAGCCGCACGCAAGTGTGAGTAACGATCCAAGAGCGAGTCTTATCCGACATTATTCCGATGATATCCCGGACGTCAGTCTGAGCGAGATTAGAATGGCTCTCCAGCACCTTAAAAACGGCAAGGCTTCAGGCGAGGATGGAATTACAGCGGAGCTTCTGAAAGCGGGTAAAAACCGGTACTTGAAGTCCTTCAGAAGCTCTTTAATTCCGTCCTCCATGGTGGCATTACACCGGAGGCGTGGAGCAGAAGTGCGGTGGTCTTGTTCTTCAAGAAAGGTGACAACGCTCTCTTGAAGAACTACAGACCGATTTCCCTTCTGAGCCGCGTCTACGTGCTGTTTTCGAGAGTCATTACGAATCGTCTCACGCGCAGACTTGACGACTTCCAGCCTCCCGAACAAGCCGGTTTCCGAAAGGGCTTTAGCACCATAGACCACATACATACCCTTCGGCAAATTGTACAGAAGTCCGAGGAGTACAATTTGCCACTATGTCTGGCGTATGTGGACTATGAGAAAGCCTTTGATTCCGTCGAAATTTGGGCGGTGCTGCAGTCCCTTCAGCGATGCCAAGTTGACTGTCGGTATATCGAAGTGTTGAAGTGCTTGTACAGTAGGGCTACGATGGCTATCCGAGTACAGAACCAGAGTACGAAACCTATCCAATTGCAGAGAGGTGTAAGACAGGGTGACGTCATATCCCCGAAACTCTTTACCGCTGCATTGGAAGATGTTTTCAAGCTTCTGGACTGGAAAGGATACGGTATCAACATCAATGGCGAGTACATCACTCACCTTCGATTTGCCGACGATATAGTCCTTATGGCAGAATCGCTGGAGGACCTAAGCACTATGCTCAATGACCTCAATAGTGTTTCCCACCGGATAGATCTTAAGATGAACATGGACAAAACAAAGATTATGTTTAATGTCCATGTCACACCTATGCCGGTAGTTGTTGGGAACACTAAGCTCGAAGTTGTTGACGAGTATGTTTACCTGGGACAAATAGTCCGACTAGGTAAGTCCAACTTCGACCGAGAGGTCAATCGATGGATTCAACTCGGTTGGGCAGCGTTCGGGAAATTACGGCACATCTTCTCGTCAGGTATACCTCAAAACTTGAAAACGAGACTGTACACCCAGTGCGTGTTGCCAGTGATGACATACGGAACTGAGACGTGGTCCTTCACTGCTGGCCGGATGAGGAAGCTCAAGGTCGCTCAGCGAGCTATGGAGAGGGCTATGCTCGGAGTTTCTCTGCGTGATAAACTCAGAAATGAGGATATCCGCAGTAGAACTAGAGTGACCGATATAGCCCAACGGATTAGTAAGCTGAAGTGGCAATGGGCCGGCCATATAGCTCGAAGAACCGACAACCGATGGGGAAGAAAGGTTCTCGAGTGGCAGCCTCGTACCAGCAGGCGAAGTGTAGGGCGTCCCCCCACTAGATGGAGTGACGACCTGGTAAGATATGCAGGAAGTCGATGGATGCAGGTGGCTCAGGACCGTGCTTTGTGGCATTCTTTGGGGGAGGCCTATGTTCAGCAGTGGACTTGTGAAGGGCTGTAATGATGATGATGATGATGAAGAAATCGAAGATCTCACAGGAGGCACCTGAAAATAATCACGCCGGGCACTAGATATCACCTCGTGACCGTTAATTACGTGATTGCGCAGGAGAATATATCTTAAATTAGAGGAATTAAATTTACTTACCGAGAAAGTCATACTCACAATCACTAATCGGCGTTCGTTCTAAATATTGTGGTGTATAATGTTGTATGTGTTACTGTATGTATGATAGTGTATAGCCGAAAAACACTAGCGATTATAAAATTTAAAAATAATTAAATTGATACTGCGGTAGGAGCACAACAAGATGCAACAGCGGCGGCGGGCGCGGATTAGCGAAGACTATATTGAACTTTTTTTTTTTTTTTTAAATGTGTATGCTGTTGGCCCTGCGGCCTTGACAGCTTCGTCTAATTAGGTTCGTAAGTGAGTACTTACGAACTATTGAGTGCAACGATTCTGCCGTCGGCGAGGCGGCGCGAAGCGCCGCGTCGCCGACTGCAGTCCCGAGGCACCCCGACCCCTGCTTTCGGAGTGAGGCTCCTCGAGCTAGGGGGGGGGGCTCGATGCGATTCAAGGGCCCCTCTGAAGGAGGTACGAACCTCGGCTTGAATCGCTATCGCAATTTTATTAACGAGTCGCAAAAAGTTAGAAACGCCCCGTATCACGGGTGTTAAACCTCGTGTACGGAGTGTGTCTGTGACGTCGCATTCGCCGGCGATTTCGGTGTGCCCTAGTGTTCTGTGCTAGAGTAGTGTCTGAGTGTGTGTAAGTGTTTATATTTACTAATCTAGTTCCCTCACCTGTGGAGGGGGGGGGGGGGGACGGGATCGACCTATTTATGGAAGTGATCTCGTCATCGGGATCAAGAAGAACGTTCTTGGGACGTCTCCTGCGGGGGGCAACATCCCTCAGTGGAGTACGAGCCCGCCTCATTCACCAACGGATTTTCGTGTTCTTTTATCGACTCGAAGTATCTTAAGGATAGTTCCTTAAGATACGTATGTATCGTAGGCATATCGAGGTCGCGGTGAAGATCCGCGTTCCTCACATAGAAGGGAGCTCCTGTGATCTGACGCAGGAATTTGTTTTGAACAACTTGAAGTTGTTTTAGGCTCGTTTTATTGGCGTGCGCAAAGGACACACCTGCGTATGTCATAATAGGACGTACGCAGGTTTTGTAAAGATGCAGTTTGTGCCTTAGGGACAGCTTACTGCGTTTGTTGGTTAAGGCAAAAAGACGATACACAACGAATTTTGCCTTATTTCTAACTGTTTTAATGTGCTGAGAGAAGCTCATTGCACAATCTAAGGTCACCCCCAGGTATTTTACCTCTCGGACCCACGGTATTGGGTTGCCGTAGAGGGAGATCGTACCTGTTTTATGTTTTTTAATCTTTAACAGTAAGTTGTTATAATAACGCCTTCTGTTGAAAAAGATGGCTTTGCTCTTATCGGGATTCAGTTCGATTCTCCATTTTCTGCACCAATCTCCTAGTGCGTTTGCTGCAGCTTGGAGTCGACTGCAGATTGTAATGGGATGGAAGTCTGAAGAGTAGATGGTAGTATCATCCGCGTATAGTGCGAGATGAGTACCTACTACCGAAGGGATGTCACTTGTATAAAGTGAGTACGGGGTCGGAGAGAGCACCGAGCCCTGGGGAACTCCTGCTCTGATTGATCTGGAAGAGGAGAATGTACCCTCCACGCGAAACCGAAAGGATCTATTTGTAAGAAAATCTTGAACGATTTTGACAAGTCTTAAGGGCACCCCTGTATGGATAAGTTTGAAAACTAGTCCATTGTACCAGACTTTGTCGAAGGCCTTGGCCACATCGAAAAACAGTGCTCCTGTGTAAACAGGGCGCCTGTTCGCCTTTACAGCCTGATCTAAAATGTGCTCCGTGAGGCGGTGCACCTGTTGAACACTTGAGTGTTTGGCTCGAAAGCCAAACTGCTCGTTTGGAATTAGGTTCTTACTTAGCACTGCATCCTTCAGGCGGCTGAGGATGATGCGCTCATAGATTTTCCCCATGGCATTGAGGAGACTGATAGGCCTATAGCTAGAAGCTCTGTCTCTAGGTTTGTTCGGTTTGTGAATACCGATTACTTCTGCTTCTTTCCACACTTGTGGGAAGGTGCAGGTGGACAATAGAACATTGAAAATAGCCACTAGAAGGCAGATCAATTTTGGGGGAAGAGCTTTAAACACTTTGTTATTTATACCGTCGGCGCCTGGCGCTTTTCGAGGTTTGAGGTTTTTGATGATGGTTTTCACCTCATCAAAAGTAACGGGAGGGAGTGGATCATCCGTTGGTGGGGTGGCGGACAGATTAGCCGCTTCCTCGTCCACCTTGTTCAGGTGGACGGGATCGATTGGCAGGGTGCTTGGAGAGCATTGGCTCTCGATGCTATCCGCCATGCACTCGCCCTTCTCCGAGTCGTCGAACGCTAACTGACCATCAGATCTAACTAATGGGGGCATCGAAGTGACATTTTCTGATTTAAGAGCTCTCGCCAGCTTCCAGAAGGCTGTATGCGAGGGCGAGATATCTTCCATCAGATTGTCCCATCGTGACTCCCTCAGCTGGGCCATGCGCTCCTTGACCTCTCTACAGAGGCGGCGCAGATTGGACCTATTATTATCTGTTCTATAATGATCATAGGCCCTCACCGCAGCGTTTTTCTCTCTCAGTAATCGCCGTACATCCCCGGGGAGCTCAAAACGACGATCGTTCGACGCCTTGAGCCGCCTCGAAGATTCCTCGGCAACCACCTTTATGTGAGAGGAGATGTGAGAGATGGCTTCTAAGGCCACTTCTTTAGTGTCTATAGCGCTATATTGAACCAATGACCCTTTTCCTTTTGAAGGTGAAGTGGAGTGAAAATTTTTACTCACACCACCGCCATCTATGATAAATACGAATAGATTAATTCGAGCGCATGTTCGGCGCGACTAAAGGTTAAAGTTAAAGGATTAAAATGACACTGTTCTTTGGGTGCAAATTATATTAATACTCTAAGTTGAAAATATGAAAAATACTAAAAAGTAATAATATTAATAATACCTGACAACGCAGTAAAATAATATAGATTTCTATTTTCTTTTCTTTTTCTTTTAATAAAAATGAATCGATTAAATGTCAATCGATTCATTTTTATTAAAAATAAAATCGGTCCAATAATCTGCTACGGTGAAACATCTATACAAACATACATACATAGATTGATAATTTGAATCGCCATAGTCGGGTCAAAATATAAACTAAAAGTGACAACCCTTGGTTGTAGCAAAACATGGCAAAGTAACTGTCACATCGTGAAATCACTAGTATGGTAACTTTTCCAAATTTCTTTTATAGACAAATATTAGGACTGCTATATTAAAAACGATATATTAAATTTCCTAACCATTAATATTACGTTATTACAAAGATATAGGTACGCACATTCAGTATTTTAAATAAAATCCACAAAAGTTCTGGAGCACTGAAAAAGGTGTTTAAGTCGTCGGCACAATTACGCGGTACAATAAAATGTCAAAATTTACTCTGATATTGCCATATTGAAAATAATGCTGTTAATTAGTTATTAAATTTTTATACAAAAAATAACAAATCTCAAAAAACGTTACGTTTTCCGTGTTAATCGTAATTTTGTACCAGTACACCACTGATGGCAAAGTTACCATCCATTAGTAAGGTGTCCGGAAACGATGTTGCCACACTCGGTCTTCAGCTTTGACAGTTGGCTCTTTCTGGCAGACAGATCTCTGGCAAAGACTTTGGAGCCTTGGTTCCGCTCGATCGCTTCTTCAATACAAGCTGTATTGAAGTTGCGCAGGTCCCGCCGCATGCATTTGGAGATCTGTCTGTTCAGTTGCCTGTATGCTGTCGAATCTGTTGAAGAATGTAGCTTCATCTCCCGTCTAATAGCCATGAGATTGTGATCGGAGAGTTTTTGTGTTTTTCTGCGGCGAGTCTTTCAATACTTAGCTCCGACCGCATGGACAGTTTCCACGAGCTCGTCATTCACTTCATTGCAGTCTTCTAGGTACTGAAAACGGTTTTGTAACTCGAGCTGAAAGGTTTCGGGACTTTGAAACAGAGCACGAGGGGGACGGAGCGTTGAATTCGTTAGACAAGACCTCTCCAACTTAACGTTTAGGTTCAGTGTGCCTCTAACCATTCGGTGATCGCTACCAGTTTTCACCCTCGCAATCACGGATACATCACTGAACAGTTGTCGTCTGGTCGTCATAATGAAGTCAATCTCATTTTTTGTCGAACCGTCGGGGCTCGACCAGGTCCACTTTCTGTGGGGCCGCTTCTGGAAGAAAGAGTTAATCATAAAGAGTCCCTCTTTCTCCATGAAGTCGGCCAGCTGCTGGCCCCTTGGGTTCCGTTGCCCTATTCCAAATTTCCCTACTTTCAGCTCACCGTTCTCTCTTGTGCCTAGTTTTGCATTGAAGTTTCCCATTAACAATGTATAGTGGGTATTTGGAGGAATGCATGGTATCTAGATATATCCTCATACATTTCCTACACCTCCTTATCGGGATGTGCCGAGGTTGGTGCGTAAACCTGTATGACCTTCAGCGAATACCCTTTGGTGATTCTGAGTATAAGGTACGCAACCCTCGTCGACACACTCTCAATCTTTACAACGTTGTTAACGAGAGACTTGTAGACGATAAATCCGACACCTCCTTGGGACAGATGGTCGCCCTCCCGGTGATAGAGCAAGTTGCCGGATTCGAAGATTACCGTGTCCTCCCCCTCTCTTCGGACTTCGGATAATCCTATAATATGCCAGCGTAACTTGTCTATCTCTTCTTCCAGCTCCACGATCTTCTCGTCAGTGCTCAGGGTGCGTGCGTTGTATGTTGCCAGGTCGAGTCGTCTTAGGTGGCAACCGAACCTCCACCGGAGATTCTTAGCACCGCCGTTACCATGGTCGCCACCGTAGCCAGGAATAGCAGGGTCGCTGGGGACTGGGGGCCGTCTCTTTGTTGCTCTCGTCATTGGGGGGTATTTGCCATAGTTACCACGCTTGGCGAGCGGGTAGGCAACCGCAGTTTTTTTATTGTAATTTTGCTGTTATCAGGAAGATGCTGCTGCCCATCTCCTGCCTGTTTCCCTTTGTCGCCTTTTACGACAACCACGGGAAGATATGGGGTAGTTGATATTCTTAACTGCCACTACACGACAATCCTCTTTAATAAAAAAAACTCACTTTATGTATATTTGCTAATGATGTCTCAAATTCGGCACCCATGTGTTTACTCTTGCCTGAAACCCGTTCGAGCAGCTCTAGAGCGTATTTCTGAAACATCACGTGCTCCTGTCTCTTCTCCTGGAGGATTGGATCGCGCATTAACGCTGTAAAAAAATTGTAAAAGGTAACTACATATATAGATAGACCCTTTTTACTGGAAAAAAGGCTTACTGGAATTTCATCTTAGTCCTCACGGATGAGAACGCATCTGCATTTTGATTCGCAAACGAGGATAGATGTAGATGTCTATGGGCCACAGCAACCACTTACCATCAGGTGGACTGTGTGCTTGTTTGTCACCCTATTCTATAAAAAAAGTAGATATATATCATATTGCCTTTCTGCCAAGGTGTCCGTCCGCTAAGTACCTTCTTACCTATTTCTGGCGTTACCGTGTAGTTGCGGTGTAAGAATATCCACTAACTCATACCATCCCGTAGGTGTCGTAAAAGGCGATAGACGGCCATTACACGGTAGGTTTTGCTGTCAGTTTTACAACAATCATGGTTGTGATTGACGAATAACCTACCGTGTAATGCGGTGATTGACGGTTGCATGAAATTGATTGACAAATATCTGGATATTTTGATTTTTACGTTAATCAACTATCAGTCACGAATTTTGATTGAACGTGTAATGGCATTTCGTCAATCACGCGTCAGTCAACGCTTAGACAGCAATGGAGGCGGACGCAGAATATATTGAAGAGGCAGCTTCCACGCGCTCGCGCTGCCCGTCGCCACTCCCGCCAAACGTGCTTCAGCCAGAAAAAGATTTTATTTTAAATTTTGAGGCTCTCCCCGAGTTGTGGGACACGAAAAACCCCGGGTAGGGTGGATGCCCCAAATACCAGCCACGCCCCTAATTCCAGATTTCTAGTAGTCTTAACTACAAATATTGTCGGCTAATAAATTCTTCGTAACTAGGGGAAAGTATATTTCAAATATTACCTCACAGTTTTAAACCTAACAGTGTTAAATTAAAAATCAAACCACGTACGCAACGAAAAACGCTCATTTTCCTAATTTTTTGACAAGTTATGGTCTCGATACAATTAAGCATATTTTACATTAGCTCATCTTTAGGCTTTTTGATTTGTATGAATGTGACTATAGACATAGTAATGCAGCTATTTTTGTTTAAATCTATAAGTTTTTAATTTTATTTTAGTGGAAATTAATGGGGCTGTAATTAGATATACGAAATGTATGGAGTGCTTAATGTCAGCTGCCCGGCTGTTATTTGGTTTGACGTACATAATAAGAAGTACCATAATTTCAGCCACGTAATATAAATCAGGGCTGTCATAAACTGGAATAAATACCATTAATTAGAACATAACTTATTTTATAGTTAAGGAAGTTATAATCAATTCGTCTATATTTTAAAATTGGTTTTTGATTTAAAAGTTTAGCAAATGATACGTACTTGCTTTTCAGATATTTGGTATATGTTAAGAACACCATACAATATTTAATTATTTTTTAAGAAAGACATAAAACAAACAATAAATGTAATTAACTACAACTTAGTAATACTAATTTTACTATAACTTAAGAACATAAATGAAAAAGTCATAACAGGGAAAGTGGTTCAGGACCATGCTTTGCGGCAGTCTATGGAGGATGATGTTCAGTTTTTTTTTTTTTTGCTGTGGCAACCCTGGTTATAAGTTGTAAAAGTAATTGGTCCCGATAAATTTTAATAATTTAAATATTGTAAATTCACCATATCCACCTCAATTTTATGTTATAGCTAATAATTACTGCCGCTTTGTATTTAATGTTTAAGAAAGTTGGTACATAAATATTATAACAACAATTTGGTGTTGGAACAAAAAGTGACAGGTAACGAACATTGTTTTAAAAATTATTGTAATCCTTATTTCATATCATTCCTTTTAAAAATTAAAGATTTATTCTATTACTCGGGTTATTACATTCGGGTTTCTTTTCGAATTGTTTTAACGATAATTTGATTTGAGACTTGTAAATAGAAAAAAAAAACAACAACTTTACATTAGCTTACTCTGCTCCTTCTGTTTTCGATCTTTGTTTTCTTTTATTATTTATAATAAATAGTAAAATGAATACTCGCAACGCCAAGACGCGCCAGATGGAGAACCAACTCCAGCTTGCGCTCCAAGAACTTAAGGCGTCCAGGGAGCAGTGTGAACTGTTGCTTAAGGAAAGGGATGATAATGAAAGGGAAATAGTTAGCATAATTGCCAAAAATACACAATTGAAATGTGATATGGTTAAGCTACATACAGAATACACAAGTGTTATAAAAGAAAGAGATCAGCTACAGGGAACGGTTAATGAGTTTGATCAATGCAGCAAGGAATATGAGGAAGCTCTCAGGTTAATTGCTGCATTGAAGTTACAGTTGAATGAGGCTAATGAGCAAATAACACAATTTAAAACATATATAGATAACCTTAAAGCCTCCCAGACTCAAAGCCTGTTCTCTGAGCTTGTGCAATGTGATACTTCAAGAATGTTACAGCAATCTGCAACAATAGACTTGACTGGTGACGACTCTTCCACTTCAGGAAATACAGTAAGGATTAATTGCAGTAAAACCAAATTGAAGAAGTATATAAAAGTTAATAAATACATAAGGAAAGTACAAAAATTAATAAGAAATAAGATTAATACCAAAAATTATGCTAATGTATGTAAAGAAAAGCAAGCATTGTTATATGAACTTAAGTTGTATTCAATTGAGGTGGATAACATAAAAAAATGTTATGAGACTGAAATAGAGTGCCTTAAATCAGAAATATTGTCACTTATGAACTCCCTTCAAACTGTGTCCAATAAATATAAATCAGCCCAAAATGAAATAAAAGAACACATATTGGCTATGGATAATCTGGTAAAGACTTGTAAATATAATGAGGAGCGGTTTGACTCCTTAGTTAAATATCAATGTGAGTGTCAGCGCTCAATGCCAGATTTTTCAAAGTCAGTGTGTGCTGATAATATTATACCACCACAAAAACTCTATGACAGTGCCATAGCAGAGGATATTAAAATAATAAATAACTCACATATTACTAAAAATAATATAATTGTTTATAGCGATGACATGGGAAAAAATCTAGGCATAACTTTAAATAACTCTTTAAAGGGACAAAAAGTTACAAATTGCTGCATGCCTGGAGCATCTTTTAGTGACATCCTAAATAAAATTATTGTTACTAAATTTTGCCCAAATAGTACAATAATAATTTTTGTTGGTAGAAGAGGCAGTGTCACCAACAAACAGTTATTAAGATATATTGAACAACTTAATAACTTAAATGTACACAAAATTGTCTTGTTCACACTGCCTTATATACAGGGATTGCCACAAGAAAATAATTTAAGACATAATTTAAATATACAAATGCATAATTTAATATGTAATAATAATTTAAATTTGACATATAATTCTAATGATAATAATCATAAATTTCATGTAATTGACATAAATAATTTAATAAAAAAGTTTTGGACAAAAGATAGGTATTACCTATCCAAATATAATTTAAGACTGATAGCAAATGTGCTATCTTATTATTTACTTTTCAACTCAGCCAAGTTTTTGGCTACCAAGACTGCTTTTATTGAGCATAATCATTTGACATTTAATTTGGAATCAGTTCCAACTAATTTAAATTAGTGAATGTGACAATAGAGGCAATCTCTAGCAATAATAAGAGTTTAATTAATTTTGAATACAGCCCACAAATAAGTAATAAAAATTGTTTACACCTGGTGCATCAAAATATACAAGGCATGTTGGGCAAAGAATTGGAAGTTGAATTGTTTTTAAATAGTAACAATATACACATCCTTTGTATTACTGAACATTGGCTAAAAGATTATAATGTCATGTTTAATTTCAGAAATCACCAGGTGGTCAGTTCCTTCAATAGAGAAAAAAGTTTACGTGGTGGCTCCTTAATATTAGCAGATAAATCATTATTATATAAAGAACGTAAGGATATTGTGAGCCTCTCTGTTGAACGAACTGTAGAAATGGCTTGTGTCGAGCTCGAGCACCTCATTGTTGTAAGTGTTTACAGACCCCCATGTGCTACTTATGACCATTTTGAAAGGATTGTGGAAGAAGTTTTACTCAAATTTAGTAAACAGAACAAGTCTGTTGTAATGTGTGGAGACTTTAATATCAATCTCCTTGAAACTTCTTCCATTAGTATTAAGTTTAGCTCATTGTTTAAATCGTATAATCTTGTAAATTTATTCTTAGAACCAACACGTATTGCTGGGCCTAGTGCGACCTGTATAGATAACATTTTTACAGATGTTAAGCCCTTGCATAAATCAATTATTCAAAATTTAAGTTCAGATCACTGTGGACAGTTAGTATCACTACCTTACATACACAAAAAACAGAAAAATAAGAAAGTTGTGTTTGTTCCAATAAATGAACATCGCTTGGAGAGTTTTAGAAGTAATATAATAAAAAGACTTCCATCACTTTCGTTTAAAAATAGTGCTAATTATTTGTATGCTACATTATTTGAAATTATACGTTGTGAATTTAGTAGAATATTTACTTCTAAAACTTTCTCTTTTAACAGTCGCAAATCATTTAATGAATGGGCGACAGTAGGAATTTATAAAAGTAGGCGAAGGTTATACGAGCTTTATGATGAAAGATCATATAATAGTAGTGTTATATTTAGAGATTATGTAAAAACATATTCTAAAATATTTAAAAAAGTGTGCTCCACTGCTAAGGCTTTACATTTAAGCAACAAAATTAAAACTGCATCCGACAAAATTAAAATGACCTGGAGAATAATAAATAGTGAAACGGGCAAGGTCAAACCGCGCAACTCGGATTTTCAATTGAATATTAACAATAATTTAACGCGATCTGATCAAGAAGTTGCTATGGCTTTTGAGAAACATTTTACTGATGTTCCTTTTTTGACAACAAAATCATTAAATTCTTCTCCTACTGTCGCCGAATCATTGCTCAAACAAAATGTAAAGGCTTGTTCAAATACTTTTAAATTCCATAGGGTACTGCCAAAAGATATCGTTAAATATTTTAAAACTATTGATGTTAAGAAAACGGCAGACTTATGGAGGATTTCCGTTAAAGTTATTTTATCTATAATAGATACATTAGCACCTTATCTAGCCACTATATTTAATATAAGCGTCGAATCTGGTGTGTTTCCTGATTTAATGAAACATAGTAAAGTCATACCTATATTTAAATCTGGTAGTACATTAGACCCCGCCAATTTTAGACCAATTTCTGTACTACCAACATTAAGTAAAATTTTTGAAAAAATTATTTTAGATCAGATGTTAAGTTTCTTTAATATTAATAAATTGCTACATAATAATCAATTCGGTTTTACAAGGGGTCGCTCGACAACTGACGCTGGAGTTGAGCTTATTAAACATATTTTTTGTGCATGGGAGAATTCAGAGGATGCTTTGGGTATATTTTGTGACCTTTCCAAGGCCTTCGACTGTGTTCACCATGAGACATTAATCAGGAAGCTACAGTACTATGGTGTCAAGAACACAGCGCTTAAACTTATTATTTCATATTTAAGTAATAGAAAACAGAAGGTTATTATCAATGGTAAAAGTTCTTCCGGGTCACCTGTACTAATGGGTGTACCTCAGGGCTCGATTCTCGGCCCATTCCTGTTTCTGGTGTATATTAATGACTTACCTCACCTTGTAGGGGATAGTCATGATATAGTATTATTTGCTGATGATACTTCCTTGATTTTTAAACTTAAACGTCAATCATTTAAATGTGACGAAGTGAATAATGCTATATTAAAATTAGTGCATTGGTTTAACGTTAATAATCTGCATTTGAACGGAAATAAAACTAATTGTGTTAAATTTACAACAACGAATGTTCAAAATCTGAATACTAATGTGTTTTTAAATGGGGAGGAATTGAGCCCTGTTGTATCCACTGTTTTTCTTGGCATCACTCTTGACGCAAAGCTCCAGTGGGGCCCCCATATATCCAAATTAGCAAGCAGACTAAGTTCTGCAGCCTATGCTGTAAAAAAGATTAGAGGTCTCACTAGTGTCGAGACAGCTAGATTAGTTTATTTTAGTTATTTTCATAGCATAATGTCTTATGGGATTTTGCTATGGGGAAATGCGGCTGATTCAGAAACTATTTTTGTTTTACAGAAGAGGGCCATTAGAGCTATTTACAATCTAAAACCGAGAGAGTCTCTTAGAGATAAATTTAAAGAAATTAATATATTAACTTTGGCCTCTCAGTATATTTACGAAAATTTAATGTATGTTCACAAAAACAAAGATAGTTTTAGTAAAAGAAGTGATATACATTCTGTAAACACTAGGAACAAACACAAGCTAGTGATACCAGTTTCTCGACTCCACAGAGTCAGTAATTCATTCTTGGGGCAATGTATACGCTATTACAACAAGGTCCCGGAAAGTGTACAGGTTCTCTCTGTTACCAAGTTTAAATGTTTTATTAAGCTGAAACTGTATAAAAAGGGTTATTATAGTATAAATGAATACATGGTTGATAATAACCCCTGGGAATGAGGTGATCGCTTCCAAGCAGTTTCTAAAATAAATTTTGTAAATAGTTCGTAATCATTTATATTGTAAAATTTATTTTAAAAAAAAAGTCCCGCTGGGTTTCTTGCTGGTTCTTCCCAGGACAGAGGGTTTTTTTCGAACCAGTGGTAAAGTAAAAAATGACTTTCAATAAGAATTACACATGTAATGTATATTGAATAAAAAATATTCTATTCTATTCTATAGTAGTGGACTTGTGAAGGGCTGGAATGATGAAGATTCAAAAACTTGGATGATTAAATTATAAGTAATCGATGTACTATAATACATAATTTTTATTATAATTTTGTTTTAATTAATTGTTTAGTGTTAAAATAAAAATGGAACTAGTTAAAGCTAAACCACAGAAAGGTAAGAAGTAAAACATTAAAATAAAATAATTGTTGTCGTCTATCTTAATACATATTTCATGCTTGTGACATGCATGATTTAAAATTAAAAGTTGTTATGAATTTATTTCAGTGCCCCTAAAACTTACCTACAATAGGTACCTACTAAAAACTCAAAAGGCATAACCCTCTGCTATGCTGGCATTAGGTATACAAAAGAAAATTTTAATTGGCACTAAAAGGCTGGTAATAGGGGCATCCACCCTATACGAATAAATATAAAAGGTAAACTTATTTTTCATCTATAAATGCGTTTCAAATAAAGCCGCGTATCGATTATGCGCTCGAAGAGGTCGATTTGCGCGCGTTAAAGTAAAATGGGTAAAATGATATTAAATATTACAATTTTTCCTATTCGTTTTTTTTCTTTTACTTTTCAAGATATTAAATTAAAGTTAAATGGTGAATCAAAAATGAGCTTAATTTATAGGTAGGTCCTTTCCCTCCGAAAATTTGGGTTTGACTGACATCAGTCAGCATGAGCGTGTAATGTGGAAATTATTCTATCATTCAAACATCAATCATGATTGATCCAACTGATTGACGCTTGCCTAGGCGTGTAATGGGCGTCATAGAGGGAAATAAATCAGGCGATGGGCATAAACGTCTTTCTAAAAACAATTTAAAAAAAAACTGTGGTTGCCAAATGTAGCAACTATGGCAAATATCCTTCTCTAAGGTAAATTATTTAGCAGTGGATTTTAATAGGCTGTAACGGTCATAACAGTGCGTGCAATGTTGTGTTCCGATCTAAAGGGTATAGTGTAATAATTGTAAAGAGTATATTCTATCTTAGTTCTCAGGTGTGACCACGCTTCTGTAGACTTCTTTGTTGGAAGTTGGTTGTAGCATCCATGGACTGCAGTAGCCATTTACCATTGGGTGGACTGTAAGTTGTTACGTTAGTTTAAAAAAATATATACATCTATGTGGATAAAATAAAGTCCACTTTTATATTGATTGATTGATGATTGGTTTATAGAGGAATTTACTAAGCACGGGGGTGAAACACTGCCACTCGGAGTTGATACTGAAATTTTTTTGGCAGAAAAGCTTATTGTTTTTTTTTATCCGACACGTGATTTTGTGATCAGGAGTCTTGTTTATCAAACCAATGAAGTAAGTAATCAGAAGCAGTCAGCGCTGCACTTAAAAAAAAAAAAGCATGTGTGAGTGTCGTGGAACACTCGGTTGGAACGAAGTTCCTTTCGTAGTATATTATTATTGATAGACGTTTATATTATTGATTAATAAATACAAATAAATGAATTACTAGTGTCTATTAAAATGAAGTGGCATTTAAAATAATATTTATTTTATGAGAAGATAAGGAAAAAATTGGTCAAGTGCGAGTCGGACTCGCGCATTGAGAGTTCTGAGGAAATCCGTGGGTATGTAAGTTTAACATTATTGTTGGCAACCAACATCGTCCGCCCCTCTTCGTGCACAACGGAAGAGAAGTGGAAGGGGAAATGTGAAGTGGAAAGGGAAATGTATAAATTAGGGTGCATCATGATTCTTGGGTATTCTGTTTTGAGAACACGAATTAGTCAAAGTGTAATTAAGTGTTGTGATTACAAAAACTGTAAATATTGAGTGCTCTGTACAAATATTAATTTAATACAATACATATATTGTGTTATAAGTGCATATTTATTTATAATAAATTATTTCATTGTGTTAACATCAGAAGTGGGATATAATCCCTGTTATCGTCCACATAATATAATCTTCGAATACTGTGATAGTTATTAACTTAGTGAAAGACTTCGCGTTGATGTCTTTGTTTTTATTAAATGTCGAAATGAAATATGTTGCACTATTTACGACATTGACATACCATTAAATAATGATTTCTTATATTTACGCGAACACTACACATTTTTAATTAAAACTAATTTTACGGATTTTATCGCGTATATTAATCTATTTTTATATTCCCGACGTTTCGGGTGCTTTCCAGCACCCGTGACCACGGGTAACCGTGTAACGTGACCGTGGTCACGGGTGCTGGAAAGCACCCGAAACGTCGGGAATATAAAAATAGATTAATATACGCGATAAAATCCGTAAAATTAGTTTTAATTAAAAATACCATTAAAGTTTAGTTAGTAAAAGTTTAAAGTGAAATGTTTTAAGCCAAAAGTTAAATCGTTTTGTTCAATTAAGATTCAATTGATAATAAGGTACCCGCAAGTACATTCATTATTCCTTTACGTAAAAATGTCAAAAGAAATGTTGGAGGTATTTTAAGATGAGTTATAGTTTTGCATTCAGTGGAAATTTAACATGCTCTTATGTTATAATTTGATATTTGGTGTAATTTACATGGACTAATTTTAAAGTTCTACACGTTTAAACGATAAACAAAAAAAAAAATGTTTAACTTTAACGTGCGATGAATTAAAAACACTAAGTAGTATTTTTGTATTCTAATGTGTTGACAAGTGTTACAGTTTAATCCAAGTGTTATGTGCGACAAAATTGGGATCTAATGTTGAGAGTATAGTGGAAGGCGTGGTGCTGGGGCGCTCGCTCTTGAGTGGAAGTATGCTGTGGGCTTATGACGCCACAGGCACATTATTGGCCGCTGCTAGCGATCACGATTTGATACACGAGGAAAGCAAATTTATCCTAAACATTGTCTTAAAAATATTTTGTAAGAATAAGTGCTTAACTTTTTAATTAGTTGCGGAAAAACAAAGTATAACTGACGAAATCGAAGTAAATAAAAATTAGTTTTGACATTGAAGAGATAATTTAACGTTACACGAGGATCGCACCATACCAGAGGTTGTCGTGTAGCCGCAGCTCAGTATATGGTGCCCTAGAAAAGCGAATGGTGTCCCAAGAGTAGTGCTGCATTTCTTGAAATCAAGTTCCGACTGAGACTTTTTAATGTTTTCTTTTATGTGTTACAGTAGCACGTGTGATGTCATTACATGTACGCGAGTGTAAGGCGAGTGTGTGCCTTGCTGGTCAGTATGGACTACCGGGTCCAGCTGTATCATGGCAGGTTTCGGCAGATGAGTATGCTGCACGCGTGGTGGGCGCCGTTCCGGAGTGCGCGTATGCTATACATGGCGGTGCTTCGGAAGTCGTACACTATGTGAGCGTGGAAGTGTTACACTCTGTATGCGCGGAAGTCGTGTTTTCTGAACATGCAGCAGGCTCTATCCTGGCAGGCGCTGTCCTGGTTCACGTTTTAAACGTGGTTCACGTGGTTAACGTGGGATCTCGCAAGTTTAAGTAAGAGTATGTGTGAGATACTTCGTATGGAGATGTATGCTTAAATGTGAAAGCGAAGTGCTTTATTATAGTCCACGGTATGAGAGCGTATTTCTGTTTGAGGGCCCTTGTATGCGTGATGGATGAGAGGATAGGCAACTGTGTATGTTGCCTGCTAATTAACAAATTGTTTTTCACGTAGATCACGATGGCTGCAACGCAATAAACGCACTAAATATAAAAGGCGTAGGCGATCGCGTTCTTTGAGCTTAAAGAAATTTAAGAAACAGGACAGGCCGAAGCAAATAAGGATATTTTTAAAAAAAACTGAACTTTTAGGTGGTAAAGTATACAGAAGTACATCACAAGGTCGATGTTAGGTAGTACCGAAATAGTGTATATGGCAAAATTTTTGATTGCATTTTACTGAGTGCGCGAGTCAATACAAAATAAGGGTAAAACACATAAAACGTTAAACAAAACCGAGATAAGCATAGTTAAAATAAGCTTGGTACGTTTAAGTAAGACGAAAGATCTTATTAAACGCAAGCGGAATGAACTTGGTACGTTTAAGTGAGACTAAATGTCCTTTAAATGCAAGTGATTCCAGAAGACGAACCTGGTCTCTTAAGTGTGACAAGTTCCTTTAAGTGTAGGTGGTCTTAAAAGTGCCGTCGAGTTTTGTAGAATTAAAAATGTGTAACCTGATTGTAACCTTTGACTATAAACTTGCGTCATGATAAGATAATTGATATATATAAAAGTAGTTTCTAATCAATTTATGTCTTCGCAGTATTTTAAATAGACTCGTGAGGTTCCTGAGGCAGGAACCATGCAGGATGGCAGTGTTGGCAACCAACATCGTCCGCCCCTCTTCGTGCACAACGGAATAGAAGTGGAAGGGGAAATGTGAAGTGGAAAGGGAAATGTATAAATTAGGGTGCATCATGATTCTTGGGTATTCTGTTTTGAGAACACGCGTCGAATTAGTCAAAGTGTAATTAAGTGTTGTGATTACAAAAACTGTAAATATTGAGTGCTCTGTACAAATATTAATTTAATACAATACATATATTGTGTTATAAGTGCATATTTATTTATAATAAATTATTTCATTGTGTTAACATTATTAAAAATATTTTTATTATATGATGTAACTAAATATTTATGCTTTTCGCAATTTTTTCTTTATTTGTGCTATAATACGTCGCTTCGTACTAAATTTTAAGATTCTGAGTTCACGGGAAGTACCCTGTAGGTTTTGATTCCTTTGCGAATGTCGAAAATTTGCGGCATAAACGGCTGTATTTTTGATTGCGTTGGTTTAGAAGTTTGATTATTTCACAGCTCCAAGGGACAGTAGACTTGAGTATTTGATATGAATTTCAGTTTGATACCTCCACGCGTTTCTGAGAAAAAGGGTCTTGACAGACAGACAGATAGATAGACAGATAGATGGATAACAAAGTTTGTATAAGGGTTCCGTTTTTTTGCTTTTGAGGTATGAAACCCTAAAAGTGCGAGGGGAATGGATGTTATTCCATCTCGCTCGCACTATAAAAAAGGGGTCGTGACGGGTTAATATTACATTATTTCTCGCCTAGCCCCTATCCGTTAAATTCGTACCGCGCGATAGGGAACTTTGTTTCAAAATGAACGTTGAAAGGCAGAGTGGGTGGCGCACACGCACCTTGTATCTGCGAGGTGGTGAAGAGCGGCAGCTTGGAGATGATCTGGCGCACGGTGGGGCAGCGCGCCAGGCCGGCCAGCGCGCGGCACGCCAGCCCGCGCAGCCGGTCCGCGTCCGTGATCGGCGCCTTCACCAGCATCAGCGACAGCAGCACCTGCGCCACCACACACTCGCACGCCGCCCACGCGCACGCACGCATACGCACGCACACATACGTACGCACATACACACACAACCACTTAACCCCTGAACTTTAGTAGCTTAGGCCCTAAACCCTCACTGTAAATTTCACAGCACACGAGCAACCCGGTTCGATCCCCACCGAGACCACTGAAATTGTTAACTACAATTTGAAATGCTGATTTACCACGAGCTCGGCAGTGAAGAAAAACATTATGAGGAAACCTGTATGTCTGAAATATTAAAAAAATATATATATTTTAAAGATGTGGAGTGCGCTAATACGCATTACAGCAAAGCAGCGGTCAAAACCCTCTCAAAGGTAAGAGGAAACCTATACCCACCAATTCGACATATACAGGCTGTAACTTAAACTTTTAAGGTACTGTTAAATCAAAATTTTAGAAATGCTTTTTTAAAAAAGAGCTTTGAGAATGTATCCGTAAATTACAATAATATTTATGAAAACGAGAGACGCCGGAACGCAACAGCTGTTAGCTCTCGACAGACTGTGGTCCCGACGATGGACACCTCCACTGTGTTCACAAACAATAACAAAAAAACTATTTCAGCATTCTAAATTCTAGACCAATCAATTGGTGTTTACTTATAAACAAAAATCCTAAGGTGGTCTGCAATATTATATACTAGGTAAAAGCATCATAGCACATACGTACGCATGCACCTAGTACAAACGCAAAACCGCAACGTGCCTCCAAGGAAAAACCGTCTTCTCACGGAATAGTACAATAGTGCCATATTACACAAGTCTGAAGATAATGAATCTACATTGAAACTCTAATAGAACATTTTTTATTACACTTTTTTCTAATAGAGAATTAGTCACATAACGGAGAAGGTGCTCTCACAACGCTCAATATCTTACGGAATAAAATATAAAATCAGAGAGAATCCGTAAAGAATCAGAAACCCTATTTACTAGTAACGAGGCACTCCATCTTGGTTGTAATAGGTCCCATCTATATTTTTAGTAGTATCGAGGATTGACAGCATACCAAAAAAAAATCACTCTCCCCCGTAATACTAGTGTAAAATAGCAGCACAATGCTGCTGTGTTTTCAAGTCGAATGTATATACAGCCAAAAACCCTATTTACTATAGTAATGTTTCATCCCTTTCGTGAGTTTCATTCAGTCCTTAAAGGTGCATCTACATTTTAAATCCAAATCTAGAATTTGACACACTGAACAAGAAATACACTCTCACGAAATTTTGGCGTAAAATAGTAACCTAATAATATATACAGTACAACCTTAGTATAGCGACTTAGTAGGGCGACCCCCCACTAGATGGAATGACGACCTGGTAAGACATGTAGGAAGTCGATGGATGCAGGTGGCTCAGGATCGTGCTTTGTGGCATTCTTTGGGGGAGGCCTATGTTCAGCAGTGGACTTGTGAAGGGCTGTAATGATGATGATGATGATGACAAATATAAAGCGCTGACATAACCTTGTAATAGCGCAGTATAGATTTAGAAAATTATTGTTTACCAAGTTATTTGACACTCAGTTTGGCACAAAATTTTAACAATCATTGATTATATATATAATAATGTTGTTTTAATACTCATCAATTGTTAAAACGGTAAATAACCAGCAAAAATATTTTTATCGTAACTGCAACGCCATTACAAAGTTACGTCGTCAGTTCAATCGCGACGTGTCAGGAACGCATTCTCTGAACGGCCGAACTATAATATAAAATATAGCTAATATGTACTATTAGCTATATTTTATATTATAGTTTTTTATTAAAATATAGCTAATAGTACAGAAAGAAACAGTAACGTTTACATTTTTCGAACAAATTAACTTCCTCACTATGAAATCTGTCAAATATTATTATACTGTGTATGTAATGGCGTTGCAGTTACGATAAAAATATTTTTGCTGGTTGTTTACCGTTTTAACAATTGATGAGTATTAAAACAACATTATTATATCAATAATCAATGATTGTTAAAATTTTGTGCCAAACTGAGTGTCAAATAACTTGGTAAACAATATTTTTCTAAATCTATACTGCGCTATTACAAGGTTATGTCAGCGCTTTATATTTGTCATCATCATTATCATCATTACAGCCCTTCACAAGTCCACTGCTGAACATAGGCCTCCCCCAAAGAATGCCACAAAGCACGGTCCCGAGCCACCTGCATCCATCGACTTCCTGCATATCTTATCAGGTCATCACTCCATCTAGTGGGGGGACGCCCTACACTTCGCCTGCCGGTACGAGGCTGCCACTCGAGAACCTTTCTTCCCCATCAGTTGTCGGTTCTTCGAGCTATATGGCCGGCCCATTGCCACTTCAGCTTACTAATCCGTTGGGCTATGTCGGTCACTCTGGTTCTACTGCGGATATCCTCATTTCTGAGTTTATCACGCAGAGAAACTCCGAGCATAGACCTCTCCATAGCTCGCTGAGCGACCTTGAGCTTCCTCATCCGGCCAGCAGTGAAGGACCACGTCTCAGTTCCGTATGTCATCACTGGCAACACGCACTGGGTGTACAGTCTCGTTTTCAAGTTTTGAGGTATACCTGACGAGAAGATGTGCCGTAATTTCCCGAACGCTGCCCAACCGAGTTGAATCCGTCGATTGACCTCTCGGTCGAAGTTGGACTTACCTAGTCGGACTATTTGTCCCAGGTAAACATACTCGTCAACAACTTCAAGCTTAGTGTTCCCAACAACTACCGGCATAGGTGTGACATGGACATTAAACATGATCTTTGTTTTGTCCATGTTCATCTTAAGACCTATCCGTTGGGTAACACTATTGAGGTCATTGAGCATAGTGCTTAGGTCCTCCAGCGATTCTGCCATAAGGACTATATCGTCGGCAAATCGAAGGTGAGTGATGTACTCGCCATTGAGAGTTTCGGGGATATGACGTCACCCTGTCTTACACCTCTCTGCAATTGGATAGGTTTCGTACTCTGGTTCTGTACTCGGATAGCCATCGTAGCCCTACTGTACAAGCACTTCAACACTTCGATATACCGACAGTCAACTTGGCATCGCTGAAGGGACTGCAGCACCGCCCAAATTTCGACGGATATCAAAGGCTTTCTCATAGTCCATATACGCCAGACATAGTGGCAAATTGTACTCTTCGGACTTCTGTACAATTTGCCGAAGGGTATGTATGTGGTCTATGGTGCTAAAGCCTTTTTGGAAACCGGCTTGTTCGGGGGGCTGGAAGTCGTCAAGTCTGCGCGCGAGACGATTCGTAATGACTCTCGAAAACAGCACGTAGACGCGGCTCAGAAGGGAAATCGGTCTGTAGTTCTTCAAGAAAGCGTTGTCGCCTTTCTTGAAGAACAAGACCACCGCACTTCTGCTCCACGCCTCCGGTGTAATGCCACCATGGAGGACGGAATTAAAGAGCTTCTGAAGGACTTCAAGTACCGGTTTTTACCCGCTTTCAGAAGCTCCGCTGTAATTCCATCCCCGCCTGAAGCCTTGCCGTTTTTAAGGTGCTGGAGAGCCATTCTAATCTCGCTCAGACTGACGTCCGGGATATCATCGGAATAATGTCGGATAAGACTCGCTCTTGGATCGTTACTCACACTTGCGTGCGGCTCCAACGATGACGTGTACAGCTGCCCATAGAACCTCTCAATCTCACTCAAAATCTCAGGTGCCCCGGAAACGATGCTGCCACATTCGGTCTTCAGCTTTGACAGTTGGCTCTTTCTGGCAGACAGATCTCTGGCAAAGACTTTGGAGCCTTGGTTCCGCTCGATCGCTTCTTCAATACGAGCTGTATTGAAGTTGCGTAAGTCCCGCCGCATGCATTTGGAGATCTGTCTGTTCAGTTGCCTGTATGCTGTCAAATCTGTTGAAGAATGTAGCTTCATCTCCCGTCTAACAGCCATGAGATTAAGAGTGTGATCGGAGAGTTTTTGTGTTCTTCTGCGGCGGGTCTTGCAGAACTTAGCTCCGACCGCATGGACAGTTTCCACGAGCTTGTCATTCAAATCGTCCACTTCATTGCAGTCTTCTAGGCACTGAAAACGGTTTTGTAACTCGAGTTGAAAGGTTTCGGGACTTTGGATTAGAGCACGAGGGGGACGGAGCGTTCGTTAACTTCATTAGACGAGACCTCTCCAACTTAACGTTTAGGTTCAGTGTGCCTCTAACCATTCGGTGATCGCTGCCGGTTTTCACCCTCGCGATCACTGAGACATCACTGAACAGTTGTCGTCTGGTCGTCATAATGAAGTCAATCTCATTTTTTGTCGAACCGTCGGGGCTCGACCAGGTTCACTTCCTGTGGGGCCGCTTCTGGAAGAAAGAGTTCATCATAAAAAGTCCCTCCTTCTACATGAAGTCGGCCAGCTGCTGGCCCCTTGGGTTCCGTTGCCGGTTGCATTCCAAATTTCCCCACCTTCAGCTCACCGTTCTCTCTTGTGCCTAGTTTTGCATTGAAGTCTCCCATTAACACCGTATATTGGGTTTTGGAGGAATGCATGGCTCTAGAGATATCCTCGTACATTTCCTCCACCTCCTGATCGGGGTGTGCCTAGGTTGGTGCGTAAACCTGTATGACCTTCAGCGAATACCGTTTGGTGATTCTGAGTATAAGGTACGCAACTCTCGTCGACACACTCTCAATCTTTACAACGTTGTTAACGAGAGACTTGTGGACGATAAATCCGACACCTCCTTGGGACAGATGTTCGCCCTCCTGGTAATAGGGCAAGTTGCCGGATTCGAGGATTAGCGTGTCCTCCCCCTCTCTTCGGACTTCGGATAATCGGGTTGGCAACCGCAGTTTTTTATTGTATTTTTGCCGTTACCAGGAAGATGCTGCTGCCCATCTCATGCCTGTTTCCCTTTGTCGCCTTTTACGAAACCCACGGGAAGATATGGGGTAGTGGATATTCTTAACCGCCACTACACGGCACTTTATATTTGTAGTGCTGTGCTAACAATAACAGGCAATAACAGTATCTTAATCTGTTCTTATACAGTTATACTTTATAAAATAATACGTTTTTTTTTCTTTTTAAGAATTTGAAAATAATGGACTCTAAGATAACTTTTATTAAATATAAAAATAAAACTACAACCAAACCGAACGCGCGAAAGAAAGTAGCATTTTTATATTTAGGTTGAAAATGGTAACCCCAAATGGCGTTATGGGCCGCCATTTTGTGACGCTAAAACAGTCGTCTGTTGTCGTTTCGTGCGCATAGACAACGTTCTTCAAGTGTTTTCGATCTGTTTTTATTTGATTACCCGGCTTTCGTTTAATGGACTGTTTCTGCTTTTCAAACTGACATCGGCGCTAAATCGGATTTCGATTGTGTTTTGTATTGCGTTCTTTTTACTTTTGGTGCATAATAATGCCTAAACGTGGACAAACATTGAAAAGTGGAACCCGTGAGTTAATCATCAAGCTGCAAGATTACTTTGAGCGGGAGCGGCAAAATGGCGGACCGCTGTTACCTGTCGAACAAGTACAAGAACGCGTCTCTCAGGCGCTTGGACTTAGCAAACGAACGATAACAAATATTAATAAAGAAAAGTTCGGCTCTACTGGCACGGAAGATAATATTTTACGTACTCCGAAGAAGAAACGTAGAACTAAACCCGTGACAGATATTGACACCTTTGACGCCGATGCAATCAGAAATCATATATATGGTTACTATTCCAGAAATGAATATCTCAACAGGAAGAAGCTTTTGGCATCGTTAAGAGAAGCTGGACTGTTTAGCGGGGGTAAAACTGCTTTAACCAAAATCTTAAAAGATATTGGTTTTTCGTATAAAAAAACAGACAAAAGAAAAATTTTATTAGAACGATACGACATAATTTTAAAACGGATAAGTTTTTTAAGAGAAGCAAAAAATATTGATAACTGGGATAATGTCGTGTTCATTGACGAGACATAGCTAAACGCCAATCACACGGTTTCCCGTTCTTGGACGGATGATACACAAGCTTCGACGTCGAAAGTACCAATGGGTAAGGGGGCCCGTCTGATAATATGCCACGCAGGTTCTGCAAAATACGGCTTTGTGGAGAACGCGTTACTGGCATTTCAATCAAAAACCACAAATGACTACCACGAGGAAATGAATGCCACTACATTTAAAGAGTGGTTCCAGAACGTGTTTTTGCCCAGCCTACCAGAGTCTTCTGTAATATTCATGGATAATGCCTCCTATCTGTTCGCGACGGTTTAAAGTCTTTAAGCAAAAAGTGATGAAAGAATATTATTTTGTATAAAAAGTGAAATTACCAACGAAATCAAGCAGATTGTGTATTAATATAGTTTTACAATGTGTTTACAACTCTTAATATATTTGTATAGAATGTCGTTTTAATAATAGTTGATATAAACAACTTTAAGCATTTAAGAAAAATTCGACCAATCACAGCGCATCATATCGTAGAACTTTCTGGAAGTTAAATTAACTGCGCAATAGTTTGTATTGAAAATAATGGGAATATTTTTTTGTTCTAAAAGAGTTGTAAATATGATATTTAGTTAGCATATGGTGTATAGATTGCAATAGTAAAGAAATAATTTGTGTAAATAGACGCATTTGATAAATATAGAAAAAAAAAGCTTTTACAAAAATTTACTTCGCAAATATCCGCGTTATAAAATAAAATGATGTGTCTTACCTAGTATGAAGAAGCACCTCCCGCCCTCCCTCAATTGCGTGCACTATCCCCGTCACCACTAATCCCAGCACCGCTACTTCCAACACCACTACACTAGGCAAGACACACCACTGACGATAATACGACACGTGTTTCGCCTCTACACGAGGCATCCTCAGGTGATATAGACTCTACGGTGGCTAACCGCTAAGTGAGCGGCGAGCCAAAACAAGTGCCTTTTATACAAAAGGAGCGAGCGACTGCGTCATGCGATAAAACATGCGACCAATCACCGCTGGACTTACGCAGCCGTTTGTAAAATTAAAAACAAACCGCCGCGCAACGCCCACATTATTAGAGAGCAGGCTTGAAGATATTTAAGAGAGGTGAGTTAGTAACATTTGTTTGTTCATTCAGCTATGCAACGGTATTGTTATTACTTTTTAATATCTCTAACTGTTCCAGCACACACAGCCGCAGCCCTTTATTACACGTATGTAAGACTTTAAAGGAGTGGTCGTTGGCTAGGTTGTGTCCAGTGTCCAAAAGATGTTTGGCAAAATGGGATTAAAAAGTAATAACAATACCGTTGCATTGCTGAATGAACAAACAAATGTTACTAACTCACCTCTCTTAAATATCTTCAAGCCTGCTCTCTAATAATGTGGGCGTTGCGCGGCGGTTTGTTTTTAATTTTACAAACGGCTGCGTAAGTCCAGCGGTGATTGGTCGCATGTTTTATCGCATGACGCAGTCGCTCGCTCCTTTTGTATAAAATGCACTTGTTTTGGCTCGCCGCTCACTTAGCGGTTAGCCACCGTAGAGTCTATATCACCTGAGGATGCCTCGTGTAGAGGCGAAACACGTGTCGTATTATCGTCAGTGGTGTGTCTTGCCTAGTGTAGTGGTGTTGGAAGTAGCGGTGCTGGGATTAGTGGTGACGGGGATAGTGCACGCAATTGAGGGAGGGCGGGAGGTGCTTCTTCATACTAGGTAAGACACATCATTTTATTTTATAACGCGGATATTTGCGAAGTAAATTTTTGTAAAAGCTTTTATATAATGGATTTCCGCAAAGTAACGCCTGATTCTATTAATTATAAATATAGAAAAATTAAAGAATTAATGTAAACATTTGTCATGAAAATTTGGTACATTTCGTTTAATAACTTTTTTAAATGTAAATATATTGAATAACCTTTATCACATACTGATAAAGGACCAAAATGCCTATTTAATGATGTATAGCGTGTTAATGTAACAATTAGCCTTGTATAGAAAATATTGCGATTTGTGCTGATTACATAGTGAAAATGTTTAAAAATAAAGAGGCAAAACGGAAAATGGCAAGCGGCTCTCTATACAGTATAGCCGAAGTCTACCTTATGGGGGCAAATCTCAGTAACGTTGTAGTAGGAAGAACTACCAGTAACAAGCAGTAGTATCCGGTAGTAGCTGAAGTGACTAGTAGCAGAACATAGTGAACAGTTATAGTGAATTAGAAAAAGTTTAGCTAGCCGAAAAAGGTCGTAACTGAAAATCGCAGTTACACATAGCCGAAAAAAGTGGCAACTGAAAATTCGCAGTTGCATATAGTAAAATAGTGTTAGCTAGCCGAAAAAAGTGGTAACTGAAAATTCGCAGTTACATATAGTGAAAAAGTGTTAGCTAGCCGAAAAAAGTGGTAACGGAAAATTCGCCGTTACATATAGTGAAAAGTGTTAGCTAGACGGAAAAGGTGGTAACTGATATTCGCAGTTACACAAGTGATAAATTCAACTAGTTTTAGTTGATTAATAGCTGCTAGTCAGTAGTGTTAGAAAACCAGCTACTACCAATAGATATTTTGATACTACCAATAGATATTTTGTTACTACCAATAGATATTTTGATACTGCCAATAGATATTTTTATACCAATAGAAATTTTAATATTACCGCACATTTTAATTGAATCTTTTGAAATATATAGTGACCAACCGATAGTGAACAACCGTAGTTGAACAACCGTGTTGCAACACACACAGAGACGGCAGTGAAAGTATCCTCCGGAACCTATAGGTGTAGGACGTGAGCGACTCGCGGAGTATCTTCGACAACATTTACTCCGGAAAGATACGCCCGTCCGGCACACTATCACTCGGTTCAAATACAGAAACCACCTACCCAAGCTAATAAAAAAGAAGAAATGGTGGCTTGGTTACAAGCAAAAGGCATTGACGCAAATATGCAGTTGCTAAAACCAGAGCTAATTAAATTAGTTAAAGAAAATAAAGCGGCAAATGTGCGATACGAAATCGATGAACTGGCTCTGGAGTACGGTCATCGCGTTCTAAGAATTCCACCGTATCATTGCCAATATAACGCGATTGAGCTAATCTGGGCTCAAATAAAAGGTTACGCCGCCCGCCACAATACTTCCCCGCCATTCAGCACGAAAAAGATGATGACCCTATTAAAAGAAGCCTGCGGGGAAGTCACAAGAGATGACTGGGCAAAGGTTGTTGAGAAGACTAAAAACCTGATTGTGGAACATTTTGACCGAGATATCAGAATTGATTCTGTTATTGATAATAATATAATTATATATGTATGTTGCCGTGTAGTGGCGGTCAAGAATATCCACTACCCCATATCCTCCCGTGGGTGTTGTAAAAGGCGACAAAGGGAAACAGGCAGGAGATGGGCAGCAGCATCTTCCTGATAATAGCCAAAATTACAATAAAAAAACTGCGGTTGCCAACCCGCTCGCCAAGCGTGGCAACTATGGCAAATACCCCCCTATGAATGTAACAAAGAGACGGCCCCCAGTCCCCGGCGGCCCCGCTATTCCTGGCTACGGTGGCGACCATGGTAACGGCGGGCGAAGATGATGATGAAGACACCACCTCCTCAAGCGAATCGGAGTCTGATTAATATTCTGTACGCACATTCAATTCAATGTACTTTATTGCATAGAAATACAGATTGTAACTTTGTAACAAAAAATAAATAAAACAATTTTATTATATTAATATTACCTTTTTTTGCTTTCCACTTAAATTACTAAAATATAAATTTTAAATGATTCCGCCAATTTAAAACGAAAATAATCTTAAAAATAACGCGGCGGTTCATTTTGGAGGAACGGTAACGAACTCAGTGTTATGTTGTGCCCATCACTAGTCGTGACTAGGTGATAGGTGTCACGAACGCATTCTCTGAACGGCCGAACTATAATACGATTAAAAATAAATAAACTAAACCACAGATATTCGTAAAAGTAGAAAAATTAAAAAAAATCAAAAAAGTTTAAAAAATTAAAGAGCAAACCACTGAGGCATTGTTTTGTGTATTAATACAATACTCTTGAAACTGGTAAACTTTTATTGAAAACCAACCTGTGTCAACTAGCGACATCTGGTGAGCAGAAAATTATTAGCTCTCATTCGGTCGATAAACTTCATTCTAGGGCGTCCTTTGTCGACTCTGCCACTCACTTCTGGAGCATAAATTTGCTGTCACTCTTTCCTCATTCATTCTTTCTACGAGTACAAACTACCGAAGCATGAATCTTTTTTTACCATAATGCCGTTGTTCGTGCGCACGCTCTCCCACACTTTCTGTATGACGTCTTCATAAGACTTCAGCGCTGTCTTCTTTTTACTGGAGCTCGATAGGGAGAACCGCGTCGTCGACGTACCGGCCTGTGGACAATGACAATCATAGTTTTTTTTTTTTTTATAAAGCTGAAATGACAAACGAACTTACAGTACAACTGATGGTAAGCGGCTTCTGCAGTTGATGAACTCAACTTCAAACAAAGAGAACTACAGATGCGTTGGATAAGGATTAAAATGGAGTGGATCTCAGCGTGTAATGAGCGCATCCACGACTATTTCTGCCACTAATTAAATAAACGTTTTTCTATTCTAAGAATAGATTAGATAATTTAAAATTAAAAAATTTGTACAGTCGACTTCAATATAAGTTATTAAGAATAACTGTAAAACTATTGGTCTGACCTTGATCAAATTCATATGGGACCACACGAGATGTATCAAAATAGACAGCCGGGGCATTACAGAGGCGAACGTATCTAAGCGAACATGCTATAAAAATTGCTATTGGGCGACAGAAATAGGTAAGAAGGTGGAATCTACCCATATAAGGCATAGAAAAGGAAAAATGTGTTATTATGGCTGTGGTAGGAATGGGTCTGGAATATGGGTGGGAATATTAAATTTTAGCAAATCTTTACATCACACATCGATCGTAAGCTGATTATTTTATGGTATCCTGGTAATCCTGATCAGGATACTAGGATAAAAATCGGTCCTTGGTACGAGTGCAAATTTTCAAGACGTTCCGCCGTCTACAAGTTGGTGAAAATATATATAAATTATATAAATATTCAGCTACATAGATAAATAGATAGATACAAGCGTAGCTAATAAAAGCGTGTTTGAATAAAGATGGCACATAACAACATACGCACCCTATGTACGGGCGCGCACACACAGTTGACGAGAACGTTGAGGGCCGCTTTTTGCACTTCCGGCTCCGGTACTATCTCCCCATCCGCTGCGCCTGACAACAAAAATTAAAAATCAAAATAAGTACTAATTTTTAAACACATGATAAAGTCACGCTGAGGATATATTATGGTTGTAGCACTAAGGCGTCTACTCGATCGGGGAAAGACAACGCTCTTATGGAATACCAGCGTAAAATAGCAGCTTAATGCTGATGTGTTTTGTACGGTGAGTGTAGAAAACCGGAGACCCTTTTTACTGGAAAAGGGGCATTCAATTTTAATCCTCACGGTCAACCCTAAATATAACTGACCTAATGTTCTTCTATAAAGTTATTAGAAACTACATATGCTCTCCAGAACTCCTCTCAAAATTTTGCTTTAGAGTGCCGCGGAGAATACCTCGTGCTCCTATTAAGCCTCTAGTATGCCCATTCCGTCGGACGCTACTAGGATCGAATTCCCCGATCTCTAGAATGAGCCATATTTATAACAAATAGTGTGACCATCACCAAATCCTTGACGTACATTGTATGACAACCACTAAATTTAAAAAAAACCAACCAAAAAATAAAATGTTTGTTTAGAATAAAAATAAAATAGAATGTTTTATTGTGTAAGCGATGATTATCTATAAGTGATTGTGAATTATGTACTAGATACTAAGTTTTAGCAATTAAGATTTTGAATAATGTAACAATCGTTGGTAATCTAATTGAATAAAATAAAAATAACTATTATATATTAACTATACTATAACTTCTCTATAACTCCAAAAACTTTAAGATTGATACGGTCAACTCTACAACTCTAGTGAACGGCATTGAAATAGCTACAAATCTAAATTGCAAGACCCACATTCAAAAATTAGCATGTAAATTGTCTTAATTTATATTTGCAGTCATATATTAAAAAAAGTAAACGACAGCTCTTTCGGCGTATTATGCATACGCTCAGTCTATACTTACTTACGGAATTGTCATTTGGGGCAACTGTACTGACATAGATAACATTTTCAAATTGCAAAAAAAAAATGTATCAGAATCGTGACAAATATAAAAAAAACTGACTCATGCAGACCCACCCCATTTTAGAAAACTTGGTATACTCATATTTCTTGTGACATGAAAATTATAACAAATAAATAACGATTCTGCATTTTGATTTACTTAATTGAAGACATAAAGATTCCTATGGGTCACAGTGTTGATGGGCGTGCTCGTTTATCACCCTTATTCTATAAAAAAAAAACTCGGTGCGAGTCCAACATATATAACCTATCATTGCCGTGCCGTGAGGCGAGCATTTTAGCATGAGAACAAGAGATAAACATTCATCGTAAATATCACAAGACAAGTGAAATTGTTAATTGTGTATTTGAGTACAGATTTCTATATTTTTGTTTCTATTTTTTTTAAACGTAACCGTAACCTCCACACTAGGATTTTCTCCTGTATCGCGGGGGCAGTTTACAAACATAAATTGCACAAGGACCAAACATCCATACCCGGAACAACTATTTGTAGGCCATACAAATACTTGTTCCTTGTGGGATTCGAACCCTCGGCCCTTAGCGCTGCAACTCAATTGCTAAGCCACTGCGCCACGGAGCCGTCACGTCATTTATCGCGTCCTCGGATGTAAAGGACAATCATGAGGAAACCTGCATGTTTCAGGAATATAACGTTTCGAGGACATGTGGAGTCTGCCAAAACGCATTGGAGCACTGCGATCGACTAATAGCTCCAATTCAAAAGCAATATCAGTTTCAGAAATGAGATGAGGCTATTGGGGAGCATAAAGATGGACATAAATAACATCGACGTTTTTTCGATGCAAACAATACGTCGTATTGCGTTATCTATGTAACATCGATGTTTAGAAAAATTCTCAATTTTCGTAAAACTTCAATTGGGGCAATGAAATAAGGTGAAAAAGTTGACAGCTATAAATGGGAGTTATTTTGAAGGACTTAAATCTACAATAAATCAAAAGCAACCAGTATTTTGAACTGGTAAGTAGTTTGCATGATATTTTTTTTATTTTTATATATTTATACTTAATTGTACGTCTTAATAAAAAGGATTACAAAGGGCGGACTTAATGCCTTTTTACATTCATGATATGACTTAACGCATTGGTATTTGAGCTATGTTTTATTGATGAATGATGTATAGGTTTTTTTTTATAGGATAGGGTGACATGGTAAGTGGTTTCTGTGGCCAATAGACATCTACATCTATCCTCGTTTGCGAATCAAAAGGCAGATGCGTTGTCACCCGCGAGGACAAAGATGGAATGCCTCTTTTCCAGTAAAAAGGGTCTCCGGTTCTCTACACTCACAATTCAAAACACAGCAGTGTTAAGCTGCTATTTTACGCTCGTATTCTGTGAGAGCGTGGTCCTTCCCCGGTCGAGCCAACCTATTCGTGCTACAACTATACTACTAATATAGTTGCAGCATGGCTCTACTACGTTAAAAACATAATATAAAAAAAAATTCTAAGTGGTAGAGCCATGCTGCAGCTATATTATGGTTGTAACACGAATGGGTCGGCTCGAACGGGGAAGGACCACGCTCTCACAGAAAACCAGCGTAAAATAGCAGCTTAACGCTGCTGTCTTTCGTATGGTGAGTGTAGAGAACCGGAGACCCTTTTTACTGGCAAAGAGGCATTCCACCTTAGTCCTCACGGCTGACAACGCATCTGCATCTTGAGTCTTTATTGAGGATAGATGTAGATGACTATGGGTCACAGTAACCACTTACCATCAGGTGGACTGTGTGCTCGTTTGTCACCCGATCCTATAAAAAAAAAAACGATGCATCGTTGCTATGAGTCGCTTATTTTCGATGCATCGATGTATATATTTTGATTTTCAAAAAGCCTTTGATACCGTTGAAAACGATATTTTGTTGGTAAAGTTTGCCGAGTTAGGTTTTACGTTAAGTTTATCGACCAAATTGGCGATATATTAAAAATGGGCCAAATCAAGAGTACCTTTAACCGACGAGCGTGTATGCGTAGGTATATGGATGTGGAGGAAGCGAGAGAGGTGTGTCAGGATCGTGCCAAATGGTAGTCCATAATCTCTGCCTACCCCTCTGGGTGACAGGCGTGAGTGTTTATGTTTATGTATGTTTTACACCTAGCTTACTAAATTTTTTTGCAAATTATCTTAGTGGACGTAGACAATACGTGGATTTTGGAGGTTTTGAGTCGCAACCGTACTGTATTTATTCTGGAGTGAGTCAAGGGAGCAATCTCGGTCCTTTATCATTTATGTTAATGGTTAATGATCTTCCTACGGTCGTTGAGGAGGCACAGTGTTTGCTATTTGCCGACGATCTTAAAATTTATTTGAAAGTAAGCAATGCTTCTGACTGTCAAAATTTGCAAAGGGACATTGACAGAGTGGCACGGTGGGGTATAGAAAACAAATTGAGCTTAAATGTGAATAAATGTTGTGTCATGAGTTATGGTCGTGCAAAAGCCCCTCATAATTATGCTTACCAAATGAACGGCCTCGTAATCGAGTAACTCGAGGTGAGTTACACACATTAGAGACTTAGGCGTCGAAATGGTCCCGGAACTTAATTTTCGTAATCACATTTTAAATATTTGTAAAAAACTTTTAGGAATCTCGGCTTTATTTTAAGGCAGTGCAGGGATTTCCGTAATGTACTTACTATTAGAATTTTATATAATGCTTTCGTAAGAAGTCAACTTGAAACGAATGCCATTATTTGGAATCCACATGAAAGCAAATATAGTGTCATGATCGAAAAACTTCAAAATAAATTTACACGATTTTTATATTTCAAGCAGTACGGAGTCTATCCTAGTTTTCCACTCATGTATCCGAGTTTATTTGTACTGGGTATAGTCGGTTACAGCCGCCTGAGTGTGAGAAGAGACATCGCGCTTATTAAATATGTGTGGAACGTATTACGTGGATGGATACATCACCCAGAAGTGCTCGCTGCGCTAAAGCTATGTGTACCAGATAATTACGTGTGTTCTCGTCGCCGCGCCCCGTTACTCTTCGTGCCCACTGCTAGGACGAAGTTGCTTCAGAATGCACCATTGACACGTGCCATACACTACGTTAATATCATCTCACAGGATATTGACATATTTACATGTAGTCAGACGAAGTTCACAATTGCAGCATACAAATGCGTTGAAAATTGTAACTTTTTTAATTAGTATTTTATTTTATAATCATGTTAATATTATTATTCATTATTCATTATTTTATAGTCATTATTTATTAGTAATTAGTTTTCTTATATTTAGGTTAGTTATAGCATCGCATTGGTTAATATAACTGTAATGATGTTATAATTATGAAATAAATAAATAAATAAATAAATATTGTCCAGCCTTGGGCCAGCATTATAACTGTTCGTTACATCGAATCAGTCCAATACATCGTTGCTATGAGTCGATTATTTTCGATGCATCGAGGTATATTGTCTAGCCCTAGGCCAGCATTATAACTGTTCGATACATCGAATCAGTCCAATACATCGTTGCTCTGAGTCGATTGTTTTCGATGCATAGAGGTATATTGTCCAGCCCTAGGCCAGCATTATAACTGTTCGATACATTGAATAAGTCCAATACATCATTGTTATGAGTCGATTATTTTCGATGCATCGAGGTATATTGTCCAGCCCCAGGCCAGCATTATAACTGTTCCATACATCGAATCTGTCCAATACATCGTTGCTATGAGTCGAAGTCGATTGTTTTCGATGCATCAATGTATATTGTACAGCCCTAGGCCAGCATTATAACTGTTCCATACATCGAATCAGTCCAATACATCGTTGCTATGAGTCGATTATTTTCGATGCATCGAGGTATATTGTCCAGCCCTAGGCCAGCATTATAACTGTTCGATACATCGAATCAGTCCAATACATCGTTGCTATGAGTCGATTGTTTTCGATGCATAGAGGTATATTGTCCAGCCCTAGGCCAGCATTATAACTGTTCGATACATTGAATAAGTCCAATACATCATTATTATGAGTCGATTATTTTCGATGCATCGAGGTATATTGTCCAGCCCCAGGCCAGCATTATAACTGTTCCATACATCGAATCTGTCCAATACATCGTTGCTATGAGTCGAAGTCGATTGTTTTCGATGCATCAATGTATATTGTCCAGCCCTAGGCCAGCATTATAACTGTTCAATACATCGAATCAGTTCAATACATCGTTGCTATGAGCCGATTGTTTTCGATGCATCAATGTATATTGTCCAGCCCTAGGCCAGCATTATAACTGTTCAATACATCGAATCAGTCCAATACATTGTTGCTATGAGTCGATTGTTTTCGATGCATCAATGTATATTGTCCAGCCCTAGGCCAGCATTATAACTGTTCAATACATCGAATCAGTCCAATACATCGTTGCTATGACTCGATTGTTTTCGACGCATCGATGTATATTGTGCAGCCCTAAGCCAGCCTTATAGACACTAACTTGAACTTCAATAATATGAGTAGTACTTAACAACTGCGAGACCTAGATTTTTAAGGTCATGGCTATTACACCCTTGGTCCTAAGTTCAAAAAGTAGCCGAAGGCAACCACACAAAATTACAAAATTTTGTTGAGTCTTTCGTGTCTTGTTGGTTACTTTCTGCAAACTAGACGATCTTATCAGCATCCTTCTATAAGCTCTGAGTCACGGGGCAATCATAATCAGATCTGAGAGCCAACAATTTGCATTTCAACTCAAATATTGAACCTGACAAGAATTTGAAGAAAGGTCTTTTGTTACATAGGCCTGAAACAAAGAGCTGGATGCTTGGCAGTCCACGACTGTGCGTTTTACTAGGAGTTTTCTTCCTCGTACAACTTCTCTGTGGAATTGTTTACCACCGGCGTTTTTTTCCGGACCAATACGACTTAGGGACCTTCAAGAAATGAGCTTACATCTTCCTAAAAGGCCGGCAACGCATCTGCAATTCCCCTGGTGTTGCTGTTGTTCATGGGCGGCGGTAGTCACTTACCATCAGGTGAGCCGCATGCTCATTTGCCCCCCCCCCTCCTATAAAAAAAAAGATTTAAATTACCCAGCACAATGTTGACCCCAGTGGTGAGGTCCGCGTCCCGCATGTCGATCTTTTCCGTGAGCAGCAGCTGGACCCGAGGCGCCACGCAGCAAACAGAGATCACGTCCAACGCAGAGCGAACAGTCTCCGCCCTGGGGAACAACGGTGCCATGTAAAAGAAAATCATCAAGCCTACAGCTGGACTTGGTCAAAAGAATGCGCTAGCGTGCGTTTCCTAAGAGTGTTGCCCACAATCACCACGCTGGTGAAAATGATGATAGCAGTGAGATTTCGAAACTTCAGTGGAAATCATGAAGCAAATACAAAGAGGAGATGGCATAAGCAACTGTGCACTGTGATTCTAAGTAGGTCCTGACGTCATCATAGTGGGCGTGGCTTTAGTTAGAATACTGTCAGCATTTGTCCTATGCACTTGTGTTGAAAAATTGCAAATTGGTGTATTTTCATAGTATTAAGAAGAAAAGGATGAAGTGTTGTATTTTATCGTGTAAAAACTACTCAGATAGACGCTCTGATGCTATAGATGGCATCACATTTCATTTGTAAGTAATTATACACCTAATTTATTAAAATAGTTCTAGAAAAATCTCTTTGCGTCGCCTTTCAAATTTAATTAAATATATTCGACACTAGATGCCGACACTTTGTGTTATGTGAATTAAAAATATAAAGGTATAGTTTTACAAAAATCTCTTTGCGTCGCCTTTCAAATATAATTAAATATATTCGACACTAGACACTTTGTGCACTTGACACTAGATGCCGACACTTTGTGTTATGTGAACTAAAAATATAAAGGTACATAGAACTCAGTTTTGGTAAAATAATCATACGAAGGTGCTAAAATTTGTATTTGCATTCAGACATAAAGAAGTTTTAATCGCCAAAATATTATTTTTATAATTTATAATCATTTTGTGAACAGGCCGCCATCTATTGTCAAGGTAGCTATACTACATTGCAACATTGATATGGAACGGTTTGAGTAGTTTTACTATATCGGTAGATGTAGATAGTGTAAAGTGGGCGGGGCTTAACATCCCCTCACCCCGCAAATTGTCACGCATCTATTATATCTATTGTTCACATAGTGAAATCTAATTACAACACCTCCTCTTTGTATTTGCTTCATGGTGGGAATCGTTTACTAGTTAGAATCACTATATAATTTATGTGTTTTCATTACGATTATAATTATTGTAACCTTCATTATGATCTATATAAATAAATAAAGCTGAAGTGTCTGTTTGTAATTTCAAAATAACAGCTTTTTACTTAATGCATATGAAAGTATGTATGTATGTTTTTTTTTAATTTTTGTCTGTCTGTTTGTTCCAGCTAATCTCCGAAATGGCTGGATCAATTTTGACGGGACTTTTATTATCAGATAGTTAATGTTATAAGGAATAACTTAAGCTACTTTTATTTTAGAAAAAAAAGAAAAGTTAAAACCCTAAATTACACGCGGGCGAAGTCGTGGGGAACAGCTATATTATAATATAAAACTAGCTGTTCCCCGCCACTTCGTCCGTGTGGAACTTATTACGGTTGGTAACCAAGAAAATAAGTTTTGATTTCTTTGAATATTTTTTGTAAAAGTAGCCTTAGTTATTCCTTATAACATCAGCATCTACCAGTGAAAGTCCCGTCAAAATCGGTCCAGTCATTCATAGATGACGATGTAATCGATATCCAGACCGCTGAATACGAATACGAGACAGGTGGAGGCGTCAATCCGGCGGCCAAGCATGACAATTAAAGGCAAATCTTTTACAGAATGGGAGAGACCATATGTCGTGCAATTTGGGTCTCAGAATGTTGGCGAAGTGTGTAACAGTTTGGTGCAGCGTGACGCAGCATGTCGCGACGTGGCGCAACGTGTCGCGAGGTGCAATACCTGCCGTTAAAGTTCCACTCGTACGCGTAGCCGACGACCTGCAGCAGCAGCGCGACGCCGCCCAGCTCCAGAAACTCGTCGACGGGCGCCCAGCGCGACCACGTTACGGTCTGCAGCAACTCGATCTGCTCCTGGATCTCCTCTGGGGAGGACTTGGACGCCTGCGACATTTATCACAATTTTAAAGTTTTTTTGCACTGTTTAGTTTTTTTTTTGTAAAATGACAAGATAAGAAAAAGCACGAGGGAGATGGATATTATTCCATCTCGCTTCCTTATAGCTGCCAAAGCCGTCTACACTACATCAGAACGGGTGTGACGGAAAAATCTTACACTTTTTCTCGCCTAGCCCCCATCCGTTAAATTCATACTGTCCAAAAAATAAGTTCGTTCCAAAAAAAAAACTGCGGTTGTCAGCCTGCCTGACAAGTGTGGCAACTATGCCAAATATACCCCTATGAGACCTATGTTGTTTTATTGTATTTTTGATGGGCTGTAAAGAATGTACTAATATACTTTTATTTTTAGTTTGATCAGCAAGTATGTGCAGTCCGTACGATTAAAGAATGGGATTCGAAATGACGGCCCATCGTACCTCTCAGCCCGTACCGTCAACATGCACAGTATCAATAGCGAAAATCCGCTAAGAACGCTATATCATTATAAGGTTATATAACTAGGTTAATTGGAAATTTTCTATAAATGGGAAAATATTTGAAAATAATAATTGTATACGCAAGCAATTAATTTTAAAATAACATTTATAACACGCGCTCCGCTCTGGCTTTGCATGGGTAGGATCTATTAATGTGGCGTTATTTAGTCATAAGATAATCATTAAAGACCATTTATTTTATCTTATCAATATTTCTATTTTAATAAAGTCTCTAAAATTTCAGATAAAATTAAGTCTAGATTATTCTTGGTATTACTCTCTATTTGTTCGTGAAGTTTCAGCTTTTCTGAAGATTAGCTCAGAAAACAAACGAAAATTTTAGAAATGGTAACTCATGGCTCGATAGCGTCTAAATATTTTATACAAAAATATTCACAAACAAATTCAACAATAATTATAAAGAAAACTTTCAGAACGCGTCGTACGTAGATCACAAATTAGCGAAACCGGCCTATTATGGCATTTTGTAGTTTATGGCATTAATTCCAATGATAAGTTGGACTTAAGTTATAGAACGTACGAAAAACGCATATCGCAAGGTATTGTTTTGCAGTCTTTACCGGAGAGTGGGAGTATAGATAGCGACAGTATGCGAGCGCGAGGTGCATTCCGCCTGTGGCACCGCTCTCGAGCGGTCGTGTCCAGGTAGACCGCGCATCCGTCCCCGTACGGTAGTGCTCTCTCGCTCTCGCGCTCTCGCTGTCCTACTCACGCTGTACAGCGTCGACGCTTTGGTGAGTCATTTCTGCTAACAGTTCTTGCCCCCCTGTCTTCGGGCGGGGAGGTTTGACTGACCTCTGCTTGTTATTGTTATTGTTAATTCTTATTGTTAACTATTTCTAATTTTGTTTTCGTTATTTATTTGTCATTTGGGGGTCATTGTAGAAGCGTGCTCGTCGCGACCCCTGCCAGCCCTTTTCAGGGCTGCAATTCTACTAGCTGCGCACCCATGCCAACGAGGGTTAGAGCGTCCCCCCAAGGCGACGCACACCAGCTCGTCCCCGTTGGTGTGGAATGCAGCGCGCAAAGCGGCGATGGGGACCGCCATCCGTCACGCACAGCCCGACACGGCGGAAGGTGGAGGACAGAGTGCAGAGTTGGCACGTGGAATGTTAGAGGAGGCAGGAGAGATAAGATGAATGAGTTGATTGAAATAATGAAAGAAAGAGAATTAGATGTCGTGTGTATGTCGGAGACCAAACGGAAGGGTAGTGGTACTGAAGAGCTCCCTGGCGGGGCGTTAGCTCTATGGTCCGGAGTCCCGGAGAGCGAGAACGCCTGCCAGGGAGTGGGGGTGCTGCTGTCTTCTCGGTTGGTCGATGTTATGACTGAATATAAGGTTGTGAACTCAAGACTTCTCTGGGTTCGCTTTAAATTGGGACTGACGAAGTTATTCCTTTTGGCTGTTTATGCGCCGGTAGCTTCGTCGTCCAGGGCTGAGCTGAAGGAGTTTTGGGAGAATGTAAGAGAAGTTCTAGATTTGGCTAGGGGAAACGAAAGAATTGTTGTATGTGGTGATTTGAATGGATGGGTTGGTACCGCTCGACCAGGGTACGAGTCGGTACTTGGAAAGTTTGGCGATAAAAGGGTTAATGATGCTGGCAAGTTTATACTGGCGGTGTGCAAGGAAAAGGGTCTTCTTGTGACAAACACTATGTTTAATCACAAGAAAATCCATATGTATACTAGAGAACGAAAGAATGAGAGAAGTATGATCGATTTGTTCCTGTTGGATGACCGACTGCGAAAACAGGTGATGGATACGCGAGTGTTCAGGGGTGCTGACCTGAGAACGGATCACTATCTAGTGATTACTAGATTTAGGGGTCTGTTCGCGGGTTGGCGCTACCGGACGGCAGTAACAGAACCACAGTCGGTCTGTCGCATCCGAAGCTGGAAGCTTCAGGAGGCGGATACTAGGGACAAATATCATGCGAGGGTAGCCGAAAAGCTTGACACCATCGATGGCAGAAAAGAATGTGTAGAAAGAACATGGCAGAACCTTAGGGATGGAATGGTAAGTGCAGCGGAAGAAGTGTGTGGAACAACAAAAAGAGGCAGTAGTAAAAGAAGAGATGCATGGTGGAATGATGAAGTGAAAGAAGCTGTAAAGAAGAAGAAGAAAGCATGGTACTTGGCCTCTAGTAATGATAAGGATATGAGAGAGAAGATGAAAGAAAGATATAAGCTGCAGAAAGTTCACACGAAAGCATTGATTGAGAAAGTGCGTGAAAGGTGTAGAATGGAAGCGGACGAAAGGTTGTCGCACAACTTTAAGGAGAACTCCAAACTCTTCTGGAAAGAGGTTGGAAGGACCCGAAGTGGTGCGACGACCTTAAGAATGAACAAAGTGCTTTCGAGAACTAATGACGTCCTCTCAGAAAAATCGGACGTCATGCAGCGATGGAGCGAATTTTATAGAGAAATGTATGCGTGTGATGATCTTAGTGAGGGATCCGGGGATGACGCCGTGACTGGTACGCCAGACCCGGACCTCGGTGACACTGAGGTCATCAGTATGAAAGAGATTGAACGTGCGATTCGAAGTTTGAAATGTGGTAAGGCTGCGGGACTAGACAGAGTTACTGCTGAAATGGTCAAGTATGGTGGGCCTCGCGTCTGGGACAGCTTTCATCTGTTGTGCAATTTGTGCTGGCGGACGGGGGATGTCCCGGATGATTGGCGATCCGCAGTCATTGTGCCTTTATATAAAGGTAAAGGTTCACATTTTGACTGCGGGTGCTATCGGGCGATCAGCTTGACCAGTTTAGCAAGTAAAGTTTACTCGAAGGTTTTGACACGTAGGATGCAAGAGAAATCGGAAAGATTTCTATGGGAGGCACAATGCGGATTTAGACCTGGAAGAGGATGCACGGATCAAATGTTTTCTCTCCGCATGATCACGGAAAAGCTTCTGGCTGCTAACCAGAAGATTTTCTGTGCTTTTGTAGATCTTGAGAAAGCATTTGATAAGGTTGTAAGGAAGAAAATGTGGGAACTGTTGCCGGGGTATGGTGTGAATGGTCGATTGCTCAGGGCTGTGCAGTCTCTTTACTGTGACTGTAAAGCCTGTGTGCGGGTAGGGCATGACCTGTCACCCATGTTTAACGTCCAAACGGGCGTAAAGCAGGGTTGTGTCATGTCTTCCTGGTTGTTCATACTGTATTTCGACAGCTGTTTACAGAAGCTGAAAGATAGTTGTTTGGGTGTGAAATTGGGTGACATTAAAGTAAATTGTCTGCTGTATGCTGATGATGCAGTGCTTATTGCACCATCAGAGGCAGAACTGCAGGCATTAGTCACGTGTATGAAAGAGGAATGTGAAATTAAAGGTCTCCGTTTGAATGCTAATAAAACTAAGGTTCTGGTATTTGAAAGGGACGAAGAGAGAACGAAGTGTGAAATATGGGTAAATCAGGAATGTCTAGAACAGGTAAATGAAATTGTATACTTGGGGAGTGCTTTTAGCCGGGATGGAAGATGTGATTTAGATGTGGACAGGCGTGTCGCTGCCGGGAACAAAGTCAATGGTGCCCTGACTGCGTTAGTCAAAAGGCAAGGCGTAGCGAAGAGTGCACGCCTTGCAATACATAACGCAGTGTTGGTACCGACTTTGTTATATGGCAGCGAAACCTGGGTATGCCAGAAGAAGCATAAAAGTAAGTTGAATGCAGTGGAGATGCGATCTCTTCGTAAAATGTGCGGCGTTACCATGGCCGACCGAAAGCGAAACGAAGAGATTCGCAATATGGCAGGTTTGAAAGATGACCTTATCACAAAAATTGATAAGGGCGTGCTTCGGTGGTTTGGGCACGTTGAGCGAATGAGTGAAGACCGAATGGTGAAGAAAATATATAGCGCAAAAGTTAATATTAAAAGGTGTCGAGGTAGACCGAGACTAACTTTCGAAGACCATGTGAGCAAATTGCTCGAAGAGGGTAGGGTCAAAAGTACTCGGATACCTAGACGTGCATGCATGAAGAAGATAATGAATCTGAAAGAAGCGAAAGAGGTCTGTAAGGATCGTGACACTTGGCCATCTGTTCTCTCTGGCTACCCCGTCAGGGATTGTGCGTGAAGATAAGTAAGTAAGTAAGTAAGTTATTTATTTGTATAACGAGTACGTGCATATATTGTTTCTAGGGAGTTACTTGCTCTTTTCAGAGCAAGGCCCTGCTCTCAAAAGAGCACTAACTCCTTGAATTAAGAACGTCCCGTTCTTTTGAGAACGGTGATCCCGCCCTTACTGCTTAGGTACAGAACGTCTCTGTTCTTTTCAGAACAGCACCCCCTTTGTTTCAAATACGTACTGTTTCGTAAAACTACTGCCCTCAACATGTCCACAGTTACCCAAATTAAGTCGCTCGTCGCCGCCCTAAACCAAACTCTTGGTCTGGGCCTAAACCTCGATGAGACGGCCCTCGCCGCCATCGCCGCCCATGTTACTACCCCTGCCCGTCAGGCACTCCAACCGCCGCCCGTACTTGCGGCCTACCTAGAGACCAAGAACTCTTTCGCCCCATTAGAAATGGAGTACGCATGCTCCGAGTCCTCTGCATCGGCGTCCCGGAAAAGGCCCGCCACCAATTCTGGCACCGGTTCATCGGAGTCCTGTGACTCCGACGGAACCGGTGATTCTTCGTTCACCACGGTGAACTCCAAGCGCAGCGGTAAACGCGCCGCGAAAAACCGCACCCTCCCTGTTTCAGCGGCCCCTGCCGCTCCTTCAACCTCCGCAGCTTCCGCTGCCCCCGCAGCCCCCGTCGCTGCCTCAGCCCCACTTTTGTCACTAGACATCCCCGCTCCGACCAAGCCAGCCACTCGCTGTGCTCCAGTCCTTGCCAAAAAGCAAGTCCCGCCCCCTGACTTCCTAAGAGACAAGGCAAAATTCACGGAACTATCCAAAACCTGCTACAACGCAGGAATAAAATACGATCACGCCATCAACCTCGGGGAGGCGATTAAAATCATCCCCCAATCAATCGACGACTTCCGTCGTCTCACCAGGCTATTTACAGCCGAACGAGTATCTTACCATACATACGCTCTTCCGGAAGAGCGTAAAGTCAGGGCCGTCATCCGCGGTGTCCCCTTCGAATTTTCCAACGAGGAAATCCTTGAGGACCTTAAGTCCCAAGGTTTCCCCGTAGAAGCCGTGCACAAAATGTACAGTAGAACGGGCCAGAGGTTCTCTCTTGCCCTAGTAATTTTAACCAACGTGCCGGAGGCGAAAGCCATCTTCCGGCAGGTACGCACAGTATGCGGCCTGTCGAGAGTGAGGGTTGAGCCTCCACATAGGCGCGGGTTCCCGGCGCAGTGCCACCGCTGCCAGCTGTATGGTCATGCGGCGGCCAACTGCTCCGCCCCACCCAGGTGCGTTAAGTGCCTTGAACCCCACAACACTAAAGAGTGTCCTCGGCCCAAAGACGCCGAATCCCCACCCGCGTGTGTCCTGTGTAAACAAACAGGCCACCCGGCTAACTACAGAGGCTGCCCTTGCGCACCTCATCCTCGCCCCAGTAGGCAAGCTCCACCGCCGGTCAATGACCGCTCATTCCCGGCTCTTTACCAACGGATGCCCCGTCAGGGCCTTTCTCAGCCCACCCAGGGCTTCTCTCGGCCCTCTCAGGGTCCCCCTAGACCCTCTCAGGGCACTATTCGGCCCCCTCCGGGCTTCTCTCAGCCTATGCAGCCTCCAGTCTTTCCCTGGGGCCCCAAAAAGGCAGACCCACCGCGGACATCCTCCGCCCCACAACAATCACAACCCTCAATGGCTGATGACCCAAAAACGGTGTATTCCGCTATTAGGAACATCAACGTTGAGGAAATCGCTGTGTTAGCACGCAAATTGCGCGCTGCGAGGTCCCCTCAGGACCGTCTCCTCGCTCTTGCAGAGCATCATAATCTTTTGTGCTCGTTGTAAGTTAAGTTAACTTAATTAACTTAACTCACAATGACGGAGCAGTTTGCTCTACCAAAGTCTCACGGTCGTATCAAACCTAAGGGTTTATCGCTTGTATCCTTTAACATTCGCGGTTTGCGAAATAACCTCCCAGAGCTTCAGCTCTTTCTTCGAAATCGTGAAGCCGATTTCCTCCTTCTACAGGAAACTAATCTCAATACTATGGACACTAAAGGCCTTTCCATCAAAAACTTCTCTCTTCTTCGTAATGACAGACCCGACCGCCGAGGCGGCGGTACGGCCATTTATTACAAGAAGACACTTCACTGCTCTCCCATTTCTACTCCGCAACTTTCAAACATGGAAGCCACGGTATGTAGGCTAGCTATGACTGGACATCAGTCCATCTTCATAGCCTCCTGTTACATCCCTTCTAAAACCCTTCCCCTCAGAAAAGATTTTGAGGCTATTTTATCTCTAGACAATTCAGTCATTATGTTTGGAGATTTTAACTCCAAGCGCACTGAATGGACATGCCGTACTACTTCACGTAGTGGCAGGATACTGCTCGATATCACGCAGTCTCTTGACCTTACCGTCCACAGTCCCCTCGGTGCTACTCACTATCCCGATATCACCGATTACGCTCCCGACGTGCTAGATTTTGCACTATTCAAAAGTGTTTCCCTCAACCTCAGGGCAATCGAGACACTAGACGATCTAGGATCCGACCACAGACCGGTCTCCCTCATTCTTGGCCATCAGCCACCCCCCTCAACACCCTCTACTAAAACCTTCACAAATTGGAAGGGCTTCAAGGAGTCCCTAGCGAAAGCTCTGGACTCACAGGACTCCCCAATCTCCCTATCGTCGGACTTAGACAGTCCCGAAAAAATCGACACCGCGGTCGATTCACTCTCCACCCTTATTAAAACCTCCCTTAAGGAGAACGAAAGGGTCGTCCCGGTTGCTTATAATAGTGGGCTTACCCTGCATATTAGCAACCTATTAAAAGCCAAAAAAGCTGCTTTCCGGAGAGCAGCAAAATATCCCACGCCCGAATATAGGCGCACGGCCAATCGTCTTCAACGAGAACTCCGTTTCCGCCTCTCTGAATTTCGAGACCTCGAAAAGAGTAAGCTCATGGAGAATATCTCTCCCTCTCATACAGCGTACTATCAGATGGCAAGAGCCCTCCGCATAGACGCTATCACCCACACTCCCCCTCTCTCCCGTCCCGACGGTACGGTAGCCTTCGAGGACGAGGAAAAGGCTGAGTGCTTTGCAGACAGCATTGCCGCTCAATGCTCTCCTAGCTCTCAACCCGTCGACCCCTCACACGTCCAGGCAGTGGAGGATGAGGTCCGCCACCGGAACTCACCCCCTACAGCCTCCGAACCTATCTCTGTGTCCAATGATGAGATTTCATCCCTCATCAAAGGACTTAAGCCTAAAAAGGCTCCGGGCGCGGATGGCATCTCCAACCAAGCCCTAAAACACTTTCCTGAGCAGGTGCTAACCCTTTTATCTATTATCTTCAATGCCTGCTTCAACTTTAGTTACTTTCCCACTACGTGGAAAGAGGCAACTATGATTGGTATTCCAAAGCCAGGCAAGCCTCTCAACCTTCCCTCCAGTCATCGCCCCATTAGCCTCCTCAAGGCCATGGGCAAGCTCTTCGAAAGAGTCATCCAAACTCGCATAAGGCGCCATCTGTTTCCCACAGACGGTGACCCTCATATCATCCCCCATCAATTCGGTTTCCGAGCGAAACACTCTTGTCCCCAACAAGTTCACCGTATTGTGGAATATATCCTCAGCGGTTTTTATCCTCGTCGTCATAAGACCATCGCTGTCTTTTTCGACATAGCTAAAGCCTTTGATAGAGTCTGGCATGAAGGCCTTATCTACAAATTATACAAAATAGGTCTCCCCGATCGTCTAGTACGTCTCGTGGCCTCTTATGTAAAGCATCGTACTTTTCGTTTTAGACACGAAGGCACGCTATCTTCTCAGCGCCCCATCAAAGCTGGTGTCCCTCAGGGCTCAGTACTTGCTCCTCTCCTGTACATTTTGTTCACTAACGATATTCCCATCCCGTCGAAAGGTGTTCAGCTCTCCCTCTTCGCAGATGACACTGCCCTATACTGCAAAGGTATCTCGCTACCTTTCATACGGAACAAGATCCAAAAGTCAGTTGATGACCTAGGAGCTTGGTTCAAAAAATGGCGCATCGATGTGAACCCGGAGAAGAGCTCCGCCGTTCACTTCGATTATAAACGACGCCGACTCAAAAACACTCCACCAATACGTATGCTAGGGACCCCTGTCCCCTGGCATACGACTGCCAAATATTTAGGCGTCACCCTTGACACGAGGCTCACTTTCAGGTCCCACGTCAAAAGAGTAACCCATCACGCACGTTTTTACCTGGGTAGGCTCAACAGTATAATGGGCCGACACAGTAAAATGTCCATCAGAAACAAGCGTACCCTTTATAAGGTCTGTATACGACCAGTCATGTCCTACGCGGGCCCCATTTTTGCCCACGCTGACCCTAAAATTATTAATGAACTCCAAGTAGTTCAAAACCTCTTCTGTCGTCGAGCTACGAACGCACCTTGGTACGTCCGCAATGCCGACCTTCATCGGGACTTAGAGCTCCCTACAATCCAACAATTCCTTAAAAAACTCTCTGAGAACTTCTTCAAAGCCTCAGAGTCGCATTCCAATCATTTTATTCGTGAGGCAGCTATTTATGCAGCCCCACTCCCCTCCCGCTATAGCGTCCGCAGGCCGAGGAACTCCCTCTCGGACCCGCCCAATAAACTTTCAAACGACCTGAACTGCGTCCTGGCGGCTCAGGCCAACTCTAATTAAGTAATTCATAATTAATTTGCCTTCGTAGGCACTCCCTCAGCGGCTAGTAGCCCCCTGCGCCCTCTTTTCCCAAAAGAGGGTCGCTTCCGATACGGCATAAGAAGCTTTAAACAGCTGGTTGCCAGTCCCCATAGGCGGTTTTAGAGGGTATCACTTAGGTTCCCCCGGTAGGCAGTGAGTCCCTCATAACCACGATAGACCGGCTGTCGTGGTATGCGTAATGCATTTCCGCCTCCCTACATAAAGGGTAGCCATTTTCCAATTGCTTCGGGCGCAAAAAAAAAAAAGCGCGAGGTGAATAGAGGCGACGCCATTTTCAATCCCATTCTTTAACCGCACAGGTAGTATGTATAAATATACAGGAATTTTCAATACAATCATTTCATGAATAAGAAGTAGTAATCAAACTATTATTATCACAGCTCATGATCAACGCCATCTCTTACAAGGTCGATATAATACCGAAGATGGCGTACCTACTTCGATCGCCATTTCGCCTCCCTAGCTTGAAGATTATAGCAATTATTTTCTACAAGGGGTGAGGCCCACGTCCAGGAGTGAACGAGGTGATGAATAATTTAATTTACAATAGGCCCAGAGCTCTGTAGCGCAGTGACTAACAAGTTTTATTTAACTGCAGCACTGTGAAGCCGAGGATTCGAATCCCACAAGAAATAAGTCTTTGTATTACCAACAAATTATTGTTCCGGGTCTGGTTGTATGTTTGTATCAATTTATGTAAGTGAAACACTTCGATCATACCGAAAAACATTAAAGTGTGGGAGTAACATTGTTTTTTTTTTTTTTTACCTAAGACCAAACAAACTAAATTATATTACCTTATAAGGTGGTGGCTCTGGAACATTGTTGCCTTGTTGCCGGGCAACTTGCGCCGCTCGTAGCCTTAAATGTGCTTCTAGGTACCTGCAAATAATTTCAAACTATGTAATGACTTCAAGTAATATGTTTAATGTGTGAGAGATGCTTATTATAATTGTGTTCACGACGGCTTAAAGACTTTAAGAAAAAAGTGATGAAAGAATATTGTTTTGTATAAAAAGTGAAATTAGCAACGAAATCGAGTAAATTGTGTATTAATATGGTTTTACAGTGAGTTTACAACTCTTAATATATTTGTATAGAATGTCGTTTTAATAATAGTTGATATAAACAACTTTAAGCGTTTCAGAAAAATTCGACCAATCACAGCGCATCATATCGTAGAACTTTCTGGAAGTTTAATTAACTGCGCAATAGTTTGTACTGAAAATAATGAGAATATTTTTGTGTTCTAAAAGAGTTGTAAATATGATATTTAGTTAGCATGTGGTATATAGATTACGATAGTAAAGAAATAATTTGTATAATTAAACGCATTTGATAGTTATAGAAAAATTAAAGAATTAATGTACCCATTTGTTGTGAAAATTTGGGACATTTCGTTTAATAATTTTTTTAAATGTAAATATATTGAGTAACCTTTATCACATACTGATAAAGGACCAAAATGCCTATTTAATGATGTATAGCGTGTTAGTATAAAAATTTGCCTTGTATAGAAAATATAGCGATTTGTGCTAATTACATAGTGAAAATGTTTAAAAATAAAGAGGCAAAACGGAAAATGGCAAGCGGCTCACTATACAGTATAGCCGAAGTCTACCTTATGGGGGCAAATCCCAGTAACGTTGTAGTAGGAAGAACTACCAGTGACAAGCAGTAGTATCCGGTAGTAGCTGAAGTGACTAGTAACAGAACATAGTAAACAGTAATAGTGAATTAGAAAAAGTTTAGCTAGCCGAAAAAGGTCGTAACTGAAAATCATAGTTACACATAGCCGAAAAAAGTTGCAAATGAAAATTCGCAGTTGCATATAGTAAAAAAGTGTTAGCTAGCCGAAAAAGGTGGTAACTGAAAATTCGCAGTTACATATAGTGAAAAAGTGTTAGCTAGCCGAAAAAAGTGGTAACGGAAAATTCGCCGTTACATATAGTGAAAAGTGTTAGCTAGACGGAAAAAGTGGTAACTGATATTCGCAGTTACACAAGTGATAAAATCAACTAGTTTTAGTTGATAAAAAGCTGCTAGTCAGTAGTGTTAGAAAATCAGCTACTACCAATAGATATTTTGATACTACCAATAGATATTTTGATACTACCAATAGATATTTTGATACTACCAATAGATACTTGATACTACCAATAGATATTTTGATACTACCAATAGATATTTTGATACTACCAATAGATATTTTGATACTACGAATAGATATTTTGATACTACCAATAGATATTTTAATACTACCAATAGATATTTTAATACCAATAGAAATTTTAATACTACCGCGCATTTTAATTAAATCTGTTAAAATATATAGTGACCAACCAATAGTGAACAACCGTAGTTGAACAACCGTGTTCAACAACCGTGGTCAATAAATAATAATTATAAAATTTCGCGACTAATCACTCTGTCGAACCGCTGGCTACTCCCTTGCTATTTTAATTTATAAATCGTGCATTTTATATTTTGAACCTCAGTCCACAGTTATCCAGCAGCACACACAGAGACGGCAGTGAAAGTATCCTCCGGAACCTATAGGTGTAGGACGTGAGCGACTCGCGGAGTATCTTCGACAACATTTACTCCGGAGAGTTACGCCCGTCCGGCACATTCCCTGGTCCTTCGAGCCGGATACTCCATCCGTTTCTATTTCGGAACCGGATACATAGTCACTATCGTATTAAAGTTGTAGAATTTTCAGAATCAAGATGCCGATCACTCGTTCGCAAGGAAGGGGAGCCATGGCGTGGACCGTCGGTCTGGAAGGAGGCCCGTCGGACAATACCGACGCCGTCCGCCACCAGATGCCACCACGCTCACCATCAAAAACAGAGGGCGCTGAGGCGCCATCTTGCCCCCGCGATGGGGGGGTACTCCTGCCCGTGCCGGCCACTACCACCGGTACACCGAAGCAAAGGTAACAAATAGAAGGCAACGATGAATTCGCTGTACATCACCGCCAACAGCCCGGGAAGATACCCGCGCCGAAGAGCCACCAAGGGGCCACCCCGATAGAAGTACAAAGTCAAAGAAAACTATTCGGCCCAATAAAAAAGTTTTGAAGGCTCGTGAAGAAGTGTTGAGAATCAAATTGGAACTCGCACAGATTTCCTTACAAATGGCTGAGGAGGAAGATGAATCGGACGACTATGATGAAGATGGTCACTCCAAAAGCGAGTACGTCCGATCTTGGCTCGAAAATTCCGTAGCCAAGCAAAAGCCAACTCAAGGCGCCACCACCGGAGGGGAGGCCCCACTAAACAAAACCATCACAAAGCCACCTCCGGAGGTTGTCGACCTCAGTGAGCCGCAGAAAAAGCTCACAAACCAGGATTCGAAGGTTAATGAAGACAGGGGGCTCCTACCAATTGTATCAGAGCTCACCTACCAGGATCCCTATCCGGAAGATGTACCCAAGAATCCTATGCCACAGAAGATTAGCCAGGACTCCAAGGTTGATGAAGACAGGGAGCTCCTACCAATTGTATCAGAGCTCACCTACCAGGATCCCTATCCGGAAGATGTACCGAAGAATCCCATGCCAAAGAAGTCTAACCAGGCACCTGTCATTAATGAAGACAGAGGGCTCCGACCATTTATATCGGAGCTCACATCCGCTATAGCTGCACTCGCTGACAAACCAAAACCAGAGAGTGCATCACTATCGTTGCATACTTTCGCAGCGTCGAAAGCTATAATGACACTGCCGAGCTTTAGCGGAGCACATACCGAATGGCTTTCGTTCCGTGCCATTTACGAAACAACCCGAGGCTACTTCAATGATATTGAAAATACTGCAAGACTACGAAGAAGTCTACAAGGAAGAGCCTTGGAAACAGTCAGCTCAGAACTCATCGGGCATGCTAAGCCAGATGAGATCATGCGAGAACTGGAGCTACAATTTGGGCGTCCAGATTCAATTGCACAAGCCGAAACCGAGAAATTACGAGGATTACCACGCTGTACAGAAGCGCCTAGAGACATCTGCACATTCGCGAGCAAAGTGAGGGGAAGCGTCGTCACTCTTCGGGCACTCAAACGAGACCATTACCTCGTCAACGCAAAGCTGTTACGACACCTCACCGACAAATTGCCAAACTCTATACGTGCACAGTGGTATAGAATCTACACCGAAAAATACGATTCTAGACCAGACCTCGGTTCATTCAGCGAGTTTATCACCGAACAAGCTCGCTTCTGCAGTGCATTTGCACCTCCTGAAATTATAAACGGAGCGCAGAACAATCGTTCAGTACACAGAACGCACGCGGCTACCACTAAGTCGTCTCCGAAATGCAGAGTGTGCGAAAAAGAGGGTCATTACGGATCCGACTGTAACAAATTTAAAAAAGCAGATGTCGATAAAAAATGGGAAATTGCAAAACAAAGGAATTTATGTTTCTGCTGTTTACCCTACAGAAATCAAACACACAAATGCAAAATCACTAAGTGTGGCATTAAAGGATGCACCGCGACACATAATCGACTTCTCCACCATAATAAAAAGGAGAAGACATAGGTCACACAAAAAGAACCTCAGGAAACCGTAGCTAACTCGTTCGCTGTGTCAAAGCATCACGCCTACCTAAAAATAATCCCAGTTCGAGTAATCGGACCGGCGGGAGCTGTAAACACACACGCTGGATGCTGGGTCAACAGTCTGATGAGGAAATTGCCAAACAAATCGGAGCTACAGGGCGGTTGGACCCATTTAAGATCACCGCTATCGGGAACACTACGCTCGATTCGCCGGACTCTCGAAGAGTCAAAGTTTCGTTGAAGAGTCTCCACAGAAAAAGGGTGCCATTCAGAGCACGCACGGTCGCCAGCCTAAACTTGGGGCCACAGACTGTGTGTGCAGCAGATATAGCAAATTGCAAACATTTAAAAGACCTGAAGGAGCAACTAATATATGACTCCGGCAACCCAAGGATAGCGCATATAGATGTTTTGATACTACCAATAGATATTTTGATACTACCAATAGATATTTTGATACTACCAATAGATATTTTGATACTACCAATAGATATTTTGATACTACCAATAGATATTTGATACTACCAAAAGAATTAAATCTGTTAAAATATATAGTGACCAACCAATAGTGAACAACCGTAGTTGAACAACCGTGTTCAACAACCGTGGTCAATAAATAATAATTATAAAATTTCACGACTAATCACTCAGTCGAACCGCTGGCCACTCCCTTGCTATTTTAATTTATAAATCGTGCATTTTAATTTTGAAGCTCAGTCCACAGTTTTCCAGCAGCACACACAGAGACGGCAGTGAAAGTATCCTCCGGAACCTATAGGTGTAGGACGTGAGCGACTCGCGGAGTATCTTCGACAACATTTACTCCGGAGAGACGCCCGTCCGGCACATTAACCTTATCTAATATAGAATAGATTCATGCCCAGCAATAGAAATTTTTCAGGTTGAAGGAGAGATAGAGAAAGAGAAATGGAGACACAATAAGCAGAGTGTGAGTTGTACCTCCGAAGCGCAACACAGACGTGGCGGACAATCTGCCGCGCCGCACAAGTCTCGTCTTCCGACACGCGAGATTCCTCCTCGTCGGATCCAAGGATCGGGAGCGTAGAGATCACGTTATACAGCTTTCGGAGCCCGTCCTGAAATTGTTATTGTTGATTTGAGATTTAAACTTTTAATAAGTAAATGCCGACTTCAAATAACTACGAAGAATAAGATTATTACTACTTTTTTTTTTCAAATAGGATAAGGGTGACAAGCGAGCACACAGCCTACTTGATGGTAAGTGGTTGCTGTGGCCTATAGACATCCACATCTATCCTCAATAAAGAATCTAAATGCAGATGAGTTGTCATCTGTGAGGGCTAAGATGTAATGCTTCGTTTCCAGTAAAAAGGGTCTCCGGTTCTCTACACTCACCATACGAAACACAGCAGCATTAAGGTGTTACTTTACGCTGGTATTCTGTTACAGCGTAGTCTTTCCACGGTCGAGCCGACCCATTCGTGTTACTACAATACTACAAATATATCTTTTGAAGATGCTTAAAAATAGTTTATATAAAAATGTACATATACACTATGTTTTAGAATAAATCTCAGAATCAATTCAAAAGCTTTTACGTAGAATATTATTTTACAGAAGTGAAAAGTTCTTTAGAATCTTTGTGTATTAAAACTCGATGAAACGAAAAAGCGACACTAAAAAGAGACAAACATATACATCTATAGGATTTAACCTGCGAGATAATAAGATACAATACAGTATACAGTGGTTTCTATTATCTTGATCTCTATTTCTGAAGGTTTTACTCCTACCGCGTGTGAACTGCACACAAGTTTCTTTTCAATATTACATAAAGTCGATGTAATTTACTCATCAGAAACCATTTATATTATCTGACCGACTCTTGCTTTAAAATCCTCGCTGAAATGAGAGGTCAGGATGCAGCTGTAGGATATATAAGCAGTAAGTCGACGACTCTCTTTGCTGTCAAGGCAATTTCTATTGATATCGATTGGCTTAATTTCCATGTCGCACATACTAGAATCTCAGATGTAGTTCAGACCTCCCGTGGGGGTCAGTTCCGTGACATATAACATTAAGTAATACACTCTTTGTAATGTAACTAAGTATATTGACAACACCTCCATTCGCGCCTGCTTTTCGGTCGTTTTGATAGATTTTTGCACATGTAATAAATAACGACATGCACAATAATACAGGCACACTGCATCCACAAAATTGTCGTCCATCTTGTTTGTCGTTTATCCACGTACTGTGGAGATATGTACTTGCACAGCATGTCTGGCAGGTTGCACCAATAAGTGTTCAAACAAGTGTGCAACGTTCATCAAATAAGTGTTCAAATGTTGCTGCTATATCTGGCGCCTGCTTTAGAGTTATAGCGCCAATGGTTCGACTCGACCTGGGAAGGGCCACGCTCTCACTATGGCGGTATTCTTCCAGCGTCAAAGCCAGTGCCAGCACCTTAATAATGCTGTGTTCAGTATAGTCCTCATTAATGGAAACGAGACATTCCATCTTAATCTTCCGGGGTGACAACGCATCCGCATATTGACTTTTAATCGAGGATAGATGTAGGACCACAGCATCCATTTACCATCTAGTGAACAGTATACTCGTTTGTCACACTTCTTCTATAATAATTTAAAATTAAAAAATTTGTACAACCAACTTTAACATATATTAATAAGGACATCTCAGAAACTATTTGTCAGACCTTGATCAAATTTATATGGGACTTTCAAATAAAATAAATCATCGAAATCGGTTCACCCAGAAAAATGTTATGAGGTAACACATAAAAAACATATAGTTTGAACATGAGTTAGAATTGAGTACCGTCTCCTTTTTGAAGTCGGTAGAAAAATCAGAGGATAAATCTCTGTTAAACAGTAGGTTAGTAACAGAGTGCTAGTGTAAGTATAGTGTATACTCGCCTGATTATCAAATTCCTCCAATATAACGCGGAACTGGAAGGACAGCCCGAAGAACATGGTCGCGTGGCAGCGGCCCGAGTCGTGGGAGCACTCCAGAAGCCACAGCGCATATCTGAAGTAATCATTTATTTATTTAACAAACAGACTAAAAGTATAAACAGATTTAAAATATATTATGCACTTTGCAAAGAGCACTTATTACTTCTTGCTATCAAAAGTTTCTTTATTAATATTGTTACGGATCGCCGTAACGCAGTTCGAAAAATGGAGGCAAGCGGCGGTGAAGAGGAACTTTTACTTTTTCTTGCTGTTGTCTTCTTTCGGTGGCTGGAGAGCGATTGCCGACCGTTCCGGCCGGCCCGTCTTATATATTATTTGGCCGTTGCTGGCCAGCGGACCCTTGCCTCACCCCCGCGCCTTTCTTTATTGGTTAGATTTCTTACAGAATAGAATAGAATAGAATAGAATGATTTTTATTCAATATGGATTATTACATAATGCTTATTGAAAGTCATTATTTTATTTACCACTGGTTCGGAAAATACCTCTGTCCTGGGAAGAACCAGCAAGAAACCCAGCGGGACTTTTTTTTTTAAACATAATTTCACTTAACAATAATTTTGATTATACAATTTTAAATGAATTTTCATAGAACCAGCATGGTGGCGATCACCTTATTCCCAGGGGTTATTTTCACTCATGTATTCCTTGATATTATAATAACCCTTTTTGTACAGTTTTTCTTTAATAAAACTTTTAAACTTGTTTATTGACAAACTTTGAACATGTTCTGGGATTCTGTTGTAAAAGCGTATACATTGCCCCATAAATGAATTACTAATTCTGTGGAGTCTTGTAAGTGGCATTACAAGCTTATGTTTGTTCCTAGTGTTTAAGGTATGAACATCCTTATTCTTATTAAAGCTATTTATGTTTTTATGTACATACATTACATTTTCATAAATATATTGCGATGCCAAAGTTAATATGTTTATTTCTTTAAATTTTTCTCTAAGGGACTCTTTACAATTTAGATTATAAATCGCCCGTACGGCTCTCTTTTGCAAAACAAATATAGCTTCAATATCAGTCGCATTACCCCATAGCAAAATTCCATAAGACATTACGCTATGAAAGTAACTAAAATACACTAACCTAGCTGTCTCAACATCTGTGAGACTTCTAATCTTTCTTACAGCATATGCTGCAGAACTAAGTCTGCTTGCTAATTTAGATATATGGGGGCCCCATTGAAGTTTCGCGTCAATAGTAATACCGAGAAAAACAGTGGTATCCACAAGACTCAACTCCTCCCCATTTAAGAGCACATTGGTTTTCGAATGTTTTACATTAGGTATTGTAAATTTAATACATTTTGTCTTATTGCCGTTTAAGAGCAAATTGTTGGCGTTAAACCAATGTACTAGTTTCGATAGAGCATTATTTACATTATTTACATCTACAAACTAATGAACAGACTTAAATATATAACATTCTTACAACTACTTATTAAACTAATACGTACGTAACAATTTTTCTATATACTAAAAGTTTAAACGTTGTTTTTCAGCAGCTTTGAGCTGAGGACCCTGCCCCCCGCCTCAGTACTATAAATATAAAACGTCGTGGCGCGGCGCGCGTAGCCTCATTCGCTCCGCGGCCGCGTCACGGTAACATGCCCTGTTTATTATTTTTCGTGCCTAAGGGCTTAATATATAAGAAATTAAATTGTACTATATAAAGGAATACAATTTACATACAATAATTACTTTACAATTTTACATTAATTGATTTCTACATTCAAATTTATGTTAACTCTCGCTATTCGTTCGGTGCCTTTATTGGGAGAGTTATTACATAGTTACAATACTTTTTATTAAAATACAAAGCTATATTTGTCAATATTCTTGTTACGGCTTTTCCCGCGTTGCTGTGTGCAACCACCGCTAGTTGTAGAACCGTGAGCGCGGCCCGACGATCGTAACACCCTCATGGCTCCGCCCACCGCCCCTAGGTTGTTCAACTAGCGTTGGTTACGACAAGCATTTAGTAAGTTCGACGTATCACTTTGTTTGCGTCGTGCACATTCTCCCGCCGTCGTCACGCTGCGATCCCTTTGGTAGCTCGACGATCTTCTTTGTCGGTCTTCGTAGTACATGCCCACTGCCAGTGGTTACGACCACTACTCGTACCTCTCCGTCGACGCCAGGATATACGTTGCTGATTTTTCCCCTGGGCCAGATGTTGCGTGGTAGATTGGAGTCACAAATGATGACTAGGTCTCCAATCTTTGGTGATACGCCTATGCTGCTGGGCTCCCGCCGGTGTTGGAGTAGGGGCAGGTATTCTTTCACCCATCTTTTCCAAAACACGTCGGCTAGGGCTTCAGCTCGTTTCCACTGCTGGCGGGCCGTCACATCGCTCTCGCTGAAGTGTCCCGGCGCAGGTACGTGCGAGTTGGAACCGATGATGATGTGATTCGGCGTGATGGCTTCTGGCTCTCCTGGGTCGACTGAGACGTGTGTCTCGGCGAGCAGGTTCACCAATGTCTCGTCACTGGGATAGCGCTCGTTGATTGTGACGCGTAGACCTTCTTTCACGGAGCGAACCATTCGCTCCCATGCGTCGCCCATGAACGGTGCTGATGGTGGTATGTACTTCCACACAATTTGTCGACATGTGGTTTTCATTCACGGATTCTGGCGCGAAGTCCAACCGCTCTACCGTACGCGCTGCTTCTATGTTGTGTTCCTCTTGCACGTACTTTCCTTTTATTTTAAGGCTGACGATCTTGCTCTTCTCATGTTTCACCTCCGAGCCGACCCCTTGTATCCACATTACGTGGGCTGGGCCGTCGGCGCCGATGACGTCGGCGATCGAGGCATCGACTAAGGTGACCGTGCTTCCTTCATCCAATAATGCGTATGTTTCGACGCAGCTTAGCGGCCCCCTTATTGTTACGGGCGCAATCTTTAGATAAGCGCGGCGGTGTTTGTACGGTCGAGTCGCTGTGATGACCTCCCTTGCCGATGTTGCGGTTTCCATAGCGGGTTCCTTTTCAATTTCTGCTGTTCTGTCGTGATGCAGCAATTTATGGTGTTTCATCATGCATCCGCCTTTTCCGCACGGTGGAGCTTTACACAGCAATCGGCGATGTTTGCCACGCAGACTGCGGTAGCAGATATTATACTTCTTTGCTACTTCCCATCTGTCATTTGTGGACAGAGCGGCGTATGACTTGCAATCGGGCAGTTTGTGTTCTTGTTTGCATTGAGGGCAGCATTCTTCATATTGTTTCTTGCTTGTGGCGAAGGCACGTTCTATTTTTCTCGGTCTTCGCTCTCTCGTCTCACTGTCCTCTACTATGAACTCCGGCAAGGCATACGCGCTGCATTTATCCGCTTCTTCGTTTAAGAACATTGATATCTTCTTAAGCTCTGGGATGTCTTCTTTCTTTCTGGCTGCATAGTCGTACCATTTGCTTCTCAATATGGGCGTGAGTTTGTCTGTGATAACTCGCGTCATTTCCGGACTATGCAGATAGGTCCAGATAGGTTCCGGATTTCTTTTGCTGTCCCTTTTAAGCTTCGGCGTATTCTCGCTATGTTTTCGTTCATCGTGAAGTACTTTGAAGATTCTTCGTACGTTGTTTTGAAGCTGAGCCATTCTTTGCTGCTACCATTGAATGTAGGTAGCTCTTGCACATATTTCGGCGGCTCCCTTGTGCTTCGTACTGCTTGTGATAGAGCAGCGGCTAAGGTAGCGACTAAGGTACTGATGCTAAATCGTCTTCTATTTCTTCATCTTCGACATCGGTTGATCCGACTTCTGCTTGTAGTCGCTGCACGTGTATTTCTTGCAATTCCGTTCTTGCTTGCAACTGAGCCTGCTCGAGCTTGAGTTCGGCTAACCGCTCTTTCGCCTCTAACTCCGCGAGGAGTCTCTTGCGTGAGGCTACGGAGCGGCGCGACCTAGTCTCGTCGGGCCTTAGTGTGCGCTACGATCTTCGATCCTTCTCTTGATGGGTTTCTTCCGTTGCGGTCGTGTTATCGGTCGCAGAGGTAGCGGTTGTATCGCTGACCGTTGTGGTTTCGCTCGTGGTGTTGGATGTACCAGCAGCGGTTGAATCGCCCCCAGAGGCCTCTTCTGTGGCCCCTTGGGTTATCTGTTCATCCTTGCGACGCTTCGATGATTCTCCGTTGTTATTACGCGTAATCACCATTTTTCTTCACAATAATATTGTTTCGTTCTTGCGGTTTGCTTCTTTCTTCCGGCAATACCAAGACCGATATTGTCTTTTTCTTCTAGTAATCCGGCTTCTCGAAGGACCATTAATGTTACGGATCGCCGTAACGCCGTTCGAAAAATGAATAAAAACGCGCTGGTCTTGCTTAAACTGGAGGCAAGCGGCGGTGAGGAGGAACTTTTACTTTTTCTTGCTGTTGTCTTCTTTCGGTGGCTGGAGAGCGACTGCCGACCGTTCTTTTTTTTTTTTTTTTCTGCGCCCGAAGCAATTGGAAAAGGGCTACCCTTTATGTAGGGAGGCGGAAATGCATTACGCATACCACGACAGCCGGTCTATCGTGGTTATGAGGGACTCACTGCCTACCGGGGGAACCTAAGTGATACCCTCTAAAACCGCCTTTAGGGACTGGCAACCAGCTGTTTAAAGCTTCTTATACCGTATCGGAAGCGACCCTCTTTTGGGAAAAGAGGGCGCAGGCGGCTATTAGCCGCTGAGGGAGTGCCTACGAAGGCAAATTAATTATGAATAACTTAATTAGAGTTGGCCTGAGCCACCAGGAGGCAGTTCAGGTCGTTTGAAGGTTTATTAGGCGGGTCCGAGAGGGAGTTCCTCGGCCTGCAGACGCTATAGCGGGAGGGGAGTGGGGCTGCATAATTAGCTGCCTCACGAATAAAATGATTGGAATGCAACTCTGAGGCTTTGAAGAAGTTCTCAGAGAGTTTTTTAAGGAATTGTTGGATTGTAGGGAGCTCTAAGTCCCGATGAAGGTCGGCATTACGGACGTACCAAGGTGCGTTCGTAGCTCGACGACAGAAGAGGTTTTGAACTACTTGGAGTTCATTAATAATTTTAGGGTCAGCGTGGGCAAAAATGGGGCCCGCGTAGGACATGACTGGTCGTATACGACAGACCTTATAAAGGGTACGCTTGTTTCTGAGGGACATTTTACTGTGTCGGCCCAACATACTGTTGAGCCTACCCAGGTAAAAACGTGCGTGATGGGTTACTCTTTTGACGTGGGACCTGAAAGTGAGCCTAGTGTCAAGGGTGACACCTAAATATTTGGCAGTCGTATGCCAGGGGACAGGGGTCCCTAGCATACGTATTGGTGGAGTGTTTTTGAGTCGGCGTCGTTTATAATCGAAGTGAACGGCGGAGCTCTTCTCCGGGTTCACATCGATGCGCCATTTTTTCAACCAAGCTCCTAGGTCATCAACTGACTTTTGGATCTTGTTCCGTATGAAAGGTAGCGAGGTACCTTTAGAGTATAGGGCAGTGTCATCTGCGAAGAGGGAGAGCTGAACACCTTTCGACGGGATGGGAATGTCGTTGGTGAACAAAATGTACAGGAGAGGAGCAAGTACTGAGCCCTGAGGGACACCAGCTTTGATGGGGCGCTGAGAAGATAGCGTGCCTTCGTGTCTAAAACGAAAGGTACGATGCTTTAGATAAGAGGCCACGAGACGTACTAGACGATCGGGGAGACCTATTTTGTATAATTTGTAGATAAGGCCTTCATGCCAGACTCTATCAAAGGCTTTAGCTATGTCGAAAAAGACCGCGATGGTCTTATGACGACGAGGATAAAAACCGCTGAGGATATATTCCACAATACGGTGAACTTGTTGGGGACAAGAGTGTTTCGCTCGGAAACCGAATTGATGGGGGATGATGTGAGGGTCACCGTCTGTGGGAAACAGGTGGCGCCTTATGCGAGTTTGGATGACTCTTTCGAAGAGCTTGCCCATGGCCTTGAGGAGGCTAATGGGGCGATGACTGGAGGGGAGGTTGAGAGGCTTGCCTGGCTTGGGAATACCAATCACAGTTGCCTCTTTCCACGTAGTGGGAAAGTAACTAAGGTTGAAGCAGGCATTGAAGATAATAGATAAAAGGATTAGCACCTGCTCAGGAAAGTGTTTTAGGGCTTGGTTGGAGATGCCATCCGCGCCCGGAGCCTTTTTAGGCTTAAGTCCTTTGATGAGGGATGAAATCTCATCATTGGACACAGAGATAGGTTCGGAGGCTGTAGGGGGTGAGTTCCGGTGGCGGACCTCATCCTCCACTGCCTGGACGTGTGAGGGGTCGACGGGTTGAGAGCTAGGAGAACATTGAGCGGCAATGCTGTCTGCAAAGCACTCAGCCTTTTCCTCGTCCTCGAAGGCTACCGTACCGTCGGGACGGGAGAGAGGGGGAGTGTGGGTGATAGCGTCTATGCGGAGGGCTCTTGCCATCTGATAGTACGCTGTATGAGAGGGAGAGATATTCTCCATGAGCTTACCCTTTTCGAGGTCTCGAAATTCAGAGAGGCGGAAACGGAGTTCTCGTTGAAGACGATTGGCCGTGCGCCTATATTCGGGCGTGGGATATTTTGCTGCTCTCCGGAAAGCAGCTTTTTTGGCTTTTAATAGGTTGCTAATATGCAGGGGAAGCCCACTATTATTAGCAACCGGGACGACCCTTTCATTCTCCTTAAGGGAGGTTTTAATAAGGGTGGAGAGTGAATCGACCGCGGTGTCGATTTTTTCGGGACTGTCTAAGTCCGACGATAGGGAGATTGGGGAGTCCTGTGAGTCCAGAGCTTTCGCTAGGGACTCCTTGAAGCCCTTCCAATTTGTGAAGGTTTTAGTAGAGGGTGTTAAGGGGGGTGGCTGATGGCCAAGAATGAGGGAGACCGGTCTGTGGTCGGATCCTAGATCGTCTAGTGTCTCGATTGCCCTGAGGTTGAGGGAAACACTTTTGAATAGTGCAAAATCTAGCACGTCGGGAGCGTAATCGGTGATATCGGGATAGTGAGTAGCACCGAGGGGACTGTGGACGGTAAGGTCAAGAGACTGCGTGATATCGAGCAGTATCCTGCTACTACGTGAAGTAGTACGGCATGTCCATTCAGTGTGCTTGGAGTTAAAATCTCCAAACATAATGACTGAATTGCCTAGAGATAAAATAGCCTCAAAATCTTTTTTGAGGGGAAGGGTTTTAGAAGGGATGTAACAGGAGGCTATGAAGATGGACTGATGTCCAGTCATAGCTAGCCTACATACCGTGGCTTCCATGTTTTTTTTTTTTTTGTTTTTTTTTTTACTATATCTTACTACTACTTTTCTGCAGTACCCTTCTTTCTAGCATTTAATTACTGTTTTAATGATACTGTTTTTTTTTTTATATATTTTTTTTTTATTGTTCCGTACTGCTTACAGTTTGGTTTATCATTGGTACACTTATTGTTATATTTCTAAATTTTAAGCTACATATTACTCTATACTTCTTATCCCAACATTACTTTACTCATTACACTTACTGTTGTATAATATTCTTACTAAAATTTCTGACTTACGTTACAATTACATTAATATATTCTAGAATTGCTAGGTATATTTTTTTTTCTGCTTTGCATACATGTTTTCTTCATTATACACGTTACTTTTATTAACTATGTTAATAATCTTAAAGCTTTACATTACTTAGGATTTCTTACTATTATGTTATTTCTGTTTTTACATCTAATTTTTGTGTATCCTTACTTAAGTAGATTATTCTAGAATATCCTTAAGTATATTTTTATGTACCTTTTTTATTATTTTTTTTTCTTTATCTTTTATTTCTGTTTTTTTTTTATTCGTTTTTTTTCCTTTCTTTATCGCTTTTTTTTTTACAATATACTCTTCATACATATTATATTTACTAACTAAATTAATAATATTTTAAAAACTTTACATTACTTAAGATTTCTTACTCTAGCATTTCTACTTTCTTAACACTTGTTATTTGTAGTTACAGATTTTTGATTAAAGTACGTGTATTTAACAAGTACTAAGTAAATAGTTTTTTTTTCTTTTTTGGAATTCATTATATGTACCGTACTCTAACATTTGCTTACTCTACCATTGTACTTCCATTTTCCTTACTTATAATTCTTAATGCTTGAAGAGCAAATGTCATAAAGATAGGTCGGCAAGTGCTATCCTCGATTATAATCTTTAGATTGTATTTTGCAATAGTCATTCCCATGCTGCATTCAGCTTCAACTCTTCCTTTACCGAATCGCGGGCAGTCAATTATAATGTGCTCTACAGTTTGGTTTACGTTTTCATAGCAAGTGCAGCACGGTGATGATGCCAATTTATATTTATACAGGTAAGCATTGTTACCGCCATGACCAGTAAACAGATGTGTGACTAAATTATTCATTTTTATATTTTTTATTACTTTATAAGCTACTAAAACATTGGGAAAGAAAGTCTTGGTTATGGTGCTGGTTGTCGATTCTTCATATTTTCTTTGCCAAATTTGTAGGGTTGCGTTTCTAGTGAGGCGCTTTGCATACGACAGTGGGAATTTATCATATTCCGGTCTTTGCTTGCTTCTAGTAGCTGCTCGTTTGGCTAGTTCGTCTGCTCTTTCATTGCCCTGAATTCCACAGTGGGCCTTAATCCAGTACAGTAAGATTTTCTTTTGGTTGTCTTCAATGTCTTTTATCATGTTACGAATTTTAAAAGCAATTGGGTTCAATGAGCTTGGATCACATATGCTTATAACAGCTGATCTTGAATCAGTAAAGATATTTGCTCCTTGGTAATCTCTGTCAGCAACGTACTTTACAGCTTTTAAAATTGCAATCATCTCTGCTTGGAAGACACTACAATAGCTTTCTAGTTTGAAGGTTATTGTCTTAATTTCCACTCCATTTTTCCAGATCGTTACTGCTGCGCCTACCTTTGTGTCGATTTTACTCCCATCAGTGAAGATTTTGACCCAGTCGTTACTTACGTCATCAATTTCCTTCTGTTCACTTACTAGGCCAAAACTGCGCTGCGACCTCTCGCATGGATGGGGCAGATCGTAAGGGCTTATTAGTTTTTCTAGTTGTCTTCCAGGTAAGAAATCGACGGGCTTTCCTTTCTTGATCTCGTATATGTTTGCGTTCTCTCTAGCCCTTAGTGCTAATGGTATTATTTGGGACAGAATAGTGCTGGAGATCAGGAAATTAGTTCTATGCCCTTTGCAGATACGTATACCAAATATTTGGGTCATTCTATTAAGTATTTTTTCGATATACTTTTTTTCGGTTGTCTCCGCCCAACAGCTAGCAGCATATAGTATTGTCGGTTCGACCACAGCTGAATAGATGGTTTTTATGATTTCAGAATTTAATCCCCAATGGGCTTTTGCCGCCCTGGAAACCATTTTGTAGATGTTGATTGCTTTTTTTTTTTTTTTTTTTTTTTTTTATACGATAAGGGTGACAAACGAGCACACAGTCCACCTGATGGTAAGTGGTTGCTGCGGCCCATAGACATCTACATCTATCCTCTATTACAAATCAAAATGTAGATGCGTTGTCACCCGTGAGGACTAAGATGGAATGCCTCATTTCCAGTAAAAAGGGCCTCCGGCCACCTGCACTCACCAAGCGAAACGCAGAAGTAAACCTCTACTTCACGCTGGTTTTCTGTGAGGTCGTGGTACCACCCCGGTTCGAGCCGGCCCATCCGTGCGACAGCAAAAGCTGCCGCGTGGCTCTACCACTGTTCGGCAGACGCTATCAAGGTGAGCCTTAAAATTTACATTATTGTCAATTGTTAGGCCTAGAACTTTCATTTGATCTGTGTACTGTATTGTAAGTCCTTCAATGTGTAAACAAGGTCGGTGGTATTTCATTTTTTTTGTTATGATTATGGACTGGGTTTTTTGGGGAGAAAATCTTAGTTTATGTTTTTTGCCCCATTCCGTGATTATTCTTAGTGTTTCATTTATGTCTTTTTCTAGTTTTTGGCCATCCTTGTTTTTGGCTACGATCAGAATGTCATCAGCAAAAGCTTGTACGTGGGCATCTAGGTCCTTGGTTGCGTTAAGTATGGGGTCGATAAGGATGTTACAGAGCATAGGGCCGCAAGTAGAGCCCTGGAACCATCCTTTATTTGTGGGTTTCCTGCATTCTTGCCCAGCATACCTAAGATGTATTTTTCTTTCGGATAAGTAACTGCTAATGAGCCTGACCATAGATTTGTCTACATTTTTGGCGTGGAGTTCTTTAATTATGGCAGGCCACCATGCGTTACCGAACGCACCTTCTATATCTAACGATATTAGTACCACTATAGCTTTATTCTTAAGTCCTTTCTTTATAAGTGTAGTTGTATCAAATAGGGCATCCTCAGTACTTCTTTGGGGAGTGAAACCGTATTGTCTATTGTTAATTTTACCTTCCCTTCCTAGTTGCCACTGGACTCTGTTTACAAAAAGTTTCTCTAGAACCTTACCTAAAACTGGTAATAACCCGATTGGCCTATAGGATTTTGCCAGGGAGTAGTCTTCCTTGTTAGGCTTGGGAATAACCTTAATTGTTGCTGTTTTCCATATTTCTGGGAAGTAGCCTAGTGTTAAACATTTATTATAAATGTATTGCAGGATTTCCGGGTTGCTTTCAAACGCAGCTTGGCATATATCTGATGTTAAGCCATCTTCTCCAGGAGCTTTCTTCATTTTCATTTTTTTTCATTTTTTAAAAAAAACGTTACCCTCACACTTGGATTTTCTCCTGTATCGTGGAGGCAGTTTACAAACACAAATTTCACAAGGACAAACATCCAGACCCGGAACAATCATTTGTAGGCCATACAAATACTTGTTCCGTGCGGGAATCGAACCCGCGCCCCCCAGCGCCGCAACTCATTGCTAAGCCACTGCGCCACGGAGCCGTCATTCCGTTCATTCGTACTCATATTCTTAAATATTTCTCTTATTTCAAGTTTTGTGAACAACTTGATTGCTGAAATGTCTTCATTTTTAAGTTTGCTTATTATTTGTTGTTTTTCTATTCTTATTTCAGTCTGTTCTGCACTATCAGTTTCAGGGTTGTCCCATGGATAAAATGTATCAGCTAGATGGTTCGCTGATTCGGCTTCTGAAAGGATTTTTCCACCTGAGTCTCGGAGTAGTCTGTCCTGTTCTCTATTTGAGCAAGTTTTTAGGATCCGGTATGTTCTTTGCCAGAGAGACTCCTTTTCTTCTTTGTTGCAGAGATTTTTCCAGCTTTGAGTTGTAGCCTTTTCAATTGCATTAGTATATTCTTGTCTTGCATCTAAATATTGGTCTATTACATGTTTTCTTCTTAGAGGGTTTGCATTCCTTATTCTTCTTCTTTTCCTAATCATATCTGCTTTCTTTTCATTTATTTCGTTGTTCCACCATACAGGATCTTTTACTTTTCGCTTCTGTGTTTTCATTGGTATATTGTTATTACAGGCTGCTAATATTAATTTTGTGTACTTTTTTATTGTTTCTTCTAGTTCTTGTGGTGTGGTGATTTCGTCTATTTTCTTACTTATCGCATATCTACTAAGTTCTGTATTCAGTTCATTTTTCAGATTGCCCCAATTTACCTTTTTGGTATTATAGATTCTTGTGCCATGTATATTGACTGCGGTATTAGAAAGCACTAATTCGAGATTGAATGAGACTAATTTGTGGCTTGAAATTGTGCAGAGTGATTCATCGACATACCAGTCTTTCAGTCTATGAAGTAGTGATGATGAGCAAGCGGTGATATCGATTATACTCGTGCATAATTTATTCATTCTATAAACAGAAAAAGTAGGTGTGGTGCCTACATTGAGGATATCTATATTCAGTTCCGCGAATGTTTCCATAATGAGTTTTCCTCTGCTGTCGTCTGCTTTGCATCCCCACCAGATGCTCTTTGCGTTGGCATCCCCTCCTATTATAATGTCATTTGTTGTCATGTTTTTCTTGTATCTCCTTATCACTTGTAGGTCTTCATCGATGTCTCCCTTCTGATGTAGATACATACTGATTACACCTATTTTTAAGTGACCAAGTTCTAACTCTACACCTACTATGTCCTCAGATAGGAGAGTAGGATTAATAGTGAATTGAATTGTGGGATCGCTGATAACAATTGCCGACCTAACAGGTTTATCTCTATCCTTGGTAACTTTTTGTATGATTCTATACTGGGAACCCGCTGTTAAATGAGCTTTGGCACCAACGTATGGTTCCTGCATCAAAATCACAGAGTATTCCAGCATCGTGGCTGCACGTAGGCACTCAAGTGTCGCCGCCCGCCCACGATCCAGGTTAATCTGCATGAATTTTATATGCTTCATTTTACTAGAAGTATTTTGGGGTCCTATATTTGTTGTTTCGTTGAATATTTCTTAACAGTAGGAGACTGATGATCTAGCAATTTGGTCCCATTTTTGCCATTCTTGGCATTCTGGGCTGTATGCTGGATGCAAGAAGTTGTCCCTTTTAGCAATATTGCAGTTACAGCACTTAGGAGCATTATTGCGATTTGGACAATCTCTTGTATCATGCTCCTCAGCACAATATCCACAACGTTGTTTGTTATTACAGTCTTTTGCTTTGTGACTGAAGCCAAGACATTTATAACACTGTGTGAGTGGTGATTGGTCGATGCAGGGAATGACTTGATATCCAATTCGTAGTTTTTGATTTCTCAATTTTGACCACATTTGCGGTGAGGCTTCGAGTATAACATTATTAACCTCCCTAACCCTTCCTTTGATTCTGCGTAAGATTTTTATACTTTTTTGTTCCTCTGTTAACTCTTGCAGTAAATAGTCGTTCTGACTTGTGATGGCTTTAACAAGTTTAGTATCGTTTAAATCATTTGTGACGCCCACGAGACGTAGCTGTGGGTTTTTAGTTACAGGTGTTGATACTGTTAGCTTATCACAAGTATCACGAATTGCAGTTTTAAGCAGATGTCTGTCCTGCTGGGAGTCGCAGCTTATTATAACTTTTTGATTTTTTAGTTTAGATATTTTATTAACACGTACTCCCAAATCTACAGGGTCCACATCTTTTCTAACCTGTTTTAAAATATCATCGCACGTTGAGCGGGGATCTATGGACTCAATGATCATTGCATAGCGGGGGTTATTAGTTGCTTCTGCATATGTTTTTTTATTGTTAGCGAATACTTTAGTATGTTCGTTTTGCTTTATGCTTTTAATCTCTTCATCTATGGTATGGTTGTTGTGAGTGATATTTTTGAGTTCGTTAATTTTATCCTAAATTTCTGTTATAGCTAATTCAGTTCCTAGTCCAGTATTTCCTTGGAATGCTATTTGGGTAGTATTGAAGTCTTTAAGATCGTTAATTTCGTTGAGAACCGTGTTCAAGAGACGTGTTATCGGCTTTATTGAGTTCTCTAGATCTTCTTTTATAGATAATGTCTCTTCGTTTTCTCTTTCCCGCGTTAAATTTGTGGTATGGTATCTTTGTATTATTTATTTTGTGTCCTCGAGCTCCGCGATTATTCGATCTATTCGGGGGTCTGTATGTGTGCTATTTATCTCACAATAGGATCTTTCAGTCTCCAATTCTATTACTTTATTTACTAATTTCTGTACCACGAGGCTGAGGTTGGTTATTTTCTGGTTCAGTTCTGATATTTCTTTTATCAGAGATACATAGCTTTCAGTACATTTATCTGACTGGGCAATAGGTGTTTCTTTTGTTGGTAATGGTTGAGTCTTTATTGCAAGGCCATGTATTTCTAACTGTATTTTACTGATTGCCTTAATGGGTTCATCCATCTCGTAACTAAGCCAAGAACGTATTGACTCAGCAGTCTTGCCCGTATCGTTTATGGCTTCATATGTCTCTGCGAGCTTGTTATAATGTAAGGTTCGAATTTCAGCCAGTTCTTTATTATGGGCTCGTTCGACACGTACTAATTCTTTCGCGGCTCTAGATCTTTTTTGTTCCGCTGCAAGTCGGTGCCGAGAGCGTGAGTCAGATAGCGACAGCACAGTTTCATAAAGGCCCTGGAGGCAGTCATGAACTTCGCTTTTACACTCCTTTTTCATGTTTCCTGCCTTCTCCAGGGCTTCTTTTCCAGAAAGCAGAAATTCGTTTGCTCTCTGTGTTGTTAGGTCCATAGAGATGCCTGCACGTTTATATGCTGGTGGTAATATACTGGACCTTTTACTGTTGTCGCTGACTATGCTATCGCCATTCGACCATTCGTCCTCCGTCTCTCGGACCGGCTTGCAGAGGCCCAAAGCAACCAGCTCTTTGTTAATATCCATTGTAATCGAGCTGCCACTTTCTGCGCTTGGTTTTTTTGTAGGTCCGCTACTACCTCCACTGTTTGGTCCAGTTGGAGCAGTGCCTATGGATTTGGTTTCACTCTCCACTATCGTAAGATCTCTGGTTTCTTGATCATCTTCAGGTGCTCTTCCAGATGTAGATGCGTTTTGAATTAAAACCTTTTTGCGCAGAGCAACACTGGGTGTAGGACTTCCTCCTCTACTTGTTTTGGTAGGCCTTGTTTTAGCAGAGCTGGTTCCCGAAGAACCAGATTTGCGGGACATTTTTTTTTTTTGTTCCGGCTGGTGTCACTTTATCTGGTTTATATTAGTAGCTTCCGATTCCTCTGATGATTCCAAGAAGTTTAAGCCCAAACTCCACTAGAATACGTTGAGCTGTACCAAAGTTATAATTAGTTGAATTTTTCCAATATGGCGGTCTAAAAAGTTATTTTATTTATTCCGTAGCCAGTTTTAACTCTAAATGGTCCGAGTTTGGGCTTAATTTATGTAAAATCCTTAGGGCTATATGTTCCCGCTGACTTTAGGTACCTAAAAGTTTTTTGCTATGTGACCGCGGAATTGGCTTCGCCAAGCGCTCCCGATCAAAATAAGGTCAAGCACGATAAGTTTTGACCATCTAGTTCATGAGAAATACTAGATGATAAATAAAACCAATTCCAAGATGGCGGCTAATAGGACCTAATTTATGTATCTCGATGACGGAGAGAGATAACTTAATCGAGTTTGGGCTCTATGGGTAGATCTCGGTGAATATATTACGATAAGATAGATAGAATATAAAAATTTGTTTTATTTTAGAAATTATTACCAATAAACATTAAAAATTTTGTATCTTTGGATCTATGACAGATAAATTTAGTCTGCAAACGGATTTTGGTTGGGTATTTAGTGGTTTCTTATTTGGTGTATTCAAAAGCACCCGCACTAATCTGAAAACAAGACCACGTGGAAGTGTTTTTTCAAGAACAAATTCTTGCAGATAAAACCATTCAGTGGAAAAATCTAATTTTTCGTAAAAAAACTTAACAGAAATATTACTCATATAAAGCTAAAATAAAAATGGGGTATTGTCGATCAAAATAAAGAAAAAAATGCCTTCAAATATAAGTGAAACTTAAAAAGTTTGGTTTTTTGCTAATAACTTTTTGGTTCTATTTCCGATTTGCCTCAAAAAAGATTTTATGTACTTAGAAATTTCTCCCAGACATAAATGCAATGTCAGAAATAAGTACAGGTGTTCGGTTAAGAATTTAGTGGCAACGTGGTTTTTCAGTTTTCATGCTGTAGTTCAGTTGTTTTCAAGCGAAAAAATCTGGAAACAACGGAGATATCTGGGGGCTAAAAAGGCCTATAAGATGGTATAAAAATAAATTTAGGTTACTGATCTCCTTATAGCAGCGTTTGCGAAAAAGTAGTAAAATTTTTTCAGCTTTTAGGTTATCTCCGTTGCAAAGATCCTTGAGAAATCACTTGAAATTTTCACCACAGCAAAAAACAAACACAACCACGATATGGCACTACACAAAACACAGCAACACAGCAATTTGCAGACAAATCGGAAAACTTTTTCTATATTTAACGATTTTTAACAACGGGAGCGCTTTATAAATGATGCGTTCGCGGCGGCGGGCGGTACGGAACTGACTTCCATGTTGGAAAGTTGCGGAGTAGAAATGGGAGGGCAGTGAAGTGTCTTCTTGTAATAAATGGCCGTACCGCCGCCTCGGCGGTCGGGTCTGTCATTACGAAGAAGAGAGAAGTTTTTGATGGAGAGGCCTTTAGTGTCCTTAGTATTGAGATTAGTTTCCTGTAGGAGGAGGAAATCGGCTTCACGATTTCGAAGAAAGAGCTTAAGCTCTGGGAGGTTATTTCGCAAACCGCGAATGTTAAAGGATACAAGCGATAAACCCTTAAGATTTGATACGACCGTGAGACTTTGGTAGAGCAAACTGCTCTGTCATTGTGAGTTAAGTTAATTAAGTTAACTTAACTTACAACGAGCACAAAAGATTATGATGCTCTGCAAGAGCGAGGAGACGGTCCTGAGCGGACCTCGCAGCGGGCAATTTGCGTGCTAACACAGCGATTTCCTCAACGTTGATGTTCCTAATAGCGGAATACACCGTTTTTAGGTCATCAGCCATTGAGGGTTGTGATTGTTGTGGGGCGGAGGATGTCCGCGGTGGGTCTGCCTTTTTGGGGCCCCAGGGAAAGACTGGAGGCTGCATAGGCTGAGAGAAGCCCGGAGGGGGCCGAAGAGGTCCCTGAGGGGGCCTAGGGGGACCCTGAGAGGGCCGAGAGAAGCCCTGAGTGGGCTGAGAAAGGCCCTGACGGGGCATCCGTTGGTAAAGAGCCGGGAATGAGCGGTCATTGACCGGCGGTGGAGCTTGCCTACTGGAGCGAGGTTGAGGTGCGCAAGGGCAGCCTCTGTAGTTAGCCGGGTGGCCTGTTTATTTACACAGGACACACGCGGGTGGGGATTCGGCGTCTTTGGGCCGAGGACACTCTTTAGTGTTGTGGGGTTCAAGGCACTTAACGCACCTGGGTGGGGCGGAGCAGTTGGCCGCCGCATGACCATACAGCTGGCAGCGGTGGCACTGCGCCGGGAACCCGCGCCTATGTGGAGGCTCAACCCTCACTCTCGACAGGCCGCACACTGTGCGTACCTGCCGGAAGATGGCTTTCGCCTCCGGCACGTTGGTTAAAATTACTAGGGCAAGAGAGAACCTCTGGCCCGTTCTACTGTGCATTTTGTGCACGGCTTCTACTGGGAAACCTTGGGACTTAAGGTCCTCAAGGATTTCCTCGTTGGAAAATTCGAAGGGGACGCCGCGGATGACGGCCCTGACTTTGCGCTCTTCCGGGAGAGCGTACGTATGATAAGAAAATCGTTCGGCTGTGAATAGCCTGGTGAGACGCCGGAAGTCGTCGATTGATTGGGGGATGATCTTAATAGCCTCCCCGAGGTTGATGGCGTGGTCGTATTTTATGCCAGCGTTGTAGCAGGTTTTGGAAAATTCTGTGAATTTGGCCTTGTCTCTTAGGAAGACAGGGGGCGGGACTTGCTTCTTGGCAAGGACTGGAGCACAGCGAGAGGCTGGCTTGGTCGGAGCGGGGATGTCTAGTGACAAAAGTGGGGCCGAGGCAGCGACGGGAGCTGCGGGGGCAGCGGGAGCTGCGGAGGTTGAAGGAGCGGCAGGGGCCGCTGAGACAGTGAGGGTGCGGTTTTTCGCGACGCGTTTACCGCTGCGCTTGGAGTTCACCGTGGTGAACGAAGAATCCCCGGTTCCGTCGGAGTCACAGGACTCCGATGAACCGGTGCCAGAATTGGTGGCGGGCATCTTCCGGGAGGCCGACGCAGAGGACTCGGAGCATGCGTACTCCATTTCTAATGGGGCGAAAGAGTTCTTGGTCTCTAGGTAGGCCGCGAGTATGGGCGTGCTGAAATGACTCACCAAAGCGTCGACGCTGTACAGCGTGAGCAGGACAGCGAGGGCGCGAGAGCGCGAGAGCGAGAGAGCACTACCGTACGGGGACGGATGCGCGGACTACCTGGATACGACCGCTCGAGAGCGGTGCCACAGGCGGAATCTCCGCCGACCGTTCCGGCCGGCCCGTCTTATATATTATTTGGCCGTTGCTGGCCAGCGGACCCTTGCCTCACCCCCGCGCCTTTCTTTATTGGTTAGATTTCTTACAAACTAATGAACAGACTTAAATATATAACATTCTTACAACTACTTATTAAACTAATACGTACGTAACAATTTTTCTATATACTAAAAGTTTAAACGTTGTTTTTCAGCAACTTTGAGCTGAGGACCCTGCCCCCCGCCTCAGTACTATAAATATAAAACGTCGTGGCGCGGCGCGCGTAGCCCCATTCGCTCCGCGGCCGCGTCACGGTAACATGCCCTGTTTATTATTTTTCGTGCCTAAGGGCTTAATATATAAGAAATTAAATTGTACTATATAAAGGAATACAATTTACATACAATAATTACTTTACAATTTTACATTAATTGATTTCTACATTCAAATTTATGTTAACTCTCGCTATTCGTTCGGTGCCTTTATTGGGAGAGTTATTACATAGTTACAATACTATTTATTAAAATACAAAGCTATATTTGTCAATATTATTGTTACGGCTTTTCCCGCGTTGCTGTGTGCAACCACCGCTAGTTGTGGAACCGTGAGCGCGGCCCGACGATCGTAACACCCTCATGGCTCCGCCCACCGCCCCTAGGTTGTTCAACTAGCGTTGGTTACGACAAGCATTTAGTAAGTTCGACGTATCACTTTGTTTGCGTCGTGCACAAATATTAACGCAAATTGTAGTGTAATACTATTTCATTTACATACTTGTCATTTTGTACCACTTCTTTAAGCATATTGTTGTATAGTTAAAGTTTATATGAAGAAGGAGTGCAGAAAGCAAAAACTTATATGTAATATGTGCTATATAATATAAAAATGCGTTACAGATGGATTAAATAAAATAAATTAATTCTCTTTCGTCTTAATTCCCTCTCTTCCATACATTGTTTACGTTCATACTGTCAATGTGAAACACAATATTCGATGGTCAAACAGTCGCACAAAGTAGATATTGTCGCCAAAGAATTTCAAAATGTTGCCAACAAAATAATTATTGACTGAATGAGCTGTGAATTTTGTGTGATTTGAAATGTTCCTTCTCCTTAAAAAAAAAAAGTGTATTTTATATTTTGTATATGATATTTATGAACGTGCAGTTGAAAGTGAAATACAGCTTATTTAATACATATTATACTAAGTTAAAAATTTAAAGAATTATGACCGAATTTCAACCACTGCACGAGCACTAGTTCATATTCACTTCATAAATATTCATATCGTGATCTTCAACTGGCACGTCTCTCGCACGTTACGAAGCTTTTCTAAAAACTCTCATATACAGCATGCCAGATACTGGTATATATACTAGTACTTGGCATGGCAGACATGTATGTCACGGGCAGTTGAGTGTCAGTAGTATCCTTTTATATATTTTTTTATTATTCAATATAAAGTTGCAGCCTATTTACGTCCCACTGCTGGGCACAGGCCTCCTCTCATTTCTGAGAGGGTTTTAGGGTAAGGAAATGTCCGCCGCGCTGCCCCAATGCGTGTTGGTGAACTTCACATGTCTTCGAAATATTTTTTTTTCTTATTTCTCAGACATGCAGGTTTCCTCACGATGTTTTCCGGCACCGCCGAGTATGTGGTGAATCAGCACTTAAAATTGCAATTAACAATTTCATTGGTGTCGGTGGGGATCGAACCCGGGTTGCTCGAGTACTGTGAAGCTTACAGCGCGAGCGCTAAACATCTGAGCTAATTAATTCAATATAGATTACATATAATTCTTATTGATTGATTTTTTACTTTACCACTGGTTTGGAAAAATACCTCTGCCCTGGGAAGAACCAGCAAGAAACGCCGCGGGACTATTTGTTTTTAAAGTAAATTATACAATATGAAAGATAGTACAAATTATTTACAAAATTTATTTTAGAAAGAGCTTGGAAGCGACCACCTCATTCCCAAGGGTTATTATCAACCATGTATCCATTTATATTATAATAAACCTTTTTATACAGTTTTTGTTTAATAAATTATTTAAACTTGGTAATAGAGAGATCTTGTACTTATTTCCGACACCAAGCCACAGTGCTTGCTTTATTGTGTATGTGTGCGTGCTAATTGGTGTATGTGATCGTGGTTGTTGGCATGTGTGCGTGCGTGCTTATTTGCGTGTATGTGCGTGTTTGCGACGTACTTGACGAGGTCGGCGAGCGTGGCGCGTGGCAACAGGCAAACCCGCTCCATGGCATCCTCGCAGTACGCGAGGTAGTACAGGCAGATCGAAACGCCCGTAGCCGCCACAGACGGCCGTGGCACTTCTAGAAATTTCTAGAACAAACAATGTTTATAATTTAAGCGCTCACAAGAGGTCAATTTGTGATTTTAGAATAAATAGGTGAAGGAAATGGGTATTTCTTCATTTTTTAAAGGCAAATTCTACAGAAATATTATATTTCGGAGAGTTTGCACAGGAATCATATTATCTATTTCCTGTCTCCATTCTATCATCGGACAACCAGGTGGTCCCTTTGTTGTGGATATTCCACGCATTGGAACTAAATGGTATGCCTCGTAGTTTGTGATGCGCATGCATCAAAGGAGTGGAATAGTTGACCAGTATGTGTCTCCCCATCCGATTACAATGTGGGTGTCATTCAAGACAAGACTAAATATGATTTTGCTTTCATCGGGTAGGATAATAGTCAAGCACCAACTTATAATAGTGAAAAATATAATATACTGATTTCTCTTAACACAGAACGGTTGCATTTTTTCATTTTTCAAAAATTTCTCGCAGACAGTTCTCTTAATAACAAATTATATGTATATGCACATGATTTATGTACAGTAATTGTAGAATTTTAAGGATATATTTAAATACGATATTTCAATTGGCCATATTACAACTGACTCAGGCAACATCCGAATATTAGTGTAATGAATATTTAAGCGTCGCATCAGTAAGCGTATTATATTCACATTGAATATATAATTTTTTGACATTTTGAATATATAATTATAATAGCAATAATATAATAATTAAATTGTAGAAATGTAGTAGATTTAACTATAACTATAATTTTTGTATACCTAAATGTTGAATGTAGCAAACATAATTTTTTTCAAGATCTATTCTGTGTCATTACCTGCATTCACAAATAAATAAATTTGAATTAGGGAGACATAAATGCGTAGAAGATATTTAAAGTGCGACAAGTGTATATTCGCAAACAAACATCTTAATACTTGGTTACAATATGCAAAATTTATACGAAAGTAAAAAAAACCATCTCTAAAATATGCGTATTAAAAAAAATTAAAACGTCAGAAAAGCGTTCCCGCGTTCGAAATTTGAAATTTAAAATTTCTCTTTATGAAGTATAATTAAATATCGTAAAATTTTACATTAAATTTCTCTACACCGATTTTTTTCCGATCTCGATCTTACTGATGTTGAATAGTTAATTCCATAATAAATCTGAGTGAATCTAAAAGAAGATAAAGGTATTACCTGCAATCCACCCACGTTGATAAAGTCTATAGAGAACTTCTTATGACATAGTAGTGCAGCAAGGTACTTCAGGGCTTCGAACGCAAGTCTCGAATCACGAGACTCCCGTACATTCAGATAGCCTAGGATCAAACCTAGGGCGTTCTGCTCGAACACGTGTGATAGGAACTGTGAAAAAAAAAATCAGAGGTAAACGTTTGATAGAACACATAGAAACGTTGTAGAGCCACGCTGCAGCTATGTTATAGTTGTAGCACGAATGGGTCCGCTTGACCGGAGAAGGACCACGCTCTCACAGAATACCAGCGTAAAATAGCAACTTAATACTGTTTGGTTTCGTATGGTTAGTGGGGAGATCCAGAGATCCTTTTTACTGGAAACGAGGTATTCCAGTTTAATTCTCAGGGGTGACTACGCATGGGGTGCGAAGTCAGAAGTCCTCCACGTGTGCCTGGTAGTTGCGGGTCCCTCTCGATACGTGTGGAGGGAAGAGCAGATACTGGGCCGGTGCACCCTGGGCGCGGTAGTAATCATCCTCGAGAAATGAGAAGAAATTCTTACTCCTTGGGGAATGGTACTGCTGCGGCTAATTATTCTGACATGGGTGGGGTCCGTCCCGGACCAACGGTGCGTTCCACTGCGTGACCCTCTGATCAGCAGAGGGCATAGCAGAGGAGTGAGGGCGGGCTCGGTGTGCACTTACCCTGCCTCCGGGCAGACAGTGAAGGATTCATCCTTTGCTGTCACCGCCGGTCTCGTAATCCCAGTATCGAAGTGTCGTGGATCATGTCTCGCGGCTTTGATAGGGACCGAGGGTCTTGGCTTAACCGCCCGGACCGCGAGGGAGAAAACCTCTATAAAAAGTTACCCCGAATCTCAAGCGGCGACGCACCGCGAGGGGATGGATGGCTGACAGGGTTCTATGAACAAATCAGTCGTTAGTGCGCTCCTCGCCAGGGTACCTGCAGACCCCCTGGCGAGTAATAAATCCTCTAAATCTGCTTACCTTGGTAAGGGGTCCCTGCCAAGGTGGACCTTTAATTCCCCCATACTTGTGGGTACAAAAAATGGAAAACCAAAATAAAAAAACCAAAACCGCCGGCAACGGCAACGGAGAGGAGAGGAGGAACGATGCGGGGACAGAGTCCGACGCCGCATCGAGCAGCGTGGGAGGCTCAGAGAGCTCCCGACAAGTGGAGCCTGGGACCGCGGAGACCAGCAAGTTCTTCCGCAAGCGGTCCAGGCGGGATGGCGACCAGGGGTCGGCATCCGGTGAAGAGGAGGTTTCGGCCCGGAAAATCCCCACCAACAGGCGGGGCGGGCTGAGAGGCAAGGGGAGGGAGCTCTCTGCCAATCAGAGGGCCGAACGAGCGGCAAAGCTTGCCGAGGAGGGGCGCCACCCGGACGATACGGCTCGGGAATCAGGCGAAGAAACAGATGCGACTGGGCGGCTCCGAGGTGGAGCGTAAGGCCAGATTCGTAAAGGAGGTGGAGGCCGCGATCAAGGTCGTGGCCAACAAGCAAAAGTCCTCCTCGAAATTCAAGGCCATTCCCGCGGCCTCCGCCTCCATCATGGCGGCTGCGGAGGCCAACTTTGCTGGGGCCGGGCCTAATGCGGACGAGGTGGCGAAGCTGCGGGCGGAAGTGGCCCGCCTGACGTCCGCCATGGAGACTCTCCAGAAGGAGAATGAGAAGCTCCGCGCAGACCTGGCCAGTCTACATGAGCCTGCCTCTCGCGCGGCGCCCAAGCCAGCCCTTGCCGGTGGAGAACCAGGTTCTGAACCTGGTCCGGCAGGAGCTGGCTGCCTTCCAGCACCAGTTCTCCGTGCTGGAGGGCATCGTCCTGCGCCCCCCCCTAGGGGCAAACAAGACGGCGGCGAGGCCGGCAACGGTTTCTTACGCGACGGCCACGGCTGCCGCATCCAGGCCGGGGCCGTCCAGCCAGCCCTCGGGTGGGGCTGCAGTTGCCCCTCCCCCCCCCTGAAAAGCCGGCTCCGGCAAAACCGATACCGGCTGAACCGGCTCCGACTAAGCCGGCGACGGGAAAGAGAGGCAAGGCGAAGGCGAAAAAGGGCAAGGCGGCAGCACAGGTGGTGGCTGCGCCAGCCCCAGTGCCTGCGGCGATTGGGCCAGCGCCAGCGGCAAGCCAGATGCCGCCGCCGCCACCGCCCCCCCAGCTCCCTACACCTCCCGCGGCAGAAGCCGGTTGGCAGGTGGTCGGGGACAAACAGAAGGGGAAGAAGGCAGCCAAAAAGGCCAAAGAGCAGGAGCGGCAGCGCCAGTTCAGGGCGCGCAAGATCGCGGCTAGGCTCCGCGCCCCGAAGACTGCAGCTGTAGTGATTACACTACAGCCGGACGCGGAAAAGAAGGGCGTTACCTACCGCGATCTGCTCGCGAAGGCGAAAGAGGCGGTGGATCTCGGGGAGCTCGGGATCACTGGGGCCTCCGGCTCAAAGTCACCCAGACGGGGGCCCGTATGCTGGAGATCCCCGGGGAATCCAGTGGCGCGACTGCGGACGCTCTGGCTGCGAAGCTCAGAGCGTCCCTGAACGCGGACGAGGCCCGAGTGTCCAGGCCCGTCAGATGCGCAGACCTGCGCATCATGGGTCTGGACGACTCGGTATCGGAGGAGGAGTTGGTGGCCACCGTCGCCAGGTCCGAGGGGTGCACTACTGACCAGGTCAGGTCAGGCGCCATACGCCCGGACCAACAGGGTATGCATGCCGCCACGGTGTGCTGCCCTGTTACGGCGGCCAAAACCATAGTGGAGGGCCGAAGGCTTCTGGTGGGCTGGGTCTCAGCGCAGGTTAAGCTGCTGGAGCCCAGACCTCTGAGGTGCTACCGCTGTCTCGTGGGGCATCACGTATCAGCGAAATGCGCCTCGGAGGTTGACCGCAGTGGCCTCTGCTTCCGCTGCTGTCAGCCCGGTCACATATCGGCGACCTGCTGTGCCACGCCGCACTGTGGTGCATGTGCGGCGACCGGCAAGCCAGCCGATCACTGGGCCGGGAGCAGGGCCTGCGTGTCACCCGCCAAGGCCAAGGCCGCGGGTAGGGGAGGGCCCTCCTCCGCCGCCACCGCCTCTATGGCCACCGCCGCCCGCCGCAGCTGCAACTGCCGCCGCCGCCGCTGTCACTGTCGCCGCCGTCGCCGCCGCGACACCGACGCCTGCAGAGGGGCGCCCCGTGGAGGAAGCTGAAATGGAATGCCTATAACGGCCCCATTAAGCTTCCTCCAGGCGAATATCAACCACTGCGCCTGCGCTCAGGATCTGTTGCTCCAGAGCATGGCGCAGTGGTCGATTAACATCGCTGTGGTCGCTGAGCCGTATTCTGTCTGGCCTAGGAAGGACTGGGTGGCGGACCTTAACGGCTCAGTGGCCATCATTTCTTCGGCCGCCGCCGGTACCCCGACCCTTGAAGGTGTCAGGAGGGGTCAGGGGTGCGTAGCGGCACGGTTCGGGGAGTTCGTCGTTGTGGGGGTGTACTTCTCCCCGAACCGATCTCTCGCCGAGCTCCACAACTCTCTTGCAGAGCTGAGAGCAGTCGTCGTCGGAAGCTATCCCCTCCCCGTGCTTGTCCTCGGGGACTTCAATGCCAACAACTTGGCTTGGGGTTCTCGTCGTACAGATGTGCGGGGTAGGATGGTGGAAGACTGGGCTCTGGAGACAGGCCTGGTCGTCCTAAATCGGGGTTCTGTCCCCACGTGTGTGCGGATGCGGGGCGAGTCGGTGGTGGCCATTTCGTTCGCTAGCCCCACTCTGTCGCCGCGTGCCATTGACTGGCGAGTCATGGAGGGGGTGGAGACCTACTCCGACCACCGGTACATCCGGTTTGACGTCTCCACCCAGCCCTCGAGCGCGCCAGTCCAACAGGCCCCGAGTGGTCCGCGTTGGGCGCTGAAGCAGCTGGACCGGGAGCTCCTCCTGGAAGCCTCGATCGTGCAGGCCTGGGTGTCATCACCGGATAGGCCTGCCGACGTCAATGATGAGGCAGGGTGGTTCCAGGAGGCCATGTCCGAGATATGTGACGTGGCAATGCCCCGCGTCCGGCCAGGAAGCGCCCGGCGCCAGGTGTATTGGTGGTCGCGTGAGCTGACGTCTCTACGCGAGGCGTGTGTCGCCGCGCGGCACCTGTACACGCCAGGCATCGCAGGCTCCGCATTCGTCCACCGAATGCGGCAGCCATTGAGGCGGAGCTGTACGAGGGATACAGAGCGGCGAAGACCGCCCTCCGGGAGGCTGTCATGCGGGCCCGGGATCGGGCCCGTGAGGAGATGCTGGAGACTCTCGACAGAGATCCGTGGGGGCGCCCTTACAAGATGGTGCGGGATAAACTCCGCACCTGTGCCTGCAGTCTCGACATAGTTATCGATCGCCTAACAACCAATATCAGTTGTTAAGTCATAACAATCCTAATATAACAATATTTGGTAGTCTCTACTGTCAAAGTTATCAATTTAATAACGTTACCGTAACCACATTATTGAAAACTTTACAATTTATTGTTAAGTTAGGAAATATTTTATCAACCATTTTTGACAGCCCGATAAGTGTTCCTTACGATCGCAAGCTGTTGAATTGATGTTTTAACATTTATTCAAATCTATATTTAGCATAGAATTTGTCAGTGTACGAACATTGGCATGTTATGGTTATACGAACGCGGAACGCGTAGTGTTTCTATATAGTTTGTGGGTTATACGTCGGCAAATAGCACGCAACCGGCGCGATAGTGAAAATCCCTTGGATTTAGAGGATAGTCAATGTCTATACCTTTACAGAATTATAAAAGATATGTTTAACGAGCTTGTAGGTGAACTTGGACCATCTCTTCAAGAACAACAGCCGTGCGGACATTCTGTGGATTCTCGAGTGTCATCATGTAATTGTCTATACCTTTAAAAAACTAACACTATTTGTCGATTCTATTAACTTTTACTTTCATTTCCTTCTAAATAGGTACCTACTGATGGCACTTCTATTTTATGGTAGTGGGTACTATCAGCTGGCATGCTGGGTTGCAGCATGAGCCAAAAATCTGTTAGTCGAGTAATACATGCTGTTAATCAAAAATTATACATAATATGAAATTCCCTATGACCCATGAAGAGCGGCGAGCAGCTAAAGAAAAAATTAATATGCCCAACAGCAATTCCCAGATGCATTTGGAGCCATAGACTACATAGCTCCAAAACTGCATAACCTCTTTATGCAGTTTTGGAGCTAAGTAACTAATGTAAGTAAGTAATGTACTAACAAATGTAAGTGTTCAACATGAGGGCCATTCATTAAATATACAAGCTGTAAGTTTATCTTCAGTAGTTATTTTTTACCTATTTATTTGCTTGAACATATGAACAAAGTATCTTTCCCGTATTATTGACAGTAAGAAAAGTTTTATTGAAAAAACATTTCACTCAGTAGTTTAGGTCAAATTTAAATAATACATTAAAAAAAATAACTTACTTAAATAGTCTTAAGGGCTTACATTATATTTTAATGCAAGTACCAAGTTCCACTCTGGAACATCATTAATAATTAATATATTTATTTACTTATTTAGCACAAATAGGTACATCTAATTAAGTATATTTTAGGTGTGTGACAAGACTTATTTATTTTAAACATCAACACTAAATGGCCAGGAGCTAGACACAACACTCTCATTTGGGCAAATTCACTTATGTGCTCAACCATGAGGTGATATTTTGACAATGGGGATCACCGTACATTTACTTGATAAGTTAAAGTTTATTTGGAAGAAAATGTCTATAAGGCTTCCAAATGCAATTTCAATGTTTAATCTTTTAAGTGATGATGGATATCCTCTGGGAGCCATGGTTGATGACCTCAATGAAAAATCAATGCCTTGGGAGCCAGACACATAAGAATATTCTTTGGTAAACTAGTTTGTTAATAGGTGTCTATCTCATAAACGCTAGTTAATGTATGAGCCATACACTGCTGTCCTAATAGTCAATGCATATGCAGTGCTACACATCATGCATATTAAATTCAGATTGATGGAACCATATTTCACCACATCCACAGAAATAATTGTTCATAGCTTCAATGATGATGGCCTAGAAGATATAGGTGATCATGTTGTTTGAGACATATTAGATTAGACTATTTTGTCTTTATTATATTAAAATAATCTTAACATTTTATGTTTTTATCACAGGACAAATGACTGGTACTGGGCAAGCTGTTGCAGAATGTGTACAAAGATGACTCATAAATACTGTTTTTACTTCATTATCTATAGTAATAATGTGTGAATTGAAACAAAACATTAAACATCTCAATTTATTTATTATTTTTATTTCACAATACAATTAATGCATCTTTTATTTTACTGCCCAAATAAAAGAGACAGACGCCTCAGCTTGCACTTTGGTTGCCTCCGCCTACATTTTGGCAGTCAGCATCTGTAACGAAAAATATAGATAGAATAAATGCTTGTAAGTTTTTTAGCATGCTGGTTTGCAGATTTTTGTTCTTACTTAATCATGCTATAACGGCAGAAGAGATTCATATGAAAGGAGGATGGCAAGAATGCATGTATTTTGGGACCCACTGATAGGAGTAGCGTTCATCATGGAAACTTATTAATAGTTGTAGATCGTGACAAAACTAACAAAAAAGCAAATGGGATGAAAGTCTAAAAAAGTGGGAGAAAAAAGATATACTTAAAAATAGCAAATAACCTAAAACTAGAAAATAACCTAAAATTATTATTCAAAAAAGGATCAGGATCATGCCAAATGGAAGTCCGGAGTCTCAACCTACCCCTCTGGGTGACAGGCCTGACTGTTTGTGTGTATTATTCATAAAACACCCATTATGGGTATATGTTATTGCTCAATTGTATCTGAATATTATTTGTATTGAAAAATACATATAAGTACCTATAATAAGTACTTTTATATGTATATAGGTGACATGGAAGTACTAAAGTTTATTCCATAGTCAATGGTATTTTGTTAGTAATCAAACTCTTAACACATAATTATTTATGTTGTCTTTACTTAATTACTGCTTGCTAGAAGAGAGATGTAAAAGGTTGACCAGCTGTGGGACAATTTCGATTATTGAAGAAAAGGTACCTACTTTTACTTTGAATACAAACTAGTTACAATGAGGAAAGCAATAACAATAAAAACATTATAAGGGCTGTCATGTCAAAAAATGTCTGGTGAACAAAGTATATATAATTACTACATTAATTGGCAAATAATGTTCTGCTAATGCAAGATAACCTATTTTTTAATAAATTAAATAATTTAATTCTTATGACTCCTGTATTATAGTCCAAATATTTTTTACATAAACTTATAATTATAATTAATATAACATTTGCATAGATACATTGCTTCGTTAATTTTAAAATATGTAGATCCATTTTTGTCATTGTCCTTTGGCACATAATATATAAAGCATATCCTGGATTAACACAGGATACTTCCCATCTCTGATATAGTAGATAAAACAGAAGAGCACAGAAATATATAATGTAAGTAGGCATTAAATGAATAACAAAGCTCATACTTACTTATTTGTGGTGGTATTATTTCATGCACCTGTTGTTCAGTGGTAATGCCTCGAATGCCAGTCTTTATCCTTTCTTTCCTTAACTTTGTTGCTTTAGTAAGCCCCGGCTTTTAGTCTCTACATACCTACAAACTAAATCATTATGTATTCAAGTAAATATTAGTTACACTAGTGCTGCACGATGTGCTGGCTGATTTATGTATAAGCTATTAGAAGAAAATCTAGAAAATTATTTAATAGAAACTTAACTGTTATCCACTACTCTGGCGTTTTGAAAGGGGGAGCTGGTTGAAGTCGTCGGCTACTTTCTTCCAGCCCATTTTAAAATTCTTCTTGCCCTGCAGGCCGGTAAAATTTCTTATAAACAAAAATGGACGAGCTGCTGACTTCGACAGAAGTGGCTCAATCTGCCACCTTGTTACGCGTGGTGTGCGTTTACGTCTGCAAAATACATAGAAGTATATTCAAAATGTAAACATTACATAGTCTTTTAACAAAGCATTCAATATAGGTACAACGATAGATTCGAAATTAGGTGTTGTAGGTTGTACTTACGTGCAGCTCGAAACCGGGCCTGCGCCTGCATAACTGTTCCCCTTAAGACCATTGAATATATCACGAACATGATACAAAAAAGAACATCATACGTACTAAGAATTAATTATTTTTGCAATCAACAAGAAGTTAACATTGAGACATTGTCAACTTTAATTTTGTTTTGTACTGATTTTGACATTAGTACAGTGTTGCAAGGAGTCAAACTTTTATGTCCTTTGATATTTAACAAGTTTAGTTAAATTCTTACAAACGGTAAAAGCTGCTTGTAAGTTGCTATGAAAATTATTTTTATAAAATAATGTTTCTACTGTTTCTGTACAATTTTCAAAGAAAAGCAATTATTTTTATAAAATTATGTCTACCAATTTTCCCTGTGATTCAAAGAGATTTTTTAACAGCCAATATTTTTTTAAGAAAACACCGCACTATGAATACGTTTTTCCTTAGCTTAACAACATCATAAAGTGAAGATATGTCAGAATTTTGTTCGGTATCTCGGCTGTAGAGACTTGCATTTATCGTAAGCATCGTTACGGCAAACATTTTTTTACGTTATTATTTAACAATCGGCAGTTAGCAATGGCGTTACTATTTATGTCGAGACTGCAGGCACTGGGCCCCCCCGCTGACGCAGAGTCTCCGGCCTCAGCTCGTGGAGGACGTGGTGAGCGCTCTGTTTCCTGCGCGAGGGGAACATCCGCCCCCGCCTATGGCTCCGCCACCTGCGGTGCCGGAAGCGGACCACCAGGACGACGACGACGGCATCCCGAAAGGGACCGGGGTAGACCTGAGAGTGGCGGTACGTAGGCTCAAGGCCAGGAATACCGCCCCAGGACCCGATGGCTTGCCTGGCAAAGCCTGGGTCCTGGCCTCGGAGGCTCTCGGGCCCCGACTGGAGGGGCTCCTAAGCGCATGCTTGGAAAGAGGCCAATTCCCGCTTCGTTGGAAGACGGGGAAGCTGGTCCTCATTCGGAAGCCGGGGCGCCCTACGGACTCTCCGTCCGCATACCGGCCCGTGGTGCTGCTCGACGAGGTGGGCAAGCTCTTTGAAAGAGTCATTGCAAACCGCCTCGCCGAGCACCTTGCGGGGACGGGGCCGGATCTTGCGGAACACCAGTTTGGTTTCCGCAAGAGGCGCTCTACGGTGGACGCCATCATGCGCGTGAGAGCCCTCACGACGGGGGATGCAGTGGCCAGGGGGGGGGTTGTTTTGGCGGTGTCTCTCGACATCGCCAACGCCTTCAACTCCATGCCCTGGAGCTGCATTAGGGAGGCACTCCGGTATCACCGGGTGCCGACCTATCTCCGTCGTATAGTCGGGGACTATCTGACGGATAGGGCCATCATCTACCCCGGTCGCAACGGTGAGTGGAACCGGCGAGAGATGTCGTGCGGTGTCCCACAAGGTTCGGTTCTGGGGCCGCCCCTGTGGAACATCGGTTACGACTGGGTGCTGCGCGCCGACCTCCCTACCGGCGTCAGCGTAGTTTGCTACGCTGACGACACGCTGGTACTGGCACAGGGGGGGTCGTACGAGGCGGCGGCGGAAACTATGACACGCGGGGTTGCGATAGTCGTTGAGAGGATCCGGCAGCTGGGTCTTGAGGTGGCTCTGCACAAGTCCGAGGCCATGCACTGCCATGGTCCTCGGAACAGGCCACCACCGGGATCCTCAGCGATGGTAGGAGGGGTATCCATCGGCGTCGAGTCGACGTTGAAGTACCTAGGACTCGTCCTCGACGGCCGATGGAACTTCGTTGAGCACTTCCGACGTTTGGCTCCCAAACTGGAACGGACCGGGGCTGCCTTCAGGCGGCTCCTGCCGAACCTGGGGGGGCCAAACGCCTCCTGCCGGAGGCTCTACGCGGGGATTGTGCGGTCCATGGCCCTTTACGGGGCCCCGGTGTGGGCGCGTGGTTTGGCGCGGCTTGCCGTCCACCCACCACCTGAACGCGCCCCAAACGGTGGTTGCCGTGAGAATGGTTCGCGGCTACCGCACGATCTCCCGCGAGGCAGCGTGCCTCCTTGCCGGATTGCCGCCATGGGATCTGGAAGCGATAGTCCTCGCGCGCCTGCACGAATGGCGCGCGGAGGCACTATGCCGGGGGGAAACCCCGCTGCCGCGGCAAGTTGTCGTGCAGCGGACAGACTTCCGGCATGATCTCATGGCGACATGGAGAGAGCGACTATCGCAACCCCGTGCTGGGCACGCCACTATAGCGGCGATAAGACCCCTCTTTGAGGAGTGGCTTGAGAGACGCCACGGCGTCCTCACCTTCCGCCTGACGCAGGTCCTCACCGGACACGGTGTGTTCGGGAGGTTCCTGCACCGAATCGGGCGGGAGGAAACGCCCGGGTGCTCCCACTGCGAGGATCGACCGGAGGACACGGTGGAGCACACCGTGGAGGTGTGCCCTGCCTGGGCGGAGCACCACCGTGTCCTCGTAGCAGCGATAGGCGGCGGCGACCTCTCGCGTCCGGCCCTGGTCGAAGCCATGGTCCGGAGCGAGACGGAATGGGATGCCGTCACCACCTTCTGCGAAGCAGTGATGCTAGCGAAGGAGGTGGCGGAGCGGGAGAAGGAGAGAGCAGCAGCTTTCCTTCCCGGCCGCCGCGGGAGACGCCCCGGGCGTCGTGGCCCCCGGCCACCGTAGGCTCGGGCCTATGGACGGCGAGCAATGGGTAGCTCGCCGTCCGTCCGTCTAACGACGACAGGTCGTGTCGACGGCGCGTTTTGTTCCACGCGCGCCTCAAAGAGCTGTCAGCAGCGTGAAGGGGCCCGCAAGGGCCGACGCCTGCCGGGGCTGCGGGCTGTTCGAAAGAGATACCGCGGCTCCGGAACGTAAGGGCACTGAAGGAACACGGATAGTTTTTAGTCAGTAAAAGTCTGACACTCCCTTCCGCTCCAACCAGAGCGAAAGGCGTCATTTGATGATTTTCCATCCGCAAAAAAAAAAAAAAAAAAAAGGGTGACTACGCATCTGCATTTTGAGTATTTATTGAGGATAGATGTAGAATCATCAAAATCGGTTCACCTTGAAGAGTTATGAGGTAACACACATAAAAATAAAAGAAAAAGATACAGTCGAATTGTGAACCTCCTTTTTTTGAATTCGGTGAAGTAAAATCATACCGTATACGAAATATAATAGTCACGCATCTTCCACGCTACTTCCCGTAACCGACTTGATTTTACCGCCATCTGTTGGACGTAATGAGACATTTTTGGTATAACCCATAGTAGGCTGAACAATACACAATACTTTTGGTGAAATGGGGTGATGGATGCTCGTACGCGATTTATACGACCGGTTATTTATACGACCAGTATTGACGGTTTCGGATCCACTAACCCATATCGTTCTACGGGTATCGTAACAGGCCACAGAGGGAACTGAAACAGTTTATAAACAGCAGCATATTATTAACTAGCTGTTACCCGCGACTTCGCTCGCGTGTTATTTGGAGTTTTAATTTTTTGCGCAGCTTAAGTTACTCCTTATGATATCAGCTATCTGCCAGTGAAAGTCCCGTCATAACCGGTCCAGTCGTTTCGGAGATTAGCCGGAACAAACAGACAGACAGACAGACAAAAATTTTAAAAATTGTATTTTTGTCATATACATTTAGTAAAAAGCTGTAATTTTGACATTACAAACAGACACTTCAATTTTATTTATTTGTATAGATAACAATTGAAAATAAAAATAAAATCAGTAGTTGCCGACCCGAATACCAAGTGTTAATGAATACTTATATAGTTGTCAACTATGATAAAATTGTTAAAGAAAAAAATTAATTTCTCGGATTAGTTATATAAAATGTCACAATAAAAAAAATTACCTCTTGATATTCGCCCATTGGAGTCAAGTACCTAAGTATGAGCATCTGCTTAGTGGCATCTGTCGGCGGGTGGATTTGGATGTTACCTGAAAGTAATGAAAACCTTACAGCAAAAGTTTGTGGATTATGCTTATTACATAAATCTATTAATTTTCGTAATATACTAGCTGACCAGGCAGACGTTGTTCTGCCCTCTCTGATAACCCTGTGTCCTATAAAAATTCGTAAATTCGTAATAAAAAATATTGAGGGTCACGTAGGGATAAAAACTATCCTATCTCTCAAGTTGGACCAAACTGCACAAAGTGTGCTAAATTTCATTGCAATCAGTTCTTTAGTTTAGGAGTTCATCGCGGACAATCAATGTGACACGTAATTTTTATATATAAATAAATTTGTAAAATGTTTACGGATTAAATACTTAAAACTAGACAACGGATTATTATATCCATTTCTATGTATTTTATTTTTTCACGTGGAAGAGCCATGCTGCAGCTATATATTAGTAGTATAGTTTAGCACGAATGGGTCGGCTCGACCGGGGTAGGACCACGCTTTCACAGAATACCATCGTAAAATAGCAGCTTAACGCTGCTGTGTTGTATGGTGAGTGTAGAGTACCGGAGACCCTTTTTACTGGAAAAGACGCATTCTATCTTAGTCCTCACGGGTGACAATGTATCTGTAATTTGATCCTTTATTGAGGATAGATGTAGATGTCTATGGGTCACAGCAACCATCCAACCATCAAGTGGACTGTGTGCTCGTTTGTCACCCTATCCTATAAAAAAAATGGATTTTGGCATATACATAGTTGTATAATGACATCATTCTGGTAAGTGCTATGCTGCAACTATATTACTGGTATAGTTGTAGCACGTATGGGTCTCCTCGACCGGGGAAGGACCACGCTCTCACAGAACATCAACGTAATATGCTCATATGCTCAAAATACAGGTAAAATCATGGATATACCCTGATAATTGAGGCCTTGTTCGTGTAATGAACAAACGTCTCGTAAAAAACTACGAGTATTCTTTTGTAGGGTATTCGTTCGTCAACTAACAACAACAACATAAAATTATAATGATTTCTTATATTTACGCGAACACTACACATTGAATAAAACTATTTTTACGGATTTTATCGCGTTTAATTTATTTTATATTCCCGACGTTTCGGTTGCTTTCCAGCAACCGTGGTCACGGGGGACTGAGGTGATTGACGTCCCGATGTCAAAGTTAACCCGGAGTACCTTCAGCTTTTTAATTATTAATTTTGGTCCGATCTACGCAGAATGAACTAACTGTGTCTTGAAGTCTTGCAGTGGTATGCTTGGGTTTAGTTTTAATTTTATGAATTACAGGATCCCAAGCAGGTGGTAGTACCCAACCTCCCTCTCTATTGAAATTAGGATGTTTTTTTAATTTCAATAGCCTCACGTATCATCCTTGGCAGGAATCGATGTTCTTTCGCGAGGACTTGTGGTTTATCAAATCTAATGTAATGGCGGGGGCCGTCTAAGATATGATCACAAACTGCAAACTTCCCGGAACGTTGGTGCTTCACGTCAGCTATGTGTTCTTTTACGCGGGTTTTTATTGATCGTTTTGTTTGCCCTATATATGAGAGACCACACTCAAAATCAAGCTTGTATACTCCTGCATCTTGTAGAGGAATATTGCACTTGACGGATGGTAAGAACTGACTAATCTTCTTCGGCGGCTTGAAGAATGTTCTAATAGAAGCTCGCTTCAAGATGTAGCCAATCTTGTCTGTGACACCTCTGACATATGGTAGTACAGCAGGCACACGCTCGACTGTGGCCGGCTTCACTCGGTCACTGTGACGTAGGCGCGGAACCCGAAGCTTGTTGTCGTGCAGAACCTGCTTGACGTGCTGAAGCTCGGCGGCCAGGTGTTTGCTGTCACAGATCCCTCGTGCTCTCTGCAACAAAGATTTGCCCACGGTAGCTAACTGTGAAGGGTGATGGTGGGATTCACCGTTTAAGTATCGGTTTGTATGGGTCTTTTTTCTATACACAGTGTGACCTACGGTGTTATTAGGATTTCGAATGACTAACATATCTAGGAAAGCTAAAGAATTATTTGCCTCTAACTCCATAGTAAATTGAATTTTAGAGTTTATAGAATTAAGATGTTCTAAAAATGCAGTTACTTTGTCTGATGGTAAAATTGTGAAAGTATCGTCTATGTACCGCTTGTAGAAACTTGGAGTTACTGGTGCAGTAAGCAGGGCTTTCTCCTCAAAGTCCTCCGTGAAATTATCGGCGACAATGGGAGATACCGGTGAGCCCATCGCAACACCATCTACTTGCTTGTAAAACTGTTCCTTCCACAATAGGTAGCCAGATGTAAGGCAATGTCTGAGTAATACTGCATATTCTGCTGGCATGTTGTTTTCCTCTAGTTTCCTAGTTGTAATTGAGATGCAGTCTTCAACAGGTAGGCATGTAAATAGAGACTGAACATCAAAACTGACCATAGTTTCATTGTCAGTAAGACATAGGTCTTTTATCTTACTGACAAAATGGTATGAATCCTTAGTGTGTGCTCTTGTATGTCCTCTGAGTGGTGATAGTACTTTTGCTAAGTGTTGAGCCAATCTGTAAGTTGGCGAATCGATCTGACTCACTATTGGACGTAATGGAGCGTTCGGTTCGTGTATTTTTGGTAACCCATACAACTTCGGCGGTTTGGCACACGCAGGTATTATCGAATTAACGTCTAGATTCAGTTTCTCGGAGTATTTCTTGGAGTTACTGGTGCAGTAGTACCATTAACTCCAAGTTTCTACAAGCGGTACGTAGACGATACTTTGACAACTTTACCATCAGACAAAGTAACTGCATTTTTAGAACATCTTAATTCCATAAACTCTAAAATTCAATTTACTATGGAGTTAGAGGCAAATAATTCTTTAGCTTTCCTAGATGTGTTAGTCATTCGAAATCCTAATAACACCGTAGGTCACACTGTTTATAGAAAAAAGACCCATACAAACCGATACTTAAACGGAGAATCACACCATCACCCTTCACAGTTAGCTACCGTGGGCAAATCTTTGTTGCAGAGAGCACGAGGGATCTGTGACAGCAAACACCTGGCCGCCGAGCTTCAGCACGTCAAGCAGGTTCTGCACGACAACAAGCTTCGGGTTCCGCGCCTACGTCACAGTGACCGAGTGAAGCCGGCCACAGTCGAGCGTGTGCCTGCTGTACTACCATATGTCAGAGGTGTCATAGACAAGATTGGCTACATCTTGAACCGAGCTTCTATTAAAACATTCTTTAAGCCGCCGAGGAAGATTAGTCAGTTCTTACCATCCGTCAAGTGCAATATTCCTCTACAAGATGCAGGAGTATACAAGCTTGATTGTGAGTGTGGTCTCTCATATATAGGGCAAACAAAACGATCAATAAAAACCCGCGTAAAAGAACACATAGCTGACGTGAAGCACCAACGTTCCGGGAAGTCTGCAGTTTGTGATCATATCCTAGACGGCCCCCGCCATTACATTAGATTTGATAAACCACAAGTTCTCGCGAAAGAACATCGATTCCTGCCAAGGATGACACGTGAGGCTATTGAAATTAAAAAACATCCTAATTTCAATAGAGAGGGAGGCTGGGTACTACCACCTGCTTGGGATCCTGTAATTCATAAAATTAAAACTAAACCCAAGCATACCACTGCAAGACTTCAAGACACAGTTAGTTCATTCTGCGTAGATCGGACCAAAATTAATAATTAAAAAGCTGAAGGTACTCCGGGTTAACTTTGACATCGGGACGTCAATCACCTCAGTCCCCCGTGACCACGGTTGCTGGAAAGCAACCGAAACGTCGGGAATATAAAATAAATTAAACGCGATAAAATCCGTAAAAATAGTTTTATTCAAACATAAAATTAGTAAGTTGTTGTACTAGAGACACTGTTTGTTTATCTGTTTGCATAAGTATGTGCGTGTTCGCGTTAGATTATTATGGACAATAAAATGAGTAGGAAATTTAATAACTAATTTCTAAGGTAGTTGACTGTACACGCCCCGAGCTGCCCCAATCAAGGATGACGAGATTAGGGCCCATGGGTAATCCCATCGACGAGCAGCAGAGGGACGGGGCCAGAATATGGCCACGTGGAATTTCTCTAATTACACTAAACTAAATGGGGGAGCGTACTATACTACGGCCAGTCGACCGGGAGGATATTAGACGGAGCTTACTAACCTATATTCAAGGCGACTGGTTCCTCCGGAGTCGGTCAGGTCGCATGTGGTTGTGTAGTGCAAGGGAAATAAGGTGATGTGATGTGTATCTTGGTGTGACTGATGGTGATTGACCCTAGACCTTGGCCGTCGGCAGCAGCCCGGGCGTCGACACCGCTCCAAATTGAGGGAACCTTCCGCGGCGTTGTCCACAATCAATTGCCTCGTTCGTCACGATGACAGTCAATTAACTCTATCGTACGATTAATTAACTTACAGAAGGCACTAACTCTCGTTTGTTATAAAGCCCGCCGCTTCGCGTAGCAACAGTTATTTCTAGACTATCAAAGGCCGCACTAGCTAATATTGTCGAATGCACTTATACAGATTCTGAGTCGGACCCAATAGGTCCCGGTAAAAGCTATCTAACAAGGAATGCGCGTTATAAATCCTAAACAGGATATTTACTAGACGCCCTAACTATTCCGCGGTTCCCGCACAAAAATTGACAGCGTGCAGACATTCGCACAGCTAGCAGACGACTGCTGCGCTTGCGCGTCCTACGCGCGACTGAATGTCAGACCGGTATTGCACCGAGCCGCGCGCCCTCTGACGTCGATTCCGAAACCACCGTTCGAGCGTAAACATTGACATATTTTATTTTATTATCCTATCCTACTACAAAACAAGACTGTTATTACTTAAGATTTAAATGAAGTTTGTATCATATTATCTACTTGCGGTACTTGGTTCCCTAGCTTATCGTATAATTAAGTGCGCACTAATTATAATTAATTAGTCGACACTTAATTATAAGAGAGCTGTGGTAGCTCAGGGCCTAAGCGCTCGCTGTAAATTTCACAGTACGCGGGGTTCGATAATCTTATATGTCTATAATAATCTAATACGCGCGTACATGTACGTAAGTGCGTGTACGTGTGCGCGTGCGTGTACATGTGCGTGTACGTGTGCGTGCGTACCAATGACGTAGGTCTCCATCTCGGCCCAGCTGGAGTTGGAGGAGGGGTCATGCAGCGGTGGCTGCGCGTGCGGCGCAGGCCGCGCCGGCGGCGACATCAGCCCGCCCGCCTCCGGGGACCGCACCGCGCCTGACAGACACACACACAAACACACCGTTACCGTTATGCCGCGGCCACAGACACGCGCTAATATTCGCATTATCGCGATGTATGTAGCCACATATTCGTGAATACTTCGTCACTTCGTGCAAGGTCGCAAGCAGATCGCTTCGCTGGTCGGTATACTCTCGAAGTATCGTACATCAAATCGTTTTATCGCGATGAACTTCGCTTGTGCGGCCACTCTTCAGGCGGCCGCAGACATCGTGCGTAGCGGACGTGTAGAATTAAATTAGAATTTACGACGTATTTTCGACAATGACAGTTTTTTGAAGTAATGAGGAGAGAAATAATTTAATTGGACATTTTGAATAAATAATGCAGGCGTCTAAAGCTGCTACCTATTGCCAAAGTTATAGTAAAAAATAATTATTCGATGCCATATAATATAGACGCACGCGGCGTCCATTTTGTTTAGTGTGTGTTTATCACGATAAACTGTCAATAAACTTTACAACGCGCAGTATAGCTAGGCACCTTCACAGTAGGCCGAAGACGAAGTTTTATCGTCGAAATTCTATCGCGATATGTGTGGCCTAGCCAATACAGAAAACATGTGTCAATCGTGAATAATTTATTTAAACCGGGTTGCAACAAAGTACTGATGATTACAATTAAATTTTTTGGATTAAACGATTAGACAAGGCCTACAATCAAAAATATAGTAGTGTCCGACGACCGACATTATCAAGGTCTCACAGATCACAGAGTACTGAACTCGTAATGAGCTATTTGAATAATCGACCCGATGATCCGATTCGTAACACGAGTCACTAGGAATGAATGAATTACATACATATGTTTTATTGCAGAATATATGAAGAATTTTCCAAAATGGCAACACTATTTGCCTTCATATTGTAACGAACCCCCCCCCCCCCCTTCTTTTCTCTTTTCTTCTTTTTCTATATATCCACTTGTATTTCTTTAGAATATATATCTGTAAGATATATAAATATATCTAATTTATGTGACCAGTATATCTTGATCTTTCTAAAGGTTTAAATATAGGCCGTTTAATAAATTTATGGCGTGATCGTCTCAGTTAGGACCCTTTTTTACGTTGTGTTTGTATAGTAACTTAGTTCTTTTAGGTGTATCTTGAACGAATGAATATTCACGAGAGCAATCGAAAGCTGTTGGTAGAGTCTTATAAGCTAAAGAACCCCGTTCACGAAGACAGAGCTCAAAAAGGTTAAGAACAATAAATTGTCCCTATTCCACTTGTATCTGGTTCACAACAGTCAATTCCTTATTAATTAATCCCTTCCCGCTTGGAAAAGGCTCACAATATTTATATCAAATACCAGCTACAAGGGCTTCGCTCTCCCACATTTTAAAAAAAATGTGGAGGAGGTACACGGCCCCATACACGCCGCGCACGGTGAGCGCCAACCATTTTAATGCGCTCCCCCCGAAGGGTACGCTAAGTTGGAACTGAACCGTAGTCCAAAGCAAAATAACTGGCGAACCAGTAAAAGAGGACTTGGCCCCTTGACAGTGCGTAAGCACAAACATCGACCGAAGTCGCGCATGTCAATGCGTGTAAACGCCATACAGAATACGATCAAATCCAGCCACAGTGAATGTACGTCACACGGGTTAGGCATCAATAGGCACACTGGCCATAAAAAGCCTTCCGTGAGCGCCACCACCTGCCAGACCGCCGTTCCTGCAGACGTGATGTAAGTGTAAAGCGCTTATTACATTATTCAATTTTTAGGAAATCTAATTAGGAAGTTGGAAAGTGTAATCATAGTTAGAACAGTTAGGATCCGATTTAGTTAAAGTTGGAGGTCCCGACCGCTCTACTTTCTAAATTGTCTACAATTTAGGACAGTGTAATCGCAACGTTACGATTTAGAACGACCAGTCGGCGCCCGCGCTTCGACCTAAGTGGATGTCTTGACTGCGCGTGCGACATTTTTTGCGATGGCGAGTGAAGCGACAGAACTGAGCAGTGGTTCGTGTGGCAGCATGTCCACAGAAAAAGAGGTGTTATATATATATTATAGACCTGTATATTATATATGTATAAGAAAATTATAGACCTGTATAGGATAAATGCCCTATTTGTATAATAAAAATGATGAAAACTATTTAAAAAAAGCAATGCGTGAAGAGGGCTTCAAGGTGTTGTTAAATATTTACAAATACTATGACAAGTATTCCTTAACCCAGCATATACTCTTTTATCTTTTTTTAATAAATTTCTACGTGGTAAAGCCATGCTGCAGCTATATTATGGTTGTAGCACGAATGGGTCGGCTCGACCGGGGAAGGACCACGCTCTCACAGAATACCAGCGTAAAATAGCAGCTTAACGCTGCTGTGTTTCGTATGGTGAGTGTAGAGAACCGGAGACCCTTTTTACTGGAAACGAGGCATTCTATCTTATTTCTCACGGGTGACATCATCTGCATTTTGATTTGCAATCGAAGATAAATGTAGATGTCTATGGGCCACAGCAACCACTTACCATCAGGTGGACTGTGTGCTCGTTTGTCACCCTATCCTATAAAAAAAATAATATCCATTGTTCCCACCACGGCTAAGGCAAGTCCTATTTTCTGCTGTTTTGATAAATACGGCGCCATCGATCAAACGTGCAACCCCGTCGATACTTCTTTTACGAATGTGCTTCGTCACGATTTAGAATTCAATTTAGAGTAATGTGATCACTAGCTTCCAACTTAGGTTCCTAATTAGATTTTCTAAAAATTGGATAATGTAATAAGCGCTTAAGGCATCACCACCAATTGCATGGTCAGCACGGCCAATTGGCCGCAGAGCGTGTCATGAGTCTACCGCTCACCTCAAGGGAATGGGGTCCCACGTTGCGCGGCTTTCGACCGCAGCCTTGAGGGCCTCCTCAGATTCTCCCTCCAGCTACCACCCGCATGAGGTCGACACATATGCTCCACCAACCAATACAATGGCAGATATAGCCAATAGGCAGTTATAAGATATTAGTAATAATTCGCCATAAGAAAGGGTTTGTGTCACTGACGTTGAGTATATGCATTTTTCGATCATGTTTGTCTCACCCACCAACAAGTTGCCTTCAATCTTTCAAAGGTGGTAACTTTATAGAGATATATTATTAAGTTGTTATATAAAACATCATGGAGGGCAGACAGTCTGCAGCCCCGCAATGAAGGGACCCGACTTGGGCAAAGCTACTTAGGTTGTGAGTCAAACCAAGACGCAGGGAGTGCCATTGAGAATAGCGACCCGCCAAACAACCATCGTAGAGAAGCAATGCTGCAGAATGCAACAAGCATCAATATAACTATCGTCGGGCTTACACCATCACAAGGTCCCCCATACAGTCCCAGCAGACATCACCACCCGCATAACTCCATCGACCAGAACCACAAGATGCGTCGATTCAGGTGCAGCACACCCGCAGATGGATCTGCGGGTGTGCTGCACAAGACGCAATACTGCAAGTATATAATAAAAAAGCAGTAAGCATCAATGCAACTATCATACGGATGGCGCCCCCTCACAACACACCCACATGATCCCTATCGACTTTGGTAACAAAATTGATAATGTTGTTAACTAAAAATACCCCCAACGTATCATACTAGCATGGTTCTAAGACGTCAGTAACCAAAACTCCATGTATCATAGCGCTATTGCACTAAGACATGAAGTTGAGTATGCTTGCTGCACTTAAAAGTACTACCAAACACAATCACCCTAATCCGAAAGATAGCCGACGTATCATAGCGCTATGCGCTAAGACGTCGCCCACAAACGGTAGGTGTGTGCGATGTCCACGGGCAAGTCGTATTGCTACAACAAACCCGCTTACCACCGCCACTAAGATGATATGTCTAGGACACATCGGTTAGTGAGTCCAAGTTTACCTCGGTCTCAGAGGCTGCGAAGCAACCTACACGCCACTATAATAATCCTTTTCAAGTCCCATTTCTTTCAATATAATGCTTTTACATATTTGAGACTTCCACATATTTGCTTTATTTCATAGACCATACTACTGTATGTCTTATTCATATGGGACTTCAAGTCATAACTCTGCTATCATAATGCTTATGCATCATAGAGACCTTCTATATTAATGCTTTGGTTCGTTAGACCTTACTATGATAAGTCCCTAATATAGGACTAGTCATTGTGCAACCTTAGTACTAGCAGTCGGTCAGCCGACCACCCCATATATATGTACAACCTTGGGTATGTGTCTCCGGCAACGCCCCAATATAAGGGAACAATACAAGAACACCTTCATCAACTTAGAAAATTTTGATCCATTTTTTCTATTATATTACAAATGTTATTTATCTTTGTTATTGCAATATAATCGCCTTGTATTTATATGATTTGATACATTTTGAACATTTTAAGCAGGTTTTTAATAAATTTAGAGATTTTTAGAGACATTTTATGCGTTTACTGATATTATAATATTCAATATTCCAAATGGATATTTTTTGAACTTTATGCTTATTATTTGCATTTAATTGTTTAAAATATAATTTCTATGACATTTTTAAATGTCTGTATAGTGAATTTAATTATTATTTATTAATAATAATAATTATGAGGCGTCACAATATCATCACAATCTTTTAACTGTATAAAAATAATGTTAATGGAAGATGACAAACTCACAGTTATAGCTTTTAATTGGTGTTTCCGGATGTTTGCTTGCTTGTGGAGGGGTTTCGTCTACTAACATGTCGCCTCCTCCACCCTCATCTTTCTCACGGTCTGAAAAATATAAATAGTATATTAATATAAACAAAAAAAAACCGTTCTACATAATGATTTCTTATATTTACGCGAACACTACACATTTTTAAATAAAACTAATTTTACGGATTTTATCGCGTATATTAACTTATTTTTATATTTCCGACGTTTCGGGTGCTTTCCAGCACCCGTGGTCACGGGGGACTGAGTTGTTTGACGTCCTGCTGTCATAGTTAGCCCGGCTACCTTCAGTTTTTTAATATTAATTTTTGGTTCGATTTACGCAGAATGAGCTTACAGTATCTTGAAGTCTAGCAGTGGTATACTTGGGTTTGGATTTGATTTTATTAATTATGGGATCCCAAGCAGATGGCAGCACCCATCCATCTTCTCTATTGAAATTAGGATGTTTTTTAATTTCAATAGCCTCGCGAATCATCCTTGGGAGCTATATGTACTTTAACGCGGGTTTTAATAGATCTTTTTGTTTGTCCTAAGATCTATTAAAACCCGCGTTAAAGGACATATAGCTGACGTGAAGCACCGACGTATCGGGAAGTCTGCAGTTTGTGAACATGTTCAAGATCGTCCCCGCCATTACATTAGATTTGATAGACCACAAATCCTCGCAAAAGAACACCGATTCCTCCCAAGGATGATTCGCGAGGCTATTGAAATTAAAAAACATCCTAATTTCAATAGAGAAGATGGATGGGTGCTGCCATCTGCTTGGGATCCCATAATTAATAAAATCAAATCCAAACCCAAGTATACCACTGCTAGACTTCAAGATACTGTAAGCTCATTCTGCGTAAATCGAACCAAAAATTAATATTAAAAAACTGAAGGTAGCCGGGCTAACTATGACAGCAGGACGTCAAACACCTCAGTCCCCCGTGACCACGGGTGCTGGAAAGCACCCGAAACGTCGGGAGTGTAAAAATAAGTTAATATACGCGATAAAATCCGTAAAATTAGTTTTATTTAAAAAAACCGTTTTACCATGATACACCGCCACCCGACATTTTATCGAACTATATAGAGAAACAGAAACTTTGTTATTCAATAAAGATAATAAATAATACTTATGAAAATTACCTCTATCCTGGGAAGAATCAACAACAAACTCAGGACTTTTTTTGACAAAAAAATTACAGCTTACAATCATATATGTTACACAATTAACAACACAACAAATTAGAAATAGCTTGGTAGCGATCACCTCATTCACAGGGGTTATTGTCATCCATAAATTCCTTAATATTATAATAGCCCTTTTCATACAATCTTTAAGTTTTTAAACTTTGTGTAGGTGAAATTTAATACATTTTCTGGGATTTTATTGTAAAAACGTATACATTGCACCAATACGGAATTACTTATTCGGTGGTGTCGAGTAACTGGTACAACTACCTTGTGTCTATTCTTAGTATTTACAGAATGAATATCACTTATTTTGTTAAAACCACTTTTATTATTGTGTACATACATTCCATTTTCATAAACGCATTGAGAGGCCAAAGGTAATTTATTATTATTATTATCATCCTTAAATTTTTGTGTGAGCGACTAGGTTTTAAATCATGGCTTGCTACTATGTCCCTATCATGTAAAACAAATAAAATATAAATATAATTTTGAGCATCACCCTATTTCGTCGTGGATGTCGTGAGAGGCGACTATGAAAAATGTCAAATGCTTAATAATTCGGCGCAAGATCGCAGATGTATTCACAGATAGAGCGTTCGCACATAAGGCTCGGTGCGCAGTATCATTTATGTCCAAGTGTCTTTATAGGGAAAAGGATTTAAAAGGTACAGGCGAATTGGATGGAAGAAGTATTCGCGCGACCGTATGTATAGTTTTGTAAAGAGCTAAATTATTTTTATGTACAGGGAGATTGTGGTGTTGCGATCAGAAAAAAGCTGCTAATCTCCTGTTTCTACTTTCCCCTGCCGCTTCATAAAGAACGTGATTAGAAATGATGGCTGATCGAGCAATTACTGTCAACATGCAGAATTCCAATTGTGAAAACACGCTAATAATTGTATATCGTTACTATACTAGAATTATTTTGTGCAAGCAGTATGGGTCATAAATCATCGGAGTATTTCGCTCTCTCTCCCACTCGCGGGCCTTAGGGGCGAGCATAGTGATGTACATTATTGTTGTCGATAAGCGTTATCGATAGTGTATTTAGTTTTGTCATTACGTGGGTTAGTGATAAAAATGAAAAAAAAATAGATAAAACAACATATTTATTAAAATAAGGATAATAATGATTTCAAATAAATTATTAATTAGGTATCTATGTATTAAAAAAACTATAAGTACAAATGTTTGGAATGTAACAAGTTATATTAAAAATAAATATAAATATATTATATTTATATTTATTGTCACTTATATCTAAAATTAAATTTGTTGTTATCGATAATGGCGTTGCCCCCACGCAACATGCTCACCGCCCTAACCTGGCTGAGGCCGAGCTATGATTTATGACCCCAACTGCACGCACAAAATAATTCTACTATATGTTAATTAAAATGTAATATTCAGTTAACTGAAAATTCTTTATTAATAGGAAAATATTTAAATATAATTATATACGCAAGTTAATTTAAAAATAATATTCATGACTAGCTGAAGTTTTTTTTTTGTAGTTTATGACATTTGTTACCCTTGATGACAATCACAAATCGAAATGAAGTTATAAGGTGTAAAAAAACGCATATCGCAACGTTTTTTTTTTTTTTGTAGTTTACCGGCGGGTGTGAATATAGATAGCGACAGTGTGCTAGCGGGAGGTGAATAGAGGCGACGCCATTTTCAATACCATTCTTTATCTGCATAGGTATTACCAGTGCATATTGCTCATGACTTATAGAACCAAGACATGGTACTTCACCACTGGCCACGTGAGGAAGACCATAAACTTATTTTAAAAAAATTACCTTTTTTGTCCACAATAGGGCCGTTGCACTTAATGTCGTTGTTGCGTTTCTTGTCAAATCGCGCGAAGTGACGCGTCTGGTTAGGCGGCGTCACCGAATTTTGATTTGTCTGCTGTAGGCAATAAAGCGCAATTTTAATGTATGTACATATAACAAATCCACTTTTTCTGCCATCAGAGTGGCGGCACATAGGAATGGGGTGAAATATTGGACAGATTTCGTTGCATAGAAAGTTAATTTGTTACAAAAGTGTATAGATTAATGTTTCTCTCTGAAATATTGGTTATATTTTATATTAATTATAATTATGTTTATTTATATAAGATATTCTGTTGCTGATGTGGTACTTCAGGGTATGGAACTTTTTATTCCATCCTCTGTGGTGCCCATCGGAGGCAGATTCCAGCCATGGTTTGGTCGCTCCTGTAAAATAGCATCACGCTATAAGCAGGAGTGCTACCGGGCCTGGGCTGACGCATCAACGTCTTGGGATGTAAACACCAGCGCACTTAAAAAGAAGTATAACTCCGCCTCCAGGTCCTTCAAAAGCGTCATTGCCAAGGCAAGGTCTGAGCACATCGGCAGAATTGGCGAGAAGCTAGTTCGCCTTCCTTCGGGAACCCGTGCATTCTGGTCTCTCGCCAAGGCTGTCCAAGGGAACTTCTGTCAGCCATCTCTTCCATCTCTACACAGAGAGTCCAAGGGGGAGGCATTGGCCGTTAGTTTGAACATAGCGAAGGCCTTCGATCGGGTCTGGCACAAAGCGCTTCTTTCGAAGCTTCCTTCCTATGGGCTTCCCGAGAAATTGTGCAAATGAATCACCAGTTTCCTTGCTGATTGGAGCATCAAGGTCGTAGTAGACGGTGCATGCTCTGATTTCAAGCCTATCAACGCTGGTGTTCCACAAGGCTGCGTGCTATCACCAACGCTGTTTCTCCTGCATATCAATGATATGTTGCTAACTGGTAGCATTCATTGCTATGCAGACGACAGCACTGGTAATGCCTTATATACCGGCCGTGCCAATATTTGTCAGGAAAACATCGCTGAGTACCGGGACAAACTTGTCTCTGAAGTCGAGTCTTTACTTAACAAAGTCTCGGATTGGGGCCGAATAAATCTAGTCCAGTTCAATCCCCAGAAGACACAAGTTTGCGCGTTTACCGCTAAAAAGAACCCCTTTGTCGTATCTCCTCAGTTTCAAGGCACTCCCCTTGTTGCCTCAGCTAGTATCGGAATCCTTGGCGTCGACATATCGATTAGTGTGCAGTTTCGTGGTCACTTGGAAGGGAAGGCCAAATTGGCCTCTAAAAAGCTTGGCGTGCTCAGCAGAGCGAGACAGTATTTCATGCCGGCACATCGCTTGCAACTTTACAAAGCGCAAGGTCGGCTCCACATGGAATACTGTTCTCATCTCTGGGCTGGGGCACCCCAGTGCCAGCTCCTTCCACTTGACCGCATCCAGCGCAGAGCGGTTCGAATCGTCGACGACCGAGTTCTTTCTGATCGGCTCGATACACTGGCACTGCGTAGAGATATTGCATCTCTTTGCGTATTTTATCCCATCTATCACGGGGAGTGCTCTGAGGAATTGTTCGGACTAATTCCAGCCGCTCAATTTCACCATCGCAGATCGCGACAAAACTCGCGTTACCATCCATATCATCTGGATGATTGGCGGTCCACCACTGTGCGATTTAGAAGTTTTCTCCCTCGCACAACTTCCTTGTGGAATCAATTACCACCAGCGAATTTTCCGGACCGATACGACTTAGGAACCTTCAAGAAAAGAGCCTACACCTTTCTAAAAGGCCGGCAACGCATCTGCAATTCCCCTGGTGTTGCGGTTGTTCATGGGCGGCGGTAGTCACTTACCATCAGGTGAGCCGCATGCTCGTTTGCCCCCTCTTCTATAAAAAAAAAAAATATAACATTCGCAATAGATAAATCGGATATTCCTAAAATTAGAAGAATGAAAAAAAATTAAAATATGTGAAAAATTAAAGAATACAGCACTTGGGGCATTGCTTTGTGTATTATAATTATATTATAATTAAATCGCAAGTTTTCAATGATGATGATACTGTGTAACAAAAAGGTTCACCTTAGTCACAACTAGCGTAAGATTATTAACCCTCTTTGGTATAAACAGAACTTCGTTGTGATTCTGTTTATACCAAAGTTAATTTAATTAAAAATTAATTTAATATCTCGCTATAAAGTATTATTTCCTCCAGTTTAGATAATATAATATGGTATTTGTGTTTCTTCGGAAATAAGTTTTTTTACGTAACGGACCATTTATCTAAATAGAAATTATTTATTGTACGAGTATTCTCTATATACAAGAGTCGCGCCGCCTTGGCACGTGCCGCAACTTGTCAAAGGCGCCGCCACGATATCAAAGTTCGCCGCATGCAACGTACACCGAGTATTTGGCATTTTAAAACGAAGGGCCGTAGTGAAAAGTTTTTTGCTACCTAACTGTTTAGAATTTTAGTTTAATATTAGAATTTTATTACAATAAACAAGAGTAAAATAGTATTATTAGTAACACAGTAAAATATAATAAAATAAAATCAAAATAATATAATTTACGTATGTTTTTTGTATATTATTTACAGTAGTATTAGTATTGTACGCACTAAGTTTGCCTTTTTAAATATATTTTCCCTTGTGGGTCTACTGGAAGATATTTCAGTAATTTATGGAATAAGTAGAACCTTTGTACAAAGTCACTATAAGACTGTTTCTGTATCTTGTTGTGTGTACATAAATAAATAAAAATAAAAAATAATAATAAGTGCGTCTCCAGGTGTACCGATTAGTCTGTTAAATTTATTAAGTTAATTATCTAATATCCGGGCGAAAAATAAAAATTGTCTTAACTAGTTTGAAGAGCAGTTCCCTGCCCCAATAGCATGCATAGAGCACTAGGAAGACTGCGATGACACGTTGCTAGTGTTCTTCAAATTAGTTAATAAGACACATCATTTTTACTTTTCACGTGAACGTTATAGCTAATTAATTTTTAACAAGCGAGTGCTTCCCGCAACAACTTCAAGCAGTTATAATATAGTTTTAAGTAAGATCTCTTTTAGCCCGTGTAGTGCCGTATCATATCATCTAGTAGCGATATTATCTCGTGGGTGTCGTAAGAAGCGAAAGAGGGAAACTGAAACAGCAAATGGGCAGTAGCATCTTCGTGATAACAACTCGAAATAATAAAAAACTGATTTTGCCAACTCGCCGCCAGCCAAGCGTGGCAACTATGGTAACTATGACAAATATTCCCCCTATGAGGACTGCATTTTAATAGACCATAGTGATGATGGTAATGAAGTAGTTTTTATTTGCTTGTCATATTTAAGATTCAAAGATTGATATTGTTATGACAGCCAGTTGCGTATTGCGTCTCATTGCTCGAAAATGTTCCGGACAATAAGGGTCAGTGGTCTCTGTCAAGTAACTGCCTTTGCCCCTTTGGATATAGTTATCGTTATGTTATCGCGAGTGATCTAGTACTTTCCAGTTGAAAGAGTGGAATGACCTGGATAGGTCTAGAAAGTTCTATATTCTTTTTGTTAAGTATAAAAGCGTGTGTCGGCGATCGGAGAATCAACTACGGCAGGAAGCGACTACGAGAATATTTTTTTATAGAATTAGGGTGACAAACGAGCACACAATCCATCCGATGGTAAGTGGATGCTGTGGTTCATAGACATCTACATACATCTATCTTCGTTTGCGAATTAAAATGCAGATGCGTTGTCAGCCGTGAGGACTAAGATATGATGCCTCTTTTCCAGTAAAATAGGTCTTTGAAAAGGCTGAGCGATTTTGGACGACGAAATTATAAGCTGTGTGTGTGTGTGTGTGTGTGTGTGTGTGTGTGTGTCTGTGTGTGTGTGTGTGTGTGTGTGTGTGTCTGTGTGTGTGTGTGTGTGTGTGTGTGTGTGTGTCTGTGTGTATGTGTGTGTGTGTGTGTGTCTGTGTGTGTCTGTGTGTGTGTGTGTGTGTGTCTGTGTGTGTGTGTGTGTCTGTGTGTGTCTGTGTGTGTGTGTGTGTGTGTGTGTGTGTGTGTGTGCGCGCGCGTGTGTGTGTGTGTGTGTGTGTGTGTGTGTGTGCGCGCGTGTGTGTGTGTGTGTGTGTGTGTGTACGTGTACGTGTACGTGTGTGTGTGCGTGCGTGCGTGTGTGTGCGTGTGTGTGTGTGATTGAAAAAGTCTTTCACCATTTGAATCCTACATTATCCCTGATGAACATAGGCTATATAATAATTTCCAAAAAGTTAGGGATCCGTATGAAAACTTCGTTAATGTAACCCAAAGTATGAAAAAAATACCAAAAAGAATCCTTTTATCGCGTACGCTGCTGAAACTATTGATAATAAAGCAAAGTAATGTACTTCAGTTTTATAGAGGATATCAATATCACAAAAAAGTCTGCGATACCATATGTTTAAGTATTACAGTTAGATCACAATAACTATTTTTTCATGTTAAAATGTGAAATAGTAACGCCGGTACAAACTAGGCCACATTATTCGTATCAGTACCTGTATCATGCATAACCACCAATTACGTTAACCATGTAATTTTAGTAACATATTTCACTTTTTAAATCTTTGTTAATTCAGCAACCGTCCGTCGTGATGTCTCTTTTGAAGTTCACATGTCGCAAGGCGCAGACGCGTGATATACGCGGGTGAAACCGCGGGACACAGCTAGTACATGATTAAATTAGTTACAAATGAGAAATAGATGTGTCTACAATAGGTTTTAGGCTTCCAACCCACAATATGCGTTATGTATAAAACTCATTTGATTAAAAACAGAAAAAAGTTCTAAATTATGTAACTGGCCCTAGTTAATTTTTAACTTACTTTATCTTCCTGCGTTTTATTTCTTAATTCATGTAGCCTCTTAAGCATAAGGGGAACCAGCATTGCGTTTAAATCCCTGAAACAAAATTTCGATTACTTTCTTACACACCAAGGTGAGCAAAGTTCGTTTTTTTTTTATCGTATAGGGTGATAAACGAGCACACAGTCCACCTGATAATTAGTGAATGTTGTGGCCCATATAGACATCTACATCTATCCTCGATTACAAATCAAAATGCAGATGCGTTGTCACCCCTGAGGACTAAGATGGAATGCCTCGTTTCCAGTAAAATAGGTCCCCGGTTCTCTAGACTCATCATACGAAACGCAACAACATTAAGCTGCTATTTTACGCTGGTATTTTGTGAGAGCGTGGTCCTACTCCGGTCGAGCCGAGTCATTCGTGATACAACCATATTATAGCTGCAGTGTGGTTCTACCACGTATATATAGCTACAGCGTTACTCTACCACGTACTTCAACTAACCTAAAGTTAGTGGCAATCTCCTGGACCTCCATAGCGGCAGCGACGAGACCGGTGGCGTAACACTGCAGCGGCTCCGGGGACTTTGTCGCCCAGCTCACCAGGCGCTGGATTAAAGCCTCATTGTCCTGAGAAGGAAACAGACATTTTTAAATCGTGTTTTAGTATGATTATGGAGAGAGTCCATCATCGCCTTTAATACCATTGTTTTTTTATAATGTCATGTGTGTATATGAGTGCGCATGCGTGTGTGTGAGGGGCGGGAGATTACCTAGGGTTACCTACCCTATTTATTATATATTTTTTAAAATTTTAACTAGTTTGTTAGTGTTCTTTTACAATTATAAAACTTTATAATAAGGTAAAGGTTTTAAATAATAATAACTCGAACACAGCCACCTATGGGAATCAGATTTAGTGACTTTCTATTTTGGCACTAAGCCAACGCGTACTGTGCTGGAGTTTTGAGTTTTGTCCATAAATAAATAAAAAAAGTTAATAACTTGATTACAGCTCCACCTATCGGAACTTAGAATAACTGTGAAACATTATCTCGACAAAGATAATATGTATGGATATGACTACAATCAGTCAAATAACTTACATGATCACTAACATTTATTTATATAAAGATGTGAAAAATCTAAGAAATAAAGGTGCATATCCTAAATACCTGCAGTGAACCCCATTTACTTAAAAACCAGGCACTGGCGACCGGCTAATGATAGAAAGTCCATTCAAGTATGCTAGATTTAATTCAATAGTGGTGGAGAACGGCATTACGGTATTAAAATTGGTGTGCCATCAGTTCATTTTGCTAGTTTTTTTTTTTTTATAGAAGAGGGGGCAAACGAGCATGTGGCTCACCTGATGGTAAGTGACTACCGCCGCCCATGAACAACCGCAACACCAGGGGAATTGCAGATGCGTTGCCGGCCTTTTAGAAAGGTGTAAGCTCTTTTCTTGAAGGTTCCTAAGTCGTATCGGTCCGGAAAATTCGCTGGTGGTAATTGATTCCACAAGGAAGTTGTGCGAGGAAGAAAACTTCTTCTAAATCGCACAGTGGTGGACCGCCAATCATCCAGATGGTATGGATGGTAACGCGAGTTTTGTCGCGATGTGCGATGGTGAAATTGAGCGGCTGGAATTAGTCCGAACAATTCCTCAGAGCACTCCCCGTGATAGATGCGATAAAATAGCAAAGAGATGCAACATCTCTACGCAGTGCCAGTGTATCGAGTCGATCAGAAAGAACTCGGTCGTCCACGATTCGAACCGCTCTGCGCTGGATGCGGTCAAGTGGAAGGAGCTGGCACTGAGGTACCCCAGCCCAGAGATGAGAACAGTATTCCATGTGAGGCCGACCTTGCGCTTTGTAAAGTTGCAAGCGATGTGCCGGCATGAAATACTGTCTCGCTCTGCTGAGCACGCCAAGCTTTTTAGAAGCCAATTTGGCCTTCCCTTCCAAGTGACCACGAAACTGCACACTATTCGATATGTCGAAGCCAAGGATTCCGATACTAGCTGAGGCAGCAAAGGGAGTGCCTTGAAACTGAGGAGATACGACAAAGGGGTTCTTTTTAGCGGTAAACGCGCAAACTTGTGTCTTCTGGGGATTGAACTGGACTAGATTTAGTCGGCCCCAATCCGAGACTTTGTTACGCAAAGACTCGACTTCAGACACAAGTTTGTCCCGGTACTCAGCGACGTTTTCCCGAGAAATATTGGCACGGCCGGTATATAAGGCATCACCAGTGCTGTCGTCTGCATAGCAATGAATGCTACCAGTTAGCAACATCATTGATATGCAGGAGAAACAGCGTTGGTGATAGCACGCAGCCTTGTGGAACACCAGCGTTGATAGGCTTGAAATCAGAGCATGCACCGTTTACTACGACCTTGATGCTCCGATCAGCAAGGAAACTGGTGATCCATTTGCACAATTTCTCGGGAAGCCCATAGGAAGGAAGCTTCGAAAGAAGCGCTTTGTGCCAGACCCGATCGAAGGCCTTCGCTATGTCCAAACTAACGGCCAATGCCTCCCCCTTGGACTCTACTGCCTCCGCCCATCTATGAGTAAGATAGACTAGAAGATCACCAGCTGATCGACCTCGACGAAAACCGTACTGGCGGTCACGAATCAGCTGGTGATCCTCAAGGTACCTCATGAGCTGGCAGTTTATAATGGATTCCATTATTTTGGAAAACAAGGAGGTGATAGCAATAGGCCTGTAGTTGGACGGGTCTGAGCGGTCGCCTTTTGTTAGGGATCGGGTGGATCAAAGCTGTCTTCCATAAATTCGGGACTACGCCTTGGGAGTAGGAGTACCGGAAAAGACGCGTTAAAACCGGTGCCAACTCCGGAGCACACGTCTTCAGCACAATGGGAGGGACTCCTTCAGGCCCACTCGACTTGCTGACGTCCAGGGAGAAGAGTGCTTTGCGAACCGAGCGCTGTGTAAACCGCACATCCGGCATGGAGCACTCACACCGCGGGATGGGCGGCGGTGTGTTCTCCCCGTCATCTAGAGTCGAGTTGGACGCAAAAAGAGAGCTCAACAGATCGGCTTTCTCCTTTGCGGCATGGGCCAGTGAGTCGTCCTCTCTGTGCAGAAATGGAAGAGATGGCTGACAGAAGTTCCCTTGGACAGCCTTGGCGAGAGACCAGAATGCACGGGTTCCCGAAGGAAGGCGAACTAGCTTCTCGCCAATTCTGCCGATGTGCTCAGACCTTGCCTTGGCAATGACGCTTTTGAAGGACCTGGAGGCGGAGTTATACTTCTTTTTAAGTGCGCTGGTGTTTACATCCCAAGACGTTGATGCGTCAGCCCAGGCCCGGTAGCACTCCTGCTTATAGCGTGATGCTATTTTACAGGAGCGACCAAACCATGGCTGGGATCTGCCTCCGATGGGCACCACAGAGGATGGAATAAAAAGTTCCATACCCTGAAGTACCACATCAGCAACAGAATCGGCAACAACGCTGGAATCTTCCGGCGAGAAGCAAACACGTCCCCAAGGGTAGGATGCAAAAAAAGACTGCATCCCGTCCCAATCAGCTGACCTATAGTGCCAAACACGGCTGCAAGCTGCAGATCGCAACCGCGAAGGGAGCGTGAGTGGCACCACACTCCGGATCAGACAATGGTCCGAAGAGCCGAGAGGGGCATCGACGGAGACCTGATATCCGTCCGGATGAGAGGTCAGCAGAAGGTCCAACAGGGAAGGTACATGGTCTTCCACATCTGGGATCCGCGTAGGCGATGTAACCAGTTGTGTTAGACCATATGCCAAAGCAAAGTCATAGACAGATCTACCCGCATGATCGGTTAAACGAGAACCAAGCCATTCAGCGTGGTGGACGTTAAAATCACCGAGTATCACGATCTCTGCGGATGGGACACCTGTTGTAGCACGGAGTCTGCAGCCATTTGGACGTGGTCGATGAGTCGGTCTGTGTCGGCATTACCGCTATGGGACCTACAGAGGCACCCGTAGACGCGGGGATGGTCGTCGCTGTCTACGCGCAGCCATAGGATGGACAGGTCCGTACCTTCAAGACTGCCGAGGCGTCGAAAACAGATGTCCACTCTGACGTATACGCAAACTCCAGCCCGGGGCACAAAGGAGTGTTGCAATTTGTACCCCGGGTAGGAGAGATATGAAGTATCGGCCGGAGATGACACCTGAGTCTCGGTTAAAAAGAGCAAGGCCGGCTTCGCCGTCTCTAGGTGGTAATGGACAGCGTTAGGCTTGGAATGAAGTCCCCTGATGTTGCAAAAATTCACGGATAGCGTGACAGGGGTCGCCTTGGTTGTATTGCTCCGCTTACCCCGAGCAGCATTAGTCGCGAGCGAAATTTTGCCCCCCCCCCCCCCCCCAGAATACGCGGGGCAGCCTGAGCACCCACGCTCAGGAGTGAAGTAGTTTGATCGTGGATGCTCAGCGAGGGATTCTCCAGGGGTGCTGGTACCCTCCTGGGGTAGTCTTTTATTTAATTCCACTACCATGTTGATGGGGGGGGGGGGATTGGGGCTCCGGCCACCTGCACTCACCAAGCGCAACGCAGAGGGAAACCTCTACTTCACGCTGGTATTCTGTGAGGTCGTGGCACTACCCCGGTTCGAGCTGGCCCATCCGTGCGACAGCAAAAGCTACCGCTTAGCTCTACCACTGTTCAAGTTAGTGATGACATATGGATTTAAAACATTTTCCTTCACTGCTGGCCATATGAAGATGCTTAAAGTCATTTACTACATGACACAGTTCAACGGATCAGCTTATTGATTCTTTGAAAAACCACCAATGGAGATAAAAGGTTCTCATGTGGCAGCCTCATACTGGTAAGTAACCTGGTAAAAAATGTAGGAAGTTGATGTATGCAGGTGGGTCAGAACCGTGTTGTAACCGTAACTGTGTAGACATATCCTGAAATACCAACCTCCAAGGATTTAAATAATCATTCCAGCTAATGGGCCAACCAATACTACATTTCACAGTACAAGGCTACTCCTCGAAAATATTTTTTCCTATTGGTTCTTCCAACTATATGGCCGGCACATTGCTGAAATAGCCCAACACCTCAGCTTACTTATCCATTGGGCTATATCAGTTACAGTCGTCCATTTGCGGATATCTCCATCTTGTATTCTATCACACAAAGAACTCCAACTCTCTTCATAGGTTGCTGAAGGCTTTTAAGCTTCACACAGAGACTAGTAAAAGACCAAGTCTTGTATAAATACATATACAATAGAATACCCTATATCTAACAGTGTATTAACCCTTATTTCAGCACCCTGACTCCACGGGACTCAACACTGTTTCCAAGCAACAAAAATCAAGTAAACATTTGGAGTCCTGCGATCCGGTACCTTTCTGAAATTAAGCGGGACGCAGAGGTAAGCGTTCGCATGGCCACGTCATTTGCAAAGGTGAGATTTGATCGAGTGTGAGTCCTGGGGACTCATGGTTGTGTTTTATGTTACAAAAACTATTTTCCAAAATTCTTTCTTAATGGATGCTTATGTTACAAAAGGCAGCTGCTGTCCGAATTTCTGACATCTACGTCAAACGATTTGCGCTATGCATTGATAGACGATAGGTCACTCAGGACAACCACTTTTATACATATAAAAGATAGATACAAATTTTAGTTAAAAAAAGATGTGTTTTTAATTGAACTGACCTGAAAAACGACACTCATCTCCAACCCAGGCATCAGGTCTAATGTGAGCCGGCAAGCCGCAACATTCAGTTTAAATACGTCTCGCCCAGTGATGTTCTGCCGGGAATAGTATGTGTCGCGCACATAGTCGTTTACAAGCTGTCAAATACAATAGAATGTTTTTTAATAAATGTAGATTATTAAAATTATTTAATTACATCACCCTTTTATTCATTCATTATAGCCTTAACACTTTCACTGTCCGTTTTCTAAACACAATAGTAAGACAATAGCAATGACCCATGTGTGGGTCACAGGACAGGTAATGTGTCAGCAGTCCACTGTTGAATATAGGCCTTTCCTAGAATTAGCAACCACAGTTTTTTATAGTTTTGAGTTGTAATCAAAAAGATGCTACTGCCCATATCCTCCTTTAGTTTCCCTCTGTCGCCTTTTACTGACACCCACTGGACCAAATAGAGTAATGGATATTCTTACACCATCACTATATTACGATGGTGCATTATAATTATGATGACTGCCTCGATGGTTTAGTGGTCATTAACACAATTGCTGTTCATGAAGTCCCAGGTTTGAATTCCGGGTCAGGCTAACATCAGTTATTGAGTTTTTCTGTTAAGAAATTGACAGTAGCAGCCAAGACTCAGGAATTCGGCGGTGTTTCACCCCTGTGCTTCGAAAAACAAGTAAAGCCGTGTTGGTTCTGCGCCTGATCTCTCTGCGGTCGTGTCGGATTGCCGTCCCATCTGACTATGAGAGTGAGGTAATATAGAGTGCACCTGTGCTTGCGCATGCACTTGGGCACTATAATCCTCTCCTGCACAGATAATCAGTGAAGTCTCAATGAATACAAGCCGCCGTTATCGAATTCGATCTCAAGGACATTAGAATTATAATTAAGAATATTACTAAATATGTACTAATGAATTCAGGTTTAAAAATACTGGTCTTGAAGAGAACATACAAGAAACCCTGCAGGATTTTTATTCAAATAAATAATTTGCTATATTTCACTACCTTTGCCAATTAAAAAAATACGAGTAGCTCAAAACAGACAAGAATGAATGACCAGTGATTCAGTAAATTTAAATATTTAAATACTAAAAAATAAAACAGAATATAATTGGATTTGATAAAAAAGGCAAATTATATATCGATGGTCTAAATTCTAGAAGACAAACATGCTAAATGCAAAATTCTGTGGTTTACACTTTTTAATGCCAAACTGCACTTATTGGAAAGCCATAATTCCATGACTATCGGTCCAAGCCAAACCTGTGCAATTGTAATAAGAAACATGAGGCAGGAGACAAAAGAATCAAAGTTGCTTATCTACCCATGATAGAAATTACATAATTTAAAATTAAAAATTTTGTACAGCCGACTTCAATATAAGTTATTAAGAATAACTCAAAAACTATTGGTCTGACCTTGATCATATGTACCAGCTTTCAAATAAAAAAGAATCATCGAAATCGGTTCACCCAGTACAAAGTTATGAGGACACACATAAAAAAAACATACAGTCGAATTGAGTACTGGCTCCTTTTTGAAGTCGGTATAAAAAAGTCGGCAGAAAACGGATTTTACGATAGTCCTAAAAAAGCTGCTGTTTCGAATGATGAGTCTAGAGAACCGGATAACCTTTTCTGCCGTAAAATCTTTTTACTGGGTGAACCGATTTCAATAATTCTTTTTATTTGAAAGCTGATACATCTCGTGTGGTCCCATATGAATTTGATCTAGGTCAGACCAATAGTTTTTCAGTTATTCTTAATAACTTATATTGAAGTTAAGTTATTATTAAATTTGTTATTATTTATACATTTATTATATATTATTATAACTAAGTTTACGTGGTAGAGCCATGCTGCAGCTATATTAGTAGTATAGTTGTAGCACGAATGGGGCGGCTCGACCGGAGAAGGACCACGCTCTCACAGAATACCAGCGTAAAATAGCAGCTTAACACTGCTGTGTTTCGTATGGTGAGTGTAGAGAACCGAAAAAAGGGTTTTTTACTGGAAAAGAGGCATTCCATCTTAGTCCTCACGGGTGACAACGCATCTGCACTTTGATTCGCAAACGAGGATAAATGTAGATGTCTATGGGCCACAGCAACCACTTACCATCAGGTGGACTGTGTGCTCGTTTGTCACCCTATCCTATATAAAAAAAAAAAAGTCGGCTGTACAAAATTTTTAATTTTAAATTATTGTTATTCACCTTAACTTTCTAATAATTACTTAATAATTGAAAATCATATGCCATACACAACTGAACAACTGAATAACAAAATAATGATCAAAAGAATTTAGTGAATGTAATTTTTCTTGTTACCGAGTATTTATTACCTAGTACTTTTTATAGTTGAGAACAATTCTTAAAAATTAATTGTATAACAAATAAATACCTAACTAATAGCAGAAGTATAAGATACGAAAGGAGGTCAAAAAGTTCGCGGAATGTTTTGTTTAGATCTCTTTGGTTAACAAGCGGGGCGCGGGAACGAAGTAGCATCGTTCCGAGCGCCCGATTGGTTGGTCAGTCGACTTCCGAGCGCGCGATTGGTACGTCCCGTTGTACATGCGCAAACTTTCCCCCACTAGGCGCTAGTTGAGTGACTCATTGTTAGTATATACACCAAGTTTTAGCCTAATCGGGTCATTCCGCCTGTGGCACCGCTCTCGAGCGGTCGCGTCTGGGTAGTCCGCACATCCGTCCCCGTACGGTAGTGCTCTCTCGCTCTCGCGCCTCCGCTGTCCTGCTCGCACTGTACAGTGCGACGCCTGGTGAGTCCTTTTTCGCTAACTCCAGTTATTACCTCCCTGTCTCCGGGCGGGGCGGTTTAACTGTTGGTCTTGCTTTTTAATTGTCATTTTTGTCTTTGTAATTATTTTATTGTTATTTATTGTAACGTGTATATTGTTTCAAGGGAGTTACTTGCTCTTTTCAGAGCAAGGCCCTGTTCTTTTGAGAACTAGGGCACAACTCCTAGAATAAAACCGTCCCGTTCTTCTCAGAACGGTGATCCCGCCCTTACTGTTTCTTAAGAATACGATCTGTTCTTTTCAGAACAGTGTGCCCCCCCCCCCCTAACTTACTTACCAAATTACTTTAATTTACACCCGTCCAAACATGTCCGCTCAGGACCTAAAATCTTCGATTTACGAGATCATCACTAGGATAACCGACCCGCAGGCGCTTACCGCCATTATAGCCCTTCTGCCTGCTCACGCCCGTAAGGCAATTATCCCGCCGCCCGTAATAGCGGCCCACATTGAGTCCCAGAACTCATTCGCGCCTCTCGAAGTAGACATGGAGTGCTCCAACTCCAATTCCGACTCAGAATCTACACTCCGGGGCTCTGGTTCTACGGAGTCGTCTGACTCAGACGGATCCGAAGAATCAGAGTTCACGACGGTGTCTCCTAAGCGTCGTAAACGCGCCGCGAAAACCGTTTCGGCGGCCTCTGCCGCCCCCGCAAACCCCGCAGCCCCCGTAGCTGCCTCAGTCCCCGCAGCTCCCGCTGCAGTAACACCACTGCCCAAGCCGGCCTCCCGTTGTGCTTCTAACCCGACTAAGAAGCAAGTTCCGCCCCCTGTCTTCTTACGAGACAAGGCTCAATTCACCCGCCTCTCCAAAACCTGCTACGACGCAGGAATAAAATATGACCAAGCCACCAACCTCGGGGAGGCTATTAAAATCATCCCCAAATCTGTCGACGACTTTCGTCGTCTCACCAGGCTCTTCACAGCCGAAAAAGTCTCTTATCACACGTACGCTCTTCCGGAAGAGCGCAAAATCAGGGCCATCATCCGAGGCGTCCCTTTTGAAATTTCCAACGAGGAAATCCTTGAGGACCTTAAGTCCCAAGGATTCCCGGTTGAGGCTGTGCATAAAATGCACAGCAGAACGGGCTTGAGGTTCCCCCTCGCTCTCGCTATTCTTTCAAACGCTCCGGAGGCACAGACTATCTTCCGGCAGTTACGCACAGTGTGTGGGCTGTCGGGAGTTAGGGCTGAGCTCCCACATAGGCGCGGCTACCCGGCGCAGTGCCACCGCTGCCAGTTATATGGTCATGCGGCGGCCAACTGCTCCGCCCCACCCAGGTGCGTTAAGTGCCTCGACCCCCACAACACGAAAGAGTGTCCCCGGCCCAAAAATGCCGAATCCCCACCCGCGTGCGTCCTGTGCAAACAAACAGGCCACCCGGCTAACTACAGAGGCTGCCCTTGCGCACCTCACCCCCGCCCCATTAGGCACGCTCCACCGCCGGTTAATGCTAAGTCATTCCCGGCCCTCCCGTCAAGATTGCCACCTAAGAGATATTTTCGCCCATCTCAGGTAGACCCAAGGCCCTCCCAGGTCCCTCCCCCTCTTCTTCGCCCACCTCCGGGCTTCTCGCAACCATTACAGCCTCCAGTCTTTCCCTGGGGACCCAAAAAGGCCGACCCTCCGCGGTCGTCCCCCGCTGCACAGCATGAACAACCCTCAGTGGCTGATGATCTAAATACGGTGTACGCCGCTATTAAGAACATCAACATTGGGGAGATCACAGTCTTAGCACGCAAATTGCGCGCTGCCAAGTCCCCTCAGGACAGACTCCTTGCTCTTACAGAGCATCATAATCTTTTAAGTACGTTGTAAAATTAATTTAATCATTTCATCGTAAGGTAAATACGTCGGGTTAAAACTGCCTCCGTAGGCACTCACTAATTAAAACTCTCTGAAACTTCTTCAAAGTCTCAGAGTTTCATTAACATACTCGTTCGTGAGGTAGCTAAGTGTGCAACCCCACTCCCTCTCGCTATCGCATCCGCAGGCCGAGGAACTCCCACTCGAACCCGCCTATTCTCTGTCAAACGATTTGAACTACCTCCTGGTGGCTCAGTCAATTTCATAATTAAACTTTCATAAATAATTAAATTTTACAATCAAATTGCCTTCCCAGGCACTCCCTCAGCGGCTTATAGCCGCCTGCGCCCTCTTTTCCCAAAAGAGGGTCGCTTTACGATACGGCATAGGAAGCTTTAAACAGCTGGTTGCCAGTCCCCAAAGGCGGTTTTTAGGGGGTATCACATAGGCTCCCCCGTTAGGTGTGAGTCCCCCATAACCACGATGGATAGCCATCGTGGTATGCGTAATGCATTTTCCGCCTCCCGTAAAGGGTAGCCCTTTTCCAAATTGCTTCGGGCGCAAAAAAAAAAAAAAAAAAAAAAAAAACTAATCGGGTCATTAGCTCCTCAGGACAGGACAGGTCAAGACTCCGCTCTTGGGAAAACCATGATTTATAAATGGCACGCCTTTTTCAAACAAGGGAGGGACTCCATCGAAGACGACCCGATTTTAGATGGCCGATTGAGGCTACCACGCCAGAAATAATCGAATAAGTTGATAAGCTTGTATCAGAAGATGCCCGGCTAAAGAAAAAACAGCTTGCGGCATTAGTTCGAGTATCAGCAACAACCATTTTAAACATCCTACATCAACACCTTGGCATGACTAAAGTTGGTGCAAGATGGGTTCCGAGAATGCTTTCTGCGCATCAAAAACACGAGCGCGTCGAAGTTGTCGCAAGTTTCTGAACCGCTGTGGAGAGCAAAGAAAGGAAGTTATGGTCCGAATTGTAACTGGCGATGAAACTTGGGTTCACCATTATGAACCTGAGTCAAAGCAAGAGTCATTTCAGTGGCATAAAAAAAGCACACCCCTTCCTAAAAAGTATAAGGTGTCTCAATCGGCCGGAATGATCATGGCGACGATATTTTGGGACACAGAAGGTATCCTTTCGACTGATTATAAGGAACGTGGTGTTTCCATAACGGGAGAATACCACGCTTCTTTACTAGGTCAATTAAAAGAAGCTATTAAAAAAAGGCGAGGAAAGCTTACAAAAGGCGTGCTCCTTTGGCACGACTGCGCCACCCGCCCTACAGCCCAGACCTAGCCCCAAGTGACTATTATTTGTTTCCAAAAATGAAAAAAGAACTGCGTGGGAAAAAAAATTGGCGACGATGAAGAAGTGAAGTCGGCAATTTCTGCCTATTTTGACTCCCAAGACAAATCTTTTTTTAGACAGTATTAATATGTTATTTGGCAGATCTAATAATTGTATTAGGGTTTCTTTTTATATTCTACTAAGCCAGCGCTTATCTACGATCCCATCTGATGGTAAGTGGTGATGTAGCCTAAGATGGCGAAGCGCACTGACTTAACAAAAGCCTATTCACTCTTGCCTTGAAGACACACCCACACTATAATCGGATGGAAAGACAGATGCTGGCAACTTATTCCACTCCTTTGCTGTATGCATGATGAACGATGTAGCGAACCGTTTGGTTCGAATGTGTGGTAAGTCAACAACGAAAGGGTGGAGACTGGCCGAACGTCTGGTTGTCCGGTGGTGGAAGGGAGAGGGGGGAATTAAATTATGCAATTCCTGCGCATACTCTCCGAAATGCATCCTGTAGAAAACTGAAAGGCTGGCTACTTTATGTCTGTGTTCGAGGCTGGTAAGATTGGTTTCAACCAAATTCGGGTCACCAATAAGCCTCTTAGCACACCTTTCCATTTAGTCCAAAGCTGCTAGGTGGCATTTTGCAGCACCAGCCCATATATGGCAGGAATACTCCATGCACGACCGGACTTGCGCTTCATATAAATTAAGCAGCTGTCCCGGCATGAAGTATCGCCGCACCTTTGCAAGGACTCCCAGCTGCTTTAGCCTTGGACTCAATGAACCGCCCGAAGTTCAAATTTGAAGATATTTCAAACCCTAACAACTGAAGGAGGTCGGTATATATTTAGTGATACATTTCGGAAAGAAGGAGCCAAGGTGAGCTGGCTCCTTTTTGCAGTGAAGACACGCTTGTGTCTTGGAGGCGTTGAACTTAACAAGATTGGCATCGCCCTATTTGGAGACTGCCTGTAGTGTGAGATTCACACGCTCTACCATAGGTTCTCTTTCGGACTGGATTTGATCCCGACTGGCCCGAGGACTTGGTTGGTATCTCTCAACAACTATGCTATGGTCTGCATACCCACAGATACCGGGCATAAGCAGATCATTAATATGAAGCAGGAAGAGAGTTGCGGAGAGAACGGACCCCTGAGGAACACCGGCGTTAGTCGCCATAGGATCGGATGAGCAGCCATCGACGACGACTCGGAGAGACCATTCACTCGGAAAGTTTTTTTACCCATTCAATCAGACCAGGGGATAAGCCGTACGCTGGAAGCTTACCCAAAAGGCTAGTGTGACAAACACTGTCAAAGACCTTCGAGACATCAAGGGAAACAGCAAGTGCTTCCCCACTGTTCTCGAGTGCCTCGCCTCATACGTGTGTGGCATACGCTAGAAGGTCCCCAGCTGACCAATTTCGGTTAAGGGAGAATACAATGAAAAGGAAAAACAGTTTAATGTTTTATTTCATTATCCTTCCCTGTCATTCCGCGAACTTTTTGACCTCCCGTAGTATGTTACACTACTCAGGTTTACATACTAACGGGTCAAACTTTAAAATTTATGTAAACTGCTCTCCTGAAAAAGTGCAATGTGTGTAATTTATACATTTGTCTTTTAGACCATTAATATTTATGATTAATACTATTGGTTGTACTTGACTGTGGTGGCTTAAGAGAACCTATCATTGTTCTATCTCATCCATCATCTCGGAACCTATCATCTGTAATGTCAGGGCACAACCCTAGTTGATAGCCCATTTCTAGTAATGCACTCTTGTAGTGGAATAAAGTTAATATGACGGTTAGCAGAATCTATGTCAGTCAATTATTCAATCGTCGTTTATTGAATCTTTCCTACAAATTATACATCCATGGGTATCGATCACTAATAAAAAACTAGATACAAAATCCTATGCAAAATTTCTCCTAAAACTGTCGCCAATTGTTTTGACGTAATTCTAGATGAAATAAATATACATTAATGTAAATTCAACCTTAAATGCATGCAGTCTAAGGTTGTATTCACAAATCTACGTACAATTTAAAGCGCACCCAAATGATCGAGTGGGTGCTCATACGGTAAGGACATTTTTTGTCACTGATTGTGTATCTAGTTTTTTTATTATCTCTCTCTTTCTCACCTTAGTCATAAAGTTGTCCTTCTTAAACATAACCTTTAAAGCTTGTCCTAAAGCACATTCTGGGTCAGTGCGTGATGGCGGCCTCTCATCAAAGGGATCAGGGTCTTTCTTCATAAAATTCTCAGTCTCTGCTTCAATGATCTCTGCTATTCTGTAAAGGGTACGAAATTTTTATTAAGGACAAACTTTTTTAGAATAAAATTTTTGGTAGAACAGGGAAACACAAGCACCTTCCATGATTCAAGTTCAATCATGGAATTGATGAGATTCACATCCAACATTACATTATGAATTTATTCCAATTGGATTTCATGGTTTTTAATTTTTTTGTGCAGAACCCTAATTCTTTTTATAAAATAAAAGTAGCCTAAGTTACTCCTTTATACCATCAGTTATGTAGCGGACAGCGAAGGAGGCCGCCGCCCCGTCGCCCCTTCACACCCCGTTGCGCCCCGCGCACCCCGCACACCGGCAGCAGATCACGCGATGTCGCCGACCAATCAGCGCGCAGCATCGCCTTACGACGCTACTCACGAACCGAGACGCTCTCTTGCGGGATATAAGAAGGGCGTTTTGGTCTGTGAGCTGTTCATTTCGGTTCATTTCGGAAGCGGCACTCGAAGAGAAGAAACAGCAAGAGAAATCAAGAAGAATCAAGACTCCAGAGAAATCCAGAAGACTCCCCTCTGTATATAGTGTAGTTTATAGTGCCGCATTGTAAATAGTTTGAATACAGTATAGTTCTTAGTACCATCTTTTCTTTAAACAGTTCCCTAGCGTAGTCAGTCATACAGTCCACTTGCAAGTAAATTAATACAGTCTACGTTCGATCCCTAATAATCTTGGTCCATCGTCGCCGGATTCAAGCCAGAAGAAAGAAGAAGGAAGGTAATTACAGAAGAAAGAAGGTAATTACAGAAGAAAGAAGATCATTATAGAAGATCTTCAAGGAAGAAAGAAGTACGTCGACGAAGAGAGAAGATCGTCGGTACTAATTCCTTCCTCGTTTCTTGTTTACATCTACGTCATATACGCATATTGTCTGTTTCCAGAGAATTCTTGTTTCTTAAACCGCGTTTACGCGGCCGGGTGGTTGCTCCCTAACGGTGCCAAACTGTGACCATCTGGTAACGCCCTTGAGGCGGGAACGGCGTCCAATACGTGCGTCTTTTTGAAGACGATCGGAGGTCGCAACGTGGGACATCATCATGCGGCAGACAAGAAGCCAGAATACACGGAACGACGACGAAACGCCAGTAGGAATGCGGATATTCGAGGAAGCACCCGCGTCCCCGTCCGATTATCTCGCGTTGGCACAAGCGCCCTCCGCCGCGCCGCAGTCCCCGCTCGCGCCCGCATCTATGCCCGCGCCCGCGCCCGCACCGCCGCGCCCCGCTATGTCCGTGTCTACAACCGATCGCTTGGGAGAAGTTAGCACATCCGCGCCGCGCACAGAGACGCTCGCCGCGATTATAGAAGATCTTCCGACTACAGAGACTAGTTCCATAGTGCGTACCGTCGCGCCTGTAGCAGACGTTGTACATAGGCCCGCGCCCCGCGCCCCGTCGGTCCGTTCAGCCCGGTCGACAGCTAGCGCAATAGCAAAGTTAAAGCAAATCGAGTATGATACCGCGGAGGAACTAGCTGCAATTAGGAGGAAGCAATTGCAAATCGAGGAAGATCTCATCAAAAAGAAGTACGCTAGGGATATCGCTCAACTGCAAGAAGAAACGGATAGGGAAAGTCTAAACGAGGACGAATTAGTTGAAAATAGGGTACGCGTTGATAGGTGGTTAGAGAACGTAGAGACTGTGCGGGGGGAGCCGCCCTACCGCCCGTCTCAGCCCGCGCCCCGCATCGAGATAGAGCAGGCCCCGCCGAGTAGGGGAACCAGTTATGACCACGCTGAAAATGCCCAGGGGAGGTTGGTTGCGAATGATGTTCAACCGCGCCGCGTAGATAAGATACAGAGGGACAATGGAGTCGCCGTAGAAATGAACCAGGTGGATCGCCGTGTACGGGTTACGTCGCCGTCGCGCGTCCAACGCCGCACTCTATCGCCTATACATAGATCGCCACATCGCCACGCGGATCGTAGATTACCGTCGCCGTGTAAGGATGTAGGTGCACGTAGATCGCCATCGCCACATCACCACGCGGATCGTAGATCACCGTCGCCGTGTAATGATGTAGGCATAGATAAATCGCCACATCGCCTTGCGGATAGATTACCGTCGCCGTGTTATAGGGATGCAGGTGTACATAGGTCGCCAGCGTCACAGCGTAGGCTAGAGAGAATTAGGGATAGAGATATGTCGCTCACCCCGCGAGGGAAAGATAGGGGTATAGAACGGCTAGCGAAAGCTTTAGAAAGCATGATTAGAGTTAGACCAGCCGCCGCGAAGCAGACGCAGGACTTGCCTATTTTTAACGGTTCGGCCGCGGAATGGTTAGCGTTTAAAGCCGCGATGAAAGAATCCACGCGCTTATATGGATTCACAAATACGGAAAATATGACAAGGTTAAGGAACTGTTTACGCGGTGAGACTAGAGAAGTAGTATCGGCGCTGCTGTTTACCGCGAAGGATCCGGCAGACATTATGCGGACACTGGAGCAGTGTTTTGGCCGCCCGGAAGTAATTATAGATCGTGCGTTAGAGGAATTAAAACGCCTTCCGCGCCCGGGTCAAACCGCCCAGAAGTTAAATTCGTTCGCTATTAAATTACAGAATATAGTGTGTATTATGCAGAACGTCGACGGCAAAGGATACTTACGAAATCCAATGCTAACTAGGGAGGTCACTATCGCGTTGGTACGATTATGCGGAGCACTACGGAAGTGCGGACGAACCGGACATTGTCACACTATCCCGGTTGATTGGTCGCATGTTTTATCGCATGACGCAGTCGCTCGCTCCTTAGGTAGAGAGCGGTTGCATCATCGGTTTGTATAAAAGGCACTTGTTTTAGCTCGCCGCTCACTTAGCGGTTAGCCACCGTAGAGTCTATATCACCTGAGGATGCCTCGTGTAGAGGCGAAACACGTGTCGTATTATCGTCAGTGGTGTGTCTTGCCTAGTGTAGTGGTGTTGGGAGTAGCGGTGCTGGGATTCGTGGTGACGGGGATAGTGCACGCAATTGAGGGAGGGCGGGAGGTGCTCTTCATACAAGGTAAGACACATCATTTCATTTTATAACGCGGATATTTGCGAAGTAAATTTTTGTAAAAGCTTTTATATAATGGATTTCCGCAAAGTAACGCCTGATTCTATTAATTTAAAGCCGAATGTATAGTTGTTATACCTCATTGGCCAACTCAGTCATGGTTCCCTTTGCAACAGAAACTGAAAGTATCTGAGACAATTTATTTTCAGCCTAATAAAACTCTGCTTAAATCACCTTTCAGGAATTCATTTTCAGGAATCATCACAAACTGTACAGATCGCTTAGACTGATTGCCGTGAAGTTGTCCGCCAAACATTGCTGGAACGACACCAGTAGTGTAGTTGTACCACTTCTAGACCACCTGAGTCAGACGTGGTTCAACGACGTTCGTCGACGCCCGATCCTAAAAAAAAAAAGGTTTTGGCATGCTCTGATCACGAATCCGCGGTCCATTTTTGTGTAGAATGCACGGTTCCGGAGATGTGTAGATCAATTAGCTAATATCTAATTGATATCCGGTAAGGGCCTCCACCGTCATTAGCGTCCCATTGTTCCTATTTCTATTGTTCTATTGTTCCTTAATCACCTTCATTGCAGCGTGTGCGTCGACTATATCAGTGCTATTGTATTATAATTCTTTGTTTATACAACGCTATTCTGAATCATCAATAAAACACATTACATAATTTTGTTACAATTTTTATTTATAAAATACAAAATCTTATTAATTATTATCTATAAAATAGGAACGAAACATCTCATCCACTAAAATATCGTTGTACAATGTGTTCCTTGTAAATATACTCGTAAAACTATGTATTGAACATCCTTGAAACTTATATAGCAAATACATTAAGCAATATTCGCCACAAACTGAAGTCCACTCATTCTGAATCCTATCAACATTCCAGTTCCATCTTTTACAATTCCTTTTTAAAAACTCTAGATGATATCGTACAGGTGATCGTCCATATGAATCAAAATATTGACCGACGTCATTCGTATCGATATATAAAGCTACCCAATGTGACCCTGGTTTATCATCTGTATCCAAATTACATATTATATACGTTGGTACGTGGGTATACATAGGCAGTCTATTAGCTGCATAAACATTATTTTCTAGACTGGGGTGAATCTTTTTCAGATGTTGTTGTACATCTAGTGTATCCATGATATTACTGCTATTAGTAGATTATTACAGTACCTAGCTACTCAATGAATAACATAGGAATGGTCAATTATAGTGATTTCTACATATTAAATTGCATTTTTGTGTTATACAAATCGTACTTGAGTCATTGATCACCAAACAAAACACAATACGAAGAAATGTTGAGATAGGCAACGGAAATGTGAGATAAACTGATATGTTTCTAAATATTAAATTGCATTTTTGTGTTATACAAATCGTACTTGAGTCATTGATCACCAAACAAAACACAATACGAAGAAATGTTGAGATAGGCAACGGAAATGTGAGATAAACTGATATGTTTCTAAATATTAAATTGCATTTTTGTGTTATACAAATCGTACTTGAGTCATTGATCACCAAACAAAACACAATACGAAGAAATGTTGAGATAGGCAACGGAAATGTGAGATAAACTGGTTGACGCATAAAGTAATTATCAACTCATTACGGAAATACTTTAGATTAGAATTTTTACGTACTGGTGGTATATAAGACCAACAAACGCAGTCATCGAGTTAGTGTACGGTCGTTTGGCTACAGTGGATCTATCAATAGTACATTTTGTGTTACTTCAATACACCAAAGGCTATGGATGTAAGTGTTTATTCTATTGACTAAATTACTTTTTTTCTGTTATTTTCATGTGTGTGTATTATTTTATTTAAATATTGTGTATGTATATGATTAAGCCGTGGTAACTCAGATGGTTAGCGCTAGCTGTAAATTTCACAGTACGCGACCCGGGTTCGATCCCCGCCAGCACCAATTAAATTGTTAATAGCAATTTTAAGTGCTTATTACCACGTGCTTGGTGGTGAAGGAAAACATCGTGAGGAAACCTGCATGTCTGAGAAAATTTCGAAGGCATGTGAAGTTCGCCAACACACATTGAGGGAGCGCGGCGGACATTTCCTTGCTCTAAAACCCTCTCAGAAATGAGAGGAGGCCTATGTTCAGCAGTGGACTTTAATAGGCTGTAACTTTAACTTTTTTAACTTTTATGATTAAGTGTTAACAAATTGATATTAACATGATAACTGTGTTGTTGCAGAAATCATTGAGCTTCGATGAAGATACCTATAAACAGTATTACTACTCGCCACTCTCCCCTCAAGAAGAGAGTGATAACCTCGTCATTAATAATAACACATGCGATGGTGGAAAAAGAAAATCGCAATCGATTGATCATTTTTTTGAAGCTGAATCAAAAATAAAAAAGAGGAAGGGAAAACTTCAGTGAAGTGTGCACCAGTGCTTTTTTCTCCACAATCATGGAAGAGAATACGGAACTATTCAATAGCGAATTAAATCAGGAGTTGTCTAAAGTTTGTGAAGAAATGGAGAGGGGTCAACTGTTCGATTCGTCATACGATGATGAGTTGTATCATCACTGTGCGATGGTTGAAACACAGTTTAAGTATGTAAAATAAACATTCATTTCGATCATAATTTACATATTGTCTTATACAGTTTTTAATAAATTTAAACATTTTAGCAGTCAACCACTACAACTTGGAAGAGGAACGAAGCGAACGTGCAGCAAAGAATCCAAGATCATCAAAAAACCAACAACGGAAGCAGAAGCGCATACCTCTGCAGGGAACAGTATCAGTAACGATGATCAAGTGGAATGTCCAACGTGCCATATATTTATCAAGAAACGGTATTTAGCTAATCATTTTAAAAGTAATGTTCATAAAAATAATCTTTTAAATTCACATAATTCTTTATCAAACGTTAGTGTTATTGAATCTGCTTTTGGAAATAGGATTTTAACTTATAAAATCAAGAGTAGAGTAGATCGTTCGACATGGGTAAATTTTGAAACTCCTGAACTATTTTTAAATTCTATTAAAGATGATATTTTATTTTTATTACAAGAGTGTATTCATCAACACATAATTTTTAAGGTAAACTTCATATTGCATGCTGATTTTGTTCAACAAACTAAAGATATTCATGATACGTTCGATTTTCAAACGCTTAACTATATTATTTGTCAAGGAGATGACTTAAATATTTTTCTTTCATCTTTAAATGATACAATTACTACTAAAATTAGTGCTTTCGAAAAAAAAGATAGTGGATGGAGTCTAAAAAACATAAAATTTATAGACATGAATGTTAATAAATTTAACCCCCTACGCGGTACTTCATACATAGATCTTCCTCGTGACATAAAATTAAAAAAGGCTGTTATAAATGTAAAAAACAAGGATTATTTTTGTTTTAAATGGGCGTTACTCTCGGCGTTATATCCTGTAAACAAACACACCGATCGGGTATCATCGTACGTTAAACATGCAAATAAACTTAAATTTGATGGTATTTCCTTTCCGGTTAAAATTTCTGACATAGCAAAAGTAGAGAAATTAAATGATATTAGTATTAATGTTTTTGGGTTAGAATATAATAAAGAAAAACGATGTAATTCTATAGTAGGTCCATTATTTTTAACAAAGTGTCGTAAAGATAGACATATCAATTTATTATTTTTTTCCAAGGATACAAAAAATCATTATTGCTATATAAAAAATTTATCGCGGTTAGTTAGTAAACAAATTTCAAAAGACGGTCACATCATGTACATTTGTGAAGCATGTCTACTTCGTTTTCCATCTCAGGAAAGGTTAAATAACCATGAACAATACGATTGTGCTCACATTTGTACAGTATTACCAAACAGTGAAACTTTAAAAAAAAAGAATTGGTTTGGTCAACCTATTTCAAATGATAAAATTAAATTTGATAGTTATGAAAAAAAGTTAAAGATACCATTCGTAGTTTATGCTGATTTTGAAGCATTTTTAAAACCAATAGAATCATGTTCTAACGATCCTTCCAAACCTTTCACTCATAATATTCAGAAACATGAAGTACATAGTTTTGGATATTATATAAAATGTTCATATGATGATAAATTATCAAAATATGTAACATATTGCGGACCCAACTGTGCACAAGTGTTTATGGAAAATTTATCTAACAATCTAAAAGAAATAAATAGACTTCAAAAATATCCACCACTTCCGCTAACAAATGAAGACAAAAACCAAATTTCAAATGCAACCATTTGTCATATTTGTGAAACTGAGTTGGCAAAACATTTTTATGATTTTGATTGGTACACTGGTAGTTTTATAGGTGTTGCTCATGAATCATGTTGTTCGAAGATCAGAACACCTAGTTATATACCAATATTTTTACACAACCTTAGTCACTATGATGCTCATTTTATTGTTCACGCGTTAAACTTTTGTGATGGTGAAGTCGAAGTTATCCCTCAAAATAAAGAAAAATATATATCCTTTTCCAAAAAATTAAAAGTGAATAACCGCGAAATTATATTGAGATTCTTAGATTCATTTAAGTTTTTATCGTGTAAATTAGAAGAATTGGCCAAAAATCTCAGTAATGATCAATTTCAAGAATTACGTAGAAATTACCCTAATGATGAAGATTTCTTTCGTTTAAAACGGAAAGGTGTTTATCCATATGAACTTATGACTAATTATGATAGTTTAAGTCTAACATCGCTCCCTGAACAAAAATGTTTTTATAGTTCACTCACAGATTCACATATTTCAAATGATGATTACAATCATGCTAAAGATGTTTGGGAACATTTTGGGTGTTGTAATATGCTAGATTATTCAAACCTATATTTAAAAACAGACGTTTTACTTTTATCCGTCCATTATTACACAGCACCCGGTTTAAGTTGGGATGCAATGTTAAAATATACAAAAATAGAATTAGAACTTTTAACAGATTATGAGAAAATTGCATTTATTAGATCAGGTATCAGAGGTGGTGTATCTCAATGTAGTAATCGTTATGCTAGAGCTAATAACAAATACATGGAGGATTATGATACAGGGAAACCAAATTCATATATCACATATTTTGATGCCAACAATTTATATGGTTGGGCTATGTCTCAATATCTTCCTACTGGTGGATTCGAATGGGTAAATCCAAATACAGAATTTAATGTGTCTAAGACATCAGACTTCGGTTTTATTTTAGAAGTTGATTTGGAATATCCAGATGAACTTCATGATTTACATTCGGACTTTCCTTTATGTCCAGAAAACATTTGTGTAGGCAATATTAATGAGAATAAACTAGTCCCAAATTTAAATAATAAAGATAAATATGTAATTCATTACAGAAATTTAAAGCAGTGCATAGAAATGGGGGTTAAATTAACTAAAATTCATAGAGTTTTAAAATTTAAACAGTCTCCCTGGTTGAAGATGTACATAGATCTAAACACAAAATTAAGAACTTTAGCAAAATCAGATTTCGAAAAAGATTTTTATAAATTAATGAATAATTCAGTCTTCGGTAAGACTATGGAGAATATTGAAAAAAGGGTTAACATAAAATTAGTTACGCACTGGGAGAACCAGGGTAAAGCTTTAGGTGCTCAAGATCTAATCGCTAAACCACAATTTCATAGCCTTTCAATATTTTCGGAAAACCTAGTTGCGGTTCAGTTGCGAAAAACGAAGTTAATATATAACAAACCAATTTATTTAGGGTTTTGCATTTTAGATATTTCAAAAACATTAATGTATGATTTTCATTATAACTATATGATTAAAAAGTTTAGTAAAATCAAATTATTGTATACAGATACGGATAGTTTAATATATCATATATTTACAAATGATTTTTACACTGATATAAAACCTGACCTTTCATCATACTTTGATACCTCAGATTATGATACAAATAATATTTTTGAATATCCAAAATTAAATAAAAAGAAATTAGGTTTTTTTAAAGATGAAAATAATGGTAAAATCATGAAAGAATTTGTGGGTTTACGATCCAAAATGTACGCTTTTAACTTAGAGAATAAGACTATAGCCAAGGCAAAAGGGGTAAATAAATGTATCACTAAAAAGATGACAATGAATAGTTATAAGTCTTCTCTATTTAATAAAAAAGTGCAATATTATAGCATGCTTAGATTTAAATCAATTAAACACACAATTTTCACACAAAAATTAAATAAGATAGGTTTATCATATAATGACACAAAGAGACATATTTTAGATAATAATATTGAAACATTAGCTTGGGGTCATTATAAACTGCGTTAAGTGTTGATAGTTTTTACTTTTATGTCTGCGTTTAAGAAAAATTTATATTGATTGTAAAATTATGATAATACTATAATATGACGTAGTTTATTACATATTTAAACATTGTTTTATTGTAAATAATTTAAGTTAATTGTTGTTTCTATTTATTTGAGGTTGAGTTAATTGTAAAATTATGATGTACTAATTGTGTTAGAAATAGTATACAGATAATTCTGTTTTATATAATTTTTGGAATATATATTAATTGTTTACACCAACACTTTCATTTTTTATTTCACCCCTTTGAACTTTAGACGTGTGTTATGTTTCACTTTATCCATCCGTTCACTGCTATTGTGGCAGGACCAAGTGGGTGTGGGAAGTCAAATTTTGTAACAAATTTCATAAAATCAGTTACAGAAATATGTAATTGTGATTTTAATCAGATCACATGGTGCTTTGATGAAATGCAACCATTATATAATTTACCAAATGTTAACTATCATCAAGGAATTCCAAATCTTAATATGTTTGATGGTGAAAACCCACATCTTGTTATTATTGATGATCTAATGAGAGAGTCCGATGGAAGAATTGTGGATATATTTACAAAAGGTAGTCATCACAGGAATCTTAGTGTATTTTATCTAACACAAAATTTATTTCATCAGGGTAAAGGACAAAGAGACATATCTTTAAACTCAAGTTATATAATATATTTTAAAAACCCTCGAGATAAAACTCAAATAAGATATTTAGCAAGACAAGTATCACCAGATAACCCAAAATTCATTGAAAATGCCTACAGGGATGCAACTCTAGAGGCGCATGGATATTTAATGGTAGATTTAAAACAGAATACCAATGATTTTTGTCGTATCAAGACAAATGTCTTTCCATTTAATGGTTTCTGTACAGTCTACGTCCCCACAAAAGAGTTTAAATACACCAAGAATCAAACAATTGAAATCATTGCTAAATGATGCATCGTCGACTCACAACGTATAAACATTTGCTAACCGCTTTGCATACGCTTAAACCAAAATATCAAAGAGCATTACTTAAAACGTGTGATGAAGAAGAAATTAACTGTATTTGTGAGTGTATTCATAACGTTTTACAAGGAAAAGTACCTCTTAAAGATCAGGATAAACAAAAATTGAATAAACATAAAAACATACTCCGTAAACTAGTACGTAAGTGTAAACATAAACTAAGAAAAAATATAATTATACAAAAAGGAGGGGCTTTCTTACCAACAATATTAGGTGCAATATTGAGTGGATTAGTGAGTGGACTAGCCAGTTAACATGGAAAATGCAAAGAAAATGATACTTATCGAACCTGGATTGATTGAAAAATTAAAACAAGAAAATAAGGTTAATAGTAATTTATCTCGATTAGATATTGAAATGCAAAATATTATGAATAGTAAGACGGAAGACCGAAAGAAATGGATATTATATTTACAAACACTGCAAAGATACCTTCATTTTACCGAAGAGGATCGTCAACCACTCAAATTACCAATTTATTCTGATACATCTAATGAAGATTCAAATGAGTCAAAAATTGGTTTTAAAAATAAAGATAGAGATCTAAAAACTTCAGTTGATATTGAATCTTTGCTGGAGGAGAATCGATCCATTAAAAGTAAAGAAAATGATGAAAATCCACTTTACACACCAGCTCAAATACTCAGTTTAATACCAAAAACTTATCATAAAAAAGGGCAGTTATTATTAAACTTAGTTGAAACAAGTAAAAGTAAAATACATTGGGATAACGAAGGTACAGTCATAATTGATAGTGAAAAAATTCCTGGAAGTAATATTGTTGATTTAATAAATGATTCACTAAGACCCCTAAAAAGAAGTGATCCGGTAGGGTGGGTTAGATTTGCTGAAGCATTAAAAGATATTAAAGTACCACTTACTTATATTGGAAATCCAAGGAGATGTGAGTTTATTAACCAACTTCAAGCAAAAGATCTGAACAAACCCTCTGAGATTGAAGTTCAAGAGTTTTCTACACCGTGCAGTAGAGATAAAAAGTCTACAACTAAAATACGTAAAGGACTTGAGTGGGAAAAATGGACTCCGTACTAGAAGAAATTAACAGGATTTATTATGATCCATCTAATCCCGCTGGTTTTGGTAGTATTGATAAATTATCAAAAGCCATGAAGGGTAAAATGAATAAAAAGCAAGTAAAGGAATGGTTAAAATCACAAGAAACATACACATTACATAAACCCATTCGAAAAAAATTCCCGCGTAATAGGTACATTCTATCAAATATTAATGAACTGTGGCAAGCTGATTTAAGTGATATGCGAACTTATTCTCAATATAATGATGGTTTCAAGTATATACTTTGTATTATTGATGTATTTAGTAAATATGCTTTTGCAAGACCAATGAAAAAGAAAAACTCAGAAACAACTAAAGAATGTTTTGAAAGTATATTTACTGAAAGTAATTTAACACCTACTCACATACAATCCGATAAAGGTACAGAATTTGTTTCAAAAGATGTACAAAAATACTTTAAATCCAAAAAGATTAATTACTATACCACTAACAATCCTGACATTAAGGCCAGTATTGTTGAACGATTTCAAAGAACACTAAAAATGAAAATGTGGCGTTATTTCACTCATAATAATACTTATAGATATATAGATGTTTTACAAGATTTAATATACTCTTATAATCACAGCTTTCACTCTAGTATTAAGATGTGCCCATGTGATGTAAATTCCAACAATATTATGACAGTTTGGACTAATCTTTATGATAGACGGTCAAAAAAACTTTCTTTAGAAAATCCTAAACCAAATTTCAATGTGGGTGATTATGTTCGAATAACTAAATATAAACATGTATTCCAAAAAGGATATGAATCAAATTCATCATCATCATCATTACAGCCCTTCACAAGTCCACTGCTGAACATAGGCCTCCCCCAAAGAATGCCACAAAGCACGGTCCTGAGCCACCTGCATCCATCGACTTCCTGCAAATCTTACCAGGTCGTCACTCCATCTAGTGGGGGGACGCCCTACACTTCGCCTGCCGGTACGAGGCTGCCACTCGAGAACCTTTCTTCCCCATCGGTTGTCGGTTCTTCGAGCTATATGGCCGGCCCATTGCCACTTCAGCTTACTAATCCGTTGGGCTATGTCGGTCACTCTGGTTTTACTGCGGATATCCTCATTTCTGAGTTTATCACGCAGAGAAACTCCGAGCATAGCCCTCTCCATAGCTCGCTGAGCGACCTTGAGCTTCCTCATCCGGCCAGCAGTGAAGGACCACGTCTCAGTTCCGTATGTCATCACTGGCAACACGCACTGGGTATACAGTCTCGTTTTCAAGTTTTGAGGTATACCTGACGAGAAGATGTGCCGTAATTTCCCGAACGCTGCCCAACCGAGTTGAATCCGTCGATTGACCTCTCGGTCGAAGTTGGACTTACCTAGTCGGACTATTTGTCCCAGGTAAACATACTCGTCAACAACTTCGAGCTTAGTGTTCCCAACAACTACCGGCATAGGTGTGACATGGACATTAAACATGTAAGACCTATCCGTTGGGAAACACTGTGAATCAAATTGAAAAATCAAACACAATGAATCAAATTGGAGTGATGAAATATTTATTATATCTTCAATAATTGATAGATCTCCATGGGTTGTTTATACAATAACAGATTTACAAAATGAACCAATAATTGGTACTTTTTATGAAAGAGAATTACAGAAAATCACTTACAACCCCACCTCACAACATAAAATAGATAAAATAATTGACACTCGTTATTCAAGTAACAGAAAAGAAGTATTAGTGAAGTGGAAAGGTTATCCAGATAAATTTAACAGTTGGATTTTAGCTTCTAGTTTAAAAGAAATATGAATAAAGAAAGTTTCTATTTAACTTTGCTCAGCAATAGTTCAATGGAATACTTTCCTGATAACAAGACCACAAATTTTTCAACGAAATTACCAAAAGCTATAAAATTAGAAGGTGAATGGTCGGTTGGAGTTGTCGAGTTTCAATATCCATGTACCATGTTTACTGTTCAAGACCATGAAAATGTTATATACATTACAAAATCTATGTTAATGCCTAATGAAGATAAGCCATCCACAGTGTACTACAAAAAACATATTCCAGCTACCAACTATGATAACGTTGAGCATATTTTAAGAGTGTTAAATGGTATCGGAGAGAACTTGAAATTTCGCTATGATGAAATAACAAAATTTGTGTCTATTTCGGTATTGGATAAAAATATAACATCCGTAACATTATCACCCAAATTAAGTTTACAGCTAGGTTATGAACCAAATAAAAATCTCCTAGAGAGAAATTTTGGAAAGTGTCCTGCTAATTTACACTTAGGGTTACCATCTCAACTATTTCTATATTGCGACATTATCGATCCTCAGATTGTGGGTGATGTTATGACTCCTTTATTAAGAGTCATTTCATTAGATCCCACAAAATACATTTATGGTGCAAATAAAATGCACGTTTTCTCTCAACCTCACTACTTACCTGTTATGCGAAGAGAGTTCGATACGTTGGAAATAGTTATAAGATCGAGTACAGGACAAAAAATACCATTCCAGTTTGGAACCGTGTGTATTAAACTACATTTCCGAAAATTATAATAATGAATTCTCTTCGTGATCATCATAAATGTCCATATGAAAATTATTATACACATCAAGCTGGATCAGGAGTTGGAGTAATTTATAAGGGTTCACCATATCAACGCGGTCATGGTATTGGGAGCTTCTTAGGGGGGTTATTCAGATCAGTTTTACCTTTACTTTCAAGTGGTGCTCGAGTGATTGGTAAGGAGGCATTAAGCGCTGGAGTAGGACTTTTATCGGATATGGTTCAAGCCCGTCCTATGGAAGCCTCAATAAAAGATCGTCTAAAGCAAGTTAGTACGAATTTAAAACGAAAGGCTGATGAGAAAATTGATCAATTTAACATGACTGGATCTGGGTATAAAACTAAAAGAAAACGATTGACATCGTTCATTCCACCATTAACTGCTAAAGTGAAAGCTGCGAAAAAACTTAGTCTAAAACCAAAAAATATCAAAGATATATTTTCAAACTAAATATGTCTTTCCTTCATAATCATTCTTGCGAGTGCGTTAAGTCAGAATTGGATTTGTTTGCACTACCGTCTACACAAACTAGCATTGAAAATGGATTGTGGATTCATTATAAACCAATTTCATCTCTTGGTGATGATGGACCTATCGAGTTTCAAGTTCCTGGGACCGGCGATGACTACATAGATTTGTCTCATACATTACTCCACATAAAGGCAAAAGTATTAAATCAAGATTCAACTAACTTGGTATCTACTACAATAGTAGCACCTGTAAATAATTGGCTGCATTCACTTTTTAGTCAACTTGATGTTTATTTAAACCAAAAACTTGTATCACCACCTAATAATACCTATGCATATCGAGCATACATGGAAACCCTTTTAAACTATGCCCCTGCTGCTAAACAATCTCATCTTACTTGTAGTCTTTGGTATGAGGATACAGCAGGAAAAATGGATTCTACAGATGGTAAAAACATAGGATTTGTTAAAAGACAGGAATTGATTAGTGAAAGTAAGGAAATAGAAATGATTGGTCATCTTCACGGTGACATTTTTAACCAAGATAAATTTTTAATTAATGGTGTTGAAATGAGTGTTAAATTGGTTCGATCAAGAGAGAGTTTTAATTTAATTGTTGGGTCGAACGATGTAAAGTTTAAAGTTTGCATTACGGACGCAACTCTTATTGTTCGACGAGCACGAATTAATCCAAGTGTATTACTCGCACATCAAAAAGTTTTAGCTTCTACCACTGCTAAATATCCTATTACTCGAGCTGAAGTAAAAGTTTTAACAATTCCTTCGGGTGTTCAAGGAAAAACTCTTGATAATATATTTTTAGGACAGGTACCGAAAAGATGTATAATTGGATTTGTGAACAATTCTGCATTTAATGGTTCCCTTACTAAAAATCCATTTAACTTTGAAAACTATGGTATTAATTCTTTCAGCTTATATATTGATGGTCAACAAATACCTTCAAAAGCTTTGCAACCATCTTTTAATAATAGCATATTTACATCAGCATATCATACTCTATTCTCGGGAACTGGTATTCACTTTCTTAATGAAGGAAATGGAATCTCTTGTGAACAGTATGGCAAAGGTTACTGTCTATTAGCATTTGACTTAACTCCTGATTTATCAGCTAACTCATCAACTCATTGGAATCTCATAAAGCATGGTAGTGTAAGAATAGAAGTACGATTTGAATCCTCATTAATACAAACAATTAACTGTATAGTTTATGCTGAGTTTGATAATATTATTGAGATAGATAAAAACAGAAATGTTACTGTAGACTATAGTAGTTAAGGTTATAATATGTGTTGTGTGTTAGATTTTATGTGTTATGTGTAATGCATTTTGTGTGTATGTAACTATGTGAAACGTTATAAAATTAAATAAAACAAATTGTATGCAATATATTTTTTTTTTATTTCTTTATAAATCTTCTATTTAATCTAATACAAAACACTGTTCGAGTTGAAATTTTACATAAGCACACTGACTAAACCACTGAACATGCTGCTGCCAAGGATCATCATCATCTTCCCAATCTTTTAAACCACCACCACAATGGAAACACTTGGTCCCGTCTGCATGGCCAGTATAAAAGAAACCAGCTTCTGCAAGATCTTCAGGTTTCTGTCGCATAACTAGAGGCCAGTTTTCGAAACTAAGCAAACGGCTAGATTTTGAACTGAAGAATGGATATTCAGCTCTTGAGTACTGCATACTCTTCTCGTTTTCTTCTCCACTCAGTGTTGTAGTTTTGTTATTCAATGATGTGTTTTGTACACGTATGCCACACTCATCTCTTCCTTCCGCTCTTGTCTTCCTGTAATTGAAGTAAACAGAATCACATTCACTAATGATCAGCTAATGACTGTCATTGTTAAAAAAGTATTTTTTAACTTTTTCACTTTCTGCTATTGTCTTTGTTATATTGTATACGAGGGCGTTTGTGTTGTCGTAGATGCTATCCTTATTAGTCTTTACGTAATATTTAATTCTAGTGGAAGCATGTTTCCAATGATCAGTAGTTGGAATCTTGGATAGCTTCTTCATATCGTACATTTCAATTTTGATGAGATGCGTCGCTTGGTCTCCGTCGTCAGAATTAGTAGAAATGTATGATACACCATCTCTAGCGGCTCGTGCTACGGTTGATGATAACAGCTTCCTCTTTTTTATTTTTGATTCAGCTTCAAAAAAATGATCAATCGATTGCGATTTTCTTTTTCCACCATCGCATGTGTTATTATTAATGACGAGGTTATCACTCTCTTCTTGAGGGGAGAGTGGCGAGTAGTAATACTGTTTATAGGTATCTTCATCGAAGCTCAATGATTTCTGCAACAACACAGTTATCATGTTAATATCAATTTGTTAACACTTAATCATAAAAGTTAAAAAAGTTAAAGTTACAGCCTATTAAAGTCCACTGCTGAACATAGGCCTCCTCTCATTTCTGAGAGGGTTTTAGAGCAAGGAAATGTCCGCCGCGCTCCCTCAATGTGTGTTGGCGAACTTCACATGCCTTCGAAATTTTCTCAGACATGCAGGTTTCCTCACGATGTTTTCCTTCACCACCAAGCACGTGGTAATAAGCACTTAAAATTGCTATTAACAATTTAATTGGTGCTGGCGGGGATCGAACCCGGGTCGCGTACTGTGAAATTTACAGCTAGCGCTAACCATCTGAGTTACCACGGCTTAATCATATACATACACAATATTTAAATAAAATAATACACACACATGAAAATAACAGAAAAAAAGTAATTTAGTCAATAGAATAAACACTTACATCCATAGCCTTTGGTGTATTGAAGTAACACAAAATGTACTATTGATAGATCCACTGTAGCCAAACGACCGTACACTAACTCGATGACTGCGTTTGTTGGTCTTATATACCACCAGTACGTAAAAATTCTAATCTAAAGTATTTCCGTAATGAGTTGATAATTACTTTATGCGTCAACCAGTTTATCTCACATTTCCGTTGCCTATCTCAACATTTCTTCGTATTGTGTTTTGTTTGGTGATCAATGACTCAAGTACGATTTGTATAACACAAAAATGCAATTTAATATTTAGAAACATATCAGTTTATCTCACATTTCCGTTGCCTATCTCAACATTTCTTCGTATTGTGTTTTGTTTGGTGATCAATGACTCAAGTACGATTTGTATAACACAAAAATGCAATTTAATATTTAGAAACATATCAGTTTATCTCACATTTCCGTTGCCTATCTCAACATTTCTTCGTATTGTGTTTTGTTTGGTGATCAATGACTCAAGTACGATTTGTATAACACAAAAATGCAATTTAATATGTAGAAATCACTATAATTGACCATTCCTATGTTATTCATTGAGTAGCTAGGTACTGTAATAATCTACTAATAGCAGTAATATCATGGATACACTAGATGTACAACAACATCTGAAAAAGATTCACCCCAGTCTAGAAAATAATGTTTATGCAGCTAATAGACTGCCTATGTATACCCACGTACCAACGTATATAATATGTAATTTGGATACAGATGATAAACCAGGGTCACATTGGGTAGCTTTATATATCGATACGAATGACGTCGGTCAATATTTTGATTCATATGGACGATCACCTGTACGATATCATCTAGAGTTTTTAAAAAGGAATTGTAAAAGATGGAACTGGAATGTTGATAGGATTCAGAATGAGTGGACTTCAGTTTGTGGCGAATATTGCTTAATGTATTTGCTATATAAGTTTCAAGGATGTTCAATACATAGTTTTACGAGTATATTTACAAGGAACACATTGTACAACGATATTTTAGTGGATGAGATGTTTCGCTCCTATTTTATAGATAATAATTAATAAGATTTTGTATTTTATAAATAAAAATTGTAACAAAATTATGTAATGTGTTTTATTGATGATTCAGAATAGCGTTGTATAAACAAAGAATTATAATACAATAGCACTGATATAGTCGACGCACACGCTGCAATGAAGGTGATTAAGGAACAATAGAACAATAGAAATAGGAACAATGGGACGCTAATGACGGTGGAGGCCCTTACCGGATATCAATTAGATATTAGCTAATTGATCTACACATCTCCGGAACCGTGCATTCTACACAAAAATGGACCGCGGATTCGTGATCAGAGCATGCCAAAACCTTTTTTTTTTTAGGATCGGGCGTCGACGAACGTCGTTGAACCACGTCTGACTCAGGTGGTCTAGAAGTGGTACAACTACACTACTGACACCTCTCCCCAAGAACGGTAGATCTTCTCTCACAGATAGTACATACAGGCAATATGATGGGTGCTTAAAAGCTTGGATGAAGTATTGTCAAGTTAATAATTACTGTCACAAGACTGCATTTATTGTAGTTTTTTTTACATTACATTTTTTACATTATCAGGGAGTACAGTACGGTACTATTAACTCGCACAAATCAACGATAAAACTTTTAAAGTCAAACAGTCTTGAAGACTTAAGACTTAAGAGATTTATGAAAGGAGTATTCAGGTTACGACCACCAAAATTTGACTTAGTTTGGGACCCTAATATAGTTTTAAATTATCTTGAACAGTTTTGGCCAAATGATGGATTGACACTCGAGGTATTATCTAAGGAGACAGTCACATTATTGGCGTTAGTAACGGCACATAGATTTTAAACTCTTTCCCTAATAAAAATAGCCAAAGTTTAGTTGTCGAAAATAGTGATTAAGATTTCTGATTTAATTAAGACTTTTAGACTAAACGTTAATCAAACCGTGTTAAAGATCCCTTCTTTCACTTTTAAACCATGAATCTGTCCGGCATCCTGTTTAATTATGTACACAAATAGGACTAATCCTGAACGGATTAACAATCAAGATTCACTATTTATCAGTTTAAAAAACCACAGCTCGCGGTTTCTTCTCAAACGTTAAGCCATTAGATAAAATTAATGTTATCTAACAGTGGCATTGACACATCAATATTTAAGGCTCACACCACTTGTCATGCATCTACTTCGTCTGCCAATAGATTAGGTGTGAATATCGATGTAATTAGAAAGGCCGCCGGGTGGAGTGAAACCTCTAGCGTTTTTGCTAAATAAATATAAAAAAAGACTCAAAACTAACTTGCGCGATCAATACTGTCAAGTGATAGTTAAATTAATTATAAATGATTAACAGAATGTACACAATGTACCAAAATTAAAATTGATGAAAATTCGTATTCTCGTATAACTATAATCTATGAAAATTATTATTCCTTGTTTTATTTTGACATTTAGACTTTAAACATCTACAATAAGTTAACAAAAATCGCTAGAATGAAGCTGTGAAGCATAATTAATGATCAAACGAACTTACCAAGTGAAGTTCGATCCTAATTATGTATATCAGGACATAAAACCATAATTTTATATTTTGTATAATATATCTGAGTTTTATACATATATTAATGTGCAGTTAAAAGTGAATTACAGCTTAATGATTTCTTATATTTACGCGAACACTACACATTCTTAAATAAAACTTATTTTACGGATTTTATCGCGTATATTAACTTATTTTTATATTCCCGACGTTTCGGGTGCTTTCCAGCACCCGTGGTCACGGGGGACTGAGGTGTTTGACGTCCTGCTGTCATAGTTAGCCCGGCTACCTTCAGTTTTTTAATATTAATTTTTGGTTCGATTTACGCAGAATGAGCTTACAGTATCTTGAAGTCTAGCAGTGGTATACTTGGGTTTGGATTTGATTTTATTAATTATGGGATCCCAAGCAGATGGCAGCACCCATCCATCTTCTCTATTGAAATTAAGATGTTTTTTAGTTTCAATAGCCTAGCGAATCATCCTTGGGAGGAATCGGTGTTCTTTTGCGAGGATTTGTGGTCTATCAAATCTAATGTAATGGCGGGGACGATCTTGAACATGTTCACAAACTGCAGACTTCCCGATACGTCGGTGCTTCACGTCAGCTATATGTTCTTTAACGCGGGTTTTAATAGATCTTTTTGTTTGTCCTATGTACGAGAGACCACATTCACAATCCAGCTTGTACACTCCTGCATCTTGTAGAGAGATATGACACTTGACGGATGGTAAAAATTGACCAATCTTCATCAGCGGCTTGAAGTATGTTTTAATGGAAGCTCGCTGCAAGATGTAGCCAACCTTGTCTGTGACTCCTCTGACATAGGGTAGTACAGCAGGCACACGCTCGACTGTGGCTGACTTCACTCGGTCACTGTAACGTAGGCGCGGGACCCGAAGCTTGTTGTCTTGCAGTACTTGCTCGACGTGCTGAAGCTCGGCGGCCAGATGTTTTCTGTCACAGATCCCTCGTGCTCTCTGAAACAAAGATTTTCCCACGGTAGCTAACTGTGAAGGATGATGGTGAGATTCACCATTTAAATATCGGTTAGTATGGGTATTTTTTCTGTACACAGTATGACCAATAGTGTTATCAGGATTTCGGATGACTAAAACATCTAGGAAAGCTAAAGTATTGTTTGCCTCTAACTCCATTGTGAATTGTATTTTAGGGTTTATGGAATTGAGGTGGTTTAAAAATGCAGTTACTTTGTCAGATGGTAAAATTGTGAAAGTATCGTCTACGTACCGCTTGTAGAATCTTGGATTTACAGGAGCAGTAAGAAGGGCTTTCTCCTCAAAGTCCTCCATGAATATGTCGGCGACTACGGGAGATAAAGGTGAGCCCATTGCCACTCCGTCTACTTGCATGTAGAACTCTTCTTTCCACAATAAATAGCCAGATGTGAGGCAGTGTTTGAGTAATACTGCATATTCTGTAGGCATGTTGTTATCTTCTAGCTTTCTAGTAACAATTGAGATGCAGTCTTCAATAGGTAGGCATGTGAATAGTGACTGAACATCAAAACTGACCATAGTTTCATTGTCAGCGAGATGTAGGTCTTTAATCTCACTAACAAAATGGTATGAATCCTTTGTGTGTGCTCTGGTATGTCCTCTTAGTGGTGACAGTATTTTTGCCAAGTGTTGAGCCAACTTATAAGTTGGTGAATCGATCTGGCTTACTATAGGACGTAGTGGAGCGTTTGGTTTGTGTATTTTCGGTAACCCATACAACCTCGGTGGTTTGGCACATGATGGTATTGTCGAATTCACGTCGAGATCTAATTTTTCGGAGTATTTCTTTATTAAATCAGTAGTTGTTTTAAGTGTATTAGTTGTAGGGTCTATTTTGACCTTTTTGTATGTACTTACGTCCGATAAAAGTTGTTGTATTCTGAAATTATACTCTGACGTGTCCATTATTACCGTAGCATTTCCTTTATCCGCGCGGAGAATCGTGAGCTCTGGTCTATTGCGTAAGTTGTACAACGCTTTAATTCGTCTTTGGGGAGATTTAGTTTCGGCGCTGAACTTCGACGTAACATGGACGAAATGTCTTGACGTATGGCCTCTAAATCCTCTTTACCGATATCATTCTTAAACAGACAATCCTCAACACTACAGATAATTTCCTCGTACGGGATTTTTTGCGGCGTTATAGCAAAATTCAAGCCTTTCGACAATACTTTTATTGTAGGTTCGTCCAGTGTTTCTTTTGACAAATTATAGACCGTGCGTTGTTTATTGTTTGCGTCTGTGGTGAACGGTTGTTGCGTTTCGTTTCTACGTTGACATGGATGTTTGGCATTTGATTTGATAGTTAATTTTTGGTATTTTTCTATTTGTTTGTCTTTGTCTTTTTGTGTGAAGGATGATGGTGAATCTCACCATCATCCTTCACAGTTAGCTACCGTGGGAAAATCTTTGTTTCAGAGAGCACGAGGGATCTGTGACAGAAAACATCTGGCCGCCGAGCTTCAGCACGTCGAGCAAGTACTGCAAGACAACAAGCTTCGGGTCCCGCGCCTACGTCACAGTGACCGAGTGAAGCCAGCCACAGTCGAGCGTGTGCCTGCTGTACTACCCTATGTCAGAGGAGTCACAGACAAGGTTGGCTACATCTTGAAGCGAGCTTCCATTAAAACATACTTCAAGCCGCTGAAGAAGATTGGTCAATTTTTACCATCCGTCAAGTGTCATATCCCTCTACAAGATGCAGGAGTGTACAAGCTGGATTGTGAATGTGGTCTCTCGTACATAGGACAAACAAAAAGATCTATTAAAACCCGCGTTAAAGAACATATAGCTGACATGAAGCACCGACGTATCGGGAAGTCTGCAGTTTGTGAACATGTTCAAGATCGTCCCCGCCATTACATTAGATTTGATAGACCACAAATCCTCGCAAAAGAACACCGATTCCTCCCAAGGATGATTCGCGAGGCTATTGAAATTAAAAAACATCCTAATTTCAATAGAGAAGATTGATGGGTGCTGCCATCTGCTTGGGATCCCATAATTAATAAAATCAAATCCAAACCCAAGTATACCACTGCTAGACTTCAAGATACTGTAAGCTCATTCTGCGTAAATCGAACCAAAAATTAATATTAAAAAACTGAAGGTAGCCGGGCTAACTATGACAGCAGGACGTCAAACACCTCAGTCCCCCGTGACCACGGGTGCTGGAAAGCACCCGAAACGTCGGGAATATAAAAATATGTTAATATACGCGATAAAATCCGTAAAATTAGTTTTATTTAAAAATGTATTACAGCTTGCTTAATATAAAGTCTAAAATTTAATGAATTGCAACTAGATCGTCTAGTGGAAATTCGACTACTAGGCAACCACTAAACTATATATAAAATTCAATCGCTGTCGGTTAGCCTCACAAAAACTCGAAAATAGTTGGACCGATTTTGATAAAAAATTTTGTGTGTATTTGAGTAGGTCCCTGGATGATCTAAACGATTCACAATTGGACTCGGTAGGTGACGCTGTTGTTGTGCTCCAGAAATCAACCGGGCAAACCGCCCCTGGTTTGCTAGTCTTTTATAATAATGTTAACATTCAATCTTAGATTTTAATTTGTAATGCCTGCTTAAACTTGATTTAAAATTTGTGCTGTGTTATTGTGTATGTAATGTGCTGGTGTTACTTCTTTTTCTCTATTTTCCTTTTCAGTCACATAGTGCACTGCCAGCTATCATTAAAAATATGACATAGGTTGTTGAGATAATTTATACCAAATTGTTAGATGGTGTATATTGTTTTTGTACAAATTATCATAATACAAAAAATATCTGCTCGATGGAACTGGCCAATTCAGAATATTATAAGTCCAAATAAATCTGTTCACTATTCAGCTATCACATTTTATATGAGACACACTGGAGCCTGTAGTCCTACAGTAACAGTGATGTACTCTTACTGTAGGACTACACTCAATAACTTGAATCTCATGTCGTCAAGTGTGTAGAGTAATGGAAAGAAAAGGTCCGTGAGTGGAATGTATTATCTATGGATTTTCCTACACTGTATTGGAGCTATCGCTCAGTGCTTTATTGAAGTATCTAATAATAATAATAATTAAAGTTAAAGTTACAGCCTATATATGTCCCACTGCTGGGCACAGGCCTCCTCTCATTTCTGAGAGGGTTTTAGGGCAAGGAAACTTCCGCCGCTCTGTCCCAATGTGTGTTGGTGAATATGTCTTTGATATATTTTTTTTCTTATTTCTCAGACATGCAGGTTTTTTCACGATATTTAATTTCACCGCCGAGTATATAGTAAATCAGCACTTAAAATTGCAATTAACAATTACATTGGTGCAGGATAGGATCAAACATGGTTTGCTCGCGTACGCGTGAAATTTACAGCAAGTGCTTAGCCCCTGAGTTTATACTTGCTGCCATCTCCTAAAATTAAAAAGCCGGACTCGGCGATCCAAAAAGCCGGACTTTTGGCCCTAAAAGTCTGACAGTAATTTTTAGTCAAACATACCTTTCTGAGGCCATGCAGCCAAAAAAACTCACCAAACCCATCAAAAAAACTAAAATACTCCGTTACATACGTTAATTGTTTATAGATCAATCACTGCACAGTTTCAAGTGTATACGTTACTTATTTATTTATTCTGCAAGCGATGTGTGCAACGCGTACACTAACAAAAAGCGTAACAAAAGCCAGACAGGCCGGACACAACCCGAAAAATCCAAACATGTCAACCCTACCTGAGTTACCATGGCTCTTACTTACTTATATGAAATTTACAAATTTGTCGAATTGAAACACACTTGTGGAATTATAATATAAACTTTTACGAACCACAAACAATCTATAAATATTTTATGTAACTATATTCCATATAATATTGATAGATTGCTATATATATATATATTATTGATAGATTGCTATATATATATATATATAGCAATCTATCAATATTATATGGAACATAGTTACATAAAATATTTATAGATTGTTTGTGGTTCGTAAAAGTTTATATTATAATTCCACAAGTGTGTTTCAATTCGACAAATTTGTAAATATATATGTATATATATATACCGTGAAATATGCCAACTTTGCCACCAGGGAAAACTTTGCCCGAAACACAATTTTTAAGCAAATCAACTAATAAAAAAAACATTACCAAACTTAGGACAGCATTTATAATATTGTTAGAAAATAAAATATACGTGTGGCAACACAAAATACTGTTTCCGATCTCAACGTCACTCAGTTACCTGTCGGCACTTGTCGAAAACGGTGCGTTTTTTGGCGGGCCAATTTCTGTGGATTTTTTCAAGTGAATTGTGCATTATGGCGAAAACACAGGTAAGTTTAATCGTATGTTTGTTGTGTAAAACAATGTGCTGAGTATTTTGATAATAGTTTCATTGCTGTAGCTTGTGTGTTACAAAAGTTATGAAGGTGGGCAAAGTTACCAAGTGATGTGCAGTCATGTAAATGTCAACATTGCCCGCCGTCAAAAAACGTTAAGGGTTGACACTTTTTATTTTCTTTCTACATGACCGCCAAAAATGAATGTAATGTTTTCTGGGTTCATGGTGTAGTATGTTGTGTTTTTATGGTAGACCATAACGCCATAGTGACTCTGGTTAGTTATTCCCTATGCTTTTTAGCTCGTACTTACTCTTTTTTCGTCTCTTTTTTTTTAGCTCGAAAATTGTCATTATTTTAAAAATTTTAAACTTCTTTAGTAGGTTAAAATTACTTTTTTCTTGAGAATTTATGTAATTTCCATGAATAGATGAGTTATCTTATTTACTTTGTTATTATCATAAAATAATTTGCATTTTTTTATTTCAGAAAAACAAACATAAATCACGTATTTCACAAAGGAGGTCAAGACGTGAACTTGGATCCAGGGTGTATAAAAATTACTCTGAAGAAATGTTGATGCTTGCATGTGAATCTGTTCAATCAGGTCAAATTTCATCAAGAGATGTTCAAAGACAGTTTGGAATCCCAAGGCGGACTATAGTTAATAAAATAAAACGAGTTCACATGAAGTCTGTCGGACATCCTACTGCTCTATCAACTAAAGAAGAGGATCAAATTGTTAAGGTTTTACAAGCTTCTAGCGATTTTGGCTCCCCGCTTACAAAACTTGATCTAAAGCTATTGGTTTACGAATATCTCGAAAAAAACTCAAGAGATCATATTTTTAAGAATAAGATTCCCGGTGATGCTTGGGTACAAAGCTTTTTGGTAAGGCATGCTGATGAATTGACCTTACGAACTACCCAAAATATTTCAAAGGCGAGAGCTGAAAGGGGAGCTCAAGACATACTCAACTATTTTAATAACTTAACTTCAACATTAAAAAACATACCAGCAGAAAATATCGTAAATTTCGATGAGACCAATCTTTCCGACGACCCTGGCTCTTCTAAGAGCATTTTTAGAAGGGGAGTAAAATATCCAGAGAGAATAGTTAATTCCACCAAAGGAAACATATCCCTTATGTTTACGGCTACCGCAGATGGTAGGTGCCTTCCTTTATATGTTGTTTACAAAGCAACAAATTTATACTCAGAATGGGTTAATGGAGGACCACCGGAAACCAGATACAATTGTACTAAGTCAGGTTGGTTTGACAGCGCCATGTTTGAGAATTACTTTGAAACAATAATTCTTCCATGGGCAAATGAAATGGTCGGGACAAAAGTTGTCCTTTGCGATAACCTATCTAGCCATTTGAGTTTCAAAGTAGTAGAGTCATGCGAGCAACATGACATTAAGTTTGTATTCATCCCTCCGAGATCTACACATCTCACGCAACCACTAGATGTTGCATTTTTTGCGCCTTTGAAAAGATGCTGGCGTAAAATTTTGTACCAATACAAGCTCAAGAATCCAACCCAAGCCACATTAAACAAAAAACATTTTCCGAAATTGCTTAATGAATTAACAGAAGCAATTAAAATAACAGAAAAGAAGAACATAATAAGTGGCTTTAGGGCATCGGGAATATTTCCCCTGAATCCACAGGAAGTCCTTAAGAAGATTCCAGAAATACAAGGGGAAATACTATCCTGTGGAATCGATAAAGTACTGGTAGATTATTTGTTAGAAACCAGAGCTCAAAAGCCTATGCAAGTACAGAGGAGTAAAAAAATTGATTGCGAGCCTGGCAAATCAGTAAGCATTTCTGATTTAAATGTGGATACTTGCAATAAAAAAACAAAAGCGAAATCCGTTAAATTGGGTAATGTGCAAAAAACAAATCAAGAATCGTGCTATTTAGATGAACATACTGGCCTTTTTGTAGCAGAACGTACTGATCTTTGTTCAAATACTTGTACAAATTTTGTTCAAGACTTCAAAGAGTCTTTATGTATCGCTCAGTATAGGGATAATTATATTCCTGAAAACCTTAGTAGACAATGTATCAATGTAATTAATTTTTATTTAGGCCAATCATTGCGTATTAAAACCGGAAAATCACTCACAGATCATTTACATTCGAAAGATTTCGCAAATAGTACCACCAAAATATTAATTGCTGGAAAGGATTATGAAAACTCCATGCAAGATCGTCCTATTAAAAATAAAATAACAATACTTTCAAATGTACTCCTAAAAGCAGGAACACCGGTGACTGATGTTTGTCTTTTAAAAGAAGTGTCTGATAACACTGAAAATATATCGTTCATTGCCACACATGAAACTGATTTACCAGAATGCCTGAAAGGGAAGAAAAAGAAAGTCGCGAAGAAAATAAAGAAGAAACATACTAGGAAAGATACGAAAAGTGATAGAAAGAAAGAGGTTAAGAATAATTCAAAAGGGAAAAAATCAGCCAGACGACGTACTTCAATCAAAAGAAGGCGGCCTACACCAGACGATAGTGAGTCAAGCTCGATATCTGCGGGTAATGATTTTATGACAGTTGACACAGATGATGATTATGAAACAATAAATGATTTTTACATTTCTGAAACCCTAAGAGAACAAGAAGATAAGGAAAATTTTGAGCTCCCTGATGTAATAACCTCCTTTGGATTACATGAGTTTAAATATTTTTCTGAAAATCAAGAAAGACTTAAAGTAAATGACTGGATTATTGTTCGATTCTCCACCAAAAAGAGTTTGAAACACTTTGTCGGTAAGGTTTTGTCGATTAATGGTGTAACTCCTACGGTTAAATTTTTACGAAAAGTTAAAGAATCTAAATGTAATACAGGAATGACCTTTTCATATCCAACCGTTGATGACATTTGCAACATACAACATTTAGAAGATGTTTTAACAGTTTTACCCGAGCCAACGATTACTCGACGTGGTCAGATTGTATTTCATGTAGATCTCAGTAATTTCAACATACAATAAAAATAACGCAACAAACTTTTTTGACTGTTGAAATTAATTATTCAAATTTATTATTAATTTCAATTACTAAGAATTTTGATTAAGACTACATTTTTGATAGAATAATTTAATTGAGTTCTTAGAAATGCTCAGTATATTGATTAATGATATTATTGATTAGTTAGGAAAAAATATAGATTATATGACTGAAGCGATTTTTTTAAGACTGAATTCACCAATGAATATTATTGATAAGTACCTAAAAGATTGAAAACGTCTAGTTTGCATTTGATTAGTTAGTATATATAAATTTATTTGTTTAAATTTCATGCGATATATTATGGCAAAAGGTATAGGTAAGGTAGATATATGTAGCGGGTCTGTATACTTTTAGTGAAATAGCTTAAGTTTGTGAGATGTATGTCTCTAAGTATTTTATTTTTCTTAAGTTTTAAACATTAAACAAATTTTATCAATGTTGATTTCTGTAACAAATTTAGTCAATTAAACACAATTAAACCCTTTAATAAACAACTTTGCATTTTAAAAATATTTTTTCTTAATTGCCTCTTCCCACATACTTTATAAAATTTAATATATTATGTTTTATTTTAACTCAAATATGACAACCCTAGCACTTTTAAATCGCTTCTTACCGTTTGTATGGAGAAGAGAAAAAATATCAGGGTAATATTGCCCATTCATTTTAGTTTGAAAATATGTTTGATATCGAGTAGATTTTTTATATACTCGCTTTTATTGCCAAAAGGCTTTTATTATTTTTAATATCATTGAAATAAGAGCTATAGTTCCGCTAAAATCTCGGTGGGTAATGTTGGCTAAAAGTCCAGATAACTTTGCCCGCATTGAAAATTGTCTATATGATCAAGAAAACGATTTCAGAAGCTAAATTTGACGGTGTCAATGCATACATATGATCTTAGTGCTGACACAGATAAAAACTATATCCTGGGTTGCATACAAAAATCTTGAGATATCTAGATCTATTTTAAAATTTCGGGCAATGTTGGCGTGTTTCACGGTATATATATATATATATATATATATATACATATATATATATATAATTAGTTACAATCATTGAGGTAATATGTTACTACGTAAAGTAACATATTACCTCAATGGTTACAATGAGGATTATATATATAGAGGTTAGATTGGTCTAAGATTTGTTTTAGCATGGTAAGCAAACTAAAAAAAACAGTAAAACACATTGTGAAGAATGCATTATTATAACAGTAACACTAAACATAAATTTATTATGACAATTTGAATTACTGAATTGTCTTACGATAAATTGAACGTGTCTGAACCTGTTGAGACATAAATTTTTGTTAAATGGATTAGTAGAATACTTTATGTTGAGATTAATTATACTTTCTATATTTGTTTTGCAATGATTGAGAAATTGTTATATAGAGGTTTTTACAGAAGTTTTTTGTAATGTAAAGGTTTATTTTTTATAACTCTTAAGGCCGGTTTGAAGAAATTTTGAAAATACTCTAATTTTCAAAATTTCTTCAATTGAGGAAATTGTTATATTGAGGTTTATTATACTAAGGTTGTACTGTAGAAGCCAATTATTTCAATATTACAGACTGATACTTTAATTTTATTTATATGTACATATAGACATGTACTATTCTTAATCTCTATTTTTAAATTATTTTTATTCACATTTTAGAATAGAGAAAATAGAGCCATGGTAGCTCAGATGGTTAGCGCTCGCTGTAAGCTTCACAGTACCCGAGCAACCTGAGTTCGACCCCCGCCGGCACCAATGAAATTGTTAATTGCAATTTTAAGTGCTGATTTACCACGTGCTCAGTGGTGAAGGAAAACATCGTGAGGATACCTGCATGTCTGAGAAATAAGAAAAAGAAAAAAACAAATATTTCGAAGACATGTAAAGTTGGCCAACACGCATTGGGGCAGCGCGGCGGACATTTCCTAGCCCTAAAACCCTCTCAGAAATGAGAGGAGGCCTGTGCCTAGGGTTACCAAATGAAAAAATCAAAAGTCCGGAGAAAAGGCCAGATTTCCCTTGAAAATCCTGAGATTTTTTTACAGTTTGAGAAATATCTCTCCAACGTACTTAACAATTTATAAAAAGTCATAATATTAACTTTTTTATACACTGTGGATCTCGTTCACGCGTTGCACATCGCACTCAAGGGGGGGGGGGGGGGGCACCGCTCTTATCAGAGCAGTGCCGCACACTCAGTTCCACGGTTCCACCCCATTGCTTTAACCATACTCAAGTAAATCATCATCATCATTCAATAAAATATTATCAATAAAATATTTCACGATTACCAGAAATAATGCGTATTTGTCAATAAACAACACAGCGCTTAAACTTATTGTTTCATATTTAAGTAATAGAAAGCAGAAGGTTATTATCAATGGTAAAAGTTCTTCCGGGTAACCTGTACTAATGGGTGTCCGTCAGGGCTCGATTCTCGGCCCATTCCTGTTTCTGGTGTATATTAATGACTTACCTCACCTTGTAGGGGATAGTCATGATATAGTATTATTTGCTGATGATACTCCCTTGATTTTTATTCTTAAACGTCAATCATTTAAATGTGACGATGTGAATAATGCTATATCAAAATTAGTGCATTGGTTTAACGTTAATAATCTGCATTTGAACGGAAATAAAACTAATTGTGTTAAATTCACAACAACGAATGTTAAAAATCGGAATACCAATGTGGTTTTAAATGGGGAGGAATTGAGCCCTGTTGTATCCACTGTTTTTCTTAGCATCACTCTCGACGCGAAGCTTCAGTGGGGCCCCCATATATCCAAATTAGCAAGCAGACTAAGTTCTGCAGAAAAAAAGATTAGAGGTCTCACTAGTGTCGAGACAGCTAGATTAGTTTATTTCAGTTATTTCTATAGCATAATGTCTTAAGGGATTTTGCTATGGGGAAATGCGGATGATTCAGAAACTATTTTTGTTTTACAGAAGAGGGCCATTAGAGCTATTTACAATCTAAAACCGAGAGTCTCTCAGAGATAGATTTAAAGAAATAAATGTATTAACTTTGGCCTTTTAGTATATTTACGAAAATTTAATGTATGTTCACAAAAACAGGTTTTAGTAAAAAAAGTGATGTACATTCTGTAGGTACTAGGAACATACACAAGCTAGTGATGCCAGTTTCTCGACTCCAGAGAGTCAGTAATTCATTCTTGGAGCAATGTATACGCTATTACAACAAGGTCCCGGAAAGTGTACAGGTTCTCTCTATTACAAAGTTTAAATGTTTTATTAAGCTGAAACTGTATAAAAAGGGTTATTATAATATAAATGAATACATGGTTGATAATAACCCCTGGGAATGAGGTGGTCGTTTCCAAGCAGTTTCTAAAATAAATTTTGTAAATAGTTCGTAATCATTTATATAGAAAAATTTATTTTTAAAAAAAAGTCCCGCTGGGTTTCTTGCTGGTTCTTCCCAGGACAAAGGGTTTTTTTTCGAACCAGTGGTAAAGTAAAAAATGACTTTCAATAAGAATTACACATGTAATGTATATTGAATAAAAAATTATTCTATTCTAATATACAGGATGTCCGGTTTCCGATGTCCGATACTTTAAGGGGTTAAAATACAATTAATTTTATCGACAAATCAGGGATCAATGATTCTTTTTCGCCATCAATAAAAAAATGGCAGCACTTTAAAAAAAATTGTTGGCGAAGCATAGATGCTTGTATTAATTTAACAATATCTACCCAAGTAGAAGACTTTCAAAAACAAAATTGGTCTCAAATGTTAGTTAATAGTGTAGACAATAAATCTAGATTCAAAATATTATTTTTTAATTTTTCAGTATTAGTAAAAAACATTTTTGAAAAATAAATTAGACAACAAATTGATGTTGTTTTTCAGATTCTTAGCTTTAAAAAAAAAACCATCGTGTTAACCAATTTTTTTTACTTGTTTTTATTATAATACAGGATATTTGCTATAAATGCACATTTAAATCTTAACTCTGAGTTAGATAGTTTAGGAGCTATGATAATTTGAATGTAACTGTTCAAAGTGCCTCTACCCCGATATTAGATAACTAAACACCCATTCCAGTGAGTAAGATAAAATTCTTCAATAATTCAAGGAATCGTAAGCAAGCACAATAGCATCCTTTGTGTGAGCAGGTAAAAAACGCTGTGCACAACAGTGCGAGCGAGACAGAATAACGGCTGTCTCCAGGTAAAAAGGGTGCAGTGTGCGCTTGTGCCGTCGAGCAGTCGTCCCTCGCTCTGCGTTGTGATAACATTCCTGGTTTTAAGTAAATCTACTTACTGTACATAATTATTGTTTGTTGTTAGACTTTGTTACGTTTTTGTTTTGTTGTTGAACTGCTACTTTTTGTTTATTACAATGAACGAGTACTCAAGCCAGCATATCGCTGACATCCATTTCGTGTATGGATTGTGTAACGGGAGTGCAAATAGAGCTGTTGTAGAGTATGCACGCAGATTTCCTAACAGACGTACGCCGAATGCTCGCACTTTCGTGAGAATTCATTTGAGACTTGCGGAAAATGGAATAAGAAGGCTCGGTAACGAACGTACTCGTGTTTTGTCGCTCCAAGATGAACATCAAATATTGCAAATGATTACTCAAGACCCTAGCCTGAGCATTAGACGCATAGCTAATCGTCTCAGTCTATCAAAATGGTCGGTGTGGAAAATTTTAAAAAGAGAAGGATTACATCCTTACCATTTTCGAAGGGTGCAAGAAATACTGGAACCGGATTATGTAAGAAGAGCAATATTTTGTTCGTGGATATTGAGAGAAACGCGATATGATCCAAACTTTTTAAAAAGAATTATGTGGACAGACGAAGCTACTTTCACGCGATCAGGGTATACGAACTACCGTAACGAACACCTGTGGCTTCAAGAAAATCCACATGCGATCCGCCCAAATTCTTTTCAACATAAATTTTCTGTCAACGTTTGGGCCGGAATGATTGACGACATTCTAATTGGACCAATCATTTTACCGGAGACAATGAATAGCCCAAGATTCCTAAATTTCCTGGAAACGAATTTTTTGGATGCTTTATTGGAGTTACCATTGGCCTACAGGGCCAGAATGATTCTGCAATTGGATGGTGCTCCGGCACACTTCGCGCTTCTTGTGCGGAATCATTTAAATGCACACTATTCGTCGTGGATCGGACGCGGAGGAACAATTGCTTGGCCACCGCGGTCGCCGGATTTAACACCTCTCGATTTTTTTTTTGTGGGGCACACTCAAACGAAGAGTGTATGTAAATGTGCCAAATACACGAGAGGAGTTAGCAGAAAAAATAATTCAAGCAGCAAACGAATTGCGAGAAGACAAGGCAATGATCCAGCGCTCTACGCAACACGTTGCACTAAGAGCAACAGCATGTCTGCAGAGACAAGGAGGTCACTTTGAGCAGTTTTTGTAATTATTTTGCCTAATTAAATGCAATTGATATAAATTATTTTGTTTTATTTCATTTGCTAGTGTATCCGCGCTTTTCAAGTAAGTATGTTTACACTGTCATAGCTCCTAAACTATCTAACTCAGAGTTAAGATTTAAATGTGCATTTATAGCAAATATCCTGTATTATAATAAAAACAAGTAAAAAAATTGGTTAACACGATGTTTTTTTTTTTAAAGCTAATAATCTGAAAAACAACATCAATTTGTTGTCTAATTTATTTTTTCAAAAATGCTTTTTACTAATACTGAAAAATTAAAAAATAATATTTTGAATCTAGATTTATTGTCTACACTATTAACTAACATTTGAGACCAATTTTGTTTTTGAAAGTCTTCTACTTGGGTAGATATTGTTAAATTAATACAAGCATCTATGCTTCGCCAACAATTTTTTTTAAAGTGCTGCCATTTTTTTATTGATGGCGAAAAAAAATCATTGATCCCTGATTTGTCGATAAAATTAATTGTATTTTAACTTCTTAAAGTATCGGACATCGGAAACCGGACACATTGTATATTTGCAATTACAGCCCAGAATGCAAACGTAGAGAAAGATTTATTTTTCTATTATGGGGGGCTCAATGGTCGAATGAAAGAAACCGACAGTGTCTTCAGTTCGAGCTGTACTTTTAATTCAATAAAATTATAAGACTAATATGTGGGGCATTTTATAAATCAATACTTAAAGAAACAAAACCGTACTTAAAAAGGTATCTTCACATATTAAGTATGATAAAACTGTTTAAGTACCTACTTTAATAAATAAGTTTTGATTTTAATTGTGCAATTATTACTAAAGGAATATTACTTTTATTTTGTTTAACTTTTTATTAAAGAGATCTTTAAAATGTAAGCTGCATTGTATTGAAAATTCTAAAAATCCTGAGATTTCATGAGATTTGCAAAATCCAGCCGCAATCCTGAGAAGAGTCCAAAAATCCTGAAATCTCAGGACAAATCCTGAGATATGGTAACCCTACCTGTGCCCAGCTGTCGGACGTAAATAGGCTGCAACTTTACTTTAACTTTACAATTTAGAATAAAATAGAATAGAATAACTTTTACTTAATTTTGAATACAAAATAATAGCTTGAAAGTTATTAATTCATTTGATAAGTTATCATCTAAAAATGAAACACTATGAAATAAAAAATCAAGATTGCTCAAACTCAAACCTAAATAGACTGCTATAAAAACTACAGTTATATAAACTTAGGACAGAAAATAAAACAGGATTTACACAATTCTGTTAATATTGTCAGTATTTTGGATATGACAAAATTTCAAACATAATTGAACAAATTCTATAAATTGCTGTTGGAAATATACATTTCTACTCAGCAGCAATCATGCTAGAATGTAAGTATTGTAATTATGTTATTTTTAATTGATCCAGAGAAGTTTTGAAGGCAAAGTAAATTTTTCGCGATAGTTATTTTAAGGTCTTTTTGATAACTTTTCTCATTAATAAGGCTCATAATGATTTCTTATATTTACGCGAACACTACACATTTAAATAAAACTAATTTTACGGATTTTATCGCATATATTAACTTATTTTTACATTCCCGACGTTTCAAGCACTTTACAGCACCCATGGTCACGGGGGGGACTGAGGTGTATGACGTCCCAATGTCATAGTTAACCACGGCTACCTCCAGATTAAAAATTATTAATTTTTGTTCCGATCTACGCAGTATGAACTTACAGTATCATGAAGTCTTGCAGTTGTATGCTTGGGTTGGGATTTAATTTTATTAATTATGGGATCCCAAGCAGATGATAGCACCCAGCCATCTTCTCTATTGAAATTAGGATGTTTTTTGATTTCAATAGCCTCGCGAATCATCCTTGGAAGGAATCGGTGTTCTTTAGCGAGGATTTGTGGTCTATCAAATCTAATATAGTGACGGGGGCGATCCTGTACATGTTCACAGACTGCAGACTTCCCGGAGCGTCTATTCTTCACATCAGCTATGTGTTCTTTAACGCGGGTTTTTATGGATCTTTTAGTTTGTCCTATATAAGAGAGACCACATTCGCAATCCAGCTTGTACACTCCTGCATCTTGCAGAGGAATATTACACTTGACTGATGGTAAAAACTGACTAATCTTCTTCGGCGGCTTGAAACATGTTTTAATGGAAGCACGCTTCAAGATGTAGCCAATCTTGTCAGTGACACCTCTGACATATGGCAGTACAGCAGGCACTCGCTCGACTGTGGCCGGCTTCACTCGTTCACTGTGACGTAGGCGCGGTACCCGAAGTTTATTGTCGTGCAAAACTTGCTTGACGTGTTGGAGCTCGGCGGCCAGGTGTTTACCGTTCGTAAAAGTTGTTACGAACGGTAATCCAACAAAAACGCTCCGGTCTACCTCCGATACTGTAGTGTTTGCTTATATGTAGTATACAGTAAATATTGTTATTTGTTTTATTTACTAATAATTTACCATGCACAAATACACAAACATACATTTATATATAAGTCACTGTCTCGAGCGCACCGCGTCAGTTACACGAGAGCCTCGGGCGAGAGTGGACGTGTTGTTTAGTTAAAGTGCGTGCCGAGCCTGTGTTAAACTACAGTGGTTAGAGAAGATAGCAGACATTACAAGTGGCGACGAGGAAAAAGATAAGTACCTATTTAGTATAAAGATATAATCAAAAATAGGTTAGCATTGTGCAACTATTAGTATTGCAATTGTAAACTAATTCCTAGAGTACCTGCGGAAAAAAAACTGTGGATTATGAATTATGATTTATTGTTTTTAACCCTGTTCTGATCATTTTAATAATTTATATAAAATATATGTTCGCATTTGACCACGCTTATGGTGTGCAAAAATTTATTTTCTTTATGTAGCAATGATAAAAAATGATTTATTTTAACATATGTCTATCAGCACAACTTTTATATAAAAAGATTTTTGATGGAAAAATAGTAGATGTTACTAAAAACTCCTCTCGATTCGAACCGAAATACAATGTCGTTAGCTAAATTTTAGTGGCATTTAACATGTAGGTGTGATATTTATCGCCTTTAATGAAAATACTATTTTACTGCTTTCATGGCATATATAAGTCTTACAAAAAATCGTGGACACTTCACGACTTCTGTACATTGCAAAGTAGGTAACTAGTAATACTGTTTATTTATTTATTTGCTTTTTAAGGGAAACGTACAGTGCAATAATAAATTACATAACAAAACATATAAAAGTAATCCTAAAAACCAATGAAGTTTCCACAGATATCTAATACATAATAAAAACAAACCACAATATTATGTTGTATAAAATTAAAAATATAAAAGAATAAAACAAGCTAAATGGTATTCATAAATTAAAACATTAAGTAGTAAGTAGTTAAAAGTAACATTATATATACAACTCAAAGTGATACTACCAATTATATATTAAGTTTTACAATATTTTCTTTGTAACTATCATATTCAAGGTGAAAAATATCTAATATTTACAATATTTTAAGTTAAACTTTTTGCATGTACGAGATACAAAATTATTTGAGGCATTTTTTTGTTTTAACTTTAGGTAATGCAAAAAGTGGTTTATTTCGTGCACCTAACCTGTGACACGCAAGATTCACCTTGCCTAAAAGTAGGGGAGAGTCGATGATATTATGAAGCAATTTGTACAACAACATTTGATCTCTTATATCACGGCGTTTCTCGAGGGTATTGCTGTCTAAGTTATCAATAATGGTAAATGCGCAATATAGGTATTGAATTTACCCAAAGCCTAAATGGCACAGCGATGGAAGTAGTCGGTATAACAAATAAACCGAAAGAGAAGGGCGAGTGTTATGGAACATATTATTATCATGAAACTGAGTTTGGGTACCAAGATACCAATCATTAAATTGGAGCTTGGGTACTAAGGTAGGTACCACCATTAAATTGGAGCTTGGGTACTAAGGTAGGTACCACCATTAAATTGGAGCTTGGGTACTAATGTAGGTACCACCATTAAATTGGACTTTGGGTTCTAAGTTACTACCATTAAATTGGACTTTGTGTACTAAGTTACTACTATTAAATTGGACTTTGGGTACTAAGTTACTACCATTAAATTAGACTTTGGGTATTAAAATACCAGCATTAAATTGGAAAAAAAAAATATAAGAAACTGTTTCAGTTTGCCCCTAAAATAATAATAATAATGATACCGTTATCAGCTTTAATGTGATAGCACATCTATGGCTATAAGGTGTGGAAAATGGAAAAGGTCTCTACTAATCTATCTGGACGTAACTGAAGTTATATCAGCACTCGAGAAACGAGCTACGCTATTGCATTTTGGTGGCTCTGGGATAAAAGAAACCGTTGATGTATTTTAAGTAGCCATAAAAAAAAAAACTAAGAAAAAATTACCGTACAAACAAATTATCTGTAGTGTCGAGGACTGTTTATTTAAAAACAATATGCAAAAGGAGGATTTGGAAGCGATACGTCAGACATTTCGTCTATGTTACGTCGAAGTTCAGCGCCAAAACCGAATCTACCTAAAGACGAATTCAAAGCGTTGACTAACCTACGCAATAAACCAGAACTCACGATTCTCCGCGCAGATAAAGGAAATGCCACGGTATTCATGGATACGTCAGATTATAATTCTAAAATACAAGAACTTTTGTCAGATGCAAGTACGTATAAAAAGGTTAAAAATGACCCAACAAATAACACACTTAAAACAACTAGTGATCTCATAAAGAAACACTCCGAAAAATTAAATCTAAACGTAAAATCGATAATACCTACGTGTGCTAAACCACCGAAGTTGTATGTTGTATGGGTTACCAAAAATACACAAGCCCAATGCTCCACTACGTCCTATAGTGAGCCAAATCGATTCACCAACTTACAGATTGGCTCAACACTTAGCGAATGTACTCTCACCGCTCAAGGGACATACAAGAGCACAAGTGTTTACTGTCACAGATCCCTCATGCTCTCTGAAACAAAGATTTACCCACGGTAGCTAACTGTGAAGGATGATGGTGAGAATCACCGTTTAAATATCTATCTGTATGGGTCTTTTTTCTATACACAGTGTGGCTCAAGGTGTTATCAGGATTCCGAATTACTAACACATCTAAAAAAGCTAAAGAATTGTTTGCCTCTAACTCCATTGTGAACTGAATTTTAGAATTTAAGGAGTTAAGATGGTTTAAAAATGCAGTTACTTTATCTAAAGGTAGAATTGTGAAAGTGTCGTCTACGTACCGCTTGTAGAATCTTGGGTTTATGGGAGAAGTAAGCAGGGCTTTCTCCTCAAAGTCCTACCATTTTGTCAGAGAGATTAAAGACCTACATCTGGCAGACAATGAAATTCCTCCCAAAGAATGGAAGACCCAAATAATACTTCCTATTCTCAAACCGGGTAAAGCCAGTGAAGACTTTTCAAGTTACAGACCCATTGCACTGTCGTGTACAATGGCAAAGATACTAGAACATTTGATAAAAAATCGGTTAGAATGGTTCTTAGAGAGTAAGGACTAAGGATGTTTTACCGAAGGCTTTCGAAAAAGCTTAAGCACTATGGATAGCCTCAGTACACTAGTAACTGACATCCGTATTGCTTTTTCTAAAAATGAATACCTTGTTGGAGTCTTTCTCGATATTTCATCTGCATACGACAATGTACTTCTTCCTGTACTCAGGCAAAAAATGCTGAAGCTGAGTATACCAGTGAAGATAGTAAATTATATATCAAACTTTTTCTCTTCTCGGTCTATTTTAATAAACTTTCAAAACTCACTACTCCCCCCCCGACATATTTGGAAAGGTCTTCCACAAGGCTGTCCTCAGTCCTATTCTCTATACTATCTACACTTTCGATTTAGATCTTGCAGTCAATTCATTTTGTAATGTCCTAAAGTATGCAGATGATTTAGCCCTTTACATTTCTACAGATAACCTGACTACAGCTAATTCCTGGTTAAATTCTACTATGGAATATTTACAATGCTGGTTAACTGATTACGGTCTATCCCTCTCTGTTTCCAAAAGCAGTATAGTGATTTTTACTCGCCATAAGAATGTCCCTAATATTCCAGTTTTATATAATGGCTTACCTATTCCTATTCGGGACAAGGTAAAATTTTTAGGTATGGTACTAGATAATAAATTATCCTTTACACAACACATTGAATACATTTCTAAAAAGTGTGATAAGAATATAAATATTCTTCGTTCCCTTTCAGGAGTGTGGTGGGGATCTCATCCTTTTTCACAAAAACTACTATATAATGCTATAATTCGTAGTCATTTTGATTATGGATGCTTTCTTTTAGAGCCTTGCAATAAATCGTCACTTAAAACTTTAGACAAAATACAGTATAAATGTCTCCGCATTATAATTGGTGCAATGAAATCTTCCCCAATCAATGCCCTTCAGGTAGTGTGTAGATCCTCCTCTCAACATAAGAAGACAATATCTTTCAGACAGATTCTTCTTTAAGATCTGTCAACTCTCTTCTCATCCCCTAATTCCCAGGTTACACCTCCTCTCAGAATTCTTATCTTCAAGTAGGTACTGGCTCCATAAAGATTGTCCACATTTATTTAATAGCTTAGTCTCATTTCTCCAAATTCCTGGGCCCATTTTCTCATGCAATACAAGTCCACTCTTTAATACTCCTTTCAAAGCTATTATATATCAACCTAACATTCACCTTGACCTAGATATTAGAAAAGGTTCCCCTGAAGCAGATTTAAAATTAAAAGAAGCCATAGGGAAAAATTGGAAAGATTGGATGACCATGTATACAGATGCATCCAAAAATACTGATGATGGCTGCACTGGTGCAGCTGTCTGGATCCCCAGGTTTAAAATAATCCTTAGCTTTAAGTGCCCTTCATTATGTTCCATTTTTACTGCTGAGACAATTGCAATCCATGAAGCTCTGCTATATATTGAATCACATAGCCTAGACAAGACAGTGATCTTTAGCGATTCTAAGAGTTGTTTATCTGCTATTTTGGCTAACCAATTTCAAAGTAAATATAAATTTCCCCTAATTCTTGATATAAAAAGCATTCTGTATAGGTGTCATCTTAAAGGGATTTCTGTCTGTTTAGCCTGGATACCTAGTCATAGTGGTATTTGTGAAAATGATAAAGCAGATTTGTGTGCCAAAGAGGCTACTAGAAATGGCAGCCCACTAAATGTTACTTATTCCCATGACTTGCTGTCACTTGCTAAGAAAAAGCTTGTTAATACGTGGAATGAGATATGGAAATCATCACAAATACTAAAAGGCAAGCACTATGCTGCTATACAAGATAATATTCCATCAAGACCTTGGTTTTTCATATTTAATAAAGCAAACAAACGTGCCACCTCTATTGTCTGCCGGTTGAGAATTGGACATGCCTGTACCTATGTTCACCTAGCTAAACTCAGGATTAGGGATAGTTCTCTGTGCGAATGTGGTTTAGATGAGGGAAACACTAATCATATTTTTTTTAACTGCACCAAATTGTCATCATCTCTTTACGATTATCTGCCCCCTGACATCCCTCGTCCTATAGACTTTAACTCCCTTCTAATCTTCACAAATACCTCTTTTGTATATATTTTATGTGATTTTATTAACTCTAACAACATTAAATTATAATTTGTTTGTCATATAATAACGCATTTGTATTGTTCTAACAACATTGTCTGTCTTTTGTTTTAGGTGATTCAGCAGTTAAGTTGACCAAAATCATTCACATAATATTCGTTTGTTACCATTTCTTGTATTATCAATTTCCTTTTTTAAGCAGAGTTTGTGTCGCAATTAAACCTTCTCACATATAACATGTCATTGGCGAATTCATCGTAACCGCCATAAAGGAAGAAGAAGAAGAGTATTATCGAAACGTCTTAATTTTGCTATAACCCCGAAAAAATTACCGTACAAACAAATTATCTGTAGTGTCGAGGACTGTTTATTTAAAAACAATATGCAAAAGGAGGATTTGGAAGCGATACGTCAAGACATTTCGTCTATGTTACGTCGAAGTTCAGCGCCAAAACCGAATCTACCTAAAGACGAATTCAAAGCGTTGACTAACCTACGCAATAAACCAGAACTCACGATTCTCCGCTCTAATTATAATCTGACGTATCCATGAATACCGTGGCATTTCCCTTATCTGCGCGGAGTGCCTGCTGTACTGCCATATGTCAGAGGTGTCACTAACAAGATTGGCTACATCTTGAAGCGTGCTTCCATTAAAACATATTTCAAGCCACCGAAGAAGATTAGTCAGTTTTTACCATCAGTCAAGTGTAATATTCCTCTGCAAGATGCAGGAGTGTACAAGCTGGATTGTGAATGTGGTCTCTCTTATATAGGACAATCTAAAAGATCCATAAAAACCCGCGTTAAAGAACACATAGCTGATGTGAAGAATAGATGCTCCGGGATGTCTGCAGTCTGTGAACATGTACAGGATCGCCCCCGTCACTACATTAGATTTGATAGACCACAAATCCTCGCTAAAGAACACCGATTCCTTCCAAGGATGATTTGCGAGGCTATTGAAATAAAAAAAATCCTAATTTCGATAGAGAAGATGGCTGGGTGCTACTATCTGCTTGGGATCCCATAATTAATAAAATTAAATCCCAACCCAAGCATACAACTGCAAGACTTCATGATACTGTAAATTCATACTGCGTAGATCGGAACAAAAATTAATAATTTTTAATCTGGAGGTAGCCGTGGTTAACTATGACATTGGGACGTCATACATCTCAGTCCCCCGCGTGACCATGGGTACTGTAAAGTGCTTGAAACGTCGGGAATGTAAAAATAAGTTAACATACGCGATAAAATCCGTAAAATTAGTTTTATTTAAATAAGGCTCATATTACACCACGTTACCGGCAACATTCGCAGGGCATGCTAATCTTTAGATGTGCTACTTTTGACATTTATTGATAAACAGCTCACCTTGTTAGTGTTGGTATAGGGTCATAATTAGGGGTTGTATGTTGCTCCTCCCACTGCCTTAGCAGCTCTGTAACCTCCTGCGCCGGTGCTGAATCCATTATAAAAACGTTTACTAAAATAATTTCTATCCTAAATTATAACCTCACAGAATGCAACAACTGTCGCTTTATTTCACTGTAAAAGCACCGTTACTTTATTAGTAAATAATGAGTCTGATAAAGTAATCCATAAGTCTAATTATATTTATAAATTTTCATTATTTCATAATCTGATCTTAGTTATCTAAGATATATATTATAATAAAATTATAATCGTTTTTACAAGCGTATTATTAGAGATGGGTAACTCAGGAGAGATAGATACAAAAGATATGAATCAATCCGTTTTCATCAATCACTCTTTATATCCATTCGCATCCGAATGTATCACTGTATCAGTGTATCTTTACAAATTATTCACTCAAGGCATCTTTAACTTTTTCTAACATCTGTGTCGCACATTGCGCACAATGCTTTCTATTATACCTCGCCTGGCACGGCCGGTCATTCCAGGAAAATTTCGGAAAGTCCATAGTACAGACGTTTCATTTGCAGCTCCACTATTTAGAATGTTCTGTCGCGCTTTAGCAAGACTGAGAGAGTGAGTTGTTTGACCATTATAAACTGTAATACGTTGGCACAAAAAGGTAAATTTATAACTCTATGACTGGTGCATAGGGCTTAAAGTCATTAAGCGATACGTTAACATTTAAGTATTATACTCTTCGATCAACAATACCAACTAGATAACGGGTCACGTACAAAATCATAGCTAAATGCTGTCCGCGTGAATATATACTTATACAGCTACATTTGTTTACTAAAGAACTGAGACAAATTTTTTTTTGTTGGTATTGTTGATCGAAGATTATACTGGTTTGAACTGTACCTATTTGTACTTTGCCTATAAATTTTTTAGTAAACAATGCAAACTAATTTCAGTTATAAAATCATCGTTTTTAAGAAAGGTTTTTAACCGAAATTAGTAGTCGTTTATATCCATAAAAAAGTAGAAAAAAGATTTGTGATTTACAAAATTAAACAAAGATATCAGTTTGCTTCATTAGTTCAATCTTAAGGTTTACGGAAACAATATTACTCTCGTTCCCAAACTGAGGTGTAATATTGTTTCCGTTAATTGCATCGAATAGAAAAATATTTGAAGTAGTTTTTTAGTACACTTAGTGACTGTTTAATTTAAATGTAGGTAAATAAGACATTCAGTGTAAATAGTTTAAAGTGTTTTTTGGTCTGTACGTCATTTATTTTAAGTGTAAATAATTTTGCGCAGTTAGTGTTTTATTAATAAAAAAAATGGGTTCACGAAAACGAAGCGCAGTGTGGAATCATTATGAGGAAGTAGAACCAAAAAAAGCAAAATGCCTTTATTGTGCGAACATGCTAAATATACCCGCTGGAAATTGTGGTAACCTAGGTAGACATTTAAAAAGTAAACACCCCACTGTACGCCTCGTAGCTAAAAGACAGCCAACGCAGCAGGCATGTTTTCAAGAAGCCGAAACTATATAATATATATTTTCTACAAATTAATACAAACAACACCTACCCTACCCCTCGTAGCTAAAAGACAGCCAACGCAGCAGGCATGTTTTCAAGGAACCGAAACCATATAATATATATTTTCTACAAATTAATACAAACAATACCTACCCTACCTATGTTATTTACGTTAATCATTAATTTAATTATTATTTTAAACTAAAAATTTAAGTTAATTTCTCGAATGCCTATTAATATTTATCAATCATAACAATAATAGCGCTCGCTGTAAGTTTCACAGTACGTGAGCAACCCGGGTTCGATCCCCGCCGATACCAATGAAATTGTTAATTGAAATTTTAAGTGCTGATTTACCACTTGCTCGGCGATGAAGGAAAACATCGTGAGGAAACCTGCATGTCTGAGAAATAAGAAAACTTTAATTTTTTAATCATAACAAATAGATACCTAGAAAGAAACAGCAGCCAAATATATCAGAAAGATACACAATGTTACGACCAAGAAAAATGCAAACAGCTCTATAGTTACTTATCTATCACTCTTACTGATAGGAGCCCCACTTGAGCGAATCGAGCCACGCTGAGTGAGCAACGCAATGTAATGCGATGCTTGTCGTGAAAGCGAGCTTGATCTACTGATACATAAGGATATAAAGATATAAGAGTGATACATATCCAAGTGATCAAAAGATACATATCAATCTTTTCTTTTAAGTGATACACATTGCCCATGTCTACGTATTATCATACCGCGTACTTCATTTCATTATTTTTTTAAACTGGCTTTACGGCTCTGGGTTCTAGCCCTTCTGGAGCCTAAAGTTACAATGTATTAACTTTACGATACATTCATCAAAAATTCACTTTCACATTGATTCACAGTTTGTTTATGTTTGCACTATTGATTACTGGCCTCATGCACCACCCATGGAATGATATGAGGTAGCAGATAATCTTACACTGCATGGTAAATTAAAATAGAATATTATAAAATATTCGTTTTTATTTTATATACTAACATATTACAAAAACAACCCATTTGTTGATGCTTTACAACGTATATTAACTAAAACATTTTACCACCTTAACTATTAGGTAACATGATTAAGTCACCTAACCATGAGTAAGTCACCTAAAAAAGGCCTTCCCTTAATATTCTCGTAGGATGACTTTTGCCATAGCTGCCACGTCTGCGTGAAAACATGCGTTATACTGGTTGGCCACCGCAGTCTTTTATTATTTTAAGTTTTCAACAGGAAAGTGCTGCTGCCCCATCCTCATCTTGTATTATTGTTTACGACGCGGGGTAGTATCATCCCGTGTATAGACAAACACACACACAAAGTTAAATAATTAAGTAACAATTAATACTTAAGTAAAATTTTCAATAAAATAATAATACTTATATACAATTTTATTTTCTTCTTATCTTACAACAAATATTATTGTTGCACAGAACAAAATCTACTATATTAGCTATCGCGCCTAAAAACAAACCGTGTCATCAAACACGAGACGAATTTAGATTGGGTCAAGGCCACGTAATTCGAAAATATTTTTTTTTTATATGATAAGGGTGACAAACGAGCACACAGTCCACCTGATGGTAAGTGGTTGCTGCGGCCCATAGACATCTACATCTATCCTCTGTTACAAATCACAATGTAGATGCGTTGTCACCCGTGAGGACTAAGATGGAATGCCTCATTTCCAGTAAAAAGGGCCTCCAGCCACCTGCACTCACCAAGCGAAACGCAGAGGTAAACCTCTACTTCACGCTGGTTTTCTGTGAGGTCGTGGTACTACCCCGGTTCGAGCCGGCCCATCCATGCGACAGCAAAAGCTGCCGCGTGGCTCTACCACTGTTAAATTTAAAAACATACACACTTATTTTCGCATTCCTAATATTACGTTTATCCGAAGGTAATAGTCATAAGTGAAATGCAAAAGCAATGTATGCATAGGTGGGTGTGAAAGAGACAAAATGTGTCACCCGCGCTCACTCGACATTCGATGGCCGGTGGTACTTCAACAGCCGAAGCTGTTGCCGATGGATCGTGAATATAGCCGAACCGAATAAACGATTTATTACATTTCGTTCTGGTGGCTCGATCGTAATATCATGTTATCGAGTAAAACGTCTACTGTAATAGATAATTTCGTTGGACTGCAATAACCCGCTACCCGCTATTGTAAGAATAGATAGTTTCAATAATTGTTTAAGTTTTGTTACGACCACTCCTACCTCCTACCCGCGTTGCTCTATGTCAAATTACATAAATGTTTTAAAAACAAATAGGAAATATTGTCCAGATTACAGAACAACGAGTTGAATGTAAATTCAAGAAAAACAACTTCCTTCTGCGTGAATCCCATATCTCTGGTGCCCTTTGACCTACAGGACCCAAATTCAAACTCGACCGAGCTACTACCTCTAGGTATCCACATACCAAATTTAAAGTCAATCGGTCCAGTGGAACGGAAGTTATCGTGTCGGCATACAGACTAACAGACTGCCAGCTAAAACCATTAACTTCCTTTCAATGCTACGCAGAAGGAAGTTAATAACAACCTTGTAGAAGGTTTAATAGAAAAAAAATGTGTGTGTAGTATAAAGTTATACTTCGTTAGCGTAACAAAATAAAAAAAAGTTTAGAGACTTTAGAAGCAAACCCAGTGCGCGCGCATCGTAACAACTTCATGGTGTCGTTTTTAGGCATCGGTGTTCATGCTCATCGAAAAAATTCACTCTAATCATTTTTCCCAAACGCCCCAAAAGATGTATAACTTCAATAAAGAGAAATCTTAGGTAAAGGCATGTAGGTCAAACAAGAGCGCGATCGCGTTAAACGTAAAGATACTCTTTATGAGATATGCATGAAGTCGATGGATGCAGGTGGCTCAGCACCTCGCCAGAGAGTAGTATTAATAGGACCGTGCTTTGTGGCATTCCTTGGGGAAGACCTATGTTCAGCAGTGGAATTGTGAAGGTCTGTAATGATGACGATGATACTCTTTGGATGACGTTCTAGAATGTTGACGTGAGTTATGGCGGGAACTTGACCGGAGGCGATTTGCTGCTCCTGTATTATTGTTTAAATAATGGTTTGAAGTGGACTTTGATATGTAAAACTGGTGCATTTTGTGTATTACGTGTCTGCGCATGTGAACTATGTATTAGTGGAAATTGTGAAACAAGTGCGCTGATAGTGATATGATTCTCAAAATAATTCTGTCTGCTTAGGTGCCTTGAGATACCATTGCCAACTGTCAGCTGTTTGCTTGCTCAAGTTGCCGTCATAATCTCCCAAAGCCTGCACAATGTGACGCATCAACATATTGTGAAGCAGTGTACTATGAAGGATAGTTATAAATTGTAACTTGAGGCTCAGAAGGGCTAGAACCTAGAGCCGTGACGCCAGTTATTAAAAAAATATATTCATATAATACATATAATCACGCCTCTTTCCCGTAGGGGTAGGCAGAGACCACTTCTTTCCACTTGCTACTATCCTTACATACTAGTTTCGTTTCGTCCACTTTCATTATTCCCTTCATACATGCTCTACGGTTTAGGGTACTCTTGACCTGGCCTTTTTACAAGACGTTCCTGATTTGGTCTTGAAACGTCCGCCTAGGTCTACCCCTTCCAACACTTTCATTCACACTCGCCTTATACACTTTTTTCGTCAGTCGTTGTTCATTCATTCTTTCGACATGGCCAAACCATGTCAGCATACCTTTCTCAATTTTTGTCACTACATCTTCTTTCAGACCACAACGTTTCCTTATCTTACTATTTCTTATCCTGTCACTCAGTTTAACTCCTATCATACCTCTTAACGCTCTCATCTCAACTGCATTTATTCTGTTTTCATGTTTCTTCTGCCATACCCAACTTTCACTTCCGTAAATGAGTGTCGGAACCAACACCCTCTCATGCACAGCCAAACGAGCCTTTTTAGACACCTTCCGACTGCTCATAAAGGAGTGCAAAGCTCCATTCACCATGTTTCCTGCATTCACTCTTCTTTCGATATCACTCTCACACTTTCCATCTCTTGTAAACTTTGAACCCAGATACACAAACTCTTTCACCTGTTCTATTTGTTCATCTCCAATCACGATATTGCAGTCTGTCACTGCCTCATCTCTTTCAAACACCATCACTTTCGTCTTCCTTACATTCATCTTCATTCCCTTTCTAACAAAAGCTCCACTCATAGCAGTTACCATCTCCTGCAACTCGTCGGCCGAAGATGCAAGTAATACTTGGTCATCAGCATAGAGAAAACATTTGACGAGTAACTCATTCATTCTCAACCCACTTTCATTCTCTTTTAAATCTATCAAGCAATTGTCCATGAACAGATTAAACAGCCACGGTGACGCTACACATCCCTGTCTAACACCTTTTTCGATATTAAACCATTCAGTGTAAGCCCCGTTTATCCTTACACAAGCACTAGAATCCCTATAAAGAGATTGCAATGCTCGTATGAGGATACTGCTCACACCGTTCCCGGACAGTGCTGACCACAATTCATTCCTCACCACTCTATGATAGGCCTTTTCTAGATCCACGAATGCGCAATATACCTTCTTGTTTTTAGCCAAACACTTGTCGGCTATGCATCGCAAGGAAAAGACCTGATCCATACATCCCATTCCCTTTCTAAATCCCGCTTGTGTATCCCATACTTCTTCGTCTGTTTCATTCACAACCCTTTCAATCAACACTTTCGCATACAATTTACCGACGACGCTGAGAAGGCTTATCCCGCAGTAATTTATGCAGTCCTGCCGTAACCCTTTTCCCTTATACAATGGCACGATCACGGCTTTACACCAGTCTCCCGGTACTTGGACATTTCGCCAGCACAGATTTAAAAGGCGGTACAGCTGACTAGCCACCAGGCACTGTCCAGCCCTCAGCATCTCGACGGTAATCCTGTCATACCCTGCAGCCTTACCTTAATCTCATTCTTTTCAACGCTTTCACTATTTCATGCTTATCTCATTTTTATCAACATTTATATTAGTTTCCATGGAAGGTGCCGGATGCTGTACCTGCACTTCCTCTCTTTCAAACAAACTTTCAAAATACTCTTTCCATCTCTTTAACACACATTCTTCTCCTTTTATAATGCTCCCATCTTGACTCCTGATTGTAGTCAGCTCCGAGGTAGAAGTTTTTCCTCTGGCTGTTTTGATGGATTTCCAGAAAAACTTAATGTTTGATTGGAAATCTTCAGTGAGCCTCCTATCGAAATCATCCTTTCGTTCTTCTTTCTTTCTAGACACAACTTCTTTCGCTGCTGATTTCAATCTTTTATACTTCATTCTTGCTTCATTTATCTCGTCATCCGTTGCCATTTGAATTTTTTGGTTAGCTTTTGTTGCTAACCAAAAAATTCAAATAATTTTGTTGCTAACTTCTTTTCTTGCACAATCCTTTGTACATCTTTATCCATCCACACATTATAGTTCTTTCTTCCTTTCCTTCTTTTAGCTACCCCGCATACCTCAATAGCAACATTCACGACCTCTTTCTTAAATGTCTCCCTCAAATCTTCAATCACACCTATCTCTTCTATGCCTTTAAAACGTTCTTTCAGTTTCTCTACATACTCATCTTTCTTTTCTTTTTCTTGTAGATGTAGACAACACTAAAGACAAAACACTAAACCCCCTGGGTTCCGCCACCGTTTAAAGAGGCCACGCAACTTTGATATGTAAAAGTGGTGCAATTTTGTGTATTAAGTGTCTGCGCATGTGAACTATTAGTGGAAACTGTGAAACAAGTGCTCTGATGGTGATGTGATTCTCAAAATAAGGTGTCTGTCTGTTTAGGCGCCTTGAGATACCATCGCCAACTATCAGCTGTCTGCTGGCTCAAGTTGCCGTCAAAATCTCCTAAGGGCTGCACAATGTGACGCATCAACATGTTGTGAAGCAGTATACTATGAAGGATAATGTAGCGGACAGCGAGGAAGGCCGCCGCCCCGTCGCCCCTTCACACCCCGGTGCGCCCCGCGCACCCCGCACACCAGCAGCAGATCGCGCGATGTCGCCGACCAATAAGCGCGCGGCATCGCTTACGACGCTACTCACGAACCGAGACGCTCTCTTGTGGCATATAAGAAGGGCGTTTTGGTCTGTGAGTTCAATTCCGCCTGTGGCACCGCTCTCGAGCGGTCGTGTCCAGGTAGTCCACGCATCCGTCCCCGTACGGTAGTGCTCTCACGCTCTCGCGCCTCCGCTGTCCTGCTCGCGCTGTACAGCGTCGACGCTTTGGTGAGTCATTTCTGCTAACAGTTCTTGCCCCCCTGTCTTTGGGCGGGGAGGTTTGACTGACCTCTGCTTGTTATTGTTATTTTTATTGTTAATTCTTATTGTTAACTATTTCTAATTTTGTTTTCGTTATTTATTTGTATAACGTGTACGTGTATATAATGTTTCTAGGGAGTTACTTGCTCTTTTCAGAGCAAGGCCCTGCACTTTTGAGAGCAGGGGCACTTACTCCTTGAATTAAGAACGTCCCGTTCTTTTGAGAACGGTGATCCCGCCCTTACTGCTTAGGTACAGAACGTCTCTGCTCTTTTCAGAGCACCTTTCACCTTTCCCCCCAGCCCGTTATATCATCAAAATCATGTCCACCCAAGAAGAAATCTTTGGGTCCATCATTGCCATCCTCAAGGGAATGGATGCGTCGACTCTCGCCGCAACCCTGACCAATCTGGCCACTGCTGCTAAGGCACCTCAACCGCCGCCCGTTATCGCGGCCTATCTAGAGTCCAAAAACTCTTTTGCCCCCCTGGAAATGGAGTGCTCCTACTCCGACTCCGGGTCATCTGCGACAGCCTCCCGGAAGAGGCCCGCCACCGAGTCTGGCACCGGTTCATCTGAGTCCTCTGACTCCGACAGAACCGGTGATTCGTCCTTCACTACGGTGACGTCAAAACGCAGCGGTAAACGCGCCACGAAAAACCACAACCTCCCTGTCTCAGCGGCTCCTGCCGCTCCTTCAACCTCCGCAGCCCCCGCCGCTGCCTCAAACCCCGCAGATCTCGCTGCCGTCTCTGCCCCCGCAGCCCCCGACGCTGCTAAGGCTCCTCTAATGTCTTTGGACATCGCCCCACCTTCTAAGCCAGCTTCCCGCTGTGCCCCTACACTTGCTAAGAAGCAAGTCCCGCCCCCTGTCTTCTTAAGAGACAAGGCGAAATTCACCGAACTATCCAAAACCTGCTACAACGCAGGAATTAAGTATGACCACGCTATAAACCTCGGGGAGGCTATTAAAATTATCCCCAATTCAATCGATGACTTCCGTCGTCTCACCAGGCTATTTACAGCCGAACGAGTATCTTACCATATTCCGGAAGAGCGTAGTCAGGGCCGTCATCCGTGGCGTCCCCTTCAAATTTTCCAACGAGGAAATCCTTGAGCACCTTAAGTCCCAAGGTTTCCCCGTAGAAGCCGTGCACAAAATGCACAGTAGAACGGGCCAGAGGTTCTCTCTTGCCCTAGTAATTTTAACCAACGTGCCGGAGGCGAAAGCCATCTTCCGGCAGGTACGCACAGTGTGCGGCCTGTCGAGAGTGAGGGTTGATATTAATTAAGTTATTCATAATTAATTTGCCTTCGTAGGCACTCCCTCAGCGGCTAATAGCCGCCTGCGCCCTCTTTTCCCAAAAGAGGGTCACTTCCGATACGGCATAAGAAGCTTTAAACAACTGGTTGCCAGTCCCCAAAGGCGGTTTTAGAGGGTATCACTTAGGTTCCCCCGGTAGGCAGTGAGTCCCTCATCCATCCCTCATAACCACGATAGACCGGCTGTTGTGGTATGCGTAATGCATTTCCGCCTCCCTACATAAAGGGTAGCCCTTTTCCATTTGCTTCAGGCGCAAAAAAAAGTCTGTGAGTTGTTCATTTCACTTCGAAAGCGGCAAGAGAAGAAATCAAGAAGAATTCAAGACTCCAGAGAAATCCAGAAGACTCCCCTCTGTACATAGGATAGTTTATAGTGATATTAGTAAATAAGTGAATACAGTATAGTTTTCTTAGTACCATCTTTTCTTTGAGCAGTCCCCTAGCGTAGTCAGTTTAATACAGTCCACTCGCCATAGTAAATTCATACAGTCCACTGCGATCCCCAACAATTTCTTGGTCCATCGTCGCCGGATTCAAGCCAGAAGAGAGAAGAAAGAAGTTATTTATAGAAGAAAGAACATTTTTAAATAAAACTAATTTTACGGATTTTATCACGTATATTAACTTATTTTTAACTTATTTTTATATTCCCGACGTTTCGGGTGCTTTCCAGCACCCGTGGTCACGGGGGACTGAGTTGTTTGACGTCCTGCTGTCATAGTTAGCCCGGCTACCTTCAGTTTTTTAATATTAATTTTTGGTTCGATTTACGCAGAATGAGCTTACAGTATCTTGAAGTCTAGCAGTGGTATACTTGGGTTTGGATTTGATTTTATTAATTATGGGATCCCAAGCAGATGGCAGCACCCATCAATCTTCTCTATTGAAATTAGGATGTTTTTTAATTTCAATAGCCTCGCGAATCATCCTTGGGAGGAATCGGTGTTCTTTTGCGAGGATTTGTGGTCTATCAAATCTAATGTAATGACGGGGACGATCCTGAACATGTTCACAAACTGCAGACTTCCCGATACGTCGGTGCTTCACGTCAGCTATATGTTCTTTAACGCGGGTTTTAATAGACCTTTTGGTTTGTCCTATGTACGAGAGACCACATTCACAATCCAGCTTGTACACTCCTGCATCTTGTAGAGGGATATGACACTTGACGGATGGTAAAAATTGACCAATCTTCTTCAGCGGCTTGAAGTACGTTTTAATGGAAGCTCGCTTCAAGATGTAGCCAACCTTGTCTGTGACTCCTCTGACATAGGGTAGTACAGCAGGCACACGCTCGACTGTGGATGGCTTCACTCGGTCACTGTGACGTAGGCGCGGGACCCGAAGCTTGTTGTCTTGCAGTACTTGCTCGACGTGCTGAAGCTCGGCGGCCAGATGTTTTCTGTCACAGATCCCTCGTGCTCTCTGAAACAAAGATTTTCCCACGGTAGCTAACTGTGAAGGATGATGGTGAGATTCACCATTTAAATATCGGTTGGTATGGGTATTTTTTCTGTACACAGTATGACCAATAGTGTTATCAGGATTTCGGATGACTAAAACATCTAGAAAAGCTAAAGTATTGTTTGCCTCTAACTCCATTGTGAATTGTATTTTAGGGTTTATGGAATTAAGGTGGTTTAAAAATGCAGTTACTTTGTCAGATGGTAAAATTGTGAAAGTATCGTCTACGTACCGCTTGTAGAATCTTGGATTTACAGGAGCAGTAAGAAGGGCTTTCTCCTCAAAGTCCTCCATGAATATGTCGGCGACTACGGGAGATACAGGTGAGCCCATTGCCACTCCATCTACTTGCATGTAGAACTCTTCTTTCCACAATAAATAGCCAGATGTGAGGCAGTGTTTGAGTAATACTGCATATTCTGTAGGCATGTTGTTATCTTCTAGCTTTCTAGTAACAATTGAGATGCAGTCTTCAATAGGTAGGCATGTGAATAGTGACTGAACATCAAAACTGACCATAGTTTCATTGTCAGCGAGATGTAGGTCTTTAATCTCACTAACAAAATGGTATGAATCCTTTGTGTGTGCTCTGGTATGTCCTCTTAGTGGTGACAGTATTTTTGCCAAGTGTTGAGCCAACTTATAAGTTGGTGAATCGATCTGGCTTACTATAGGACGTAGTGGAGCGTTTGGTTTGTGTATTTTCGGTAACCCATACAACCTCGGTGGTTTGGCACATGATGGTATTGTCGAATTCACGTCAAGATCTAATTTTTCGGAGTATTTCTTTATTAAATCAGTAGTTGTTTTGAGTGTATTAGTTGTAGGGTCTATTTTGACCTTTTTGTATGTACTTACGTCCGATAAAAGTTGTTGTATTTTGAAATTATACTCTGACGTGTCCATTATTACCGTAGCATTTCCTTTATCCGCGCGGAGAATCGTGAGCTCTGGTCTGTTGCGTAAGTTGTACAACGCTTTAAATTCGTCTTTGGGGAGGTTTAATTTCGGCGCTGAACTTCGACGTAACAAGGACGAAATGTCTTGACGTATAGCCTCTAAATACTCTTTACCGATATTATTCTTAAACAGACAATCCTCAACACTACAGATAATTTTCTCGTACGGGATTTTTTGCGGCGTTATAGCAAAATTTAAGCCTTTCGACAATACTTTTATTGTAGGTTCGTCCAGTGTTTCTTTTGACAAATTATAGACCGTGCGTTGTTTATTGTTTGCGTCTGTGGTCAACGGTTGTTGCGTTTCGTTTCTACGTTGACATGGATGTTTGGCATTTGATTTGATAGTTAATTTTTGGTATTTTTCTATTTGTTTGTCTTTGCATTCATTATATTTCGATATTTCGCGTTTGTTTAAAGTTTCAATGCAATTATTAAAATCAAATGTCGTTAAAACTGTCTTTAACTCACTGGACAAATTGTCTATGGTATTATTTATGATTTGTAAATCGATCCGTTTTTGCTGAATCACCGTTCGTAACAACTTTTTACTTGTTGTACGAAACGTCGGGAATATAAAAATAAGTTAAAAATAAGTTAATATACGCGATAAAATCCGTAAAATTAGTTTTATTTAAAAATGTGTAGTGTTCGCGTAAATATAAGAAATCATTAAGAAAGAACATATTTTCAGAAGAAAGAACATAATTACAGAAGAAAGAACATAATTACAGAAGAAAGAACATAATTACAGAAGAAAGAACATAATTACAGAAGAAAGAACATAATTACAGAAGAAAGAACATAATTACAGAAGAAAGAACATAATTACAGAAGAAAGAAGATCATTATAGAAGATCTTCAAGGAAGAAAGAAGTACGTCGACGAAGAGAGAAGATCGTCGGTACTAATTTCTTCCTCGTTTCTTGTTTACATCTACGTCATATATATATTGTCTGTTTCCAGACCATTCTTGTTTCTTAAACCGCGTTTACGCGGCCGGGTGGTTGCTCCCTAACGGTGCCAAACTGTGACCATCTGGTAACGCCCTTGAGGCGGGAACGGCGTCCAATACGTGCGTCTTTTTGAAGATGATCGGAGGTCACAACGAGGGACACCATCATGCGGAAGACAAGAAGCCAGAAGACACGGAACGACGACGAAACGCCAGTAGGAATGCGGATATTCGAGGAAGTAGAGATGGGTAACTCAGGAGAGATAGATACAAAAGATATGAATCAATCCGTTTTCATCAATCACTCTTTATATCCATTCGCATCCGAATATATCACTGTATCAGTGTATCTTTACAAATTATTCACTCAAGGCATCTTTAACTTTTTCTAACATCTGTGTCGCACATTGCGCACAATGCTTTCTATTATACCTCGCCTGGCACGGCCGGTCATTCCAGGAAAATTTCGGAAAGTCCATAGTACAGACGTTTCATTTGCAGCTCCACTATTTAGAATGTTCTGTCGCGCTTTAGCAAGACTGAGAGAGTGAGTTGTTTGACCATTATAAACTGTAATACGTTGGCACAAAAAGGTAAATTTATAACTCTATGACTGGTGCATAGGGCTTAAAGTCATTAAGCGATACGTTAACATTTAAGTATTATACTCTTCGATCAACAATACCAACTAGATAACGGGTCACGTACAAAATCATAGCTAAATGCTGTCCGCGTGAATATATACTTATACAGCTACATTTGTTTACTAAAGAACTGAGACAAATTTTTTTTTGTTGGTATTGTTGATCGAAGATTATACTGGTTTGAACTGTACCTATTTGTACTTTGCCTATAAATTTTTTAGTAAACAATGCAAACTAATTTCAGTTATAAAATCATCGTTTTTAAGAAAGGTTTTTAACCGAAATTAGTAGTCGTTTATATCCATAAAAAAGTAGAAAAAAGATTTGTGATTTACAAAATTAAACAAAGATATCAGTTTGCTTCATTAGTTCAATCTTAAGGTTTACGGAAACAATATTACTCTCGTTCCCAAACTGAGGTGTAATATTGTTTCCGTTAATTGCATCGAATAGAAAAATATTTGAAGTAGTTTTTTAGTACACTTAGTGACTGTTTAATTTAAATGTAGGTAAATAAGACATTCAGTGTAAATAGTTTAAAGTGTTTTTTGGTCTGTACGTCATTTATTTTAAGTGTAAATAATTTTGCGCAGTTAGTGTTTTATTAATAAAAAAAATGGGTTCACGAAAACGAAGCGCAGTGTGGAATCATTATGAGGAAGTAGAACCAAAAAAAGCAAAATGCCTTTATTGTGCGAACATGCTAAATATACCCGCTGGAAATTGTGGTAACCTAGGTAGACATTTAAAAAGTAAACACCCCACTGTACGCCTCGTAGCTAAAAGACAGCCAACGCAGCAGGCATGTTTTCAAGAAGCCGAAACTATATAATATATATTTTCTACAAATTAATACAAACAACACCTACCCTACCCCTCGTAGCTAAAAGACAGCCAACGCAGCAGGCATGTTTTCAAGGAACCGAAACCATATAATATATATTTTCTACAAATTAATACAAACAATACCTACCCTACCTATGTTATTTACGTTAATCATTAATTTAATTATTATTTTAAACTAAAAATTTAAGTTAATTTCTCGAATGCCTATTAATATTTATCAATCATAACAATAATAGCGCTCGCTGTAAGTTTCACAGTACGTGAGCAACCCGGGTTCGATCCCCGCCGATACCAATGAAATTGTTAATTGAAATTTTAAGTGCTGATTTACCACTTGCTCGGCGATGAAGGAAAACATCGTGAGGAAACCTGCATGTCTGAGAAATAAGAAAACTTTAATTTTTTAATCATAACAAATAGATACCTAGAAAGAAACAGCAGCCAAATATATCAGAAAGATACACAATGTTACGACCAAGAAAAATGCAAACAGCTCTATAGTTACTTATCTATCACTCTTACTGATAGGAGCCCCACTTGAGCGAATCGAGCCACGCTGAGTGAGCAACGCAATGTAATGCGATGCTTGTCGTGAAAGCGAGCTTGATCTACTGATACATAAGGATATAAAGATATAAGAGTGATACATATCCAAGTGATCAAAAGATACATATCAATCTTTTCTTTTAAGTGATACACATTGCCCATGTCTACGTATTATCATACCGCGTACTTCATTTCATTATTTTTTTAAACTGGCTTTACGGCTCTGGGTTCTAGCCCTTCTGGAGCCTAAAGTTACAATGTATTAACTTTACGATACATTCATCAAAAATTCACTTTCACATTGATTCACAGTTTGTTTATGTTTGCACTATTGATTACTGGCCTCATGCACCACCCATGGAATGATATGAGGTAGCAGATAATCTTACACTGCATGGTAAATTAAAATAGAATATTATAAAATATTCGTTTTTATTTTATATACTAACATATTACAAAAACAACCCATTTGTTGATGCTTTACAACGTATATTAACTAAAACATTTTACCACCTTAACTATTAGGTAACATGATTAAGTCACCTAACCATGAGTAAGTCACCTAAAAAAGGCCTTCCCTTAATATTCTCGTAGGATGACTTTTGCCATAGCTGCCACGTCTGCGTGAAAACATGCGTTATACTGGTTGGCCACCGCAGTCTTTTATTATTTTAAGTTTTCAACAGGAAAGTGCTGCTGCCCCATCCTCATCTTGTATTATTGTTTACGACGCGGGGTAGTATCATCCCGTGTATAGACAAACACACACACAAAGTTAAATAATTAAGTAACAATTAATACTTAAGTAAAATTTTCAATAAAATAATAATACTTATATACAATTTTATTTTCTTCTTATCTTACAACAAATATTATTGTTGCACAGAACAAAATCTACTATATTAGCTATCGCGCCTAAAAACAAACCGTGTCATCAAACACGAGACGAATTTAGATTGGGTCAAGGCCACGTAATTCGAAAATATTTTTTTTTTATATGATAAGGGTGACAAACGAGCACACAGTCCACCTGATGGTAAGTGGTTGCTGCGGCCCATAGACATCTACATCTATCCTCTGTTACAAATCACAATGTAGATGCGTTGTCACCCGTGAGGACTAAGATGGAATGCCTCATTTCCAGTAAAAAGGGCCTCCAGCCACCTGCACTCACCAAGCGAAACGCAGAGGTAAACCTCTACTTCACGCTGGTTTTCTGTGAGGTCGTGGTACTACCCCGGTTCGAGCCGGCCCATCCATGCGACAGCAAAAGCTGCCGCGTGGCTCTACCACTGTTAAATTTAAAAACATACACACTTATTTTCGCATTCCTAATATTACGTTTATCCGAAGGTAATAGTCATAAGTGAAATGCAAAAGCAATGTATGCATAGGTGGGTGTGAAAGAGACAAAATGTGTCACCCGCGCTCACTCGACATTCGATGGCCGGTGGTACTTCAACAGCCGAAGCTGTTGCCGATGGATCGTGAATATAGCCGAACCGAATAAACGATTTATTACATTTCGTTCTGGTGGCTCGATCGTAATATCATGTTATCGAGTAAAACGTCTACTGTAATAGATAATTTCGTTGGACTGCAATAACCCGCTACCCGCTATTGTAAGAATAGATAGTTTCAATAATTGTTTAAGTTTTGTTACGACCACTCCTACCTCCTACCCGCGTTGCTCTATGTCAAATTACATAAATGTTTTAAAAACAAATAGGAAATATTGTCCAGATTACAGAACAACGAGTTGAATGTAAATTCAAGAAAAACAACTTCCTTCTGCGTGAATCCCATATCTCTGGTGCCCTTTGACCTACAGGACCCAAATTCAAACTCGACCGAGCTACTACCTCTAGGTATCCACATACCAAATTTAAAGTCAATCGGTCCAGTGGAACGGAAGTTATCGTGTCGGCATACAGACTAACAGACTGCCAGCTAAAACCATTAACTTCCTTTCAATGCTACGCAGAAGGAAGTTAATAACAACCTTGTAGAAGGTTTAATAGAAAAAAAATGTGTGTGTAGTATAAAGTTATACTTCGTTAGCGTAACAAAATAAAAAAAAGTTTAGAGACTTTAGAAGCAAACCCAGTGCGCGCGCATCGTAACAACTTCATGGTGTCGTTTTTAGGCATCGGTGTTCATGCTCATCGAAAAAATTCACTCTAATCATTTTTCCCAAACGCCCCAAAAGATGTATAACTTCAATAAAGAGAAATCTTAGGTAAAGGCATGTAGGTCAAACAAGAGCGCGATCGCGTTAAACGTAAAGATACTCTTTATGAGATATGCATGAAGTCGATGGATGCAGGTGGCTCAGCACCTCGCCAGAGAGTAGTATTAATAGGACCGTGCTTTGTGGCATTCCTTGGGGAAGACCTATGTTCAGCAGTGGAATTGTGAAGGTCTGTAATGATGACGATGATACTCTTTGGATGACGTTCTAGAATGTTGACGTGAGTTATGGCGGGAACTTGACCGGAGGCGATTTGCTGCTCCTGTATTATTGTTTAAATAATGGTTTGAAGTGGACTTTGATATGTAAAACTGGTGCATTTTGTGTATTACGTGTCTGCGCATGTGAACTATGTATTAGTGGAAATTGTGAAACAAGTGCGCTGATAGTGATATGATTCTCAAAATAATTCTGTCTGCTTAGGTGCCTTGAGATACCATTGCCAACTGTCAGCTGTCTGCTTGCTCAAGTTGCCGTCATAATCTCCCAAAGCCTGCACAATGTGACGCATCAACATATTGTGAAGCAGTGTACTATGAAGGATAGTTATAAATTGTAACTTGAGGCTCAGAAGGGCTAGAACCTAGAGCCGTGACGCCAGTTATTAAAAAAATATATTCATATAATACATATAATCACGCCTCTTTCCCGTAGGGGTAGGCAGAGACCACTTCTTTCCACTTGCTACTATCCTTACATACTAGTTTCGTTTCGTCCACTTTCATTATTCCCTTCATACATGCTCTACGGTTTAGGGTACTCTTGACCTGGCCTTTTTACAAGACGTTCCTGATTTGGTCTTGAAACGTCCGCCTAGGTCTACCCCTTCCAACACTTTCATTCACACTCGCCTTATACACTTTTTTCGTCAGTCGTTGTTCATTCATTCTTTCGACATGGCCAAACCATGTCAGCATACCTTTCTCAATTTTTGTCACTACATCTTCTTTCAGACCACAACGTTTCCTTATCTTACTATTTCTTATCCTGTCACTCAGTTTAACTCCTATCATACCTCTTAACGCTCTCATCTCAACTGCATTTATTCTGTTTTCATGTTTCTTCTGCCATACCCAACTTTCACTTCCGTAAATGAGTGTCGGAACCAACACCCTCTCATGCACAGCCAAACGAGCCTTTTTAGACACCTTCCGACTGCTCATAAAGGAGTGCAAAGCTCCATTCACCATGTTTCCTGCATTCACTCTTCTTTCGATATCACTCTCACACTTTCCATCTCTTGTAAACTTTGAACCCAGATACACAAACTCTTTCACCTGTTCTATTTGTTCATCTCCAATCACGATATTGCAGTCTGTCACTGCCTCATCTCTTTCAAACACCATCACTTTCGTCTTCCTTACATTCATCTTCATTCCCTTTCTAACAAAAGCTCCACTCATAGCAGTTACCATCTCCTGCAACTCGTCGGCCGAAGATGCAAGTAATACTTGGTCATCAGCATAGAGAAAACATTTGACGAGTAACTCATTCATTCTCAACCCACTTTCATTCTCTTTTAAATCTATCAAGCAATTGTCCATGAACAGATTAAACAGCCACGGTGACGCTACACATCCCTGTCTAACACCTTTTTCGATATTAAACCATTCAGTGTAAGCCCCGTTTATCCTTACACAAGCACTAGAATCCCTATAAAGAGATTGCAATGCTCGTATGAGGATACTGCTCACACCGTTCCCGGACAGTGCTGACCACAATTCATTCCTCACCACTCTATGATAGGCCTTTTCTAGATCCACGAATGCGCAATATACCTTCTTGTTTTTAGCCAAACACTTGTCGGCTATGCATCGCAAGGAAAAGACCTGATCCATACATCCCATTCCCTTTCTAAATCCCGCTTGTGTATCCCATACTTCTTCGTCTGTTTCATTCACAACCCTTTCAATCAACACTTTCGCATACAATTTACCGACGACGCTGAGAAGGCTTATCCCGCAGTAATTTATGCAGTCCTGCCGTAACCCTTTTCCCTTATACAATGGCACGATCACGGCTTTACACCAGTCTCCCGGTACTTGGACATTTCGCCAGCACAGATTTAAAAGGCGGTACAGCTGACTAGCCACCAGGCACTGTCCAGCCCTCAGCATCTCGACGGTAATCCTGTCATACCCTGCAGCCTTACCTTAATCTCATTCTTTTCAACGCTTTCACTATTTCATGCTTATCTCATTTTTATCAACATTTATATTAGTTTCCATGGAAGGTGCCGGATGCTGTACCTGCACTTCCTCTCTTTCAAACAAACTTTCAAAATACTCTTTCCATCTCTTTAACACACATTCTTCTCCTTTTATAATGCTCCCATCTTGACTCCTGATTGTAGTCAGCTCCGAGGTAGAAGTTTTTCCTCTGGCTGTTTTGATGGATTTCCAGAAAAACTTAATGTTTGATTGGAAATCTTCAGTGAGCCTCCTATCGAAATCATCCTTTCGTTCTTCTTTCTTTCTAGACACAACTTCTTTCGCTGCTGATTTCAATCTTTTATACTTCATTCTTGCTTCATTTATCTCGTCATCCGTTGCCATTTGAATTTTTTGGTTAGCTTTTGTTGCTAACCAAAAAATTCAAATAATTTTGTTGCTAACTTCTTTTCTTGCACAATCCTTTGTACATCTTTATCCATCCACACATTATAGTTCTTTCTTCCTTTCCTTCTTTTAGCTACCCCGCATACCTCAATAGCAACATTCACGACCTCTTTCTTAAATGTCTCCCTCAAATCTTCAATCACACCTATCTCTTCTATGCCTTTAAAACGTTCTTTCAGTTTCTCTACATACTCATCTTTCTTTTCTTTTTCTTGTAGATGTAGACAACACTAAAGACAAAACACTAAACCCCCTGGGTTCCGCCACCGTTTAAAGAGGCCACGCAACTTTGATATGTAAAAGTGGTGCAATTTTGTGTATTAAGTGTCTGCGCATGTGAACTATTAGTGGAAACTGTGAAACAAGTGCTCTGATGGTGATGTGATTCTCAAAATAAGGTGTCTGTCTGTTTAGGCGCCTTGAGATACCATCGCCAACTATCAGCTGTCTGCTGGCTCAAGTTGCCGTCAAAATCTCCTAAGGGCTGCACAATGTGACGCATCAACATGTTGTGAAGCAGTATACTATGAAGGATAATGTAGCGGACAGCGAGGAAGGCCGCCGCCCCGTCGCCCCTTCACACCCCGGTGCGCCCCGCGCACCCCGCACACCAGCAGCAGATCGCGCGATGTCGCCGACCAATAAGCGCGCGGCATCGCTTACGACGCTACTCACGAACCGAGACGCTCTCTTGTGGCATATAAGAAGGGCGTTTTGGTCTGTGAGTTCAATTCCGCCTGTGGCACCGCTCTCGAGCGGTCGTGTCCAGGTAGTCCACGCATCCGTCCCCGTACGGTAGTGCTCTCTCGCTCTCGCGCCTCCGCTGTCCTGCTCGCGCTGTACAGCGTCGACGCTTTGGTGAGTCATTTCTGCTAACAGTTCTTGCCCCCCTGTCTTTGGGCGGGGAGGTTTGACTGACCTCTGCTTGTTATTGTTATTTTTATTGTTAATTCTTATTGTTAACTATTTCTAATTTTGTTTTCGTTATTTATTTGTATAACGTGTACGTGTATATAATGTTTCTAGGGAGTTACTTGCTCTTTTCAGAGCAAGGCCCTGCACTTTTGAGAGCAGGGGCACTTACTCCTTGAATTAAGAACGTCCCGTTCTTTTGAGAACGGTGATCCCGCCCTTACTGCTTAGGTACAGAACGTCTCTGCTCTTTTCAGAGCACCTTTCACCTTTCCCCCCAGCCCGTTATATCATCAAAATCATGTCCACCCAAGAAGAAATCTTTGGGTCCATCATTGCCATCCTCAAGGGAATGGATGCGTCGACTCTCGCCGCAACCCTGACCAATCTGGCCACTGCTGCTAAGGCACCTCAACCGCCGCCCGTTATCGCGGCCTATCTAGAGTCCAAAAACTCTTTTGCCCCCCTGGAAATGGAGTGCTCCTACTCCGACTCCGGGTCATCTGCGACAGCCTCCCGGAAGAGGCCCGCCACCGAGTCTGGCACCGGTTCATCTGAGTCCTCTGACTCCGACAGAACCGGTGATTCGTCCTTCACTACGGTGACGTCAAAACGCAGCGGTAAACGCGCCACGAAAAACCACAACCTCCCTGTCTCAGCGGCTCCTGCCGCTCCTTCAACCTCCGCAGCCCCCGCCGCTGCCTCAAACCCCGCAGATCTCGCTGCCGTCTCTGCCCCCGCAGCCCCCGACGCTGCTAAGGCTCCTCTAATGTCTTTGGACATCGCCCCACCTTCTAAGCCAGCTTCCCGCTGTGCCCCTACACTTGCTAAGAAGCAAGTCCCGCCCCCTGTCTTCTTAAGAGACAAGGCGAAATTCACCGAACTATCCAAAACCTGCTACAACGCAGGAATTAAGTATGACCACGCTATAAACCTCGGGGAGGCTATTAAAATTATCCCCAATTCAATCGATGACTTCCGTCGTCTCACCAGGCTATTTACAGCCGAACGAGTATCTTACCATATTCCGGAAGAGCGTAGTCAGGGCCGTCATCCGTGGCGTCCCCTTCAAATTTTCCAACGAGGAAATCCTTGAGCACCTTAAGTCCCAAGGTTTCCCCGTAGAAGCCGTGCACAAAATGCACAGTAGAACGGGCCAGAGGTTCTCTCTTGCCCTAGTAATTTTAACCAACGTGCCGGAGGCGAAAGCCATCTTCCGGCAGGTACGCACAGTGTGCGGCCTGTCGAGAGTGAGGGTTGATATTAATTAAGTTATTCATAATTAATTTGCCTTCGTAGGCACTCCCTCAGCGGCTAATAGCCGCCTGCGCCCTCTTTTCCCAAAAGAGGGTCACTTCCGATACGGCATAAGAAGCTTTAAACAACTGGTTGCCAGTCCCCAAAGGCGGTTTTAGAGGGTATCACTTAGGTTCCCCCGGTAGGCAGTGAGTCCCTCATCCATCCCTCATAACCACGATAGACCGGCTGTTGTGGTATGCGTAATGCATTTCCGCCTCCCTACATAAAGGGTAGCCCTTTTCCATTTGCTTCAGGCGCAAAAAAAAGTCTGTGAGTTGTTCATTTCACTTCGAAAGCGGCAAGAGAAGAAATCAAGAAGAATTCAAGACTCCAGAGAAATCCAGAAGACTCCCCTCTGTACATAGGATAGTTTATAGTGATATTAGTAAATAAGTGAATACAGTATAGTTTTCTTAGTACCATCTTTTCTTTGAGCAGTCCCCTAGCGTAGTCAGTTTAATACAGTCCACTCGCCATAGTAAATTCATACAGTCCACTGCGATCCCCAACAATTTCTTGGTCCATCGTCGCCGGATTCAAGCCAGAAGAGAGAAGAAAGAAGTTATTTATAGAAGAAAGAACATTTTTAAATAAAACTAATTTTACGGATTTTATCACGTATATTAACTTATTTTTAACTTATTTTTATATTCCCGACGTTTCGGGTGCTTTCCAGCACCCGTGGTCACGGGGGACTGAGTTGTTTGACGTCCTGCTGTCATAGTTAGCCCGGCTACCTTCAGTTTTTTAATATTAATTTTTGGTTCGATTTACGCAGAATGAGCTTACAGTATCTTGAAGTCTAGCAGTGGTATACTTGGGTTTGGATTTGATTTTATTAATTATGGGATCCCAAGCAGATGGCAGCACCCATCAATCTTCTCTATTGAAATTAGGATGTTTTTTAATTTCAATAGCCTCGCGAATCATCCTTGGGAGGAATCGGTGTTCTTTTGCGAGGATTTGTGGTCTATCAAATCTAATGTAATGACGGGGACGATCCTGAACATGTTCACAAACTGCAGACTTCCCGATACGTCGGTGCTTCACGTCAGCTATATGTTCTTTAACGCGGGTTTTAATAGACCTTTTGGTTTGTCCTATGTACGAGAGACCACATTCACAATCCAGCTTGTACACTCCTGCATCTTGTAGAGGGATATGACACTTGACGGATGGTAAAAATTGACCAATCTTCTTCAGCGGCTTGAAGTACGTTTTAATGGAAGCTCGCTTCAAGATGTAGCCAACCTTGTCTGTGACTCCTCTGACATAGGGTAGTACAGCAGGCACACGCTCGACTGTGGATGGCTTCACTCGGTCACTGTGACGTAGGCGCGGGACCCGAAGCTTGTTGTCTTGCAGTACTTGCTCGACGTGCTGAAGCTCGGCGGCCAGATGTTTTCTGTCACAGATCCCTCGTGCTCTCTGAAACAAAGATTTTCCCACGGTAGCTAACTGTGAAGGATGATGGTGAGATTCACCATTTAAATATCGGTTGGTATGGGTATTTTTTCTGTACACAGTATGACCAATAGTGTTATCAGGATTTCGGATGACTAAAACATCTAGAAAAGCTAAAGTATTGTTTGCCTCTAACTCCATTGTGAATTGTATTTTAGGGTTTATGGAATTAAGGTGGTTTAAAAATGCAGTTACTTTGTCAGATGGTAAAATTGTGAAAGTATCGTCTACGTACCGCTTGTAGAATCTTGGATTTACAGGAGCAGTAAGAAGGGCTTTCTCCTCAAAGTCCTCCATGAATATGTCGGCGACTACGGGAGATACAGGTGAGCCCATTGCCACTCCATCTACTTGCATGTAGAACTCTTCTTTCCACAATAAATAGCCAGATGTGAGGCAGTGTTTGAGTAATACTGCATATTCTGTAGGCATGTTGTTATCTTCTAGCTTTCTAGTAACAATTGAGATGCAGTCTTCAATAGGTAGGCATGTGAATAGTGACTGAACATCAAAACTGACCATAGTTTCATTGTCAGCGAGATGTAGGTCTTTAATCTCACTAACAAAATGGTATGAATCCTTTGTGTGTGCTCTGGTATGTCCTCTTAGTGGTGACAGTATTTTTGCCAAGTGTTGAGCCAACTTATAAGTTGGTGAATCGATCTGGCTTACTATAGGACGTAGTGGAGCGTTTGGTTTGTGTATTTTCGGTAACCCATACAACCTCGGTGGTTTGGCACATGATGGTATTGTCGAATTCACGTCAAGATCTAATTTTTCGGAGTATTTCTTTATTAAATCAGTAGTTGTTTTGAGTGTATTAGTTGTAGGGTCTATTTTGACCTTTTTGTATGTACTTACGTCCGATAAAAGTTGTTGTATTTTGAAATTATACTCTGACGTGTCCATTATTACCGTAGCATTTCCTTTATCCGCGCGGAGAATCGTGAGCTCTGGTCTGTTGCGTAAGTTGTACAACGCTTTAAATTCGTCTTTGGGGAGGTTTAATTTCGGCGCTGAACTTCGACGTAACAAGGACGAAATGTCTTGACGTATAGCCTCTAAATACTCTTTACCGATATTATTCTTAAACAGACAATCCTCAACACTACAGATAATTTTCTCGTACGGGATTTTTTGCGGCGTTATAGCAAAATTTAAGCCTTTCGACAATACTTTTATTGTAGGTTCGTCCAGTGTTTCTTTTGACAAATTATAGACCGTGCGTTGTTTATTGTTTGCGTCTGTGGTCAACGGTTGTTGCGTTTCGTTTCTACGTTGACATGGATGTTTGGCATTTGATTTGATAGTTAATTTTTGGTATTTTTCTATTTGTTTGTCTTTGCATTCATTATATTTCGATATTTCGCGTTTGTTTAAAGTTTCAATGCAATTATTAAAATCAAATGTCGTTAAAACTGTCTTTAACTCACTGGACAAATTGTCTATGGTATTATTTATGATTTGTAAATCGATCCGTTTTTGCTGAATCACCGTTCGTAACAACTTTTTACTTGTTGTACGAAACGTCGGGAATATAAAAATAAGTTAAAAATAAGTTAATATACGCGATAAAATCCGTAAAATTAGTTTTATTTAAAAATGTGTAGTGTTCGCGTAAATATAAGAAATCATTAAGAAAGAACATATTTTCAGAAGAAAGAACATAATTACAGAAGAAAGAACATAATTACAGAAGAAAGAACATAATTACAGAAGAAAGAACATAATTACAGAAGAAAGAACATAATTACAGAAGAAAGAACATAATTACAGAAGAAAGAAGATCATTATAGAAGATCTTCAAGGAAGAAAGAAGTACGTCGACGAAGAGAGAAGATCGTCGGTACTAATTTCTTCCTCGTTTCTTGTTTACATCTACGTCATATATATATTGTCTGTTTCCAGACCATTCTTGTTTCTTAAACCGCGTTTACGCGGCCGGGTGGTTGCTCCCTAACGGTGCCAAACTGTGACCATCTGGTAACGCCCTTGAGGCGGGAACGGCGTCCAATACGTGCGTCTTTTTGAAGATGATCGGAGGTCACAACGAGGGACACCATCATGCGGAAGACAAGAAGCCAGAAGACACGGAACGACGACGAAACGCCAGTAGGAATGCGGATATTCGAGGAAGTAGAGATGGGTAACTCAGGAGAGATAGATACAAAAGATATGAATCAATCCGTTTTCATCAATCACTCTTTATATCCATTCGCATCCGAATATATCACTGTATCAGTGTATCTTTACAAATTATTCACTCAAGGCATCTTTAACTTTTTCTAACATCTGTGTCGCACATTGCGCACAATGCTTTCTATTATACCTCGCCTGGCACGGCCGGTCATTCCAGGAAAATTTCGGAAAGTCCATAGTACAGACGTTTCATTTGCAGCTCCACTATTTAGAATGTTCTGTCGCGCTTTAGCAAGACTGAGAGAGTGAGTTGTTTGACCATTATAAACTGTAATACGTTGGCACAAAAAGGTAAATTTATAACTCTATGACTGGTGCATAGGGCTTAAAGTCATTAAGCGATACGTTAACATTTAAGTATTATACTCTTCGATCAACAATACCAACTAGATAACGGGTCACGTACAAAATCATAGCTAAATGCTGTCCGCGTGAATATATACTTATACAGCTACATTTGTTTACTAAAGAACTGAGACAAATTTTTTTTTGTTGGTATTGTTGATCGAAGATTATACTGGTTTGAACTGTACCTATTTGTACTTTGCCTATAAATTTTTTAGTAAACAATGCAAACTAATTTCAGTTATAAAATCATCGTTTTTAAGAAAGGTTTTTAACCGAAATTAGTAGTCGTTTATATCCATAAAAAAGTAGAAAAAAGATTTGTGATTTACAAAATTAAACAAAGATATCAGTTTGCTTCATTAGTTCAATCTTAAGGTTTACGGAAACAATATTACTCTTGTTCCCAAACTGAGGTGTAATATTGTTTCCGTTAATTGCATCGAATAGAAAAATATTTGAAGTAGTTTTTTAGTACACTTAGTGACTGTTTAATTTAAATGTAGGTAAATAAGACATTCAGTGTAAATAGTTTAAAGTGTTTTTTGGTCTGTACGTCATTTATTTTAAGTGTAAATAATTTTGCGCAGTTAGTGTTTTATTAATAAAAAAAATGGGTTCACGAAAACGAAGCGCAGTGTGGAATCATTATGAGGAAGTAGAACCAAAAAAAGCAAAATGCCTTTATTGTGCGAACATGCTAAATATACCCGCTGGAAATTGTGGTAACCTAGGTAGACATTTAAAAAGTAAACACCCCACTGTACGCCTCGTAGCTAAAAGACAGCCAACGCAGCAGGCATGTTTTCAAGAAGCCGAAACTATATAATATATATTTTCTACAAATTAATACAAACAACACCTACCCTACCCCTCGTAGCTAAAAGACAGCCAACGCAGCAGGCATGTTTTCAAGGAACCGAAACCATATAATATATATTTTCTACAAATTAATACAAACAATACCTACCCTACCTACGTTATTTACGTTAATCATTAATTTAATTATTATTTTAAACTAAAAATTTAAGTTAATTTCTCGAATGCCTATTAATATTTATCAATCATAACAATAATAGCGCTCGCTGTAAGTTTCACAGTACGTGAGCAACCCGGGTTCGATCCCCGCCGATACCAATGAAATTGTTAATTGAAATTTTAAGTGCTGATTTACCACTTGCTCGGCGATGAAGGAAAACATCGTGAGGAAACCTGCATGTCTGAGAAATAAGAAAACTTTAATTTTTTAATCATAACAAATAGATACCTAGAAAGAAACAGCAGCCAAATATATCAGAAAGATACACAATGTTACGACCAAGAAAAATGCAAACAGCTCTATAGTTACTTATCTATCACTCTTACTGATAGGAGCCCCACTTGAGCGAATCGAGCCACGCTGAGTGAGCAACGCAATGTAATGCGATGCTTGTCGTGAAAGCGAGCTTGATCTACTGATACATAAGGATATAAAGATATAAAAGAGTGATACATATCCAAGTGATCAAAAGATACATATCAATCTTTTCTTTTAAGTGATACACATTGCCCATGTCTACGAGGAAGCACCCGCGTCCCCGTCCGATTATCTCGCGTTGGCACAAGCGCCCTCCGCCGCGCCGCAGTCCCCGCTCGCGCCCGCATCTATGCCCGCGCCCGCGCCCGCGCCGCCGCGCCCCGCTATGTCCGTGTCTACAACCGATCGCTTGGGAGAAGTTAGCACATCCGCGCCGCGCACAGAGACGCTCGCCGCGATTATAGAAGATCTTCCGACTACAGAGACTAGTTCCATAGTGCGTACCGTCGCGCCTGTAGCAGACGTTGTACATAGGCCCGCGCCCCGCGCCCCGTCGGTCCGTTCAGCCCGGTCGACAGCTAGCGCAATAGCAAAGTTAAAGCAAATCGAGTATAATACCGCGGAGGAACTAGCTGCAATTAGAAGGAAGCAATTGCAAATCGAGGAAGATCTCATCGAGAAGAAATACGCTAGGGACATCGCTCAACTGCAAGAAGAAACGGATAGGGAAAGTCTAAACGAGGACGAATTAGTTGAGAATAGGGTACGCGTTGATAGGTGGTTAGAGAACGTGGAGACTGTGCGGGGGGAGCCGCCCTACCGCCCGTCTCAGCCCGCGCCCCGCATCGAGATAGAGCAGACCCCGCCGAGTAGGGGAACCGGTTACGACCACGCTGAAGATGCCCGGGGGAGGTTGGTTGCGAATGATGTTCAACCGCGCCGCAGAAATACGATACAGAGATACAATGGAGGCGCCGTAGAAATGAACCAGGTGGATCGCCGTGTACGGGTTACGTCGCCGTCGCGCGTCCAACGCCGCACTCTATCGCCTATACATAGATCGCCACATCGCCACGCGGATCGTAGATTACCGTCACCGTGTAAGGATGTAGGTGCACGTAGATCGCCATCGCCACATCACCACGCGGATCGTAGATCACTGTCGCCGTGTAGTGATGTAGGCAGAGATCAATCGCCACATCGCCTTGCGGATCGTAGATTACCGTCGCCGTATCATAGGGATGTAGGTGTACATAGGTCGCCAGCGCCACAGCGTAGGCTAGAAGGAAATAGGTATAGAGATAGATCGCTCACCCCGCGAGGGAAAGATAGGTGTATAGAACGGCTAGCGGAAGCTTTAGAAAGCATGATTAGAGTTAGACCAGCCGCCGCGAAGCAGATGCAGGACTTGCCTATTTTTAACGGTTCGGCCGCGGAATGGTTAGCGTTTAAAGCCACGATGAATGAATCCACGCGTTTATATGGATTTACAAATACGGAAAATATGGCAAGGTTAAGGAACTGTTTACGCGGTGAGGCTAGAGAGGTAGTATCGGCTCTGCTGTTTACCGCGAAGGATCCGGCAGACATTATGCGCACACTGGAGCAGTGTTTCGGCCGCCCGGAAGTAATTATAGATCGTGCGTTAGAAGAATTAAAACGCCTTCCGCGCCCGGGTCAAACCGCCCAGGAATTAAACTCGTTCGCGATTAAATTACAGAATATAGCGTGCATTATGCAGAACGTCGACGGCAAAGGATATTTACGTAATCCGATGCTGACTAGGGAGGTTATTAGCAAACTTAGCCCTCACTTACGGTCGCGTTGGTGCGATTATGCGGAGCACTACGGAAGTGCGGACGAACCGGACATCGTCACGTTATCCCGGTTTATGATGAGAGAGGCTGACCGTGCGTTAAGTCATGCCTATACGTCCGTAACGTCGAACCTAATATCCGTCCGGATGAGAGGTTAGCAGAAAGTCCAACAGGGAAGGTGTATGATCCTCCACATCTGGAATCTGCGTAGGCGAAGTAACCAGTTGTGTCAGACCATATGCCAAAGCATTTAATATTTTTTCAGTTTAATATTTTGTTATATCAAAGCTGTGTTTATGAATAATTTATTGTTAAAAAATGTTATTTTCATATTTTGTTTGTGAAAATTTATTGTTAAAGACATTAGTTTAATATTTTGTTATAATAAAGCTGTGTTTCGAATCATTTATTGTAAAAAAATATTGGATTACCGTGTAGTGACAGTCTCAGAATATCCACAACTCCATATTATCATTCCGTGGGTTTCATCGTAAGAGGTGACAGAGGGAAACACATCAGCAGGTGGACTGATCTTCCTAATAACTGCAGTTGCCAACCCACTTGCCAAGCGTGGTTACAGCTTTGGATTGATTCATAGCCGTTTAAGTTTACCCTTATGATATTAGCTTGACATTTTGTAATGTTAAAGTTTGTTATGATTCATTTATTATAATAAACTCATTCATTTATTAGAATAATAAAATTTACTATTTTTGTATAGACACTGTGTTATTAGTATATTAATGATATAAACATAAGAATAAAAATATTAGTTTTATGTGTTGTAATTGTCAAAACTATGTTAAATCTTTATCAATCTCCTTTATTTTCATTAAGTTCAAAAAATATAGAATAATGTACCAATTATTTGTGTTTAATTTCATTCACGTTAAAACATATTATACTAAATTCCTATTTACAAATTATGAAGCACACTTTATGTATTAGGATTAATTATTAACAACCGACTATTAAATTAAACATTTGAAGCATTTAGTTACTATGCAGTTATCTTTTAAAAATGTTTCAAATGTTTAATTCACAGTTGGTTGTTGATAATTAATCCTAGTACATAAACCGTAATGAATTACCATGAATAGAGGTGTATATGTAGAGGTGCATGTGTTATACGCACGCACACATTCTCACAATATTGTGGCGAAACGACACCAGACGGCGCTAGTACTCCTCGGTTGACAGATTTCGCGCGAGTGGGCTCTCTTTTCCTGTATAGGACAGTTACTATACTCTTTGGTTAGAACTATGGTCAAGCCAAAGAGTATAGTAGGTCAGGCCAGACGATTTTTTAAAAAAATGGTAAAAATAACTTAGAGTCATTACTATGTTCATATCCAAAAATAAAAAATTATCAACAATTAAAATATCGAATTATTTATATGAAGATCAAGTGAGCGCTAGAGTGACGACGATTGCAAGACGATTTGTCGATAAATGAAATGTTTCGAGAAATTATCAATTACTGTGTAGTGGCGGTGTATGAATATTCATACTATTCCGTGGGTTTCGTAAGAGGCGACTGATCCACTGTTCAATACAACAAGGTACGTGTACCGTGGAACAGAACGTGGCAACTATGACAAGTATACCCTCTATGAGGAATATAGTGGAGGCCTATGTTCATTGGGGGTTTTTATAGGATGTAACGGTCCATCACCAGCAGTGGAATGAAACTGTAAGGAGAGGGAGGGATTAATTTTATTATTTAAAAAAATATTTTTTTGTTTTTTTTTTTATAGAAGAGGGGGCAAACGAGCATTCGGCTCACCTGATGGTAAGTGACTACCGCCGCCCATGAACAACCGCAACACCAGGGGAATTGCAGATGCGTTGCCGGCCGTTTAGAAAGGTGTAAGCTCTTTTCTTGAAGGTCCCTAAGTCGTATCGGTCCGGAAAATCCGCCGGTGGTAAACAATTATGTGTAAAAAAGTCATCAAACAGCATCAAACAATTTATTAAACAAAAGTTGCGTAAACAAGTTCAATGGTTAAAACAATATTAAATAACAAAACCAAACAATTCTACTGAAAAGAAAAAAAAGTAAATATTATTTCACTTTTACAACTAAGGCAAATCTAACGAATCGCTATATTATGTTAAAATTCAATATATATATATATATATATATATATATATATATATATATATATATATATATATATATATATATATATATATGTTAAAATCGAATAAATATTATGAAGAAAGAAACAAGGACATAGAAACACTTGATTTTCATAAAGAAAAGAAATATATAATATAATTATATCGATAAACTCAGTAGAAGCCTCATAAAAAATTAAATCACAGGTACATCCGTAAGATAGCGTAAGTATATACTTTATTACGCTATCTTTGAGCAACGCCATTTTTCTAACGACTTCAAACAGGAGAAGGAAGTCGACTGTGTTTTTTTATGTGTGTTACCTCATAACCTTCTGGGTGAACTGATTTCGATGATTCTTTTTTTATTTGAAAGCTAGTGCTTCACATTCACATTTTTATTTTTAGTTATTGTTGAAAACAACTTCGCCATAATGTTCACTATATATCGAAATTATAACATAAAACGTAATTTTCGCGCATTGGACTTTGTGGGATATGAAAATTTGTGTTTATTACATGATTTATTGTGATAACTCACACTTTTTATTTACTTTTCAGTTAATTCTGGCTATTAAATATAGTGATACGTGAACGACACAGTATTTGAAATGGCAATTTTATAAAATATATGAAATTGTTACGAAGCAAAATATAAGGAATTAAATTTTAAAACAGTGTAATTACTTACCATTTGTATAAAAACTAACAAAAAACTTTCTATTGTACCCACTTAATTTTTTGTAAAATTTCTAGTTGCCTCTTACACTCACGCGGCGAAGGATATAAGACTAAAGTATGTGACGTAAACAAGACGCGAGGCGGAAACTCGTCATTTGAAGTAAATTCTGTTAATTTAAAGAAGCGTAATTTTATAACGAAACTAATTCTAATAAAATTTTAGTTTTATAGTTCATCTAAATAACATTTAAAAAATAATTGTTATGAGCACAATAACTATGGTTCTGACTAAACGTAGTGTAGTGATCATATACTCTTTGGTTCTGGACCCCCTTTCTAAATATTACCATACTCTTTGGAGCGTTCTACAAAGTTGACCTTGGATTGCCTCATGTGTACTTCAAAGGCTTGACAGATTAAAGTTTATTTTTTTTTTATTCAATAAAAATAAACATTCCCTTTTGACGTTTCTTTCTTTGACCGCCGTTTCGTTCCACGTTTCACTTCTAGGAGTGGGCGATACAAAACGCATATAGTTATTGAATCTATATATTGCTTCAATATCGTATATCCGATATCGGCCTAACCAAAAACTATTGGACTATCGGAAGAAACACTATATTGGTTGTGCCCGACAGCCGATCGCGATTTGCGACGATATTGTATCGTAGAGGTATCGAAATCCAAAGTCAAACTATATAATATACAGTATGAAGAATGAATACAATAAAATAATCGAGTGAGCGCATTTATTTGTTGTTTCTACTTAGTTTTGAAAGTTTGTAAATTAATAATTTGATTTTGTTTTAGAGTTTATTTGTGTTATTTCGATATAAAACAATTTAATTTTGTGACCACATTTAAATGTAAATAATAATTTGTATATAAGTACCTACTTATTATTAACTATTACAGTGCAGTAAGTACATTTTAAACTTAAAAGTTTCTCGTTCATAATAATTTGGTGACTGAAAAAATAATTTGTGAGTCATTTATAACGGTGTATTTATAAATCTGTAGTGTAAATTTGTGTGTAGTTACTATAGGTATTAATTTTGTAAAATTAAAACTTTAAAATGTCTCGTATTAATTCGATTGTAAATAATGTAAAATATACAGATCAGCAAATGGACTAATAAATACGCCTGCATTAGTATACTGAGACGGTATATATATATATACCGTCGTCGTATAGTTTTTGAAAAAACCGTGTTTTATTGTTTTAATAATTAATTAGGTACGTATATGTAAATCTTATTTATATATATATATATATATATATATATATATAAATAAGATTTACATATACGTACCTAATTAATTATTAAAACAATAAAACACGGTTTTTCAAAAACTGAAAATATTGCAGCCAGTCCTAAGCCTGGTAAAAGTATGAAGGATAGTCCATTAATGGTGAGTATAATTTTTTTTATTTTTTTTTATTTTTTATGAAATTAGTTTAGTTATATATTGTATAAGATACATAGTGCATACTCTAGTTTTCATAATAGTACCTAGTCACTCTAAGTTGCATATAGGGATACACTATAGTGTATATACTGTAGTGTAGTATACATACTGTACGTACGTAGTCAAATATCGAGTCAGTATCCACTTTTTCAAAAATCGTTGCGAAACCGGTATCGAAATAACTGCATATACGGCATAATATCGTCAATATCTAGTTTCGATATGATATTCAGAAATTAGGATATTACCCACTCCTATTTATTCTACAACCAGCATACCAGCAACTTAGGATTAGGAGTGGGCGATACAAATTGTATATAGATACAATATTTATGTATCGCAATGACAAATTAACCCTGTATTAGATATTGAGAAATGAGAAACCGCTGCCGCTGCAGTAGCAGTACAGCGTTGTCGTGTTTAAACCGAATATCTAATAACATGAAACCAACCAACCGAAAAAACCATGAACGCCATATAATACGAGATATAGGTAAACAGATATTACGACTACTTTACTACGAAAGACTAAGAATGCGCTTACGCCTAGTATTAATATTAATCCTTATTCGTAGACGCATACGATTTATTACCGAAAATATCATTTTCAATAAAATTGTGCCCACTTCCGAGTAGTTATTATATTAATATTTTGTTGCGTTGCATTGTTTTTAAAATAAACGACTTCAGACCTTATGGTGTGCTTAATAGAATGTTATTTTTAATCCAATTTATTATAATATTTGTAACACGGCCTTTGGCCTTGATTGACGAGCCGATGAGCGCAATTTAAGTACCAATTCGCTTTAATTTGAATTTTGTATTCTATATTCAGATTCGTTTTTTTTATAGGATAAGGGCGACAAACGAGCACACAGTCCACCATGGTAAGTGGATGCTGCGGCCCACAGACATCTACATCTATCCTCGATTATGAACCAAAATGCAGATGCATTGCCACCCGTTAGGACTAAGATAGAATGCCTCGTTTCCAGTAAAAGGGGTCTCCGGCTCTCTACACTCACCATACGAGACACAGCAGCGTTAAGCTGCTATTTTACGTTGGTACTCTCCGAGAGCGTGGTCCTTCCCCGGTCGAGCCGACCCATTAGCAGCTATATTAGCAGTTACATAGCTGCAGCTATATTAGTAGTATACAACTATACTACTAATATAGCTGCAGCACGTAAAGATAGCGTCACGTATTAAAGTTTAAATGCAGGTAACTTAAAGCTACCTAATTTCTTAGCGTGCTTTTGATTGTGATTGTGATTCAGTTTCGAAATTTTTGAAGTAACTTTTTAATGTCATATTTTTTATCTGTATAGATAGTTTTTATGCTTAAACTGTGTTGTGTGTAAAGTAATGTAATATAACACATAGATACGTAGATGTTATGTACTAAACATTTCATTTAAAATTGATTCAAGTTTATTTATTTTATTATTTTTGGAAAACTTAAACAGTAAATAAATGAATAACAACTAGATGGCCATTTAAAGTTTTCACCTATTGACAATAGGAACTTAAAAACAATAATTCTACTCGGTAAAAGATAAACATCGATTAAGATAAATACAGTAAATTAACAAAATTGAACAAAATAATTTTTTCGCTAAAATATTGTTGATTCGAGAAACACTGGTATTAAACAGATCCAAGTCAACACTGTTTGTATTTAACCTAAATACCTAATAAAACAATACGTCTCGTCTATTTACAAGCATATTATGGGATTATTTTGAGAAATATGACATAGTTGATAAAAAGGTCAAATGTCGGATATGTTACGAAATTTATAATTATAAAATACACCCAGATTCGAAACAACCACCTGTAAAAAGTAAAATAAAGTAAAGTAACAGCCCATATACGTCCCACTGTAGATCACAGACCTCCTTTCACTTCTGAGAGGTTTTTAGGTCCACAAGCCCACAACACGAGTAGGTATGCTAGTCGAAAACGAGATGACCACTACTTTAAAATATACTTGTGCATTAAGAAAAAAAAAAATAACCGGCCATGTACGTACGTAAGTAAATTCGTAATCCATGTTTCTTGTAGGGGAGCCCCTTTTAATTTTTAATTTATTTTAATTTTTATTACTTGTTGTTGATATTTTAGAGTTATTACACATACTGTCAAAATTTCAACTGCCTACCTAGTACGGATCATGAGATACAGCCCGCTGGCAGACGGACGGGCGGATGGACAGGGGAGGCTTAGTAGGCTTAGACTTAGCTATATATAGATTACATAAATAAACAATAATATTGTTATCTGTAATCTATAAATCTAAATAAACATAATAGTTAATAAATCGCGTATCACCATTTGGTACTGAGTACAGAGTTCCTTTTAGAATCGCGTTCATCACGATATATAGATATTGAAATATATAGATACAATATCCGATATTCAAATCCAATACATAGGTACGATTTGATATAAGGTAAGAGCGATGTTACTGCGCTAGCACTTCTTACTAGTTTGTGGATGTTACCCATGCCTACCACCAACAACAATTAAACGTAATGCTTATATACTCTTTGATTTGACCACAAGCTACACGGTTTAGATACCCGCCGAGTACAGACGAGACGGCATGACCACGAGTACGAGCATGTTAGCGCCTGGTTCGAGTGTTTTCGCTACTCGGCCCGAGTGTTCATCTGTTCTCCACTCGATGTCGCTTTTCTACCGACTTTAAAATGGAGACGGTATTCAATTCGACTGTATGTTGTTTATTTTTTTTTATTTTATATGTGTTACCTCATAGCTTTTTTTGGGTAACCAATTTCAATAGCTCTTTTTGATCCTTCTCATGTGCTCCCATATAAATTTGGTCAAAGTCTGATCAAATTTTTTGAGTTATTTTTAATAATTTATATTGAAGTCGGTTGTACAAAATTTTAAATTTTAAATTATTTGGTACTAGTAAAACGTAGAATTGTTCAAAACGGCTATAAATCAATAGCACGCTACAAACTATAAACCAGGGGTCGGCAAGTAGTTTTACGGGTACGAATACTGTGGGAAAATTTTAACGAGGTCCAGAAAAAAACAACTGATAATAATTAATTAATTAATTAATCCTCAATTATAAAACACAAGACCTATAATTAATTTGAGAAACTACACCGACGGTCTTGAACCAGTTTTTTATAGTTGATTTTCGAGAGGAATAGCAAATTCGAAGTGTGTCTTCTAGGTGGGCATCCGTTAATATCGAACGATATTTGTTTTTCAAAAAATTCATCTTTGAGAAAGTTTTTTCACATATCGCTCATTTGGAGAAACATCGACGTAATTGCTATTTTTCCAATTTTACAGGAGAGTGATTTAAAGTGTTTTTATTTATTTTGTAATGTGTTACCGTCTCCTGATGATGACTCTTGCCTATTTTTTTATATTTAAAATGTGGCTATACTAATGTAATTTTATGTAGTTTTCAATAAAGCTGAATATTTATGTTGGTATTCTAATAAATAAATAAAAATATGTCGGATACCTACAATTCCGTCTTTGTTTCCCAAAGATTCAGTATAATGCGCAGAGTGCTGCGTATACATTTTTTTATGATTTTATGACAAAATGAAACCATATTTTGAAAGTAATCAAACTATTATCCATTTATTTCGAATAAAATTTGTAATATTTGAGGAACTTAAACTTATATAATAGATAATTTTCACTTAAAGAATCAAAAGGCACGACAATCACAGCTTCGTTAGGCCTACTTTTACAAAATATTAAATTTAACGTACCTAGCTTAATTTGACCAAGTAGATACCATTTAAATGTTTAAAACATTGTCGTAAAAACTGCAATAAAACCTTGGTATGATATTTTTTTGCATTAGTTCTTGTAAGTCACTTTTCTTATTTTGAGCAATAGGTATTTTTCCACGATACGCTGGCTTTAGTGTTAAATCTATTATATCTTTTGTGTCTCCCTTATTTCGTCTGGAGATTTTTGTAACGGCTTCTGTCCAGTCTTCCTCGTATCCAGTTTTAAATTTATATGTTCCATTTTCCTTTTGAAATTTAATCATTTTTATATCATTCGTTTTAATGGTGTTTCCATGTACGTCTTTTGCGGTGTTTAGTCCAATTTCTTCCGCTAAGTTTTTGAGATCATAGAAATCGTCATAGTTTAACTCTTCTACAATAAATGGATTGCCATTTTTTTTTGCAGACCTTATGATTTGAACGTACTGCTCTGGCACGTATATGGGCCCAGACTTTTTAGATTTTTTAATAGCTTTTTCTATTAACGAGTGCGCTGTGTCTCCTTCATTTTGGGTATGCCCGCGGATCAAAAATTTATGAGTGATGGTTTTGATTCGTAATGTTTTGACGGCATACAGATACATTGAGAAAATGAATCTGGAAACGTTAAAATAAAATGTAATACTTACATTAATATTCATAATTTAGGTAGATTAAGAATGTAGAATTATTGAAAATAGTCAATTCATTTATCCAACTCACCTGTTCTTCTGCTGTCCACAGCAGTTATCGGTATAAAACGTAACGTCAGAATTAGGATATTTATCAGATACTTTTTGCAGGAATTTGTAGACACAGGAACCGATCTCAACTGCACCCCGACCTCCTAAAGCCTCATACCAGAAGTAACAAATCGTCTCCTTGTTTTTTATATCAGTGATCTAAAAAATTAATAGAAATTTATTGTATTAAGAAATAAAATTGTAGTTTATGAAATAAAAAAGTCAAGAGTAACTTACAGTTAAATTCAGACAATTTAATTTAGACTTATAAAAGAAAGCTGATGATTCTCCAATCGGTACAGGCATCACAGCTTGTAAATCAAATATAGCTACAATGCTATTGCTTTCAGCCATTTTACAAGTCTCAATGTCATTCTTTTTTTCAGCTCGACTGAGTTCTTTTTGGCGCAGGTGTTCCAAATATTGATTTTCTAACACTTCATCACCGTCAACTACATTTTTACGAGATTCACATAGATCGCACTGATCTTTCTTGGGGATGAAAAAAGAAATGTTAAATATTCGGTAGTATAAATCATAGTTTGCAGCAGTTTTCTTATCGGATTCCCTCATGTTTTTGTAGTCACGATGTAAATCAGCTAGTGTGAGACCACCATCAATGTATTCTCGACTCGTGTTTGCACGGAGATAATGACTGTCAATCCTAGCTATGGAGTTTATATGAACTCTAACGGAGTCCAAGACTTCTGGATCAGTTTTAATATGATGATCATGCTTGCCACGACTGTCCATTGGTGCACTGCCTAGAAAGCCTTCACTTGTTTTAGCCTCGATCACAGTGCGTAAAGTTCTATCTGCAATTCCCAATGTGTTTAGTAAGAAAGTTTTGCAAACTCTCACATTTTGCCCATTGTTGACTAGGGAATAGTATGTGTTAGGTTTTCTATTCTTTGTCGTTGTTCTGATACGACGCACGGCTGGTAGGAATACCATAACTACAGAATTAAGAAAATCACGTTGTCTCTGAAATGATGATAAAGCCCAATACATATTAAATATTTCACGCCTCTGCTCCTCTGAAAATTTGTTCGAGCACAAATATCGACACTTGTCTGAACAAGGCGGCTTCATTGCTTTGGCAGGAACAGTTTTACCAGTGCGAGATGTATATTGTTTACCCAAATTTTTTAATTGTTTTGTTTTATTTTTCTTCCACTGAGCCTCATTCCTCACCCTTTTCTTTTTATTTTTATTAGGAGATTGAACAATATTATCTGTATTTTGGGGTGATCCATCATTTGGCATCACATTGTTACTGGAATGATTATTTTGCTGTGATATAACCTCGAGAGTCTCGCCAGATTGCATTAAGTTGGACCTGCGTGTAGTAGAGTGAAAAGAAGTGGACCTGCTTGATGATGAGCTTGATGACGATGAAGAGGAACTGCTTGAACTAGATGAAGACATTTTGCGAGTGCGTTTTGCTGGCTGATATTCATCACCACTGTCATCTGGTGAAAAATCTTCACAGTCTGATTTTAAATATTTGCCATCTACATTTGCACTATTTTCGATGGATTTTGGTAAAACTAATTCAGATATTTCTGGTTGCGAGTTATTATTGGCTGGTAAATGGAGCTGGAATTCAGACACAAGAGGAACGACATAGTTATCTTGTTCTAATGTGGAAACGTTCCCTTGTGTCAAAATCGACTTACTGGCAGTCGAGTCTTCAGAATCAGAGCTAGATGAGGATAAAGTTGATGTAGATTTCTTAAGATCACGAAGAGGTTGGAATTCGAAGGTTTCTGATTCGTGTTTACTTGTGTCATACTCTGTGACGTTATTAAAAATGCTTGAAATATCTTCATTGTGATACGGAGAGTTTTGCAAACTTGGCAAGTCAGGATAAATACTCTCAACTTGTTCATTTCTATTGGCTAAAAGAAAATTAATAAATTATAGCAAAACAAAACCAAAATAAAAAACAGTCTAGTTGTCTGCCTATTTTACACGTACCATTCCCACTCTGATCAGCAACACCAACAATATTGACATTATTTAAATACGTCATTGTGTCAATAGATGATGGTTCGTGTCTATCCATTACTAAATTGACCAACTTTCTACCACGTCCTTGCATTATTGTAAATAACCTAAAAATAAATGAATAGGAAATCAAAACAAAATTATATATCACCAGCGCGCGTCATGTGACTTTTATTTACATTCACATAAGGCTTAAATTACAACTATTGACGCGCGCTCGTGAAATGCATTAACTGTACATGATACAACATAAAAGAAATTTTTAAAAAGTAAATCTAACTTCAAAGACTAAAATAATCCCACGTGGAATTTAGGAAGTTTACTGCGACTTCACGCAGACAAAAAAGAATTATATGAACATTTCATGTAATACAACACAACAAAAATACTTGGCCAGGTATCGTGAAAATAAGCTGGCTTGCTCTTTTTAAAATGTATATATTTAAATAATTTCACAAAGAAATGTTTAAGCGTATTTGAACCAAATAATAATATTTTTCTACCAACAACGACATTACTAATAGGAAATTACAAAAATTATGTCATTGCTTCTGCAAAAACAAATATATTTTGGGACAACAATGTCGAAAATGTTCATTCCGTCGTTGTAGCCCCAAAAAGAACGAAAAATAATGTCATAATTACCGTTACGTCGATGTAGCACCCAAACACAAATACACTTTGCGGAGCTCCCCGCGCAACTGACCGATGCGTCGCTGTTTCCGCGAGATCTTTGCGAGTTAGCATAAATGCAACAACGACGCTAGCGCTACCTACCGATAAATAGACTGAATTTGATTTACGTCTTTGTTTCTCCTAACGTAAATACACTTTCTAAGTGATTTGTCATATTTATCTAATTTTTGGAAAAAATTACATTTACGTCGATGTTTCTCCAAATGAGCGATATGTATGTTGAGCCAAACATAGTTGCCAAATTTATATCTGGTTTCTTGCAATTCTCATAATTTTCTGGGATATGTTTGGCCCAAAATTCTTCAGTGGATACCGTTTTATACATTTGCAAAGACACATCTTCTTACAAATCAATTATCTCCATTTGAAGTGATGGCTTTGACAGATTAAACAACTTGGCAGCCACATCTGTCCATTCTGCCGCTACATCAACTTCAAATGGCAATTTAAGAAATGGAGATAGCTTGCCCACTCCTGGAAAGTCTTGGAATCTTGTAGCAAATTCGTTCCTAAGGTCGGCCAGAAATTTTACAAAAACTGCAATGTCTTCTTCAGAGTTCTCCTTTTCATATTCAAGAGTTGTCGGAAAATGAATAAATGCTTGTTTTGCAATATCTTTTTCAAAGAAAGCTTGCGGCGAAAAGCAGACATGCTTTGTATCAGATCACATATTAATTTTCCATTTCGTTGTAACTCTGTGTTGAACGCATTTAAATATTTTAAAATATCTTTTAGAAAAGCCACAACCAGCATATTGCGCTTGTTTGTTATGAACTCAGAGCGCTTTCTGACTCCCTGCGTATCTAAGTTTTGCAAGAAGGAGGTTACTTGTTCTTTTATTAGCCAGATACGTTCAATAACTTGACCTTTACTTAGCCAACGAACATTGTTGTGTTTAGAATACGCTTAATCACATTCAGAAAGAAACTCCTTGAAATGTCGGAGCTGTAGAACAGATTGAGATCTCATAAAATTAATGAACTTGACAAAGTTGTCCATCACTTCTTTCAGTGTAGCATATAGTTTTCCACAAAGGGCTGCCTGGTGAATTATGTACTGATACGATATTAGACCTGAGTTTTTATCCCTGATTCTCTTTACTACACCTTTTTCTTTGCCAATCATTGCTGGGGCCCCTTCAGTTACAAGCGACATCATTTTATCAAAGCTAATGATAGATTTAGTAATAAATTCATAAATGACCTTGAATAAATCTTCTCCTCGAGTGTTACCTTTCAACGGCAATTCATCAAGTGCTATGGCGTAGCAATGTGCCTTTTGCAGAAGTTCAAGAAGAGTGTTTTTATTATCAGCAGCTAAAATTTCCGTTCTTCGTGTATAACTTCTCGCCGATAATGGAACACTTTGAATTGCAGCGACAACATCTTTTTTCGTCTTTAAAAAATGCAGTGACTACTTCCAACATACATTCCTTCACTATCTAAGAATCTGAAAATGGTTTCTGTTGTTTATTAAGCGTCCAGCACTCACGTAACGCTACTTCTATGGATTTTTCTTGCTTGCTCATGCAACGAACTAATAATTTACGTAAATTAATAGAGTAATGTAAATTATAAGAGATTATAGGCATAGGTATTTAAAAGTTCATTGATGTCTCTTGTCTCATCATAGGTATACCGTAGCTTGTTTTCGAAGAGTCTTATGACATTTTATTTATATTACTACACTAACTTACCAACGTCTAATAATAAACCAGGTCACACGCGATGCAGTTAGATCAAATTTGCGTAATACGTCCAGTCACAACAGCGCGCACGCGAGTGAGACTATCAGCTAGGGCTAATTGGTACCCTTGCCACTCTATCACACTATATTCATAGCGCCATAGCAGCTGTGGAAAGATAGCGCGCTATAATATGGCGCTGTGCGCTATATTAACCACCTCTTGTAAAAGGAATGCTTCCATGTATTCATATCGGCGATTACATACTCGTCGTTATTTGCTTGAATCGTGAACTTTGACGCAGGTGTTTTTTTTTTAAATAAAATAATGAATAATAATAATAATAATAAAATACCTACTAACTGTGATGGATTGGGGTAACGAATCCACAATTTTTATAGAGGTTTATCAAGGAGATATCATAATATGCGGTCCTGGAAATCGGCCTTAAATAAATATTAATGAAAATAAATATTTCATCATCATCATCATTACTGCTCTTCACAAGTCCAATGTTGAACGTAGGCATCCCCCAAGGAATGCCACAAAGCACGCTCCTGAGCCATCTGCATACATCGATTTCCTGCATGCCAGGTCGTCACTCCATCTGGTGAGGGGTCGCCCAACAACCTCCAAATAAATTTTTGTGAGACTATAAACATCAAGTATACATAAAGTCGTGGCAACGAGACGCACGTCATCTACATTTAAAATGACGAATATGTAAACGCGTTGTATTCGTCCACGAATAATTCTGCGAGTTGCTCGTCCTGTAATCTGACGTGGCATTCAACATTTCACAAGGAAAGAAATTACTTATGGTTTATTCTCTAAGTTCCGATCTCAGAACAATAATACTTGTTTTAGTTTTTGTCTGAGGTTCCGATATTATTTATCCCTTCGAGCTTTTCTATGCTCGAAGATTAATCCAATGAATGTTTCTAATTAAAGATAATTAAAAAATGCATGCATAAAAAGAGTTTTATCTACCAAATTAAATGGTGTAATTTATGGTCTGACACAACTGGTTACATCGCCTACGCGGATTCCAGATGTTGAGGATCATACACCTTCCCTGTTGGACCTTCTGCTGACCTCTCATCCGGACGGATATCAGGTTTCCGTCGATGCCCCTCTTGGCTCTTCGGACCATTGTCTGATCCGGAGTGTGGTGCCACTCACGCTCCCCTCGCGGTTGCGTTCTGCAGGTTGCCGCCGTGTTTGGCATTACAGGTCGGCGGATTGGGACGGAATGCGGACTTTCTTTGCTTCCTACCCATGGGGGCGGGTTTGCTTCTTGCCGGATGATCCCAGCGCTGTTGCTGACTCTGTCACTGATGTGGTGCTACAGGGAATGGAACTATTTATTCCATCATATGTGGTACCCATCGGAGGCAGATCTCAGCCTTGGTTTGGTCGCTCCTGTAAGACTGCTTTACGCAGTAAACAGGAGTGTTATCAAGCCTGGACTGCGGCTTCGGCGACTCGGGATGTAAACACCAGCATACTTAAAAAGAAGTATAACTTCGCCTCCAGGTCCTTCAAAAGAGTTATTGCCAAGGCAAAGTCAGAGCACATAGGCAGAATTGGCGAGAAACTAGTTAGCCTTCCTTCGGGAACCCGTGCATTCTGGTCTCTCGCCAAGGCTGTCCAAGGGAATTTCTGTAAGCCATCACTACCATCTCTGCACAGGGAGGACGACTCAATGGCCCACGACGCAAAAGAGAAGGCCGACCTTTTAGGCTCCCTTTTTGCGTCCAACTCGACTGTTGATGACGGGGAGAACACACCGCCGACCATCCCGCGGTGTGAGTGCTCCATGCCGGATGTGCGGTTCTCACAGCGCTCGGTTCGCAGAGCACTCCTCTCCCTTGACATCCACAAGTCGAGTGGGCCTGACGGAATCCCCCCAATTGTGCTGAGGACGTGTGCTCCGGAGTTGGCACCGGTTCTAACGCGTCTTTTCCGGTACTCCTACTCCCTAGGCGTAGTCCTAAAATCATGGAAGACAGCTTTTGTCTACCCGATCCCTAAAAAAGGCGACCGCTCAGACCCGTCCAACTACAGGCCTATCGCCATCACCCCCTTGTTCTCCAAAATAATGGAATCCGTTATAAACTGCCACCTCATGCGGTACCTTGAGGATCACCAGCTGATTAGTGACCACCCGTACGGTTTTCGTCGGGGTCGATCAGCTGGTGATCTTCTGGTCTACTTAACTCATAGATGGGCGTAGGCAGTAGAGTCCAAGGGGGAGGCATTGGCCGTTAGTTTGGACATTGCGAAGGCTTTCGATCGGGTTTGGCACAAAGCGCTTCTTTCGAAGCTCCCTTCCTATTGGATTCCCGAGAAATTATGCAATTGGATCACCAGCTTTCTTGCAGATCGGAGCATCAAGGTCGTTGTAGACGGTGCATGCTCCGACTACAAGCCTATTAACGCTGGTGTTCCACAAGGCTGCGTGCTATCACCAACGCTGTTTCTTCTGCATATCAATGATATGTTGCAAGCCGGTAGCATTCATTGCTATGCAGATGACAGCACTGGTGATGCTCTATACACCGGCCGTGCCAATATTTCTCGGGAAAACGTCACCGAGTACCGGAACAAACTTGTGTCTGAAGTCGAGTCTTTGCTTAACCAAGTCTCGGATTGGGCCCAACTAAATCTAGTCCAGTTCAATCCCTTGAAGACACAAGTTTGCGCGTTTTCCGCTAAAAAGAACCCCTTTGTCGTATCTCCTCAGTTTCAAGGCACTCCCCTTGCTGCCTCAGCCAGTATCGGAATCCTTGGCGTCGACATATCGAGTAACGTGCAGTTTCCTGGTCACTTGGAAGAGAAGGCCAAATTGGCCTCTAAAAAGCTTGGCGTGCTCAGCAGAGCGGGACAGTATTTCATGCCGGCTCAACGCCTGCAACTTTACAAGGCGCAGGTTCGGCCTCACATGGAATACTGTTCCCATCTCTGGGCTGGGGCTCCCCAGTGCCAGCTCCTTCCACTTGACCACATCCAGCGCAGAGCGGCTCGAATCGTCAACGACCGAGTCCTTTCCGATCGGCTCGACTCATTGGCACTGCGAAGAGATGTTGCATCTCTTAGCATTTTCTTTCGCATTTACCATGGGGAGTGCTCTGAGGAATTGTTCGGATTAATCCCAGCCGCCAAATTTCACGAACGCACATCGCGGCAGAACTCCCGATACCATCCACACCATCTGGATGATTGGCGGTCCACCACTGTGCGATTTAGAAGATGTTTTCTTCCTCGCACAACTTCCTTGTGGAATAGTTTACCACCAGCGATTTTTCCGGACCAATACGACTTAGGGACCTTCAAGAAAAGAGCCTACTCCTTTTTAAAAGGCCGGCAACGCATCTGAAATTCCCCTGGTGTTGCGGTTGTTCATGGGTGGCGGTAGTCACTTACCATCAGGTGAGCCGCATGCTCGTTTGCCCCCTCTCCTATAAAAAAAAAAAAAAAACCTTTACCTTTATTATATTAAGAGGATTTGTTTTAATTATGTAGAGAGGGAGATATTTATTAAAGTTAGGAATATGAGCAATACTTAAAACTCCCCTTTTCTGCTTTGATATCTAACCACACATCAAACATACGTTTTCTGCAGTCTGTAATAGGAAAAATATACGGGTCTTAAAACAGATTTTCAGGTTACGGTGTACTTTTGGCCAACTAGCTTTGTAATATTGCGAGCATGTTTATTAAACGTTTGCATTAAACAGAGTAATTCAATCGAGTACTCGGTTTGAGTAAGTAAAACACGGTACTCGGTTACTTGGTAAAACTAGTATTCAGGCAATCTATAGTATTTTATAATGACTAAGAGGAATTAATATTTTCTACCAATAAAAAATAAGTTTTGTAATCCAAGTTTAAAATAACTTTCTACTTTTAAATGATATTCTGAGATGTGGTCATTCTTTTGGTGTGCGGAATTTTGGTCGGCAATTAACCGCCGTTGCATGTGATTATATACTCTTTAGATTGGTTTTTCTGATTTAAAGTATAAATAATGGTTTGAAGTGGATTTTGATGCATACCTATAATAAGTGGTGCGCTTTTGCTTATAAGTGCTTCAATGTTTATATAAATTTAGATTTTTAAAATATATTTTGAGTTTATATAAAATTGAGATCTTATTACATCAACTATTTATTTTCGTTACATTTGTAATGTGATTCATAAGCATAATAATGAAAAGTTTTGTGAACCAAATACAAATCTGTCTAGGGTGTATGGTCAAAGACCTTTGCCTACCTTTATTGGCGAATTTTAAGAACAAAAGCAATATCTTTGGTGTACTGGCAAGTGGCAACTTTCAGTTTGTACAAGGAGGACCATCTGAGTTTTGGCGGGAAATTGACCGGCGGCGGTTTGCTGCTCCTGTATTATTGTTTAAATAATGGTTCGAAGTGGACTTTGATATGTAAAAGTGTTGCGATTTTGTGTATTAAGTGTCTACGCATGTGAACTATTAGTGGAAACAGTGAAACAAGTGCTCTGATGGTGATGGATTCTCAAGATAAGCTGTTTGTTTGCATAGGCACCTTTAGATACCATCGCCAACTATCAGCTGTCTGCTGGATCAAGTTGCCGCCAAAATCTCCCAAGAACTGCACAATGTGACGCATCAACATATTGTGAAGCAGTATACTATGAAGGAGTGGGGAAATTCCAAATAAATAAATTAATTGTTTATAAAGAAATAAAATGAGTGAAATCAATTATAATTGAATATAAAATTGTATATTGTATAATTACCTCTAAAGGATCTTGTGACAAAGTTGCTGTCATTAAATACTCATAATTACATTCCATGTATAACATTTTCGATATTTGTAGTGTTGCGTGCAATGTTACTTTTAATCCTAGTAACGTACTCCTTGATACAGGTATTTTTTTTTTCTACTTTCTCCCAATCTACAAGAAATTGTAAGAAATCCAAAATTGCCTAGAAAAGTATAATTCTAATTAGTTGTAAGGCCTTTAATACTTCAACAAAGCATGGATCCAAAAACAGAAAAATATTACTCCTGTACAATTTCTGTTGTTTCTGTGAACATTTGTAGTTTAAATGACATGCAGCATCTAATAGAACTGACAATGATAACAAATGTCATGCAGAAAATACTACAAAATTCAGTAGTTGGTAAAACATTTAAATGTTATGTATTACTAAATAAATGTCCTTACTTGTTTTTGACAGCAATCTTCCTTCACATACAGAGCTTTTTTTGGCTCGCGTGATGACATAGCTTTTATTAATTTATAAACAACATCAATAAATTTTTGCGTTGGTATAGAATCTTTTAATTTGTCGCAAACAGATTGGTAATGAGCCATTGCAACTGATACTTCATGACCAAACACCTAAAATAAAGTGAATAAAAATAATATAATAAAAGCAAACAAGCGTCTGGATCTAAAATCGATCATAGTCTTTAGTCTATTCATTCAATACAAAAAAAATATACTTGAAAAAATGTACATACTTGTGTTGCAAGAGGCACATTCATTGTCTGAAAGCCTTTAGGTTTTAAATGGGCAGGTGTCAATTTGTAGGCAATTTTCATATTGGGCTGACGATAATTCTCCTCTTCTAAGAGAGCTTCCCAATGCTTCTTTTTGACTATTCCATAAGGGGTCTGTAACATCAATAACACTATTTATAATAATCTTCTGTGCTTCTGTTTACTGGATATAGCATTACTTTTTATTATACCTGGAATTCCTGTAAATTGTCATCCAAAGTAGATGTTCCGAAAGTGTAATTATGTTAATAAATGATTAAAATCCGAAATCATCCACAATCGTCGTGACCTATCATAAGGATGTTCACAGCTAATGTTTTTGTCGTCAATACCGAAAATTTTCCAAACCCCTCTATTCCACGATGCACCATCCATAACTACAGCATCAATGCAGATTCCACTATTACAATACACTCTAAAAGAAGCTTATGAAGTGGTTCGCTTTTGCAAGCATTCCTAGAAAGGAAGCAGCCTAAAGCTTGAACCCATCTACCTCTGAAGGGTACAAACTTAAAAACTAAGGCATGATCTGCTGTCTTATTTTTCAAGTCTTCCGGGGTGTGCTGTCCAAGATCTACAAAACCACTAAATTTCATAGAATGTTGATCAAAATAAACGCCTTCACTTAGTTTCATTTCGTCGACCAAAATGACTCCATGCTTCTCTCCTTTTGTCATTGCTTCGCATCTTTCTTTTAGACTATGAAAAGTAGCCGGTTGAAATCCGTAAGCAGAGCCACTAATTTTTCGAATGAATTTACTCAATGTTTCTAAAGATGGTAGCGGTAAAATATTTCTACAACGCAAAAATCTATACGTATTTCGATTCTTTAAACGTATCAACAAGCATTCATAAATCCATTCTAATGTGTATCATCGTCTTTTCTTTGCAGCTTCGAAACAGGAAATTACAACAGTTTGAAATTCTTGTGGTAAATTTTTAATAGCTTCTTGTAGTACAGCCTGTGATTTTTGAGCACACTTAGACTTCGCCATAAAAACTTTTTTATTTGGCCCACTTTTCTGTAAAGAAAAAATTAAATATTAACATCGCGGAATAACAAAAACATAAAATAAATTGTGCCATATTACAGAGCAGATGAAACAATTGGATCTATATTACTGATTAACCTAATTATTTATAGTGCAATGGCAATCATCCTTCGAGGCTTCAATTTAATTAAGAAAAAATTTAAATTCTTAAAAATCTTATTCTAATAATATTGCACACTTAGCAACATCATTAACTTCGAAAACTACAATTTAAAATTACATTTGTTCACATATAATTATAATATTTAAAGTTATTATTTTATTTATAAAACAATCAACTATGTTATTGTTTAATTAATCTACATCTACATTATTTAATAAGAAGAAAGATTTGGTATAATAATTTTATTCATATGTGTTTGGTATGGTACAAAATTTATGTTCTGTTATATATAATTATGATTTTCTAAAGCTAAGTAATTTCATTTGAACGAATCAACATTGAACAATGTATAAATCATTTATATTAGAACAACAGATTAAATGTACAATTTTTATGTACAAACAGTTACTGTTGTGAATAAAAAATTAATGTACAATTAATATATACATTATGAATACTTTACCAAAAGATTTAATTTAAAACTCATATGTACATGATCACTATTTTTCCAAAAAGATATGTGAATGTAAAATGATAAATAAAATGTTTGAAAGAAAGTACCTGTAATACCTTATTACCCTGAAGATAAATTTTTGCAATTTTCATAGAGCTTAGACGTTTACAATGAAATATAAAAAAACTTACCATTCTTTTTAGACGTTTGTTTTGTTTAACAAGGTTTGAAGCACGCTGTTTTAGAGCTGTCGTTTTCTCTAAAATAATTGAAGTTGATTTACGGCTTTGTAAGCGTTTCCGTAAAATGCGACATGATTTACATCTTGGATTTCTTTGGTAAGCATCGCCACTTATAATCACACCTTTACACAATTTTGAGTACCTGAAAATTTATGTATTTTTTTTAAGTATTATAGATGTGTAAAACTCTTTATAGTTCCTTTGTTTTATGTGTAAAAAAATATTCTTACTTATTACTGTCTATTTGAGTACCAATGCATAATGGCCATCTTTCTACAGATTTTAAGAACTCACAAAGATTTTTGAAAGAATTAATTTTTACATAAAGCGGCAGTTCTTCATCATTAGAAAAAATAACCTGCAATTAAGTTGCTATTAATGATTATTGTAACTAAAAAATTAATTACTTTATCCATACATTAATTAATAAATACTTACAGTAACTGATAAATCCTAATTTAGACGTATATAATTTTTTGTTTTCTTGGTTGATGGATCCATTCGCAGAAATTCTAGTCCGTCTGGTTTCTCTACATGCATCCAAAAAGATGGTAGTATTGGACATTTCAGGATATCTCTAAAACTCTCTATTGGTTGTATAGTTGTTTCTTTTGCTACATTATTATTTAAATCATCATTGGACTGCTGACTCAACAGAGATTCTTCCAAGTCCTGTTCCATTTGTTCATTGTAATTTGTAGCATTATTAGGATTATACAGATCATCTAATAATTCATGTTGCTCAATGCTGCTGTTTTGCATACTATCCTGCTGGTCGTCTCCACTGTGATTGTGGCATGAAGTTGATTTTTGTGGTTCAATAATACTTGCTTGGAGCTCATATGCTGGTATTGGAATAAATTGATGCTCGATTGTTGGGAAAGCTTCATTTTTTAGCATTTTTTTCACTGCTGGAAAGATCTTGAGCTTTCCGTCAATCATAAACTTGTCGTACAATTTTATATGTTCTTCTTTAAAATGAAGATGGCAAATATTATCAGTGGCTTTTAATTTAATACCCAAACACCTTTGCCACTTGTCTAATCTTGCTGTTGTCTGTAAACATAATTTAATATAATACAAAATAAAAAAGTGTTGATTAAACATTAAAGAAGCGTTAAATCCTGATTAAGAAATCTAATTTGAAATTATTATAAAACAATTTGAAATAACATGATTCGAGTTAAATAATATATAAACATACACTTTGCATGGATTGAATTATTTTTAATTCGATTTCTCAATCAGGGTGTCGTAAATTAAATAAATAATTCAAAATAAACTACTCAACATACAGTAGGTCGGAAAAAAGACAGAAGTTGAGGCGAACCATGTTTTGAAGTTTTTAGTTTACGTCCACTTGGACAACTTTTCACAATACAGGTTTTTCCCATAATTGTTAATTATTTCTTAACCTTTTATAACTATCACCACCACAAAATCACTAATAATTATTTTTAAAAAGCCATACTAATAAAATCAAGTTTCCTCACAGCAAGTTTTTGGTTATATTAACTTAATTATTTTAGACTACGTAAATGGTTTATATAATACTGGCATTTTATGATTTTACTTCCCCATATAAAAAAGTACTCTGTGCATTAATGCATTTTACTAACTACTATATTGTAGGCATGAGACCGATATATCAAAACGTAACTAATAACGTTATGTTATCAAATATCATATCATATCGATAAACCTAAGAACGTAACCGTTATCACATATCCAACCAAAACCCAAAATCAACTAACCAACGTACGAAACGTAAAACGCAAACTGTAACGATATGCCAAAAACCGAAAACGGCCCAAAACCAAAACTAACCGATGTCCTTTGATATTCGTTGTTTCTCGTTCTAGCGACAGTATCATAAATACGTATGAAAGAGATGAAGCGAATATGGATTTCATTGCGATGTTTTGGTTGTTATCATAAAACGGTGCACGTAGTGAAATATAATTATAAGTTCCTTAACAAAAAGGTCGAATTTTAAATGGTTAAAATTGTCTAATTTTTTAAGTTTGTGTAGTTGTGAGAGTTGTCAGATTTAAATGATCTTTAGGACATTAGGCACTAGACTTAGATTTGTTTGATCACATTATATTTGGTTTAGGCAACTTTTGTTTATGTGAAAGTTAGAATTTGATATTTTTTCAAACGTAACAATTACGCACTTGACATTGGTGGCGTGTGCCGTTCACTATGAAACTATCTGTAAAATTATTAGTTTTTGACGTTGCGTTTGTGCGTTTATTTGTAATATTTGTTTGCATTTTGTACATTTGTTTTAAAACTTTCCTGTCAGTCCTAAGCCTAGTTAAGTATATGAAGGTAAATCGCCAACTTAAATAATCATTATAAAAAATAACGATTATTAATATAATAATAATAAATAAACTATGTACCTATAATAATTTTCTATATATATATGTATATAAATTATGTTTACTACTTATGAATACAGATTAATTATAGACTTCGAAATCAAACTCTGATCGTACGTTTCACTTTAAAAAGTATGGGTATAAACATTATAGACATAAATGAGAATAGAAAGAATGTAATTTTAGACATTTATAATACTATATTACTGCATAACAATCATAAATTATATATTAACATACATGTCTAAATATTACATCTAAGATTATATTAGAGCCTCTGACTTCTAAAACTAAAATAATTGAAGTAATTCGTAAAATAAATGTTGCACTCGGTCTACAGTTTTCAGGCATAGATGAGGCACTCTGAAAAATAATTAGGTGACGAAACGTGGAAAGTTTCTTCTGCGCTTTTATAGATGGCGTAGGGATTATAAATTACTGAAAATTACACTAGAGGGCGCTATCACCTAGGTTCAGTATTATTTCGTACATATTTCAATAAAATTAAAAGAAAATCAATTTATGTATATTTTATTGTTTTGTGTAAATATTTATTATGTTTGTTTGAGATAACCATGGTGTGAATTGCTTCCTTAATTTACAAATAATTATTATATATATATGTATATATATATATATATATACCGGCGTATTTCAAAACTGATGGCATGATTTAGGCTTCGGTATAAATAATAAATACCCACAGTGGCGCCATCTTTTAATAGATTATGTAAAAATATCGGGAAAAATAGTACTTTTACTGTGAGATGGCACTAGTATCAACGTAAAGCAAGCTACTGAGGACTTTCATACCCCTGATTTGAGGTTATGTTTCGGTTGTAAACCATTATTACTGATATCGATATTTGAAAACGGTTTTCAATAACGATATGAAAACTAAATATCAGTTATGTAACCGTTGCAGCCAAAATCTGAAAACGCCCATGCTTACTATATTGTCATGAAATTTTTAAATATTTGAATTCAGCTAACTTCATTCCGTCTATCAAAAACAGCTATATTCATATCGTAGTTTTTCAGACGCCAGCACTATTGTGGTAGGTTTTGGAACCTCTATTTGCAGTAAACAGTTGGACACTTTTTCAACTTTCCCCCCATATGAGATGGTTCTCCTTCTACTCTATACTCCATGTTTCATGTTCATTTTCAAGTTTCAAGAGGAAATCAGAAGCCTCAAGAAAAGTAAAAGTTTTAAGTCGCAGTGATGCCAACTTAGCAACTTTATAGCTTGATCTAGCTATTATTTGGTGACAGACAGCTACAATTTAATGAAATTTGTAGCTAAACTTTTTAGCTACCTTTTCTAGCAAGTTTTCATTTCGTCATAAGACGTGAGGCTATTCGGATTCATAGAGTAGGGTACCTAGTATCGAAAGGAAAAATAAAAACTAAACGCGAATCTATGGTCATAGATGCTATGGTAGGTTTAAGTCAGCGTTGATACATTACACACTAAACCAAAATAGTACGCGCTACTCGTGTTCCACCTTGTGTTGTTTTGTTTTATCCGTTTACCTGTTTTAATTTTATTTGAAAATCTTCGGAAGAAAAAGCTTCTTCTTAATAACTGGCTTTTCGGCTCTGGGATCTAGCCCTTCTGAGCCTGAAGTTACAATATATTATAATAATTATCCTTCATAGTATACTGCTTCACAATATGTTGATGCATCACATTGTGCAGTCCTTGGGAGATTTTGACGGCAACTTGAGCTAGCAGACAGCTGACGATTGGCGATGGTATCTCAAGGCGCCTAAGCAGACAGACACCTTAGTTTGAGAATCACATCACCATCCTCTGATGCACTTGTTTCACAGTTTCCACTAATAGTTCATATGCGCAGACACTTAATACACAAAATCGCACCACTTTTACATATCAAAGTCCACTTCAAACCATTATTTAAACAATAATACAGGAGCAGCAAACCGCCGCCGGTCAATTTCCCGCCAAAACTCCACCATAGCTTACTCAGTTGCTAGACATTTTTCAAAATGTTGCTAGATTGCTAGTTCTTTTTTACCCCAAAAATTTGCTAGAAGTAGCTAAATGTTACAGTACGTAGGTAGATTACAATGAAATGTTAATTTCTGACAATCATTTTTAATTTCCAACAAGAGAGTTAAAAATGTCGTGTGTACAGTCACGAGCAATAAAACATCTGATGCACTTGTTTCACAGCAATAAACTGTGAAACAAGTGCATCAGAGGATGGTGATGTGATTCTCAAACTAAGGTGTCTGTCTGCTTAGGCGCCTTGAGATACCATCGCCAATCGTCAGCTGTCTGCTAGCTCAAGTTGCCGTCAAAATCTCCCAAGAACTGCACAATGTGACGCATCAACATATTGTGAAGCAGTATACTATGAAGGAGTGGGGAAATTACAATAAACCGAATAAAAATACTTAAGACTTGGCCTAAAGGTCTAGATACCAGGCCATAAACTCCCAAAAAAAAAATTTAGCAACTGAGTAAAGCTAGCAGTTGGCAACACTGTTAGGTCGTCGTTATTGATTTTTATCTAATATTCGACAAACAAAGAAGTAACTTGCATCGTGTGTCGTTAAATACACGTTTTAGTGATTCCGTTGACGGTGAACGTGGAAGATGCCTGTAAGTGTCCGTCCCTTCATTTTATCTATCAATTTCCGGAAATCGTGCATGATTTCATAACTCATTTCCATCATTTCCTTTTTTTATTTGTACCGATTCACATTACATTTTTTACCAAGTTTATTAGCCTTCAGCTTGCCTCAAAATTAATCAATTTAAAATTGGGAACTACATGGATCTGTGTGTTAATAAATAGAACAACGGATAGAGTAACCGTAAAATTTTTCGTTTGTGTGTGTCATGCAATCCGTGACAGGGTCACCCGACGAGTACTGCGACATACTTTGCCGTAACTACGCATTTCAATCCGAGACACCGTAGCGTCAATATCTGTAAATATTTTCTGTCCTAAAGATGCAGAGTTGGTGGCCTCTACGGTTGAAAATGTTCGCGTGGTGGTACGAGTGCGACCTATTGACCAGCGGGAGAAGCTGGACGGGGCTTACAATTGCGTGTCCTTAGACTCTGTGAATAGCACCATTACAGTCACCAGAAGCAATGCGTCGCCACCTGAACCTCCACGCATTTATGCCTATGATGCTGTTTTCGACAGCGACACTAGCCAGGTAACCATTTTTCCTTTTCTTTTTTTCTTTTACAATATTTTTATGATAACTTAACATCATTATTCCTTTGTTTTATTATTTGATTCCGATTTAAGCACATTCAAGGGAAAACTACTTTTTTTTTTTTTTTTTTTTTTTTTTTTATAGTATAAGGGTGACAAACGAGCACACAGTCCACCTGATGGTAAGTGGTTGCTGCGGCCCATAGACATCTACATCTATCCTCTGTTACAAATCAAAATGTAGATGCGTTGTCACCCGTGAGGGCTAAGATGGAATGCCTCATTTCCAGTAAAAAGGGCCTCCGGCCACCTGCACTCACCAAGCGAAACGCAGAGGTAAACCTCTACTTCACGCTGGTTTTCTGTGAGGTCGTGGTACTACCCCGGTTCGAGCCGGCCCATCCGTGCGACAGCAAAAGTTGCCGCGTGGCTCTACCACTGTTAAACTATACAAAAAAGTTAAAATTTTAAGTTTCTTTGTTTTACTATAGTTTTTTCAATCATCACAATTAATTTTCAATGTGAAGAATTTAATTGATAATGCAATTAACAATTGCCATCTAGTGATAATTACATTTTAATGGTTTTACTGAGAGTCTTCAATTGTTTTTATCACAATTTTCAATTGTAAATTAGGTCCTGAGATAAGATAACAAAATTCAGCAAATAATATTTACAAGGTTATAGGACTTTTTCTTTCCTATTTACTATTCATTTAATTAATGCATGGCGTTCCCATTTATACTTGGCTGACATGGTCCTAAATAAAAGCTGAATTTGTCAATTAGTGTCAGTACTAATCACACGACTTAAAAATAGAATTTTCTATATCAGTTCAGGTATCTTCAAGTAATTGTTGAACATACATAAATTCTGACAAATTGGAAACCTCCTCCTTTTTGGTTTCTTAAAGGGTATACTTCCCAGGTGGTCCTATATAAATTTGATCAAGTTCTGATCAGTAGTTTCCTTTATCTTAATTTATATTGCAGTTGGTTGTACAATATTTTACCACTTGTTTATGTTGTAATATATAAGAATATCCACTACACCACGTTATCATTAGACATGATGGAGAGAAACTGAAGCAGTACAACACAATTCTGGAAAAAAATTCAATAGTAACAAAAAGAGTGCAGAGCAGTGGCTAAGTCTGCTTGCCCGTGGCAACCAAAGCAAATATTGCACTATATGAGGTAATCAATGTGTGAGGCCTATTTCAGCAATGGAATTTGATGGGCTGTAATGGATGAATGAATGAATTATATTGAATGGAATTAATGGGCCGGCCATATAGTTCAAAGAACAACCGGTAGAGAAAAAAGCTTCTTGAGTGGCACCCTTGTACTAGATGGAGTGATGAGAACAACAGATAGAGAAAAAAGCTTCTTGAGTGGCAGCCTGGTACTAGATGGAGTGATGACCTGGTAAGAGATTCAGGAAGTCAATGGATGCAGGTGGCTCAGGTGTCATTCCTTAGAAGAGGCTGATGTTTAGCAGTTTACTTGTGATGGGCTGTGATGATGGTGATGATTGATACTGACGAAGTTATTAACCCAAATTATTGAGTTTGGTTTAATAACTTCGTTTTTCAAGTTTGTAACTTTTGATACCAACAATACACAATACCACAATCTTTTAATACCAATTTTAAAATGTCTGAATAATGTAAATTTAAGAAACAAAGAAAATCTATTGTTACTTGTATTTGTACTGCAATTGGTAACTAAGAATGGTTTCGAAAATCACAATACTCTGAGAGATTTAAAAAATTAACTCAATTAAATGTAAAATCTATTAAAAAAACAAGCTTTTATAGGTATTGTTAGGGCCAAAATCTGAGTCCATCATCAGATCAGCTCCGTGCATATTGCATTTTCATCATAGTTAGATTATTATTCCAAGTTTAAGCTCAATTAGAGGATTACAAGTTTTGAAACAGAAAAACAGGAAAAAGGCAAGTTAAATGAAAACTTGAAAAATGCAAAAATTCTTAGCGTAATATTTTCACTATTATTATCTAACTAGCTGTTCCCCGACACTTCGTCTGCGTGTAATTTTTTAAAATATAGGTTGTTTTTTTGTTTTGCAGAACCCTACTTTTTTTCTCAAATAAAAGTAGCCTATATTACTCCTTATAACATCAGCTGTCATCAGCTGAAAGTCCCATCAAAAACGGGCCAGCCGTTTTGGAGTTTAGCCAGAATAAACAGACACACACACAGACAAACATTATAAAAATTGTGTTTTTGTTAAGAGTTCCGATATACTTTCATATGCATTTAGTGAAAAGCTGTTATTTTGACATTACTAAAGAACACTCCAATTTTATTTAATTGTATACATTAAATGTAAATTCATTGAAATGTTTCAATTTTTTTTGTTATGCATGGTTGGTATATTATAAGGCTGGCAACACACATACGGAATTCCGTTTCGAGATTCCGTTTCGATATTCCGATTCGGAATCCCGAACGCAGCAAGTCCATATAAAATCTATGACCCGCCACACACGTACGGTTTTCCGTTCGATATTTTGCGGGCAAAACGGGATTCCGTTTGTGTGTAGCCGACCGTTCGGAATTCCGAAACGGAATCTCGAAACGGAATCTCGAAACGGAATTCCGTATGTATGTGGCGGGCATAAAATCAAATTTTTATTGATTGTTTTTGTCAATACATTTGATAGGTTATAGATCTCCTTTTCTTGCTAGGAGTCTGTCCAGGTACGTACTGCCCTGTTCCTTAATTCTTCCTGTGTTCTTCTCTGGGGGGTATAGAGAGTCAGTATAATTGTATGCTCTGTGATATTCCAAAGGTGCCAATCTGTAGCGTACTCCATTTTGAGGTGGCTGTAAGATGTCTATAGATATCAGTAGCCACTTACCATCAAGTGGACTGTAAATTTGTCACTTCAGTTTTATGAAAAAAAAAAAAAAAAACATCATGGGCTTCTGTCTACTTACCATATGAAATCTGTATCTTTGTAAATGTAGCTGACTGTAATATGTTATTTATTGTTATCTTGAAAAGCTATTATATTATTCATTGGAATATACATATTTATTGAGGATAAATGTAGATGTGTATGGGTCACAGCAACCACTTACCATCAGGTGGACTGTGTGCTCGTTTGTCACCCTATCTTACTGTATCTGTTATATATAAAACCTGTATTATTATGTACTATTAAAGTCCTTGAGCTGACAATGTGCCCTCATTTTTAACAAAGGGTGTGCCAGACCCCTGAATAATATTTTTACAATATACCCTCTGTAAATGTTTCCATAGTTGATGGTGCAAAGCGGTGCACGTAGTTTTAAAATAAGTAGTTTACGATATTTTTATTATTTTTGCAAGGCTAAAAAAGGCAATTTAATCAACTACCAATTAAGTTTAGTATTTGAATTTGTCATGCTAGTTCATGATATTTGATTATTACTCATACAAATCTATTATGTAGTCACATATATTGTGTAGCGGCACATTATTAATCTCTATGAATCATATCTAGGTTTAGTTTTAAATAGTAGCAAAGAAGTATTTACAGAAGAAAGAAGACCGTGAAGACTCAACTTTGGTCCCGCCCATCCTTCGTCTCGACTGGCGCTATTCAATGCTTCAGTCTTGTCGAATGGTGGGTGGGCTCAGGGTGCCACGTCAGAACATGAACTGCGCGACCAATAAATCTTTATCTCATTGTTTTACTTTCCCACTCTCACTGAGTTTTGGTAGATTTATTCTAAAAGTATAATTTGCTTAGTTCTACTAATTCTATAATAATAGTCATGTAAATTATATGTTGATAATTACCAGCGTCATTGTGCTGTAACGATTTAGGGCGTGGTCCGTACTTGCAAGTCGCAACATTCCTGAAAACAATATGGCGGCCGTGTGTACAAGAAATCAGATCAACAAACAAATATTAGTACTAGTTAATAGTACATAATATGAGTGAAGCCGAAAACAAGTCTAAAATATACTCAACTTATCGCACTCACACTCACGCTCACATATTATGTATTTAAATTGATTTGGCACCAAAAACATAGTTTTAGGTGATGAAGAAAGAAGATTGTGCGTGAGTGTGTTATGATGAGCATGATTTCGGCGTCACTTCTGCATAATAAATATACGCAGCGCTCTCTACCATTCTTTGTAGTTCTTAACACAGGAATAAACAATGTGTGTAAGGAAAAAGTTCTAGCAGTGTGTAACATCTATACATATAATAAAACTGTAAATAGCAGATGTCTGTACATTTTATATTTTTGTAATAAAAGTGATTGAGGGGTACTAAAAATAAGTAATTAAATACATTTCTACCATTTTTAGAATTTTCTGTCTGTCTGTCTGTCTGTCTGTCTGTCTGTTTGTTTGTTAACGTATCACGTATAAAGTACTAATTTATATCATAAGAATTGTTAAGGAAATTATAAAGTGTATCTTCGTGTTACATTTAGTCTTTATTTCATTAAAATCAGTTCATTCCATCAAAAGTTACGATAAATATTCTGAAGTATGGGTAGGGAAGTATAGGTACGAATTTGCTCAACGGTGGCTTTGTTTGAGTCATCAAGTGCATTTTAAACTAATATCATATCATAAATCATAGTTAAATTATGTAAAATAATGATATAATTACGTATATTTAAAACGCAGTAAACAAAAGTATTAAAGAACGTATTAAATATATTATACAAAAATATATTAACCTTATTAACTAAACCTGAAGCACAATAGTTAACCCATTTCTTCGATAGATGGTGGTGTTGTGAAAATGTAATGCAATTGCAATGTGGTTTTTACTGCTAATATATATGCTGCTAATCTTTATTATATTACTCGCTACCCTACTGCGTGTTGACAAACTCAATTTATTCTTTACCGCCGAGTACTCTATGTGGTAAATCAAATTTTAAAAGAGCTATTAACAATTGCGTTGGTTTTGGCGAGAGTCAAACTTTATTTTTTGCTTACTGTGCAGGCACTGATTTATAAGTTCTCTTGCGTTTTATATAATGTATCAATCGCGTCAATTAATCTCTTTTATTTTTAGAATTGATGTTAGCAGCGCCATCTCTCTTTAAATATATACATATAATAAAAATGATGATAACATGTTGTGTCTCTTTCTGTACATTGTATATATATTTTGGTGGCTAAAATCATTATGGGGAACTGAAAATAATTAAATAAGAACATTTTATAATTTTTAGAATTGTCTGTCTGTCTATTTGTCTGTATTATATGAACGCATCACGTCTAAAGTAAACATCTTTTATTTTCAAAGGAATCGTTAAGAAAATCATAAAGCGTATCTTCGAGTTACATTTAATCTTTGTTTTATTAAAATTGGTTAATTCTATCGAAAGTAATGATTATTATTTTGAAATGTAGGTTCGAATTTGTTCAATGGCGCCATAAAATCTCAGAAATAGTAATAAAAAGATTTGTGTGTAAAAAAAACGTTCCATAATAATTAATATATTTATACTTAAAACACAAAAAGAGATTTAAAAAGGATGTTTTCTCACAAAAAGGACGTAATAGATGGAGTTGTACAAATTACAAACTTTTCTGAATTGCTGTGTTGAGATTTTTCGCCGATGAATCGTATTGAGACTTCTAAAGAAATTTGTATCCATCGAAGCCATACAACGGAATCCGACCAAAAATAAAAATTTTGCAACGAAATGTCGTGATATTGTATTTATAATATAATATGCAAAATCAGTACTGCCATTTTAGCGCTTTGGGAACTAGATTTAGCGCTTTTTTGGAATGTATAGCGCGCATTTCGAAATTTTAGCACCTAGCTTAATCCAGCGCTTTTTGGTGTATTTAGCACACATTTCAATATTTTAGTGACTAGCGGGTTATTAACTCTTTTACTGCAGCACTCTTAGTCCACATTACCGATAATAATAATAATGACCTTTATTATTTTTTCCCACAAATAGTACATTGCAGTTTATCTTTTTCAAACATATTTTTTCCACAAAACAAAAAGCATGGGAGACGAGTCCAAACTAGGATACCCTGTGCTATGGATCTCCTGGCTTCCCCTTTAGGATGATCAACTTGATTTTTTTACCGACGACTATAAGCGGGGAAATCCCCTTTATTAAAGTTTTCGTTCATGGTTTTGGCAACGCATTTATTTTGCTTTATTCAGTTTCAGTCAATTGCTTAGAGCACAGCTAAGTTAAAAGTTACTTAGAAGTTATAACACAAAGAAACTGTGTAGCAACCGCAATCAGATGCTGACATCTGAAACTAAGTTGCGAAATACATTGCACTTTAAAACAATTAATGACATTTTTATTGTTCGTACAGTACTACCTACTGTTGACAGCAATTGCCATAATTATAAGTCGATGTCCTGCGAAGTATTGATACATTAAAAAAATATTGCCAGAAAAAAAACTTAATGTTGTTTTCTTTATTATGATTATATAAAAAAACACAAACTTTGTTTGTAGTTAATTTAGCGCAAAATCTAGGGCTTTTTAAAGCGCTGTTTTCATGAAATCTAGCGCTTTTTGTGTTGTCCTAGAGCTGAATGAGTTTTTTTTTAATCTGGCAGCACTGCCCAAAAACCCTCTATTAAGAAGTAACTTTCCTTTCAGTTTTAAGCGCGTTCAGTTCCGAGTTACAGTGAACGTGTGTTATGCGATGACTGTAAATAAAGCGCAAGGTCAAACTTTACGCGTTGTAGAGTGTACCTAAGTACTGACTGTTTTGCACATGGCCAACTCTATGTTGCTTTTTCCCGCGTTAGTAGCCCCCGTAACCTTTTTGTGTACACCCCAGCTAAGCCTACTTCTAACGTCGTTTACACAGAAGCTCTATCATAAACGACTTAGAACTTTGATGATAATGATTTATTTAGTTACCACTTATTGATACAGTAATGAAATAAATCGTTTAATATTCTCTTACCTAAACGACAAATTCTTTATGTAAAACCTGTATACGCGAGCTACGCCGCGGGCACAGCTAGTTATAAATACATCTATTCTATCTAATCTAACTAGATTAGCATTTATTGATTAAATCTGGCAAATTTGTTTTATGAAAATTCCAATAAAAAATCTAATTAAAATATGCCAATGATTTTTTCAGTTAATTGTAAAATCCTCTAGTGTTTACCTTATATCTCATTTAGATTGTGTATCTTCAAGCCAAGAATGAATGGGCAAATAATATTTTAAAGACAATGCGATTAATATATATATATATATACAACGTGTCCCAAAATTCAACGATAAGCCAACACCGGAGGATAGACCTGCCCCGGACTAATCGGGTAAAAAAAGAAAAAAAAATATATCCCAATTATATTTTAAGTTATATAAAAAAAATGAAATTCTTCAGAAATTGAGACCGTTTATGATATTTTTCACTACCATGACCACAATTTTTTAAATATTTTTTTCTTTTTTTTTTTATAGGCAACCTGAATAGTACTGCTATCTACCACAATTCTTAAAAACTCCAGAATAACTCTTGTTTTATCACGAAAATTAATGAAACTTATTTTATTCCCTAAATTTTTTGAAGACTTTTACTTTTAACCAAATTTAACTTATCGTGGTGTAAAAAAAAAGTATGAACACTAGTATGGCAAGTTTTTTTAAAAATTGACGCAACTAACCAATATTCCAAAATGGTATAATACTCTAGGAAAACAAGTTATAAAAAAATATGGGCCTATTATTTCTTAACAGGGGCCAAATGACGGTCGGGTGTAATAAAAGTATTATTTCTTGAAAAATGTTTAATATTTCAAAACAAATGGTACAAACAGTTTCACGTGTAATTTATTAAGTTATTAACATTATAGCAAATGTTCGAACTGTTTGCCACCAGCATTAATACATGCACGACATACATACGGCCTTAAAAATGATCGTTTTATTTGTCTTGCATATCTTCTGCTATTAATGTAATCAGCAGCCTGAGTGATATTTCGACGAAGCTCGTCCAATGTCACAATGGGTTTTGAGTAGACCCTGTTTTTAAGACAACCCCAATAGAAGAAGTCCAGGGGGTTCAAATCGGGTGAACGGGGTGGCCATAAGATAGGACCAAGTCGCCCGATCCAACGCCCTGGATACTCTTGATTTAAATATTCTCGCACAGGACGGGCATAATGTGCTGGGCAACCATCATTTTGGAACCACATGTTTTGAAGATCACTTAAGGGCACGTCGTTTAACAATTCTTGCAAGTCATTTTGTAAAAAGTTTAAATAACTATTGCCATCTAAGTTTCCTTGTAACTCAAAGGGCCCAATTACTTTCCATTTAATATGCCGGTCCATAGGTTAACCTTGAATTGATATTGGGATTTGTCTTGTCTCATCAAGTGTGGATTTTCATTACTCCAACTATGTAGATTGTGAAGATTTAAATACCCATCTTTCTTGCACGTTGTTTCATCCGACCATAGAATTTTGTCTAGGAAGTGGGGATCTTCACTGTGCCTTTGCAGCATTACACGGCAAAATGTGACCCGTAGCGGATAGTCCCGCGGTAATAACGTCTGCACACGCCTGTAGTGATATGGGTGAAGCTTGTGACGTTTTAATATTCGATGTGCAGAACTTTTCGGGATTCCTGTAGCTTCTTCTATGGCACGTACCGAAGTAGTCGAGTCATTTTCTATCTCCTTGAGAACTTCTTCATCACGATCCAATCTAGGTCTTCCAGCGCTGCTCCTATTGGATGGCATACGACCCTCCGAAAACGCTTGATGCACATTAATAAACACTCGATAATCAGGATATCTTTGAGCATTTGGGTATCTTTCTGGATACAGTCTGCTAGCAGCGTTAGCATTACATCGGCATTCTCCATAGATTAAATGCATATTAGCGTATTCCTGTGGTGTGTACGGTTGCGGCATGTTAAACGCCAAACAGTCCAAAATGCGCCAGAACTCTAAATCACAAAACACACAATCGTAGTCCAAGATAATGCCAGGTCAGTTCAGTTTGCAGATCACTTCCAGTCCAAATAATGCCAGGTCAGTTAAGTTTGCAGGTCGATTCCAGTCCAAAAAGCCAAGCCAAAAGTCGATAGTATGTACGAGGGCCACGTAAGTTGAATTGGGTACGGTGCGCAGTAAACAAAGGAGCAGAGCGTACTGAACCGACTTGCTGAGAATAATAACAGCTTCTCTACCTGCCCTGTTGTTGTCTCTTTTTAACGTAAATATCTCTATCTATCTATCTCTCTCTAACATCTAAGGTATTAATGCCCCATTCGAATTCCTAGAAATTGTAACAGGAACCCATTTTGGGCATGTAGTAAAAGTGATTACTGACAATTACAATTTAAGGGATTTGGCCCCTGTTAAGAAATAATAGGCCCATATTTTTTTATAACTTGTTTTCCTAGAGTATTATACCATTTTGGAATATTGGTTAGTTGCGTCAATTTTTAAAAAAACTTGCCATACTAGTGTTCATACTTTTTTTTTACACCACGATAAGTTAAATTTGGTTAAAAGTAAAAGTCTTCAAAAAATTTAGGGAATAAAATAAGTTTCATTAATTTTCGTGATAAAACAAGAGTTATTCTGGAGTTTTTAAGAATTGTGGTAGATAGCAGTACTATTCAGGTTGCCTATAAAAAAAAAAGAAAAAAATATTTAAAAAATTGTGGTCATGGTAGTGAAAAATATCATAAACGGTCTCAATTTCTGAAGAATTTCATTTTTTTTATATAACTTAAAATATAATTGGGATATATTTTTTTTTCTTTTTTTACCCGATTAGTCCGGGGCAGGTCTACCCTCCGGTGTTGGCTTATCGTTGAATTTTGGGACACGTTGTATATATATATATATTTATTACTAGAAGTAAAAAAAATTTGTATCATAGACTATTTAAATGAATTTCACAATTTAAATGAATACTCTGGTGTTTAATTAAAACTAAAGATGAAGCTAGTATTAATTATGCCGGATAAGAGGTATATATATCCGGCAATGCATTAGACCGGGACGCCAGATATACGGTGCAAATAATGAGCGTTCTATAACGTAATATATCAAGATAACTATCCGTGACCTATAAAACATAACTTATTGATCATGCGATGCAAATATAACGAATCGTATTCTAGAAAATGGGTTATCAAATGCGTTTGGATTCTAGGTTATTGTAGGACGCGGTGGACAAAAATGTATTTTATATAGATGTCGTAGGTAGCCAAGTATAAGCGTTTCAATTGCAGTCTTGTTTTTATACTATACTTTTTACTATCTCGTGATATCAGCGACAGTAGGTTGAGGTGCGGCTGGAGTGGCCCATTGGGCCATCCTAAAGCCGTGTACATTTATATAATAGCACATAAGCACATAGCGTACAATTAGGCACAGACCAGCGATCATCTTGTTGAATGAAATTAACAGGGTGGCCATGCCATGTAATGTCTAGACTATTAACTGAAAAGCTAATTAAGCTAATTTGGCCTCGACATTGATATTATATACCATAATGTCTATAATTGTACACTTGTCTAAATGTGAAGTGTATTTCTGCTACGTAAATACTAATAAATATTTATTACGCTCTTGAATGTGTAAATTATTTTGAAGTCAGTTTAAGTATTGCACCAAGTTTGTATTGTTACAATAATTAATATTGTGTAATCCTATTCAAGCTGTATACAAGGGATAAATTTCTACGTTGTCCTTGTATATAGGTAGTTTAAATAGGATTAAAGTTAACGTAGAAATTTATTTAAATTTCTACTTTAACTTTGAAGTTGGTAGGTATTAATTTTTTATTTTCCTTTGCCGAAGACCAGAGCCAGTTTGAACAAAGTTTGGAGTCATATTAAAAAAAGAAGTATATTTGACGTAACATTCCTAATGCATCTTGCCGTACGTTGAGATCCCCCAGGATCTCAGGGACGCTGATGCAGGCATTAAGAGGCTGGCCGCTTAATGTATCGGGAATGTTGTGTTCTATAACGACGACGAAGACAGAACATGGAAAATTGGAATAATAATTTTATTATATTTATTTTGATAGTTAATATTTAAAAAGAATTGTATTGTGTAAATATGTGTCCTAAATGAATATTACAATTGTTAGGTTTTCACTTAATTAATTTTCTAAGAGTATAGTTTCTGTTTAAGCAATTGACATTTTATTGGTAAATTAACTTAATTAGAATGGCACAACACTACAGTAAGAGAGGGGATGTGGTCAGTTGCACGAAGCAAAGGGCATAAAGTGGGAGACAGCCGTGGGAGACGGTTGGGTTAGTGACGAAACATAGATTAAGACCAAATAAATGTATAATATATAGAGTTTAAACTAAAGCCTCAGGACGAATAAAAGTGTAAGCAGTAATCGGAGAGTCTTTTATTATACAATGTACTCGTATATAACTGTTAGAAGGCCAGAAATGTAGTCTCCACTACTGGAGTAGGCCACGGCTTCAAGTATCCAGTTGCTGCCAACCGCATTGTGAAGGTCGCCGCTCCATCTAGCCATAAATAATTTTTATGTAACATAAGTATATAATATAATATATAACCGTCTTTTATTCTATGGGAAGTCACAGGAGCCCGTGGTATCATCTTTCATGAGCAGCTCTGCTAAAAAATAAAACATGCTTACGAGCCAGTAATCCTATAACACAAGAGTGCCGGCGTAATCAAACGTCGCTTTGTATAAACGAGCTGGCCCACAAGATCTTGTTTCTGCCTTTGCGATAGCTAGAGAGATGATTTTGACTCGATACCCTAAGAAACATCAAATATAGGTGGTCTAGATTTTGTAATTTTTTTTAATATCTCAACACCAATATATATTTTGAATACGAATCATTTTGGTCCTTAAATATAGAATTTGTTGATACCTATAATTTAGTGCCGCCTATTGTACCTACTATGAACCATCCACAAAATAAATGTATAGTGTGAATATGATGTCAATCGGTTAGGTTTTATACAAATAATAAAATTAAAAATTTTGTACAACCGACTACAATATAAATTAATAAGGACAACTCAAAAACTATTGGTCAGACCTTGATCAAATTTATATGGGACCGCATGTACAGCACTTAGAAAAAAGTTATGAGGTTACACACAAATAAAAGAAAGAAAAACACAGTCGAATTGTGGACCGTCTCCTTTTTGAAGTCTGTTAAAAATTGAAGTGTCAAATGAAATTACAGTCTATCTGATGGCAAAGAGGCCACTGTAGCCCATGGACACCTGCAACCAACAGACTTTTAAACACGCTACAGATGTATTGTTACCTCTGGGGCTTCAGATCGGAACGTAGCACACACTGATATTTGGTAGCAGAAATAGGTGAGAGCCTTAAGAGTGTTATCTCTACCCACACGGACACCTAGGCGGATACATCTAGGAGAGCATCAAAATAAAATATTTGGCATTTTAGTTTTCTTTAATGCTTTCATTGTGCATTAGGGAAATATAATCGTACAATTATTTTTATATTTTTTACCTACTCCAATGATGCTGGCTGATTTGTAGACTATGATGACAACAACTTCATAACCCTCTTCACTGGTGACAACAACGTGACGCATCTGCGTTTTGATTATTTTTTGGCATAGAGCAACACAGGCCACCGGCGTACCGGATGGGAGTAGCCATAGCGTTTTTTGCGGGGGGAAGCCTGCGCACATAAAAACGTCCATTACTATGATACTTACACATAACAAAACAATTTCACACATAATAAGTTCTAAATGAAAAGCAGCGCCATCTTTTAGTAAATAAATTTCACGTAGCAGATCACTTTTTGCAGCACTATGAATAATGCGACATTTTTGTGTGACGTCGATTCAGTCGTGCAACTAGATTTAGTCTAGTTAGCAGTTTGGTTGCAACTAGTTTTATTGTACGCATACTTATACTTTGACAGAGAGGAACGCCTACGTATGGCTACTCCCTCCGGTCCGCCGGTGGCCCGTGTAGCTCTATGCTTTTCGGAGATGTATGTGTACGGGTCACCGTGTCAACTAATCACTGAATGCACGCCATGCTTGGACATACAAATGCATAGTCACACTTAAGATTACCTCTTACACTTGAGGAGTAAGAGGTAATCTACACACACTTGTACAATTGATGCTAGGCATTATCTTATCGACGAAACCGTCAACCCTAACGTGGCTTAACACTTAATATTGCCACTGCCATTCCACATTTATGTTTTGGTGCAAGTCCACTTGATGGTAAGCGGATGCTGTGGCACATGGACATATACGTTAATCTATACAAATAAATAAAATTGAAATGTCAAAATAAGTTTTTTTATTAAATGCATATGAAAGTATATACGTTACCTATAACAAAAACACAGTTTTTAAAATTTTTGTCTGTCTGTCTGTTCTCGCTAATCTCCGAAACGGCTGGACCGATTTCGACGGGACTCACTGAACTATAGCTGATGTTATAAGGAGTAACTTAGGCTACTTATATTTTAGAAAAAGAATTAGGGTTCCGCGCAACATAATTAAAACCCTAAATTACACGCGGGCGAAGTCGCGGGGAACAGCTAGATGGGAAGAATTCGGTAGCAAATTATGGATTACTTTATTGCGGTCATTTTGTTGTTTATTTACAATATTATGAAATACAAGTGTACGTTTGCCAAATTTGTTCCTTGGATCGATCGTGAATCCGTCCCTTAGTTCGTTTGTGGGCCCGTCTATTTATTCGTTCGTTAGTTTGTCTGACTGACTAACTGAATGTTTCTATCCAGATTAGTGTAACAGAAACAGGAACAGGAACATTTTTAATAATTATAGTTATAGATTATAAATAATATTTATTGAGTCATTTTTTACTTTGATCACTGGTTCGCAAAAATACCTCTTTCCTGGGAAGAACCAGCAAGAAATCCAGCGGGACTTTTAAGCTAAAACTAGAGCCTATACATGTCCCACTGCTGGATACAGGATACAGGCCTCTTCTTATATCTGTACTGATGGGGCGAATTCTATTTATAAAATAAGGGTGACAAACGAACACACAGCCCACATGATACTCGTAGTAAGTGGATGGTGTGGCCCATAAACATCTACATCTATCCTCGATTATGAATCAAAATGCAGATACCTTGTTACCAATAAAAGGGTTTTCGTCATTACCCATATGAAACTCGGCAGCATTATACCTGATCATCTAATTTAATACCACACGGGCCTCTAAAAATCTAAAACAATAACTGTAAAGCACGCAAGTTTAGATTTGTTACTAAATACGGTCAATGTGACAAAATCTACCAAAATTAAAAGAGACTAGTGCAATTTTAAATTAGGCGACCTCCATACAAGACCGAATTTTAATTTGAAAATGGTTTAAAAATTGTACTACGTGAAGCCGCGGCACCTAATTGAGAAACATGAGTTTGTCATAACTCATAACTCAATACATTGTAATTTTCGGAGCGAAAGTTTGGAAGTAGACCGACTATACTACAAGCGGTCTAAAACATACGGCTCAATTTAAATAAACTAAGTACCCACCACCATGGTGGTGGTAGTAGTTTATTTTAAAAATGATGATAATATAACAAATATAATATTTAAGAGAGGGGGGCTTAAATCTGCAATTCAGGTTTGTTCCCCGCAGAAACAAATGCAACTGTAAATTGCAATTTTTAGTACCTACTGATTTACCGCGTGCTAGGCGTTGAAGCAAAACATCGTGAGGAATCCCTGCATGTCGAACCAATATATCGAGGTCATGTAAGTCCGCCATAATACTGGAGCCGTGCGGCAGACTATTAAATGCTTTTTGTACGTGGTAGAGCCATGCTGCAGGTATGTTATAGTTGTATCACCAATGGGTCGGCTCGACCGGTGAAGGATCACGCTTTCACAGAATATCAACATAAAATAGCAGCGTGATGCTACTGTATTTCGTATCTCACCCTACGATGTAAAATAAATTCACAAAGTATGGATCGCATAGGTGGCGCTGTAATTGGGTTATTAGTAAAAATTTTTATTTACATATAGCAAGCATAATGCTGCTGTGTTTCGTATGGTAAATGTAAAGAATCGGAAACCCCTTTTTACTGGATAGGTGGCATTCCATCCTAGTCCTCAGGCGTGACAACGCATCTGCATTTTGATTCTTAATCGAGGATAGATATAGATGTTTATGTACCACAGCATCCACTTACTATCATGTGGGCTGTGTGTTCGTTTGTCACCCTTATTCTATAAATAGAACCCCATCACTACAGATATGAGAAGAGGACTGTATCCTGTATCCAGCAGTGGGACATGTATAGGCTCTATTTTTAGCTTAAAAGTCCCGCTGGGTTTCTTGCTGGATCTTCCCAAGACAGAGGTATTTTTGCGAACCAGTGGTCAAAGTAAAAAATTACTCAATAAATATTATTTATAATCTATAACTATAATTATTAAAAACGCTCCTGTTTCTGTTTCTGTTTCTGTTACACTAATCTGAATAGAAACATTCAGTTAGTCAGTCAGACAAACTAACGAAGGAAGAAATAGACGGGCCCACAAACGAACTAAGGGACGGATCCACGATCGATCCAAGGAACAAATTTGGCAAACCTACACTTGTATTTCGTAATAATTTAATTCCTCTTCCATAATTTTTCTTCCCCATTTGCCTATATTACTTCAACCTTCTCTGCAAATTTGGCCGGTTATTGCAAAATAACCCTGTATAAGGTGGGATCAGGCCCAAAATCAGTTGGGTTTTCTATCGAGAAATTCTCAGTAGCGGGCCAGAGCGGTGATTTTAACGGTGTTTCATCCATGTGCCTCAGAAAACACTAAAAGCCGTTGGTTCTGCGTCTGATCTTTTGGTCCTTAGTATCACTAACCAGTTTAAATTTGAATTGTGTGTTAGTTGTGTATTATTCTATCTGTATGGAATGGTTATCTCAGTCAGTCAGTCACAGTCGATCGATATCTGCTCGAGTCGTAATGTTGCTTGATTACTATTATTAATATCTAAAATTTTTACATAATTGATTTCCCTCTATACTTGAACAGGCTTAGGACTGTCATTCTAGTAAATGGCATAAAAATAATGTAATACCAATTTTAATCATCGGTCACTATAGGCATTCGTCGGCTTTTGTCCGAATGACATACCGACTGCCTCGCTCACTCGCTCTCGTACGTTCTAGTTCGCACGCACGGTCTGGCAGGTATCATGCGAGTGTAGAATGTACAGAAAGAGCTAAATAGACCGATTACGATTAATAAATCATTGTTCAGAAACGTTTCTTTAGTACAGTGCTAGGATACTTTTCCTAATCGTTCATCGTTCGCGAAATACACGAGAAAATACGGCAAAAACCAGACGCCATATTGCTTAAAAGAAAAAAATGAAAGTTGACTAATTATGTCTAGTATTATTGATTAGGTCTTTGGCTAATCATATTTAGGTTTCTTTAGTCATTTTTCATTTTGAATGACCTATTAGGATCTATAACTATTTAAAGTTTTTTAGCGCTCGTTTAAATTTTCAAAACAAAGCTGTGAAAAGTTCTTCTATAATCGTATAATGAGTATGATTAGTAAATTTTTACGCAGTGGGGTTAATTTAAAACAGTAATTGCCTTGCTTGATTCAAATAACGTAATCTCTCCGGTGTTAAATTAAGCAGACAAGTTGTAATGTTATCGACTTTCAGAGCAACTCTTCATTGAGTATCCGCTCGTATGTAGCTTTAAACTTTAGACGTATTTTGTTAGAATTAACCCAATTGGTATCGTCCTAATCGGAGATCGCTTAGCTCTCAGACTGTAATTCATCTCTGCTGGCTTGAGAGTTCTCTGACCAATAGTGCCTGCTAATTTTTTTACAACGTTTTTATTAAGTCCCTTTCTTGTTTGTCTGTCTGTCAGTCATACCGGGTGGAATCTTGCAAATCAAATTTCGAGTATTTCCTGATGAGCTATGAAATTTTGAAGATAGCTCAGAATCACATGACAATCAAAAAACGTGGTTATATTACATTTTTTTAGTACAAAAAAAAAAAAAAAAAATCTGTTGCTAATTTTTAATTTAATTGAAATTCTAAACGTCTGAATGGAACGTGAATAAATTTTGTTTCCATTTTCTATTAACCTCGTTTAAAAATGTAGATGTCGGATAGCAACTGAAAATTTTCGCCTCCGCGTTTCGAAACCGTGCCAAGGCTGAAGTGGCGTAATGTTTTCTAAAAGGCGTTCGAATCGCTTTTCCCGGTTTTTCGGCAATATTGTGACAAAGCTTTGATTCTTTTGGATAGAAATGTATTAATTTTAATTCAGGAAATGTTCTTTGTACAGTCGGTAATACAGTACAACTGATGGTAAGTGGAAGCTATGGCCCGTAGACTTATACATAATTTATCATCAATTAAGAATCAAAATGCAGATGCGTTGTCACCCTTGAGAACTATGTTGGAATACCTCATTTCCAGTTAAAGGGTAACAGTTCTCTACCGAAGCGAAACACAGAACTACGAACTACGAAGCACAGCAGCATTAAGCTGCTATTTTACGCTAGTATTCTGTGAGTGCATGGTCCTACCCCGGTCGAGACGATGCATTAGAGGATCTACCACGTATAAATGTTGTGTTGAAAATATATTGTGATAGCTAAACAATAATAGGTCTAGCCTCTAAAATTGAAAGAAATCTGAAATATTTCGAAGGCATGTGAAGGCGAACAAGCATTAGGGCAGCGCGACGGATATTTCCTTGCCCTGAAACCTCTTCAGAAGTAAGAGGAGGCCCATACCCAGCTGTGGGACATACATAGACTGTAACTTCACTGTTACTTTTAAGTTTAACCTCTGTAAAAATGAAATCAATAAATAAATAATACCCCCTTTCAGAACAAATCGTCTAAAGGATCATTGTGTACGTATTTTTCTTTTTAGGGTTCGGTACTCGAAGTATAACCAACGGGACCCTATTACTAAGTCTCCGCTGTCTGTCAGTGGGATGTATCTTGTTATCCGTAATAGGTAGACAGTTGAAATTTCACAGAATGTGTATTTCTGTTGCTGCTATAACAACAAATATATAAATAAAAATAAATTGAAAACTAAAGGCTCCCTTACTAGAAATGTGTGATAGTACGGGTACCCTTCATGCGCGAGTCCGACTCGCACTTGGCCGATTATTAAAAATAAAAACCACTTTTTTATTTTAAATTTTTTATACTTCTATCGTTTCGAATTGTTTGTCAGATAGACAGTGGGCTTATTTGTGAAAATTTTACGAAACAATAATTTTACTTAATCACTGAATTCTTTCATGATAATGTGGTCAGAATCCCGTCGTATATTTTGAAGAAGGTAATTATACATCATCATTTCTGCAATATAAATGTTGGTGCAACGTACCCTATTTTTTACAAGACCCCTTCGCTGCTTCCTTTTTAAGTGGATTTATATATTATACCTCCATAAATATACATATCTTCCTATTGTCAGGGATAGACGATGCAATTATTCAGGTCGAGGGGCAGGGCAGCCAACCTAGTTTGTTAGCAGAAATATAGGTCGATCGATGGTCTCCGCCATTGCACTGGCGCCGTGGCAAACTTTATGCACAAGCGCAGTTTGAGTTATTTGCAACCGCTCTAATAACGGCCCTTTATATTAATTTGAAATTGGGAATAGAAATTTGCATCTCTATTTATGCTATGTATTACAAAAATGGCAAATCAAAATACCACTGGTTATTTTGGTCGACTGTTTAAGTAATGAAGTCGGCAGATATTTTCAATCCTACAACTGCTGTATCAATATGATATTGAGAAGCGATTAGCAAATATTTTAAATACATAGTTACAAATTAGGAAAAGAATCTAGAACATTTTTGTATGTAATTTTTAGAATAATACTTTTGATTTAGTAGGTCATTGTTGCGCATGTGAACTATTAGTAGAAACGACGTATCAAGTTCTCTCAACGTTGATATAAACCTCAAGTTATTTTGTCCGCTTAAGCGGCTTAGAAATTTATGATAGGTACTGTTGTCTAGATGGAGTGACGATCTGGTAAGACATATAGGAAGTCGATGAATGCAGGTGGCTCAGGACCGTGCATTGTGGTATTCCTTGGGGGAGGCATTTGTTGAGCTGTCGACTTGTAAAGGGCTATAATGATAATGATGTCCGTTGTCTGCTGGCTTAAGCTGTCGTCCAAATCTCCATAATATTCTTATGTGATATTAATATATTGTAAACAAGTTTTTAGACAAATTATTATTATGATGTAATGATAATTTTCTATAACTTAACAATGGCAAAAGTACAACCGTACAAATCCATTACCAAAGAAAAAGTCAGAGCAAAAAAAATAATTAAAAAGGTTTTTTTATATTGCGTTTCGAGCGCTTTTGTTTACGAAGATATTGATGTTACCGTTAAAGCCTAATCCATTACTGAACCAGCCCTCCCCCATAGATTGCCTCATAGGGGTGATGTTTGCCGTAGTTGCCGCGCTTGGCAAGCGGGTTGGCAACCGCAGTTTTTTTTATTTATTAGGAAGACGCTGCTGCCCATCTCCTAATTTGTTTCCCTATGTCGCCTCTTACGACACCCACGGGTTGATATGAGGTAGTGGATATTCTTACAACGTCACTACACGGTAAAATGTTGATGTGAAACAATAAAATCATAAAATTAATTAAAAAAATATAATGATCATTAATCGCGTAAAGAACGCTGTTAGGCGCTGCCGAGTCCGCCTTTGTTTCCTTTATTTCGGTAAGGTATGCCTTTTTGGAATAACATTGTCTTACTATTAGAAACTTTGTTCTAATTTATCATAGCATTAAGAAGGAATCAACCCTTGTATCGATAAAACGTCTGGTAAAGAATTTACCATTTTTTTATTACTGGCTGGTATCGGCGCGTTGCTGCCGTAAAAAAAATAATTGTGGAAATATCGTTTTAAATTTGGAAGTGTGCTAAATAACTTTCGCGGTTACTCATTCGTCCATCTTTTACAGCCTACCAAAAAACCACTGTTGAACATAGTTTTCCCCCCTGTTAGATCAGATTGCCTCATGGAGCGATATATGCCGGAGTTGCCACATATTATTTACATACTATTTGCCTTGTACTGCCTATCTGTTTGTTCTCCTGTTTCAAGAACAAACATTTCGCCTTTGTACATTTTATTTGAATATTTAATAATTGTTACCAACTTAGTGTGTACAATAAAGAATAAAGAATAAAGAATTTAATTTTTTTTTCAAATATCGAGTAATTTATTGAAGTTGTCTCCGAGGCATCGAAGTAGCAGTTTCCAAACGTATTGATCAAGCGGCGAGGTGCAAGGGGGCGACGGGGATTGATTTCGTTTACGCGGAGTTTACGGGCTACATCATACTTGCAGTGGAAGTTGGAATATCTCTTCCACCATATACGATATATTCTTTTTTTAGTTGAAAGCTGGTGCTTTTCATGTGGTCCCAATATACAGATCTATTTAATTTGACATCTTTGCGAAGATTTCAAAATAAATAGATCTGTATATTTAACTCATTTTTGAATGATTTGTGGGTTGGAACGTTTTTGTATAACTACGTCCATTTATAAATATGTTATTTATTTAAAAACACATCAATATTCAATAAAATAAAAATGAAATTAACATCTTGAGGGATAAAAAAATTTAACCCTCCTTTTCTGAAGTTTGGATCGTTTCATTCGAGTTCGAATCGGATAAAAAGTAGCCTATAAGTTGCCCCGGGTCTCTAACTACCTACACACAAAATTTCATGGAAATCTGTCCAGTAGTTTTTGCGTGAATCCGGAATACACAGATAGACAGACAGACAAAATTTCTAAAAACCACTAATTTGGCTTCAGTGCCCTTTATTTAGTCCCCTGGACTTGTTTCTTTTTCCATAAAATATTAGAATTACAGACACGACTTTTCTACAGATATATGTATAGATTATTCGATATTGAGTAGTAGGTAGGTTTTAATTTTAGTAAATTATAAAATATAAAGTATCTAAATGAAATTACAAATCAACCAATCTACAATCGCCCCCCTAAATCACGCCAACGCCCCCCCATTTTTTCTGGGTACCTTAACGCCACCCTCTAGGTCTCCAACGCCCACCAGGGGGAGTTAGTTATCCCACTCATTTTGAGAAAGACTGGAATAGATCATAATGATTGTTTTTAATTTCAATTCAATAAGAATTCAGTACCTAGCTATTCGTGATTAAAACACTTTAGAATTTATTACGTGGAAATTTTATATTCTTTTTAATTTATGAAGTTTAATTTTTGCTCTTTTAAATCTCTAAATTGAAAAATGGGGGAAAAGTATTTTTTTTTACTTTTTTTTTTCTGAATGCCCTATCGGTTTTTTTTTTTTGATATTAAAATCAGCCAGATACAAACAATACAACCAAAGAGATTTTTCTTCAATTTTATACAAACAAAATACGAAGAAACTTTTTCCCGTCCTGTTATAAGAGAAACTAGATTCCGCTACCTACCAGGAAGATGCTGCTTTTCCCTCTGTTGCCTCTTACGACACCCACAAGATAAGTTTAGTGCGTAAGATTCTCTTACGCACCAAACGGCTTTACATATTGTAAATGCATACGAGTATTCATTTACAATATGTAAATCCAAACAAACATTCGTTCCGTGCGGGATTCGAGCACTTGGATCTACAGCACGGCAACCAAAAATGCTTGCCACTGATCTACCTACAAGTCATTTTTTAAAACTTTTTTTTTATAGGATAGGGTGAGAAACGAGCACACAGTCCACCTGATGGTAAATGGTTGCTGTGACCCGCAGACATCTGCATCTATCCTCGTTTGCGAATCAAAATACAGATGCGTTGTCAACCGTGAGGACTAAGATGGTATGCCTCTTTTCCAGTAAAAAGAGTCTCCGGTTCTCTACACTCACCATACGAAACACAGCAGCGTTAAGCTGCTATTTTACGCTGGTTTTCTGTGAGAGCGTGGTCCTTCCCCGGTCGAGCCGACCCATTCGTGCCACAACTATGCTACTAATATAGCTGCAGAATGGCTCTACCATGTATAAAACTAGAATAAGGGTGATAAAGGAGCACACAGTAAGTGGATGCTGTGGCCCATATACATCTAAATCTATCCCCGATTAAGAATCAAAATGCAGATGCGTTGTCACCCTTAAAGGCTAAGATGGAAGTCATGGCTGAATAGAAGTCGCTTCCAGTAAAAAGGGTCTCCGGTTCCCTACACTCACCATACGAAACACAGCAGCATTAAGCTGCTACTTCAACCTGGTATTCTGTGAAAGCGTGGTTCTACCTCGGTCAAGTCAAACTATTCATGCTACAACCACAACATAGCTGCAGCATGGCTCTACCATGTTAAACATTTTGCATTCGAATATATTTCCGGGGCTTCAATATTTCCATATACGAGTACGGTAGACAAAGAAACGAGCACGGTTAGTAACTAGGGAAGCGCTTGGGGACTGAGTGCCGCGCTTTCGGCTTTCGGGTCACAACGAATCTGGGTCACTAAATACTAGCACATCCGGTTTTTGGGTCATATGTGTACGTACAACGGGGTCACTCGATTCGGTTACGTTAAGACTTTCGTTCTAATGAAAATAGCGATTTAAAATAATATTTTAGTTTAATAAAAAACTTAACATGCATTGTGATGTTCCCAGTGAGAATGTTATAAACATCGTCTTGATATTACTGTATTGCCAACGGATATTATTTCATCTGCAAAATTTTAGATCGTTCGCTTGTTTTGAAATACCTAGGTGAAAACTGTTTTTTTTTTATAGAATAAGGGTGACAAACGAGCACACAGTCCACCCGATGGTAAGTGGTTGCTGTGGCCCATAGACATCTACATATATTGTGCCGGACGGGCGTAACTCTCCGGAGTAAATGTTGTCGAAGATACTCCGCGAGCCGCTCACGTCCTACACCTATAGGTTCCGGAGGATACTTTCACTGCCGTCTCTGTGTGTGCTGCTGGAAAACTGTGGACTAAGGTTCAAAATTAAAATGCACGATTTATTAAAAAATCAAATAGCAAGGGAGTGGCCAGCGGTTCGACTGATTAATTAGTCACGAAATTTTATAACTATTATTTATTGACCACCGTTGTTGAACACGGTTGTTCAACTACGGTTGTTCACTATCGGTTGGTCACTATATATTTCAAAAGATTCAATTAAAATGTGCGGTAGTATTAAAATATCTATTGGTAATATCAAATATCTATTGGTAGTATCAAAATATCTACTGGTAGAATCAAAATATCAATTGGTAATATCAAAATATCTATTGGTAGTATAAAAATATCTATTGGTAGTATCAAAATATCTATTGCTAGTATCGAAATATCTATTGGTAGTAGCTGGTTTTCTAACACTACTGACTAGCAGCTATTAATCAACTAAAACTAGTTGATTTTATCACTTGTGTAACTGCGAATATCATTTACCACTTTTTCCGTCTAGCTAACACTTTTCACTATATGTAACTGCGAATTTTCAGTTGCCACTTTTTTCGGCTATGTGTAACTGCGATTTTCAGTTACGACCTTTTTCGGCTAGCTAAACTTTTTCTAATTCAGTATTACAGTTCATTCAGTCATTTCAGCTACTACCGGATACTACTGCTTGTCACTGGTAGTTCTTCCTACTACAACGTTACTGGGATTCGCCCCTATAAGGTAGACTTCGGCTATACTGTATAGTGAGCCGCTTGCCATTTTCCGTTTTGCCTCTTTATTTTTAAACATTTTTCACTATGTAATTAGCACAAATCGCAATATTTTCTATACAAGGCTAATTTTTATACTAACACACTATACATCATTAAATAGGCATTTTGGTCCTTTATCAGTATGTGATAAAGGTTATTCAATATATTTACATTTAAAAAAGTTATTAAATGAAATGTCCCAAATTTTTACAACAAATGGGTACATTAATTCTTTAATTTTTCTATAACTACCAAATGCGTTTAATTATACAAAATATTTCTTTACTATCGTAATCTATATATCATATGCTAACTAAATATCATATTTACAACTCTTTTAGAACACAAAAATATTCTTATTATTTTCAGTACAAACTATTGCGCAGTTAATTAAACTTCCAGAAAGTTCTACGATATGACGCGCTGTGATTGGTCGATTTTTCTTAAATGATTAAAGTTGTTCATATCAACTATTATTAAAACGACATTCTATACAAATATATTAAGAGTTGTAAACACACTTTAAAACTATATTAATACACAATCTGCTCGATTTTGTTGGTAATTCCACTTTTTATACAAAACAATATTCTTTCATCACTTTGTTTCTTAAAGTCATTAAGCCGTCGCGAACATATATCCTCGATTAAGAATCAAAATACAGATGCGTTGTCACCCCTGAGGACTAAGATAGAGTGCCTCGTTTCCAGTAAAAAAGGTTTCCGATTCTCTACACTCACCATACGAAACACAGCAGCATTAAGCTGCTATTATACGCCGGTATTCTGTGAGAGCGTGGTCCTACCCCGGTCGAGCCGATCCATTCGTGTTACAACCATCATATTGCTGCAGCATGTCTCTACCACGTAAAAATGATGAAATTCCATTACAACATATTAACATACATATATAACCCTTCTATTTTAAGTTGTTTGTACTTTAATTGCATCTGTCAACATTTTTGTTTATTCCATATCTTCCAGGGTTAACTTTCAGAGAATGCAAAATGAATGAGGCATTAAGACCTTTGTAACCCCTAGTTGAAGATGTTTGCAATCAAGAATAAATATATACATACATATTATATAATTATAATGGCCTGCAGACCGTATTTCGGTCACGGCGGCCAGTCTCAGCGGAGACTAGCCATCTGCACAGGACAGGATTGTAGTGCCCGAGTGTGTGCGCAAGCACGAGTGCACTCTCTATTCCCTCACTGCCATAGTTCGATGGGACGATAATTCTACACGACCGGAGAGAGGTCGGACGTAGGATCAATGACTACGTGCTGCTTTCCGAGGCACGGGGTTGAAACATCCAAGCTAGCCGTCAGAGCCGAAACACCCGAGCTAGCCGTCAGAGCCGAGGCGTGTCACCCTTGTTAGGACGGCGGTTAGATAACTCACCCATGTCATGTTGTGGTTTATGGGGGCGTCTAGGAGTATTTGATGTCGATGACTGATCACAATATTTCCACCCCAAGATTTTTTTTTATAGGATATGATGACAAACGAGCACACAATCCATCCTGATGGTAAGTGGTTGCTGTGACCCGTAGACTTGTACATTTATCCTCAATAAAGAATCAAAATGCAGATGCGTCGTCACCCGTGAGCAACTAATATGGAATGCCTCTTTTTCAGTAAAATGGGTCTGCCATTTTACGCTGGTATTCTGTGAGAGCGTGGTCATTCCGGTCGAGGAGACCCATTCGTGCTAAAATCTATACTCTACTAATATAGCTGCAGCATGACTCTACCACGTATAATCGATTTTAGTTCAGCATCGCTTTTGCAACGTTGTACTAAAATAAATAATCCCACTTCCGCGCCCCTTTTGAGTCCAATGAAGCAATAAAAGCCGCATAGGACTTCCTAACTACGGGTTGCTACTGAGAATTTCTTGACAGAATACCAAATATATAGTACCAAATAAATAGTTTAATTTAATTAAATTTTGGCCCGAGCCCGGATTCGAACCCGGAACCTCAGGATCAGTAAATTGCGTGTACGATCACTAGAACAACGAGTACATATGATATAATATGCGTTCACACATACAGGTCAAGCTAATAAAATCATGCTAATTAAACTTTAACTTTTAATCAAAAGTAAATGCCAATTTCAATGAACTATGTGACAATATTTAATCAAATAATTTTCACATATCAGAAATTGGTGCTAAGACAAAGTGCATAGAACATTTTAAATTATTATATATTTTTTAGTTTTATGAAGCCTTGAATCCGATACGGTTAGTAATTTTTTATTAAAATTTTGTCTACTCAATACTGTCAAATATTAAATTTGACAGTATTGAGTAGACACAGTTTTAGTTTAGTTTTAGTTAAGTTTGAGTAGACAAAGACCATTTTTACTGGAAACGAGGCATTCCATCTTAGTCCACACGGGTGACAACGCATCTGCATTTTAATTCTTGATCGAGTATAGATGTAGATGTCCATGGGCCACAGCAACCACTTAGCATCCGGTGGACTGTGTGCTCGCTTGTCACCCTTATCCTATAAAAAAAACCGGCCAAGTGCGAGTCAGACTCGCGCACCGAGGGTTCCGAACAAATCCGTAGGTAATTCGGTTTAAAATTATTATTATTTTAAATATAAAAATATTTTTATTTTTATTATACGCTGTTACTAAAAATTTATGCTTTTCGTAATTTTTCCTTTATCTGTGCTATAATACGTTGCTTCGTACTCGTACCAAATTTTAAGATTCTGAGTTCACGGGAAGTACCCTGTAGGTTTTGATTCCTTTGCGAATGTTGAAAATTTGTTGCATAAACGACTGTATCTTTTGATTGCGTTGGTTTAGAAGTTTGATTTGACAGCTCCAAGGGACAGTAGACTTGAGTACTTGATATGAATTTCAGCTTGATACCTCCAAGCGTTCCTGAGAAAAAGTGTCTTGACACACAGACGGACAGACAGACGGACAACAAAGTGATCCTTATAAGGGTTCCGTTTTTTCCTTTTGAGGTACGGAACCCTAAAAAGACAAAGAAATATCACAAGCTCAAGGTAACAACCAGAATACTGTCCAACCACATCCCCTATTTTCCCACCGTTAGATCATTACATGTGATTTGTTTATATACGAGCATCGATGTATATGTAACTACTACGCACTAGATTTCCCATTCCGAACATTGACTATGTTCAACTAAACTGTACTGCAATCCGTACACTAAACTAAATATTGCGTAAATTGAAGATTTGTGAGTTCCATAAGATAATTATTATTACATATTATTTAGAAATATGTTTAGATTAAAATAAGAGTATTTTATATTAAATTCTTATATTTATTTTATATTAATATCTTATTTTATATTAAATTTAAGTCTTCGCGCATGCGCGGCTCTACTATCTGCCGCGCATGCGCGAAGACATAGAGTAGCGCACAATTTTTGTTTGGAATAGCTTCTCTAGTACGTAGTAAATATACCTAAATGTATGGGAGCATATATATATAATAGACCATGCCTGAAGTATAACCTGTTCCATAAAGAAAGAACTAATCAAATCAGTCCAAAATTGCCGAAGATATCCCGTAACATAGGTACGTTGGTTGGTTGGTTGTTTTGTACCTACCTACATAGATACAAAAACGCACAGATATTTAATAGTAATTTTAAATTAATCGCATAAAATAATTAAGTAAATTAATGAAACCAACTAAGAAAATAACTATTCGAATACACGACAAAACATGATATTGAAGTGAACACTTTTAGTGATTATAATATGGTAGATACCTATTGTTTTTTAATATTAAATCGCAATATTTTCGTAATTTAGGCTTTGTTAGAAACTATAGTATTCTGTTATAATGACGCTTAAAATAAAGTATTTTAGCTTATAATAATGGTTGTATTCGACTTGAAAGATTACTCTGACTGATATTTTCCTAATACGCTATGGAGGGATTGTCTTCGCTCTAAAAACCGTCATTAAAATGTGACTTTGCTCTGTAGTAGGTACACTAAATAAATACTTCATCGTTCTAAAACCGTTCACATCTGACATAATCTGCTCACATCTTTACGATATTGCCCTTGAAGGAACCTTAAAACGTGATGTTTTCGAAGCGAATAGGTTACACTGAGAAAATGACAATTTGAATTAAAAAGGAATTGAAAAATAACAATTTGAAATTTTCAAATTGGAATTTGAATGTCGGGGGGCCGGGGATTGCAGATAATAAAACCGTTACACCTTGTTTTTGTATCACTAACACTACATTATATCAAAAATGCAGTGGCAGAATGTTGATTTCAGACCTTATTTGACTGGATTATTAATAAAAACGTAGTAACTACATAAATAAATACAGAAAGGAAACAAAACTCTAACGGTCGCAAATGATAAGTGATTATTACAGTGATTTCTGACGTCAGTCATAATAATTTATAGGTTATGAATACCGCGTGAACATAATCACGAGCACGGGCATCTGCTAGTTAAATATTACATAATTAAGTGATCAAAGTAACTTACCTGTAAGTGAACTTCGATCATAATTATATGAAGTTAACGCCTCGTCTGTGTTTACTATGTAGTCGCGTCTTGACGTGGCCAATTCACGAGTGTTCGAAGCTCATAAAACAAAAAAGTTTCTTGAGCATACCATAGCTGGCAGCACTATCTCTAGTCACAAGTCACAACGACGAGTAGTATTCCGCCATTTTGTGTTAAGGGGCTACTCCATGCGAACGACCTTGAGCATTTTGCCGGCGGCACGTCGCTCGCTTCAATATATTGCTTATTTGAAATATGTACGACGCCACCACCTATTGTATCAATGAACTAATTTATGGAAATACGCACAGCGTACAACGTTAAATGTATTTTAATTTTTTTATTCGGTATATTAGTTGCATTATATTAGAATTATGTATTTTCATATATTATCTAATTATGAAATTTTATAATTAATTATATATTAAAAATAAAGCATTGAAAATTATGTGTTTAAAAGATACCTATTCACTATAAGTAAATAAATAGATAGCTCGCTTTTTGTACAAATATTTGGTGCAATAAAGAATAAATAAATAAATAGGATGTTTCGTAGATGTGTTTTTGATTATTGTTAATTTTTACGTGTCACGTATTGAAAAGTAATATACCTACCTACTAATACAAAAATCAACAAGAAGTATAAGGGTTCAATCTTTCAATTTCAATTGTAAAAAAACGTTACCCCCACACTAGGATTTTCTCCTGTGTCGTGGAGGCAGTTTACAAACATAAATTGCACAAGGACAAACATCCAGACCCGGAACAATTATTTGTAGGCCATACAAATATTTGTTCCGTGCGAGATTCGAACCCGCGGCCCCCAGCGCAACAACTGATTGCTAAGCCACTACGTCACGGAGCCGTAGCCAGGTTATAGCTAAAGTGACCATACGTCCCGTTTTGAACGGGACTGTCCCTTTTCTCGGTCACCTGTCCCATTGTCCCCAAACAAAGCTCCGGGACACAACATTGTCCCGTAACTCGTTGGATGGAAGTATTCAAAGTCAACAATCTTCAACATAATTTTTTTTAATCGAATATATTTTATGTCTACCTGGTACGACTGCTCCGGTAGAAAGAGTATTTTTTTATTTTGAATAAATTGTGGACGTCTGAAAGAAACACTTACGGTTCCAGAGTTCTAAAGGCAATGTTGTTAACAAAGATAACAATAAAAAAACTTGAGCAGAATTTTATTTTTATTTAAAATCATCACCAACTTTATTAAAGCAAATTTAATCCACTGACAAATGTAATTAATAATTAAAAAAAATATGTTGCATTTAATAATTACCGTCTATACCGAATATAATTTTACAGTGAACACTAATTGTATAAAGTTATAGTTTTTAGAGTATAAATAAACCCATGTCCTGTTTTGAGTTAAAAAATAAATGGTCAGTTTAGTCTTTTTAGTTAAATTTAGTTTTAAAAATTTTTAGTTAATAGTAAAAAGTAGGTATATTAGTACCTACTTAGATACTTTTTACCGAATTATAAGTATAGAACACCTTATTTACTCAATTATTTTTTGAAAAAGAAGTAAAAACAAGCAATAAATAATATACTATATTTTAGCAAAAAACTATAATTTAGTAATACTAATTATAACTTAGTACATAAATGAAAAACTCATAACTGACTTTTTGGCCCGACACAGGATTCGAACCCGGGACCTCATGATCTGCTGTCGCACTACTACAACCACTAGACCAACGAGGCAGTACTATACTTAATAAGATAATGGTTGGGTGATAATATTGAATTAGCCTTTTATAGTGTAAATTATAATATTTGTCGAAATTTTAATTATGGATTCGAACCTTACATGCTAATGGTGCTTCATTTTTTTATTTGCATTTACTTCAAAGAAAATACACGCAAAAAGCTTCATCGCGCAGTAAAAAACACAACAAATATATGTATAACTAATACGAAAAATTATACCCAAAACAAACAAATAATACTACCTATAAATAACCTAATAAGTAATAATATTATAATATTATCGACTAATAAGATGACGTGAGCGCACACGGCGCTGGCAGACGCTCTAACGACACGGGTTCCACGTCGAAGAGCTCAGGGCTCACTGACTTTAGCAAGCCCGTGAGCAGTGAATACGCCCAGATTTTAAAATAATTTCTTAATAAAATCAAATTTTGGTCTTTTGAAAAAAATTTTACTATAGAAATGTTCATTAATAAATTGCCTATCCATTGGTGTAAATCGCAAAATAAAATAATACTTACTTTACGAGGAGATGCATGTTATCAATAATAATTTCACATTTATGTGGTTTCGTTGTAAGGAGATTATATTAATATTTATTCCTTTAAAAAAAAATTGGATATAGCTTTTATGGAGTCAAGATTATGCAGAAATATAATGTGTTTTTTATTTGTTGATATATCTCTTAAATAAAAAGTAGATAGCTCCTAAAAATCGCACAAATAACGACTAACGCGACATTTTGCTCAACCTGCGCCTTAACTAAAAATAGTTAAAAATTCTGTAATACACAATGGCAAGGAAAATAATATTGTTGGAAAAGCTCATTAATCTTTTGGGAGATTCGGACGAAGGTAATATACTTTACATTTCTTATTTTTTCAGATTGTTTTGTTTTTACCGTTTTCACTAAAAGCGTCATCAAAAGTTTTATGACTATCGGAAAATAAATAAATCTCGATAAAACTTGCGGTACCACGAGCGGGTACACGAGTTATTTAATTGTTGTCATATTTACCAGTGTTTGGCGATAGAACGAGCGTCTATACATAAACATGGTACCAACAATGTCGACAATTTATGAGATCACATAATATAACCCCTGTTTTGTGTTTTGCGATAGAACGAGCGTCTATACGTAAACACAGTAAAAACTAATTTTCTTGCGGTACCACGAGCGGGTACACGAGAATATTCCTAAAATATAAGGGGCCTTTTTTGCAGAAAAACATTAAAATTTTACTTAATTTTGGTTAAGGAAGAAGATGTTTTTTACTATAGCCTGTCATAAGTCCTTTTTTCACAACATCACAACTTTTCAGTTGACAAACCACGGAAAAGACGGGTGATCGACAGAGACTCTGATACTGAAAACGAAAGCCAAACGAAGAGAAAAAGAATAATTGTACCAAGTGATAGTGAGGAAGAAAATAATGAAAGCATGTCCTCAAATGTTCTGCAACTCTTAGGGGAAGAACCAAAATATGAAAATATCTTGGAAATCCATATAGATGTCGCAAACATTTGGAATAACATTGTCACTAATGGGTTAGATAAAGAAAGTAAACACAAAATTAATAAAAAGATACCTACCCTTAAAAACTGTGACGTAACTGCACCAAATCTTAACTCTGAAATATTAGCAACATTATCAGCAAGTGCAAAAACTAGAGACGAGAGACTTAGGGAAAAACAGAATATAATTATTACGCAACGCAATCCGATGTCGACTGTCACGATAAGTACAAAAGTATAGAGCGCTTGAGTTCTCTTTGTCCTCGTGGACACTGACAGCATTTATTTATTTACGTAGTTAATTAACACCTCCTATTTGTCAATCAGTAGTTCTATTAATCTATCTTTATTTAACGACATAAAAAACGAAGAATATTTTTAAATATATTTTCCTTTATGGTTCTACTGGAGGACATTTCAATAAATTACTTATAAAATGAGTAGAACCTCTGTGCGAACTCACTATATTAATGTTTCTGTATCTAGTTGTGTGTACATAAATTAATAAAAAAAGAAGAATGTTCCCAGTTCATCTGTATATTTTTTATGTATTTTCCTGCATATCTTTTTTGTTTATGAACCGATTTTAATGTTTTTTTTTTTTTTAAATTAAATAGTTTATACTTCAAGGCTGGTCTCATAAAAATGTGAAGAAAAAATCCCACCCCTAAGCATGGAAAAATAAGGAATAAAGATTTTTATGTGTCTATTTAGACGTTATTCTAGATGTTACCTTAAACTGAAAAAGAGCTTACTTAACTGGAAAAGATGCATTCCATCTTTGTCCTCACGGCTGACAACGCATCTGCATTTTTTCGCAAACAAAGATTGATGTAAATTGTCTTTGGACCATAGCAATCAGGTGGACTTTGTGCTCGCTTGTCACCTATATCCTATTAAAAAAAAACATGCGTGAGTGTCGTGGAACAGTCGGTTGGAACGAAGTTCTTTTCGTAGTATATTATTATTGATAAACGTATTATATTATTGATTAACAAATACAAATAAATGAATTACTTGCGTCTATTAAAATGAAGTGTCATTTAAAATAAAATAATATTTCTTTCATGGCAAGATAAGACAAAGTGCGAGGGAGATGGTAATTATTCCATCTGACTTCCATAGAGCCGCCAAGGCCGTCTACATTACGACAGAAAGGGTCGTGACGAAAAAATCTTACACTTTTTGCGCCTAGTTCTCATCCGCCAAATTCGTACCGTGCGTTATGGAACTTCGTTCCAAAAAAACGTCGTCCACTCAAAAGGGTTATAAAATAAACCTTAAAAAACCGACTTCAAAAAACCTTTCCAAATAATAGTTTCAGAAGTGGGTGGTTTAATTTATCGATAGATATCTTATTTGAAGTCTGTTCTTACTGTCTTTTAAAGTTTAATGTTTTGTTCTACTAGCTTTTCGCGCGCTTTTTTTACCCGCGTCCAAGTTGTAACGCCTTTATTGTAAAATTACACAATATCGAGAGTTCAAGCTATCAAAAGGGCACTCTCTCATATTTCGGAATTATAATGATCGCAGATTTGAAGATAGACTCAGGTCAATTACGTGGTAGAACCATGCTGCTGCTATATTATGGTTGCAGCACGAACGCGTCGGCTCGACCGGGGAAGGACCACGCTATCACAGAATACTAGTGTTAAATAGCAACTTAATGCTGCTGTGTTTTGTAAGGTGAGTGTACAAAGCCGGATATCCTGTTTACTGGAAACGATATTATATCCATCGAGGATAGATGTAGATGACTATGGGCCACAGCAACAACTTACCATCAGGGGGATTTTCACCCCTTAGGGGTTGAATTTTCCAAAATCCTTTCTTAGTGGACGCCTACGTTATAATAGGCAGCTACTGTCCAAATTTCCGATAACAACGTCTAGCGGTTTGGGCTGTGAATTGATGAGTCAGTCACTCAGGAGCTCAGTACATCCTCTTTTATATACACAATATATAGAAGACTAGCTTTTTACCCGCGGCTTCGCTCGCGTGCGCTTGAATTTAGGGACATCATTAAATGCTGCTCCGTGTCAAATTTAGAAATATTCGATCACTTTTAGAGTCACCTTGGTGTCTATGTCTCTATGTCTGTCAGAGATTCTTTTTCATTCTAAAATACTATTAGACGTAGATGATTGGTAACATGCTACAGAAACACGTGAATATACTTATAATATGTCTAGAAACTCCTACTATTATTTATATATGGCGTGTCTTCCGATTCCGATGTATCCATAAGAAAGGCAAAATAGTCTTGTAATCAAAGTGTATTATTATTACTTACATTTTACTCTTTACATATATATATTCATAGTTAAAGTAAATTTAGTTTTAACAAAGTAATATAATGTTAATTTGAGACATTTTATTCATATCATTGGTCCTATTTAATATTGATTGGCACCATAAAAAGATATAGATATTTTTATTTACTTCGAGTAGACTTGATATATAACGTGGTAGAGCCATGCTGCATCTATATTATGGTTGTAGCACGTATGGGTCGGCTCGACCGGGGAAGGACCACGCTCTCACAGAATACCAGCGTAAAATAGCAGCTTAACGCTGCTGAGTTTCGTATGGTGAGTGTAGAGAACCGGAGACCCGAGACCCTTTTTACTGGAAACGAGGCATTCTATCTTAGTCCTCACGGGTGACAACGCATCTGCATTTTGACCCTTAATCGAAGATAGATGTAGATGTCTATGGGCCACAGCGACCACTTACCATCAGGTGGACTGTGTGCTCGTTTGTCACCCTTATCCTATAAAAAAAAAAAAAAAAAACTTGAAAATTTCATAAGTACAGTTCTATAATAATGAATACCACACATGGATTAAAACTAATGTTACGGGTATTTTACGCATCTTGACTCCTGAATGAAAGCACCGAAGCTCCGGGAAGTCTAAAGTATGTAAACATGTTTAGTATAGTATCATCCCAACCATTATATACAACAAATTCTTGCAATAGAACACCGAATCCTACCAATGATGATTCGCGAGGCTATTGAAATTAAAAATATCCTAATTTTAATAGGGAAGATGGCTGAGTGCTACTATCTGCTAAGGACTCCATGATTAATAAAATTAAATTCAAACTACTATTGCATTTTAACTATTCTATTTTAACTATGACATCAGGTCGTCAAACACCTCAGTTCTCCCACCCCTCCAGTGACCATGGGTGCTATAAATTGCCCAAACCATCGGGAATTTAAAAAGTTAAAATTAAACGCGAATAAAATCCTTAAAATTTCTTTTATTCCTTATAAATTTTATACACAGTGAACGTGAGGAACACTATACTCATGAACGGAAGTAGAAAAATGTTCGCACTGTTGAGGCGGTGAAAGAAAATCCAACACATCATATCGTCCCGTCGTAAGAGGCGACATAGGAAAAAAACAGTAGATGGGATGATCTGCATCATCTTCTTGACAACAGATCAAAATAATAATAGCTGCGGTTGCCAACCCGCCACTATAGCAAGTATCCAGCTACTTGACAATTTATGGGGGAGGCCTATGTTCATTTCAGTGGACTTTTGATAGGCTGACGATATGAGTTCTACTCATCTTTGCAAGCCTTAATATTTACGGTAGAGTGAAAACATAAATTATCATACCCGAAAACACGAATGAAATAGAAACTGCATATATTGCACCATGAAAAGTAAAAAAGCAGCTTACATACATGCTACTACTGGGCACAGGCTGTAGAGTTTTTGGCCAAAAAAGAGTTCGCTACACTGATTCCAACGCGGGATGAACGTAATGTAAATGATTCAATTATTTACATCGTATATTCAGTAGCATTGTATTATTTCATTTTATCAATGTCTTGCCATTTTAATTTATTTAGAAGTAAGTAGGTGGCGCTAATATTACATGAAATAATGAAAGCCAAAACTATACCATCTAGTAATATCGGCAATAGAAACTAACATTTATTTATTATATCAATAAGGGATAAAGTGATATCAATTCTCTTAAAAGTTCTGTTTCTGTTAAAAATAAGCTATCAGCGCCGCTAGCGGTGAAAAACGATAATGATATTGTCATATGACCATATTATGAAATAGCAACGTTGTGTTTAGTTACTAATAACTTCAAAAGATTTCTATTCATTGATTTGGTCAAGCTATATAATGACACGATCATCAAATAGTGTTAAATACACATTCATGATGAATGACAAGCTCGTGGAAACTGTCCATGCGGTTGGAGCTAAGTTCTGCAAGACCCGCCGCAGAAGAACACAAAAACTCTCCGATCACACTCCTAATCTCATGGCTGTTAGACGGGAGATGAAGCTACATTCTTCAACAGACTTGACAGCATACAGGCATCTGAACAGACAGATCTCCAAATGCATGCGGCGGGACTTACGCAACTTCAATACAGCTCGTATTGAAGAAGCGATCGAGCGGAACCAAGGCTCCAAAGTCTTTGCCAGAGATCTGTCTGCCAGAAAGAGCCAACTGTTAAAGCTGAAGACAGAATGTGGCAGCATCGTTTCCGGGACACCTGAGATTTTGAGTGAGATTGAGAGGTTCTATGGGCAGCTGTACACATCATCGTTGGAGCCACACGCAAGTGTGAGTAACGATCCAAGAGCGAGTCTCATCCGACACTATTCCGAAGATATCCCGGATGTCAGTCTGAGCGAGATTAGGATGGCTCTCCAGCACCTTAAAAACGGTAAGGCCCCAGGCGAGGATGGAATTACAGCGGAGCTTCTGAAAGCGGGTGGAAGACCGGTACTTGAAGTCCTTCAGAAGCTCTTTAATTCCGTCCTCCATGGTGGCATTACACCGGAGGCGTGGAGCAGAAGTGCGGTGGTCTTGTTCTTCAAGAAAGGTGACAACGCTCTCTTGAAGAACTACAGACCGATTTCCCTTCTGAGCCGCGTCTACGTGCTGTTTTCGAGAGTCATTACGAATCGTCTCGCGCGCAGACTTGACGACTTCCAGCCTCCCGAACAAGCCGGTTTCCGAAAGGGCTTTAGCACCATAGACCACATACATACCCTTCGGCAAGTTGTACAGAAGTCCGAAGAGTACAATTTGCCACTATGTCTGGCGTATGTGGACTATGAGAAAGCCTTTGATTCCGTCGAAATTTGGGCGGTGCTGCAGTCCCTTCAGCGGTGCCAAGTTGACTGTCGGTATATCGAAGTGTTGAAGTGCTTGTACAGTAGGGCTACGATGGCTATCCGAGTACAGAACCAGAGTACGAAACCTATCCAATTGCAGAGAGGTGTAAGACAGGGTGACGTCATATCCCCGAAACTCTTCACCGCTGCATTGGAAGACGTTTTCAAGCTTCTGGACTGGAAAGGATACGGTATCAACATCAATGGCGAGTACATCACTCACCTTCGATTTGCCGACGATATAGTCCTTATGGCAGAATCGCTGGAGGACCTAAGCACTATGCTCAATGACCTCAATAATGTTTCCCAACGGATAGGTCTTAAGATGAACATGGATAAAACTAAGATCATGTTTAATGTCCATGTCACACCTATGCCGGTAGTTGTTGGGAACACTAAGCTCGAAGTTGTTGACGAGTATGTTTACCTGGGACAAATAGTCCGACTGGGTAAGTCCAACTTCGACCGAGAGGTCAATCGACGGATTCAACTCGGCTGGGCAGCGTTCGGGAAGCTACGACACATCTTCTCGTCAGACATACCTCAAAACCTTAAAACGAAATTGTACAACCAGTGCGTGTTGCCAGTGATGACTTACGGAACTGAGACGTGGTCCTTCACTGCTGGCCGTATGAGGAAGCTCAAGGTCGCTCAGCGAGCTATGGAGAGGGCTATGCTCGGAGTTTCTCTGCGTGATAAACTTAGGAATGAGGATATCCGCAGTAGAACCAGAGTGACCGACATAGCCCAACGGATTAGTAAGCTGAAGTGGCAGTGGGCCGGCCATATAGCTCGAAGAACCGACAACCGATGGGGAAGAAAGGTTCTCGAGTGGCAGCCTCGTGCCGGTAGGCGAAGTGTAGGGCGTCCCCCCACGAGATGGAGTGACGACCTGGTAAGACATGCAGGAAGTCGATGGATGCAGGTGGCTCAGGACCGTGTTTTGTGGCATTCTTTGGGGGAGGCCTATGTTCGGCAGTGGACTTGTGAAGGGCTGTAATGATGACACATTCATTTCAGTCATGTTTTCAGTGTTTTCACGAAATGATAGACTACTTTATGATATATGATCAATTCTACGATCTGGCCACGACTTACATAAAAATCTCTTTAATAAAACTATGATGATAATGAAAATTCTGCAACAATTGCAGACAGACCAGTTTTTATCACTTTACATATATATTAGTAATTGAAATAAATACCTTATCAATTTTCATATTTTTGATAGACATCACTATTATCTATTGAAATTATTACACTTTTAAAATAAAATAACAAATTTTTTAAATAAAACTAATTTTACGGATTTTATCGCGTATATTAACTTATTTTTATATTCCCGACGTTTCGGGTGCTTTCCAGCACCCGAAACGTCACACAGACCTATTCAAAACGCATGTAAAGGCGGCTCTTCACGTTGGCCAACATACTGGCGAATGTGTTGGCCAACAACGATGGCCATCGTGTAGAGCGGGTGTTTAAGCTACGTTGGTACGTATTGGAACGATGGCCCACAAGTTGGCGCGAGATCCGTCTGGTGTCGGTTTTTTACAAAAGATCAAAGGGTTGTCGCAGAGTATTGGCCACCGCGTCCACACGTTGGGCGCACGTTCAGTTTGCTACGAGCTCCCAGAGTGATTGCACGCATCTGATTTAAATTTTATATGCACGCATCTCTACATAACGGCAGTAACAATGACCAATGAAAAAACTTTTCGCTTTATAGAGCCCTACCAAGCCGAAAATTGTTTGTGAAACACAAGTCTTTTAAAAAAAAACGTTACCCCCACACTAGGATTTTCTTCTGTATCGTGGAGGCAGTTTAGAAACATAAATTGCATAAGGACAAACATCCAGACCCGGAGCAATTATGTGCAAGCTATACAAATACTTGTTCCGTGCGGGATTCGAACCCGCGGCCTCCAGCGCAGCAACTCATTGCTAAGCCACTACGCCACGGAGCCGCCAAGAAATAAAATTTCTTTTTTTCCATTTCTTTTTGATCACCCTTTTCTTATACACATTCACGTTGTAGTGATTGATGTATTAATTTATTTATTGATGTATTAATTGATTTATTGATGTATTAATGCTAGGAGACTAGGTAAGATATTAAAATCAAATTAAAAGCTAGGATACTAAAATCATGTTTTTACTGTCTTCATTATTAGTTATATTATATCCCTATTAGTTAGGTACTTTATTTCCTTAATAATACTGTAATTTTTAGCTATAGAAGTACGAAGTCACCTGTTACAGGCATTATTTTGCTTACTAGGTGACCTCGATCACTGATCATATAATGTAACTTTAATGTTTGACGAAATAAATTATTTATTATTATTATTATTATTAAGTTCGCCATATGTACTACTTTGTGCATGAAAGTGTAAATAAATAAATATGTTCTATAATTATATTATAACCCTTTTTTAAAAAGGTTTTGTTTAATAAAAAATTTACAACAGTTTCATAGACAGGCTTCGAATATTTTCCAGGCCTTAGTTAATTATACCTATGCCTAGGTGTGTTAATGTTTATATAGTTTACTTATCTGTATAATGTTAGTGTATAATAAAGAAATATTAAAAATTTATATTGAAAATATTAAATATTAAAAATAGTGAAAATTAAATAAAAAATAGTGGTATGCTGTGAATAAATAAACCGCAACAGCCGTTAGCGCTTCAATAATCATTTTAATAAATTCGTCCGCACATTGGCATGAATCGAAGCAAACTGAACGACCTTCCAACGTGTGGACGCGATCACAAATTCTTGGCCAATATCTCTGCCAACACATTCGCCACTATGTTGGCCAACGTGAAGAGCCGCCATAAGAAACAATCTCGAGTTTCAAGCAAACTTCAGCACTCAAAATTTGTGTGCCAGTTTTTGTGTTTGTCACCACATGGCCTTCTACATTATGATGATCTTTGGAAGGAAACGTTTTTATTCTTTTAAAACCTTTCATTTAACTTTTTCTTTGTGCGAGAAGTACCGGTTCAAAATTTGTAATCAATTTTTGAAGTTGGTAGTTGTTCGCATCCGATTGAACTCAATGGGTAGGTAACACTTATGTAACTACGCTGACAATGCAATAATATGGCATCGTGATGCTGATCTGATGACCTCAATAGGTCTGAAGGAATTAAACTTTATCGGTCAACTGGTTCGGAAGGTCCATGAATACTAACAGACACTAACGATTATATAGATGTATATAGGTAGTAAGTACTCGTAGATATTTTATGACGCAATAATTTCGCAAATCTTCATTCTTCGTCAACTGAATCCAAAAAACTTATTTCATCTGAGTTTGTACTTGTAGTTCGTCATGTAAGGGCTTAAAATCTAGTCAATGCAGACCAATAGACAATACAGACCAGTCTTGCGCATTAACTGCTAGTTTGATTGATGCGTCACAAAATGGAGGTTTTATGAAATGAATGGATTTGCAATATAATATTATTACAATATCATAATTTAAAACCCTATTAAAAATTAAAACAATAAACAACTATAAAATTATGAAAATAATACCTAATTTTTCTACCGACTTCAAAAAGGAGACGGTAGTCAATTCGACTGCATGTTTTTTTTTGTGTGTTACCTCATAACTTTTTACTGGGTGAACCGATTTCGATGATTCTTTTTTCTCTTTTTTATTTGAAAGATGGTGCTTCACATGTGGTCAAGATCAAGGTCTGACCAACAGTTTTTGAGTTCTTAATAATTTATATTGAAGTCGGTTGTACAAAATTTTAAATTTTAATTATTAATTGAGAAAAATATAACAAATTTTCAAGTAAAATTTCTAAGAAAATAAGTATTATATAATGTATTGTCATGTTTGACAAACAACGTTTTGTTTTCACGTGGTAGAGCCATGCTGCAGTTGTATTAGTGGTATAGTTGTAGCACGATCGGGGAAGGACCACGCTCTCACAGAATACCAGCGTAAAATAGCAGCCTAATGCTGCCGTGTTTCATACGGTGAGTGTAGAGAACCGGAGACACTTTTTTACTGGGAACGAGGCAAATCTTAGTCCTCACGGCTGACAACCTTACCCTAAAAAAAAGTCACATTAAAATCTTTATACACTGTTTTCACTCCTTTACTGATGGAATATTTTCTTCAAATTTTTATGTGACCACCCCTGAAATATAGCCTATATAATAAAAAAATCATTCAAATAGGTTTAGAAGTTTCGGAGAATCCGGTGAATATACATATGAACATTTTATTAAGTGTTGGGACTTATTTTTTGTTCAGTAGCTGGTTAGATACCACCGTCTTACCTACAATGCTATTTTATGAACAAAAAAAAAAACATACGCGTCGAATATAAAACCTCATTTTTGTACTCGTTTAAAATGCTTTGTTACGCGTTTCTTTGTTTTCGGTTCTTTGTTTCAGTTTTGAAGTAGTTTTATGTATTAAAAGTAAAATTTAATGTATTAGTGTTGTTCGTTAAACAGAATAGGTTTACTTTTATAAATACTTATAGCATTATTTTTTAAATATTATAAAATCTCTGAAATAACGGTTATATTTTAAACCGTATAAAACGCAAATATTATCTATCCAAAAATTATGGGACTATATTGTACTTACAAGCGTCCCACTTTATTTGTGTACCTTCTTATGTATACAAATTCATTCGCTTCGTATAAAACAACATTATTCCTAGGTTATATAAAGGCAGAGCATCTAGATGGAGCTATATGACGTTGCGGGACGGAGTGCGGGGCAAAGGGAGGGAGGGTCGAGGCGAATCAATAACCCTGTCCTACTGACCTATAAAGGAGCCCGGTGCCGCTATGAATCTAATCTGCTTTATCAATGTTGGCTTGCGTCCATGAATTTGTTACAATTAGAATGCTAAGTATTTTAAATGCGTAGCTATATTCTGTAATGCTGCTATATTCTAAATCAGTACATTGTTCGATATTTGATTTTGAGAAAAAAACGGATTGTTTCTTTTTATTTGTAATATTGTTACGAGCTTGGGGTTCGAGACAATTACAATCTAAAACCACACTAATAATAAAACACAATCACTTTAGTTCGCAGTTATTTCGCTTCGAAGTATTCTCTTGTATCGCCAATTCAATACTGCCTCGGTCGTGGTCTATACCGGCCTTATATAGGGCCTCAGATAGTTTCCAGAATCTTCTACTGTAGCGACATCTAGAATGTTCGAGTACATATCGGTCCCGAAATTTCTGGAAGGATCTTGACTATCCTAGTTCTGCTACTCGACACTAGAGGGCGCTAGTGTAACTAGTGTTGCCATGTACAAGACATTAATAGTGGCGCGCAACGCTGCCCCCTCCTAAGACATGCTCGTCCCGAGCATTATTGGCCCCATAATAACGCGCCAGTCGATCCACCAGGACGATCTTAGGAGTACCTCTGGCACCTTTCTGTATCCGGTAGGTTACGTCATTGATCCTTGTCACAATCCGGTACGGTCCGTCCCGTTTAGCTTGAAGCTTAGGAGATTTCCCTTTGTTGCGAGCTGGATTGTGTACCTTCTACAAACCCTTTGTTGTTCATTTTGCGGTCATACCGTGTTTTCATCTTCTCAGACGTTTGCTGGCCCGACTGCCTGACGTGCTTATAAATGTCATTCATTTTGTTCCGCAAGTCATTTGCATAATCGGTTATACTGCGTGGGGCATCAGGTGGTATTCCGGTGATCAGGTCTGCAGGCAGCCGTAATTCTCTCCCAAAGTTTGCGAAAGCTGGTGTCACTGATGTACTTTCGTGAACAGCGCTTCGATATGACAACAAAAACGGTTGTATGTGCCTGTCCCAGTCTCGTTGCCGTTTTTCCACAACTTTTGTCAGGTACCTTTCCAATGTCTGATTAAATCGTTCTACCATTTCATCAGATTGTGGGTGGTAAGAAGTTGTTCGTGTTTTATGAGTACCCATAACTCTGCAAGTTTCATGGAATATTTGAGACTCGAAATTCCTTCCTTGATCGCTGTGAATCTCTAAGGGTACTCCAAAACGACACAAGACTTCATGACCCAGTTTATCTGCAACTGTTGAAGCTAAAAAGTAATCCATCACAACCATGAAATACTTGTTACCACTTTCACTTTCCGGAAACGGCCCCGCAACGTCAATGGCTCTCCTCTCCCATGGTGCACCAACATTGTACAATTTCAATGCGCCTCTACTACGAATTTGAGGTCCCTTTACAGCCGCACAACTTGTACATTTGCGGCACCAGTCCTCGACATCGTCACGACAGTGGACCCAGTAAAACCGTTCTCGGATCTTCAGTAGACTTCGTTTAACTCCCAGGTGGCCTCCTGAACAACAACTATGGTACAGCTGTAGAACATCCGGTACTTTAGCCTTAGGGACAACCATTTGCAAATGACAACTGTCTCCCCGACCATTTTCCCATTTACGGCACAGGACTCCATCCTGAATCAGCAAGCTGTCCCATTGGGCCCAATAGCTTTTCGTAGTTGAACTCATTGCTGAGACGTCGCTCCACTTGGGCTTAGGAGCACTGGCCTTCACCCATTCCAGAATCGGCTTAATGTCCGAATCTTCCTGCTGTGCATGTTGTAGGCTGTCCTTCCACTCATTGCTGAGCTGGTTTGCCCTGAGCATCCTCACAGATACCACTTCCTTACCCTCTTGCCTAGTACAATGCTTGCAATCTTCAGGGTAAGGTCTTCTTGACAATGCATCTGCATTGCTATGAGATTTCCCGCTGCGATGTTCGATCACAAAGTAGTATTCCTGCAGTAGTTCAATCCATCTCGCAACTTGTCCTTCCGGATTTTTGAACTGCAATAGCCATTTCAGTGCAGCATCGTCAGTTCGTAAGTGGAATTTCCGCCCTAGAAGATATTTGCTAAAATGCTGCAAGGACTTTACCACAGCAAACAATTCCCGTCTTGTGACACAATAGTTCCTTTCCGACTTTGACAACGACTTGCTTAAGGACGCTATCACAATCTCTTGATCACCATTCCGTTGAGACAACACACCGCCAAGTCCTATATCACTTGCGTCTGTGTCAACTATGAATTCCTTGCCCGCATCAGGGTACCCCAAAATAGGTGTTATGCACAGACGGTTCTTGAGCTCCTGGAATGCAATATCGCAACTTTCATCCCAGCAGAAATGCCGCTTCTCCTCGGTTAGCTTGTGCAGAGGTTTGGCTATATCTGCAAAGTTCTTCACAAATCGCCGATAATAAGAGCACAAACCCAAAAACGCTCTAACCTGTGTCTTGTCTTTTGGAACCGGCCACTCCTTGACAGCGGCAATTTTCTCTGGATCCGTGCGGATACCTTCTTCCGACACTATATACCCCAAAAAACTAACTTGCCCTTTGAATAATGAGCACTTCTTCGGACTCAACTTGAGGTTGGCACTCTGGATCTTCATGAGCACGCGTTCCAGGTTTTGAAGGTGTTCCTCAAACGTACGGCCTACGATGATGATGTCATCCAAGTAGACCAGACAGGCATCTCCAATTAGCCCGGTAAGTACAAGCTACATCAATCTTTCAATCGTTGCTGGAGCATTGCACAATCCAAACGGCATGACATTAAATTGCCACAGACCCTTTCCTGTGGAGAATGCAGTTTTCTCCTTATCCTTAGGATCAATTTCAACCTGCCAGTAGCCACTTTTCAGGTCCAGCGTACTAAACCACTTTACGCCTGTAAGTATGTCCAGCGTGTCATCAATTCTTGGCAAGGGATAGCTGTCTTTCTTCGTAACGTCGTTCAGGCGGCGGTAGTCAACACAAAACCGCATGCTGCCGTCCTTCTTCTTTACCAGCACCACAGGTGAACACCATGGACTAGATGAAGGTTCAATAACACCATCTTTCACCATTCCCTCAATCATGGTTTCCACTTCCTTTTCACGTGCTACAGGCAATCTTCTTGGCCACTGACGAAGGCAATTCTTTTCCTGTGTTTATTTTGTGTTGAACTAAGCCAGTCTTTCCTATGTCAGCTTCGTTTGACGAGAAAACATTGGCGTACTTGAGTAACAACTTCTTCGCCTTGACCATTTCATTCGGGGAGAGAACGCTGCGACAGTCTTCTAAAAGTGTGGTCACTCTCGTTTGTCCATCCTTGCTGAGGGTCCCAGTCGATAGATATTGGCACCGACGCAACCAATCCACTTCCTCACTAGTACCAACCAATGTGCCTTTTTCTATAATCTGTTCCTGATCACAAAGGTTCAGCACACGTACTCCTGAGATGTCGGCGGTTCTGACCAAGGTTCGAGCCACTTTCCATGGAAGGTCTTTGGGGGAGGCCTATGTTCGGCAGTGGACTTGTGAAGGGCTGTAATGATGACACATTCATTTCAGTCATGTTTTCAGTGTTTTCACGAAATGATAGACTACTTTATGATATATGATCAATTCTACGATCTGGCCACGACTTACATAAAAATCTCTTTAATAAAACTATGATGATAATGAAAATTCTGCAACAATTGCAGACAGACCAGTTTTTATCACTTTACATATATATTAGTAATTGAAATAAATACCTTATCAATTTTCATATTTTTGATAGACATCACTATTATCTATTGAAATTATTACACTTTTAAAATAAAATAACAAATTTTTTAAATAAAACTAATTTTACGGATTTTATCGCGTATATTAACTTATTTTTATATTCCCGACGTTTCGGGTGCTTTCCAGCACCCGAAACGTCACACAGACCTATTCAAAACGCATGTAAAGGCGGCTCTTCACGTTGGCCAACATACTGGCGAATGTGTTGGCCAACAACGATGGCCATCGTGTAGAGCGGGTGTTTAAGCTACGTTGGTACGTATTGGAACGATGGCCCACAAGTTGGCGCGAGATCCGTCTGGTGTCGGTTTTTTACAAAAGATCAAAGGGTTGTCGCAGAGTATTGGCCACCGCGTCCACACGTTGGGCGCACGTTCAGTTTGCTACGAGCTCCCAGAGTGATTGCACGCATCTGATTTAAATTTTATATGCACGCATCTCTACATAACGGCAGTAACAATGACCAATGAAAAAACTTTTCGCTTTATAGAGCCCTACCAAGCCGAAAATTGTTTGTGAAACACAAGTCTTTTAAAAAAAAACGTTACCCCCACACTAGGATTTTCTTCTGTATCGTGGAGGCAGTTTAGAAACATAAATTGCATAAGGACAAACATCCAGACCCGGAGCAATTATGTGCAAGCTATACAAATACTTGTTCCGTGCGGGATTCGAACCCGCGGCCTCCAGCGCAGCAACTCATTGCTAAGCCACTACGCCACGGAGCCGCCAAGAAATAAAATTTCTTTTTTTCCATTTCTTTTTGATCACCCTTTTCTTATACACATTCACGTTGTAGTGATTGATGTATTAATTTATTTATTGATGTATTAATTGATTTATTGATGTATTAATGCTAGGAGACTAGGTAAGATATTAAAATCAAATTAAAAGCTAGGATACTAAAATCATGTTTTTACTGTCTTCATTATTAGTTATATTATATCCCTATTAGTTAGGTACTTTATTTCCTTAATAATACTGTAATTTTTAGCTATAGAAGTACGAAGTCACCTGTTACAGGCATTATTTTGCTTACTAGGTGACCTCGATCACTGATCATATAATGTAACTTTAATGTTTGACGAAATAAATTATTTATTATTATTATTATGGGGTATCTATAAAGTTTTCTCATCTGGTTGGGCACAATAAATATATAATTATAAATGAAAATGGTAAACATACATAAATATGAATAAATTATTATTATTATTAAGTTCGCCATATGTACTACTTTGTGCATGAAAGTGTAAATAAATAAATATGTTCTATAATTATATTATAACCCTTTTTTAAAAAGGTTTTGTTTAATAAAAAATTTACAACAGTTTCATAGACAGGCTTCGAATATTTTCCAGGCCTTAGTTAATTATACCTATGCCTAGGTGTGTTAATGTTTATATAGTTTACTTATCTGTATAATGTTAGTGTATAATAAAGAAATATTAAAAATTTATATTGAAAATATTAAATATTAAAAATAGTGAAAATTAAATAAAAAATAGTGGTATGCTGTGAATAAATAAACCGCAACAGCCGTTAGCGCTTCAATAATCATTTTAATAAATTCGTCCGCACATTGGCATGAATCGAAGCAAACTGAACGACCTTCCAACGTGTGGACGCGATCACAAATTCTTGGCCAATATCTCTGCCAACACATTCGCCACTATGTTGGCCAACGTGAAGAGCCGCCATAAGAAACAATCTCGAGTTTCAAGCAAACTTCAGCACTCAAAATTTGTGTGCCAGTTTTTGTGTTTGTCACCACATGGCCTTCTACATTATGATGATCTTTGGAAGGAAACGTTTTTATTCTTTTAAAACCTTTCATTTAACTTTTTCTTTGTGCGAGAAGTACCGGTTCAAAATTTGTAATCAATTTTTGAAGTTGGTAGTTGTTCGCATCCGATTGAACTCAATGGGTAGGTAACACTTATGTAACTACGCTGACAATGCAATAATATGGCATCGTGATGCTGATCTGATGACCTCAATAGGTCTGAAGGAATTAAACTTTATCGGTCAACTGGTTCGGAAGGTCCATGAATACTAACAGACACTAACGATTATATAGATGTATATAGGTAGTAAGTACTCGTAGATATTTTATGACGCAATAATTTCGCAAATCTTCATTCTTCGTCAACTGAATCCAAAAAACTTATTTCATCTGAGTTTGTACTTGTAGTTCGTCATGTAAGGGCTTAAAATCTAGTCAATGCAGACCAATAGACAATACAGACCAGTCTTGCGCATTAACTGCTAGTTTGATTGATGCGTCACAAAATGGAGGTTTTATGAAATGAATGGATTTGCAATATAATATTATTACAATATCATAATTTAAAACCCTATTAAAAATTAAAACAATAAACAACTATAAAATTATGAAAATAATACCTAATTTTTCTACCGACTTCAAAAAGGAGACGGTAGTCAATTCGACTGCATGTTTTTTTTTGTGTGTTACCTCATAACTTTTTACTGGGTGAACCGATTTCGATGATTCTTTTTTCTCTTTTTTATTTGAAAGATGGTGCTTCACATGTGGTCAAGATCAAGGTCTGACCAACAGTTTTTGAGTTCTTAATAATTTATATTGAAGTCGGTTGTACAAAATTTTAAATTTTAATTATTAATTGAGAAAAATATAACAAATTTTCAAGTAAAATTTCTAAGAAAATAAGTATTATATAATGTATTGTCATGTTTGACAAACAACGTTTTGTTTTCACGTGGTAGAGCCATGCTGCAGTTGTATTAGTGGTATAGTTGTAGCACGATCGGGGAAGGACCACGCTCTCACAGAATACCAGCGTAAAATAGCAGCCTAATGCTGCCGTGTTTCATACGGTGAGTGTAGAGAACCGGAGACACTTTTTTACTGGGAACGAGGCAAATCTTAGTCCTCACGGCTGACAACCTTACCCTAAAAAAAAGTCACATTAAAATCTTTATACACTGTTTTCACTCCTTTACTGATGGAATATTTTCTTCAAATTTTTATGTGACCACCCCTGAAATATAGCCTATATAATAAAAAAATCATTCAAATAGGTTTAGAAGTTTCGGAGAATCCGGTGAATATACATATGAACATTTTATTAAGTGTTGGGACTTATTTTTTGTTCAGTAGCTGGTTAGATACCACCGTCTTACCTACAATGCTATTTTATGAACAAAAAAAAAACATACGCGTCGAATATAAAACCTCATTTTTGTACTCGTTTAAAATGCTTTGTTACGCGTTTCTTTGTTTTCGGTTCTTTGTTTCAGTTTTGAAGTAGTTTTATGTATTAAAAGTAAAATTTAATGTATTAGTGTTGTTCGTTAAACAGAATAGGTTTACTTTTATAAATACTTATAGCATTATTTTTTAAATATTATAAAATCTCTGAAATAACGGTTATATTTTAAACCGTATAAAACGCAAATATTATCTATCCAAAAATTATGGGACTATATTGTACTTACAAGCGTCCCACTTTATTTGTGTACCTTCTTATGTATACAAATTCATTCGCTTCGTATAAAACAACATTATTCCTAGGTTATATAAAGGCAGAGCATCTAGATGGAGCTATATGACGTTGCGGGACGGAGTGCGGGGCAAAGGGAGGGAGGGTCGAGGCGAATCAATAACCCTGTCCTACTGACCTATAAAGGAGCCCGGTGCCGCTATGAATCTAATCTGCTTTATCAATGTTGGCTTGCGTCCATGAATTTGTTACAATTAGAATGCTAAGTATTTTAAATGCGTAGCTATATTCTGTAATGCTGCTATATTCTAAATCAGTACATTGTTCGATATTTGATTTTGAGAAAAAAACGGATTGTTTCTTTTTATTTGTAATATTGTTACGAGCTTGGGGTTCGAGACAATTACAATCTAAAACCACACTAATAATAAAACACAATCACTTTAGTTCGCAGTTATTTCGCTTCGAAGTATTCTCTTGTATCGCCAATTCAATACTGCCTCGGTCGTGGTCTATACCGGCCTTATATAGGGCCTCAGATAGTTTCCAGAATCTTCTACTGTAGCGACATCTAGAATGTTCGAGTACATATCGGTCCCGAAATTTCTGGAAGGATCTTGACTATCCTAGTTCTGCTACTCGACACTAGAGGGCGCTAGTGTAACTAGTGTTGCCATGTACAAGACATTAATAGTGGCGCGCAACGCTGCCCCCTCCTAAGACATGCTCGTCCCGAGCATTATTGGCCCCATAATAACGCGCCAGTCGATCCACCAGGACGATCTTAGGAGTACCTCTGGCACCTTTCTGTATCCGGTAGGTTACGTCATTGATCCTTGTCACAATCCGGTACGGTCCGTCCCGTTTAGCTTGAAGCTTAGGAGATTTCCCTTTGTTGCGAGCTGGATTGTGTACCTTCTACAAACCCTTTGTTGTTCATTTTGCGGTCATACCGTGTTTTCATCTTCTCAGACGTTTGCTGGCCCGACTGCCTGACGTGCTTATAAATGTCATTCATTTTGTTCCGCAAGTCATTTGCATAATCGGTTATACTGCGTGGGGCATCAGGTGGTATTCCGGTGATCAGGTCTGCAGGCAGCCGTAATTCTCTCCCAAAGTTTGCGAAAGCTGGTGTCACTGATGTACTTTCGTGAACAGCGCTTCGATATGACAACAAAAACGGTTGTATGTGCCTGTCCCAGTCTCGTTGCCGTTTTTCCACAACTTTTGTCAGGTACCTTTCCAATGTCTGATTAAATCGTTCTACCATTTCATCAGATTGTGGGTGGTAAGAAGTTGTTCGTGTTTTATGAGTACCCATAACTCTGCAAGTTTCATGGAATATTTGAGACTCGAAATTCCTTCCTTGATCGCTGTGAATCTCTAAGGGTACTCCAAAACGACACAAGACTTCATGACCCAGTTTATCTGCAACTGTTGAAGCTAAAAAGTAATCCATCACAACCATGAAATACTTGTTACCACTTTCACTTTCCGGAAACGGCCCCGCAACGTCAATGGCTCTCCTCTCCCATGGTGCACCAACATTGTACAATTTCAATGCGCCTCTACTACGAATTTGAGGTCCCTTTACAGCCGCACAACTTGTACATTTGCGGCACCAGTCCTCGACATCGTCACGACAGTGGACCCAGTAAAACCGTTCTCGGATCTTCAGTAGACTTCGTTTAACTCCCAGGTGGCCTCCTGAACAACAACTATGGTACAGCTGTAGAACATCCGGTACTTTAGCCTTAGGGACAACCATTTGCAAATGACAACTGTCTCCCCGACCATTTTCCCATTTACGGCACAGGACTCCATCCTGAATCAGCAAGCTGTCCCATTGGGCCCAATAGCTTTTCGTAGTTGAACTCATTGCTGAGACGTCGCTCCACTTGGGCTTAGGAGCACTGGCCTTCACCCATTCCAGAATCGGCTTAATGTCCGAATCTTCCTGCTGTGCATGTTGTAGGCTGTCCTTCCACTCATTGCTGAGCTGGTTTGCCCTGAGCATCCTCACAGATACCACTTCCTTACCCTCTTGCCTAGTACAATGCTTGCAATCTTCAGGGTAAGGTCTTCTTGACAATGCATCTGCATTGCTATGAGATTTCCCGCTGCGATGTTCGATCACAAAGTAGTATTCCTGCAGTAGTTCAATCCATCTCGCAACTTGTCCTTCCGGATTTTTGAACTGCAATAGCCATTTCAGTGCAGCATCGTCAGTTCGTAAGTGGAATTTCCGCCCTAGAAGATATTTGCTAAAATGCTGCAAGGACTTTACCACAGCAAACAATTCCCGTCTTGTGACACAATAGTTCCTTTCCGACTTTGACAACGACTTGCTTAAGGACGCTATCACAATCTCTTGATCACCATTCCGTTGAGACAACACACCGCCAAGTCCTATATCACTTGCGTCTGTGTCAACTATGAATTCCTTGCCCGCATCAGGGTACCCCAAAATAGGTGTTATGCACAGACGGTTCTTGAGCTCCTGGAATGCAATATCGCAACTTTCATCCCAGCAGAAATGCCGCTTCTCCTCGGTTAGCTTGTGCAGAGGTTTGGCTATATCTGCAAAGTTCTTCACAAATCGCCGATAATAAGAGCACAAACCCAAAAACGCTCTAACCTGTGTCTTGTCTTTTGGAACCGGCCACTCCTTGACAGCGGCAATTTTCTCTGGATCCGTGCGGATACCTTCTTCCGACACTATATACCCCAAAAAACTAACTTGCCCTTTGAATAATGAGCACTTCTTCGGACTCAACTTGAGGTTGGCACTCTGGATCTTCATGAGCACGCGTTCCAGGTTTTGAAGGTGTTCCTCAAACGTACGGCCTACGATGATGATGTCATCCAAGTAGACCAGACAGGCATCTCCAATTAGCCCGGTAAGTACAAGCTACATCAATCTTTCAATCGTTGCTGGAGCATTGCACAATCCAAACGGCATGACATTAAATTGCCACAGACCCTTTCCTGTGGAGAATGCAGTTTTCTCCTTATCCTTAGGATCAATTTCAACCTGCCAGTAGCCACTTTTCAGGTCCAGCGTACTAAACCACTTTACGCCTGTAAGTATGTCCAGCGTGTCATCAATTCTTGGCAAGGGATAGCTGTCTTTCTTCGTAACGTCGTTCAGGCGGCGGTAGTCAACACAAAACCGCATGCTGCCGTCCTTCTTCTTTACCAGCACCACAGGTGAACACCATGGACTAGATGAAGGTTCAATAACACCATCTTTCACCATTCCCTCAATCATGGTTTCCACTTCCTTTTCACGTGCTACAGGCAATCTTCTTGGCCACTGACGAAGGCAATTCTTTTCCTGTGTTTATTTTGTGTTGAACTAAGCCAGTCTTTCCTATGTCAGCTTCGTTTGACGAGAAAACATTGGCGTACTTGAGTAACAACTTCTTCGCCTTGACCATTTCATTCGGGGAGAGAACGCTGCGACAGTCTTCTAAAAGTGTGGTCACTCTCGTTTGTCCATCCTTGCTGAGGGTCCCAGTCGATAGATATTGGCACCGACGCAACCAATCCACTTCCTCACTAGTACCAACCAATGTGCCTTTTTCTATAATCTGTTCCTGATCACAAAGGTTCAGCACACGTACTCCTGAGATGTCGGCGGTTCTGACCAAGGTTCGAGCCACTTTCCATGGAAGGTCATTGTCTACCCTTTCCACGAGTGCACAATGAAGAGTTTGCCCAGGATTCCGTGGAAGTCTAACCGGCACAATCGTTTCCGATCTCGGCGGAAGAACAGTCTTCTTAAAGCTGTACACATTCCCTGGTAACGCCCCTTCCACGAAAAGTTCCTCTTGTCCACATTTCAAAACACCTTGCTTAACGTCGATCTCACAACAATTCTTCCTCATAAAGTCTAGGCCCAGGATGCAGTCGTCCATTATATCAGCCACGATGACATTATGCAGGTAGATCATGTTGCCTAGCTTCAACTCCATCTCCTTCTCTCCACGGACGGGTATGCGTTGACCGGTGGCTGTCACCAAATTAATGCGTTCTTGGTTGTATGCGGAGTCCCCAAGGAACCGACTTATAAGTTGGGAACTGACAACCGTGCGAGAGGCTCCAGTGTCTATGGTCAGTTTACACGGCGTTCCGTTGACTTCGCCCTTGATGATTAGGCTGTTCCCATCATGGGTTTGTGAGATCGAAATCCTTAGGGCTCTTAACATCAGCCAGCACCCGTCCCGCAGTCCTAGCTTTTACTCGTTTCCCTGCTGCTGCTGGACGGTGCTATTAGCCTCACTACCCTCTCGAGATCGATCACTTTCCCTTTCTACAGTACGCTTAGAGCAGCTTCTTCATGAGAAGAAGCTGCTCTTCCAACCGACGGCCCTGTTCCTCCTGTTGGCGGGCCTGTTCCTCCTGTCTGCGCTGCAGCTGCTCTTCCAACCGACGGGCTTGTTCCTCCTGTCCGCGCTGCAGCTGCTCTTCCAACCGACGGCCCTGTTCCTCCTGTCGGCGGGCCTGTTCCTCGTGTCGGCGAGCCTGATCCTGCAAAATCATCATCAGAGCACCTAAGTCAGGTGCTGCAGATGCAGGAGCTGCTGACGGCCGGCCTCCGTGGTCAGCATCTGGTCCTCCGACGTTTGCAGCGTTGCATTACCAAATCGTCTTTGGTCCGCCTCCAGCTGGCGTTGACTTCGGGTACGGATACCCTTCATGTCGTCCTTTGGTAAAATCGGCATGATTTGATCCCACTTCTGACACCAATTGTTACGAGCTTGGGGTTCGAGACAATTAAAACTGCCGATTGAATTACCAAAATTGACACTTTAATTACACAACACTAATTACAATCTAAAACCACACTAATAATAAAACACAATCACTTTAGTTCGCAGTTATCGCTTCGAAGTATTCTCTTGTATCGCCAATTCAATACTGCCTCGGTCGTGGTCTATACCGGCCTTATATAGGGCCTCAGATAGTTTCTAGAATCTTCTACTGTAGCGACATCTAGAATGTTCGAGTACATATCGGTCCCGAAATTTCTGGAAGGATCTTGACTCTCCTAGTTCTGCTACTCGACACTAGAGGGCGCTAGTGTAACTAGTGTTGCCATGTACAAGACATTAATAGTGGCGCGCAACACTATATATTGTTTATGGTCGGACTATCCTTTGTCCTGATCTACTCATGTTTGCTGTAACTTAAACGATTTGATCGTATTAGGCTTGGTGCTGTGTCAGCGATAAGAGCCTTTTATAATCTTGGAGCGAGACCAGGCACAAAACTTTTACTTTAGTTTTTGCAATAATGCCTTTGTTTGCGATTCAAATTAGGTCTTAGTAGTTTGCTGTTCTGCGAGGTTAGCCAAGTTGATTTTTCACAATTGTTAAGGCTAATAACAAACCGCACTATTAAACTTTTAATGAAAAGTAAAAACGGGCTTCCAAGAATAAAATATATGGCCGTGGAAGTAACAGGGGAGATCTCTCGCCGGACAAGGTGTTCAGCCTGGGGAGCGGCCAACGTTCTTATATTATACTTTTTTTTGCGCTCAGAAGCAATGAAAAAGGGCCACCCTTCGGGATGCGGGGAGGGAGGTGGTGAATGCTCTAAGCATACCACGACAACCGGCTGCGTGGTTATGTGGGACTCACTGTGAAACCTAAGTGTCTATGCCTACCCACTAAACACCACCTGGGACTGGCATTGGCCTGTACGGCCTTTCTGCCGAATATTCGGGCTATTATATATATACCGCAATACTTCGGAACTTTGATAGCGCGATTTAGGCTTTTGTTTGTTTTGCTTGTTGCACGACGACAGCGCCACCACAAATGAATTCCACATAATAGCTTCTCAAGGCGGTGCTAAAACATAGTGTATTAGGAAGAAGAAAGTCCCTATCAAACTATTACGAGGAAAATATTTAATTCTTTTAAGTTTTTGATGTCCTAGACGACTTGACAAATTAAAAACTTTTAACTTGATGTTTAATTATTTTACCCTTGGGAACTAACTAACGATTCCCAAGTTCAAGGTAACAACTAGAAAGTAGTGAAAATTTTTCTTCATATTTATATAGGACTACACCTGATGTACAATATACCTAATGAAAAAAATAATTATCAAAACCGGTTCATAATTGAAGAAGGTATCACGTAACATACGTACAAAAAAACAGTCGAATGAGGGCTAATAATCTACCTGTAGCGGACAGCGAAGGAGGCCGCCGCCCCGTCGCCCCTTCACACCCCGTTGCGCCCCGCGCACCCCGCACAGCGGCAGCAGATCACGCGATGTCGCCGACCAATCAGCGCGCGGTATCGCCTTATGACGCTACTGACAAACCGAGACGCTCTCTTGCGTGATATAAGAAGGGCGTTTTGGTCTGTGAGTTGTTCATTTCGGAAGCGGCACGAGAAGAAACCTCAAGAGAAGAAACTTCAAGAGAAATCCAGAAGACTCCCCTCTGTATATAGTTTATTAGTGGCACATTTGTAAATAGTTGAATACAGTATAGTTCTACAGTACCATCTTTTCTTTAAGCAGTTCCCTAGCATAGTCAATTAAACAGTCCATTAACAAGTAAATTTCATACAGTCCACATTCGATCCCTTATACTACCACTCAACAGATGTCGCTAGGTGACACTGAGCTGTAGTTTTTGAAGTGAAAACTTCTTTAGAATCGTTGTGATTTGAAACTCGATGAAACGTGAAAGCGATACTAAAAGAAACAAACATACACATCTATATGATTCAACAACAAGTGCGGCTTAATATAAGATAAAAGTTTAATTTGATAGCAAATAAATGTTACAACCCTAATTTTGAGACACGTAGATATCACAAGATTATTTTCTTTGGAGTAAAATTACTTTGCAATAGCGCCATCTACCCCATTTTATAGGTAAAGTATTTTTAACGAACAAAAATTGATTTGACTCTCAAGGTGCTACATAAAATAGTCACCAGGTGGTATAAACACGACTAATTTAATGTTCAATCTCATTCTCTCTGACGTGTTCCAGGTGAGCGTCGCCATATCTCGCCTCCAATGCCTCAAGGAGCTGCTCGTAAGTCACTTCCTTACCGAGAGCTTCCAGAACAGTTAAGGCCTGGTCGCGTAGGCCTAGTGTGAGAGCAGTCATGACCTGACTTTTATTCCAGCCGTTCGCTTTCATGACAGCCTCGAATTGGATTTTGTAGGCCGACCAGGAAGAAGTCCCGTCGAACGGTGGCACTTTGAATCCACGTAGCGAAGGTGTTGTAGCTACCACGGGAGCTGTAACTCCATCCCCAATTTTGAGGTCGTTCAGCGTTTTCTTCACGTCAACCATCACGTTGTCAACCCGATTGTTCACTTGGTCGATTCGGGTTTCAGCTTCCGATAGGCGGTTGTCATGTTGAGCAACCCTATCCTTCACCTCCCTTATCTCTTTCCCGAAGGTAGCGTGAAGGTTCTTCATGAGAAGAAGCTGCTCTTCCAACCGACGGCCCTGTTCCTCCTGTTGGCGGGCCTGTTCCTCCTGTCTGCGCTGCAGCTGCTCTTCCAACCGACGGGCTTGTTCCTCCTGTCCGCGCTGCAGCTGCTCTTCCAACCGACGGCCCTGTTCCTCCTGTCGGCGGGCCTGTTCCTCGTGTCGGCGAGCCTGATCCTGCAAAATCATCATCAGAGCACCTAAGTCAGGTGCTGCAGATGCAGGAGCTGCTGACGGCCGGCCTCCGTGGTCAGCATCTGGTCCTCCGACGTTTGCAGCGTTGCATTACCAAATCGTCTCTGGTCCGCCTCCAGCTGGCGTTGACTTCGGGTACGGATACCCTTCATGTCGTCCTTTGGTAAAATCGGCATGATTTGATCCCACTTCTGACACCAATTGTTACGAGCTTGGGGTTCGAGACAATTAAAACTGCCGATTGAATTACCAAAATTGACACTTTAATTACACAACACTAATTACAATCTAAAACCACACTAATAATAAAACACAATCACTTTAGTTCGCAGTTATCGCTTCGAAGAATTCTCTTGTATCGCCAATTCAATACTGCCTCGGTCGTGGTCTATACCGGCCTTATATAGGGCCTCAGATAGTTTCCAGAATCTTCTACTGTAGCGACATCTAGAATGTTCGAGTACATATCGGTCCCGAAATTTCTGGAAGGATCTTGACTCTCCTAGTTCTGCTACTCGACACTAGAGGGCGCTAGTGTAACTAGTGTTGCCATGTACAAGACATTAATAGTGGCGCGCAACACTATATATTGTTTATGGTCGGACTATCCTTTGTCCTGATCTACTCATGTTTGCTGTAACTTAAACGATTTGATCGTATTAGGCTTGGTGCTGTGTCAGCGATAAGAGCCTTTTATAATCTTGGAGCGAGACCAGGCACAAAACTTTTACTTTAGTTTTTGCAATAATGCCTTTGTTTGCGATTCAAATTAGGTCTTAGTAGTTTGCTGTTCTGCGAGGTTAGCCAAGTTGATTTTTCACAATTGTTAAGGCTAATAACAAACCGCACTATTAAACTTTTAATGAAAAGTAAAAACGGGCTTCCAAGAATAAAATATATGGCCGTGGAAGAAACAGGGGAGATCTCTCGTCGGACAAGGTGTTCAGCCTGGGGAGCGGCCAACGTTCTTATATTATACTTTTTTTTGCGCTCAGAAGCAATGAAAAAGGGCCACCCTTCGGGATGCGGGGAGGGAGGTGGTGAATGCTCTAAGCATACCACGACAACCGGCTGCGTGGTTATGTGGGACTCACTGTGAAACCTAAGTGTCTATGCCTACCCACTAAACACCACCTGGGACTGGCATTGGCCTGTACGGCCTTTCTGCCGAATATTCGGGCTATTATATATATACCGCAATACTTCGGAACTTTGATAGCGCGATTTAGGCTTTTGTTTGTTTTGCTTGTTGCACGACGACAGCGCCACCACAAATGAATTCCACATAATAGCTTCTCAAGGCGGTGCTAAAACATAGTGTATTAGGAAGAAGAAAGTCCCTATCAAACTATTACGAGGAAAATATTTAATTCTTTTAATACCTAATAAAAAAAATAATTATCAAAACCGGTTCATAATTGAAGAAGGTATCACGTAACATACGTACAAAAAAACAGTCGAATGAGGGCTAATAATCTACCTGTAGCGGACAGCGAAGGAGGCCGCCGCCCCGTCGCCCCTTCACACCCCGTTGCGCCCCGCGCACCCCGCACACCGGCAGCAGATCACGCGATGTCGCCGACCAATCAGCGCGCGGCATCGCCTTACGACGCTACTGACAAACCGAGACGCTCTCTTGCGTGATATAAGAAGGGCGTTTTGGTCTGCGAGTTGTTCATTTCGGAAGCGGCACGAGAAGAAACCTCAAGAGAAGAAACCTCAAGAGAAATCCAGAAGACTCCCCTCTGTATATAGTTTATTAGTGGCACATTTGTAAATAGTTGAATACAGTATAGTTCTACAGTACCATCTTTTCTTTAAGCAGTTCCCTAGCGTAGTCAATTAAACAGTCCATTAACAAGTAAATTTCATACAGTCCACATTCGATCCCTTATACTACCACTCAACAGATGTCGCTAGGTGACACTGAGCTGTAGTTTTTGAAGTGAAAACTTCTTTAGAATCGTTGTGATTTGAAACTCGATGAAACGTGAAAGCGATACTAAAAGAAACAAACATACACATCTATATGATTAAGCCTACGAGAGAATGAGATTGAACATTAAATTAGTCGTGTTTATACCACCTGGTGACTATTTTATGTAGCACCTTGAGAGTCAAATCAATTTTTGTTCGTTAAAATTACTTTACCTATAAAATGGGGTAGATGGCGCTATTGCAAAGTAATTTTACTCCAAAGAAAATAATCTTGTGATATCTACGTGTCCCAAAATTAGGGTTGTAACATTTATTTGCTATCAAATTAAACTTTTATCTTATATTAAGCCGCACTTGTTGTTGAAAACTATTATATTAAATAAATCATTTGCCGTGAAATTTATATTATGTATATTTAATATTATATTTCATTTCATTTGAAGGTGTCATTTATTTGAAAGTTCGTTTCAAGTAAAAGTTTAAGAGTTTCTAAAGTATTATACTGTGCCGGACGGGCGTAACTCTCCGGAGTAAATGTTGTCGAAGATACTCCGCGAGTCGCTCACGTCCTACACCTAGGTTCCGGAGGATAGTTTCACTGCCGTCTCTGTGGGTGCTGCTGGAAAACTGTGGACTGAGGTTCAAAATTAAAATGCACGATTTATAAATTAAAATAGCAAGGGAGTGGCCAGAGGTTCGACTGATTAATTAGTCGCGAAATTTTATAACTATTATTTATTGAATACCGTTGTTCAACTACGGTTGTTCACTATTGGTTGGTCACTATATATTTTAACAGATTTAATTAAAATGCGCGGTAGTATCAAAATTTCTATTGGTATTAAAATATCTATTGGTAGTATAAAATTATCTATTGGTAGTATCAAAATATCTATTGGTAGTATCAAAATATCTATTGGTAGTATCAAATTATCTATTGGTAGTAGCTGGTTTTCTAACACTACTCACTAACAGCTATTAATCAACTAAAACTAGTTGATTTTATCACTTGTGTAACTGCGAATATCAGTTACCACTTTTTCCGTCTAGCTAACACTTTTCACTATATGTAACTGCGAATTTTCAGTAGCCACTTTTTTCGGCTATGTGTAACTGCGATTTTCAGTTACGACTTTTTCGGCTAGCTAAACTTTTTCTAATTCACTATTACTGTTCACTATGTTCTGCTACTGGTCACTTCAGCTACTACCTGATACTACTGCTTGTCACTGGTAGTTCTTCCTACTACAACGTTACTGGGATTCGCCCCCATAAGGTAGACTTCGGCTATACTTTATAGTGAGCCGCTTGCCATTTTCCGTTTTGCCTCTTTATTTTTAAACATTTTTCACTATGTAATTAGCACAAATCGCAATATTTTCTATACAAGGCTAATTTTTATACTAACACGCTATACATCATTAAATAGGCATTTTGGTCCTTTATCAGTATGTGATAAAGGTTATTCAATATATTTACATTTAAAAAAGTTATTAAATGAAATGTCCCAAATTTTTACAACAAATGGGTACATTAATTCTTTAATTTTTCTATAAGTATCAAATGCGTTTAATTATACAAATTATTTCTTCACTATCGTAATCTATATACCATATGCTAACTAAATATCATATTTACAACTCTTTTAGAACACAAAAATATTCTCATTATTAAGTGGCGAAGCTTGCGAAGTCACTTATTGATTTCACGATGTCTGTCCGTCTGTCCGTCTGTCCCACGATTATCTCGAGAACGGTTTTGAATTTTCAAAGTCTGTTTTCAGCAATCCATTACTGATCACCCAGGCATCTGAACCTCCTATTTTGAAACTGATTGCTCAACGGCAACCGTTAGAAACCGCTACAAAGCTGATTGCTTCGCTACTTTGCTATGCTGTTAGCTTGCTAGGTTTATTTTTTTGTATAAACTATTGCGCAGTTAATTAAATTTCTAGAAAGTTCTTCGATATAACGCGCTATGATTGGTTGATTTTTTCTTAAATGATTAAAGTTGTTTATATCAACTATTATTAAAACGACATTCCTTCTATACAAATATATTAAGAGTTGTAAACACACTGTAAAACTATATTAATACACAATTTGCTCGATTTCGTTGGTAATTTCACTTTTTATACAAAACAATATTCTTTCATCACTTTTTTCTTAGTCTTTAGGCCGTCGCGAACAAATACACAAAACAATGTCTCAGTGGGTTGCTCTTTAATTTTTTGTACATTTTTAACTCTTTTTCTTAATATATGAATATCTGGGGTTTGGTTTATTTATTTTTAATTAAATTAATATGAAATACAACTAATAGTACAGAAAGAAACATTAACCTTTTCATTTTACGAATAATTTAACTTCCCCGCTAACATGCACACCAAAGATACACTTTTATAAAAAAACATTTTTTTTTTGTAAATTGTAAAATTGGCCCCTATAGACCCACAAAACGTGGACTTATGTCGAATTTTTGACTTAAATATCGGACCCATGAGACAACTATCAAATGACAAGATACTAAAGCTGCGGCTTTTCGAATCATTTATTAAAACCGTTCAAAACTTAGTCCCCACTGAACATAGGCCATAGATTGCCTAATAGTGGACTTTTTTATGTGATAAGGGTGACAAACGAGCACACAGTCCACCTGATGGTAAGTGGTTGCTGTGACCTCTATATTTATCCTCGATTACGAATCAAAATGCAGATGCGTTGTTGTCACCTGTGAGGATTAAAATGGAATATGCCTCATTTCCAGTAAAAAGGATCTCTGGAACTCTGCACTCACCACGCGAAACACAGCAGCATTAAGCTGCTATTTTACGTCGGTACTCACATATTTGCCATAGTTGCCATGTTTGGCAGGCGGTTTGACAACCGCAGTTTTTATTATTATTGAGTAATCATCAGGGAGACGTTTCTGTCTATCTCCTGTATAATTTCCCTCTTTCATCTTTTACGACACCCACGGTATGATTTGGGGTGGTACATTATCTTCGCCATTACGCGGCTCAAAAAAATGTCTTATTTATGTTCTATCGATGCGTGGTAGCTCAGGGGCTAAGCGCTCGCTGTAAATTGCACAGTACGTGAGCTACCCAGAATCAAGTACCGGCGGCACCAATGAAAAAAAACTGATTTTCCTCGTGCTCGGCAGTGAAGGAAAACATCGTGAGGAAATCTGCATGTTTGAGAAATAAGAAACAAAATATTATGAAAACACCTGAACTTCGCCAACATCGTTAGTTGTTGTAGCATGAGAATATCTATTACCCCATATCGTCACGCGTCACAGGAAAACGAACCAGGAGGTGGACAGCAGCGTTATCCTAATACCTACCAACTAAGAATTTAAAAAAAACTTGTTGTTAGCACGCATGTCGAGGTGACAACTATGGACACCTCCTCTAAAGACTCCCTATGAGGGCTATGTACAGTGGACCTTAATAGACTGTATCTAGTGTTTCCTTTCTTCCTCAGATGGACATCTACGTGCAAACGGCGAGCCCCATCGTGGAGCAAGTGGTGCGTGGATACAATGGCACTATCTTCGCGTACGGCCAGACGGGCACCGGCAAGACTTACACGATGGCCGGCTCCAACTCGGCGCCCGAGCTGCGCGGCATCATACCCAACTCCTTCGCGCACATCTTCAGCCATATCGCCAAGGCGAAGGATGACGAGAAGTGAGTGGTTTTGCGAGTGTTGTTAAATAGAAAGTGTGGTTAACAGGATAAATGACAATGGCGGCGTATCTCTAAGACTACGTATACATATTTCATCACCTACGAAATCAGGAGTATTAACACACAAATCAATAGATCCCATCGTATACCATAGCTTTTTGCTTTGGATATTAGGTTTTTCAGTAATGAACAAAAATAAAAAATAAAATTGCGTTTGTCGACGTGAACATAGTTTTACCCGACTGTTTCAGAAGCAGGGTAATGTTTTTAGAGAGTATGTATGTGTATGTATGTATGTATATTTCTTTGGCACGCGCTGTAACCTAAACGGCTTAATGGATTTTAACTTATGGTGTGTCGGATTCCTCTTAATTGTGGGAGTGACATCGGCTATATAATATTTATATATTACATCTGCAAATACAAAAATAGGCAGGAAAAGGTTTTCTTTTCAGTGAACTTTTTAACATAGTCGGGTAACCTGGAAAATGGCCATCTGGCCAAGCTAGCGATCATAGTGCATACTACCACTACTCAATCTTACACATTTCGTTCGTCAGAAAATAAGTGACGTCTGGTGGCCCGGGGATCTTGGACTATAAGTAATACGAATATATAACAATGAGGGCTAATAATTTTTTGCTCACCAGATGTCACTAGTTGGCACAGGTAAAGTTTTTTGTTACACAATGTAATTTAATTGAGAAGTTCCTTTTTAATAAAAGTTTATCAGTTTCTAGAGTATTATATTAATAAAACAATGCGTCAGTGTTTTGCTCTTTAATTTTTTGCTCATTTTTAATTTTTTTTTTAATTTTTCTACTTTTATGAATATCTGTGGTTTGGTTTAATTATTTTTAATGTTATTAATATAAAATATAGCTAATAATACAGAAAGAAACAATAACTTTTACATTTTCCGAACAAATTAACTTCCCCGCTATGAAATCTCTGTCAAATTGAATTGTCAAAAAAAAATTATACCTCAGTTTCTAGTGGCACCGCCCCGGTGGCAGCTAAAGTCGTGGATGCCCTCATTATTTATTGTTTTAACTTAATATTTATTTATAATCTATATTTGTAAGCAAGTGTTGAGGCTTCGAGCCCACCTAACGGTATTGTACGGTTAAACATACCAAAAGTAAAAATCTATTTCCATTTGACGATATTCACATAATAATGTATTTAACAACAAACAAATTTAAGTTACTGTACGCATCATAACGCGTCCGAGTGCGTGGTACATTCACAACGGGAGGATGCAAAACTGCGGTGCGGAATGGGGACTGGGGAATTAAATTGTTTAATTCCTAACGTATAAAACGGAAGAAGATTTATCTTGGGGAGCGGCCTACGTAATGATATCCTCCAGAGAATTAGAACACAACGGCCGGTCTCAATGGAGACTAGCAATCTACGCATTAAGGGATTATAGTGCATGATTGTGTGCGTAAGCGAACTCTATTCATTTGCTCTCTTAGTCTAATGGGACGGCAACCCGGCTAGAGAGAGATCAGGCGCAAGACCAATTATTTACGTGCACATTGGTAAAACACCCAATAACAATTTTTGGCTCGACCCTGGATTCAAGCTTAAGGCTAGATCAACAAGGCAGTCAAAAATAAGTCAACGACGTCTTGTTCGCCCTGCTGGCATAGATACGCAAATTGGGGGTTTTACAATGATGGCAAAAACATTAGTTCAAAGGCAAATTAGCTGGTATCCTCAGATGTATACTTCTTGATAGAAATTTCTTATTATTTGGTTTATCATCATCAATTACCATTATAATCTATCAAAAGTCCACTTTTTTTATAGAATAAGGGTGACCACCGAGCACACAGTCCACCTGATGGTAAATGGTTGTTGTGGCCCATAGACATCTACATCTATCCTCGTTTGCGAATCAAAATGTAGATGCGTTGTCAGCCGTGAGTACTAAGATAGAATGCCTTTTTTCCAGTCATGCGACACTCACCATACGAAACACAGCAGCATTAAGCTGCTATTTTACGCTGGTATTCTGTGAGAGCGTAGTCCTTTCAAGATCGAGCCGACCCATTCGTGCTACAATTATATTATTAACTAGCTGTTCCCCGCGACTTTGTCCGCGTGTTATTTGGGGTTTTAATTGCGCGGAACCTTAATTCTTTTTCTAAAATAAAAGTAGCCTAAGTTACTCCTTGTGACATCAGCTATCTGCCAGTGAAAATCCCGTCAAAATCGGTCCAGCTGTTTCGGAGATTAGTCGGAACAAACAGACAGACAGACGGATAGACAAACAGACAGACAGACAAAAACTTTTAAAATTGTATTTTTGTTATTAGTATCGTAAATACTTTCATATGCATTTAGTAAAAAGCTGTAATTTTGACATTACAAACAGACACTTCAATTTTATTTATTTGTATAGATATAGCTGCAGCATGGCTCTACCACGTATAGAACCACACAATACCACTTCTGAACATAACCTCCCCTTAAAGATTACCTCATCGGAGGGATATTTGTCATTGTTGCCACGTTTGGCAGGCAGGTTGTTTTTGTTTTTATTTGTTATACGAGTATATAGCGTCACCCTACGCTCGTAGTTTGTTTGCCTTTCCTCTGTTGTCTCGAACACTAAAAACACCCACGAGAAAATATGGGGATATTCTAGGATATTCTAACACCGCCGCTACACGATTCATCATCATCAATACTCGTACATCTCACGCAGGTTCCTCGTATGCGTGACATACCTGGAGATCTACAACGAGGAAGTGCGAGACCTGCTGGGCAACAACCCGCACCAGAGTCTCGAGGTCAAGGAGCGGCCCGACATCGGAGTCTTTGTAAAGGATCTTACAGGTAAGTTTTTTTTTGTAGCATGGAGCAGAGGAGGCAAACGAGCATACGGCTCACCCGTAAGTGTAATCGCCAACACCAGAATAATCGCATTTGCTTCGCTGGCCTTTTAGAAAGGAGTAGGCTCTTTTCTTGAAGTCTTGAAGGTACCTAAGTCGTATATTAAAATCTGAGTCTAAACTATTTTAGTTTTGTCTGAACTGATACTAAACTATTTTAGTTTAGCCTCAGTCAGTTTTTACGTGATAGAGCCATGCTGCTAGCTATATTATACTTGTAGCACGAATGGGACGGTTTGACCGGAGAAGGACCACGCTTTTACAGAATACCAGCGTTAAATAGCAGCTTTATGCTGCAGTGTTTCGTATGGTGATTGTAGAGTACTGGGGACCCTACGTATTGGAAACGAGGCGTTCTATCATCTCTATTTTGGTTCCTAATCGAGGATAGATTTTGATGTGTATGGGCTACAGCATCCACTTATCATGGACTGTCTGTTTGTTTGTCATCCTTATTCCACATAAAAAGTAATTTTATTAAATATTGCACTTTCTACAAACTCATATCATTGCCTACTCAGGTTACGTGGTCCACAATGCGGACGAGTTGGAGAAGATAATGGCCGTGGGCAATAAGTACCGGCACATCGAAGCCACTGCGATGAACATCGAGAGTTCCAGATCCCACGCCATCTTCTCTATCACCGTGGAAAGCATCAAGAAGGGCGCCGATGGGAAGACGCATGTTAATATGGGGAAATTGCACCTTGTGGACTTGGCGGTAAGGCTTAATTTCTATTTGATAAAACTTCATAGCTTAAATTAAATATTTTATTATAGTGTAAGAGACTGCAGTGGAGTGTATGTGATTTTATGTTATTTACTGTGTTAGGGTGAACTATACTAGGGACGTTTATGGAAGAAAAGATGGTACTCTTGACGATTATATATTACACTATTTACAAAGCAGCAATAACATATAGCATACTAGCTGGCACGACAGGCGTTGTGAGGTATTCTAAACAAGGTGAAGCGATACTTCACGCCCGGACAGCTTCTGACTTTATATAAAGCTCAACTCCGAACATGCATGGAGTATTGTAGTCAACTTTGGGATGGTTCAGCAAAATATCAACTTGCTGCACTCGACTCAGTGCAACGCAGAGCCAAGAGGCTTATCGACAACAAAAAGCTGGTGGACACTAAGCTTTACAGTTTAGCTTACCGCTGCCAAATTGCTTGTTCGTCGGTCTTCTACAGGTTGTGCTTCGGAGAGTGTGCCTATAAGCTTCATAAACTCATACCGCCATCTCCATTCTCCTATCGGAGTACCAAACGTACTGCAGCTTACCATATACTTTTTACGTGGTAGAGCCATACTGCAGCTATATTAATATTATAGTTGTAGCATGCATGGGTCTACTAGACCGGGCAAGGACCACGCTCTCACAGAATACCAGCGTAAAACAGCAGCTTAATGCTGCTGTGTTTCGTATGGTGAGTGTAGAGAACCGGAGACCCCTTTTACTAAAAACGAGGCATTTCATCTTAGTCCTCGGGAGTGACAACGTTTCCGCATTTTGATTCGGAAACGAAGATAGATGTAGATGTCTCTACACTCACCATACAAAACACAGCAGCATTAAGTTGCTATTTTACGCTGGTATTCTGTGAAAGCGTGGTTGGACCCCGGTCGGTCTGACCCATTCCTACTACAACCAGCTGCATCATAGCTCAACCACATTATGGGTTGGCTTGTTTTTCATTCTAATTTTATTAAAACAAATATATTTCAGGGTTCAGAGGGTCAGAGCAAAACCCAAGCGACGGGCACACGGCTGAAGGAAGCGACGAAGATCAACCAGTCGCTGTCGGTTCTTGGTAACGTCATCTCCGCGTTGGTGGACGGCAAGTCCACCCACATCCCGTACCGGAACTCCAAGCTGACCAGGCTCCTGCAGGACTCTCTTGGCGGGAACTCCAAGACTGTTATGGTAAGAGAAATCTCTTCTGATGGCTACACCGATATCATCATTAATAAAGGTGCGTTAGTGCGTACAATTCTAATACATTTTAATTTTAAGTAGTAGATAACAATTATTTATAGGCATAAAAATCCTTAGATGATTAATATTTGATGAATCCATAGATGAAGAATGTAGAGATTAAGATTGTGATCGGAGAGTTTTTGTGTTCTTCTGCGGCGAGTCTTGCAGAACTTAGCTCCGACCGCATGGACAGTTTCCACGAGCTTGTCATTCATATCGTCCACTTCATTGCAGTCTTCTAGGCACTGAAAACGGTTTTGTAACTTGAGCTGAAAGGTTTCGGGACTTTGGATTAGAGCACGAGGGGGACGGAGCTTTGACTTCATCAGACGAGACCTCTCCAACTTAACGTTTAGGTTCAGTATGCCTCTAACTATTCGGTGATCGCTACCAGTTTTCACCCTCGCGATCACGGAGACATCAATGAACAGTTGTCGTCTGGTCGTCATAATGAAGTAAATCTCATTTTTTGTCGAACCGTCGGGGCAGCCGGCAGCACCTAAGCCAATTTCCTTATCCACATTGCTATCAGCCTTCATTATTTTTTGTCTTTAAGGTCATAATTTAAATCGTATATTTTTTTAACAGCGTTTTAGCATTTTAATATATAACACATATTCTGTAACATATAGAATATGTTACAGAAAATGCTACCATAACGCTATTAAATTTGGGTTAAGATTGCAACGATCGGTCCGGCGGAATCGAACTACGTGGAGACGATAAGTACTCTCCGCTACGCGAACCGCGCAAAGAACATCGAGAACAAGACTCATGTCAATAGCGAGCCTGGGGACGCTCTGCTCACCAGGTATGTCATAGTTTCCTAGTCACAGGTTAAATCAAGTTCCTTATTCTCCAACAGCTTGACTTAATTCCTCCCTATCTGGTCCCCATACATATAACGTTATACGGCTGGTCTCCATCCCTTTGCTGTCGATGTACCAAGCATTCGAACTAAACGGTTTGCTTTGTCGATCACAATGCGTACAGCAACGGAGTGGAATAATTTGTCAGCGTCTGTCTTGTTGTACTCGTACGACTACAATATTGGTGTCTTCAAGGCATTCTTTTGTAGAATGGGGGTGACAAATGGAGTCCACCTGATGGTAAGTGGAAACTGTGGCCCTTAGACATCTACATTTATCCTCGATTAAGAATCAAAATGCAGATGCTCTGTCACCTCTGAGTACTAAGATGGAATGTCTCGTTTACAGTAAAAATGGTCTCCGGTTCTCTACACTCACCGTACGAAACACAGCAGCATTAAGCCGCTGTTTTACGCTGGTATTCTGTGACAATGTGTTTCTACCCCGGTCGATCCGACCCATTCGAGCTATAACCATAATATAGCTGCAGCTTGCCTCTACCGCGTAACAAAATAGCTTAAAAAGTGAATATGCTTTTGTAAAGCTAATTCAGTGCGCTTAGCGATTTTCGGCTGCTTCACCACTTACCACTTACCACTTAGGAAAAAAAAAAACAGTCCACCGCTGAACAGCTCAGTTGCTGTTTGTAGGTCTATTAGGGTTTACAATCGAAACTATAATACTCATTAAGAGTAAATGCGGGTGGTCTTTTCTCCATGCAAACGCTCTCGACTGTTTTCTTTCTGGTTTACAACCTTATATCTATGAATTTTTACAGTAAAATAAATATCAACCTCTTCTATGTCCCTATGTTTTCCTTTTTGATAATACATTATCTTTATAAGCACTAGAACCCATACAAAATTCTCAAAATTGCCTATTTAGACCGCTCTCAAGGCCTCTAGTGTTCAAATTTAATAACTAATACTGAAAAAAGAAAAACACAGGGACGCAGTGTATATCCTTCTTATTTAGTTTATGAAATATCTTTTAAATTGGTCCAATACTGGAGGAGGCAATGGTAGAGAGCCAAACCTCGAATTGTGCCTTTTTACTTAAGCTATTCAGACGGATCTGCAGTTATCGAGCGCTCGAAGAGCGACTGCGATAGTTTCTTCAAATACCTAATTTTCAAAAGTCTCGGCCCGCATTTCCTCTTAAACACTTATAATCGAAAAAAGTTGTGTATATTTATTTTATTATATTATTCTATTATCTATGGTTTTATTCATCCACACTTTTTACCGGTAATTAGGCATTCCATAGTTCTCAAGGGTATTATGATCAACGCATCGGTATTATGATTCTTAATAGACGATATATGTAAATGTCTAAAAGTCCCACAGCGTATACTGTAGCACTTAGACCTAATAATACATAAGTGTATACTTAACATTAGGTGGACAGTGTGCTTGATTTTCGTTCTTACCAGACAATAAATGATACCCGCCTTTAGGATTGTGCCGCAGTCGGGTAAATTAAACTAATTGATTGAATTTCTTACTATACAGGTTCCAGCAAGAGATTGATCAACTCAAAAAGCAGCTGGAGGAAGCCGCCAACGGTACGTACCTTGTTTTTTTTTTATAGAATGTTGGTGATAAACGAGTACGCAGTCCAGCTTGATGGTAAATGGATGCTGTGACCCATAGACAACTATATTTAACTTCGACAAAATGCGTAGTCACCCCAGAGCACTACGATGGAATGCCTCGTTTCCAGTAAAAGGTTCTCCGGTTCTCTACATTCGATTCGATTCTGGTCGATCATTCAAATTGATCATTTAGAGTTTAAGTACTCTGTGATCTGTGAGACCCGCTCGATAATGGTCGCGACTGTTGGACATTGCTATACTATTTAGTGTATGATCCTAGGTACTATCAATTGTTTGATCTGGAACGTTCGAAAAATGTAATTGCTATCATCAATACTTGGCGACCCCGGTGAAATGAACGAATTATTCACGATTGACACATGTCTAATTAATAATTTTCCAACATAGAGTATGGAGTAAAATTAATAAAACAACTCGTTAAGTATTGTTCGCGCCAAACGCTAATTTCAGGAACTAACGCGAGAGGGCGCGCGCCTCGGTGCCATACCGGTTTTGACGTCGGCCGAGCGGTGGGTTGAGAACGCGTAAAGGCGAAACAGTCGTCTGCCAGCTGTGCTTGCGACAGCACGCTGTCTTTTTTTGGTGAAAACTCGGAATAATTAGGCGCGGCCAGTAAATATACGGTCTAGGATTGTGACGCGCATTCCTTGCTGGAGAGCTTCCCAGGGACTCATTGTGTCTGACTCAGAATGTGCATAAGTGCATTCGGCAATATTAGCTAGTGCGGCCTTTGATATTCTAGAAATAACTGTTGCTACGCGAAACGGTAGTGACCTTTGATCCGGACACTCCGTGTTCGTTTTGTGCGTTAACCTTATAACAAACGAGAGTTAGTGGCTTCTGTAAGTTAATTAATCGTACGATAGAGTTAATGGACTGTCATCGTGACGAACGAAGAAGTGGTCCGGCGCCGAAGCAGTCTGAAGCGGTGCAGCATTTTGGAGCAGCCTGGAACTCGGCCGCTGCTGGTCGCCTATGATTGACAAGGCCCCACACATTCACACCTCACTGTACACTACTCGCCATCCACTATTACACACACTCACGGCCTGCCCAAGCCTTGGTACGAAGTTAGCTTCGGATAAGGTAAGTAAGCTCCGTCTAATATTCTCTCGGTCGAATGGCCGTAGTATAGAACGCTCCCCCATATAGTTTATTGTAACTTAGGTAATTCCACGTGGCCATATTGAGGCCCGACCTACGTCTGCTCGTGAAGTCTCCGCTGATGGGCCCCGGATGATTGAATCCTTGCTGGAGCAGCCATAGGCCGTAACAAATTGGTAGCAGAGCGTGGTTCCGGGTTCGATTCCCCGGTCGATCCCGACCATAGTGTTTGATAAAAATTAAACAATTTTGGTGGCAGGGAGCGTTTGTTTGATTGGTTTAATTTGTATCTACAATCACGCCCGTCCGTAATACGTAAAAATATTTTTTTTTGTACGTAATAATAAAATTATTTTCCTTTGATGCTTTGTTGCTTGCCTATTTTTTGGTTAGTGGGTAGATTGAAAAGCCGCGCCCTAGGTTGCGCAAGCGGGACTTTTTCTAGAGATATACGTCATGTAGGTAGATGGTTATTTTTACGTAATCGGTTAATTATCGTTGTCGGATAGTTGTAGTGGATTACTTATCGAAGGGTCGATTTCCGAGCTAGGCATTTTTTGTTGATCGACCGTGATGTGTATCTTATTTGTATTGTAATTTGTATTTGAACTAAAGAGTAGTAATTGTATTTGCGCAATTTGAATTTAACTTGATTTGATCGCACTAGTATTTGTTATTTGTTAATTTGATTTGTGTCTTTTCTTTTGTGCTAACTTGTATTTGGTTGATACGTAGTAATTCGTATTTGTGTAATTTCTATTCAACGCGATTTGATAGGAACTGCATTTATTAACTGTAAATTTTTTGTTGTATTTTTTATTTGTTATCTTTGTAATTTGTGCTCGAGCCGCGTCGTAATTTGTATTTAGTAGTGATGTCATCGCTCAAGCTACTAATCCGTTGCCTGCGGACTGAGTTACGCTGGGCCACAAGCGCCCATGCTTTGATAGGTCGACCGGATAGGGTCCATAACATGATGAAGCGGTTCGAGCAGGTGGATGCTCGAAGGGCCGCAGTGGAGGAGGCTTACGCTGAGCTCGAGGATTCGGATGTGGAGAAGGGAGTCCTGGACTCCTGCTTCGCGGACTATGAGCAGTTCTTTTCGCTCACGGACGAGTTGATCGAGGCTGAAGGCAGGTATGCCGAGGAGGCGCGTGAAGCTCGAATGAGTGGCCTGCCCGAGTCCTCTCGGAAGCAGCTTCAGCCGGAGCTGTTGGGACGACTCCTAACTCTGGACCTGCCAAAGTTCTCCGGGGTCCTTTCCGAATGGCTGACCTTCGTTGGTCTTTTCGACAGCCTAGTGGTTTGGTTTAATTATTTTTAATGTTATTAATATAAAATATAGCTAATAATACAGAAAGAAACAATAACTTTTACATTTTCCGAACAAATTAACTTCCCCGCTATGAAATCTCTGTCAAATTGAATTGTCAAAAAAAAATTATACCTCAGTTTCTAGTGGCACCGCCCCGGTGGCAGCTAAAGTCGTGGATGCCCTCATTATTTATTGTTTTAACTTAATATTTATTTATAATCTATATTTGTAAGCAGGTGTTGAGGCTTCGAGCCCACCTAACGGTATTGTACGGTTAAACATACCAAAAGTAAAAATCTATTTCCATTTGACGATATCCACATAATAATGTATTTAACAACAAACAAATTTAAGTTACTGTACGCATCATAACGCGTCCGAGTGCGTGGTACATTCACAACGGGAGGATGCAAAACTGCGGTGCGGAATGGGGACTGGGGAATTAAATTGTTTAATTCCTAACGTATAAAACGGAAGAAGATTTATCTTGGGGAGCGGCCTACGTAATGATATCCTCCAGAGAATTAGAACACAGCGGCCGGTCTCAATGGAGACTAGCAATCTACGCATTAAGGGATTATAGTGCATGATTGTGTGCGTAAGCGAACTCTATTCATTTGCTCTCTTAGTCTAATGGGACGGCAACCCGGCTAGAGAGAGATCAGGCGCAAGACCAATTATTTACGTGCACATTGGTAAAACACCCAATAACAATTTTTGGCTCGACCCTGGATTCAAGCTTAAGGCTAGATCAACAAGGCAGTCAAAAATAAGTCAACGACGTTTTGTTCGCCCTGCTGGCATAGATACGCAAATTGGGGGTTTTACAATGATGGCAAAAACATTAGTTCAAAGGCAAATTAGCTGGTATCCTCAGATGTATACTTCTTGATAGAAATTTCTTATTATTTGGTTTATCATCATCAATTACCATTATAATCTATCAAAAGTCCACTTTTTTTATAGAATAAGGGTGACCACCGAGCACACAGTCCACCTGATGGTAAGTGGTTGTTGTGGCCCATAGACATCTACATCTATCCTCGTTTGCGAATCAAAATGTAGATGCGTTGTCAGCCGTGAGTACTAAGATAGAATGCCTTTTTTCCAGTCATACGACACTCACCATACGAAACACAGCAGCATTAAGCTGCTATTTTACGCTGGTATTCTGTGAGAGCGTAGTCCTTTCAAGATCGAGCCGACCCATTCGTCCTACAATTATATTATTAACTAGCTGTTCCCCGCGACTTTGTCCGCGTGTTATTTGGGGTTTTAATTGCGCGGAACCTTAATTCTTTTTCTAAAATAAAAGTAGCCTAAGTTACTCCTTGTGACATCAGCTATCTGCCAGTGAAAATCCCGTCAAAATCGGTCCAGCTGTTTCGGAGATTAGTCGGAACAAACAGACAGACAGACGGATAGACAAACAGACAGACAGATAAAAACTTTTAAAATTGTATTTTTGTTATTAGTATCGTAAATACTTTCATATGCATTTAGTAAAAAGCTGTAATTTTGACATTACAAACAGACACTTCAATTTTATTTATTTGTATAGATATAGCTGCAGCATGGCTCTACCACGTATAGAACCACACAATACCACTTCTGAACATAACCTCCCCTTAAAGATTACCTCATCGGAGGGATATTTGTCATTGTTGCCACGTTTGGCAGGCAGGTTGTTTTTGTTTTTATTTGTTATACGAGTATATAGCGTCACCCTACGCTCGTAGTTTGTTTGCCTTTCCTCTGTTGTCTCGAACACTAAAAACACCCACGAGAAAATATGGGGATATTCTAGGATATTCTAACACCGCCGCTACACGATTCATCATCATCAATACTCGTACATCTCACGCAGGTTCCTCGTATGCGTGACATACCTGGAGATCTACAACGAGGAAGTGCGCGACCTGCTGGGCAACAACCCGCACCAGAGTCTCGAGGTCAAGGAGCGGCCCGACATCGGAGTCTTTGTAAAGGATCTTACAGGTAAGTTTTTTTTTGTAGCATGGAGCAGAGGAGGCAAACGAGCATACGGCTCACCCGTAAGTGTAATCGCCAACACCAGAATAATCGCATTTGCTTCGCTGGCCTTTTAGAAAGGAGTAGGCTCTTTTCTTGAAGTCTTGAAGGTACCTAAGTCGTATATTAAAATCTGAGTCTAAACTATTTTAGTTTTGTCTGAACTGATACTAAACTATTTTAGTTTAGCCTCAGTCAGTTTTTACGTGATAGAGCCATGCTGCTAGCTATATTATACTTGTAGCACGAATGGGACGGTTTGACCGGAGAAGGACCACGCTTTTACAGAATACCAGCGTTAAATAGCAGCTTTATGCTGCAGTGTTTCGTATGGTGAGTGTAGAGTACTGGGGACCCTACGTATTGGAAACGAGGCGTTCTATCATCTCTATTTTGGTTCCTAATCGAGGATAGATTTTGATGTGTATGGGCTACAGCATCCACTTATCATGGACTGTCTGTTTGTTTGTCATCCTTATTCCACATAAAAAGTAATTTTATTAAATATTGCACTTTCTACAAACTCATATCATTGCCTACTCAGGTTACGTGGTCCACAATGCGGACGAGTTGGAGAAGATAATGGCCGTGGGCAATAAGTACCGGCACATCGGAGCCACTGCGATGAACATCGAGAGTTCCAGATCCCACGCCATCTTCTCTATCACCGTGGAAAGCATCAAGAAGGGCGCCGATGGGAAGACGCATGTTAATATGGGGAAATTGCACCTTGTGGACTTGGCGGTAAGGCTTAATTTCTATTTGATAAAACTTCATAGCTTAAATTAAATATTTTACTATAGTGTAAGAGACTGCAGTGGAGTGTATGTGATTTTATGTTATTTACTGTGTTAGGGTGAACTATACTAGGAACGTTTATGGAAGAAAAGATGGTACTCTTGACGATTATATATTACACTATTTACAAAGCAGCAATAACATATAGCATACTAGCTGGCACGACAGGCGTTGTGAGGTATTCTAAACAAGGTGAAGCGATACTTCACGCCCGGACAGCTTCTGACTTTATATAAAGCTCAACTCCGAACATGCATGGAGTATTGTAGTCACCTTTGGGATGGTTCAGCAAAATATCAACTTGCTGCACTCGACTCAGTGCAACGCAGAGCCAAGAGGCTTATCGACAACAAAAAGCTGGTGGACACTAAGCTTTACAGTTTAGCTTACCGCTGCCAAATTGCTTGTTCGTCGGTCTTCTACAGGTTGTGCTTCGGAGAGTGTGCCTATAAGCTTCATAAACTCATACCGCCATCTCCATTCTCCTATCGGAGTACCAAAAAATTTTTATCGGGAAGGAAAGCTGCTGCTCTCTCCTTCTCCCGCTCCGCCACCTTCTTCGCTAGCATCACTGCTTCGCAGAAGGTGGTGACGGCATCCCATTCCGTCTCGCTCCGGACCATGGCTTCGACCAGGGCCGGACGCGAGAGGTCGCCGCCGCCTAAGAATCGAGCCCTAAGGAACGCCCATTGATACTACCGATCCGGAGGAACATTTACCATTGATGACGACTTTTTGAGTGCGCCAAATTTTTTACACCGTAATGTTGTAGTTTCCTGATTAATGTATCATGATGAACACAATCGAAAACCTTGGAAAGGTCACAGAAAATACCTAAGGCATCTTGTGAATTCTCCCAGGCATTAAAAATATATTTCATAAGCTCAACACCGGCGTCAGACGTCGAGCGACCCCTTGTAAAACAAATTGATTTTTATGAAGTAATTTATTTGTATTAAAAAAAATTAACAATTGATCCAAAAATATTTTTTCAAAAATTTTACTGAGAGTTGGTAGTACAGAAATAGGTCTATAATTAGCAGGGTCCAATGTACTACCAGATTTAAATAAAGGTACATATTACTTTACTACACTTCATTAAATCAGGAAACACACCAGAATCGATACAAGTATTAAAAATAATAGCAAGATGAGGTGCAATTAAATCTATTATGGACGCAATTACTGTAACGGAAATCCCCCACAAATCTGCGGTTTTCTTTACATCAATGGTTTTGAAGTATTTTACAATATTATGCGGTAATACTTTTTCAAAACTAAATTCTTTTAAACAGGTATTAACATTCTGTTTAAGTAATGACTCGGCGACAGTTGGAGAAGTATTCAATGACTCTGTTGTCAAGATAGGAACATCAGTGAAATATTTCTCAAACACCGCTGCAACTTCTTGATTTGATTTAGTCAATTCATTATTAATTTTTAATTGATAGTTTGAGTTACGAGGTTTCTCTTTACCGGTTTCGCTGTTAATTATACTCCACGTCATTTTAATTTTATTCTTAGCCGTCTTAATTTTGTTACTAATATGTAATGATTTGGCTGTGGAGCAAACTTTTTTAAACATTTTAGAATAATTTTTTACATATTCTTTAAAAGCATCGGAAAGATCATACGATCTTTCATGGTAAAGGTCATATAACCTTCGTCTGCTTTTATGAATTCCTACTGTCGCCCACTCATTAAATGCCTTGCGACTGTTACTGGAGAATGTTTTATTAAATTCATTGTTTATAAAGGTAAATAATTCTCTATATAAATAGTCTGCATTGTTCTTATAAGAAAGGGATGGAAGGTTTTTTACCATATTACTTCTAAATCTCTCCAGGCGTTTTGCATTAATAGGAACAAACACAATTTTCTCAATTACCTGTTTTTTGTGCATATAAGGTAACGAAACCAGTTGTCTACAGTGATCTGAACTAAGTTTTTGAATTATTGATTTGTTGATTGGTACAACACCTGTAAAAATATTATCAATACAAGTTGCACTACACCCTGCAATACGTGTAGCTTCAAAGAATAAATTATTAAGATTATAGGATTTGAACAAAGAACAAAATTTAATACTGATGGAAGAAGTTTCCAGGAGATTGATATTAAAGTCTCCACACACTACAAGAGATTTATTCTGTTTATTAAGCTTAACTAAAACTTCTTCCATAATTTTTTCAAAAGTATCATAACTTGAACATGGGGGTCTGTAAACACTGACAACAATAAGGTGCTCAAGCTCAACACATGCCATTTCTACAGTACGCTCAACAGAGAGGCTCACAATGTCTTTACGTTCTTTACATGATAAGGACTTATTAGCTAATATTAAGGAGCCACCACGTAATTTAGTATCTCTATTGAACGAACTGACCACCTGGTGATTACTGAAATTAAATATGGAGTTGTAATCTTTCAACCAATGTTCTGTAATACATAAAATATGTATACTGTTACTATTTAAAAATAATTCAATTTCTAATTCTTTGCCCAACATACCTTGTATATTTTGATGCACCAGGTTGATACAGTTTTTATTATTGTTATTTTGTAAAATTGCATAATTATGTACTGGTAAGTTGCATTCTAAGCTATTTAAATTATCTTTGCTAGAGATTACCTCTATTGTCTTATTATCTAATTTAAATTACTTGGAACTGGTTCCAAATCAAATGTAAAATTATTTTGTTGCTCAAAAGAAGTAGGTGTCAAGGTAGCCAAATCATTGGCTGAGTTAAAATATAAATAATAAGATAGCGTATTTGCTACCAGTCTTAAACTATACTTTGATAGGTAATACCTATCTCTTGTCAAAAACTTCTTAGTTAAATTATTAATATCAATTAAATGAAATTTATCATTATTATTCTTACAATTAAATGTCAAATTTAAGTTATTGTTACATGTCAAGTTATGCATCATTAAATTTAAATTATGTCTTAGTTTATTTTCCTGTGGCCACCCCTCTATGTAAGGCAATGTAAACAAGATAACTTTAACCACATTTATGTTATTGATATTATAGAGATATATTTTAATAATTGATTCTTGTTCATATGGCCTCTTCTCCCAACAAAAATTATTAATATACTATTAGGGTTAAATTTACTAGTTAAAATTTTATTCATAATATCACTGAATGATGCTCCAGGCATGCAGTAATTACTTATCTGTTGCCTTTTTAAACAGTTATTCAATGATATACCCAAGTTTTTGCCTATGTCATCACTATACACAATTACACTATTTTTTTCATTATATGAATTACTTTTTAAATTTATCTGCTTTGTTATGGTACTATCATAGAGTGTAGGTAAAGGAAATGAAGTATTACTGTTTGTCATATTATTAACACACACTGTCCCTAAAGAACCTGGCAGTGAGCGCTGATATTCATTTTGATATTTTAATAAGGAGTCAAAACGTTCCTCGTTATATTTGCAGGACTTTACCAGATTATCCATGGCCAGTATGTGTTCTTTTATCTCATTCCCTGCAGATTTATATTTATTTGACATAATTTGTAATGAGGTTTGAAGTGATAAAATTTCTGAATTAAGACACTCTATTTCAGTCTCATAACAATTTTTCATGTTTTCCACCTCAATTGAATATAATTTACTTACTTACTTACTTACTTATCTTCACGCACAATCCCTGACGGGGTAGCCAGAGAGAACAGATCGCCAAGTGTCACGATCCTTACATACCTCTTTCGCTTCTTTCAGATTCATTATCTTCTTCATACATGCACGTCTAGGTATCCGAGTACTCTTGACCCTACCCTCTTCGAACAATATGCTCACATGGTCTTCGAAAGTTAGTCTCGGTCTACCTCGACACCTTTTAATATTAACTTTCGCGCTATATATTTTCTTCACCATTCGGTCTTCACTCATTCGCTCAACGTGCCCAAACCACCGAAGCACGCCCTTATCAATTTTCGTGATAAGGTCATCTTTCAAACCTGCCATATTGCGAATCTCTTCGTTTCGCTTTCGGTCGGCCATGGTAACGCCGCACATTTTACGAAGAGATCGCATCTCCACTGCATTCAACTTGCTTTTATGCTTCTTCTGGCATACCCAGGTTTCGCTGCCATATAACAAAGTCGGTACCAACACTGCGTTATGTATTGCAAGGCGTGCACTCTTCACCACGCCTTGCCTTTTGACTAACGCAGTCAGGGCACCATTGACTTTGTTCCCGGCAGCGACACGCCTGTCCACATCTAATTCACATCTTCCATCCCGGCTAAACGCACTACCCAAGTATACAATTTCATTTACTTGTTCTAGACATTCCTGATTTACCCATATTTCACACTTCGTTCTCTCTTCGTCCCTTTCAAATTGAAATATAATATAATTTGAACAAATGAATATAATTAAATTTTACTAATTAACTCTTGCTTTTCCTTACATACTGTTTACGCTCGAACGGTGGTTTCGGAATCGACGTCAGAGGGCGCGCGGCTCGGTGCCATACTGGTTTTGACGTCGCTCGAGCGGTGTGTTTGATAAAAATTAAACAATTCTGGTAGCAGGGAGCGTTGGTTTGATTGGTTTAATTTGTATCTACAATCACGCCCGTCCGTAATACGTAAAAATATTTTTTTGTACGTAATCATCATCATCATCATTACAGCCCTTCACAAGTCCACTGCTGAACATAGGCCTCCCCCAAAGAATGCCACAAAGCACGGTCCTGAGCCACCTGCATCCATCGACCTCCCGCATGTCTTACCAGGTCGTCACTCCATCTCGTGGGGGGACGCCCTACACTTCGCCTACCGGTACGAGGCTGCCACTCGAGAACCTTTCTTCCCCATCGGTTGTCGGTTCTTCGAGCTATATGGCCGGCCCACTGCCACTTCAGCTTACTAATCCGTTGGGCTATGTCGGTTACTCTGGTTCTACTGCGGATATCCTCATTCCTAAGTTTATCACGCAGAGAAACTCCGAGCATAGCCCTCTCCATAGCTCGCTGAGCGACCTTGAGCTTCCTCATACGGCCAGCAGTGAAGGACCACGTCTCAGTTCCGTAAGTCACCACTGGCAACACGCACTGGTTGTACAATTTCGTTTTCAGGTTTTGAGGTATGTTTGATGAGAAGATGTGTCGTAGCTTCCCGAACGCTGCCCAGCCGAGTTGAATCCGTCGATTGACCTCTCGGTCGAAGTTGGACTTACCTAGTCGGACTATTTGTCCCAGGTAAACATACTCGTCAACAACTTCGAGCTTAGTGCTCCCAACAACTACCGGCATAGGTGTGACATGGACATTGAACATGATCTTTGTTTTGTCCATGTTCATCTTAAGACCTATCCGTTGGGAAACACTATCGAGGTCATTTAGCATAGTGCTTAGGTCCTCCAGCGATTCTGCCATAAGGACTATATCGTCGGCAAATCGAAGGTGAGTGATGTACTCGCCATTGATGTTGATACCGTATCCTTTCCAGTCCAGAAGCTTGAAAACGTCTTCCAATGCAGCGGTGAAGAGTTTCGGGGATATGACGTCACCCTGTCTTACACCTCTCTGCAATTGGATAGGTTTCGTACTCTGATTCTGTACTCGGATAGCCATCGTAGCCCTACTGTACAAGCACTTCAACACTTCGATATACCGATAGTCAACTTGGCACCGCTGAAGGGACTGCAGCACCGCCCAAATTTCGACGGAATCAAAGGCTTTCTCATAGTCCACATACGCCAGACATAGTGGCAAATTGTACTCTTCGGACTTCTGTACAATTTGCCGAAGGGTATGTATGTGGTCTATGGTGCTAAAGCCCTTTCGGAAACCGGCTTGTTCGGGAGGCTGGAAGTCGTCAAGTCTGCGCGCGAGACGATTCGTAATGACTCTCGAAAACAGCACGTAGACGCGGCTCAGAAGGGAAATCGGTCTGTAGTTCTTCAAGAGAGCGTTGTCACCTTTCTTGAAGAACAAGACCACCGCACTTCTGCTCCACGCCTCCGGTGTAATGCCACAATGGAGGACGGAATTAAAGAGCTTCTGAAGGACTTCAAGTACCGGTCTTCCACCCGCTTTCAGAAGCTCCGCTGTAATTCCATCCTCGCCTGGGGCCCTACCGTTTTTAAGGTGCTGGAGAGCCATTCTAATCTCGCTCAGACTGACGTCCGGAATATCTTCGGAATAGTGTCGGATGAGACTCGCTCTTGGATCGTTACTCACACTTGCGTGTGGCTCCAACGATGACGTGTACAGCTGCCCATAGAACCTCTCAATCTCACTCAAAATCTCAGGTGTCCCGGAAACGATGCTGCCGCATTCTGTCTTCAGCTTTGACAGTTGGCTATTTCTGGCAGACAGATCTCTGGCAAAGACTTTGGAGCCTTGGTTCCGCTCGATCGCTTCTTCAATACGAGCTGTATTGAAGTTGCGTAAGTCCCGCCGCATGCATTTGGAGATCTGTCTGTTCAGATGCCTGTATGCTGTCAAGTCTGTTGAAGAATGTAGCCTCATCTCCCGTCTAACAGCCATGAGATTAAGAGTGTGATCGGAGAGTTTTTGTGTTCTTCTGCGGCGGGTCTTGCAGAACTTAGCTCCGACCGCATGGACAGTTTCCACGAGCTTGTCATTCATATCGTCCACTTCATTGCAGTCTTCTAGGCACTGAAAACGGTTTTGTAACTCGAGCTGAAAGGTTTCGGGACTTTGGAACAGAGCACGAGGGGGACGGAGCGTTGACTTCATTAGACGAGACCTCTCCAACTTAACGTTTAGGTTCAGTGTGCCTCTAACCATTCGGTGATCGCTACCAGTTTTCACCCTCGCGATCACGGAGACATCACTGAACAGTTGTCGTCTGGTCGTCATAATGAAGTCAATCTCATTTTTTGTCGAACCGTCGGGGCTCGACCAGGTCCACTTCCTGTGGGGCCGCTTCTGGAAGAAAGAGTTCATCATAAAGAGTCCCTCTTTCTCCATGAAGTCGGCCAGCTGCTGGCCCCTTGGGTTCCGTTGCCCTATAATAAATATAAATTGTACGTAATAATAAAATTATTTTCCCATGTTGCTTTGTTGCTTGCCTTTTTTTTTGGTTAGTCGGTAGATTGAAAATCCGCGCCCTAGGTTGCGCAAGCGGGAGTTTTTCTAGAGATATACGTCATGTAGGTAGATGGTTATTTTTACGTAATCGGTTAATTACCTTTGTCGGATAGTTGTAGTGGATTACTTATCGAAGGGTCGATTTCCGAGCTAGGCATTTTTTGTTGATCGAACGTGATGTGTATCTTTTTTTACTTCAGAACTATAATATTGAATGTTTAATAAAAACACCTACTAGGAAAAATTCATGCATAGATCAAATAGCGACAAATATAAAAAGAGGCGTAACAGCAGAAGTACTTCATCTTGGTTTATCAGATCACGAAACTGCACAGATATTAAAAGTAAATATGATTAAACCCAAAGTAAATGTGTCCTGGTTTGAAACAAAAAGAGATTACAGTAAGCAGAATATACGTAAATTTTGTGAGTGCATGGCATCATTGAGTTTCTCTGAAATACATGAATTTAATAACTTAAATGAATGCTTTAATACTTTTTATGAATTATTCCAACTGTTTTACAATCTCTGTTTCCCATTTGTTAAGATAAAGAGAAACACAGGAAAACCTAATATTAATTGGATAACTAAAGGATTGAAGAAATGTTGTGTACGAAAGCGACTGCTATATTTAAAAAGTATATATTACAGGAAAACATTTACAAATAGTTGGGGTTATTATATAAAATACAAAAATATTCTAAAAAGGTGCATTCTTAAGTCAAAACAAATTCAATGTGAAAAATTTATTAAATTATCAAAAAATAAAAATAAGGCTTTATGGCATATGATATCTAATAATATTAATGACGAAAACAATATTAAAGAAATAGAAAAGATTGTAGTCAATAATAATGTATACAACTCAATGAATGATATATGTGAACAATTTAATAACTTTTTTATTAACATAACAAATCAAACAAATTTTAATTATGAAGCAACTGAAATAAAAACAACATTGACTACGGAAAAATGTAATACAATATTCTTGACACCAACAAGCAGTGACGAAATTTTAAAAGTAATAAAATCCCTAAATAACACGAATTCCGTAGGAACAGACGGTATAAGTACAAAAATACTAAAGGCTTCCAGTGTACATATTTGCAAACCGTTATCCTTTCTTGTCAATTTATCTATGGAGCAAGGAACTTTTCCTCATGTTCTAAAAACATCAGTTATAAAACCGTTATATAAAAAAGATGATCCAAATGATATTAAAAACTACAGACCGATAGCACTAATTCCAGTTTTATCTAAGATATTTGAAAAGGTAATTTTAGAAAGATTTCAAAATTATGTTGATAAAAACAAAATATTATGTCGGGAACAGTTTGGATTTAGAAAAAATAGTTCTACTTCTTTAGCATGCTTCGACATGGTAAAAGAAATAATTCAAGCCTTTATTGAAAAAAAACCAGCAGCCACTATATTCTTAGATATGAGCAAAGCATTTGATTTTGTGGACCATCAATTACTCTTGTTTAAGTTGGAGAAATATGGCATAAGAGGAATTGCTAAAGAATGGGTTGCAAGTTACTTAAATGATAGATATCAGTATGTGGAGATTCATAAAATGATAAATCAAACACGAAACTCATATAGGTCAGAGAAAAAAGTTAATAAATCAGGTGTACCACAAGGAAGTGTGCTCGGTCCATTTTTATTCCTCTTATATATTAACGATTTACCGAGATCAGTGAAACACAAAACAGTTTTATTTGCAGACGACACGACGATTATTATTAAATGCACGGACAAAAATACATATGAGAGAGATATAAATACAGCATTACATAATATAGTAAAATGGTTACAAAATAATAATCTGAAAATAAACTTAGTAAAAACAAAAATAATTCAATATTATACAAAGAATTGCACCAAAATTAATCTAGACATAAAATGTAATGATCAAGTAATCGAACAGGTAAAACACCATAAATTCTTAGGTGTTCTGGTAGACGAAGGTCTAAAATGGGACAGTCATATTGAATATACTTGTAATAGGTTAAATCGTTTCGTTTACGTATTACGTCGCCTAAGAGATACTGTATCTATGAATGCTGCAATAAATGCCTACCATGCATATATATCGTCGATACTCTCTTACGGAATAATTCTTTGGGGACAGTCTTGCGAGGTGCGGAAAGTATTTGTAGCACAAAAGAAATGTATCCGGGCCTTGTGCGGATTACATCAAAGGGACAGTTGCAAACCAATGTTCGGTAAATTACGTATCCTTACACTAACCTGCATATATATAAGAGAAGTATGTTTATTTGTTAAATACCACCCAGAATATTTTAAAAAGAAAGGAGAAGTAAATTCGCATATGTTAACGAGGTATCAAAATAAACTGCACTTTCCAACATGTAGAATAAATCAAGCAAAAAATAGTGTGATATTTATGACTATTACAATATATAATAAAATACCGGATAACTTTAAGAATCTCCCAGTAAATATATTCAAGAAGAAACTGACGAAATGGTTAATGGAGAAACAATTTTATGATATTCAAGAACTTATTACATTGCGGAATCTGTGAAGGAATTAGTGACGTTTAACAATAGTGACGCAAAGAATCTGTGTAGTGTTGGTGTAGTGTAATTTAATTAACTTATTTCCATTTAAATATTTGCACACCCAAATAGTGGGTAGAATGTATTAGCGCCTTAATATTGCAACAACACCTTTTTTGTAACTACATTCTTGTAAATAAATGAAATTTGAATTTGAATTTGAATTTGAATTTGTATTGTAATTTGTATTTGAACTAAAGAGCAGTAATTTGTATCTGCGCACCTTTAAGGGAGCAGCCGTAGGCCGTAACACATACATTTGTATAATTTTTAATATTAATTTTAGTTTTAACTAATTTTTGCACTTTCCTAATATATTTATTAATTTTTATATATTTTCTTAATTTCCTTCTGCTGCTTGTAATCCTTTCTGCTGTTCTTGATGTGGTAGAATCATCAGTCAAATCTATTGATGTGGAGGGTTGCAACGTTTTATGAGATTTACATTCTACAAGCTCCTCGAACAGACTCTGAGTTTTAAGTGCATGCAAGTTATCAATGTATTGTTTAAATTGTGAAATTTGCTCATTAGCTTCAGTTAATTGTAATTTCATTGCAGCAATTAATCTGAGGGATTCCTCATATTCTTTGCTGCATCGGTCAAATTCATCGACTGTCCCCTGGAGCTGATCCCTTTCCTTTAAAATATCTGTATAGTCTCTATGTAACTTAACCATATCACTTTTCAATTGAGTATTTTTCGAAATTATACTTATTATTTCATTTTCGTTGTCATCCCTTTCTTTAAGTAACAGCTCACACTGCTCCCTGGACGCCCTCAGTTCTTGGAGCGCAAGATGAAATTGGTTCTCCATCTGGCGCGTTTTGGCGTTGCGAGTATTCATTTTACTATGTATTTTAAGTAGTAAAAGAAAACAAAGATGGAAAATCAAGGGAACAGAGTAAGCAAATATCCAATTGTAGGACTCTAATTACAGATCTCAAATTAAATTATCAAGAAAACAATTCAAAATGAAATCCGAAAACAACAACACTTAAGAGATATATCGTAAATATTAAAAGGGATAACAAGAATTACAGTAACTTTTAAACGATGTTCGTTACCTGCTGTCACTTTAAATTGAGAGGCACTAAAAATTTATTTATTTAAATATTTACCACTTTTATTTATTACACAATACAATTTGTTCGTATGACTCAGAAGGAGGCTTCTGAGCGGGATCGGGAGAGGGCGGATCCCGCACGGAGACGACGTCGCCAAGGCGTTCGTCACGGCCCTCCTATTGAAAACGGTGTTCCCCTACCAGAAACGGGGCCACCGGGGTTGCAGACGCTCGGGGCGGGGGCCTCGAGCGTCTAGCTATGTAACCCCTGAGGAGGACGATGACTCGGAAGTGGTCTCGAGACATCGTCATAGCACTGCGAGGGTGCTGGGGGCAGCAATTACTGTCCCCGGGACGTGCTATAGGTGTAGCAAAGCGACGGAGGGGCCCCGGTTGCGTTCCGAACGGAGATCCCGGGACCCCTCGTATACGCTGATGGTGACCACCGTGGGGTTTTAGCCGGTATGAGTCCGGCATAACCTTTTCGTTGCCCCCGTAGCGGAAGGTATCCATGAGGATTTCCCCACGTAAAAAAAAAAAAAAGGACGGAGTGCGCGCCTTGCGCCGCGAGATACAACTCGCCGACTTCGTGCTGGACTCCTACATCCCCAAGGAGTATCAGGTAAGCTAGGAAGGATCCCCTTCAACTTCAGTCTTATCATACGCTTCCTCGTAAAACAATGAACGGATGTTTGTAAACTAACAGTGCTGTTTAATCTAACTCGATGGCTCGCTGCTGGACTCTTACATCCTTGAGGTTCTCTGTGGCAACCCCGGTGACAAATAGTTAAATAATTGGGCTCCCAAATAATTTCGTAAAAATAAATATTGTAATTGATAATTTCCACCTCAAATTTAAGTTATAGTTGTTAATTACGAACAAATTGTATTGTGTAATAAATAAAAGTGGTAAATATTTAAATAAATAAATTTTTAGTGCCTCTCAATTTAAAGTGACAGCAGGTAACGAACATCGTTTAAAAGTTACTGTAATTCTTGTTATCCCTTTTAATATTTACGATATATCTCTTAAGTGTTGTTGTTTTCGGATTTCATTTTGAATTGTTTTCTTGATAATTTAATTTGAGATCTGTAATTAGAGTCCTACAATTGGATATTTGCTTACTCTGTTCCCTTGATTTTCCATCTTTGTTTTCTTTTACTATTTAAAATACATAGTAAAATGAATACTCGCAACGCCAAAACGCGCCAGATGGAGAACCAATTTCATCTTGCGCTCCAAGAACTGAGGGCGTCCAGGGAGCAGTGTGAGCTGTTACTTAAAGAAAGGGATGACAACGAAAAGGAAATAATAAGTATAATTTCGAAAAATACTCAATTGAAAAGTGATATGGTTAAGTTACATAGAGACTATACAGATATTTTAAAGGAAAGGGATCAGCTCCAGGGGACAGTCGATGAATTTGACCGATGCAGCAAAGAATATGAGGAATCCCTCAGATTAATTGCTGCATTGAAATTACAATTAACTGAAGCTAATGAGCAAATTTCACAATTTAAACAATACATTGATAACTTGCATGCACTTAAAACTCAGAGTCTGTTCGAGGAGCTTGTAGAATGTAAATCTCATAAAACGTTGCAACCCTCCACAACAATAGATTTGACTGATGATTCTACCACATCAAGAACAGCATAAAGGATTACAAGCAGCAGAAGGAAATTAAGAAAATATATAAAAATTAATAAATATATTAGGAAAGTGCAAAAATTAGTAAAAACTAAAATTAATATTAAAAATTATACAAATGTATGTGTTACGGCCTACGGCTGCTCCCTTAAAGGTGCGCAGATACAAATTACTGCTCTTTAGTTCAAATACAAATTACAATACAAATAAGATACACATCACGTTCGATCAACAAAAAATGCCTAGCTCGGAAATCGACCCTTCGATAAGTAATCCACTACAACTATCCGACAAAGGTAATTAACCGATTACGTAAAAATAACCATCTACCTACATGACGTATATCTCTAGAAAAACTCCCGCTTGCGCAACCTAGGGCGCGGATTTTCAATCTACCCACTAACCAAAAAAAAGGCAAGCAACAAAGCAACAAAGGAAAATAATTTTATTATTACGTACAAAAAAATATTTTTACGTATTACGGACGGGCGTGATTGTAGATACAAATTAAACCAATCAAACCAACGCTCCCTGCTACCAGAATTGTTTAATTTTTATCAAACACACCGCTCGAGCGACGTCAAAACCGGTATGGCACCGAGCCGCGCGCCCTCTGACGTCGATTCCGAAACCACCGTTCGAGCGTAAACAGTATGTAAGGAAAAGCAAGAGTTAATTAGTAAAATTTAATTATATTCATTTGTTCAAATTATATTATATTTCAATTTGAAAGGGACGAAGAGAGAACGAAGTGTGAAATATGGGTAAATCAGGAATGTCTAGAACAAGTAAATGAAATTGTATACTTGGGTAGTGCGTTTAGCCGGGATGGAAGATGTGAATTAGATGTGGACAGGCGTGTCGCTGCCGGGAACAAAGTCAATGGTGCCCTGACTGCGTTAGTCAAAAGGCAAGGCGTGGTGAAGAGTGCACGCCTTGCAATACATAACGCAGTGTTGGTACCGACTTTGTTATATGGCAGCGAAACCTGGGTATGCCAGAAGAAGCATAAAAGCAAGTTGAATGCAGTGGAGATGCGATCTCTTCGTAAAATGTGCGGCGTTACCATGGCCGACCGAAAGCGAAACGAAGAGATTCGCAATATGGCAGGTTTGAAAGATGACCTTATCACGAAAATTGATAAGGGCGTGCTTCGGTGGTTTGGGCACGTTGAGCGAATGAGTGAAGACCGAATGGTGAAGAAAATATATAGCGCGAAAGTTAATATTAAAAGGTGTCGAGGTAGACCGAGACTAACTTTCGAAGACCATGTGAGCAAATTGCTCGAAGAGGGTAGGGTCAAGAGTACTCGGATACCTAGACGTGCATGTATGAAGAAGATAATGAATCTGAAAGAAGCGAAAGAGGTATGTAAGGATCGTGACACTTGGCGATCTGTTCTCTCTGGCTACCCCGTCAGGGATTGTGCGTGAAGATAAGTAAGTAAGTAAGTAAGTAAATTATATTCAATTGAGGTGGAAAACATGAAAAATTGTTATGAGACTGAAATAGAGTGTCTTAATTCAGAAATTTTATCACTTCAAACCTCATTACAAATTATGTCAAATAAATATAAATCTGCAGGGAATGAGATAAAAGAACACATACTGGCCATGGATAATCTGGTAAAGTCCTGCAAATATAACGAGGAACGTTTTGACTCCTTATTAAAATATCAAAATGAATATCAGCGCTCACTGCCAGGTTCTTTAGGGACAGTGTGTGTTAATAATATGACAAACAGTAATACTTCATTTCCTTTACCTACACTCTATGATAGTACCATAACAAAGCAGATAAATTTAAAAAGTAATTCATATAATGAAAAAAATAGTGTAATTGTGTATAGTGATGACATAGGCAAAAACTTGGGTATATCATTGAATAACTGTTTAAAAAGGCAACAGATAAGTAATTACTGCATGCCTGGAGCATCATTCAGTGATATTATGAATAAAATTTTAACTAGTAAATTTAACCCTAATAGTATATTAATAATTTTTGTTGGGAGAAGAGGCAATATGAACAAGAATCAATTATTAAAATATATCTCTATAATATTTATAACATAAATGTGGTTAAAGTTATCTTGTTTACATTGCCTTACATAGAGGGGTGGCCACAGGAAAATAAACTAAGACATAATTTAAATTTAATGATGCATAACTTTTTTTTTTTTGCGGATGGAAAATCATCAAATGACGCCTTTCGCTCTGGGTGGAGCGGAAGGGAGTGTCAGACTTTTACTGACTAAAAACCATCCGTGTTCCTTCAGTGCCCTTACGTTCCGGAGCCGCGGTATCTCTTTCGAACGGCCCGCAGCCCCGGCAGGCGTCGGCCCTTGCGGGCCCCTTCACGCTGCTGACAGCTCTTTGAGGCGCGCGTGGAACAAAACGCGCCGTCGACACGGCCTGTCGTCGTTAGACGGACGGACGGCGAGCTACCCATTGCTCGCCGTCCACAGGCCCGCGCCTACGGTGGCCGGGGGCCACGACGCCCGGGGCGTCTCCCGCGGCGGCCGGGAAGGAAAGCTGCTGCTCTCTCCTTCTCCCGCTCCGCCACCTCCTTCGCTAGCATCACTGCTTCGCAGAAGGTGGTGACGGCATCCCATTCCGTCTCGCTCCGGACCATGGCTTCGACCAGGGCCGGACGCGAGAGGTCGCCGCCGCCTATCGCCGCTACGAGGACACGGCGGTGCTCCGCCCAGGCAGGGCACACCTCCACGGTGTGCTCCACCGTGTCCTCCGGTCGATCCTCGCAGTGGGAGCACCCGGGCGTTTCCTCCCGCCCGATTCGGTGCAGGAACCTCCCGAACACACCGTGTCCGGTGAGGACCTGCGTCAGGCGGAAGGTGAGGACGCCGTGGCGTCTCTCAAGCCACTCCTCAAAGAGGGGTCTTATCGCCGCTATAGTGGCGTGCCCAGCACGGAGTTGCGACAGTCGCTCTCTCCATGTCGCCATGAGATCATGCCGGAAGTCTGTCCGCTGCACGACAACTTGCCGCGGCAGCGGGGTTTCCCCCCGGCATAGTGCCTCCGCGCGCCATTCGTGCAGGCGCGCGAGGACTATCGCTTCCAGATCCCATGGCGGCAATCCGGCAAGGAGGCACGTTGCCTCGCGGGAGATCGTGCGGTAGCCGCGAACCATTCTTACGGCAACCACCTTTTGGGGCGCGTTCAGGTGGTGGACGGCAAGCCGCGCCAAACCACGCGCCCACACCGGGGCCCCGTAAAGGGCCATGGACCGCACAATCCCCGCGTAGAGCCTCCGGCAGGAGGCGTTTGGCCCCCCCAGGTTCGGCAGGAGCCGCCTGAAGGCAGCCCCGGTCCGTTCCAGTTTGGGAGCCAAACGTCGGAAGTGCTCAACGGCCGTCGAGGACGAGTCCTAGGTACTTCAACGTCGACTCGACGCCGATGGATACCCCTCCTACCATCGCTGAGGATCCCGGTGGTGGCCTGTTCCGAGGACCATGGAAGTGCATGGCCTCGGACTTGTGCAGAGCCACCTCAAGACCCAGCTGCCGGATCCTCTCAACGACTATCGCAACCCCGCGTGTCATATTTTCCGCCGCCGCCTCGTACGACCCCCCCCCTGTGTCAGTACCAGCGTGTCGTCAGCGTAGCAAACTACGCTGACGCCGGTAGGGAGGTCGCCGCGCAGCACCCAGTCGTAACCGATGTTCCACAGGGGCGGCCCCAGAACCGAACCTTGTGGGACACCGCACGACATCTCTCGCCGGTTCCACTCACCGTTGCGACCGGGGTAGATGACGGCCCTATCCGTCAGATAGTCCCCGACTATACGACGGAGATAGGTCGGCACCCGGTGATACCGGAGTGCCTCCCTAATGCAGCTCCAGGGCATGGAGTTGAAGGCGTTGGCGATGTCGAGAGACACCGCCAAAACAACCCCCCCCCTGGCTACTGCATCCCCCGTCGTGAGGGCTCTCACGCGCATGATGGCGTCCACCGTAGAGCGCCTCTTGCGGAAACCAAACTGGTGTTCCGCAAGATCCGGCCCCGTCCCCGCAAGGTGCTCGGCGAGGCGGTTTGCAATGACTCTTTCAAAGAGCTTGCCCACCTCGTCGAGCAGCACCACGGGCCGGTATGCGGACGGAGAGTCCGCAGGGCGCCCCGGCTTCTGAATGAGGACCAGCTTCCCCGTCTTCCAACGAAGCGGGAATTGGCCTCTCTCCAAGCATGCGCTTAGGAGCCCCTCCAGTCTGGGCCCGAGAGCCTCCGAGGCCAGGACCCAGGCTTTGCCAGGCAAGCCATCGGGTCCTGGGGCGGTATTCCTGGCCTTAAGCCTACGTACCGCCACTCTCAGGTCTACCCCGGTCCCTTCCGGGATGCCGTCGTCGTCGTCCTGGTGGTCCGCTTCCGGCACCGCAGGTGGCGGAGCCATAGGCGGGGGCGGGTGTTCCCCTCGCGCAGGAAACAGAGCGCTCACCACGTCCTCCACGAGCTGAGGCCGAAGACTCTGCGTCAGCGGGGGAGCCCAGGTGCGGAGTTTATCCCGCACCATCTTGTAAGGGCGCCCCCACGGATCTCTGTCGAGAGTCTCCAGCATCTCCTCACGGGCCCGATCCCGGGCCCGCATGACAGCCTCCCGGAGGGCGGTCTTCGCCGCTCTGTATCCCTCGTACAGCTCCGCCTCAATGGCTGCCGCATTCGGTGGACGAATGCGGAGCCTGCGATGCCTGGCGTACAGGTGCCGCGCGGCGACACACGCCTCGCGTAGAGACGTCAGCTCACGCGACCACCAATACACCTGGCGCCGGGCGCTTCCTGGCCGGACGCGGGGCATTGCCACGTCACATATCTCGGACATGGCCTCCTGGAACCACCCTGCCTCATCATTGACGTCGGCAGGCCTATCCGGTGATGACACCCAGGCCTGCACGATCGAGGCTTCCAGGAGGAGCTCCCGGTCCAGCTGCTTCAGCGCCCAACGCGGACCACTCGGGGCCTGTTGGACTGGCGCGCTCGAGGGCTGGGTGGAGACGTCAAACCGGATGTACCGGTGGTCGGAGTAGGTCTCCACCCCCTCCATGACTCGCCAGTCAATGGCACGCGGCGACAGAGCGGGGCTAGCGAACGAAATGTCCACCACCGACTCGCCCCGCATCCGCACACACGTGGGGACAGAACCCCGATTTAGGACGACCAGGCCTGTCTCCAGAGCCCAGTCTTCCACCATCCTACCCCGCACATCTGTACGACGAGAACCCCAAGCCAAGTTCTTGGCATTGAAGTCCCCGAGGACAAGCACGGGGAGGGGATAGCTTCCGACGACGACTGCTCTCAGCTCTGCAAGAGAGTTGTGGAGCTCGGCGAGAGATCGGTTCGGGGAGAAGTACACCCCCACAACGACGAACTCCCCGAACCGTGCTGCTACGCACCCCTGACCCCTCCTGACACCTTCAAGGGTCGGGGTACCGGCGGCGGCCGAAGAAATGATGGCCACTGAGCCGTTAAGGTCCGCCACCCAGTCCTTCCTAGGCCAGACAGAATACGGCTCAGCGACCACAGCGATGTTAATCGACCACTGCGCCATGCTCTGGAGCAACAGATCCTGAGCGCAGGCGCAGTGGTTGATATTCGCCTGGAGGAAGCTTAATGGGGCCGTTATAGGCATTCCATTTCAGCTTCCTCCACGGGGCGCCCCTCTGCAGGCGTCGGTGTCGCGGCGGCGACGGCGGCGACAGTGACAGCGGCGGCGGCGGCAGTTGCAGCTGCGGCGGGCGGCGGTGGCCATAGAGGCGGTGGCGGCGGAGGAGGGCCCTCCCCTACCCGCGGCCTTGGCCTTGGCGGGTGACACGCAGGCCCTGCTCCCGGCCCAGTGATCGGCTGGCTTGCCGGTCGCCGCACATGCACCACAGTGCGGCGTGGCACAGCAGGTCGCCGATATGTGACCGGGCTGACAGCAGCGGAAGCAGAGGCCACTGCGGTCAACCTCCGAGGCGCATTTCGCTGATACGTGATGCCCCACGAGACAGCGGTAGCACCTCAGAGGTCTGGGCTCCAGCAGCTTAACCTGCGCTGAGACCCAGCCCACCAGAAGCCTTCGGCCCTCCACTATGGTTTTGGCCGCCGTAACAGGGCAGCACACCGTGGCGGCATGCATACCCTGTTGGTCCGGGCGTATGGCGCCTGACCTGACCTGGTCAGTAGTGCACCCCCCGGACCTGATGATGCATAACTTGACATGTAACAATAACTTAAATTTGACATTTAATTGTAAGAATAATAATGATAAATTTCATTTAATTGATATTACTAATTTAACTAAGAAGTTTTTGACAAGAGATAGGTATTACCTATCAAAGTATAGTTTAAGACTGGTAGCAAATACGCTATCTTATTATTTATATTTTAACTCAGCCAATGATTTGCCTACCTTGACACCTGCTTCGTTTGAGCAACAAAATAATTTTACATTTGATTTGGAACCAGTTCCAAGTAATTTAAATTAGATAATAAGACAATAGAGGTAATCTCTAGCAAAGATAATTTAAATAGCTTAGAATGCAACTTACCAGTACATAATTATGCAATTTTACAAAATAACAATAATAAAAACTGTATCAACCTGGTGCATCAAAATATACAAGGTATGTTAGGCAAAGAATTAGAAATTGAATTATTTTTAAATAGTAACAGTATACATATTTTATGTATTACAGAACATTGGTTGAAAGATTACAACTCCATATTTAATTTCAGTAATCACCAGGTGGTCAGTTCGTTCAATAGAGATACTAAATTACGTGGTGGCTCCTTAATATTAGCTAATAAGTCCTTATCATGTAAAGAACGTAAAGACATTGTGAGCCTCTCTGTTGAGCGTACTGTAGAAATGGCATGTGTTGAGCTTGAGCACCTTATTGTTGTCAGTGTTTACAGACCCCCATGTTCAAGTTATGATACTTTTGAAAAAATTATGGAAGAAGTTTTAGTTAAGCTTAATAAACAGAATAAATCTCTTGTAGTGTGTGGAGACTTTAATATCAATCTCCTGGAAACTTCTTCCATCAGTATTAAATTTTGTTCTTTGTTCAAATCCTATAATTTTAATAATTTATTCTTTGAAGCTACACGTATTGCAGGGTGTAGTGCAACTTGTATTGATAATATTTTTACAGGTGTTGTACCAATCAACAAATCAATAATTCAAAAACTTAGTTCAGATCACTGTAGACAACTGGTTTCGTTACCTTATATGCACAAAAAACAGGTAATTGAGAAAATTGTGTTTGTTCCTATTAATGCAAAACGCCTGGAGAGATTTAGAAGTAATATGGTAAAAAACCTTCCATCCCTTTCTTATAAGAACAATGCAGACTATTTATATAGAGAATTATTTACCTTTATAAACAATGAATTTAATAAAACATTCTCCAGTAACAGTCGCAAGGCATTTAATGAGTGGGCGACAGTAGGAATTCATAAAAGCAGACGAAGGTTATATGACCTTTACCATGAAAGATCGTATGATCTTTCCGATGCTTTTAAAGAATATGTAAAAAATTATTCTAAAATGTTTAAAAAAGTTTGCTCCACAGCCAAATCATTACATATTAGTAACAAAATTAAGACGGCTAAGAATAAAATTAAAATGACGTGGAGTATAATTAACAGCGAAACCGGTAAAGAGAAACCTCGTAACTCAAACTATCAATTAAAAATTAATAATGAATTGACTAAATCAAATCAAGAAGTTGCAGCGGTGTTTGAGAAATATTTCACTGATGTTCCTATCTTGACAACAGAGTCATTGAATACTTCTCCAACTGTCGCCGAGTCATTACTTAAACAGAATGTTAATACCTGTTTAAAAGAATTTAGTTTTGAAAAAGTATTACCGCATAATATTGTAAAATACTTCAAAACCATTGATGTAAAGAAAACCGCAGATTTGTGGGGGATTTCCGTTACAGTAATTGCGTCCATAATAGATTTAATTGCACCTCATCTTGCTATTATTTTTAATACTTGTATCGATTCTGGTGTGTTTCCTGATTTAATGAAGTGTAGTAAAGTAATATGTACCTTTATTTAAATCTGGTAGTACATTGGACCCTGCTAATTATAGACCTATTTCTGTACTACCAACTCTCAGTAAAATTTTTGAAAAAATAATTTTGGATCAATTGTTAATTTTTTTTAATACAAATAAATTACTTCATAAAAATCAATTTGTTTTACAAGGGGTCGCTCGACGTCTGACGCCGGTGTTGAGCTTATGAAATATATTTTTAATGCCTGGGAGAATTCACAAGATGCCTTAGGTATTTTCTGTGACCTTTCCAAGGTTTTCGATTGTGTTCATCGTGATACATTAATCAGGAAACTACAACATTACGGTGTAAAAAATTTGGCGCACTCAAAAAGTCGTCATCAATGGTAAATGTTCCTCCGGATCGGTAGTATCAATGGGCGTTCCTTAGGGCTCGATTCTTAGGCGGCGGCGACCTCTCGCGTCCGGCCCTGGTCGAAGCCATGGTCCGGAGCGAGACGGAATGGGATGCCGTCACCACCTTCTGCGAAGCAGTGATGCTAGCGAAGGAGGTGGCGGAGCGGGAGAAGGAGAGAGCAGAGCAGAGGGGCTACGTCGTGGCCCCCGGCCACCGTAGGCTCGGGCCTGTGGACGGCGAGCAATGGGTAGCTCGCCGTCCGTCCGTCTAACGACGACAGGCCGTGTCGACGGCGCGTTTTGTTCCACGCGCGCCTCAAAGAGCTGTCAGCAGCGTGAAGGGGCCCGCAAGGGCCGACGCCTGCCGGGGCTGCGGGCTGTTCGAAAGAGATACCGCGGCTCCGGAACGTAAGGGCACTGAAGGAACACGGATGGTTTTTAGTCAGTAAAAGTCTGACACTGCCTTCCGCTCCACCCAGAGCGAAAGGCGTCATTTGATGATTTTCCATCCGCAAAAAAAAAAAAAAGGCTCGATTCTTGGCCCATTCCTGTTCTTAATCTATATGAATGACTTACCTTATCTTGTAGGGGACAATCACGATATACGAGTAGTATTATTTGCTGACGATACCTCTTTAATTTTCAAACTGAAACGGCAGTCAATTAAATATGACGATGTGAATAATGCTCTATCGAAACTAGTACATTGGTTTAACGCCAACAATTTGCTCTTAAACGGTAATAAGACAAAATGTATTAAATTTACAATACCTAATGTAAAACATTCGAAAACCAATGTGCTCTTAAATGGGGAGGAGTTGAGTCTTGTGGATACCACTGTTTTTCTCGGTATTACTATTGACGCGAAACTTCAATGGAGCCCCCATATATCTAAATTAGCAAGCAGACTTAGTTCTGCAGCATATGCTGTAAGAAAGATTAGAAGTCTCACAGATGTTGAGACAGCTAGGTTAGTGTATTTTAGTAACTTTCATAGCGTAATGTCTTATGGAATTTTGCTATGGGGTAATGCGACTGATATTGAAGCTATATTTGTTTTGCAAAAGAGAGCCGTACCGGCGATTTATAATCTAAATTGTAAAGAGTCCCTCAGAGAAAAATTTAAAGAAATAAACATATTAACTTTGGCATCGCAATATATTTATGAAAATGTAATGTATGTACATAAAAACATAAATAGCTTTAATAAGAATAAGGATGTTCATACCTTAAACACTAGGAACAAACATAAGCTTGTAATGCCACTTACTAGACTCCACAGAATTAGTAATTCATTTATGGGGCAATGTATACGCTTTTACAACAAAATCCCAGAACATGTTCAAAGTTTGTCAATAAACAAGTTTAAAAGTTTTATTAAAGAAAAACTGTACCAAAAGGGTTATTATAATATCAAGGAATACATGAATGAAAATAACCCCTGGGAATAAGGTGATCGCCACCATGCTGGTTCTATGAAATTTCATTTAAAATTGTATAAACAAAATTATTGTTAAGTGAAATTAAAAAAAAAGTCCTGCTGGGTTTCTTGCTGGTTCTTCCCAGGACAGAGGTATTTTCCGAACCAGTGGTAAATAAAATAATGACTTTCAATAAGTATTATGTAATAATCCATATTGAATAAAAATCATTCTATTCTATTCTAAGGAGCATCAAGCAAGAGTCCCCTTCATGATCAACCTAATTATAAGGGACTGAAGTGGACTGTATTAATTTACTATTGCAAGTGGACTGTATGACTGACTACGCTAAGGGACTGCTCAAAGAAAAGATGGTACTGTAGAACTATACTGTATTCAACTATTTACAGTGCGGCACTATTAACTATACACTATATACAGAGGGGAGTCTTCTTAATTTCTATGGAGTCTTGATTCTTCTCTTGAGGCTTCTTCTCTTGAGGTTTCTTCTCTTGTGGTTTCTTCTAGTGCCGCTCTCGAAATGAACGACTCACAGACCAAAACGCCCTTCTTATATCCCGCAAGAGAGCGTCTCGGTTCGTGAGTAGCGTCGTAAGGCGATGCCGCGCGCTGATTGGTCGGCGACATCGCGTGATCTGCTGCGGGTGTGCGGGGTGCGCGGGGCGCAACGGGGTGTGAAGGGGCGACGGGGCGGCGGCCTCCTTCGCCGTCCGTAACACTAATGATAGCCATCCTCTTAATATAATAAATTTTACGTGGTGAGCCACTGCACTACTACACTATTCACGCTACAGTTATGCTAGCTGTAGCGTGAATACTGCAGTTCAAATGTATTGGCTCGACCATGGACAAACACAAGCTTAACGCTGCTGCGTTTTGTATGGCGAGTGTATAGAACCAGAGACCTTTTTTCTGGAAACGAGGTATTTTCCATCTTAGTCATTGGGGGTGACAACACATCTGCATTTTGATTTTGTAATTGAGGATAGATGTAGATGTCTATGGGCCACAGCAACAACTTACCATCAGGTTAACTGTGTGCTCGTTCGTCACCCTTATACTATAAAAAAAGTTGTCTTCCACATTACAATTATGCCCTTTAACATGTAGGAGTTTAAAAAAATTAAATTGCACATGGAACTAGAGGAAGTATTTTTAGGCCATAAATGTACTTGTTCCGTCCTTTTCGCAGCCAAATACTTAGCCCACTGTCTAGATCTTGTAATAAAAACTACTTGATTTTTATTCCACAGGCGCTGATCGATAAGTACGTGCATTGGAACGAACAGCTCGGCGAGTGGCAAGTGAAGTGCGTCGCGTACACCGGGAACAACATGAGCGCATCTCACCAGCGGGCGTCGCAGAAAACGCACAAGCACGTGAGTGTACGACTGTACACGACACACTATTGACCGACCGATAGTCTACACGAACTCGGTTGTACACGACTGTACACCACACCGCACAGATTATCTGCTAATATTCACACGACTGTAGACAACACGCTGTTGACCTATTAATTGAACACGACTGTACACGATACGATCACAGTACCTTTTTTTTTTTTTTTTTTTTTTTTTTTTTTTTTTTTTTTTTTTTTTTTTTTTACGTGGGGAAATCCTCATGAATACCTTCCGCTACGGGGGCAACGAAAAGGTTATGCCGGACTCATACCGGCTAAAACCCCACGGTGGTCACCATCAGCGTATACGAGGGGTCCCGGGATCTCCGTTCGGAACGCAACCGGGGCCCCTCCGTCGCTTTGCTACACCTATAGCACGTCCCGGGGACAGTAATTGCTGCCCCCAGCACCCTCGCAGTGCTATCACGATGTCTCGAGACCACTTCCGAGTCATCGTCCTCCTCAGGGGTTACATAGCTAGACGCTCGAGGCCCCCGCCCCGAGCGTCTGCAACCCCGGAGGCCCCGTTTCTGGTAGGGGAACACCGTTTTCAATAGGAGGGCCGTGACGAACGCCTTGGCGACGTCGTCTCCGTGCGGGATCCGTCCTCTCCCGATCCCGCTCAGAAGCCTCCTTCTGAGTCATAACAGATTCACAGAAGGTGGCTACGGCCCTCCACGCCGAATCCCCGCTCAGCATCGCCGACACGACTGCTGGCAGGGAGAGGTCCCGTCCAATGCGGTTCACCAGGATTGTCCGCTCCCGTTCCCACGCTGGGCATACTGCGAGCGTATGAGAAGCGGAGTCCTGGTCCTGTCCACCACAGTGGAAGCAGTTCGCCGTCGCCTCGCGTCCGATCTTACACAGATAATCACCGAAGGACCCATGCCCGGTAATTATCTGTGTAAGTCTGTAGGTGAGTCTTCCTACTCGTCGCTGCATCCAGGCATCGAAGACCGGCAGGATTGCTCCAATGACGCGTTTGTATTCATAGCGCTCCTCGAGTCGAGTGCGCCATGTCGCTAGGGCGTTTTGTCGTTCCTGCCGTTTAACTGATTCGAGCGCCTCTTCTGGCTCGCTACCACCGCTCTGGCGGAGGGCACGGATTCGATCATACACCCTCGCGTCCATCTCCGCCAGTATATCTAGTGGTGGAAAGCGAGCCAGGATTGTCGCCGCCTCAAAGGATATGGTGCGGTATCCTCGTACGATCCGTATGGCCATCCTCCGCTGGACACTGTAAATTTTAGTTCTACAGCGTCGGATGGCCAGCCTTTTTGCCCATACAGGCGCTCCATACAGAGCTACGGACCGTATAACTCCTGCATAGAGGCGACGTACTTCCTCCGTCGGTCCCCCTAGATTGGGCAGCAGTCTATGCATAGCACCCGCCACCCTTTCGATCCGGGGGACTAGGCGCTCGAAATGTTCTTCGAAGCCCCAGCGACTGTCAAGGTGGAGGCCTAGGTACTTCATGTACCTCCCCAGTCTGACTTCGGACCCACCCACGCGGACGCACGAGTTGGGTGGTTCCCTGCCCCGTGGTAATTTATGGAACCATAGGGCCTCGGTCTTGTGAGGCGCTATTTCTAGACCCAACTCGTGGATTTTGGCGACGACGACTTCCACCCCAAGTTCGGCGAGCTCCTTGGTCCTCTCGAAAGTTATCCCGCTGGCGATCACCAAGGTGTCGTCGGCATAGCACACGATATTTACGCCAGCGGGAAGGTCGACTCGCAGAACCGCATCGTACGCGAGGTTCCACAGTAGTGGCCCCAGCACCGAGCCCTGTGGAACCCCACGTCTGATCTCCCTCCGAATCTTTCTACCATCTTTCGCCATGTACACAATGTACCTGTCGCGCAAGTAGTCCTCAATAATACCATGCAGGTAGGGGGGCACTTGATGATGTGCCAGTGCCCTCTTGATTGCGTCCCAGGGTAGAGAGTTAAAGGCGTTGACGATATCAAGACTTATCGCCAACGCCACGCCACCCCGTGATACTGTTTGTTCCGACAGGGAGCGGACGCGCATAATCGCATCTACAGTGGAACGCTCCCGTCGGAATCCAAACTGGCTGTCAGCCAAATCGGGACCGACGCGCGACAGATGCCCGCTGAGCCGAGTGGCAACTATCCTCTCGAACAATTTGCCAATCTCGTCCAGCAGGCATATGGGTCGGTACGCAGAGGGAGAATCTGCAGCCCTGCCGTCCTTCTTTAATAGAACCAGCCTTGCCTCTTTCCAGGCTGTGGGGAATTTGGCACACCGCAGACAGCTGGTAAACAGTTGCCTGAGCCTGTTCCCCAGAGCAGCCAGACTCAGCACTAGGGCCCGGCCCGGGATTCCGTCGGGACCCGGTGCTGTGTTCCGGACTTTTAGGCGGCTAATGGCTCGGTCCAGCTCCTCAACGGTCACCCCCATCTCCTCTTGCCACTCCCATGAAGACGGCAGGTGACCTTCGGGACTTGATCGGTCCTCTGGAAAGAGCGTGCTGATTACCCTTTCCAGAAGATCCGGGTCGAGAATCTCCGTCAGAGGGGGCGACCAGGGCCGGAGCTTACCCAGCACCATCCTGTATGGGCGCCCCCAGGGATCTTTGTTGAGTCCCTCCAGAAGCTCTTTCCAGGACCGAGACCTGGCGTTGGTGATGGCGATTTGCAACGCCTTTGTAGCCGCTCGGTATGCCCCGTAGAGTCTGGCTATCTCTTCAGGCGGAGCTCGCCGTCTTCTCCTGCGGGCTCTAGTGTACTGGCGCCGACACCGTAAGCAGATTGCACGGAGCCGTGCGATTTCTGCTGACCACCAGTACGCTGCTTTGCGCTTAGGGCGACTGATTCTGGGCATCGACAGGTCGCAAATTTGCGCCATCGTACCCCGAAACCAGTTCGCTTCCCCTTCAGGATCGGACTGGACCTCTTCGGCGTTTTCTGGCCAGGACGCGACGATGGCCTACCTACTGCGACTGGATATGTCCCCTTCACGGACTCAATAGTTGTGTGGATTCGACTGTACACGACACTACACTGATTTTCTGTCAGCATGGTACATGGCATCATAGATAAATATATATGTAGCAAGCTACAGATACGACAGTTACTTTTGGTTACTTTTAGTCAAGTTTCCCAACTATGCGTTTTGGCGCTGCAGTCGCCCATTTTGACAGATGAGTAATAAAAAAAATATAGCTTAGAGATTGCAAGCACACATCCTTCAAATCATCGATATCGATGTTTAGTGGTGTTCTTATTTTATCGATATCGACAGAAGTGCATTATACAGGAATAATAATATTACTTAATGAAACACTTATAATACATTAACATTTATTTTTTATTCAAGCACACCTACATCATATATGTCGCCGCACGCGCTTCCGTCTTCAAATGAAATCTTAATTAATGATTTAATGCATTGTTACCTAGTAATATTTGTAATTTAATTATTCCACGTAAAATAAATACTAGTGAAATAGTTATTACATTATTTTAAAAGCTCAATTATAAATATTTTAAATGTAGTTGTTTTGACTATCCTGTAATCATTATTGCATTCGAGTTTCAACTGAGTAATAATTGTTTAATAATTAGCAATCATTGTGTTCTAATCTTAAGAAATTCTGTCTTTAATTATTAGTAACTACAGGCTTACTATGAGTTCAGACAATAAACTCTTTATACTTAGATTTAGATTAAAAGTAGTTAAACTGATTTAAACCTGAACGCCATTGGCCCGCGCATCTTTACGACCGCGCGGAAGTGATGGCGTTGTGCACCTTTACCGAAAAATAATTGGAACGGGCATTCTTTGGTCCGCGCTTGAGGTGTTAAGGTCGAAAGCAAATACTGTAAGTAATTTATGCTTTGAATAAGTAAATCGTGTTATTATTTCTGTTTATTATTGATTACTGTGAACTTTATTATATTTCTGTGTAACAAACTGTTCTAATTAGAAATAATAAGTGAATTGCTGTTTTATTGTGGTGTGATAGTGATTTGTCATGAATAAACTCAATAGCAGAACCGATGACTCCGATGGAGTTCATGGTTCTGCTCATTTTAATATTCGTAATGGACGTCAAAATTCGACATCAGAAGTGGGATCGCCCCAGCGATCCTTTTCTACAGTTCAAAATTCTTCATGTCCTGACTATACTGCAAATCATGTGGAGGTTCCACAGAGCACGTTCGCCTCGGGCACATCAGGTTCAATACCGGCTCTACCTACGAACTTGCCCAGCAACCCTATGATACCAAGCTTACAGTCGGGTAACGTACCGCCTGAGTTCTTTATGCATATGATGACCATGATGCAGAATATGAGTGAGCGGCTTTTGCAACAATCTAGTGACAAAGTTAAAATAACTGATGTGTTTCTGCCATCTTATGACCCAGATGGTAATGTCGGTGTACGTGAGTGGTGCAACCACATTTCTTCGGCTAAAGACACCTATCAACTCAGTGATTATGACATTCGAATGAAAGTTACTAGCCTTTTAAAGGGACGTGCTAAAATGTGGGCCGATAACTGGCTAGTAACGACTTCTACGTGGGAAGAGTTGCGTCAGAACATTATCACCACCTTCGAACCTGAGAGCCGTTACTCGCGTGACGTACTGAGATTTAGAGAACACGTTTATGACTCTTCTAAAGATATCGCAGAATTCTTATCTCGTGCATGGCTTCTATGGAGACGCGTGACGAAAGATCAACTCGAAAACAGTGATGCTGTAGAGGCCGTTATCGGAACTGTGGGTGACGAACGCCTTAGAATTGAGCTAATGAATGTGAGGGCCACCTCGGTGCCAGAATTGATATCCGTTGCGTCATCCATTCGTGTTAAGCGTCCCATTGCATCGCATAATAATTCAAATCTACCGCCCCAAAAACGCTTTAAATATTCTCTTGATAACAGAAATTCTTCTTGTAGTTTTTGCAGAAAGATCGGTCATACTTCTGATAATTGCCGTAATAAAAGTAATTCTAATGGCCTGTCTTTCGATAAAAATCGGCCGCCGCCATTAGCTACAACTAGTGATAGTAAATTTTGTTCGTTTTGTTCAAAGCCTGGCCACACATTCGAAACGTGTTTTCGCCGCGAAAAACAAATAACTTCTAATGTAAATTCAGTGAATGATAATACCCGTAATTCTATCTTAAACACCATGCGTGTTCGAGTAGGTAATTTGCTTATAAATACTGTTTTTGATAGTGGCGCCGAGTGTTCCATTATGCGTGAATCTATTGCAAATAAATTGCCAGGGCATAAGAATCAAGTTGTGAACTATTTACGCGGAATAGGTCCATTCCCTGTTATATCTACCAGCACGTTAACGGCTATATGCGTGATAAATAATATTCATGTAGAGATCTTGTTTCACGTACTACCCGACTTTGAAATGACTTCAGACGTTTTAATTGGTGCAAACTTACTACATGAAACTGGTCTAAGTGTAATCGTTACCCGAAATAGTGCTACGCTAATATCTCAACCTCGTGTCATGCATATACGATCTCATAGTCCTATTTTTGAAAATTTAAATCATGATTTAACTGATGAGTTTGAGATAAATCAACTACTCGCTCTTCTTAATAAGTACTCTTTAGTCTTTACTCAAGGTTACGCTAAATCTCGCGTTAACACTGGTGAATTAGAAATCCGTCTTAAAAACCCCGATAAATATGTAGAACGTAGACCCTATAGATTAAGTCCCGTTGAGCGCCAGAAAGTTAAAGATATAGTTTCTGAATTGATTACACATAAAATAATCAGAGAAAGTAAATCCCCTTATTCTAGCCCTATTATTCTGGTCAAGAAGAAAAACGGAGACGATAGAATGTGCGTCGACTATCGCGAACTAAATGCCAATACGGTACGCGATCATTATCCTCTTCCATTGATCGCGGACCAGATCGATCAGTTGGCTGGTGGTCATTACTTCACAACTCTTGATATGGCCTCTGGATTTCATCAGATACCCATTTCTCCTAATTCAGTGGAAAAGACTGCTTTCGTGACACCTGATGGTCTTTATGAATACCTGACCATGCCGTTTGGCCTTTGTAATGCACCATCAGTGTACCAAAGATGTATAAACCGTGCGCTAGGACCGCTCTTAAATCCAGGCAGTTCCGACAATGGTCATAACGATAGCGTCGCACAAGTATATATTGATGATGTCATTAGTAAATGCCGCAATTACTCTTGTGGTCTCTCGTTTTTGGAAAGAATCCTAATCGCATTACGTGATTCTGGATTCTCTATCAACATAGAAAAATGTCTCTTCTTCAAACGGTCTATTGAGTATCTTGGCAACATCATAGAAAATGGTGAAGTCCGTCCAAGCCCTAAAAAGATTGATGCCTTAATAAAAGCTCCCGTCCCAACTACCGTAAAACAAGTTCGCCAGTTTAACGGCCTCGCTGGCTATTTTCGCCGCTTCATTCCTGATTTTGCTAGAGTTATGGTCCCTCTGTATAACCTTACCAAACAAGGTGTTAAATGGGAATGGACTAACGTTCACGAAGAGGTACGTCAGAAGATCATCCACCACCTTACTTCTTCACCAGTCCTCACAATATTTCGAGAAGGTGAACCTATAGAATTATTTACCGATGCTAGTAGCCTCGGCTTTGGGGCAATACTAATTCAGATCATTAACGGTCGACAACATGCCGTAGCCTACTTTAGTATGCGTACCACGGACGCTGAGAGTAGGTACCATTCATATGAACTAGAGACGCTGGCAGTAGTTCGCGCCATTAAACACTTCCGGCATTTTCTGTACGGACGTAAATTTAAAGTGATCACGGACTGCAATGCACTAAGAGCTTCAAAGCACAAACAAGACCTTCTCCCTCGCATACACCGGTGGTGGTCCTATCTCCAAAATTTTGAATTTGACATAGAATACAGAAAAGGTGAACGAATGCAACATGCTGATTTCCTTAGCAGAAATCCGCTCTCGCTGAATGTTAATGTTATGACAAGAAACTTGGAATGGCTTAACGTAGAACAGCGACGAGATGCCCAGCTCCGTCCTGTCATAGACTCTTTACACAACGGTGATATCGTTCCAGGATATTTGCTTGAAAGTAACGTTCTTAAGCGTGAAAGATCAGATCCGATTTTAGGTGTACAAAAATTGACCGTAGTACCAAAGTCCTTTCAGTGGAGTCTAATAAACACATACCACACTGCCCTCAAGCACCCAGGATGGGAGAAAACTCTTCATAAAATTAGAGAGACTTACTACTTTGAGAATATGACTACAATCATCCGAGATTTTGTAAATAACTGTGTTATCTGCAGAACATCGAAGCAAACATCTGGAGCAACGCAAGTACAAATGCATCCAATTTCAAAGCCTACTATGCCATTTGAAGTTATACATATGGATGCTACAGGAAAGCTTGGCACACCTAATGATCAGGAATATGTCATTGTGACCATAGATGCGTTCTCAAAGTATGTATTACTGCGCTATTGCAATGACAAAAGCCCACATAGCACACTTGGAGCATTAAAGCAAGTTATACATCTTTTTGGAACACCTAGGCAAATTATTGTGGATGGTGGGCGTGAATATTTAGGTGAATATAAAAATTATTGCGACAGATTTGGTATCAATATACACACTATTGCACCAGGCGTCAGCAGAGCAAACGGACAGGTAGAAAGGGTCATGTCAACTCTAAAGAACGCACTCATTATGATTAAGAATTACGAGACCCCAGAATGGCATACAGCGCTGGAGAGCCTACAACTGGCATTCAACTGTACCTTACATAGAACGACAGGTACTACTCCTCTTACACTTCTCACCCGACGATCAAACTGTGTACCCCCCGAGCTACTTAATTTGGTCAATTTTGATACCACATCCATCGATTACGATGCATTGCAATGTCATGTGCAACAAAGGATGACCGAGGCGTCAGCAAAAGACAAACTCAGGTTTGATAAAGGACGGGCTAAGGTACATAACTTCCAACGGGGAGACTTCGTTTTAATAAAAAATAATCCCAGAAACCAGACTTCGTTGGACCTCAAGTTTAGCGTGCCCTATGAAATTCATCGAGTGCTCGATAACGACAGATACCTCGTGAAGAAAGTTGTCAGTCACCATGGTCGGCCCCGTAAAGTCGCGCATGACCAGTTACGACGTGCCCCACAACCGGGTGCAGTCGTAAACCCCCAGGCGGCCGTGTCGCCCACAGACAGAGACGAGCATCAAGGAGCATCCGGCATTGTTAATACGCTGGAGACAGCACCATCACCAACCCAATCTGCGTCAAAACTAGTTAGTGCTAGTACAGACAAGAACCACTCAATAGTCGATTAAAGGAACACAGGAAGCTATGGATTCCATCCTGGTGAGAACCTTTCATGTTATATTCTTACTTAACAATCACACATACATTATTACGTAACATATTTAAAAAAAAAAAAAAAAAGATGTTATTGACGTGTTGAGTCGTACAATAACCAAATACAATGTTAAATATGTTATTGGCGTGTGGAGCCGACCAATAACCAAATTTATTTTATAACTGTTTCATGTGGAATGAGCAGTTACATAATAACCAAATGTATTATAATAATAAAAGATGTTATTGGCGTGTAGAGGCGACCAATGACCTAATTTATTTTATAGCTGTTGTCATGTGGAATGAGCAGTTACAATATTAACCTAACTACACATATCTCGTACAGGCTGTGCCCGCGTAGTGAACAGCTTAAACTTTGTGCTTAGGTTTACTACTGAAGTACCTAGCCTCAAAAATATTTCTATAATTTATTTCAGAAACAACTACACAAGAAAGATTAAGCGCTGCAGGGCACGCATCGCATATCAGAATGGCCGTGTCGCCGCACGCGCTTCCGTCTTCAAATGAAATCTTAATTAATGATTTAATGCATTGTTACCTAGTAATATTTGTAATTTAATTATTCCACGTAAAATAAATACTAGTGAAATAGTTATTACATTATTTTAAAAGCTCAATTATAAATATTTTAAATGTAGTTGTTTTGACTATCCTGTAATCATTATTGCATTCGAGTTTCAACTGAGTAATAATTGTTTAATAATTAGCAATCATTGTGTTCTAATCTTAAGAAATTCTGTCTTTAATTATTAGTAACTACAGGCTTACTATGAGTTCAGACAATAAACTCTTTATACTTAGATTTAGATTAAAAGTAGTTAAACTGATTTAAACCTGAACGCCATTGGCCCGCGCATCTTTACGACCGCGCGGAAGTGATGGCGTTGTGCACCTTTACCGAAAAATAATTGGAACGGGCATTCTTTGGTCCGCGCTTGAGGTGTTAAGGTCGAAAGCAAATACTGTAAGTAATTTATGCTTTGAATAAGTAAATCGTGTTATTATTTCTGTTTATTATTGATTACTGTGAACTTTATTATATTTCTGTGTAACAAACTGTTCTAATTAGAAATAATAAGTGAATTGCTGTTTTATTGTGGTGTGATAGTGATTTGTCATGAATAAACTCAATAGCAGAACCGATGACTCCGATGGAGTTCATGGTTCTGCTCATTTTAATATTCGTAATGGACGTCAAAATTCGACATATACATACGTAATTTTAGGATTAAATTAAAGGCACATTAAGTTATATAAACAAATTAGAAAATCGTACATAACATTGTGCATAAATAAGTACAATTTGACGAGAAACAGAGCAATATTTATAGTTCATTAAATAAAGCAAATTAAACCACATGAATCATATTTAAGTGCTTAATATTTTACTTTTCAAGTTACTTTTTTGGCCTGGCCATTTTTTTTACAAAATTATTTTAATTGTATTAATAAGAAAGTTATTTGTTTAACATAAAATAAAGGTTTTCAAATAGTTCTCTACAGTTTTAAAATAGATTGGTCATTAAGCAAGTCTTTGTGAGGATTGTTCACCTACAAGTTACAACCTTTTTTTAAAATTTTAACATCTCTTCTTTTATTTCATTTTCTTCACCACGTAACCTGAAAAGAAATAAATAAAAATAAAGTCCAATATTCATATTTTATGACTGAATGATAATCATAAATCATATATTATTCATATTAAGGTAAAATAGGGCTTCATGGCAGTTGGCATTTTCTTTCGGTCAGCCATGGTGTGGTGAAAATAAAGTGATAGATGCAGTAAATAAGAAATAAAAAATATATAAATATTAACATTGTATACATCCATTATCAGGAGCTTTCTCAATGTCTTCAGGCACAGAGTTCCAAATTAGTGTAACCTTAATACTAAAGGAGTTGTTGATAAAACCATTGAAGTGTAGTGGAACTGTAATCTTTAGATTAGATGAAGAATAAATAATTCTTATTGTGATTTGAGGATAGATATGCTGAATATAGATATAATAGATATGTTGAAATTTTGCCTAATTATGTATAAGAATAAACTGAATTTATCATACCATTTTGCCAATGTGTACATTTTGTATCTTCTGGCAACATTTGTCTCACCACATCAGCTTTTCACATCAGATTTCTATTCCTGAAAACAAACAATATTTGTGAATTTTATGCTCTTATACATAAACCCAAAATTAAAGAATAAATATATAATGTATACATCTATATTGTATGTATTAACTCTGTATGGCTACTGTTAACGACTGTTTAGTATAATCGTAATTAAAAAGTAATCTATATTATCATATAACTAAGTTATATGGTAACATAAATTACTTTTAAAAAGAACATTTATCTCCTTGGTGTTGGTACTTTCACTTGGAGGTTGTTCCATGATAAGCATCTGAAAAATAAACAAATATCGACATCAACATTAAAAATAACAAGTATGCTCAAGATGCTAATAGCGTAATATAGCATAAAATCGACTCCGCGCTATAGAAGCATATTCTAGGTTGCTACAGACCAGAGATTTTTAGGGAGTAACTTTATTTATTTATTTATTTATTTCTACCTCTGTCTTTACAGGCGTACCTAATACGACAGTGGAGGCATATAAAACATCTAATTTAATAAGGACATTTTTCATCAATATCACCCTTCAATATTTTATTGTTTATGTTGCACCAATTGTGTCCATGTAATCTAATTAAAATATTGGTGAAAAAGTTTTTTACAATTAAGGCATGCTTATCACACCCTAGGCAGGAAAAACTCAAAGTGCTCAATATTTTTCTTTTCAAATTACTTTTTATATTACTTCCAATACAGCTATAATTCAAATAGTTATGAATAAAGTGAGTACCATCCCTGTACAAGATAAGGAATTTTTCACAATATTTCAGTTTTCTCTCTCCAGCTATATCTACAAACCCATTAATTATATCATCTTTTTCATTAAAAGTTAAATGTGGTGTTAGAGAGACTTCGTCAAAAACGATTGTACATAGCTTTTGTTTAGTGTCCCATTTTTTGGTTGTATTTGATATATGTTCAAATATTAGTGGATTGAGTCCTGGTTGTATTGAAACCTTCTCAGAAAGTCTATTTAATGTCCGTTTACTAGGCAAGGCAAACATTTTTTCTAATAGTTTATAACTTTTGGGGCTTTGTTTCATTATGAGCAACGCCATTAATTTTTCATCTAAGGTAAACCTTCTGGCCATTTTGCTTTTATGAATTTGTTTTAATTGCATAAACAAGAAAGTCTGTGCTTGTTTGTTTAACAAATAAAAGTTTTCCAAAAGGTCTTTATTTCTTGATAGGGATTGGGCTTGATCAAGTCTTTGTGATACTGAGTCACTTAAAGTTTCAGTTGCAATATTAGTCAAAATTTTAACCAATTTTCTTTTCCTTGATACTATTTTCTTCACCGAACCTGAAGTGAAATAAATAAAATAATTAAGTTTTATATTCATATTTTATGACTGAATGATACACTTAAAAATATTAATTTATTATTTATATATTGTTATTTTAAACTTTTAATGTATTCACTTTGAAAAGATAACAAATAGTGTGGATGTCATCAGGGGAAGACTTCCAGAGAAATGTAACCTTAACAGTAAAGGAGTTGTTGATAAAACCATTGAAGTGTAGTGGAACTGTAATCTTGGGATTAGATGAAGAACAAAGAACTCTTATTGTGATTTGAGGTAGATATTGAAACTTTTTCTAATTATGTCTAAGAATAAACTTAATTTATAATACCTTTTTGCTTTTTTGTACATGTGCTACCTTTTGGCAACATTTGATTCACCACATTAACATTAGAATCAATTCCTGAAAAGAAGCAATAGTTATGAATGTTATGGTCTTAAACATAAACTCAATATTAAATAACAAATAGAATAGAATAGAATAGAATGATTTTTATTCAATATGGATTATTACATAATACTTATTGAAAGTCATTATTTTATTTACCACTGGTTCGGAAAATACCTCTGTCCTGGGAAGAACCAGCAAGAAACCCAGCGGGACTTTTTTTTTAAACATAATTTCACTTAACAATAATTTTGTTTATACAATTTTAAATGAATTTTCATAGAACCAGCATGGTGGCGATCACCTTATTCCCAGGGGTTATTTTCATTCATGTATTCCTTGATATTATAATAACCCTTCTTGTACAGTTTTTCTTTAATAAAACTTTTAAACTTGTTTATTGACAAACTTTGAACATGTTCTGGGATTCTGTTGTAAAAGCGTATACATTGCCCCATAAATGAATTACTAATTCTGTGGAGTCTTGTAAGTGGCATTACAAGCTTATGTTTTTGTTTTTTTAAATTTACAATGTATGCTTCTCTGTATTGTATGTCTACATTAAATCTAGCTACTGTTAATAAAAGTTAGTTTAGTATAAGCAGACAAACCTACGAGTTCTTCGAGAACATCTATCTCCATGCCTTTGGTACTTGCACTTGGAGGTTGCTCCAGGAATGTATCTGAAAAATAAACAAATATAATTGTTAGATACGATTTCATGCGACAAAACGTTGAAATCTTGATTTTTAGGCGCTAGTAGAACATACCTACGTGCTTTGCACTTAAGGCATGCAATATTATCCTAGTGTCTAGTATCAAATACACATAACTATCCTCTAGAACTGATGCAGTTCTAGGTATGCAGTGACACCTTCAGTCCACAGCCTGTTTATAAGCATTTAAAGTATTTTTTCTATTACCCGACATATAAGTACTTCTTTTGATTTGATCCCTACATAAATGTATAAAAAATTATGTCCAATACAATTTCACATACCTTTATTTTCTACAACTGTTGCAACAGTTGAAAAATTTGAACATGAAGGCTGTTCATGAGAATTTCCAACATCTGAAATTTGTTACAATTTTGCATTTTTATAGATGTCAGTATGATAAGGCAAACACATTATTAGAAAATGAACGGTTAGTAAATTTATGAAATAGTTAGAAAGCTTTTTTTGCTACTTAGCAACTAGTACTACATGAATATTAGTACACACCTGATGATCCAATCTCTACCGATGATTTGGAACAATCATTTTGCTCTTTGCAGTAATTGTGTTCAATCGTAACATCACTTCCTGAAAACATTATTCAAAATGTTGAAAAATTTGCCAATGACTGAAATTTAAATACATCAAATCACAGTGTTCATCATAATATGTTTACTATAATTTACAATTAACATCAATTAAGATATTTGTACATACCAGGCTTTCTAATCACTACCACAGCTTCTGTGAAATCATCGTCATCTTGCACTTTACAATAATTATGTTCAGTTGTGACATCCCATCCTGAAAACATTACATAATCATAGCAAATAACGATGCAGAGTCAATAACATTTGTACCTAACTAATCATAAAGTCAAAGAGTAAAAAGAGAGTCCTTAGTTAGCCAACCTACAAAATGCTTATTCTGGAAAAAAATTACCCACATGCAATGTTTGGAAATTTGTAATAAATTGCTGCTTTTTCGATATTGTGATATTTTTACAGAATAGAATGATTTTTATTCAACATTGTTTATTACATAATATCTATAATATAATAATCGATTCTCGATTAAATTGAGCATTTTAATATCTATTTTTGATTATTTTTCTGTGTTAACTAGGAAGATAAAAAATAATTGCATACAGCTGAGAACAAATTATCGGACGCGTCCGTCAGCCGCGGCTGACAGACGCGGCTTATTTGAATCTAGCCAGTACATTTAATACTACACTGTGCAAACTATCGGTCGTAAGACGCGGACGTGCCCTTGGGTCGTCCTTGAGCGTTCAGACGTCCGAACAGAATCTAGTCGGCTGGATACAGTGTTGCCAACTGCACCGTAATTACGGTAAAAACACCGTAATCAGCATAGATCTACCACCTACCGTAGGATTATAATTACGGTAGCAAAATACACCGTAATACCCAATGAAGATCGTATCTAAATATGATTATCTATAAACTAAAATAATTTTAGCGAGTTTGATTGTTTACTTTCTTTACGTTACAGTATTTTCCTTTTATTCTACCGACAACACTGTTTTATGCGTCGGGAAATCCCCCAATAGCGTGGTACCAGCTTGGAGATATTATGCGAACGAATTCGGGGGTGCTGTATGTATTTGAATTTCAATGAATACTTAGAGCTTTTTAATTTTCCTAGTTTATTTGTATCATAAACGAGATACGACTAACATTTCATTAATACTTAAAATTACGTAAGAGTTTGTTGTGTTGTGTTGTGTTGTGTGTGATCTGAGTGTTTAAAAATATGGAGAGTGATGGCGACAGCGCTACTGATCGAGAAGATAGCTTAACACGAGTACCGGCTAAGAGAAAGCGTTATAAGCAGAAGTTTCGGGAAGAATGGTTGCTGAATAAAGAATATAGTGACTGGCTAAGAAAGGATAATAGGGACTTATCGAAGGCGGTCTGCAATGTTTGCAATACATCTTTCAGTGCCGAAATAAGTGTAATAAAACGCCACAAAGAAGGAACTAAACACGTGAATAATTTAAAGAGGTGTAGTGCTTCAACGTCCAAAAAACAACAGTCTATAGTAAGCGTTTTTAAATCCATGCCAACTAATGAAAAGCAATTGGTAAAGACTTCAGAAATAAAATTAGCTGCTTTTGTTGCTGAGCATAAGGTATCTCATAATGTCATGAATCACTTAGCAGATTTGTTACCAAAGTTGTTCCCAGATTCTCAGATAGCCAAAGATATTAGATTAAAAAGAACTAAAGTTCAAGCTGTGATAAATAACTGTATTGGGGAAACTGAAAAAGAAAACTTGATCAGTGACTTGAAATCACAAATGTTTTCAATTTTGATAGACGAAAGCACAGATATTGCTGTAGTAAAAACAGTAGCTGTAGTGGTCAGGTATTTTGATCCAATGATTGGTAAAGTTATCACTCGGTTTTGGAATTTGATTCAATTATTTGATGAGAAAACCACCGATCATGTTGCAAATGCCGAAAAACTTTTTAATACTGTTATAGGTTCATTTCAAAAGTATGAGATTCCTACGGAAAACATCATAGGTTTCGGCTCTGATGGATGCAACACAATGATGGGATGTAACAATTCAGTTTCAAGTCGATTTCGTCAACGTTGTCCAGGCATAATTGTGATCAAATGCATTTGCCATTCTCTGCATCTTTGCGCTAGTGACGCATGTAAAGAGCTTCCACTAAATTGTGAAAAAATGGCGCGAAATATTTATAATTATTTTAAATCCAGTAGTAAAAGGCAGAGTGAGTTGAAAGAGTTCCAGTATTTTGCTGAGGCGGATGTGCACAAAATTCTAAGACCAGCCCAGACTAGATGGTTGTCTTTAAATGCAGTAGTGCAAAGGATTCTGGAACAATGGGATGTATTACGTCTTTATTTCAATAGCAAATGGCTGGAAGAATCGGAGTGCCACGATATTCATGCATGCCTGAATGATCCCATAATCAAGGCTTATTACTATTTTTTGGCTTGGATGTTGCCAAAATTTACAACATTAAATAGCTGTTTTCAGAGCGAATCTATTTTAATTACGAAACTACATGGGAAAATGACAGCTTTTTATAAAGAACTGTTACTATAGGTTTTACACAGAAATTATGTAAATTCCGCTCCTATTGAAACTATAGATCCAATGACAGAAATAAATCACAAGGACCTAAAAGACATATATCTAGGTTTAGGTGTCCAGAAAGAACTAGATTCTGTTGAAAATGAAGAAAGAAAGTTAACTCTCAGAAAGATGTGTAAAAATTTTATTATTAGAGCTTGTGTGGGCCTTCGTAAACGATACTGTTTTAATGACAAAATTATGACAGAAATAGCAAAATTTGATCTAGAGAAAGTAATTTCTGATGACAGGGAAGAGTCAGTTTCGTCGTTATTTCCATTACTGCCCAGAATTGCCCCAACTTCAATCCAACATCAACAAGAACTAGATGATGAGTGGCGGAAGTTGCCGTTATACTACAAAGATTTGGATTTAAGTCAACCCCCTGACGTATTTTGGCACCAGGTAAGTTTCCATGTAAACTCGAAGCAACGTGAATTCATATTGGTTTCTATTGTTATAGCAGCCTAATCATTTTTTTTTCAGGTCGCAGAACTGCGTGACCAACATCGAGAAGGGAATACCTATTTCCAACACTTGCCAAAATTTATGTTGGCCATTTTGTCTCTGCCACACTCGAATGCTGAGTGCGAAAGAGTCTTCAGCAGAGTTAACGATATAAAAACAAAAAAACGGAATAAACTCCTAACGAAATCCATCAAGGGAAATCTCTTATCGCAGCAAGCCATACAGCGTCACGGAAAAAACTGTGTTGATTTTAATCCCACTCACGCTATGATCGCAAAACATAACAATGATATGTATAAAAATATTGAAACAATTATACTGTCCGATTCTGATTAAAAATATGTTTTTTTTTTAACTCTGACCCATAACATGCTACTAAATAAACAAGGTAATTCTACCGTATTTCAAATATATATTACAACATAATTTCGAAAATTCTACCGTATTTTTAGAAGAATTCTACCGTCCGCTAGATTTCAGACTTGGCAACACTGGCTGGATATTTGTGCGTCCTCGGACGGTGTGCACAGGCCACGGGACGCGTCCGCGGACGTTTCGAGCGTCACAAACGAACCGACCGCGCTCGCGACATGTCAGACGAAGAAAATTTAATTGAATGTGTTCGTGGCCACATAAATGCTACTTTAAAACAGGAAGTGTGGGAGCAAATTGCTGCTGAATTAAACATCATTTTCAATTAGACTAAGCAGAAAATTAAATTAGTTTTCATTAATTCTTAAGTACATTTTGTAACGTTTATCATCTTTTTGTAAGTCTGGATACAATGTATGAAATTCATCATACTCGAGTCGTTTTACATTAATATCATGGACCCAAACACTCCTTTTCACTTTTTTTTTGGAGGACAACTTAAGGCAGCTGCCGCTAGTATAAATTCGTCCTCGCTGTCGCTGCTTGTCGTGTTTCTCGATTGAAACCTTTATAGAATGACTGAAGTGAGGCGTCCGAAGACGCCGTCTTAACTACCGTGCACACCAACACTCTTATCTATGGTGCACACCGCTAAGCCGCGACTGTCAGCCGCGGCTGACGGACGCGTCCGATAATTTGTTCTCAGCTTACTTGTCTACAAAACAATACATAGACATAGTATCTTATAGACTAAACATTCAGTGACGTCATCAGCGTGTGAAAGGAATGCACGTATATAGTTAGACATAAGAGTAAGGGAGAAGCAAATCTATATTTCATGTCTTTTTCTAGCACAGATTACCCCCTAATAGATACCGCATCATTGAATATTTGTTCTGTTTCAAGTTCACCAAATTTGGCCCTATGCAAGGGTTGCGGGGGACGTGGCAAATGCGCTGTGATTGGATATTTAAAAGTCAAACTTAGAATGTACCAAACCATAGTGATGGAACAGGGTTGGGACGTTGATCGATAAATTTGAGATTTATTGAATATTGATAACGATAATGATAAATAAATATATTGATCAATTTTTAGTTGATGTTTATTAAAAAATTAAACAATGTATACATATATTTGTACATTTAATTTATATATATATACATACATAAACACTCACGCCTGTCACCCAGAGTGGTAGGCAGAGACTACGGACTTCCATTTGGCACGATCCTGACACACCTCTCTCGCATACACGCTCGTTATATGTATATATATATATTTGACTGATTTTTAAAATGGATAAGCTTAGTCTCACAGAATTCTTAGGATCTGTCTTCCTGGATAAGTAGAGTAATCTTACGAGTATGTCTATGTATTTTTCCATAACACTCTTAGCTAAATCAAGGACATGATTACACTTTCGTAATCGAACTGGTGATTTTTTTATTTCATGAAAAATATCCTCATTAACAAAACTGCTTAATGTTTGTGTTAAAAAACCTGGGCGACCATATGCAGATCTGTACAACTTTACTAGTGTTTTTACAGAGCGTAAAGAAGTATTAAATGTTTTGCGTACATAGTTATAAGCTTTAACTGAGTAATTTATGGTGAGTGCAACTGTGGTGAATATTTTTTTCTAACAATTTTGCCTGATTTTCTAGATTTTAATTTTTCTAAGGAACTTAATGCGTTATTTTTTTCGCTGTTAATGAATTTTTGTTTTCTAATTCTACCAATAATGACTTCAAAGAAACTATTTGTCTTTTTAGTCTTCTGTTGGAATCACTTTACTTTTTATCTTTTTTGTTCATTACGTTGGTTAATTCGATGATTCTTCTACAAAGATGTTTTAACTGGAGTATCAAATGCAGATGGCGTATCAGGTATAAGAGAAAATTTTCTTTTTTGTTTTGTAGGCGTTTCTAAGCAATGACTCAGATTTTATTGTTGGCGGGTTTTTCGCGTCTTTCAGCGGTGAACCAGTAATCTAAATCAGAAATACATATTCGTTTCTTTTAAAACATTACCGATATAGTATTATTAATTAATACACCATACGGCACGTCTTCCAAATTTAGATGTACTTAGTAATTATAATAAGATATTACTGAAGTTCATGTAACACTAAATACCAAGTCAAAACAATAATCACATTATAACTTTTACATGTTTTATGATTTATAAATCCGTTAAAAATAGCTTGATTTCGACGTGTAACATTCACCTAAATATAAGAATATCATGTTTCACTCAACCACTTAATGATATTATTGTGTAATCTACGTTAGTACTAATCTTTTAAAAATATGCAAAAGTCCATACTAAAACTGGCAAGATTAGAGATGGTACAGCGGAGTCCAACAGCCTTATACGGTTTTTCATAATATTATGAAGATTGTCTTCTGTGAAGTGATTTGAGCATAGTACACTAGTTTTGGTGGGAAATCATTCGTCCCCTCGACAAGTTGCGTAGATCTACATCTTTTTTCCTTTCGAAGCATTTAGGAAACCTATAATATAATAGGTACCACAATGATACGTCACTATTTTTATAAAATAATATGACTTCGAAAAAGATAATTAAACAATGACCAAACAAATATCGATTTAAAAATCACAACACTTTCGATACACGTGCTGTTGTTAGACAAAGATAACTATTGTAATTTACGTAACGAGTGAAAGGGACATTTCAAAAAGACATCAACGGGTGCTTAATTGTTATCACTTTGCACCATTATAATACCAGTATAAGTTGATCTCCGGTGCATTTGAAATAGGTTAACGTGATAAGAATGGAATTTACTTACCGATTAAAATTTATGCCATATTTTTGATAACTGGATGTCTTAGCTGACTTGTCACACCATTTTACTGCACAGGAAGCCATTTGTAATGTATTTTGGATTTAAAACTATTTTTAAATTGTCAAGAACTCGGACGTGCCTACGGATCACAAACTTGGTCGATACTGATGTCGTGATTCTTAGCGTCACTTCGTATGCTAGCTACAGCAAGTATGTGTTGCGCGCGTTTGTGGCCCTGTATGCGGAATCTATTAGGGGGTAATCTATGTTTTCTAGGTACCTATGCGTTTTTGATTGTTTTCCCTCCTTTATTTGACATTAACGATGTCAAGCTCTTTTGAATAATATTGATATTATAAGCAAACAGGTAATTGAATTTAGTGTTTTTTGTGGATCTTATTTATTAGGTAAGGTGAAAAAGATGGTAAGCATTTTAGGATGCAACAGCATCAGTCAACGAAAAATTGATAATATTACCTTTCATCGGTAAGTTTGTTTTGTGCTTACATTTGCTATTTGTACTGATTAATATCTATTGTTTTGAATATAAAGTGTAACATATCATGTTTTTAATGAACTTTGTGATGTATTTTGTCAAATATTTAGATTCCCAAATTGTAAATTTTTCACGATAATGCTCCTTAATTTGAACGGTCATTCGAAAGCTTAAAGTCATAACAAACGTGTACTTTTTGATTTGGTAGGATTATAGAAACTTTAGGGATATCAGCGAGTACAATAAAGGTTTCGCATTGTTCAATAATAATATTTATTGTGATTAGTAGTTATATCCATAAATATGAATCACATAATGTTATATGTATACACTTTTATGTTCAGCTTTAAAGGAAAGTCCTTATTGCCCTACAACTCTTCAATCATTTTCTATATTACATAGACTTCACAAATAATATGTAAGTATCAAGCTGAAAACATGTTTGGATTCAAGTACATAAATATTGGGCAAAGTATATTTAATTTCACAAAATATGTATTGCTTGAAATCAGATGCACAAAACTTTATTGCATTCCATTCATTCTATTATAGATTAGCAACAATTACATTACAATATTTATTCAAAAAATGTCATGCTAATATAAAAATAGATATAAATATAGATAAAATAATAAATAAGTCTTAATCTTAAGGTACACAATAACACAACAACATAAGATAATATTCTCAATTAATGATGTAGAAAAAATTTGATGATAATATACTTACCATTACCATTAGTCAGTATCAAAAGTTATAGGTTTTGTGATAGTTGCCTAGCTTGGCAGGAGAATTGGCAACTGCAGTTATTTGGAGACAAACTGTATGGGAGGTCTATGTTCAGCAGTGGAGGACATTTGTTAGGCTGTAAATGTATTAATTAACAATATCTAAATCTTAATATGTACATAATTTTTTTAAATGTTTGGTATGAATAATATTATCATTACATTTACATATACTTGCTATTTAAATAAATCAGTTGATATTGTTTTAATTGTTATAGGTATTGTGTTTATGCACAGATACACATACTTGATTTTTCTTTTGTTAAATACCTTGATATAAAAGTGTACTATATATTTAATATATTAATTTATTTTAAATATATTATTTCACAACTTTCCTAAGGAATCAGCTATCAGTAACAGTTGGATAATCGCTACTGGTAGTGCTTATAGGTAACCAACAAAACTTAGCAGTGTATGCTCAAAACATTTTAAGCCTCATTGTTTTAGGTGGACTAAATATGCTTAACTTATGTAATTTATAATATAATTAAGATAATTTTTTAAATGTTATAATTTCTTGTTGTATCTTGTTGTTTCTCCATAAGTGATATAAGTTTGATCTTGTTGGTAGTTATGATTTTTGACATTGTTCTGTATGTATTAAAAATTGACTAGCATTGCTTATTTTATTTTCAAATGCTGACATTCTGTATTATTATGACTTGTAATAATTGGGGGCATGACAAAGACAAAATATTTATTTGTAGATGTATTGATTAAACATGAATCCTCATTTACAAATATTGGAACTTTATCTGTACTACCATGTTTTATGCAAATAAAGATTTAAATAAAATAAATAAATAAGCAATTTAAAATCCTGACCTAAATATACAAATTAATAATTTATTATGCAATAATAATTGTAAAACTGACTGGGAATGCCTACCAATGGGACATTTAGTCCACCCTTAATCCCTTTTATAAAGGTGTTATAAACATTAATGTGTAAATAAATTAAGAAATAAGAGATAAGTATTACCTATCTAAGTATAGTTTAGGAGTTGTACCTTATTATTTATACCATTAAAATATATTGCATACAAGGCAAATAATATATATATATATATATATATATATATATATACACTCCTAATCTGATTCTAACGACCAGCACCCAAGAATTTCTGCCATGCAAAGGTATAAATCAAGTTTACAAATGCATATTTTTGAGAAATTCTAAGGCTACTCAAACCAAGCATTACAACGAATGCTCTAGAAAGAAGACAAAAATTTTGTTAAATTTGTTGTTTATTAATGTGTTGAAAAATTAATAAATAATCGTTTGTTTATTTTAATTTTATTGAATTATATTTAATATATAATTGTGTTTTCATTTGTTTTACTTTATGTAACATTGTTAATATTTCTAAAAGTTGTGTAAGTACGCAAAATTTAGTTCTTTTTCCTTTTTAAATTTCAATATATTTTCATTTAAATAGAATATATATCTTTACAGTCTATCAAAAGTCCACTGTTGAACATAAACATGATTATAGTTATTTGGCATAGTTTCAACGCTTGGAAAGCGGGTTGTCAACCATTATTTAGCTGTTATCAGGACAATGCTCGTCGCTGATCGTCGAAATCCAAAGAGTTTATTGAATGTCCAGTAAAATCGTCGATGCGCCGTTGAATACAGAATGATGATTCTGTTTTTACGCCGTTTCCGCCAGTAGTTTTTGTCACAGAATGTATTTTCAAGAGAAATTAATTAATCATCTGAATTATATAAGAACTTTTTTTATGGTAACAATTAAGTTTTTTGTATGAATGTAAGTGCTGTGAATATAAATAAACCCATAACGGGGGAAATGGAACAATATCTGGTAACCCAGTGAAAGTACCTCCCGCCTATTTCTATCTCAAAACATACGCGAATGCTTTATCTAGTCAATCCTCTATCTACGAAACAATAATAAAAAATACAAAATATCAACATTCCAACAAGTAACAGCTACAACAATAATTCAAGTAATCGATCTCAGATCGATTAGTGATGCGTTAACTCGAGTTGAATCTTCCTAACTTGAGTTTGGGTTGCTGTACATGAACGGATCAAGTGAGCTAGCAAAAGATTAAAAGTGCAATTTGTTTGTTGTGTGCGCGCTTTGCGTTTCAAAGAGTATTTAGCTACAACCAAAACAATTTGTTATTTAGAATTTTATTATAGCTAGTTGTGTAATTTAATTCCCTATATAATTTTGATTAATTATGATCAATATAGTATCATCATACTTTAAATTAACGCCAAATGTAACACTTAACTCACAATAAATATATTGAATTTATTTAAGAATATTTTGACTTTAAACTTCAACCTTTTGTAATTAAACTAGTAATAGCTTATGTACCTACATCTTAAAGCTAGACTAATACATAAGTATATGATACATACTAAATATACCTTTTCATATCAATCCTACATAATAAGTTTTAATAGATATAAAAAAGGAAATTATAATTATCTCAACCCATCAAAGAGCTAGATAGAAAAACAAATTTATAAAAAAGTAATTTGTAACAAATCATTTACTCTGATTCGTACTGCTAACTCAAGTTGCGTGAATTTCAACTCGAGTTAAGTCAAGTCAAAATTTTCTAAGTTGGCACATCTATAAGATCAGAATTCCTAATATTCACTTCACTTAGTTGTTGTTGTTTTAACTTTCATTAATCGTTTGACCATTTCGTTTCATTATTAACCACAGCTTTTTTGGTGATTTTTTAATGATCCTGCTTTTAAATATTGAAGTAATTATAGCGAAAAATAGCCTGTTACTGTGTAATAATAGTGAAAAATCACCTGTTACAGTGTAGCCAATAGATAATCTCACTTTTACTTATTCTACAATAACTTCCTTACAATAAGTTCCTAGATTGACAAATCTTGCCAGATTTTCAGCTATGAATTGTTTATATATACGCTTTATTATACGTACTTTCATCTTGTTAACATTTGGGCCCAAGAATGTATAGAGACGTCTTAAGTACCATGATTGAAAGTAATAAAATAACTCACCTGTTGCAATTAGAGGCACACCATGAGCTATTTCATTGTCAGTAAGCAAGGACGGGTAAGAGTATCGAAGTCTTCTGCCTTCATTGTCGAACTGAAATATATCAAAATGTTTTTCACAGACATGTTTGTTAAGTAACTGTTCTTTGGAAAGTGCAATGAGCTGGGGATTTGTCGGCACTATGAAAGACATCCATAAATTTCTTAAATTATCGTTCCTAGGGAAACTGAAAATCCGGTGCGTTTCATGTGTTGTATTGCAACCACCAACACAACACTTTTTGTATACCATTATGTTGGTATATGCAATATTCACACGAGCAGCACAAAAACAGAATATTGTAATAACTTAGGAAAATTCGGATAAATAATGGCGGCAATCAATCAATATCGATAACTTTGACTTTTGACAATATGATTTGACATTAACACAATATGGCGTGTCAACATGCTCAAAATGGCGTCCGTAGGCAGAGAACAAATTTGCGACGGTAGCGCCAAGTTGCATAAAATGGAACTAAGCTGTCACGGGCCTGTTCGAGACCTCGAAAAGAGTAAGCTCATGGAGAATATCTCTCCCTCTCATACAGCGTACTATCAGATGGCAAGAGCCCTCCGCATAGACGCTATCACCCACACTCCCCCTCTCTCCCGTCCCGACGGTAAGGTAGCCTTCGAGGACGAGGAAAAGGCTGAGTGCTTTGCAGACAGCTTTGCCGCTTAATGCTCTCCTAGCTCTCAACCCGTCGACCCCTCACACGTCCAGGCAGTGGAGGATGAGGTCCGCCGCCTGAACTCACCCCCTACAGCCTCCGAACCAATCTCTGTGTCCAATGATGAGATTTCATCCCTCATCAAAGGACTTAAGCCTAAAAAGGCTCCGGGCGCTGATGGCATCTCCAACCAAGCCCTAAAACACTTTCCTGAGCAGGTGCTAACCCTTTTATCTATTATCTTCAATGCCTTTTTTTTTTTTTTTTTTTTTTGCATGGGGAAATGCCTACGCATACCCGCCTCGCGGGGGCAAGAACGGGTTATGTCGGACTCGCACCGACTAAAACCCCATGGTGTTCCACCCTCGTCGCATATTGGCAGGGCCACGGGAACGCTTTCGCACACTTCCGCGGCCCCACCTGCGCTGGCCGCCCCATGGCGGCCCCTCCTCGGGAGAGGAACACTCCTCCCCCATCTCCTTCTCAGGTAAGGCGCACCAGAACACATGGTGCGCCCTCCTCCTCGGCCTCCAATTTCTAATGCGCAACGGACGCCCCCGTGTCCGATGCGCGAAGGCCATGGGGCCAGGAAAAACTAGCACTCAGAAGCACCAGCCTTCCCGGCCCCAGCGGCGGATCTGGTCTCGGGCTCCGCCGCCAACCAAGTTTCGGCCGCGGAGGGTAGGGAGAGCGGCGCCTCGCAATACCGACACTCCTCTCCCCCCGCGGCCCCACCACCACCGCATCAACGGTGCGGCCCCGTTTGAGTCGCGGAGGATAGGGCGAGTGGCGCATCGCCATACCAACACTCCTCTTCCTCCGCGACTCCACCTCGGCTGCAGCGGTAGAGGGTACGGACTCCCCTCTCACCGCAGCCCCCCGACACACATCCGAAGTGGGCTTCCCAAGCCCACTCGGAGTGGCCACCTCGGGCCGGCCCTACACCACGGGCCAGCCAAGGGGTTCCTCTTTGTTCACCGTGGGTGACCAAGCCACGGCTACTAAGCCCCCCCGCCACGACAAGGCGGGAACCCGTTCGGGGGGGATTATCTTCAATGCCTGCTTCAACCTTAGTTACTTTCCCACTACGTGGAAAGAGGCAACTGTGATTGGTATTCCCAAGCCAGGCAAGCCTCTCAACCTCCCCTCCAGTCATCGCCCCATTAGCCTCCTCAAGGCCATGGGCAAGCTCTCCGAAAGAGTCATCCAAACTCACATAAGGCGCCATCTATTTCCCACAGAGGGTGACCCTCATATCATCCCCTATCAATTCGGTTTCCGAGCGAAAGACTCTTGTCCCCAACAAGTTCACCGTATTGTGGAATATATCCTCAGCGGTTTTTATCCTCGTCGTCATAAGACCATCGCGGTCTTTTTCGATATAGCTAAAGCCTTTGATAGAGTCTGGCATGAAGGCCTTATCTACAAATTATACAAAATAGGTCTCCCCGATCGTCTAGTACGACTCGTGGCCTCTTATCTAAAGCATCGTACCTTTCGTTTTAGACACGAAGGCACGCTATCTTCTCAGCGCCCCATCAAAGCTGGTGTCCCTCAGGGCTCATTACTTGCTCCTCTCCTGTACATTTTGTTCCCCAACGACATTCCCATCCCGTCGAAAGGTGTTCAGCTCTCCCTCTTCGCAGATGACACTGCCCTATACTGTAAAGGTATCTCGCTACCTTTCATACGGAACAAGATCCAAAAGTCAGTTGATGACCTAGGAGTTTGGTTCAAAAAATGGCGCATCGATGTGAACCCGGAGAAGAGCTCCGCCGTTCACTTCGATTATAAACGACGCCTACTCAAAAACACTCCACCAATACGTATGCTAGGGACCCCTGTCCCCTGGCATACGACTGCCAAATATTTAGGCGTCACCCTTGACACGAGACTCACTTTCAGGTCCCACGTCAAAACAGTAACCCGTCACGCACGTTTTTACCTGGGTAGGCTCAAAAGTATGTTGGGCCGACACAGTAAAATGTCCCCCAGAAACAAGCATACCCTTTATAAGGTCTGTATACGACCAGTCATGTCCTACGCGGGCCCCATTTTTGCCCACGCTGACCCTAAAACTATTAATGAACTCCAAGTAGTTCAAAACCTCTTCTGTCGTCGAGCTACGAACGCACCTTGGTACGTCCGTAATGCCGACCTTTATCGGGACTTAGAGCTCCCTACAATCCAACAATTCATTAAAAAACTCTTTGAGAACTTCTTCAAAGCCTCAGAGTCGCATTCTAATCATTTTATTCGTGAGGCAGCTAATTATGCAGACCCACTCCCCTCCCGCTACAGCGTCCGCAAATGTTCTTGCGTGTGAAAATCGACCGTCGCGACCAACCCGCGCAATTGTTTCTCTGGCGAGGAAACGAGCGACACAGCCCACCGCGGGAGTACGTTATGACGTCGATGATTTTCGGCGAGAGGAGCTCGTCGTTTCTCGCACATAGTGTTAGAGATTATAACGCGCGCGCACACGCAGAGACACACCCGTTGGCACTTAACGCTATCGTACGTAGCCATTATATGGACGACTATTTAGACAGTTATGCAACGGTAGAGGAAGCGGTAAATACGGCAAGGCAGGTTTCGGAAGTACACCAGAAGGCCGGTTTCACCTTGGCAGGATGGAATTCTAATCACGCAGCCCTATTGGAAGACAAGCTGGAGGAATTACTGGCGCGCAAGCCTAAGGAAGTAGGCTTAAGGCAAGACAGCCCAGGCAGAACCCTAGGGTTGTTATGGATGGCCGACGAAGACGCCCTAACTTTCAACACATCGATGAATAGGGTGCCGCAGGAAGTAAAGGCGCTACAGCGACCACCGACCAAGAGGGAAGCATTAAGCGCAGTTATGTCTGTGTTTGACCCGCTCGGACTGCTAAGCTACCTCACCATCACCGCCAAGATCCTGCTACAAGACCTATGGCGTATGAAGAAGATCGGATGGGATGACGAACTACCCGAGGAGGCAGCAGAAGAATTTTAGAGGTGGCTGCGAGTCGTCGAAGAGGTGTCACGACTGTGACTGCCAAGGTGCTATGCTCCTACGGGAGGAGTGGTAGAGCGTCAACTTCACGTGTTTAACGACGCAAGCGAACGTGCGTACGCATCCGCGGCATATTGGCGAATACGATACAGCGACGGAACGGTTAGGGTGCGATTAGTGGCAGCTAAGGCGAAAGTCGCTCCGATCAAGGCGCAAAGTATACCGCGATTAGAGTTGCAGGCGAACTTAATAGGCGCGCGACTCGCGGAATTCGTGCAAGGCGAACACAGAGTGGTAGCGGATAGGGTCGTATATTGGACGGACTCTACTACGGCGCTCCACTGGATACAGAATGATACGGCGCGTTACACTCCATACGTGGCTCACCGGTTAGGGAAGATAGCTGAGAAGACATCATTCGAGCAATGTAGGTGGATACCAACTGCGGAAAACGTAGCGGATCAAGCAACGCGTATGAATTTCGCAACCAAAGAAGAAAGCGATAAGTGGTTTACAGGACCGCCCTTCCTTTACGAGAACGAAGACAGATGGCCTCACCGACAGGAAGAGAAGGCAGGGGATGATGGAGAGTTGGAGGAAATCGTGGCGCACCAGAGTGACACCCAGGACGCTCCACATCTGCCAGACATAGAACGATTCTCTGCTTACGAGAGATTGATCAGGGCCACAGCACGAGTACTACAGTTTGTCGATACGGCACGAGGAAGGGCGCAAGGATTGACATTGCAGCACATCCAGAGGGCAGAGCGGATGTGGATAGAAAATAGCCAACGTGAAAGCTTCGCTGAAGACATCAGCCGCCTTCAGCGGGGAAAGAATTTGGCCACCGGCAGCGCACTGAGGAAGCTCGACCCCATATTGGAAGATGGAGTGCTACGAGCCAGGGGAAGGATCGACGCAGCCGACGTGGACGGCCAAATGAAGAGACCCATCATATTGAACGGACGCCACCAATTCGTAAAAGTGCTTGTGGAGAAGGCGCATCAGGAAGCAAGCCACGCCAATAGAGAGAGAGTGGTGAACGACCTACGCACTAGGTTTCATATCCTCCGATTACGACCTACCGTACGAGAAGCGGAGCGGAGATGCCTACGGTGCAGAGTACGGAAGGAGACACCACGGCCTGCGGTTACAGGCGATTTACCACCCGAACGGTTAGGGGGGTTTGCGCGACCATTCATGTACACCGGAATCGATTATTTTGGGCCTCTGACAGTTACGATAGGACGACGGCACGAAAAACGGTGGATGGCACTATTCACGTGCGTAATGACGCGCGCAGTGCATTTAAAAATAGTTTACTCTCTGATCGCGGACTCGGCGATGTCGGCATTGCGGCGCATGGCGGCTAGGCGTGGGTGGCCACGGGTTATTTACTCCGACAATGGCACGAACTTTCATGGGGCAAATACAGAACCGCAACGGGCGATGGAAGAGTGAACACCGCAGCTGAAGGATTACGCGCTGACTCGGCGAATCGAATGGAAATTCATCGCACCGGGTGCGCCTAACCAGGGAAGCGCATAGGAGCGTCTCGTATACTCAGTGAAGACCGCACTCGAAGCCACTCTACATCAGAAAAGCCCACGGGAGGAGACGTTGGCAACGCTCCTGACAGAAGCAGAGAACACAGTGAATTCTCGACCGTTGACGCACGTACCGGTCGACATCAACGACGAAGTGGCGCTGACACCCAACCACTTCCTACTGTTGGGACCATCGGGCCTACCAGTCACCGCGACGTGCACACCCATGGAGCGTGGAGAGCGGCGCAGGGGCTCGTCGACGAGTACTGGAGGCGCTGGGTGAAGGAATACCTGCCTACGCTGGTTGCGCGCGGGGACTCCCGAGATGCTCAGCAGCGCCAAATTTAAGAAGAGGACCTCGTCGTGGTTGCGGACAGCAACCTGCCAAGAAATGTGTGGCCGCGGGGTATCGTGACGAGGACATTTCCTGGACCAGACGGCGTGGTGCGCAACGTCGAGGTCAGGACCAAGGGCGGAGTGCTGCGGCAGCCCGTCAGGAAGATCGCCATCCTCCCGAGGGAAGCTTAGGCTCGCAGGCTACGCCGGGGGGAGGATGTAGCGGACAGCGAAGGAGGCCGCCGCCCCGTCGCCCCTTCACACCCCGTTGCGCCCCGCGCACCCCGCACACCGGCAGCAGATCACGCGATGTCGCCGACCAATCAGCGCGCGGCATCGCCTTACGACGCTACTCACAAACCGAGACGCTCTCTTGCGGGATATAAGAAGGGCGTTTTGGTCTGTGAGTTGTTCATTTCGGGAGCGGCACTAGAAGAAACCACAAGAGAAGAAACCTCAAGAGAAGTAACCTCAAGAGAAATCCAGAAGACTCCCCTCTGTATATAGTTTATTAGTGCCACATTTGTAAATAGTTGAATACAGTATAGTTCTACAGTACCATCTTTTCTTTAAGCAGTTCCCTAGCGTAGTCAATTAATACAGTCCACTTGCAATAGTAAATTCATAAAGAAGCATTCAATCCCTTATACTCGCGATGCGTTCAGTTTGCGTTGAGCCAGCGACGATGAAAGACGTCGAAATAATAGCGGCATCAACTCTTGCCTTAATAAGTATTTTCGATGCTTGTCCATTTTAAAAAGAAGAAAATTAAAAAAAATACCTCGTTGAGGAAGAATATGGTGGATGATATCTATTCATCGAAACAGAACCTTTTCAGTTTCATAATTTTATATAAATTCCTAGTACCTATTGTGCAAGATTAAATAATATTATTTTATTAAAATTGTAATTTTAAAACAAAAGCAATTCGAATGTTATTATATAAGGGCGCCGTTAACAAACTAAAACGAGAGCGTGAGTGTAAACACCACGCTCGCGTCGCTCGCGAGGCCCTTTGCCTCTTGCCCAAAAAACCGCCTTCGACGCGAGCGCCGCGAGTGGCGAGGCGAGCCACGAGCTAGCGTTTACACTCGCACCTCGTGGCTCGCCTCGCGACTCGCCTCGCCGCTCGCGCGAGAGTGTAAACGGGGGGTTAAAATAATGCATTACCACGCATTTTGAATTTAAAGGACAAAAGGGACAGAAATATTGAGATTTTTTTTAATTAATTTTTCGTCACCATTTGCTAATATTACTTATTCTGAACCTTCTCTGCAAATTTGGCGGGTTATTGCAAAATAATCCTGTATATCGGTGTTTCAATGTTCCACTAGATTCCGACAACCGAAATGTCGCCGACCAGTCACACACAAATACTAGACAATCATCTAGTACCACAAACACTGTTAGTACAACAACGGATGGGACACAGCGAGTCCGCAGACGGGCGCGAAAATTATCAACGCAACCCTCTAAGTTCATATATGATTTGCCTCCTAGTGGCTATTTTCAATGTTTTAATGTCCACCTGCACCTTTCCAGAAGTGTGGAAAAAAGCAGAAGTCATCGGTATTCCCAAACCGAACAAACCCAGAGATAGGGCATCTAGCTATATCCCATCAGTCTCCTCAGTGCTATGGGGAAAATCTATGAGTGCATTATCCTCAGCCGTCTGAAGGATGCAGTGCTAAGTAAAAATCTAATTCCAAACGAGCAGTTTGGCTTTCGAGCCAAACACTTAAGTGTACAGCAGGTGCACCGCCTCACGGAGCACATTTTAGATCAGTCCGCAAAGGCGAACAAGCGCACTGTTTACACAGGAGCACTGTTCTTCGATGTGGCCAAGGCCTTCGACAAAGTCTGGCACAATGGACTAGTCTTCAAACTAATCCATACAGGTGTGCCCTTAAGACTTGTCAAAATCGTTCAAGATTTTCTTGCAAATTGATTCTTTCGTTTTCGCGTGGAGGGTACTTTCTCCTCTTCCAGACCCATCAGAGCAGGAGTTCCCCAGGGCTCTGTGCTCTCCCCGACCCTTTACTCACTCTACGTAAGTGATATCCCCTTGATACCAGGTACTCATCTCGCACTATACGCGGACGATACTACAATCTATTCCTCAGATGTCCACCCTGTTATAATCTGCAGTCGACTCCAAGCTGCAGCAAACACATTAGCCGATTGGTGCAGAAAATGGAGAATCGAACTGAACCCCGATAAGAGCAAAGCCATATTTTTTAACAGAAGGTTTGCTTGTAACAAATTAATGGCAAAAAATAATATAAATAATAAATTAAAAAATATAAAAAAGGTACGATCTCCCTCTACGACACCCCAATCCCATGGGTCCGAGAGGTGAAATACCTGGGGGTGACTTTAGATGTTGTGCAATGAGCTTCTCTCAGCACATTAAAACAGTTAGCAATAAGGTAAAATCGTAGTGTATCGTCTTTTCGCCTTAACCAATAAAAGCAGTAAGCTGTCCCTAAGACACAAACTGCATCTCTACAAAACCTGCCTACGTCCTATTATGACATACGCGGGTGTGTCCTTTGCCCATGTTCCCAAAAGGAATCTACAACAACTTCAAGTTGTTCAAAATAAATTCCTGCGACAGATCACAGGAGCTCCCTACTATGTGAAGAACGCGGATCTTCACCGCGACCTTGACATGCCCTCTATGCATTCTTGTCTTAAGGAATATATAATAATTTTCTTTTTATGAGGCGGGCTCGTACTGCCCAGAGAGGAATGCTGCCCCCCACAGGAGACGTCCCAAGAACGTTCTTCTTGATCCCGACCACGAGATCACTTCCATGAATAGGTCGATCCCGTCCCCTCCCTCCACAGGAGAGGCAACCCGTTCAGTTTACATTAACACACACACACTCAGACACTACTCTAGTACAGAACACTAGGGCACACCGCGTTCGCCGGCGAACGAGTGGTCACAGACACACCCCGTACACGAGCTTCAACACCCGTGATACGGGGCGTTTCTAATCTTGCGACCGGCAGATCGGCAGGGCTAACAGCGTACACTTTCAGAAAAAAAAACCGGCCAAGTGCGAGTCGGACTCGCGCACCGGGGGTTCCGAACAAATCCGTAGGTTTTATTATATGATGTAACTAAAAATGTAATTCTAAAAATAAATTTCGCAATTTTTCCTGTATATCTGTACTTTAATACGTTGCTTCGTAGCAAATTTTAAGATTCTGAGTTCACGAGAAGTACCCTGTAGGTTTTGATTCCCTTGCGAATCTTTTTTTTTTTTTTTTTTTTTTTTTTTTTTTTTTTTTTTTTTTTTTTTTTTTTTTTTTTTTATAGGATAAGGGTGACAAACGAGCACACAGTCCACCTGATGGTAAGTGGTTGCTGCGGCCCATAGACATCTACATCTATCCTCGTTTGCGAATCAAAATGCAGATGCGTTGCCACCCGTGAGGACTAAGATGGAATGCCTCATTTCCAGTAAAAAGGGCCTCCGGCCACCTGCACTCACCAAGCGAAACGCAGAGGTAAACCTCTACTTCACGCTGGTATTCTGTGAGGTCGTGGTACCACCCCGGTTCGAGCCGGCCCATCCGTGCGACAGCAAAAGCTGCCGCGTGGCTCTACCACTGTCTATCTCGTAAATTCTGTGTATCTCGAAAATTTGCGGCATAAACGGCTGTATCGTTTGATTGCGTTGGCTTAGAAGTTTGATTTTCACAGCTCCAAGGGACAGTAGACTTGAGTATTTGATATGAATTTCAGCTTGTTACCTCCACACGTTCCTGAGAAAAAGGGTCTTGACAGACAGACAGACAGACGGACAACAAAGTGATCCTATAAGGGTTCCGTTTTTTCCTTTAGAGGTACGGAACCCTAAAAATAAGTTCATATAAGGAAATAGCCATAAAATGGGATTATACGAACCTAGAGGGGTGTATTGATGATAATAATTCTGTAAATAAATACTCGCTGCGGTCGCGAATCCTATTTTGTTAAACATACAACCTGCAAATTGCAAAAAACGTAAGAAAATTTGAATTTCGCGGGCCACCTTAAAGGCGAGAAAAGAGCGTAATCTATGTGTAGGTAGTTATTGGTGTTTAAGTGGATGCTGTGGCCCATAGACACGTACATCTATCCTCTTGACTGCCTCGTTGATCCAGTGGTCGCTGGCGCTACTGCTGATTACGAGGTCTAGGGTTCGAATCCTGAGTCGGGCCAAAAATCAGTTATTGAGTTTTTCTGTCAAGAAATTCGCAGTAGAAGCCCAGAGTCAGAAAGTTAGAAATGTTCACTGCGCCTGATCCCTTCCCGGTCGTGTCGAATTGCCGTCCCATCGAACTATGAGAGTGAGGGAATAAAGAACACCTAATAGTCTAGTTAGTGAAATAATAAGTCCTAAAACTAAATGTGTTTGCTCATACACTTGTACACTAAAAAAAATTAACCAATAATTAATAATAATAAATTAATAATTCAAAAATAATTAACCAATTTTAATATTTGGCTGATGTGGACCTCATAACAAATTTTGTACTAAATATGTATAAATAAAATAGATGTTGGGAGATGTTAGTATATGTATAAGAAATTATACTTCAGATTATATGTATAAACATAAGCATGTAAGACGAGAACTACTGCCGACAAACTGTAATGCAGTTTATTGTATAATTGGAAGAAAAAAAAAACTATAATCGTGTCCTCCTCCTGCAGATGGTTAGTCTCCGTTGAAATTCGGTCTGGAGGACACTATTACATCTATACTTAAGATAGCGAGATCGTTGTCACCTACGATGACTAAGTTGGAATGTTTTGTTACAAAAGGCTCACTCCCCCAATTCTTTTCACTGAAGATTCGAAACACAGCAGCATTATGCTGCAATTTCACATTGTAATTCTGTGCCAGTCTATGCCACAATTAAGTAATTGCTATTAAAAAATAAAAAGTAAACGATCTGTATAAATTTTTTATTTCTACAATGTTACACAATTACAACTAAATATCACAACACAAAAGTTAAAGCGTACAACAAAAGTGAGCTCAAATTCATACATATACAGATAATAAATAATAGTTACTATTAAAACAGATAAAAATTACAATTTTTATTTTCAAAATAATTCATGCATCCAAGTTAATACTGAAATTGAAAAAATATCTTACATAATAAATAGATCACTGGAATGTGACTAGTATTCGTTTTTGAAATATATGTGTATAAATTGATGAAGTAATTTAACCTCTACTAGAATGTTGACTTTTTAAAAGCAAGGTTAAAAATAATTAAAAGTACATTAAACATTTTCTTTTATTAAAGGTGACATTCATTATAAAAAACTAAATAATATCCATTAAAGGCCTCGACTGACCCAGTAAACAATCGAAACAAATAATCGATGATTATTTGACTACGGTTCCGATTACGATTAATACTATTGACGCACACAAAAACTATAATGTTTGGAGAACAATATTTTTACTTCTAAGTACCTACTGAATTTATCGTAGTTCTAAATATGTATGACTCAAGCAATCCCGCCTCATTTTGGGGCATAATATTCTGACAGTATATTAGGCACTAAATATAAAATAATAAACAATAAGATAAAAATATTGCATGTCTCAAAAAATGTAAAAACTATTTTTTTAAATATGCATAGGTCGCAGCACATTACATTAATAATATGTGGATTAGAAAAGGCCAATTGGATACTAATATACACAAAATATCGTCCAATACACGAAATAAGAGCAAATGAGATGTTTCAACGTATGAAACCTCGGCCAGTCCTTGTACACTTAATCAAAAAATGCATTCTTTTTAATAGACAACAGAAATATATGCTTAAAATTGCAATACCCAACAAAAAAAAATAGCGGCAATATTATGTCATTTGTTCAGTAACGTTTGAAATAGGACAATCTATGGTTCGTCTTTTTTTAATCGTTGAGAGGCCACATTGAAAGTTGATTAAAATAGTTGATTTCAATATAAGAAATCATTTTGAACCACTAAGTATATATTCATAGTAATTTATTTAATTTTTCTCAGTTTTTTGTTGTAGTATATATGGACCTGGCCCGTTTTGAAACATCTTTTTTATATAGGAGGTGCAATAAGAGCTATTATTCTGTAAATGCGACGTGGCAAGTAGCAAGCTACTGTCTTTGGCGTATTGCCGTTGTATGAGGACGTGGCACTGCAGACTGGGGTCTCACCAGTCTAGTACTTGGGCGAGTACTCACAGCGGAGTAGGACAGGTAGCGGTCTGATAGATCCGGTGGCTCCACCTGTAATAATGTCATTATTATATTTAATAATATCGTGTGTAGTAGCGGAATGAGGATATACACTAGCCCATATCGACCCGTGGGTGTCGTAAGAGGCGATAGAGTGAAACAAGCAAGGAGAGCAATGGTCTCCCAATAAAAAAAATTGCTTTCCAAGTGAGGCAACTTCGACATATATCCTATATACTATATTTATAAATTATATATATTTTAAACGAGGTTGACCATGCTGCAGCTATAATAATTGTATAGTTGTAGCACGAATGGGTCGGATCGACCGGGGAAGGACCACGCTCTCACAGAATACCAGCGTTAAATAGCAGCTTAACACTGCTGTGTTTCGTGTGGTGAGTGTAGAGAACCTGAGACCATTTTTACTGGAAAAGAGGCTACAGCAATAACTTACCATCACGTGGACTGTGTGCTCGTTTGTTACCCTATACTATAACAAAATTATTCATAGAATTATTGTTTTATGTATTAAATATTAAGTGAACTTGCAACAATTTGGGGAGGAATAATACCCTATCTTAATCCTTACGGTTGACAACGCATCTGCATTTTGATTGGTAATCGAAGATAGATGTAGATGTCTATGGGCCACAGCAACCACTTACCATCAGGTGGACTGTGTGCTTGTTTGTCACCCTTATCCTATAAATGTTCAGCAATGGACTTTAAAAAAAAAATTAAAGACGCAGGTTTCCTCACAAAGGGTTCCTTCGCTGCCGACCATTTAGTAAACCAACAGTTACAATTGCAGTTAACTCACAGACACTGCTCTGAGGTCTGTACCTAGTTGGTTATTTTTACTTGTTATAAGGCCGTTAAAGTTACACCATATACATACGTCCCACTGCTGGGCACAGGCCTCCTCTCATTTCTGAGAGGGTTTTAGGGCAAGGAAATGTTGACGGACTTCACATGTCTTCGAAATATTTTTTTTTCTTATTTCTCAGACATGCAGGTTTGCTTGCGTACTGTGAAATTTACATCGAGCGCTTAGCCCTTGAGCTACTACATGGCTCTATTACAAGACATTGCTTCACATTAATCCCATCTGGTGGTAAGTTCTATCTAAACGGACTTCTAGGAAGAAAAATAGTCACACCCAGTAAAGTCTCATTCTTCTGGAGTCTGGATTGCGTCATGTTGCACAGTCGTATGCAAGTAATTGAGTCGGTGGAGTGCCATAATATGATACCATTGCATGTATCGCGGTACAGTCATGTACAGTTACGTGAACACCGCCGGTAAATCAGTGCGGTACTGTATACAGTCATTAACACACTGTCGGTTCAACAGTGGTGGTGTAGTGCAGTGTACATGTGCATACATACTGGTACATAGGCTGCACTAAAAGTATCGGGAATGGAATATTTCCACTGTTCCTGTCATATTAAAATCTTTTTAATTGAAAAGTCCTTGGTTTTTTAAAATTCAATACCATTTATTTATTTAAAAAAAGATTCTCGGTCTTGTCACAAGGTTTTATCAAACTTGTTTAGTCGTTGAGAAAATGGAATTGACTCGATAAAATTCAAGAGCGATGATTTATTATGACTTTCGAAGTGGTTTAACACAAAAACAGTGTGTTGACCGAATGATTTCTGCATTTGGTGATGAAGCCCCATCCAAAACCACAATTTATCGCTGGTTTGCTGAATTTCAACGTGGACGTGTCAAACTCAGTGATGATCCCCGTCAAGGTCGTCCAAAAACTGCAGTCACCCAAGAAAACGTTGATGCTGTGCGTAAGCTGATTGAGGAAGATCGACATGTAACATACCGCGAAATTCAGGCAACTTTAGACATTGGCATGAGTCAAATACAAATAATCTTGCATGAACAATTGGGTGTAAAAAAGTTGTTTTCCGGATGGATACCGCATTCGCTCTGTGAAGAGCAAAAAGCGGCTCGCGTTACTTGGTGCGTCAGAACTCTCGAAAGATTGCTTGCTTGCTACATATATATTTATCTATGGTCTCGAAGTTCAGAAAGGCGGAGACGGAGTTCTCGTTGAAGACGATTGGCCGTGCACCTATATTCGGGCGTGGGATATTTTGCTGCTCTCCGGAAAGCAGCTTTTTTGGCTTTTAATAGGTTGCTAATATGCAGGGGAAGCCCACTATTATTAGCAACCGGGACGACCCTTTCATTCTCCTTAAGGGAGGTTTTAATAAGGGTGGAGAGTGAATCAACCGCGGTGTCGATTTTTCCGGGACTGTCTAAGTCCGACGATAGGGAGATGGGGGAGTCCTGTGAGTCCAGAGCTTTCGCTAGGGACTCCTTGAAGCCCTTCCAATTTGTGAAGGTTTTAGTAGAGGGTGTTGAGGGGGGTGGCTGATCGCCAAGAATAAGAGAGAGCGGTCTGTGGTCGGATCCTAGATCGTCTAGTGTCTCGATTGCCCTGAGGTTGAGGGAAACACTTTTGAATAGTGCAAAATCTAGCACGTCGGGAGCGTAATCGGTGATATCGGGATAAAGAGTAGTACCGAGGGGACTATGGACGGTAAGGTCAAGAGACTGCGTGATATCAAGCAGTATCCTGCCCCTACGGGAGGTAGTACGGCATGTCCATTCAGTATGCTTGGAGTTAAAATCTCCAAATATAATGACTGAATTGCCTAAAGATAAAATAGCTTCAAAATCTTTTTTGAGGGGAAGGGTTCCAGAAGGGATGTAACAGGAGGCTATGAAGATGGACTGATGTCCAGTCATAGCTAGCCTGCATACCGTGGCTTCCATGTTGGAAAGTTGCGGAGTAGAAATGGGAGAGCAGTGAAGTGTCTTCTTGTAATAAATGGCCGTACCGCCACCTCGGCGGTCGATTTGGCACTGCGCCGGGAACCCGCGCCTATGTGGGGGCTCAACCCTCACTCTCGACAGGCCACACACTGTGCGTACCTGCCGGAAGATGGTTTTTGCCTCCGGCACGTTAGAAAGGATGACGAGGGCAAGCGAGAACCTCTGGCCTGTTCTACTGTGCATTTTGTGCACGACTTCTACGGGGAATCCTTGGGACTTAAGGTCCTCGAGGATTTCCTCGTTGGAGAATTCGAAAAGAACACCGCGGATGACGGCCCTGACTTTGCGCTCTTCCGGAAGAGCGTACGTATGGTAAAAAACTCGTTCGGCTGTGAATAGCCTGGTGAGACGACGGAAGTCGTCGATTGATTGGGGGATGATTTTAATCGCCTCCCCGAGGTTGATGGCGTGATCGTATTTTATGCCTGCGTTGTAGCAGGTTTTGGATAGTTCCGTGAATTTTGCCTTGTCTCTTAGGAAGACAGGGGGCGGGACTTGCTTCTTGGCAAGGACTGGAGCACAGCGAGAGGCTGGCTTGGTCGGAGCGGGGATGTCTAGTGACAAAAGTGGGGCCGAGGCAGCGGCGGGGGCTGCGGGGGCAGAGGCGGCAGCGGGAGCTGCGGAGGTTGAAGGAGCGGCAGGGGCCGCTGAGACAGGGAGGGTGCGGTTTTTCGCGGCGCGTTTACCGCTGCGCTTGGAGTTCACCGTGGTGAACGAAGAATCCCCGGTTCCGTCGGAGTCACAGGACTCCGATGAACCGGTGCCAGAATTGGTGGCGGGCCTCTTCCGGGAGGCCGACGCAGAGGACTCGGAGCATGCGTACTCCATTTCTAATAGGGCGAAAGAGTTCTTGGTCTCTAGGTTGGTGTATGAGGCGACTGGTTGGTCTCGACGACCGACGCGCAGTTTTCTAGACACTATGAGGTGTCAGTTATCTTGTCCGATTAGTATTTTCGGTGAGGTGCGTTCGTAGGTGATATCCTCTTTGATATCCAACAGATGTTGGCAATTCTCCAAGTCATTTTCATTCACGGATTCTGGCGCGTACGGTAGAGCGGTTGGACTTCGCGCCATAATCCGTGAATACACCAACCTGGGCTCGGTTCTGCATGGCTGTCATAGCTCATTGACGTCGACGGTCACCTTCTGCGGCAGACTACATCAGAGGGAAGATACACAGCCGATAGAAGAGGAAATAAAAAATTATTTCAAATTAGAATCGCTGTGCATCGAGCCAAGAAGACCGAAAGAAGATCCCGAGCAGCGAGCTATGCAAATATTGAGGGAAACCAGCCAGAGGTCGGCGGACGGCAGATTCGAGACAGGGTTGTTGTGGAAACAAAAGGATTTCCAAATACCAAATAATTACAAGGACGCGGAAAGGCGCCTGCACACCTTAGAGAAGAAGCTCGACCGAGACAGCAATCTCAAGTTACAGTACGAAGAACGCATACAGAACCTTTTCAACTCGGGTTACGTAGAGCGCGCGCCCATGCCACGAGTTTGTGGCGACAAGGAAGGACATGGTATCTGCCACACTTCCCAGTCGTCAACTCTGCGAAACCAAACAAGCCGCCGAGATTGGTGCAAGACGCCGCAGCGAAGACAGCCGGAATATGTCTCAACGATATGCTTCACTCGGGGCCCGACTTATTACAATCATTGCCCGGAGTAATCATGAAGTTCCTACAGTATCCGTATGCAGTGAGCGCCGACATAAAAGAAATGTTCATGCAGATCAAAGTGCGCAAAGAAAATAGAGACGTTTTACGTTTCTTGTGGATAGCAAGCGGCGGGAGGACCAACCGAAAGAATATAGGATGACGTTAATCATCTTTGGAGCGACATCATCACCATGCACAGCATTATACATCAAAAATAAAAATGCTGAAGAACATGCAGAGGCATACCCAAAAGCTGCGGTCGCCATAAAAAGAAATCACTATATGGACGACTACTTGCAAAGCTTCCACTCTGTCACGGAAGCTCAGCAAACGGTAAAAGCAGTCGATCACGTCCACAAACAAGCGGGATTCGTACTCAGCGGGTGGACATCGAACGAAGAGAAAACAATAGAAGAAATAACGACAGAGCTTAAACAACACGACGCGATCGTGTGCCTGGGCGGAAAAGAAACTGAGAAGACGCTCGGCCTGCTCTGGCATGTACAAAGTGATCATATTGGATTTAATACTCACAATATGAAGATGCCTGCCGACGTAAAAGAAAAACAACGCTTGCCAACTAAACGTGAAGCGTTGAGCGTCATAATGGCATTATTTGATCCGCTGGGATTAATATCACCGGTGACCACCCCAGCGAAGAGAATATTCCAAGACACATGGCGTTACAAAGCGGACTGGGACGACCCTCTGCCAACAGAGTTAAAAGAAAAATGGGAAGACTGGATTACTTCACTTAACGCCATAGAACAAATGAGAATACCGCGATGCTACGATTACAACCCGGTGTCGACGCGCCAACTACACACATTCGTCGACGCAAGCGAGGAGGCCTACGCAGCAGCCGTGTATTGGAGAACGGAGCGAGCAGATGGCAGCATTAACGTATCATTGGCCGCCGCCAAGAGCCGCGTAACACCACTGAAACCAGTCTCCATACCACGGCTCGAGTTACAAGCGGCACTGCTGGGAGCTCGTCTCGCGCAGACCGTGGTCGATGAGCACGATGGCGATATAGCGGGCAAGACATACTGTGGCGACTCTCGTACTGCACTAGTGTGGATAAGGTCGGAGCCTCGCGCGTACAAAGCTTTCGTCGCTCATCGCCTGGCGGAGATAGAAGATACGACCAAAAGAACGAATGGCGTTGGCTACCGTCTAAAGAAAACGTGGCAGACGACGCGACCCGAACCACGCCAGAAAGGTTCGACGAGTCGCACCGGTGGTTCCGAGGGCCCCCGTTTCTGCAACGTAGTTTCCTCAAGCAAGAGAAAACGACACAATACGACACCGGGGAAGAACGAGGAGTATGTAGCATCGCACTTAAAAGTGAAGACTCGCCAACAACACATCTGCAACAAATAGAAAGATTTTCAAAATGGATTCGCCTCATAAGGGCGACAGCGAGAGTCCTCCTATTCATCGACATGTGCAGACCAAACAAGCTCGTGGTGAAGGCTGGGCGTAAACGCAACAGAGCAAGACAAGATAGCGACCCTGGCTGGCAAAGAACAAACAGACACAACATCCCCGCCAAGGAGAAAAAGGCAACTCCTACTGTCTCCTCTTGTAGGAATACCGGCCGCTTATCACATAAGAGCCGAACAACTGTGGGTGCAAGCCAGTCAGCGGGAAAGCTTCACGAAGGAGCTCAAGAGGATCGCCAACGGAAGTGTTCCGGGAGGCGACGACAAATTAGGCCACCTGAGCACATACGTCGATGAAGAGGGGACCCTACGCCTCAGAGGTCGAATAAAAGCAGCATCAGAAGTGGAGGAGGACACGTACGACCCTCCCATACTAGACGGGAAGCACGCATACACTCGTCTGTACATAGCACACGTACACGAGAGGTTGCATCACGGAGGCGTGGAAACAGTCGTGAACGAATTAAGACAGAGATTGTACATAAGAAAAATACTACTAACACTTTTTCACTATATGTAACTGCGAATTTTTAGTTACCACCTTTTTCGGCTAGCTAACACTTTTTTACTATATGCAACTGCGAATTTTCAGTTACGACCTTTTTCGGCTAGCTAAACTTTTTCTAATTCACTATTACTGTTCACTATGTTCTGCTACTAGTCACTTCAGCTACTACCGGATACTACTGCTTGTCACTGGTAGTTCTTCCTACTACAACGTTACTATTATCCTGTCTTCCGCACATAAATGCACTTGTTGCATACTGCAGGTCTCGGACCTCGGGGCTAACCCCATTACCCGGAATCTCCTCGCGGTGCATTACTATGCACCGGTCGTGGGAGCCGTTCTGGCATTGTTGGGTGCTGTAGTGATGCGGGTTTGGTTCCCGGTCACTAAAAATTTTTTCTTCCAAAATTTTTTCAGGAGGCGGGTAAAAAGTGGCATAATATGGCCTTTTTCCTGAAAAGGCGCCTAATTCGGCCTAAGCCTGAAAAAGACGCCTAATTCGGTCTGTGGTTGTCTGGTAAAAATTTTGCCGTCAAGTTAATATGGCCGGCGGCTAATGCGGCCGGGCGTCTGAGTTGGCCTGTCTGCGGCATTGCGAGTTATTACTCGACTCTCTAATCTCTATAGAGAGGAGTTCTCTTGGCAGAGGTCGCCCGTCCGGTGGTCGAGCATGTAGGGGTGCGAAATTTTGTAAGTGTTCGTGTGGCCCGTTATCAGCGCGGTCGAACATACCGCGCGCTAATCGGGCCACAAATTCCTTGATAGTTTCCATCCTTAGGTTCGCCGCGATGACGTCGTTCCGGACGTAGCGACCTGCACCGACGATGGTTCGTAGACATAGGTTCTGCTGAACCTGCAGCCGCTGCCTCTGCCGTTCGCTCAGGAGTGCGTACCAGGCCGGCGCGGCGTAGGTGATCTTCGTCCTAATGTATAGTTTATATATTTTAATTTTGGTTTTCAGTGGTAGTTTGGATGCCAGGACTGGACGGAGCGCCGCCCGCGCACATCTGGCATTGCGGACGACGATGTCGACGTGCGCGGTCATGCGCAACATCCTGTCAATCCGGCACCCAAGGTAAGTCACGGCCTTTTCGTACGCAATCTCCTGGCTTCTAAGCGTCAACGGGGGCGGGAAGTTCCGGTAGCGGCGGGTGAGGAGGGCGGCCGTTTTCCCAACATTCACAGCCATCCTCCACTCATCCAGCCACGATGGCAGCAGGTCCAGCAGGCGCTGCATCTTGGCGACGGCGAGATGGGGGCTTCTGGACGAGGTGAAGTAGGCGCTGTCGTTACTACAACTACAACGTTACTACGTAATCGTCTGCGTGTATGCTATGCACACAGCAGGTATCGGGCCTCGGGGCACGCCCCCTTTGCCCGGAATCTCCTCGCGGTGCATCACTATGCACCGGTCGTGGGAGCCGTTACGGCGTTGTAGGTATGAAGCAGCGACTCGGGTTTGATTCCCCGGTCGCTGTAATCGCATTGGTAAATCTTCGTAAAATAATTTTTTCAGGAGTCGGGTAATATGGCCCGCTCCTGAAAAAGTGGTATAATAAGGTCTATTTTCCTGAAAAAGGCGCCTAATTCGGCCTAAGCCTGAAAAAGACGCCTAGTTCGGTTTAAGGTGTTCTAGTTGTCTTGTCCGGTTTAAAGTGGCCGGGCGGCTAATGCGGCCCGGCGTCTTGGTTGGCCTGTCTGCGACATTGAGGGTTGTTACTCGACTCTCTAATCTCTATAGAGAGGAGTTCTCTTGGCAGAGGTCGCCCGTCCGGAGGCCGAGCATGTAAAGGTGCAAGGTTCTGAAGGTGTTCGTGTGGCCCGTTATCTGCGCGGTCGAACATACCGCGCGCTAATCGGGCCACAAATTTCTCGACTGTCTCCATCTTTAGGTTGGCCGCGATGACGTCATTCCGGACGTAGCGACCTGCACCGACGATGGTCCTTAGTGTCAGGTTCTGCTGGACCTGTAGTCGCCGCTTCTGATGATCGCTCAGGAGCGCGTACCAGGCCGGCGCAGCGTGAGTAAATCTTGATCTAATATATGTTTTGTAAATTTTGAGTTTGGTTTTGATTGGTAGTTTTGAAGTTAGGACCGGACGCAGCGCCGCCCGCGCACATCTGGCGTTACGGACGGCGACATCGACGTGCGCGGTCATGCGCAGCATCCGGTCAATCCGGCATCCCAGGTACGTTACCGTCTTCTGGTACTCGATCTCCTGGCCCCTGAGCGTCAGTGGTGGTGGAAAGTTCCTATATCGGCGAGTGAGCAGAGCGGTCGTCTTGCCAACATTGACGGCCATCCTCCACTCATCAAGCCATGGTGGTAGCAGGTCCAGCAGGCGCTGCATCCTGGCAGTGGCTATGTGGGCTCTTCTAGACGATGTGAAGTAGGCACTATCGTCCGCGTATAGCGCCAATTCAACATCGTCTTCCCATTCGCGCAGGTGGTCTGCCAGGGTAGGGATGTCATTAGTGTAAGCCGCGTACAGGATCGGCGAGAGACAGCTGCCCTGTGGTACGCCGGCTCTAATTGGTCTCGCTGCGGACTCGGCGTCCTCTACACAGACGTAGAACTTCCTATCTTTAAGGAATGACGCCACTAGCCGCAACATAGCAGGAGGGGTACTTGTTTGTGTATCTAGTTTGTATAGTAATCCAGAGTGCCACACTCTGTCGAACGCCTTCTCTATGTCGAGAAAGACGCCCAACGATGTGCGGCCGCGGTTGTACTCGGCCGCCAAATAGTGCAGCACCCTGGTCAGCTGTGTTGCTGTAGAGTGGCCCCTCCTGAATCCGTGCTGTTCCGCCCGAAGATGTACGCACGGGCGGAAGCTTCTCAGCAGCAGTCTTTCGAACAGTTTAGCTAGGTGCGGTAGCAGCGTGATCGGCCTATAACTGGCTTCTCTACGTCTGTCCTTCCCGGGTTTCGGCAGAACGATCACTTTGCCACAACGTTACTGGGATTTGCCCCCATAAGCTAGACTTCGGCTATACTGTATAGAGAGCCGCTTGCCATTTTCCGTTTTGCCTCTTTATTTTTAAACATTTTCACTATGTAATTAGCACAAATCGCAATATCTTCTATACAAGGCTAATTTTTACCCTAACACGCTATACATCATTAAATAGGCATTTTGGTCCTTTATCAGTATGTGATAAAGGTTATTCAATATATTTACATTTAAAAAAGTTATTAAATGAAATGTCCCAAATTTTTACAACAAATGGGTACATTAATTCTTTAATTTTTCTATAAGTATCAAATGCGTCTATTTATACAAATTATTTCTTTACTATCGTAATCTATATAACATATGCTAACTAAATATCATATTTACAACTCTTTTAGAACACAAAAATATTCTCATTATTTTCAATACAAACTATTACGCAGTTAATTAAACTTCCAGAAAGTTCTACGATATGATGCGTTGTGATTGGTCGAATTTTTCTTAAATGCTTAAAGTTGTTTATATCAACTATTATTAAAACGACATTCTATACAGATATATTAAGAGTTGTAAACACACTGTAAAACCATATTAATACACAATCTGCTCGATTTCGTTGCTAATTTCACTTTTTATACAAAAACAATATTCTTTCATCACTTTTTCCTTAAAGTCTTTAAGCCGTCGCGAACATAATTACAATAATTAATTTACATTTTAAATCTATGCTAACTCTCACTATTCATTCGGTGTCTTTATTGGGAGAGTTAGTGCATAGTTACAATACTATTCTTTTTATCATTAAATACAAAGTTATATTTTTTTTAACATTCTGAATAAGGCTGCGCTTGTTTTTTTTTCCGCGTTGCTGTGTGCAACCATCGCTAGTTATCGAACCGTGAGCGCGGCCCGACGATCGTAACACCCTCATGGCTCCGCCCACAGGTTGTTCAACTAGCGTCGGTTACGACAAGCATGTATTTCGTTCGACGTATCACGTTGTTTGCGTCGTGCACAAATAGTAAGAAGTAAGAAGCGTCATTTAAAATAATATTTCTTTTATGGCAAGATAAGAAAAAGTGCGAGGGAGATGGATTTTATTCCATCTTGCTTCCTCGTAGCCGCCAAAGCCGTCTACACTACGTCAGTGACGGAAAAATCTTACACTTTTTGTCGCCTATCCCCCATCCTCCAAATCCGTACCGTCCGATATGGAACTTCGTTCCAATAAATATTATAAGATAGATAGATAGATAAAAATCAAAAGCGAACTTAATGCCGAATAGGCATTCTCTGCCAGCTAATATTAGAAACCCCGCAAACGTAATCCTGCAAGTTTATCCCAATTTTCATGGCAATTGATTGAACGATACAGAAGTTGATTTGCATCAGCACCATCTAGTGGTGAGTTAAAACAAAGTGGATACCATAAAAGTCTTCTCCATTAAAAATTAGAAATATGTGCCGATTCTCATCGGTGATAGGTCATACTGTTACCGTTACGTTTTACCGAGTACTCTTTTTATTGTAAACTGTGCTTCACCCCCGTGCTTCAGAAGCACGTAAAACCGTTGGTCCAGCGCCTGATCTCTCTCCGGTCATGTCGGATTTCTGTCCCATCGGACTATGAGAGTGAGGGAATAGAGAGTGTACCTGTCCTTGCGCTTACACACGGGCACTAAAATCTTGTCCAGCGCAGATCAATGTCCGTTGAGACTGACCGCCGTGACCGAAAATCGGTCTGGAGGACATCATGGCTTAATTTTTTAATAACGTTCAACTTAAAATTTTTAAATATAATACAACGGACATTTATTATGTTTGTTCCGTTCGATTTCGATCTTTCTTGACTATTATAGAGACCTCAAGTATCACCTACTTCGATGCTGCAACGTGATTGGGAACACAACCGCCGCGAAATACTTATGAAAGCGAAATATAAGTTCGTCCTCATTCCTCCAGAGCCTAAAGAAATAATAGAGGATGCTATCTTTTTAAAACCACCTCAAGTTAAGCGACCAAGGTAGGTTATATAAACTCTATATTAAGTAGACAGTTAATCCCCGAGTTGTTTGATATCAGTGTCATAAAGCTGTCACTCGAGAACCTATCTCGAGTGGCAGTTTTGTACAGCAATCGCGACCCCCTAATAGATGGAGTGAGTACATTATGAAACATTCAGGTAGTCAAGGGATGCGGGTGACTCAGGATCGCATGTTAAGGCCACCTTTGGGGGCGACGTAGGTTCAGCAAGTTTCACTGCCCGAAAGCGATGATCGATGAAGCTATAGTCCAAAATATTCAATAATATTCAAACCAAGTGGAATATAAACACAAAAAACTTATAGAAGTGGTTCAAAGACCTTTCAGCAATCACCATCCCACAGGAGGATCTCGAAATTATATATTTTTTTTGTATGTGGTATCTCTAAATGTTCTTGGGTAAATGTTCCTTTTGGTATGGTATGACAATGGGCCAGCCATACAACTCGAAGTACCGACAACCGATGGCCAATCGACAATCGTATCGCTAAGCGAAGTGTGGGGGGCTCCCACTAGATGGAGTGATGACATGATAAAAATTTAGGAAGTCGATGGATGCAGGTGGCTTAGGTGCCAATACTTCGGGGAGACCTACGTTCAGCTGTGGACTCGTAAAGGGCTGTAATGATAATGATGATGGTTGCAGATGGTAGCTGTCGAATCAAAATATTACTGAAATGGCTCTTTTGTTCCTCTATGCCAAATACATTTTAACTTTTTTATTATTAGAGTTTATTTTACCCTACGTTTTCGTGGAGGAGCATCAATCGGCGAACTAAAGGTCGAGCTGTTTGAAGACATCTGTCCTGTGACCTGCCGCCTATTTCTCGATCTTTTGGACGGCGATGAGTTCGGTTACGGATATGTTGGAACTTGTTTCTTCAGGTGATATTAATGTCCTACTTAACGATTTTCGACAACAGTGTCATCTTCGGAATAATCAGAAGTTTATTCCGAAGATTTTTCAGTTTTATTCCGGATATGCCCCTATTGAAGATGGTAGTGGTAGTGACGTGACAGAGCCACGCTGGCGCTACATTATGATTATAGCACGAATGTGTCAGCTCGACCGCGTTAGCGCAACGCTTTCACAGAATACTGTGTGCCTAGTACTAGTTCCACAAAATAATTCGAATGACTTCACCATCGCGTTAACCGAGTTAACGTCATACCTATCGACAAGTGAAGACAAGCGAGTGTGTGTTACAATCGAAGCTAACCTTTCGATTCGCGTTTACTCACCGTGAATCGCGTTCGTTCCTTCTCTTATGTTGGTAACACGTTATGCCTCATCCACACGCTTGCCAAACAACGGCGAACAGCATACACCAAACAGCAATCACGAACGTGTGGATGGTTGTTCGCCTGTTTGTTTGTTTGTTTGTATGTGAATGCCAGTGATCGGCGTTGGTGTCGGTTTTTGTGCACCGATCAAAGGGTGTTCGTCAAACGTGTTTGCGATGTATCCACACGTTTGGCAATCAGTCAGTAGTACGGATGTGACATTGAAAAATCAACTTTCAAAAAAAAAAAAAAATAGGTTACAACAAACTAGTCACTTTTAATTGTAAGAACGTAGTTCGATCAGTGGAGTTTGTGCGACGGCTATGTCGCTCAGCGGACGTGGTCGCCCTACAGGAGACCTGGCTGCTGTCACATGATCTCGCGTTCCTGGGAACCATCGACAGTGACTTCGCCTTTGCGGGCACCTCAGCCGTCGATACTGCAGCCGGTGTGTTACGCGGGCGACCTTATGGAGGTGTGGCCCTTCTCTGGAGAAAAGCTGTGTTTCCTTATGTAACCATAGTGAAGTGTAGAAGTGTCAGGCTTGCGGCGATTAAAATCGAGCTAAGTGACCGTTGTCTTATAGTTTTTTCAGTGTATATGCCGATAGATAAAAAAGAAAATCTAGTGGAATTCACAGAGTGTCTTAGTGAGATGGCGGCTATTATTGAAAGTCATAATGTGGAAACTGTGTTTATGTTAGGGGACTACAACGCGCACACTGGTGAGTCTTTTGACACAGAACTATTGTCGTTTTGCACTGAACAGTTATGGACGTGTGTAGACAGAGACTTGTTACCATCGGATGCCTATACTTTTGTGAGCGACGCACACGGTAGTTTAAGATGGCTGGACCATGTTGTGGTCACGACCGCGGCGAGGCCCACTGTACTTTCTGCATGTGTTCTTTACGACACGTACTGGTCCGATCACTTACCTGTATTGATAGAGTGTAATTTCAATGCTGTAATACCAAAATTACCGCAGTCAAATAACTGTATTAATAAAATCATATGGGGAGAGCGTGATAATGATCAAATTGATGAATATTATAATGAATGTAACTCCAGGTTAAAATTAATAGATTTTCCAGCAGAATTTTCGGAATGTTGCGATAATATGTGTAGTAACCATCAACACAAAATAATGCTTGACAGATTGTATGAACGAATTGTGTGTATACTTTCAGAGGCCGCTGTCTGTAGCTATAGTGTTAGGACAGAGCGAAAAGGTAAATACTTACCTGGTTGGAACAAACACGTTCGCGAGGCGCATGGGAGGGCTCGACTTTGTTTTCAAAGTTGGTCACTACATGGCAGACCCGGCTCTGGTCACGTATATAATGAAATGTGTGAATCAAGAAGCATTTTTAAAGCAAAATTAAAATGGTGCCAAAATAATCAGACACAAATAAAAATGGACATAATAGCTGAACACCACAAAAGAAAGAACTTCGGTCAGTTTTGGAAAGCCACCAATAAAATGAATCATAAGTCGAGCCTTCCCGTGAGTGTTTCAGGAGCTTATGATCATAGTGATATTGCTAATGTTTTCAAAGAATATTTTAGAGTGGAATCACCACTGGGACCGGCAGAGCCGCCGATGTCTGATGCTGGAGCAGGTCGTCCTAAGCGTAGTGTATTTTTTAGCGCTAGAGATGTAGCTAAAGTCATTAAGTGCATGGTGAGAGGCAAGTCGCCTGGGCATGACCATCTCAGCATCGAACACCTGCAGCATGCTGGAGTTCATTTGTCAAGGGTTTTGTCTTTGTTATTTAATTTGTGTATTGGGCATTCATATCTCCCTGACAAATTGATGCGAACTATTGTTATTCCTATACCAAAAAACAGGACCGGTGATTGACAGGATTGGTTATAGCGGAAAGGGAAATAGAAAACCTACTTCTACAAAATACCAACTTAACACATAAAATTGCTGCGAGAGAAACCAAAATTAACCAATTAAAACAAATATGTAGCTCCAGTATTAAACAACGCAAGAAACGGAAGGAAATCTATGAATCAAGATCATCATCTGTAGTAAATCAAAGCTTTGAAGGACTTATTGCAGGGAACTCTGAAAATAAGGAAAAACTTGAGGAAACAAACCAATCAAAGAAGAGAAACATCTTTATTCTAGGAGATCAGCAAATACGCGGTTTGGCAATCAAAATACTTGAATATCGCTATGGGAAATATAACGACGTTTATAACGTTACCAGCATAATTAAACCTCAAGCACAAAGTAGGGACATTATGTCGAATTTCAATGTAATTCCTGAGAATATAAATGAAGATGATGTAATAATTTTATCTGTAGGCTCTAATGATATAGATCCATATCTTTTATATAGTAATGTATGCAATTTTCTAGTTAAATACAAGAAATGTAAGTGTCTCCTAATAAATGTAAAGACAAATTAAAATCTAAATGTAAACAAACTGAATAATGATCTTCACATGTTGAGTAGGAAATATAACAATTGTACATTTATTGACATGAACACATATGAACATAATTATTTTAAAACACATTTACAAAAGCTGACATTCAAAATAAATATCGAAATTGACTACATAAAATATAAGAATGAATTCATTAATGTTAGAAAAGGAATTAAGACACGTCCTAAAAATGAAAATACCAACAATCCTTTGCCTAATACTACTCTAAATAATGGTGCAAATGAGACACTTCATTCGCATCCTGAGACATCACACAACCAAGAAACAAAAGAAACAAATGACCCCCAAATAACACCACAGAAAATTCACCCAAACAAGAATGACTTGAATAGGGAAGAATTTTTTCGTTCATAACAACTTTACAATAATGCATCAAAATATTGCCGGACTTCTTAATAAATCAGATTATTTAAAAGCTGCACTAGAAGAATTCAAGGGTAAAAAGTTAGACATACATGTGTTATGCTTGAGTGAAACATTTATTCAAAGCGGCGACGAAGTAAATCTTAAAATACCGAATTACAAATTAGCTGCTTACTATTCACGAAATTGCGAAAAAAGGGGTGGATCATTCATCTTGGTCAAAAGCCACTTTGACTCAAGAATACTCAATATTTGCAAAGAATTATCATTATCTAAGAGTTTTGAGTGCTGCGGTACAGAAATACCTATGTACAAATTGGTAGTTGTTAACATTTATAGGACACCCGACTCTGACGTAAATCTGTTTTTTATCAAACTCCAAGAACTTTTGCATAACTTACTTAAAACTAAACCCAAACATAAAATAGTTCTGACTGGCGATTGGAATATAGACATATTAAAACCAACTCGACAAAAACGAACCAAACTCTTAAGTGACATTCTAAAAAACTTTAACTTAAAAATGCACATAAATACTGCAACTCGTGGAAAGGCATGTCTTGACCAGATCGCCAGTAATGTGTATAGGGCCAAATCAGGCACACATCTTGTTTGCTTATCTGACCATGAAACAGCCCAAACTATATCATTTAAAATGAAGTTGATTAAAAAAGAGTATACTATACAGACAATTGATTACAGTGAAGAAAACTTAATCAAGTTTAGAAACTGTATATCTGCCCTATCTTTTTCAGAAGTATATAATAATAAAAATGCTAATGAAGCTTTCAACGAATTGCATAACGTGATTGATCTATTCAATAAACTCTGTTTTCCAATAAAGCTTGTTAAGATATGTAATAAATTCAGATACCAGAAATGGCTTAGTAAAGGCATTAGACTTGCGTGCAAAAATAAGAGGCGTCTGTATATCCAATATACAAGAAGCAATAAAATTTCTCGATTATTTAAAAAATACGCATACAAAAAATACAATAAAATACTCAAAAAGTGCATTTATGGGGCTCAAAAATTACAAAACCAAAGAGTTATACATAATGCTTCCAATAAATGTAAAGCGGTATGGAATATTATCAATGATAATTTAAATAATGATAAAGAATATAATGATATTGACATAATAAGTATAAATGACATAAAATATAGTAATCCTAATGTAATATGTGAATTGTTTAATAACTATTTTATAGACATGACTAACCTAGAACAGGACAATTTAAATTCTGATAAAATCAACATTCCATTCAATAAAAATTCAATATTCCTAACCCCAACCAATGAAATTGAAATAGCTTCTATTATTTTATCGCTTAAAAACAGCAATGCAGTTGGACATGATGGCATAAACACACGTGTACTAAAGGCATGTGCGAGTGATTTAAGTCGACCTCTTGCCCATGTAATTAATTTGTCAATGGAACAGGGATTATTCCCCGATATCCTTAAGTTATGTATTGTCAAGCCAATATACAAGAAGGGCGATAAATGTGATATGAATAACTATAGACCGATAACTATTATTCCGATACTATCTAAAATCTATGAAAAAGTCATCTTCAAGCGCATTGATAGCTTTATTAACTCAAATAATATACTGACAGAAGAACAGTACGGTTTTCGCAAAGGTCACTCTACTACGTTGGCCTGCTACAATCTGGTACATTATGTCACAGAATTTTTTTTTTTTTTTTTTTTTTTTATATAAGATAAGGGTGACAAACGAGCACACAGTCCACCTGATGGTAAGTGGCTGCTGCGGCCCATAGACATCTACATCTCTGTTACAAATTAAAATGTAGATGCGTTGTCACCCGTGAGGTAGTCCTCACGGGTGACAACGCATCTACATTTTAGAATAAGATGGAATGCCTCATTTCCAGTAAAAAGGGCCTCCGGCCACCTGCACTCACCAAGCGAAACGCAGAGGTAAACCTCTACTTCACGCTGGTTTTCTGTGAGGTCGTGGTACTACCCCGGTTCGAGCCGGCCCATCCGTGCGACAGCAAAAGCTGCCGCGTGGCTCTACCACAGAATGTATTAATCAAAAGATACCACTTATTGCTTTATTTTTAGACATGACTAAAGCTTTTGACTTTGTTCCACATAAAAGATTACTGGATAAACTATATAGATATGGTATTAGAGGTAACGCTTATGACTGGTTGGAAAGTTATCTGTATAATAGACAGCAATGTACTGAGATAGCAACAATCGCTGAATCAAGACAGTGTACTTTCCGGTCAAAATATCGCGTTAACCCATGGGGAGTTCCACAGGGCAGTATCTTGGGGCCCCTGTTGTTTTTGATATTTATTAATAACTTACCAAATGCAACTCAACATAAATGTTTCATGTTCGCAGACGATACCACAGTGGTAATAAAATGTGATGAAATAGAAAAATCCAATGTCATTATTAATGAGACTTTACACAACCTAATCAATTGGCTACATTCGAACAATCTCAAAATAAACATACAAAAAACAAAGGGCATCCAGTTTACTACTTACAGAGCAAGGTCAATGGATGTGCTAGTCGATTATTGCGGTAATAACATTGATATTGTTAATGAAGTTAAATTTCTTGGATTTACTTTAGATAAACACTGTGACTGGAAAGCACATATAGACAATCTATGTACGAGAATAAATAAATTTGTATACGCGCTACGACGACTCAGTAATGTATCATCCATTGAAACTGCTCTATCGGCCTACCATGGCTATGTGTCATCACTATTAAGTTACGGCACTATATTGTGGGGAGGTTCAGTGGATGTAAACCGGGCTTTCATAGCCCAAAAGAAATGTATTAGGGCTATTTGCAGAGTACATTTTCTTGAAAGCTGTAAACCCCTTTTCAAGAATCTTGGAATCCTACCGCTACCGTGCCTGTATATACTCGTAAAACAAATGTGTATTTTTGTACGACAACACTCTCATTATTTTGTCACTAGAGGGCAATACAAAAATAAACTTGCCAGACATCGAGAAAGGATCATGCAACCTAGAATAAGACTTCAACTATACAGACGAAGCTGTTATTGTACGGCTATCAAAATTTATAATAAGCTTCATCCATGTTTCAAGGCTCTGCCATTACCATTGTTTAAAAGAAAGTTACATTCCTGGCTTTTGACTAGGTGCTTTTATTCAGTCCAGGAATACTTAGATGACCAAGAGATTTTTGAATTTTAATTGTGTTTGTAGCTTTTCTGTGTTTACTTTATTTATGACTTGAATAATTTGACATAAAATATTATACAATTTATAAATGTTATGTAATGTTCTGTCTATGATTGATGTTTACCATTATTTTATATTTAGTCTATTAACTTATTTTTAGTTCTAAGTAGATTCAAATGTAACTACTTTTAAATTTGCATGACAGTTATAAGTCAAACATGAGGACATACTGGTATCACTATATTAAGATCTTTGTACTACCATGTTTAAAGCAAATAAACATTTCTGATTTCTGATTTCTGATGTGTCCAACTATAGGCCCATCTCCCTTGCTTCTGTAATTGCTAAGGTACTGGACAGTTTGCTTAACGGGTGTCTGGATAAGCACATTTTGCTTAATGATGCTCAATTCGGCTTTAGATCAGGTCTTTCCACCGAGAGTGCTATCCTGTGTCTCAAGCAGACTGTCTAGTATTACACAGCAAGAAAGACACCTGTGTTTGTATGTTACCTGGATTTATCAAAGGCGTTTGACCTAGTAGCTTACGAAAGCCTGTAGGACAAGATGAGATCTGAGACTAGCCTGCCCGAAGAAGTTATATTGCTCTTTCAGCACTGGTATAGCAACCAAAAGAACAATGTCAGATGGGCAGGCTCGCTCTCAGAAGAATACAGATTGGAATGTGGCGTGAGGCAGGGTGGTCTAAGCTCTCCAACGCTCTTTAACATATATATGAATAGGCTCCTTGATGAGCTCAGCAGTACCGGTATCGGTTGCCACATAGACGGAGTTTGTGTTAATAACATAAGTTATGCAGATGATATGGTGCTGCTGAGTCCATCAAGTGCAGCCTTAAAGAAATTGTTAACCATATGCGAGTCTTACGCTGTGGCCCAGGGGCTCAAATACAATGCTGTCAAGAGCGAATTCATGGTTTTCAATCCGGACCACAAGCGATACACTAATGTGCCACTTTTCAAGCTCTGTGGAACCCCCTTGAAAAAAGTTGAGGCTTTTAAGTACCTGGGTCACTGGATCACGGAAGACCTAAAAGACAAACTAGATATTGAGATGGAGCGGAGGTCATTGTCTGTCCGTTGTAATATGTTGGCCCGCAGATTTGCTAAATGTACTGACGAAGCAAAGATTACGCTTTTCAAAGCCTACTGTCAGTCATTTTATACGTGCAGTCTGTGGGTTAGCTTTACGCAGAGGACATACAATGATCTTCGCGTACAATATAATAACGCGTTCCGGGTATTGATGGGGCTGCCGCGTTTCTGTAGCGCTTCTGCTATGTTTGCGGATGCTCATGTAGATGGTTTCGCCGCCATAATGCGTAAACGTTGCGCTTCACACCTCAGGCGCGTTCGCGACAGCCCCAACAGTATCTTGCGCGCGTTGGCAGACCGTTGGGACTCGCCGATGTTTGCTCGATGGATACGGCTGCACGCAGTCAAGTAGTCATCTTGCTGGCAACGGCGGGTGCCATGTTTATTTGTATGTGTGTCTTGACTGTTTGTCTGTGTCTGTGTTTTATGTTGAATTGTTAAATTACCAACTTTAGTTATAAGCTCAATTGTTACTAACCCATATGGATCATGATGTCCGAAATAAACGTTTATTATTATTATTATTATTGAGTGAAAAAAATCGATTAATAAAAAATCGATTTTTTGCTTTGTGATAATAATCGATTTAAGAAAAATCGATTTTTTTTATAAAAAAATAATCGATTTTTGCAAAAAAAATATATTTTATTCGAAAAATAATCTTCTGGTTTTAGAAATAAACTACAGAACAATTTTTTTAACATATAACTTTGAACAATAAAAAACTAAAAATAATTACTGCCACAAATGTTCAGTGCCATTTAACAATTTATTATAACCAAAATAAACAGAAAAGATAAATTAAACTAAGTTACGGATTTTATCGCGTTAAATTTAACTTTTTAATTCCCGACATTTCAGGTGCTTTACAGCACGCAGAGGGGACTGAGGTGTTTGACGTCCCTATGTCATAGTTGAACCACAAATCCTCGCAAAAGAACACCGATTCCTACCAAGGATGATTCGCGAGGCTATCGAAATTAAAAAACATCCTAATTTCAATAGAAATGATGGATGGATGCTGCCATCTGCTTGGCATCCTCTAATTAATAAAATTAAATCCAAACCCAAGCATACCACTGTAAGACTTCAAGATACTGTAAGCTCATTCTGCGTAGATCCACCAGGCTAACTATGACATCTGGACGTCAAAGACCTCAGTTCCCCCCGTGACCATGGGTGCTGTGAAGCACCCGAAACGTCAGGAATTAAAAAGTTAAATTAAGCGTGATCAAATCCGTAAAAATTAATTTCATTTAATGTGTAGTCTTCGCGTAAATATAAGAAAACATTAAGAAACCATAATTTTAGTAAACGATAGTTTTTTTTTAAACTAAGTTTGAACAAACAAAAAGTCTAAATATCATTATGCCACTAATGTTCAGTATCATTTACATTGGATTAGAATCAAAATAAAATAAAAATATAATTATAAATAATCCGACGACAACCTTTTGATCTCAAAACTAAACTACAAGACAAATCTTTTTTTAAACTTGTGTAAACAAAAAAAGTAAAAAAAATATTGCCATTAATTTTCAGTTAAAGACTTTAAAAACAATCATTTCACCAAAATTCTTCTTCGTCTCTTTCCCAAAATACGGTTTGGTTTTTTCCTGACAATATTTCCCGCTTTCAAAAATAATCTTTCGGCTGGCGCGGAACTGACCATCACTGAGAGGTGTTTAAAAGCCAATTCGGTTAGTTTAGGGAAAGTTCCTTCAGAGCTTCTCCATATATTGAGGGCCTTGAGATTTGATAGTGGTGCCGCAATATATAGATCCAATTCAGTATTTTTGCCTATTGACGTGTTGGCCGCTATCATTTTTTCATTTTTTTTTATAGGATAAGGGTGACAAACGAGCACACAGTCCACCTGATGGTAAGTGGTTGTTGCGACCCATAGACATCTACATCTATCCTCTATTACAAATCAAAATGCAGATGCGTTGTCACCCGTGAGGACTAATATGGAATGCCTTATTTCCAGTACAAAGGGCCTCCGGCCACCTGCACTCACCAAGCGAAACGCAGAGGTAAACCTCTACTTCACGCTGGTATTCTGTGAGGTCGTGGTACCATCCCGGTTCGAGCCGGCCCATCCGTGCGACAACAAAAGCCGCCACGTGGCTCTACCACTGTGAAAATATTATAAAATAATTCTGTCAGTCACTTTTACGCGTTTTACAAGACATTTTTATTGTTTATATATAATTGTTTACACTAACCAAAGAAAGAAAGAAAACCACAGAATACTTTTACTCCTAGCGGAGGAAGAAACCTGTTGAAAACATACGAAAAGTGAAACTGTTTTACATACATAGAGATACATAAAGGTGGCGCCGTCTTTTGATCGACTTATTCATGTTATTGAACTTACTTCACGTTTTTACATCCATCGCACAGATGACTCTGATTACAAAAATCGATTGAAACGCGTAATTTACATAAAAATCGATTTATTAAAAATCGATTTTTATTATAAAAAAAAACAATTATAAGAAAAAAATAATCGATTAATATGAAAATCGATTATTTTTTCACATCCCTAGTCAGTAGTACGCGCGAGCTTGCGGCTTGCGGGCGGCGGAAGGAGTTACTAGTGGCGTAGTGGCTATTATTATTATACTCTACGCCAATGTTACCAATCCGTTTGTCTCGGAGGTAAATATGATTTCAGAAGTTGAGTTTACTACCAATTCTACTTCGAAAAGTTAGTAGATCTACCACCTATTTTTTTTTTAAGTTTTCTAGAGACCTCACAATAATAATGTGATTGACTCCTAATAAATGTTTATCAAAGTTGTGGTTATTATAGCATCTTTCATATACTTTGACAGTTTGTGTTTGTTGTGAAGTTACGATTTATTTATTTTAATTGAAAATATTAAATTATAATTATATGTAAAAAAATTTGAAGACTAGTTCGTCCCAATTCGATTTGATGGTGACATTTATGGAGCAGTAATTTGAATTTAATTTATTTAGTGTTTAGGGAACATATTAATATGTTGTTGTATATTTTGTAACTAAGTTTATTGGTTTTAAGCATGGAGATCTCAACAAACCGTCCAATAATGCAAGAGGTAGGATGGCTTGTATAAAAAACTGGGAGGAATTAGCTTAATTTTTGAATAGTGATGGTAGTGGTGATACAAAAAGTACTAAAAAATGGAAGAAGGTACATAAAAAAAAGCTCTTACAAAAATTTACTTCGCAAATATCCGCGTTATAAAATAAAATGATGTGTCTTACCTAGTATGAAGAAGCACCTCCCGCCCTCCCTCAATTGCGTGCACTATCCCCGTCACGTTATAACGCGGATATTTGCGAAGTAAATTTTTGTAAGAGCTTTTATATAATGGATTTCCGCAAAGTAACGCCTGATACTATTAATTATAGGAAGAAGGTACGTCTAAATGATAATTTGTTTTTATCTATTTTGGTTTAAACTGGGTTGTGGTTCTCTAATTCTATGAAACATTTGCTTCGCTGCTTGCTTTAAGGTTTGGAGTGATTATAAAAATAATATTTAAAAAAGGCTGCTCGTCTACATAAAGCAGCTAGAGGTACTGGTGATGGGCCTGCTACACATGTTAAATTGACAGATTTGGAACAAAGAGTCCTAAATCTGATTGGTGTACAAGTAGCTACGGGGTACGACTTTCCATTTACTCCCATCGAGTTGGGGGTTGATACGTATTTTTACAGAAAAGTTACACTATTATAAGCACACACACAAAGTTACAATATGCGGAAGCGCGTAATTTTTGAGAAAAAAGTTAATGAAAATCAATTATTCTTACATTGTTTATGTCTAATCCTACAATAAAACCGACGCCATTTTTTTATTGTCATTGTCAGTAGGGATGTCGATTCTTTCCGAAAAATATCGATTTTTTAAATAGATTCGAATTGTAAGCTGATGTATCGATTCCCAAAAAATCGATTTCTAAAATATCTATATTTTTTTCATGTTTGCATTTATAATGTAAATATAAATCCATTTTATGAGAAAAAAGTCCCCTTCATCATAAAATATAGGGGGACTGATTCAGAAGGATTTCTGTATCTATTTTGAAACTGCTACGTCTCCGGCGCTGCGGGAAGAGCAGCCTCTACGCCTTAGCGTAACAATTCTACGATTTGTTACAGCAGGCGGAGGCTGCTCCCCCTACGCGCCTCCGGCTCTATAAAACCACTCTAGGGGTAGCACAGACTCGTACCAGGTGGAGTCGGGGTCAATCAATTCGGTTCTTTGACATAAGTTGAACCTAACCTATTTTATTTGTTATCTGCCCTAATTGGTATTGTTGAAATAAAACAAATTTCAATAAGAGATCATTTATTATGGTATCTTTCTTGTTTTTCATAAAATGGAATTATATTTACATTATAAATGCAAACATAAAAAAAATAGATATTTTAGAAATCGATTTTTTTATGAATCGATACATCAGCTTACGATTTGAATCGATTTAAAAATCGACCTTTTTCGGAAAGAATCGACATCCCTACTGACGACAATGACATTACAAAATGGCGTCTATTTTATGCTCCGCTAGGAGTAAAGTATTCTGTGATTTTATGGTAGAATTAGATATAAACAATGCAAGAATAATTGATTTTCAATAACTTTTTTGGTACGACTTTCCATTGACGTCAGTGGAGTTTGGTGTTGATACGTATTTTTACAGAAAGATTACACTATTATAAGCACACACACAAAGTCTCAATATACGGAAACGCGTAATTTTTGAGAAAAGAATAATTGAAAATCAATTATTCTTGCAATGTTTATGTCTAATCTGCTAATAAACTGGCGCCATTTTGTAATGTCATTGTCGACGTCAATAGGGATGTAGATTCTTTCCGAAAAAGATCGATATTTTAAATAGATTCGAATTGTAAGCTGATGTATCGATTCCCAAAAACTCGATTTCTAAAATATCGATATTTTTTTCATGTTTGCATTTATAATGTAAATATAAATCCATTTTATGAGAAAAAATCCCCTTCATCATAAAAAAAAATAAGGCGACTGATTCATAAGGATTTCTGTATCTATTTTGAGACTGCTACGTCTCCGGCGCTGCGGGAAGAGCAACCTCTACGCCTTAGCGTAACAAATCGCAGGCATCCCTCCTCGCCTCCGCAGCTTCGGCTTGTTGGTCGCCTTCGGCGACCAGCCTCAGCCGCTCCGGCTCGTCCGATGCCTACGATTAGTTACAGCAGGCGGAGGCTGCCTCCCCCTACGCGCCTCCGGCTCTATAAAACCACTCTAGGGGTAGGACAGACTCGTACCAGGTGGAGTCGGGGTCAATCAATTCGGTTCTTTGACATAAGTTGAACCTAACCTATTTTATTTGTTATCTGCCCCAATAGGTACTGTTAAATAAAACAAATTTCAATAAGAGATCATTTATCATGGTATCTTTCTTGTTTTTCATAAAATGGGTTTATATTTACATTATAAATAGAAACATTAAAAAAATATAGATATTTTAGAAATCGATTTTTTGTGAACCGATACATCAGCTTGCGATTTGAATCGATTTAAAAATCGACCTTTTCCGGAAAGAATCGACATCCCTATTGACGTCGACAATGACATTACAAAATGGCGCCAGTTTATTAGCAGATTAGACATAAACATTGCAAGAATAATTGATTTTCAATTATTCTTTTCTCAAAAATTGCGCGTTTCCGTATATTGAGACTTTGTGTGTGTGCTTATAATAGTGTAATCTTTCTGTAAAAATACGTATCAACACCAAACTCCGCTGACGTCAATGGAAAGCTAAGCCACTTTTTTCTCAAAAATTACGCGCTTCTGCATATTGTAACTTTGTGTGTGTGCTTATAATAGTGTAACTTTTCTGTAAAAATACGTATCAACCGCCAACTCGATGGGAGTAAATGGAAAGCTAAGCCCAAGGAATACTACCACAACCACATCAATCAGTAGAATGTAAGTAGCATATTATTAACAAATTATTAACATTACATATTATATTATATTAACAATGTTTTTTTTTATTTTAGGTACTTCACAACCTGCTCAGGAAAATATTGCCCTATAACTGCCACCAACACTGCCAAGGCTTATATCTTCACCATCTCTTGCCTTTGCAGAGGAAGTTCAAAGTAATATATAACTTACTTATTAAACAGTATAATATCTTCAGGCTAGTACTGAGTTTGTTCCGGGAATCAAACCCAAAAATTCTTGCTTGGCAGCAGCGCTTGGAACCACTAAACCAAGTATTGTGTGTGTGTAAGTATTCTTTCTCCGAATAAATTAAAAGTAATAAAATATACATGAGCCACTCAATGTACACTCAAGTAGTTAAATATGAATAAATCTTACTTATAGATAAAAATTACATTAATTTTATAAATTTACAAGCCAAATTGTCTGTCTTTTTGGTTCTTGTACACAACTACTAGGTATATTGATTTTGTTGAAAGTTTCATTTATATTTTTCATATTTAGGTTTCTCAATCTTGGAACGACCCAGGGCCATCAACACAACCTCATGTTGCCCCAGCAAATACTGTGACATCTCCGCTTATTTCATTTGTGGAGGTACGAATGGAAAGTAAGATAGAACTTTAATTATTCATGAAGGTGATAATTTTAAATAAATTTGAAATTATTACAGATGCTGCCTGCTTTGTCTGGGCAAACTACACCTTGCCGTGCAAGACCAATTCGTACTCGAGGATCACCTCGAAGACGAGTGAGGCCAGCAAACAGAGCAGGCAGCACAACAGTTTCTCCAAGCCGAAGAACACTGGAGAAACTTTTTTTTTATAGGATAGAGTGACAAACGAGCACACAGTCCACCTGATGGTAAGTGGTTGCAGTGGCCCATAGACATCTACATCTATCCTCGCTTGCGAATCAAAATGCAGATGCGTTGTCACCCGTGAGGACTAAGATGGAATGCCTCTTTTCCAGTAAAAAGGGACTCCGGTTCTCTACACTCACCATACGAAACACAGCAGTGTTAGGCTGCTATTTTACGCTGGTATTCTGTGAGAGCGTGGTCCTTCCCCGTTCGAGCCGACCCATTCGTGCTACAACTATACTACTAATATAGCTACAGCATGGCTCTACAAAATAATTTAGATTACTTTTCTGTTCTGTTTCAATGTTCTTGTAATTGTTAAATTGTTGTAATAAGTTGTAATTGTAATTATTTAATTAAATTTGTGATAAAATTTAAGGCTGGTTATAAATAAAAGAAAGATTTAAGCTTATTCAAATTTATTTATTTAATCCCTATAGTAACCTTCTTGCTAATTGATCTCTTAATATTCTACCTCTAATTAAATCAGAGGTAGCTTCTCTTTCTGTGTAACTTATTTGATCAGATTCCACCATTCTCCTTTCAAATTGCAGACCTAAAAATAAATCATAATTAATACTAATATTAATTATGATTTATTTAATTAGCTTAGTTTACTATTTATAAGTTAGCTTAATATATTATAGTGATTAAATTTAAAATTAAGATACCTACCTATATTTTCCTCTGTATCCTCAACACCAAAATTAATAATTATATTATGTAACACAGAGCATGCTAAAATAATGTGTGCACATTTTACGGGCTTGTAGTGCAAACCTTGTGCAGACATCGCCATCGATTTTTCAGCCTTGAAAATGTGTTTTCAATAACAACTCGAGCTCTCATGTGCTTTTCATTATAATTATTGGACTCAGCATCTAAAAATGGTGTCATAAGCCATCGGCGTTGGGGATATCCAGAATCTCCTAGAGTTAAAGTATACATGTTATTGTCAATAATATAGATAGAAATTATTTAGTAATGTTTTACTTAAAAATACTTCATATAACTCAAAACATCCCAATAAGTTATACTGTGGATATATTACCTAAAAGCCAGACAATTTCTCCATTTTGGTGCAAAGATTGCATGTATGTGTTTAAATTACTGTTTTCCCATATAAAGGAATCATGATTTGCAGCTCCAAACTTGGGATTCACATTTAAAATTCTATATTTATCATCACATACCTGAAAAGAAGACATTTTGTTTATTTTTTACCCCTTTTTAACCAAGGAATAATAAAAAATAAAAAAACTTAAGATTTACCATTTGAACATTAAGTGAACGGTAGTGCTTACAACTATAATACAAATGTTCCTCTTCTTTTGGTAGGACAACTATTTTATAATGACTTCCATTAATACAACCAACCACTCCAGGGATTTCATATTTTCTGTAAAAACTGAATTTTAAAATAAATATTAACCGAATCTAATGAATAATTTGCATAAGGTTGTTTAAAAATAAGCAGATATTTATTATCGTTGACTAACTGCTTGTCTAGCAGCTGGAGTATCAGGGAACCAAATATATTTATTTATTATGTTTTTGTGTGTCAGCGCCTGGGTAACTTCTTCTATGTACACACTGCACATTTTTTGAGACGTGTCCTTTGCAACCCCAACTGGCCTTTGGTAGGATCCAGTTGCAAAAAAGAATAGAGCAGTAAGCACCTGCAATTAAAAAGAGAACAAACATATTTAAACTTGCACTTGTTTTAAACTTGAGTTGCAAAAATGTGAATACTTTAATGATCGATACATACTTTATGTTCCAAGGAAACGCGTTGAGAGGACCTAAGATTTGTCAAACTCCTTAGCTCTTTACACAAAAACTTGAAGACTTTTTTAGAAATGCGATATCTGTCTTTAAATTGCTTCCCCGTGAGGTGCACGAGCTCTTCTTTCAACATTGGCGTTATAATTGCGGTCATCTTGTGCCTTAGCGGCTGCAAACATTCTCCATGCGAAAAAAAACGTCCTGCCATAATTAAATATTGTTCACACAAAACGAAATAAAAACCTTTAACAATCGTTCTCACTATGCTTTCTCACTGTCAAAAATCAAAATTTAGGTGAAAACTTTTTCGATATCGACGGCGTAGTTTGTTTATGTTACGTATTGAACGATCAAAATCGGCGCTCGCACTCGCAAAATACTTGAAACAACCAATCACGTGCGTTTACGATCTCACTGTCGAATGCGAGTGAATGCTGAATGCTCGATGGTCGATATCGACGACGTAATAAACTCGCACTCATGAATTGTGATTCCGATTATTGCCACTAGTTGGCGCTGATTTTATTCCATACAAATTCTAGTTAACTTTCTCGGTATCGAACGCGTAAAAAATTTCGCACTAGGCACACTGGTGTGACAACGTATCTGAATTTTGATTCGTAATCAAGAATAGATGTATAATATATTTATGTCTACGGGAGCATTTTATGACGGCTTTCACTTTTTGTGCGCTTTCATGGTGGCGCCACTTTCGAATAAAGTAAAATATTTGTCAGTTTTCAAAGCAGTGATGTTAATTTGTTAGGCAAATCTAAGGGATAATATTTCTTTCTATAATACATTTTATATTATCAAATTAAATTAAAAGTAAAAAATTAAAAAAAGGAGTTAAAATGTGTAAAAACCCCTGAGAATAAAACCAAAAAAAACCTCTGAGACATTTGTTACGGACGGCGAAGGAGGCCGCCGCCCCGTCGCCCCTTCATACCCCGTTGCGCCCCGCGCACCCCGCATACCGGCAGCAGATCACGCGATGTCGCCGACCAATCAGCGCGCGGCATCGCCTCACGACGCTACTCACATACTGAGACGCTCTCTTGCGGGATATAAGAGTTTTGGTCTATGAGGTGTTCATTTCCGAAGCGGCACTCGAAGACAACAAGAGAAGAAACCTCAAGAGAAGAAGCATCAAGAGATACGCCATTGAAGACTGTGTATATAGTTAATTAGTGAAAGCCGCATTTGTGAATAGTTTAATACAGTATAGTTCTACAGTACCATCTTTTCTTTGAGCAATCCCCTAGCGTAGTAATTAGTCAGTCATACAGTCCACTTGCAATAGTAAATTCATACAGTCCACTACAATCCCTAATAACATTGTTTTATGTACCTATTTATTAATATAATACTATAAACACTGATAAATATTTATTTAAAACTTCTTAATAAAATGACATTGTGTAACTATAAGTATAATAATTTCACCTATATCGCCACTAGCGAAATCTTGCGAGGTGAAGAATATTAACCCACATAGGCATCAGGTTGAATGTGTTCTCACTTGCCACCATTATTCTATAAAAAAAACATGATGTATTGTAGTCCACACGCGGTACAAGTGAAAACTAAATTTCGTGAGAATGAGACGAATGCAGATTTTTTTATAGGATAAGGGTAACAAACGAGCACACAGTCCACCTGATGGTAAGTGGTTGCTGTGGTCCATAGATATCCACATCTATCCTCGATTACGAATCAAAATGCAGATGCGTTGTCAACCGTAAGGACTAAGATGGAATGCCTCGTTAGTCGTTACCACTAAAAAGTACTTAATTAAAATTTGAATCATCATCATCATCATCATTACAGCCCGTCACAAGTCCACTGCTGAACATAGGCCTCCCCCAAAGAATACCACAAAGCACGGTCCTGAGCCACCTGCATCCATCGACTTCCTGCATATCTTACCAGGTCGTTACTCCATCTAGTGGGGGGACGCCCTACACTTCGCCTGCCGGTATGAGGCTGCCACTCGAGAACCTTTCTTCCCCAACGGTTGTCGATTCTTCGAGCTATATGGCCGGCCCACTGCCACTTCAGCTTACTAATCCGTTGGGCTATGTCGGTCACTCTGGTTCTACTGCGGATATCCTCATTTCTGAGTTTATCACGCAGAGAAACTCCGAGCATAGCCCTCTCCATAGCTCGCTGAGCGACCTTGAGCTTCCTCATCCGGCCAGCAGTGAAGGACCACGTCTCAGTTCCGTATGTCATCACTGGCAACACGCACTGGGTGTACAGTTTCGTTTTCAAGTTTTGAGGTATACCTGACGAGAAGATGTGTCGTAATTTCCCGAACGCTGCCCAACCGAGTTGAATCCGTCGATTGACCTCTCGGTCGAAGTTGGACTTACCTAGTCGGACTATTTGTCCCAGGTAAACATACTCGTCAACAACTTCGAGCTTAGTGTTCCCAACAACTACCGGCATAGGTGTGACATGGACATTAAACATGATCTTTGTTTTGTCCATGCTCATCTTAAGACCTAACCGTTGGGAAACACTATTGAGGTCATTGAGCATAGTGCTTAGGTCCTCCAGCGATTCTGCCATAAGGACAATATCGTCGGCAAATCGAAGGTGAGTGATGTACTCGCCATTGATGTTGATACCGTATCCTTTCCAGTCCAGAAGTTTGAAAACATCTTCCAATGCAGCGGTAAAGAGTTTCGGGGATATGACGTCACCCTGTCTTACACCTCTCTGCAATTGGATAGGTTTCGTACTCTGGTTCTGTACTCGGATAGCCATCGTAGCCCTACTGTACAAGCACTTCAACACTTCGATATACCGACAGTTAACTTGGCATCGCTAAAGGGACTGCAGCACCGCCCAAATTTCGACGGAATCAAAGGCTTTCTCATTGTCTACATACGCCAGACATAGTGGCAAATTGTACTCCTCGGACTTCTGTACAATTTGCCGAAGGGTATGTATGTGGTCTATGGTGCTAAAGCCTTTTCGGAAACCGGCTTGTTCGGGAGGCTGGAAGTCGTCAAGTCTGCGCGCGAGACGATTCGTAATGACTCTCGAAAACAGCACGTAGACGCGGCTCAGAAGGGAAATCGGTCTGTAGTTCTTCAAGAGAGCGTTGTCGCCTTTCTTGAAGAACAAGACCACCGCACTTCTGTTCCACGCCTCCGGTGTAATGCCACCATAGAGGACGGAATTAAAGAGCTTCTGAAGGACTTCAAGTACCGGTTTTCCACCCGCTTTCAGAAGCTCCGCTGTAATTCCATCCTCGCCTGGGGCCCTACCGTTTTTAAGGTGCTGGAGAGCCATTCTAATCTCGCTCAGACTGACGTCCGGAATATCTTCGGAATAGTGTCGGATGAGACTCGCTCTTGGATCGTTACTCACAGTTGCGTGCGGCTCCAACGATGACGTGTACAGCTGCCTATAGAACCTCTCAATCTCACTCAAAATCTCAGGTGACCCGGAAACGATGCTGCCACATTCGGTCTTCAGCTTTGACAGTTGGCTCTTTCTGGCAGACAGATCTATGGCAAAGACTTTGGAGCCTTGGTTCCGCTCAATCGCTTCTTCAATACGAGCTGTATTGAAGTTGCGTAAGTCCCGCCGCATGCACTTGGAGATCTGTCTGTTCTGTTGCCTGTATGCTGTCAAATCTGTTGAAGAATGTAGCTTCATCTCCCGTCTAACAGCCATGAGATTAAGAGTGTGATCGGAGAGTTTTTGTGTTCTTCTGCGGCGGGTCTTGCAGAACTTAGCTCCGACCGCATGGACAGTTTCCACGAGCTTGTCATTCAAATCGTCCACTTCATTGCAGTCTTCTAGGCACTGAAAACGGTTTTGTAACTGAAAGGTTTCGGGACTTTGGATTAGAGCACGAGGGGGACGGAGCGTTGACTTCAATAGACGAGACCTCTCCAACTTAACGTTTAGGTTCAGTGTGCCTCTAACCATTCGGTGATCGCTGCTGGTTTTCACCCTCGCGATCACTGAGACATCACTGAACAGTTGTCGTCTGGTCGTCATAATGAAGTCAATCTCATTTTTTGTCGAACCGTCGGGGCTCGACCAGGTCCACTTCCTGTGGGGCCGCTTCTGGAAGAAAGAGTTCATCATAAAGAGTCCCTCTTTCTCCATGAAGTCGGCCAGCTGCTTGCCCCTTGGGTTCCGTTGCCCTATTCCAAATTTTCCCACTTTCAGCTCACCGTTCTCTCTTGTGCCTAGTTTTGCATTGAAGTCTCCCATTAACACAGTATATTGGGTTTTGGAGGAATGTATGGCTCTAGAGATATCCTCATACATTTCCTCCACCACCTGATCGGGGTGTGCCGAGGTTGGTGCGTAAACCTGTATGACCTTCAGCGAATACCGTTTGGTGATTCTGAGTATAAGGTACGCAACCCTCGTCGACACACTCTCAATCTTTACAACGTTGTTAACGAGAGACTTGTGGACGATAAATCCGACACCTCCTTGGGACAGATGGTCGCCCTCCCGGTAATAGAGCAAGTTGCCGGATTCGAGGATTACCGTGTCCTTCCCCTCTCTTCGGACTTCGGATAATCCTATAATATGCCAGCGTAACTTGTCTATCTCTTCTTCCAGCTCCACAATCTTCTCGTCAGTCCTCAGGGTGCGTGCGTTGTATGTTGCCAGGTCGAGTCGTCGTAGGTGGCAACCGAACCTCCACCGGAGATTCTTAGCACCCCCTGCCCCGCCGTTACCATGGTCGTCACTGTAGCCAGGAATAGCGGGGCCGCCGGGGACTGGGGGCCGTCTCTTCGTAACTTTCATCGTGGGGGGTATATTGCCATAGTTGCGGGTTGGCAACCGCAGTTTTTTTATTGTATTTTTGCCGTTACCAGGAAGATGCTGCTGCCCATCTCCTGCCTGTATCCCTTTGTCGCCTTTAACGACACCAACGGGAAGATATGGGGTAGTGGATATTCTTAACCGCCACTACACGGCCGAATTTTTAAAAAAAATTTGAATACTAGTACTTAATTAAAATAATAAACACTATTCTGTATTCTATCTTATTCTCTCGCAGGATTAATCCCGTAGATGTATATGTTTATCTCTTTTCTGCCGACTTCCAAAAAGGAGACGGTACTCAATTTGACTGTATGTTTTTTATGTATGTTACCTCATAACTTTTTACTGGGTGAACCGATTTGGATGATTATTTTTTTATTTAAAAGCTGGTACTTCTCGTGTGGTCCCATATGAATTTGATCAAGGCCAGACCAATAGTTTTTGAGTTAAATCTAATAAATATGTATTTCATAAGTTATATTTTTGTCTGTCTTTATTAAAATTTTAACATGAGCGCGAACTTGGGCGTCTCCTGTAAAATTTTACACTTAAAGGCATTTTCACGAGAGGCACAGAAATTATCCCACTAAGCAAGTCCAACTTCTACCAAGTGGTCAACGGACGAATCGAACTCAAAAAGCTCAAAATCTGAAATAAAGTGCATAACCAGTGCGTGTTGCCAGTGATGATCTATGGAACCGAGACATGGTCCTTTACTTTTGGACGCTTGAGAAAACTTTTAAAGTCGTTCTACATGACATGGAGAAGGCTGTGCTCGGAGTTACTTTGTGTACTTAACAGAATACGTGTTGAAGATATAACCGGAGCAGAACCAGAGTTACCGACATCGTCCAATATATCACAATAAAAAATGCGCAATGGGCCGGCCATAGTTCGAAGAACGGACCACCCATGGAAAAGAAAGGTGGCCAAGTAGCAGCCTTCAGGTAAGCGGAGCGAGGTGAACCCCCACTAAGTGGAGGCTGAACGACTAGGTAAAACATGCAGGATTTTGATGTATCGTTGTGTATATACTATACAGTAGGTTTTGGTTTAAATTCTGTTACACACACATAAAATTTCTAAGTAACAGTTGAACTTTACACACTAACTAAACCAATTTTTGCAACAATTTTCATAACCTTGCGCCTTTGCACAATAAAACCTTTTTACTTACTAATAAATACTTTAATCAAATTTCCAAAATGTTTTACTAAATTTGACAGATTTTGTCATTTTAATGACACGCATAAAGATGACGTCCAATAAAGGTCAAACTTATATGGTGTCTCACAGCATTTTTTACTAGTATACTTTTGTTTCTTTTATTGATGTACACGGGAATTATTGACGTAAAACCAGATTAAAAATGCTAGTTTCCGAAGCCAGCATCGTCGGTGGTGAGATATTGCTGAAGATAATAAGCCCGGAGGGGCAAACTTTCAATGCTTCCTTTACCGATGAAACTCTAATTAAGGACGTGAAAAATCGTGCCATAGATTTCTTCTACACAAATGGAGAAAATGGAGGGAGCCGTTATAAGCTTATTCGAGTTTTTGATACGTCGACCCTACATGATTTCCTAACTCTTGCTCAGGAACAAATCGGGATGCAGGAAGAGATCTTGTTAATTGAAAGAAGAATCCCCGATGCCGGGGCGTTGTGGGATTTAGAAGCGGTGAGGGCGCCGCAACAAAGCGCCATAGCCGCTGCCACCGCTTCTCTGCCTCCTCCCCAGGCATCAGTTAGGCAACCTAACCTCCAATCATTGCTATCTACTAATGAACTGACGTACGAATTGTGAAAAATCTTGATATCGCTTATTGAAGCAGGAGCTAGACTCGCAGCAGCTGGCAGAAACTACGAGTTGACCCTCGCCCAATTGTCTGCGGCTTTAGATGAACCAAAAAGATCGCAAGAACACGATACACAAGTGATAACGCCCAAAGAAATAGCCACAAGGTTAAATACGAACCAAACCGATGCCAATAAAGCACCAACGATCGAATCAAATTGTGCGGGACAAGTGAAAACAAATAGTGATGGGATAATTACATAAATAAAACAAGCATTTTTATATTAATAAATAGTTGAGAGTTCATACTTAAATAGGATAAGCGTTTATGTTATATTTAATTGAATAAAGATTATAGAGTTACACATAAAGTAGGATATAAGCATTTTGTGTTATGATAAGAAAATATTTTTTTTTGCGCCCGAAGCAATTGGAAAAGGGCTACCCTTTATGGAGGGAGGCGGAAATGCATTACGCATACCACGACAGCCGGTCTATCGTGGTTATGAGGGACTCACTGCCTACCGGGGGAACCTAAGTGATACCCTCTAAAACCGCCTTTGGGGACTGGCAACCAGCTGTTTAAGCTTCTTATGCCGTATCGGAAGCGACCCTCTTTTGGGAAAAGAGGGCGCAGGCGGCTATTAGCCGCTGAGGGAGTGCCTACGAAGGCAAATTTATTATGAATAGCTTAATTAGAGTTGGCCTGAGCCGCCAGGAGGCAGTTCAGGTCGTTTGAAAGTTTATTAGGCGGGTCCGAGAGGGAGTTCCTCGGCCTGCGTACGCTATAGCGGGAGGGGAGTGGGGCTGCATAATTAGCTGCCTCACGAATAAAATGATTGGAATGCGACTCTGAGGCTTTGAAGAAGTTCTCAGAGAGTTTTTTAAGGAATTGTTGGATTGTAGGGAGCTCTAAGTCCCGATGAAGGTCGGCATTACGGACGTACCAAGGTGCGTTCGTAGCTCGACGACAGAAGAGGTTTTGAACTACTTGGAGTTCATTAATAATTTTAGGGTCAGCGTGGGCAAAAATGGGGCCCGCGTTGGACATGACTGGTCGTATACAGACCTTATAAAGGGTACGCTTGTTTCTCAGGGACATTTTACTGTGTCGGCCCAACATACTGTTGAGCCTACCCAGGTAAAATCGTGCGTGACGGGTTACTCTTTTGACGTGGGACCTGAAAGTGAGCCTCGTGTCAAGGGTGACGCCTAAATATTTGGCAGTTGTATGCCAGGGGACAGGGGTCCCTAGCATACGTATTGGTGGAGTGTTTTTGAGTCGGCGTCGTTTATAATCGAAGTGAACGGCGGAGCTCTTTTCCGGGTTCACATCGATGCGCCATTTTTTGAACCAAGCTCCTAGGTCATCAACTGACTTTTGGATCTTGTTCCGTATGAAAGGTAGCGAGATACCTTTACAGTATAGGGCAGTGTCATCTGCGAAGAGGGAGAGCTGCACACCTTTCGACGGGATGGGAATGTCGTTGGTGAACAAAATATACAGGAGAGGAGCAAGTACTGAGCCCTGAGGGACACCAGCTTTGATGGGGCGCTGAGAAGATAGCGTGCCTTCGTGTCTAAAACGAAAGGTACGATGCGTTAGATAAGAGGCCACGAGTCGTACTAGACGATCGGGGAGACCTATTTTGTATAATTTGTAGATAAGGCCTTCATGCCAGACTCTATCAAAAGCTTTAGCTATGTCGAAAAAGACCGCGATGGTCTTATGACGACGAGGATAAAAACCACTGAGGATATATTCCACAATACGGTGAACTTGTTGGGGATAAGAGTGTTTCGCTCGGAAACCGAATTGATGGGGGATGATATGAGGGTCACCGTCTGTGGGAAACAGATGGCGCCTTATGCGAGTTTGGATGACTCTTTCGAAGAGCTTGCCCATGGCCTTGAGGAGGCTAATGGGGCGATGACTGGAGGGGAGGTTGAGAGGCTTGCCTGGCTTGGGAATACCAATCACAGTTGCCTCTTTCCACGTAGTGGGAAAGTAACTAAGGTTGAAGCAGGCATTGAACATAATAGATAAAAGGGTTAGCACCTGCTCAGGAAAGTGTTTTAGGGCTTGGTTGGAGACGCCATCCGCGCCCGGAGCCTTTTTAGGCTTAAGTCCTTTGATGAGGGATGAAATCTCATCATTGGACACAGAGATAGGTTCGGAGGCTGTAGGGGGTGAGTTCCGGCGGCGGACCTCATCCTCCACTGCCTGGACGTGTGAGGGGTCGACGGGTTGAGAGCTAGGAGAGCATTGAGCGGCAATGCTGTCTGCAAAGCACTCAGCCTTTTCCTCGTCCTCGAAGGTTACCGTACCGTCGGGACGGGAGAGAGGGGGGTGTGGGTGATAGCGTCTATGCGGAGGGCTCTTGCCATCTGATAGTACGCTGTATGAGAGGGAGAGATATTCTCCATGAGCTTACTCTTTTCGAGGTCTCGAAATTCAGAGAGGCGGAAACGGAGTTCTCGTTGAAGACGATTGGCCGTGCGCCTATATTCGGGCGTGGGATATTTTGCTGCTCTCCGGAAAGCAGCTTTTTTGGCTTTTAATAGGTTGCTAATATGCAGTGGAAGCCCACTATTATTAACAACCGGGACGACCCTTTCATTCTCCTTAAGGGAGGTTTTAATAAGGGTGGAGAGTGAATCGACCGCGGTGTCGATTTTTTCGGGACTGTCTAAGTCCGACGATAGGGAAATGGGGGAGTCATGTGAGTCCAGAGCTTTCGCTAGGGACTCCTTGAAGCCCTTCCAATTTGTGAAGGTTTTAGTAGAGGGTGTTGAGGGGGGTGGCTGATGGCCAAGAATGAGGGAGACCGGTCTGTGGTCGGATCCTAGATCGTCTAGTGTCTCGATTGCCCTGAGGTTGAGGGAAACACTTTTGAATAGTCCAAAATCTAGCACGTCGGGAGCGTAATCGGTGATATCGGGATAGTGAGTAGCACCGAGGGGACTGTGGACGGTAAGGTCAAGAGACTGCGTGATATCGAGCAGTATCCTGCCACTACGTGAAGTAGTACGGCATGTCCATTCAGTATGCTTAGAGTTAAAATCTCCAAACATAATGACTGAATTGCCTAGAGATAAAATAGCTTCAAAATCTTTTTTGAGGGGAAGGGTTTTAGAAGGGATGTAACAGGAGGCTATGAAGATGGACTGATGTCCAATCATAGCTAGCCTGCATACCGTGGCTTCCATGTTGGAAAGTTGCGGAGTAGAAATGGGAGAGCAGTGAAGTGTCTTATTGTAATAAATGGCCGTACCGCCGCCTCGGCGGTCGGGTCTGTCATTACGAAGAAGAGAGAAGTTTTTGATGGAAAGGCCTTTAGTGTCCTTAGTATTGAGATTAGTTTCCTGTAGGAGGAGGAAATCGGCTTCACGATTTCGAAGAAAGAGCTTAAGCTCTGGGAGGTTGTTTCGTAAACGGCGAATATTAAAGGATATAAGCGATAAACCCTTAAGTTTGATACGACCGTGAGATTTTGGTAGAGCAGACTGCTCTGTCATTGTGAAGTTAAGTTAATTAAGTTAACTTAACTTACAACGAACACAAAAGATTATGATGCTCTGCAAGAGCGAGGAGATGGTCCTGAGGGGACCTCGCAGCGCGCAATTTGCGTGCTAACACAGCAATTTCCCCAACGTCGATGTTCCTAATAACGGAATACACCGTTTTTAGGTCATCAGCCATTGAGGGCTGTGATTGTTGTGGGGCGGAGGATGTCCGCGGTGGTACTGCCTTTTTGGGGCCCCAGGGAAAAACTGCAGGCTGCATAGGCTGAGAGAAGCCCGGAGGGGGCCGAATAGTGCCCTGAGGGGGCCTAGGGGGACCCTGAGAGGGCCGAGAGAAGCCCTGAGTGGGCTGAGAAAGGCCCTGACGGGGCATCCGTTGGTAAAGAGCCGGGAATGAACGGTCATTGACCGGCGGTGGAGCTTGCCTACTGGGGCGAGGACGAGGTGCGCAGGGGCAGCCTCCGTAGTTTGCCGGGTGGCCTGTTTGTTTACACAGGACACACGCGGGTGGGGATTCGGCGTCTTTGGGCCGAGGACACTCTTTAGTGTTGTGGGGTTCAAGGCACTTAACGCACCTGGGTGGGGCGGAGCAGTTGGCCGCCGCATGACCATATATCTGGCAGCGGTGGCACTGCGCCGGGAACTCGCGTCTATGTGGAGACTCAACCCTCACTCTCGACAGGCCACACACTGTGCGTACCTACCGGAAGATGACTTTCGCCTCCGGCACGTTGGAAAGGATGACGAGGGCAAGCGAGAACCTCTGGCCCGTTCTGCTGTGCATTTTGTGCACGGCTTCTACGGGGAATCCTTGGGACTTAAGGTCCTTGAGGATTTCCTCGTTGAAGAATTCGAAAGGGACACCGCGGATGACGGTCCTGACTTTGCGCTCTTCCGGAAGAGCGTACGTATGGTAAGAAACTCGTTCGGCTGTGAATAGCCTGGTGAGACGATGGAAGTCGTCGATTGATTGGGGGATGATTTTATTCGCCTCCCCGAGGTTGATGGCGTGATCGTACTTTATGCCTGCGTTGTAGCAGGTTGGAAGAAAATAATAGTTTAGTGTTTATATTTGTATAATAGAATTAGTTTTAATGTAAACAATGACTCAGTAAGGTGGTCACTTTGTATAGTAGAACTAGCTTAAGGTAAACAATGTAACGTGACTCGGCAAGGTGGTCACTTAACATCGTCACTTGCTCTGTCACGCCTCGCGCTGATTGGTCGACGCCGTTTGTACGATACGTACACCGTATCTATTGACCCAGCCGAGGTGGTATAAAAGAGGGGCGATTTTCGTCGTTCGACGACATGCCGTACTACTTCACGTAGTGGCAGAATACTGCTCGATATCACGCAGTCTCTTGACCTTACCGTCCACAGTCCCCTCGGTGCTTTTCACTATCCCGATATCACCGATTACGCTCCCGACGTGCTAGATTTTGCACTATTCAAAAGTGTTTCCCTCAACCTCAGGGCAATAGAGACACTAGACGATCTAGGATCCGACCACAGACCGGTCTCCCTCATTCTTGGCCATCAGCCACCCCCTTCAACACCCTCTACTAAAACCTTCACAAATTGGAAGGGCTTCAAGGAGTCCCTAGCGAAAGCTCTGGACTCACATGACTCCCCCATCTCCCTATCGTCAGAATTAGACAGTCCCGAAAAAATCGACACCGCGGTCGATTTACTCTCCACCCTTATTAAAACCTCCCTTAAGGAGAATGAAAGGGTCGTCCCGGTTGTTAATAATAGTGGGCTTCCCCTGCATATTAGCAACCTATTAAAAGCCAAAAAAGCTGCTTTCCGGAGAGCAGCAAAATATCCCACGCCCGAATATAGGCGCACGGCCAATCGTCTTCAACGAGAACTCCGTTTCCGCCTCTCTGAATTTCGAGACCTCGAAAAGAGTAAGCTCATGGAGAATATCTCTCCCTCTCATACAGCGTACTATCAGATGGCAAGAGCCCTCCGCATAGACGCTATCACCCACACCCCCCCTCTCTCCCGTCCCGACGGTACGGTAGCCTTCGAGGACGAGGAAAAGGCTGAGTGCTTTGCAGACAGCATTGCCGCTCAATGCTCTCCTAGCTCTCAACCCGTCGACCCCTCACACGTCCAGGCAGTGGAGGATGAGGTCCGCCGCCGGAACTCACCCCCTACAGCCTCCGAACCTATCTCTGTGTCCAATGATGAGATTTCATCCCTCATCAAAGGACTTAAGCCTAAAAAGGCTCCGGGCGCGGATGGCGTCTCCAACCAAGCCCTAAAACACTTTCCTGAGCAGGTGCTAACCCTTTTATCTATTATCTTCAATGCCTGCTTCAACCTTAGTTACTTTCCCACTACGTGGAAAGAGGCAACTGTGATTGGTATTCCCAAGCCAGGCAAGCCTCTCAACCTCCCCTCCAGTCATCGCCCCATTAGCCTCCTCAAGGCCATGGGCAAGCTCTTCGAAAGAGTCATCCAAACTCGCATAAGGCGCCATCTGTTTCCCACAGACGGTGACCCTCATATCATCCCCCATCAATTCGGTTTCCGAGCGAAACACTCTTGTCCCCAACAAGTTCACCGTATTGTGGAATATATCCTCAGCGGTTTTTATCCTCGTCGTCATAAGACCATCGCGGTCTTTTTCGACATAGCTAAAGCCTTTGATAGAGTCTGGCATGAAGGCCTTATCTACAAATTATACAAAATAGGTCTCCCCGATCGTCTAGTACGTCTCGTGGCCTCTTATCTAAAGCATCGTACTTTTCGTTTTAGACACGAAGGCACGCTATCTTCTCAGCGCCCCATCAAAGCTGGTGTCCCTCAGGGCTCAGTACTTGCTCCTTTCCTGTACATTTTGTTCACCAACGGCATTCCCATCCCGTCGAAAGGTGTTCAGCTCTCCCTCTTCGCAGATGACACTGCCCTATACTGTAAAGGTATCTCGCTACCTTTCATACGGAACAAGATCCAAAAGTCAGTTGATGACCTAGGAGCTTGGTTCAAAAAATGGCGCATCGATGTGAACCCGGAGAAGAGCTCCGCCGTTCACTTCGATTATAAACAACGCCGACTCAAAAACACTCCACCAATACGTATGCTAAGGACCCCTGTCCCTGGCATACGACTGCCAAATATTTAGGCGTCACCCTTGACATGAGGCGCACTTTCAGGTCCCACGTCAAAAGAGTAACCCGTCACGCACGTTTTTACCTGGGTAGGCTAAACAGTATGTTGGGCCGACACAGTAAAATGTCCCTCAGAAACAAGCGTACCCTTTATAAGGTCTGTATACGACCAGTCATGTCCTACGCGGGCCCCATTTTTGCCCACGCTGACCCTAAAATTATTAATGAACTCCAAGTAGTTCAAAACCTCTTATGTCGTCGAGCTACGAACGCACCTTGGTACGTCCGTAATGCCGACCTTCATCGGGACTTAGAGCTCCCTACAATCCAACAATTCCTTAAAAAAACTCTCTGAGAACTTCTTCAAAGCCTCAGAGTCGCATTCCAATCATTTTATTCGTGAGGCAGCTAATTATGCAGCCCCACTCCCCTCCCGCTATAGCGTCCGCAGGCCGAGGAACTCCCTCTCGGACCCGCCTAATAAACTTTCAAACGACCTGAACTGCCTCCTGGCGGCTCAGGCCAACTCTAATTAAGTTATTTATAATTAATTTGCCTTCGTAGGCACTCCCTCAGCGGCTAATAGCCGCCTGCGCCCTCTTTTCCCAAAAGAGGGTCGCTTCCGATACGGCATAAGAAGCTTTAAACAGCTGGTTGCTAGTCCCCAAAGGCGGTTTTAGAGGGTATCACTTAGGTTCCCCCGGTAGGCAGTGAGTCCCTCATAACCACGATAGACCGGCTGTCGTGGTATGCGTAATGCATTTCCGCCTCCCTACATAAAGGGTATCCCTTTTCCAATTGCTTCGGGCGCAAAAAAAAAAAGTCGTTCGACACAGTCGGCGGCCAGCTACCTCAAGAAAAACATCGAATATAGAAGAAAGAAAATATCTCAGCGGTTTTATTCTCCACCAACCCAGCACACAATTGTGCCTGTAGGGCACACAAATGGAGATATCTTCAAACGTGCCGCTGATCTGCAAAAAATTCTCCAGAAATTCCACGCGTGGAAGTTAAAAATCGCCGAACCACCTAACCCAGAAGCGATTGTAGCTTTAAACGATTTAGGGTTTACGTCAGAACAAGCAGATGAAGCGCTACGTTGTACTGGGTGTAATGTACCGGCAGCGGCTTCGTGGTTGATTGGAGAGCGGGGCTCGAGTATCTTTGAGCTAGTGAATGGACTTCCCGACGGTGTAATTTTGCAGACTTTGTTGAAACAACCGCAGATTCAAAGGGGCTTACTCGAGAATGCTTATTGCATTCATAGCGATGGTTGGTCAAACTGGTAGCGCTGCATTATGGCTACATTCGCCGCACGGTAGTCCACTTCTCTCGCAGATTTCTCGTACGTACCACTCGGAGAAATATTGCCTCGCCGTGAACCAATTTTCCGAGGAGAGGAGGCAACAAAGTTCATCGCCATCGACTTCTAGACAAAGACGTTGAGGGTAATTGAAATGTTTTTGATAACCTCTTTACAAATAAAAATATTTCAAAAGCTAACATATTTTATTAAGACAATTTAAACGTTTATCTGTAATTTACTGTATGTATTTTAAGTAGGGCTTGTCGTAAATATTACAGTACTCAAGAAATCCGGGTTTGATACCCGTCGGCAACAATGTATTTAAAGTTGGAAAAATTTACTTCCGCTCAATAAAATAAAATAAAATGATATGTCTTACCTAGTTTGAAGAGCACCCTCAATTGCGTGCACTATCCCCGTCACCACTAATTCCAGCACCACTACTCCCAACACCACTACACTAGGAAAGATACACCACCGACGATGATACACGTGTTTCGCCTCTACACGAGGCATCCTCAGGTGTAGTAGACTCTGCGGTGGCTGACCGCTAATCAAATGAAATAATCACATCAATCAAAGTAACGCCTGATTCCATTAATTAACGATGTATTTGTTGATTGCAATTATAATTGCTTATTTATCACGTGCTTGGCTCTGAATGAGAAAACATCGACGAAACCTACAGGTCAAAAGAATAAAATGCTATTATTTATTCTGTGTGGAGGAGGCCTATGCCCAGCAGTGAGGCGTATACGAGTATAGGCTGTAACTTTCTTCTTTTTTTAATTCTTTGTTTATACACAGAAGAGAGAGCGGTACTACTGACCATAAAAATAATATCAACCAATAAAAAAAAAATAAGGCCTACTTTGGTTCGTCAAAGAGCGCATTTATCTTCGATAAATATACATCATAAATTTGAAGTGTCTCATTGTAATATCGAAATAACTGCCATTTATTGAGCTGTTGGTATTATTTGTATATTAAGACATTTTTTTTTGAAATACTAGTATTCCCTGTAACTACTCCTGGTAAATTTAAAATGCTTGTGTTAGGGGTGGTTCACGACATACAAACCAAAAATTAAGACATGCAAACCATTAAAAAAATATCTGTCTGTCTGTGTTCCACTGTCCGGGCGAATCTTACGAATAGCTAAACCGATTTTAATCAAACTTTACGGACAGACAGAGAACAATGCCAGGAGTGATCTTAGTTACGTTTTTCTTTGTGAAATTAGAAAAAAAATTGATGTTCATATATATGTTAATTTATGAAATTGGTTATTGATGTTCATATATATGTTAAGATTCTGTAGGTAGCGCTGTAGTAATTTTTTTAAGAAAATTATTTATGGACCAAAATGATTCATATTCATTAACTGATACGTTGGTTAATTGCCAAAAAAAATAGTACACAATAGCAAAATTAGAATACAAATTCATCGGAAAGGACAAAGTCTGCCAAACCAGCTAGTAAATATCCATGTGAATATGTCAACACTAAATTATTTAGAGACTAGCTGTTCACCGCGACTTCGCCTGCGTGTTATTTGGGATTTTAATTTTCACCATAAATCTTTTTCTGAAAGAAAAGTAGCCTAAGTTACTCCTTGTGACATCAGCTATCTTCCAGTAAAAATCCCGTCCAAATCGGTCCAGCCGTTTCAGAGATTAGCCGGAACAAAGAGACAGACAGACAGATAGACAGACTGATAGACAAAAACTTTAAAAATTGTGTTTTTGTTATTAGTACCGTATATACTTTCATATGCATTTAGTAAAAAGCTGTAATTTTGACAGTACAAACACTTAAATTTTATTTATATGTATAGATTTAGACCGAAGCTTCTACGATTCTCAAATACAACTTAGTACCTCTAAAATTCTCATGTTGTGTGTATGTGTATGTGTGTGTGAATTAGGATGACAAACGAGCACACAGTCCCCCTGATGGTAAGTGGATCCTGCGGCCCATATATCTACACCTATCGTGAAAAAAGAATCAAAATGCACATGCGATGTCATCCTTGAGAACTAATATGGAATGCCGCGTTTCCAGTAAAAGGGGTCTCCGTTTGTCTACACTTACAATAGCATTAAGTTTCTATTTTACGCTGGTATTCTGTGACAGCGTGGTTCTTCCCCGGTCGTGCCGACCCATTCGTGCTACAATTATAATATACCTGTAACATAGCTTTATCACGCATATATCCCTTAGTAATTTTTATAGAAATGTACCGGAACTGTTCTGGAGTGGAGGGGATGTGATTCACGACAACGGTTTCGGATGTTATGCGCAGCGCGGGTGTACGGTACCCATTGGAGCCGAGAACTACCATTTTCCTCATTCGATGCTAGGTTAGACAACGAACAGCATTTGTGTGTCTTGTAAACATTTCTTGTTCTTCGTCAGCCCGTAAAAGTCTAAAGCTGTACCTTTTCCAGTAGCGGATTATCCTTAAGGCAAACTAGTCACATATAGGTATATGTATGTTTGTTTCTTTGTAGCGTTCTGGAGGTCAAACACGTAAGCCGATTTTGATGATTCTTACGGCAATCGATTTGTCATAATCTTGTGTACGACGACCTGACGCCGAAAAAAAAAGAAAGTCGACGAACTATGTCAAGTGGGAGTCATTGATGATGGTCTTTGAAAATCATATTTAGGTTTCTCTGGTCATTTTTCATTTAGAATGACCATTTAGGATATCTAACGATTTAAAGTTGGTCAGCGACCATTCTGGCTTAATTTTTGAAAAATTATAATAAAGCTGTGATAAAGTTCTTATATAATCGTATATTGGGTATAATTAGTAATTTTTCACGCAGTCAATTTTTTTTTTATACAGCATTAACCTTGCTCGTTTATATGTCTGACGTAAACACGGTGGCTATACTACTGCCTTCTAACAGAAGCTAATTTTTTTTTTGGTATTTAACGACACTCACGGGACGAAATGTTGTGATGTATTGTTTTGCGCCGCCAGCCGCTTCCATTCATTACAGCCTATATAAACATCCACTTTTGAAGATAAACCTCCCGGATAGATTGCCTCGTGGGGGGAATTTAGCTATAGTTGTCATGCTTGGCAGGCTGGCAGGCAATCGCAGTTTTTATTTTATTTTAAGTTGTTGATAGGAAATACCGCTCCTCAATTACTGTTTCGGTTTCCTTCTGTCGCCGTTGTAGATATTCTTAAACTTAGCATTCACTTATTAGTACCACTAGGTGCTGAAACTCCTACTGGATGGTAGGATTCCTTTTCTGACTATAAGTTAATCTTAGACATGCGTCGTTCATTTATTTCTAGTGACCCGATCATTCAAGCATTGATTCGTCTTACGAACCGGGACATTCGGGTCGATAATACAAATGGATCATTTAGAGCTCCAGCACTATGTGATCAACGAGACCCGCTCGAGAATGTCGTTCGTCGGACATTACTCTTTGATCCTGTCATCAATATTTGATTCGACCTTAGATAGTCTTACTTATTTCTACCGCCGAGCGTAAGTGCATGCACTGCGATCCGGTCTGAAGATTGGAGCTGGAGTGACAAACGAGGTATAACTATCCAGACGTATATATTAACGCCTGAATTAGCCTTCAGCGAAAGGTAATGTTGCAAACTATGTACGTCCCACACATGGATACAAAATGTCTATGGACCACAACACCCACTTACCATCAGGTCCACCTGACAAACGAACATACAGTACCTTGACAAACGCACACATACATTACACTGTATGTTCGTTTGTCACCATTGTTCTATAAAAAAATACATGACTCCATTTATTTCTGAGAGGGGTTTAGGAAAAGGTAGTGTCAGTCGCGCATTAGTGTTGCCGGATTCATGCAAGATTCCTCACGATGTTTTCCTTCACCGCCGAGCACGTGGTCTTTATTAGCAAATGAAGAAGGCTGAAATAAAATGATCTATAAATATTGCTACTGAACCTTTAAATCCTTAAAATCGAAATAAAACAGTGGATTTATTTCGAATTTAATGATTGATAGTGCTTAGTTTCGCAGCATAGGGGCATATATAGTAGCATAAGAAAATAGGTGTTTTATGCTCATGGTTATGTGTTTTATGCAAATGAAAAATACGTGTGTTAGGTTTGCTATCAATGAGAGTGACCCGCGACGACGAAGTTTGCGGCATTTTCAATATCACTTTCAAGCCGTTGCCGCAGTTCGACTTACGGAATGTTGTTTTTGGACTGGTAAGTTTTCACCATTACATCTCAATGTATATAATAGATAACTTCAGTTAAGTCATCTAAAATATTAAGCAACATAGCCTCTGAGATTAGTAAATCAAGTGGTATGTCCTCCAGAATCCAGAATCCGAAATTTGGTCATGGCAATCAGTGTGAACGGAGTCTAGCCATCTGCCCAGGATAGAATCATAGTGCACAGGTGTGTGGGCAAACACAGGTGCACTCTCTATACCCTTATAAGGGATCGAATGTGGACTGTATGAATTTTACTTACAAGTGGACTATATTAATTGACTACGCTAGGGAACTGCTTAAAGAAAAGATGGTACTGTAGAACTATACTGTATTCAACTATTTACAAATGTGGCACTAATAAGCTATATACAGAGGGGAGTCTTCTGGATTTCTCTTGAGGTTTCTTCTTCTTCCGAAATGAACAATTCACAGCAAATTGGAAAAGGGCTACCCTTTACGTAGGGAGGCGGAAAATGCATTACGCATACCACGACAGCCGATCTATCGTGGTTATGAGGGACTCACTGCCTAGCGGGGAACCTAAGTTGTACCCTCTAAAAACTGCCTTTGGGGACTGGCAACCAGCTGTTTAAGCTTCATATGCCGTATCGGAAGCGACCCTCTTTTAGGAAAAGAGGGCGCAGGCGGCTACAAGCCGCTGAGGGAGTGCTTACGAAGGCAAATTTAACCAGACGTATACTGACCTTACGGTGAAATGATTAAAATAAACTTATAACGTACATAAAAGATTATGATGCTCTGTAAGAACAAGGAGTCGGTCCTGAGGGGACTGGGCAGCGCGCAATTTGCGTGCTAAGACGGTGATCTCCCCAATGTTGATGTTCTTAATAGCGGCGTAGACCGTATTTAGATCATCAACCATTGAGGGTTGTGTTTGCTGAGCGGCGGAGGACGACCGCGGAGGGTCGGCCTTTTTGGGGCCCCAGGGAAAGACTGGAGGTTGCAAAGGCTGCGAAAAGCCCGGAGGAGGGCGAAGAAGAGGAGGAAGGACCCGGGAGGGCCTTGTTGGACCCTGAGATGGTCGAAAATAGCTCTTAGGTGGCAATCTTGACGAGAGGGCCGGGAATGACTTAGCATTAACCGGCGGTGGAGCGTGCCTACTGGAGCGGGGATGAGGTGCGCAAGGGCAGCCTCTGTAGTTAGCCGGGTGGCCTGTTTGTTTACACAGGACGCACGCGGGTGGGAATTCGGCATTTTTGGGCCGGGGACACTCTTTCGTGTTATGGGGTCAAGGCACTTAACGCACCTGGGTGGGGCGGAGCAGTTGGCCGCCGCATGACCATATAACTGACAGCGGTGGCACTGGGCCGGGCAACCGCGCCTATGCGGGAGCTCAGCCCTCACTCCCGACAGCCCACACACCGTGCGTAACTGCCGGAAGATGGTCTTTGCCTCCGGAACGTTTGCGAGAATTACGAGGGCAAGGGGGAACCTCAAGCCCGTTCTGCTGTGCATTTTATGCACAGCCTCAATGGGGACTCCTTGGGACTTAAGGTCCTCAAGGATTTCCTCGTTTGAAAGTTCAAAAGGGACGCCTTGGATGACGGCCCTGATTTTGCGCTCTTCCGGAAGAGCGTATGTATGATAGGAGACTCGTTGGGCTGTGAATAGCCTGGTGAGACGACGAAAGTCGTCGACAGATTGGGGGATGATTTTAATAGCCTCCCCGAGGTTGGTGGCTTGGTCGTACTTTATTCCTGCATCGTAGCAGGTTTTGGAGAGGCGGGTAAACTAAGCCTTGTCTCGTAAGAAGACAGGGGGCGGGACTTGCTTCTTAGCCGGGTTAGGAGCACAGCGGGAGGCTGGCTTGGGCAGTGGTAGCTCGGAAACTGCAGCGGGAGCTGCGGGGACTGAGGCAGCTACGGGGGCGGCAGAGGCCGCCGAAACGGTGCGATTTTTCGCGGCGCGTTTACGGCGCTTGGAAGACACTGTGGTGAACTCTGATTCATCGGATCCGTCTGTGTCAGACGACTCCGAAGAACCAGTGCCCCGGAGTGTGGACCCGGAGTCAGAGTTGGAGCACTCCATCTCTAGGGGTGCGAAATAATTCGACTGTGGGACAGCCGGGCTAGCAGCCGAAGAGGCCGCGACGGAGGGCGGTTGGAGGTGTGCCTGAGGGGCAGATGAATTGGCGGAAGCGACCCGGGCGGCAAAGGCGGCCAGAGCTGACGGGTCCATCTGGTACAGGCGGGCGACGATTGCGTCAAGAAGTTCTTCCTTAGACATGTTCATGTTGGGGAGGAGGAGAGACGTTATTCTACTTGAAACAGTAAGGGCGGGTCCCTGTTCTCAGAAGAACAGGGGCTTGTTCTGAAAAGAACAAGAGACGTTCCCAAGAAACAATACACACGGTAATAATAACAGAAAAACAAAACAAAAATAAAAATATTCAGAAAAATCAACAAGAAATAACAATAATAAGTAAGCAGTGGTCAGTCAGACCTCCCCGCCCGAAGACAGGGGGGGCAATAACTGCGGTAAGCGAAAAGAACTCACCCGGCGTCGGCACTGTACAGCGCGAGCAGGACAGCGGAGGCGCGAGAGCGAGAGGGCACTATCGTACGGGGACGAACGCGCGGACTACCTGTACACGACCGCTCGGCACAAGCGGAAGTTGAACTCACAGACCAAAACGCCCTTCTTATATCCCGCAAGAGAGCGTCTCGGTTTGTGAGTAGAGTCGTAAGGCGATGCCGCGCGCTGATTGGTCGGCGACATCGCGTGATCTGCTGCCGGTGTGCGCGGGGCGCAACGGGGTGTGAAGGGGCGACGGGGCGGCGGCCTCCTTCGCTGTCCGCTACATCCTCCCCCCGGCGTAGCCTGCGAGCCTAAGCTTCCCTCGGGAGGACGGCGATCCTAACGGGCCGCCGCAGCACTCCGCCCTTGGTTCCGACCAACCTCTCATAGGATGAGAATCGTTCCGTCTGGCAGGTGTGGAGCGTCCTTGGTGTCGATCTGGTGCGCCACGATTTCCTCCAACTCTTCATCATCCCCTGCCTTCTCTTCCTGTCGGTGGGGCCAACTGTCTTCGTTCTTGTAAAGGAAGGGCGGTCCTGTGAACCACTTATCGCTTTCTTCTTTGGTTGCGAAATTCATGCACGTTGCTTGATCCGCTACGTTTCCCGCAGTTGGTATCCACCTCCATTGCTCGGGTGATGTCTTCTCAGCTATCTCCCCTAACCGGTGAGCCACGTATGGAGTGTAACGCGCCGTAACATTCTGTATCCAGTGGAGCGCCGTAGTAGCGTCCGTCCAATATACGACCCTATCTGCTACCACTCTGTGTTCGCCTTGCACGAATTCCGCGAGTCGCGCGCCTATTAAGTTCGCCTGTAACTCTAATCGCGGTATACTTTGCGCCTTGATCGGAGCGACTTTCGCCTTAGCCGCCACTAATCGCACCCTAACCGTTCCGTCGCTGTATCGTATACGCCAATATGCCGCGAATGCGTACGCACGTTCGCTTGCATCGTTAAACACGTGTAGTAGACGCTCTACCACTCCCCCCGTAGGAGCATAGCACCTTGGCAGACGTAGTCGTGACACCTCTTCGACGACTCGCAGCCACCTCTGAAATTCTTCTGCTGCCTCCTCGGGTAGTTCGTCATCCCATCCGACCTTCTTCATACGCCATAGGTTTTGTAGCAGGATCTTGGCGGTGATGGTGAGGTAGCTTAGCAGTCCGAGCGGGTCAAACACAGACATAACTGCGCTTAATGCTTCCCTCTAGGTTGGTGGTCGCTGTAGCGCCTGAATTTAGAATTCCAGCCTGTCAAGGTGAAACCGGCCTTCTGGTGCACTTCCGTAACCTGCCTCGCCGTATTTACCGCTTCCTCTACCGTTGCATAACTGTCTAAATAGTCGTCCATATAATGACTACGTACGATGGCGTTAAGTGCCAACGGGTGTGTCTCTACGTGTGCGCGCGCGTTATAATCTCTAACACTATGTGCGAGAAGCGGCGAACTCCTCGCGTCGAAAATCATACACGTCATGATGTACTCCCGCGGTGGGCTGTGTCGCTCGTGTCCTCGCCAGAGAAACAATTGCGCGGGCTGATCGCGACGGTCGATTTTCACACGCAAGAACATTTCCCTAATATCCGCGGACACTGCTATCTCATTCTCTCTAAACCGAAACAGTATGCCCGGTAAGTTCCGTAATAAGTCGGGGCCGTCGAGTAAATAATCATTAAGACATCTACCGGATGCGCGCGCTGCCGCGTCGAACACTACTCTTGTCTTCCCGGCTTGTTCGGATTCCGTACTGCGAAGTGTGGCAGGTACCAGCTCTTGGGATCCTCTCGCTCCGTCCCCTCGGCTTCCCTTGCATATCCTTTCGCCAGGAGGTTGTCTATCTGGGCTGTGTAGGCGTCACGAAACTCCGGCGACTGGTCCATCTTCCTTTCAATCGTCTGTAGTCTTCGAGCTGCCATTTCGTAGCTGCGTGGCATCCGCACGTTGTTGTCCTTCCATGGCAGTCCAACTTGGTATTGCTTGCCGACCTTCTTGACGGTGCGCTGGAATATGTCGACAGCGCGCTCCTCATCCCGTCGCGGCCTACTCTTTAGCGAGATACCTATAGAATCTATCTCATACTGCCGTTTGAGGAGTTCCGTTAGCTCCTCGTCCTGACTGGCAAACGTTCGGATGTCCCTATCTAACCGTCCGCTAGTGCTTGCTACGTGTAATACGGTCTCGCCGTCTTCCCTACACGTTAACCGCGGCACGGTTCCCTGAATTACCCACGCTAGTAACGTACGTGCAGCTATGGGCTGCCTTCGACGTCCTATTCGCAAATTACGGGTAATTATTAAATGCCAATTGTCGGCGCCTAATAATAATCTCGGCTTCGCGTCGTCGTAACACAACGAACTCGGAAAGTCACGTAAGTGCTTCAACCGTAAGCACTCCCTACTTACAGACTGCGAGCCTATCTTTAAATCTGCTATCGTTCGCGCGCTTATATTATACATATCGTTGCGCGTCTTGCCACGTATCCCTATATTAACTAATCTACTATTGGCCTCGCGTTGACTATTACTTACGCCTCTAATATTGAGCGGCTTTACCGGTCCTTCCGCTCCTAACTCGCGAGCTAAGTCGTCGTCGATCAACAATATGGTAGAGCCTTCGTCAAGTAGCACATACGTATTAACTTCCTTGCCGCGCGGTCCGTGCACGGTTATGGGGCACACTTCCAATAGTACGGACGCACTACTACTAACACTCGACGCGACGAGCACGGTCTCATCCGGTTTTACCGACGCTTCAGGCATGCCGGCCTTGCGGGTGTGAAGGAGAGCGTGGTGGGGGGCGTTGCAGCCGTCGATGCCGCACTTCCTAGCTTTGCAGTGTGTGCGTCGGTGTTTGCTGTTTAAACACTTAAAGCACACCCCATCTTCCCTTACCCACTTCCACCGGTCGTCCAAACCCATTTGCTCTAGCTTTCTACATTTGGCGATAGGGTGTTCACCCCCACAACACATACATGAGGCACTACCGGTGTCCTCCTGGGCGGTGAACGTCTTTACGTCGCGGGCCCTATCCTCTACGCGGCGTGTCGACACTATCCTTTTCGACGGCGGCGCCTCTCGTCTTACGGGCGATTCCTTAGTCGGCGTTACGGACGTATAGGCGTGACTTAACGCACGGTCAGCCTCTCTCATCATAAACCGGGATAGTGTGACAATGTCCGGTTCGTCCGCACTTCCGTAGTGCTCCGCATAATCGCACCAACGCGACCGTAAGTGAGGGCTAAGCTTACTCGTAACCTCCCTAGTTAGCATCGGATTTTGTAAATATACTTTGCCGTCGACGTTCTGCATAATACATACTATATTCTGTAATTTAATAGCGAACGAATTTAACTCCTGTGCGGTTTGACCCGGGTGCGGAAGGCGTTTTAATTCATCTAACGCACGATCTATAATTTCATCGCGGCTTTAAACGATAACCATTCCGCGGCCGAACCGTTAAAAATAGGCAAGTCCTGCGTCTGCTTCGCGGCGGCTGGTCTAACTCTAATCATGCTTTCTAAAGCTTCCGCTAATCGTTCTATACCCCTATCTTTCCCTCGCGGGGTGAGCGACCTATCTCTATCCCTATTTCCCTCTAGCCTACGCTGTGGCGCTGGCGACCTATGTACACCTACATCCCTATAACACGGCGACGGTAATCTACGATCCGCAAGGCGATGTGGCGATTTATCTATGCCTACATCATTACACGGCGACGGTGATCTACGATCCGCGTGGTGATGTGGCGATGGCGATCTACGTATAGGCGATAGAGTGCGGCGTTGGACGCGCGACGGCGACGTAACCCGTACACGGCGATCCACCTGGTTCATTTCTACGGCGACTCCATTGTCCCTCTGTATCGTATCTACGCGGCGCGGATGAACATCATTCGCAACCGACCTCCCCTGGGCCTGGACCTGACCTCTTCAGCGTGGTCGTAACCGGTTCCCCTACTGAGCGGGGCCTGCTCTATCTCGATGCGGGACGCGGGCTGAGACGGGCGGTAGGGCGGCTCCCCCCGAACAGTCTCCACGTTCTCTAACCACCTATCAACGCGTACCCTATTTTCCACTAATTCGTCCTCGTTTAGACTTTCCCTATCCGTTTCTTCTTGCAGTTGAGCGATGTCCCTAGCGTACTTCTTCTTGATGAGATCTTACTCGATTTGCAATTGCTTCCTTCTAATTGCAGCTAGTTCCTCCGCGGTATTATACTCGATTTGCTTTAACTTTGCTATTGCGCTAGCTGTCGGCCGGGCTGAACGGACTGAACGGACCGACGGGGTGCGGGGCGCGGGCCTATGTACAACGTCTGCTACAGGCGCGACGGTACGCACAACCGAACTAGTCTCTGTAGTCGGAAGATCTTCTATAATCGCGGCGAGCGTCTCTGTACGCGGCGCGGATGTGCTAACTTCTCCCAAGCGATCGGTTGTATACACGGACATAGCGGGGCGCGGCGGCGCGGGCGTGGGCATAGATGCGGGCGCGAGCGGGGGCTGCGGCGCGGCGGAGGGCGCTTGTGCCAACGCGAGATAATCGGACGGGGACACGGGTGCTTCCTCGAATATCCGCATTCCTACTGGCGTTTCGTCGTCGTTCCGTGTCTTCTGGCTTCTTGTCTTCCGCATGATGATGTCCCACGTTGCGACCTCAGATCATCTTCAAAAAGACGCACGTATTGGACGCCGTTCCCGCCTCAAGGGCGTTACCAGATGGTCACAGTTTGGCACCGTTAGGGAGCAACCACCCGGCCGCGTAAACGCGGTTTAAGAAACAAGAATTGTCTGGAAACAGACAATATGCGTATATGACGTAGAAGTAATAAGAAACGAGGAAGGAATTAGTACCGACGATCTTCTCTCTTCGTCGACGTACTTCTTTCTTCCTTGAAGATCTTCTATAATGAACTTCTTTCTTCTATAATTACCTTCTTTCTTCTTTCTTTTGGCTTGAATCCGGCGACGATGGACCAAGAATATAAGGGATATAATGAGAATACAAGAATATAATGTGGACTGTATGAATTTTACTTGCAAGTGGACTGTATTAATTGACTACGCTAGGGAACTGCTTAAAGAAATGATGGTACTGTAGAACTATACTATATGCAACTATTTACAAATGTGGCACTAATAAACTATATACAGAGGGGTGTCTTCTGGATTTCTCTTGAGGTTTCTTCTCTTGAGGTTTCTTCTCTTGTGGTTTCTTCTAGTGCCGCTTCCGAAATGTACAACTCACAGACCAAAACGCCCTTCTTATATCCCGCAAGAGAGCGTCTCGGCTTGTGAGTAGAGTCGTAAGGCGATGCCGCGCGCTGTTTGGCCGGCGACATCGCGTGATCTGCTGCCAGTGTGCGGGGTGCGCGGGGCGCAACGGGGTGTGAAGGGGCGACGGGGCGGCGGCCTCCTTCGCTGTCCGCTACAACCCTCTTTCATAGTCCGACGGGAGAGCAATCTGACAAGACGGTATTTGGGATACGTCTATGTTCATTTGATATTTTTTACATTTAAGTCTATCATAGTATTGATTTCATTCAATGAAGCATCTACGGACTATATTGGCACGTTGATTTTGTGAAATGTAAAAAGGTAGTGTCGTGTGGTGTCTGCTTTAGAAAATCTAACATTGCGGTTTGTTCCGTTGATGTTGTAATGAGGCGACTATAGAATTTGATAAAATTATAAGGTTTCCGACCGAAGGCGGTATAATCATCTCGTTAACTCCAGGCTTAAGAAATCCAGACAAGTAGGGCGTTGTGTCCAATCCTGATCCAGCAGTAGAATTAAATAAATTGATAAAAAAAGATCAAAAATCAAATATTTCAAAAACTAAGTACCTATTTAACAATTGCCCCAATGTGTGTTCGCGAACTTCACATCTTGGATTGTTTTATATCTCTGACATGCAGGTTTCCACGCATTCGGGCAGCTTGGTGGTGCACACTTCCTGCCCTAAACCCTCTCAGAAATGATATGTGGAGGCCTGTGCCTCGGAATGGGTCATATATGGGCTGTAACTTTTACATTATTACAAAAATTACATTTATTTTTCATACAAAACTTAATGTAGGTACTAAATTCAGTAAATCAGTTAAAAATACTTCTGCAACTGCTCCCAATTCTGAAAGAGATACCGTGCAGAGCAGAGCCAGATTAAGCGACAAAAAGTATAAAAAATAAATTTGTTATTCACGAGACATTTCAATATATCGCAGAGCACATTGAGATCATAACTTTGATATCTGAACAATATAAGTGCCGCTAGCCCGGCAATCGGAGGCATATTATTCGTATGTTATGATGTGATGTGATGGCTTATTGATGATGACAGTATTCTTATTTAGTATATCCATCATTCATTAACCAATAAGTCTACAGCTAAACATAGACCTCCACCAGATTGTCCCGCTTGACAGGTACGAGGCTGCCACTTGAGAACCTCTCATCGGTTGTCTGTTATTCGCCCTCTAGGACCGGCCTATATTGATCTGTTGGGCTATGTCATTTAACTTCTCTCGATCGAATCCTCTTTTTTAGTGTCTGCTAAAAATTAAAGCATGATGGATTAATGCTTCTCTCATAGCGTATCTATGCACTCACTGTCTGGTTATTGTGTTGACTGTCTCCTAGGTATAGTGGTCATAAACGCGATTGAGGTCCAAGGTTCGAATCCCGGGTCAGGGCGAATTCAATTTATTGCGTTTTTCTGTAAAAAAATTGACATCCCGCAGTTAGAAAGTTGGCGGTGTTTCACCCCCGTGTCTCTTAAATCACGTAAAGCCTTTGGTCCTGGTCGTATGTCCGATTTCTCTCCGGTCGTATCGGATTATCGTTCCATCAGAGTATGAGAGCGATGGAATAGAGAGTGCACGGTGCACCTGTGCTTGCGCATATAATCGGGTACTAAGAAAAAAAAAGACCGGCCACCGTGACCGAAATTCGTTCTTATTATTGTGTGGCGTGGTACTTATATCTATTAAGTAATCCTCTGCAGTTGATTTGTTCTATTTTTAAATGTACGTTAGTGTTATAGAGAAAAGCGACAATTAGAACATTATTATCATCATCATGATGATCATTAGTACATGTTGTGACGCCTCATAATTATTATTAATAAATAATAATTAAATTCATTATACAGACATTTAAAAATGTCATAGAAATTATAATTTAAACAATAAAATGCAAATAATAAGCATAGAGTTCAAAAATATCCATTTGGAATATTGAATATTATATATATTAGTAAACGCATAAAATGTCTCAAAAAATCTCTAAATTTATTAAAAACCTGCTTAAAATGTTTAAAATATATCAAATCATATAAATACAAGGCGATTATATTGCAATAACAAAGATAAATAACATTTGTAATATAATAGAAAAAATGGATTAAAATTTTCTAAGTTGATGAAGGTGTTCGTGTAATAATTGGAAAATTTCCAAGTTAATGAACGTGTTCTTGTAATGTTCCCTTATATTGGGGCGTTGTCGGAGACACATACCCAAGGTTGTACATATATATGGGGTGGTCGGCTGACCGACTGCTAGTACTAAGGTTGCACAATGACTAGTCCTATATTAGGGACTTAACATAGTAAGGTCTGACGAACCAAAGCATTAATATAGAAGGTCTCTATGATGCATAAGCATTATGATAGCAGAGTTATGACTTGAAGTCCCATATGAATAAGACATACAGTAGTATGGTCTATGAAATAAAGCAAATATGTGGAAGGTCTCAAATATGTAAAAGCATTATATTGAAAGAAATGGGACTTAAAAAGGATTATTATAGTGGCGTGTAGGTTGCTTCGCAGCCTCTGAGACCGAGGTAAACTTGGACTCACTAACCGATGTGTCCTAGACATATCATCTTAGTGCCGGTGGTAAGCGGGTTTGTTGTAGCAATACGACTTGCCCGTGGACATCGCACACCCCTACCGGTTGTGGGCGGCGTCTTAGCGCATAGCGTTATGATACGTCGGCTATCTTTCGGATTAGGGTGAGTGTGTTTGGTAGTACTTTTAAGTGCAGCAAGCATACTCAACTTCATGTCTTAGTGCAATAGCGCTATGATACGTGGAGTTTTGGCTACTGACGTCTTAGTACCGTACTACTATGATACGTTGGTGGTATTTTTAGTTAACAACATTATCAAATTTTGTTACCAAAGTCGATAGGGATCAAGTGGGTGTGTTGTGAGGGGGCGCCATCCGTATGATAGTTGCATTGATGCTTACTGCTACTTGCAGTATTGTGTCTTGTGATGGATCTGCGGGTGTGCTGCACCTGATTCGACGCATCTTGTGGTTCTGGTCGATGGAGGTATGCGGGTGGTGATGTCTGCTGGGACTGTATGGGGGACCTTGGGATGGTGTAAGCCCGACGATAGTCGTATTGATGCTTGTTGCATTCTGTAGCATTGCGTCTCTACGATGGTTGTTTGGCGGGTCGCTATTCTCAATGGCGCTCTCTGCGTCTTGGTTTGGCTCACAACCTAAGTAGCCTTGCCCAAGTCGGGTCCCTTCATTGCGGGGCTGCAGACTGTCTGCCCTCCATGATGTTTTATATAACAACTTAATAATATATCTCTATAAAGTTCCCACCTTTGAGAGATTGAAGGCAACTTGTTGGTGGGTGAGACAAACATGATCGAAAAATGCATATACTCAACGTCAGTGACACAAACCCTTTCTGATGGCGAATTATTAATATTATCTTATAACTGCCTATTGGCTATATCTGCCATTGTATTGGTTGGTGGAGCATATGTGTTGACCTCATGCGGGTGGTAGCTGGAGGGAGAATCTGAGGAGGCTCTCAAGGCTGCGGCCGAAAGCCGCGCAACGTGGGACCCCATTCCCTTGAGGTGAGCGGTAGACTCATGACACGCTCTGCGGCCAATTGGCCGTGCTGACCATGCAATTGGTGGTGATGCCTTACACTTACATCACGTCTGCAGAAACGGCGGTCTGGCAGGTGGTGGCGCTCACGGAGGGCTTTTTATGGTCAGTGTGCCGATTGTTGCCTAACCCGTGTGACGTATATTTCACTGTGGCTGGATTTGATCGTATTCTGTATGGCGTTTACACGCATTGACATGCGCGACTTCGGTCGATGTTTGTGCTTACGCACTATCAAGGGGCCAAGTCCTCTTTTACTGGTTCGCCAGTTATTTTGCTGTGGACTACGGTCCAGTTCCCAACTTTGCGTACCCTTCGGGGGGAGCGCATTAAAATGGTTGGCGCTCACCGTGCGCGGCGTGTGTGGGGCCGTGTACCTCCTCCACATTTTTTTTAAAATGTGGGAGAGCGAAGCCCTTGTAACTGGTATTTGATATAAATATTGTGAGCCTTTTCCAAGCGGGAAGGGATTAATTAATAAGGAATGGACTGTTGTGAACCAGATACAAGTGGAATAGGGACAATTTATTGTTCTTAACCTTTTTGAGCTCTGTCTTCGTGAACGGGGTTCTTTAGCTTATAAGACTCTACCAACAGCTTTCGATTGCTCTCGTGAATATTCATTCTTCCAAGATACACCTAAAAGAACTAAGTTACTATACAAACACAACGTAAAAAAGGGTCCTAACTAAGACGATCACGCCATAAATTTATTAAACGGCCTATATTTAAACCTTTAGAAAGATCAAGTTATACTGGTCACGTAAATTAGATGTATTTATATATCTTACAGATATAGATTCTAAAGAAATACAAGTATAAGTGGGATATAGTAGAAAAGAAAAAAGATGGGGGGGGGGGTTCGTTACAATGTCATTATAAGTACATTGTTAAATATCGTCTGGTTTAACTTCGGATACCTATTCATTGCGAAGTCTATCACGCTGATAAACGCCCTCTCTATAGCTCGTTGAGTTTTCATAACAGAAACAGAAACTTTTTTATTCAATATAGATTATAAATAATACTTATTGAAAGTCACTCTTTTGTTTGATTACTACTGGTTCGGAAAAAACCTCTGTCCTGGGAAGAACCAGCAAGAAACCCAGCGGGACTTTTTTTTAAATAACAGCTTACAATCATGATGTTACACAAATTAACAACACAACAAATTAGAAATAGCTTGGTAGCGATCACCTCATTTCCAGGGGTTATTATCATCCATAAATTCCTTAATATTATAATAACCCTTTTTATACAAACTTAGTTTAATAAAGTTTTTGAACTTTGAACAGGTCAAACTTTGTATATTTTCTGGAATTTTGTTGTAAAAGCGTAAACATCGCCCCAAGAATGAATTACTGACTCGATGGAGTCGAGTAACTGGTACTACTAGCTTGTGTCTGTTCCTAGTATTTACAGAATGAATATCACTTATTTTTGTAAAACTACTTTTATTTTTGTGTACGTACATTACATTTTCATAAATGTATTGAGAGGCCAAAGTTAATATATTAATTTCCTTAAATTTTTGTCGCAGCGACTCTTTAGGCTTTAAATCATAAATTGCTCTTATGGCCCTCTTCTGCAAAACAAATATAATTTCAGTGTCAGCTGCGTGTCCCCATAGCAAAATACCATACGACATTATGCTATGGAAGTAGCTGAAGTAAACTAGTCTAGCTGTTTCAACACTGGTTAGACTTCTAATCTTTTTTACAGCATATGCTGCAGAACTAAGTATGCTTGCTAGTTTTGATATATGGGGGCTCCATTGAAGCTTCGCGTCTAGTGTGATTCCAAGAAAAATGGTGGTATCTACAAGACTCAGTTTCTCCCCATTTAAAATTACATTAGTATTTAATTGTTTGACATTTGGAGTCACGAATTTCATACATTTTGTTTTAGTCCCATTTAAATGCAAATTATTAACATCGAACCAATTTACTAATTTAGAGATAGCATTATTTACTTCGTCATATTTTAGTAACTGTCGACTTAATTTGAAAATTAAAGAAGTGTCATCTGCAAATAATACTATATCATGGTTATCCCCTACTATGTAAGGTAAGTCATTAATGTATACAAGAAACAGAAAGGGGCCGAGAATTGAGCCTTGAGGCACGCCCATTTGTACCATCGATCCGGAAGAGCTCATATTGTTAATGACAACTTTTTGCGTTCTCTTACTTAAATATGAAATAATTAATTTAAGGGCATCACTTCTTACACCGTAGTGTTGAAGTTTCCTGATTAATGTTTCATGGTGAACACAATCGAAGGCCTTGGATAGGTCACAAAATATACCCAAAGCATCCTGTGAATTCTCCCATGCATTAAAGATATATTTAATCAGCTCAACACCGGCATCAGTTGTCGAGCGACCCCTTGTGAAACCAAATTGATTTTTATGAAGTAAATTATTTATATTAAAAAAATTTAACATTTGAACAAGAACAATTTTTTCAAAAATCTTACTAAGTGTTGGTAGTACAGAAATAGGTCTAAAATTGGCGGGGTCTAATGTACTACCAGATTTAAATAAAGGTATTACTTTACTATGCTTCATTAAATCAGGAAACACACCAGATTCGATACTAGTATTAAAAATAATAGCTAAATGAGGCGCGATTGTATCTATTATAGACGCAATAACTTTAACGGAAATCCCCCACAGATCCGCAGTTTTCTTAACATCAATAGTTTTAAAATATTTTACAATATCTTTTGATGACACTTTATGAAATGTAAAATTCTTTGTACACACATTTACATTTTGTTTAAGTAATGATTCGGCGACGGCAGGAGAAGAATTCAGTGACTTAGTGGTCAAGATCGGAATATCAGTAAAATATTTCTCAAAAACCATTGCTACGTCCTGATCTGATACAGTTAATTTGTTGTTAACACTTAACTGGTAATTTGAATTGCGAGAGTTGATCTTACCAGTTTCGCTATTAATTATACTCCATGTCATTTTAATTTTATTGGAAGCCGTCTTAATTTTGTTGCTCAAATGCAAAGACTTGGCTATGGAGCACACTCTTTTAAATATTTTTGAATATTTTTTTACATACTCCCTAAATTCGACGCTATGATTATATGACCTTTCATGGTAAAGATCATATAACCTATGCCTGCTCTTATGGACTCCTACTGTCGCCCATTCACTTCCGACTGTTCAAGGAGAATGTTTTAGAAGTAAAAGTATTATTAAATTCATTGAAAATTAGCTTAAATAATGTTCCATACATAAGGCCAACAGTGCAGGACCACGTCTCACTCACGACTCAGTCTCAGTTTTGGACCTCCTTTCACCTCATTCCTATTTTTACTTTGTGGGTTTTAAATCATGTTATGGAAAAATTGTCTAATAAGTAACAAATAATAGCACTCATTGCGATCGCTCACAAACTCAAGTTGTAAATAAATTTCTGGAAAACAAGTCTCCTGTTAAAAAAAAAAACAATGCGTTTGTCTTATTGTTTAATTTTGCTTAAAATGGTTGAACTGCCGTCTTATTACTATCATATGGCCGAATAGACCTACGAAGTACCATGTGCTCTTGTGATATGGTATAAGGTATATTTTTGCTTGAAACAGTTCGAAACCGTTCATGCATAAAAAAAGTTCGCTAATAAATAGTATTTTGTCAATCCGCCGCCGTATAGCGCCGGCGTTTTTTTCCTTTTGAAAACACTTGTTTTGCTATTCTTACTAATTAGACGTTTTCAGATCGACAGTGGTAGAGCCACGCGGCAGCTTTTGCTGTCGCACGGATGGGCCGGCTCGAACCGGGGTAGGACCACGACCTCACAGAAAACCAGCGTGAAGTAGAGGTTTACCTCTGCGTTTCGCTTGGTGAGTGCAGGTGGCCGGAGGCCCTTTTTACTGGAAATGAGGCATTCCATCTTAATCCTCACGGGTGACAACGCATCTATATTTTGATTTGTAACAGAGGATAGATGTAGATGTCTATGGGCCGCAGCAACCACTTACCATCAGGTGGACTGTGTGCTCGTTTGTCACCCTTATCCTATAAAAAAAAAAAAGACTTTACTTTTACATTTTGTATAACATTAAATAATATTTAACATTTGTAAATATCAATGAATGATATACCTTATTTTTTTTTAAATTAAGGTTCTTCATTGTTTGATATTTACAAATGTTATTATTAGGTGAAAATTTAATTTAATAAAAACCAAGGTTTCCAGGGTGATTTAGCTGTACCTACTTATATAAATGATTTTTTTATAACAACAAAAAATAGTACAAAACGTTTGTAATCTCTTCATACAAAAAGTCACTTTCTCTAAATTTCAAAGAATACGCGTAAAAAAACGTAGTTACCCACTAAAAACAAGTATCCTTCCATTTGTAACTTACGTTTGATGTCAAATAAACTTAATTAGGTCTAAACAAGTAAAAAAAGCATAAATACTTTTACACGTGGCGGATGGCACAATAGGCGTGTCATTTTTGTCTGTGGCGCTTAACACGCCCGGCGTGTCATGAAATATTTGTTCGCCGCCACAGCTAAAAGTTGTCGAAAATTGGTGCCGCAACGAATCGGTTAACGAAACGTTATCGCGCTTTAGAATTTCTGGAACCTAAGTCATCAGTGTCACACAAGGCTCAAAACATTCAGTCACAAAATGTTAATAAACCTAAGGTTTTTCACACAACTCAACTTAAATGTGAATTCTGTTCTGACAACCACAAAATTGGTAACTGTAAAAGGTTCGCCAAGGAAGACGTAGATAACCGTAGAAGTTTTATTGAGAAGAACCGTTTGTGTTTCAATTGTTTTGGTCATCATGCAGCCAAGGTATGCCAAAGTACTTTAAGCTGTAGGATTTGTAAACGCAAACATCATTCGATGCTTCATCCTAAAATGTCTCATGATGAAGGTTCAGGTAGGTCTGGTGATATGTCCAGTGGTTCTACTAGTGCTCAAGGGTCTAGTAAGGTTTTCGTTTCTCTGTCTGATGAGGGTGTTGAGTGTTCATCCACTAAAAAGATAGTGGCGTCATCCAGCTCAGTAGAAAGTAACCCTGTTATCACGTGCTATTCATCGAATCAGTTGCCAGTTCAAAGTCACATTCTGTTAGCCACAGCCCTGGTTAAGGCAGAGTCATCCAACGGAGAGCGTCATTTAATCCGAGCGCTGCTTGATCAAGGCTCCCAAGCCTCCTTTGTCACGGAAGCGGTTGCTCAGTACTTGGGTCTTAAGAAGATGCCTGTACAGGGGCGTATATCCGGATTGGAAGGCAACGACAACATTGCAGTTAAATATATGGTAAAGTTGAAGGTTCATCCTAGGTTTGATTCCACCACAGTGATAACTGTTCAAGCTTACATTCTCAAGTCTATTACCTCTTTTCTTCCTAGTAAAAAGGTTGTTGAATTAGAGTGGATAAATAAAAGTGGCATATGCTTAGCTGACCCACAATACCACACTCCTAACAAAATTGATGTTTTGTTAGGTGCAGAGGTATACGGACAAGTCATACAAGGTCAAATCAAAAGGGGATCAGAAGGGTCAATAGTAGCGCAAAGTACCTCTATGGGTTGGATAATTTCAGGTACAACACAACAGATCCAAGGCAACCACGTCGTTGTAATGCATGCTTTGACGGATAATTACCTCAAGGTATTTTGGGAAATGGAAGCTGATCCCAAGAGTCAATCAAAAATATTATCGCAGGAAGAAGAAGTGTGTGAAAGATTTTATGCAAAAACAACGTGCAGAGACTAGCAGGGCCGTTATATAGTGCGGCTTCCATTTAAACAACAAAATGTCGAGTTTAAAAATTCTAAATTGATCGCAGAAAAAAGGCTTAGATCATTAGAATCTAGATTCAATAAAAATGAATCTTTGAAAAGGAACCATGCTAAGGTAGTCAAAGAATACGAAGACAAGAAAATCAAAGGCAAATGTTCAGGAATATCGTTTATTGCGACTAACATTCGGAACCGCTTCAGCACCATATTTGGCTGTAAGGACGTTGCAACAACTGGCTCTTGACGAAGGTGCACTGTATCCTGAAACAGCTAAAAAATAATTAGTGATTTTTATGTGGATGACTTGCTCTCGGGCTGTCAAACAGTGGAAGAAGGATTAATGATTTATAGGGAATTGAACATAATGTTAAAAAGGGGAGGGTTTGAACTTCAAAGGTGGATGGCAAATGACAGTGAGCTGCTGGAAAGGTTAAAAAAGGAGGAAGAAGGGAAGGATATAAGAGAAGGGATTAACTTAAAAACAGATGAGATAGTTAAACTTTTAGGACTTACCTGGAATCGACGAACCGACGAATTTCAGTACCCGGTGACACTTCCGCCGCAGACAGGACCTGTAACAAAAAGAAAGGTTTTGTCAGACATAGCTAGATTATACGACCCCTTAGGTTGGCTTGCCCCATGTATAATCAAAGCAAAGATTTTAATTCAAAAATTGTGGCTGGCAGGCATAAATTGGGACGAAGAACTTCCAAATGTAATACTCAAGGAATAGATTACTTACCGGAACGAGTTAGAAAATTTAAAACATTTCAAGTTGCCTCATTGGATGAAAACCAAGGCTAACGATGAAGTAGTAGAACTCCATGGAGTAGTGTATTTGCGAGTTGTTGATTCGGATGGAAATATTCACGTCAGCTTGGTTACCTGTAAAACAAAAGTAGCACCAATTAAACAAATATCAATTCCGATAATGGAGTTGTGTGGAGCAACATTATTGAGTAAGCTTCTGAAGGAGGTGTCTGAAGCGATGAACATTGAAAGGTCGCATATTCATGCTTGGTCAGATTTAGAAGTGGTTTTGGCCTGGTTCAGAGGACATCCATTTGTTGCTCGCCGTGGGCTCTGCACCGATATTTGGAGCGACAACGGCACAAACTTCGTGGGAGCCGCTAGAGAGTTGCGCACACTATTTGCATCTGAAAGGTCAGGAATCTTAAGAGAGGTGGCAGATTCCTTGGCTTCACATGGCACTTCTTGGCACTTTATTCCGCCACGGTCACCGAATTTCGGAAGATTGTGGGAAGCCGGAATTAAGTCTGTGAAGACACACTTAAGGAAGGTTATCGAAGAGACAACCTTAACCTACGAAGAGCTGTCCACAGTCTTCAGAGATTCAGATTGAGGCCTGCCTGAATTCAATACCTCTAAACACAACTTCAGACAGACAGCGAATCATTGGAGGTACTAACTCCCGGTCATTTTTTGGTGGGAGAACCCTTGGTTACCCTACCAGACAATAACTTTGAAACCTCCAACATCAGCAGTTTAAGTAGGTGGCAACTCACCCAGAAGCTGATGCAACAGTTTTGGCGACGATGGTCGCAAGAATACTTAAGTCAGTTTTTACATAGGTACAGATGGTCTCACCAAACACCTGAACCGCAGTTAGAAGATATAGTGTTAATAAAAGAGAATGACTTACCCCCGTGTAAATGGCTCCTTGGTCGTGTGATAGCTAAACATCCAGGAACTGATAACATCACGCGTATAGTCACTTTGCGAACTAAAAATACAGTTATCAAGAGAACAGTATCCAAGCTCTGTATACTTCCAATTGATACTGGACTAACTGCTGACCAATAAAATATTTACTGTACTTATTTAACCCCTTATGGGTACCTATAAAATGTATTTTATTTGTGATGGGCAAATATAGATTATTTTCTTGTTTTTTGGTATTGTTGCATGGTGGGCGGCTTACTTTTATTGTTTTATGTATATGTAAATGTAAATTAAGGACGATTATGTTTATATCGTCCTTGGTGGGCGGAACGTTTAATTATTTTAGTTCCTAAGCGCGATCATACCTAGTCAGGTCATAAGTATTGTCACACAGTAAAAACTTTTCTTTTAGAATGCTGGCCACAAATAAGTTTATTGAATTCGAATTTCGAATTGTTCATGAAAATAAAACTGTATACTTTTTAGAATTTTACTCATTTTTAAATATGGAGTGGACGCTTAAAGAAGACTGTGTTGCATTTATTGCGTTGCATCGTTGCGGTTACGCGCCAATTCAAATTTTTGACATACTGAAATTTAAATATAACCAAAAGATTCGTTTATCGTACCATCAAACGATACAATGAAGACTCTAGTGTAGATGACAGGTCAAGAAGTGGTCGCCCTCGGTCTGTTAGGACTCCAGCAGTGATAAAAGATGTGAAGGCGCGAATTCAAAGAAATCCCAAACGTAAGCAGAAACTGTTGGCCCTTCAGATGGGGTTAAGCAGAACCACGGTGAAAAGGGTGTTAAATGAAGACTTAGGGCTTCGGGCATATCGAAGAAAAACAGTTCATCGTTTGAATGCTCGTCTAATGGACCTGAGACTGAAAAGATGCCGCGCTTTGTTGAAGCGGTACGCGGGAAAAAATATCGGGAAATTCTTTTTTCAGATGAAAAAATTTTTACCGTAGAAGAGAGCTACAACAAACAAAATAATAAGGTGTACGCAGACAGTAGTGAAGAAGCGAGCAACCGTATTCCGCGTGTCCAACGAGGTCATTTTCCATCCTCGCTCATGGTATGGTTGGGAGTTTCTTATTGGGGCTTAACAGAGGTACATTTTTGTGAGAAAGGTGTAAAAACGAATGCATTGTGTTGTGTATCAAAATACAGTCCTGACGAACCTTGTGGAACCTGTTTCTCATACCATGTTCAATAACAGGCACTGGGTATTCCAACAAGATTCGGCGCCAGCTCATAGAGCGAAGAGCACACAAGACTGGCTGGCGGCGCGTGAAATCGACTTCATCCGGCACGAAGACTGGCCCTCCTCCAATCCAGATTTGAATCCGTTAGATTACAAGATATGGCAACACTTGGAGGAAAAAGCGTGCTTAAAGCCTCATCCCAATTTGGAGTCACTCAAGACATCCTTGATTAAGGCAGCCGCCGATATTGACATGGACCTCGTTCGTGCTGCGATAGACGACTGGCCGCGCAGATTGAAGGCCTGTATTCAAAATCACGGAGGTCATTTTGAATAAACTTTAGTGTCATAAGAATCTATGTTTTGTTAAGTTCATTTTGGTATATAAATGGTTACATAATGAATAAACTTGTTTCAATTATTTTATATTAAACATGTGACAGAATTTATGACCTGACTAGGTAGATGGCGCAGGCTGTCTGTTGCTTCGCGCAGTTGAATTGTTTTTTTGTTTAGTGACCCTCGGGCTCTGAAGGCTCTTAATAAAATTTTGGTTTGCCAGTAATTTAAATTGAATTTTTATTTCAATTACATACCTACCTCGAACTACTACCTCGTCATACCTATGCTATGTATTGGGTTATACAATGATCAGTATGTAATAATTGTTTATTTATATTGTATTGTTAATTATATCGAGTAAAATTCTTTTATTGTTATATTTATTTTGCATATGTGCTAATTTAATATAATATTACATAATATTATGTCAGAATTATATTTTAATGATATTTTATTGAATATTTTAAAAGGTAAATATGTAAAATATAAAAATGTACATTTATATTATATTATTTATTTTTATATTCGTAAATATTACATTTATCAGTAAATAAACATTTTGTCTTTGTATTTTCTTAAATTTATTAGTCATTTTCTTTCTAGCTGCAGTTATTTATTTTTGAGTACAATTTTTGTCGGACTATCAAAAATTTAATTTAAACTGCTTACTGATTCAGACAACGGATCTAATACTTCTTGTTCACCACATTTTGTTGGCTGAAAAAAAAGATACTAGTAATTTGGGAAGCCTGTAAAAATTCTAGTGTTACAGTATTAAAAACCCGTCATAAACTAGTATGACTCGCGCGCCGAGAGTACCGCCTCTCTTAAGTCCCGTAAATATACCGAGTTTACACATTACAAAAATTCGTTCGTCATCTAATCACAAAATAAAACAAAAATCCCACCAATATTATATAATTACGTTATCGCATGGTACTGCAGATTTCTTTAAGTGTACTTTCTACTTCCTGTTTTAGTGAGGTATTAGTCATTTTCTTTGAAATGTACGGAACATATGCGTGAATAATCTGACGGTAACCACATTTCTTCGCTGCGATTCTTCTGAAAAAATTTGATCCTTTTTTTAAATTTATTTATTCATATAAAATACACGCATTTAAAATAATAATAAACATCGCCAAACTGTGCAACAGTTTGTTGGCGGTAATGGCGCTCTTTTGTTATACATTACTCCATGATTCTCTTTCTTTTTTTTTGATTCAGCAAACCTTTAAATCCAAATAATAATAAAAACTATTAATTTTAATGCATTAACATTTCCTACCGTGATTATATATTAACATTTACGGTCCATAATTACTTAACATTATACGTCGATAGTGTTAAGTCTGCGCATAAAAATGTTTTACTCTTTGACATTCCCGTATACGTTGCAGTTGATAAAATATAATTAAATTAAGTGTTTTAAAGATAATAATAAGTTGAACTTACTGGTGAAAAGTTACTCCTTGACTTTTACTTATATTTCTCGAGTAGTTTGAACAGTATCGCAATGCACACGAAGGCATATTAATTTAAAAATAATTCTTCACTCAAACTTCTCACGTAGCAGCAACCACTTGACACAGACTGAGTTTGAGAGCGCGCATTCTAATGCCTCATCCACACGCTTGGCAAACAACGGCGAACAGCAAACACCAAACAGCAATCACGGACGTGTGGATGGTTGTTCGCCTGTTTGTTTGTTTGTTTGTATGTGAATGCCAGTGATCGGCGTTGGTGTCGGTTTTTGTGCACCGATCAAAGGGTGTTCGACAAACGTGTTTGCTATGTATCCACACGTTTGGCAATCAGTCAGTAGTACGCGCGAGCTTGCGGCTTGCGGGCGGCGGAAGGCGTTACTAGTGGCTATTATTATTATACTCTACGCCAATGTTACCAATCCGACATTTGTCGCGGAGGTAAATATGATTTCAGAAGTTGAGTTTCCTAACAATTCTACTTCGAAAAGTTAGTAGATCTACCACCTATATTTTTTTAAGTTTTCTAGAGACCTATTAGATTTATTTTATTAGACTATTGGGTAACAAATATTTCACCTCTTTTTATAAGGAGCCCCGTGTGAAAGCAGGATCATTGATCATCAATTCCTAAAATAAAATCCGAAAAAATTATATAAGATTAGTATATCCTATATATCGATAAGTTTAGTATATCCTGATTTAATAGTTTTTAGACTTTCGTAGTTACGCAACAAGAAACCCTTATAGTTTCGCCATGTCCGTCCGTCCGTCCGCGGTTTTGCTCTGACCCTAGATGTTACAAATCTGTAACTTGGCAGTTATAAATATTAATCACGCCTAGAAAACTGTGAAATTAAATCTTAAAAAACATTTTTATTTTGGGTACTTCCCATATAAGTAAATGGGGGATGATTTTTTTATGTGTCTATTCTATCATGTGGGGTATCGTTGGATAGGTCTTTCAAAAACATTGGGGGTGTTGAACAACATCATTTCGATTCAGGGGTCTGTGTCTGAAATATTTAGCTTTAAAGTGGTATTTTTTATTGGAGTCATGTGTGTCCCCCCCCACCCCCTACCAACTTAACCTATGTTTATCGAAATGTGAAAAGTATACCTAATAGGAGTTTATATAATGCAGTTAAAAGGAAAACTATCACAGCTAAGTAGAATCAAGAAGCTAACGAGTAATAGTTGACCAACTTATAAAATACACTTAGATTAGTAAAAATTTCGTTACATTTTCATAGAAAAGACCTAAGACTAGCTACATTAATAACTTTGAAATGTTATTGTAAGCTATTAAAAATAAACATTTTATGAATAAAACGGCTCATATGCATTACTACTATTAGTTTTGGCGAAGCGCTTAAAAAAATCAGTATATCATTTTCCTTTCATAAAAAATAAACAATTGTGCGTTTTGAAAATATTGCTATTAGATTGTATAAGGCGCTTCGAATAAAAAGATAATATATGTTAAAAGTAAATAGATTCAATATAATGTCGAACGAAAGTTCAGGGTTCGATTCCCCGGTCAAGCATTAATTTCATAAAAGTTTGTTTTAATTTCATAAAAGTTTGTTTTATTTAGAGTCACGTATTACATAATAATCAGCAATGCAATACGAATAAAAAGTTGATAGATTTTTTTTGCAAGGTAGTAGATAGAAGTTAGATAGTAAAAGTTGGTACATCTACCGAAAATTTGGTAAAGTTGGTAACACTGCTCTAGTCTGTGCCACTCAGTGTGACCATATGTGGCAGGTTCCTGCCATTTTGGCAGGATTGGCCTCTTATTTTAGCCTCTGGCATGATCGGTTGACGTTTTATAAAACCTGGCAGTATTTGGCAGAATTGAGGTATTAAAAATAGATTTGATTATGGCAACTTAAAATGACGAAAATGGCATCCCTAGATACTTTGCCAGCATGTTGGGAATTTCCCTGTATTTCTCAATTTCGCGTATTATGTTTATATCACATTCAATAAACAACTTTAAAAAAAATTGTGTATAAAGTTGATAATCTTCAAACGAATTAACACAAGTTGGTTAAAATTAAATATTTCAGTCATAAAAGAGACGTAATTTAGTTTGGTATCGTATTAGATTTCATGGTGATAACATCGTGTTAATAATATTTTGTGGACGATAACAATTATACTACCTGTCAGAAATATCTGCGAACCTCGCTGGAATGCGCTACCCCTCGCGCTTCCCCGCACCTCCGCCCGTTATCGTCTATCCAGTACCGTTGCCAACGCAAGCGCCGACGCACGTGTATTAATCTCGCTTTCGTAATCGCATTATTGTTTATTGTTTCTCTGTTTGGTGAAATATTACTATTATTACAATAGACTACTTACAAGATGGGTAAGACTATACATAGTGCCGAGCGGAATTTAGTGCTCAAAGTAATTAAATTTTTTGATAATGAAAAACAACGAGGCTGTTTCAGTATCCCGGTTGAACAAGCAACAAAAAGGGCATGTGCAGCAACTGGTTTATCTAAATCGACCATAATGAAAATAAAAAGTGAAGCAAAAAAGTTACAAGTTTTGTCAGAATCAACTAAAGAGGCAAATGTTCAGGAAGAGATGACGTCCTTCGAAGAAGACCCACAACCTAGTACGTCAGCTTCAGTTACCACGGACACTATTATGCTCTTGACACCAGGGAAGAAGCGTAAAAAATACAAAAAGAAAATTGATTTTAATGTTAAATACCTGCTAATTAAATGGCTCGAAAATTATTTGATTTTAATTTATTATACTTACCCTAGAATAGAAACTAATAAAAAAAGCATTTCTAAGAACAAACTTTTATACTTAATATGGTTTCTTGCATTTACTTTTTCCGGTATAAAAGCGTTACATTGATATATACAAATAGTTTTATTTTTAATAGGAATGTATTTTTTATTTTAAATTTATTTTAAGGCGTTGTATAGAAGTATAAAAATAAATAGGCGCACAAAAAATATATTTCATTTTTGCATCTCGATTTTTTTTTGCTATCTCTCCATATTGCATGACGTCATCAAGCCAGGTTCGCAGATATTTCCGACAGGTTATAGGTGGCTGTGATGAAGCGAAAATATGAAAGGGCGTATAGAGCGAAATGGGAGTAAGATCTTTTACTTTCATTATGGATCTCCAAAGCTAAAGATGATCCAGACTGTGTAACTGCAAATTGGCACCCCGGCTGTCCGCTTTAAAGGAGCGTGCCGCCACTAGTAAACATCAAAAAAATATGAGTGAATTCAACATGCGGAAGAATATTCTCTCAAATGAACTTTTATTAAGACAACAGATTTATAAACAAACATTTACTGTATATCTTGTACGTTAAACAAGGCATGTGTGATCATGGCGATTGCATTGCATTCAAACCAATGAAAGATATGTTTAAATTTAATTAAAAAAATATAGCATTTATATGTGTATTTTTACTTTTTTTAGTTTAATACAATGGTAAATAAAGTTGGCAGTATTTAGGCATTTTTCACTATAGACTTTGGCAGGATTTGGCAGGTTTTTAACCATAGTGAGGCAGGATCTGTATTTTAAAGATGGTCACCCTGGTGCCACTGCCATTGTCATTGTGTATTTTGTTTTGCGTACCAATAATTATTTTGATACAATACACGGAAATACGAATCGTGACATCTTATTCTATAAAAGTGTACTTACCTACTTATTAAGGAAACATGTCTGATTGGTCTGATGAAACAACACTATTATTTTTAGAGTCTTATCAAAATGAACAATGTATATGGAATCCAAAAGACGTTAACCATAAAAACAGAAAGAAGGTGAACGATGCGTGGACGCGCCTTTGTGTTATTATGAATAAAAGTGTAAATGAACTAAAATCTAAAAAGGAAATACTTATGGCTACGTTCAGAAGACACCTAAACAAAAAAAAGGACAGTATTCGATCTGGTGCAGGTTAGTTTTAGCTTTTGCTGCATATTTGTCCTAATATTTAATTACCTACTTACTCTGATGCTACTGATTGTATGATGCATGTATTTGACATTTCAACTTATATTTCAGGAGCTAATGATACATATAAACCTATCTGGTTTGCATATGACCTTATGGAGTCATTTTTAGTCCCGGTGTATAACAGCACACAAAATATAAATACAGAGTGGGTAAGAAAAAGTACAATTTTTCATTATGGTTTATTTATTCTTAAGTCACTAGTACATAAAAATATAATTGATATACCTTTAAATAACTTTCGTTACTACCTGATATGAACTAATATTTACTATGCACTACAATGTATTCCACAGATTAAAATAAGTATATATAGTATATTTTTGCCAATTATTAATATACTATCTTGACCTTCTATAAAAATATGAAGCAAATTCTTCTCTAATCTGTTTGGCATGTATGGGTGACCTACGGGGTATGTTTGGCATATTCTGAATTGCAATATATTCAGTTTCGTTTCTTCGCCAAGATCCAGGTGTTACTAGATTGCCATTACTATCAAGTAGATCAAACGTTCCTGGGGGAGTATATCTTTCTGGAGATTTTTTCCTTAGGTAGTTATGTATTAGTACACAGGTCATTGTAATTTCTGATACAGTACTGGGGTCTAAATCAATTGGGCGCCGGAAAATTCTAAACACTGAAGTTAAAATCCCAAACGTGTTTTCTACTACAACTCGAGATCCAGATAAACATTGATTGAATATCCTTTTTGGTGAACCGACGTTATGCTGTCCTGGATAGGGTTTCATTACATGCATACTTAGTGCAAAAGCACCATCTCCGATGAAGACGTATGGCACATTAATTTCCGATCCAGTAAGTGGGCATGGCGTGGGAAAATCAATTTCATTTCTGCAGATTTTTTGCCATAGTAATGAATTATTAAAAACACCACCATCACTTATTCTCCCTTGGCATCCTATGTCTGCATATATAAATTTGTAATTGGCGTCAACTAATGCCAAAAGAACAATGCTAAACGTTTTCTTATAGTTGAAATATTCAGTTCCACTATGTGGTGGGCTTTTTATAAGAATATGTTTGCCGTCTATGGAACCGAGACAGTGTGGGAATTTGCTCCTATATCCCCTTTCTATATTCATCCAAGCATCTGCTGTTGATGGCATCTGAAAACAAAATGTACAGCTATAAAGAAAACAAATTAAGACAGTAAGTTTTACCTATTTAATTTTTACAGGGATCATCATCACAAGAAATACCAAATGAAACTGTAGAGACAGAAATAGAAGAAGGAGAAGAAAACACTTTAGCACAGCCATTAACTTCTTCCCATACGCCAAAACCTGGAACTTCCCGTCGTCGCCCCGCAACCGATTTAGCGGAGCGGCAGATGTCATCAGCCTTTGGGCAGTTAACAAATATTTTGACAAAAAGGCAGAACGAACATACACCACAACCAAAGGAAGACGACGATTGCGACCTATTTTCCAAATTGTTAGCAAAAAAATTGAGAGAACTTCCTCCTGATGATAGGAAACTTTTTATGTACGATATAGACACCTTATTTATTAATAGGATTAAGGAGAGGCTAATTAGGCGTCAAACCCCATCACCCCATTACTCAGTTCCATACTCGTCATATTCCGTAGTGTTGCCAAATGCATCACCAATTTCAAACCATCCTTCAACCTCCCAAACCTCATATTCCATACTGTTACCAAATGCATCACCGATTGCAAACCGTCCTTCAACCTCACAAACGTCATATTCCGAACCTTTGCCAAATACATCACCGATTCTAAACCGTCCTTCAACATCCCAAACGTCATATTCCGAACCTTTGCCAAATACATCACCGATTCTAAACCGTCCTTCAACATCCCAAACGTCATATTCCGAACCTTTGCCAAATACATCACCAATTTCAAACCTTCCTTCAACCTCCCAAACGTCATATTCTACTTCCACTTCTCAAAACAACATTCAAACCTTTTATATAACCCAACCGGACCCCTCAAATTTTAGAACTCATATTACATCAGAAGAAGTAGTAGTACCACCAAAAGGACAAAACATTATTAGTGAAGCATTACTGAAGGCCTATGAAAATTTTGATTCATATGAAAAATGAATATATACATATGTATATAGGGTTCAACAAAACTAGTTGATAGTAATGTAGTAATAATAAAAAATACTCTCACAAAACAAAGCGAGATTATGTAAAAATAATTATGTTGATAAGTTTTTATTCTAATACAATTTCAATAATAATACAAGAAAAAGTTGTTTAGTTTCATGAACTGAACATGCCCTTAAAGTTCCTACTGTTTCGATAGGACCTTTATATAATATTATTTCACATATGTTCTATTTGTTAATTTACTTAATTACCTATTGTACCTAATTAGTTTTTAATATAACTGAATTCAATTACATTTCTACGTAATTTCTAAAATAATGTTTTATTTATGATGATAAACTCCTGTTCTAAAAATTCTATACCTACTTTTAAATAAATATACTATTCTTGTTATTTTTTAATATACAAAAATACTTTACCTTTACTTCATTATTCAGAACTTCGTTAATAGCTTTGCAGACTTCAGGTATAATTTTTGATATTATTTGGGGGGATACTTTAAATAAGTAGTGTAAACTTTTATAACTGTCACCAGATGCGATGAATCTTAATGTTATTGCAAGACGATATTTAGCTGGTATGGCTTCTCGAAAGTCTGTATCTTTCTTATAAATTATAGGAGAAATTTTGTTTAGCAAATGGTCAAAATCTGCAAAACTCATGCGGCAAAAGTTATGAAACTCTCCAGATGGTTCATAAAGAAGCTCATAAAATTTTTCTTCTATAAATTTTCTAAAACAAAAGAAAAACAAATTATATCATGAGGTAAAAGTATATGACATTGATATGTAAAAATGTATATAAACCTTGAAATAATAAATAATTAAAATTGAGTTACTAGGTATACTGTAGTTACCTTGTACGATTTTTGTGAATTTTGATCATCCACCATCGTCTTCTTTTCCTTCTTTTTCGTTTAATTTCATTTTGCCTTATTTTTAAATAAAAATAGGTCAACCCGAAATTAATCGCTGCCACAAGCTCGCAATCCGTCATGTTTGCCTATCCGGAATATACTAGCACGTTCGCCAAGCGTGTGGATGCCGTGTTTGTGTTGGGTGAATGTGGTCGGTGTTTGTACGTGAATGGTGTTTGTGACAAACACCAAGCGTGTGGAGGCGCCATAACGCGTGTTACAAACAATCGAGTTGAGGCGTCTCCTTTAGTACGTAGTACATTATATCTCAATTTTGTCGCCGGACGACAGCAAAATAATAACTGTTGAATAACTGGACGATCTTATTTTGCTATACCTATCGTATATTGTTGCCGCGCTCGGCAGGCGCCCGCCAAATAAAATTTCAACCGACCTGAACTGCCTCCTGGCGGCTCAGGCCGATTCTTCTTAAATTTGCCTAAGTAGGCTCTTCCTCAGCGGCTCTTTGTAGCTGTCTGCGCCCTCTTCTCTCAAAAGAGGGTCGCTTCCGATCCGACAAAGCGGCTTAATCGGCCAATTGTCAGTCCCCAAAGTGGAGTTTAGTGGGTATCACTTAGGGTCCCAGTAGGTAGTCACAGTGAGTCCCACATAACCACGACAGACCGGCTGTCGTGGTATGCATAAAGCATTTACCGCCTCCCTGCGTGTCGGGATAGCCCATTTTCCAATTGCTTTTTTTTATTATTTAATAAATCAACATAAAAAAAAGCTTAAATTAATCAAACACGGTGTCGCAAAAACCTAACAAGGTTTATCTGTACACCATGCTTCATTGACGGCACTCGGTGCTGCTTAACCTACGTACGGACACTGTCTCTTATATATTACGGTAAATACTTATAACATGCTTTAAAATCGTAGCGAAGATCCACACGCTCACAATACGTATATTCACGGGTAGAAATATGTCATTACTCAGACGCACAAAACCGGCTAGCAAATGAACGTACACAGGGATGTTAACAAGCGGTAGATTTTAACTGTACTATGGTTGCTAGTTAATCTCCGTTTTGATAATGTAGTATTATAACACATAGAATATCATCGATATTTATGTATAATATGTACATTTTTTACTTACATAAATATGATATAGTTATTTAGTAAGATGCTTTTTTATTTCATCTAAATAATGTAGTTTTAATTTTCTTTTTATATTTTGCATAGTAATGTCATTTTTAAGTGTAAAGTGTAATTCATTTATTAGTTTGGGTATAATATAGGCAAGTCGTTGTCTTCCGTAATGATTTTGAGATCGTGGTATTGTCAGCAAAGCCTTTGACACACTGCGAGTCTGTTTTTATGATCAATTAAGTGTTGTATATCTTTATTAAAATACTGTTCGTTGAGTAAAGTTAATTTAACTTTCTCATGGACGGGAATAATCTTACAGTAACTAAATAGACCATCATAATTGTTTCTGTACTTGTCTCTTACGTGAGGTGATACAATGGCTTTAAGAATTCTTAGCTGGAGTTGATAAATTAGGTCTAGGTGCGATTTGTATGTCCGTCCATAACTACTCAGCCCGTAGGATATGACAGATTCTCCTAATGCTTTGTACAGCAGCATTTTCGTTGAAAAGGGTATTTTCCATTTAATTAGTAAAAATTTTGCCAAAATTGCTCTCAATTTATCGCAAACAGAGTTAATATGATCGGTCCATTTAAAGCGGTCATCAATGACTAGTCCAAGATATTTTTGCGTTTTTACTACTTCTACGGGTTCACATGCGCAGTTGATATGGTCTGAGTGAAGGCAAGCGTGATCGTGGACGATTAATTGAGGACTTGTATTAATCCTATTTTGGCTGGAGCTGATATACATAAGCTTAGTTTTGTTGGCGTTAAGAACAAGCCCACTATCATGGGACCACTATGTTAGAAGGGTGAAGTGCGTTTGGAGCCGATGTAGTGCGACATTTATGTTAACGTCTGCGGATACTAAACATGTGTCGTCTGCAAATTGACAGATTTCACAGTTGTTAATCAGGTTAATCAGATCGTTAACATATGTGATGTAGTGCACTGGCCCCAAAACAGATTCCTGTGCTGTGCCCTCTGATACTCTCACCATAAGAGCTGAGTTCCTTTCCAACCTTGATATATAGGGTTCTGTCTTGCATATAATTCTGACACCATTTGTTGAGAGGGCCTCTTACTCCACAGTCATTAAGTTTTTCTATAAGCGTACTGTGCCGCAGGGTATCAAAAGCCTTGCTGTAATCGACGAATACAACTAGGACATGTTTTTTATTATTAAGATGTGTGTAGATGGAATCTGAAAATTTACTTAATAGTTGTGTAGTGCTTTTTTTAGGTTGGAAGCCAAACTGTTTTTCTGTTATGATACTGTTGTCTGAATAGAAGTTTAGTATTTGTCGAGTGATAAATTTTTCAATAATTTTATCAATTATTGGCAGTATCGTGATTGGACAATAGTTATCATAATCTTTAGGACTACCTTTTTTATAGATTGGACGTACTATACCTGTTTTTAGCTCTGCTGGATATGTACCATTTTGCACAGATATATTTATAAGATTAGCTATAATGGGTGCAATTTTATCACTTATATTTTTAACATCAATAATTCTTATTTCATCAAACCCAGGAGCTTTTTTAGTACTTAATGAATGGATAATTTTGTTAACAGATCCTGCAGTAGCTTTTTGAAATCTAATAGAGAGGTTAGCTGGACGGCGGTATCTAGCTGAATCCAGATAGTAATGTTACATTTGGGTGTAATATTTTTTACGCTATCACTAAATGTTTTCGCAAAATTATTTGCGATGTCGGTCGTTTCCATACCATTTCTTATAACGTTATCTACTGAAACAACGACTTTGCCTGTAATTTTATTTAGAATGACCCATAGATTTCTTATATCCTTTTTGTTGTTAATAATTTCAGATTTTATATATTTGTTTTTATATTCTTGTATAATTTTATTAGCGTAATTTCTAGCTTTATTGTATTCCAATTTTAATATTTTATTATTTGTATCTTTAAGCCATTTTATAAATAATTTGTCTCTATAGTTGCATGCCGTATGTATTTTTTTATTCATCCAATTATTGTTATTACGTATGTAATCATTTTTAATTTTAATTTGTATTAGCGATTTATTATAACATGTCTTAATGTTTTTTAATATCAAAGAATACAATTTCAAAGGACAAAAGATATGTTTAGTATTTTGTCAGTCGATATCCTGTAATTGCGAAACAAGTACTTTATTATTATATTTTCCCTTAAAAGTTTGAACAGCCTGTGTACGCACTCTGCCAGTTCCGATGCATGCTAAAACTATTGCACGGTGGTCAGCCAGTTGAGTACCGAGAGCCGCTGTATACACGCCTTGTGTGCGGGATCTCGCATAGATATGATCGATACAAGTCTTGCTTAATTTGCAGTTAGCGATTTCAATTCTTGTATATTGTGAGATTCCGCACATTAGACCATAGTTGTACAATGCAGTATTATATTTATGTTTTATAGGACTACTTATTTTAAGATCTATGTTTACATCACCTAACATAAATAAGTCGTGATTCTTATTTACAGTTTTATGTGTGCAGTGTAATTGATTTATAAACAAGTGTTTACTAAATGAGGGTGGGCGTTATATTGCTAACAGAGTTGCGGAATATTTATTTGGGGTGGTTATTTGGCCTAAAATGCATTCAAAGTAGCGTGTTTTTTTATTATGAACTCTAAATTTATGTTTTTTATGAATGTACATAATAATACCTCCTCCTTTACGATTATTTCGCAACTCTGTGTACATATTATACCCTTCCATCTGGTACAAAGAGCTGAGTGATGATGATATATTTGCTTCAGTAACAATTATTACATCTATTAATTTCGTACATGAAATAATTCTTTCCTCAAGAGCAGAATTTTTTTTTATTAGTGAACGCATATTAATATGTAAACAAGATAGATTAATATTACTAGGTAAATTATTTATAAAGGTTTGGACATCGATACAGTTTTTAATCTCTGTTATATCGGAGTGTAAGCTATTCATTAAGGAAAAAGTACTCATACACAATTTTAACGTATTATTAGCTTATAATATATAAATACATATTTATTCTCTCAGCTGTTTAATATCATTTATAGAGTGGATGATGATAGGTTTTTCATTCTGCCCTTCTTTGCGTACACGAAGAACTCCCTTCTTCATCCATATATATTTAAAGGTACTCTTAAGTTCTTGCTTCGCGTTCCATAGTAAGTGTTTGTTGTAGGCTGTCAAAGCTTCTCTGATTATTATTGACTTAAATCCTAGCGAAGTAGTTTCGACATCGCTTTTAGCTTGCTCTGTTATGACTCCCTTGGCAGCAGGGACAGGGATTTTTTTGGTTATTTGTTTGTATGTCTCCAACCATTTATCTTGAGTGATTTGTAATTTTAATTGAACCCTTATTGGTCCTGGATGTTCTTTCTTGCCAGGTAAACGTTCAGCATGAATGACGTCGCTAGTAGGTTGTTTTAGCTTACCTGCTATCTCTTGAGCAATCACCTTCATTGTCTGGGATCTTCATTGTCTTTTTGGGTTAAATTAACAATATCAACACACATAGCAAGCTTGTGTTGCTCCATATCTTGCATGCGTTGCTCGATGGCTGCTAACCTAGTTTCCAAATTACTATTTTTATTCGTAAGTTCGATATTTTTCTTTTTCAGTTCAATAATTGTTTTTTGGCAAGCTTCTAGGTTCTCCATGGCTTCGTCTACTTTTTCTGTATGGAACTGGAGTGTCTGATGTATGTCTTTTATTTCCCTTCTTATAGTCTTTTGCATTTCTTTCGAAATGTCCTCCAGCAGATTTTTAATGTCAATTTGAAAATTACCAGCAGACGAAGCTACTCGAGGTTCATCATCGTCATCTTCTGGGACTACGATTGAACGTGTTTTTGGCGATTGATTGTGGCAGTCCTGGCACGTCCATTCTAGGCTGTCCGTTGCGCGTAGTGCAGATACCTGCTTGTTGGTAAGACCAGCACATGCTGTGCTCAGATGTACCAATTTTTCACAGCGATTGCACTCCACGCCAGGCCTTGTTTTGGTAATATTCTTATTACATTGATCACACTGAGTCATATTGACCATATCTGTGGGTACTTAGAAAAAAAAAAAAGAATAATAATAGATCACTTAGGTACGTGTTACTCTATCGAGTGCCTATCGACGAATCAAACGCTTCTGGGCGCAAAAAAAAAACAGGCGGGTTGACAACCTTGTTCTTGAGACGACGGTGCTGCCCTCTTTTGTTTAGTTTCTAGTGTCCAGTTTGTACTGAAAATACGACACTACTAGGTACATCACCACCCACCACATGGTCAAATAAAATTATAATATAAATATTATTAAACTTTATTTCCGTTATTTTGTAGATAATCCGGCCATCTAAGGTGCAATGCCTTGAGCACGCGACCGGTTGTGGAGCTGTCTTCAGCGAGACGTTTTCTTGATGGAAAATGGCGTTATGGCGCGAAAAACACAAAAGTTATTTGTAATAACAAAAACTAATGTTTAAGAACCTGTTCTTAAATAATGTGAAAAATTAAATTAAACAACACCTTTATAACATATCTTTTATTACTTTTTATTGCTTCACTCTCTTTCATCTCATTTCTGTCTGGTACATAAAAACTTTATCAAACATTATTATTAAATAAAGGAACAAATTCAACAAATTACGTCCCTGAGTTTTATAGATGCAATATTTAAAAAGTAGCCAGCATTTCGATTGTTGAGAAAACATCCTTATGAATTAAATCTTCTTAATGCAATGTTTGTTCAAACCAAACATAAGTGTTGTATTCGACTAATGCTAAATTCCAAGCAGTTCGTTGTCTTTCGTCTTGTTCTTCAGGTACCTGAAAACTTTCCTGTAATGAAAAAATACCATTATAAATAACTATAGTAGTCATACTGTCTTAGGTTTAAATACAAGCAATGGAGCCGTAAAAGTTTGGGTGTGTTCAATATTTTACAAAAAACCCATTTGCCATTTCAGGGGCTGGCACCACTGCTTTTTTAAGTATAATTTTTATTTATAACGTACAGTGAAAATATATTTTAAAGTCAGATTTGATAAACCACAAATCCTCGCGAAAGAACACGGATTACTAACCAAAGGCAAAACATTACTGAGTGCTATCGTCTGTTTAGGATCCTATAATTAATAAAATTAAACCCCAACCCAAGCATAGGTACTATCTTAAGCAAGATTCAAGATACTATAAGTTCCTTCTGCAAAGAGCGGACCGAAATAAATAAATTACAATTTAAAGTAGTCATGGTTAATTAAGACAGGCAAACTTGTACCAATATTATCTACCTGGTCAATTTTAGACCACGACGAAGTTATTAAATATGTCTGTACGCTTTACCATATTAGGCTGCATCACCACTTAGCATCAGGTAGGATAGTAGTCAGCACTGGCTTAGGATAAAGTTAAAGTTAGTTATAGCCTATATACGTAGACGTACCACTGTTGGGCACAGGCCTCCTCTCACTTCTGAGAGGGTTTTAGGGCAAGGAAATGTCCGCCACGCTGCCCCAATGCGTGTTGGCGGACTTCACAAATATCTTCGAAATATCTTTTGTTATCTCTCAGACATGCAGGTTTCCTCACTATGATTTCCTTCACCGTCGAGCACGTGGTAAATATCAGAATAGTTAAAAAAATATAAGCTATTTGTTACGCAAAACGTGCCGTGTAATAAGGTAAGGGAATCGATTTCGCCTCATAGGAAATGTAAAAAAATATTAAAGTGTCCGACATATGGCATTATAACTATCTTCCAACAATCCATCCTTTACAGCCTACAGAAGTTCATTGTTGAACACAGAGTACCGTACGAGGCACTGTAATTAATTAGTCATTATTTACGATTATTGGAACGAAGTTCGCCATATTATGTACTATTTTTTGTGCATAAAAATTTAAATAATATATTTAAAAAATGAATTATTGTTTTTGTTAATAGGCCCTTTCCTTTTCTGTATCCCTTATATTGTAAAGTGAAAAAAGAAATTAACAGCTGAAAAGTAAGAAGAATCAAAAGATGTACAGGTTATCTTCTAATATTTTCTATTTAAACAATTTAAAATTGCATTTCAGTAGTATAGGCGGAGATAGAACTTGAGTTGCACGCATACCGCAAAATGTATACGTGCATACAATGCAGACCTCGCGGTTCATTATGGGCGTGTTCAAGTATTCCACTAACCATATAGTATTCGGCACGTGCCCCCAGTCGTGCGGCACCCGTGTGAGCAGGCGTTCCACGTCTTCCTTCACCTTCGTGACGTCATGCCCGTGTGTGACGTCACGCACGTGCACGTGTCCGGCGCGCGGCCACACCGCCTGGCGAGCGTCTTCAATCACCAACTCTAGGCGCATCGCCACTTCCCACACGCAGCGCAACGGGATGTTCGCCACCTGCAATTGATATTTTAACCGATTTTAAAAAAGGAGGAGGATCTGAATTCGGATATTCTTTTTAATGTATGTTCGGGTATAACTCTGTCACATATTGCACATATAGGATTTGCAAAGATTTAAAAAAACATTTTCTTTTCGAAAGCGGTTTATCCCGAAATGGTCCCATTTAAATTTTGTAAAGATATCATGATGAGTTTCGAGGACAGAGAACGGAACTGTTTAATAAATGCCAGCAAATCCACCGCGATTGTTGCTATCGCATATCTATGCATTGTTTACGCAATCACACAACATAGCATCATGCCTGTACCCTCTAAAGAGGTACGCAGATATGTTCAGTATACCACGGTACACCATCATTTCTGTCAAAGTTGTTATATAGAAGTCTGTTGTACAAAATTTTTCATTTTACTACATGTTTCCATTCATTTATTCATCACAGCCCTTCACAAGTCTACTGATGAACATAATATACGTAATATATTTTATACGTGGTAGAACCACGCTGCAGCTATGTTACTGGTATAGTTGTAGCACGAATGAGCCGGCTCGACCGAGAAAGGACCACGCTCTCACAGAATATCAGCGTAAAATAGCAGCATAACGACGCTGTGTTTCGTATGGTGAGTGTAGAGAATCAGAGACCCTTTTTACTGGAAAAGAAGCATTCCATCTTAGTCCCCATGGGTGACAACGCATCTACATTTTGATTCGTAATGGAGGATAGATGTAGATGTCTATGGACCACAGCAACAATTTACCATCAGTTGAAGTGTGTGCTCGTTTGTCACCCTATCCTATAAAAAAAAAAAAACAATCCTCCCCCATCGATTGCCTCATAAGGAGAATATTTTCAATAGTTACCACAAGGCAATTTGTCAACCACAATTTTTTTTATTGTGTTGTTATCAGGAAGGTGCTACTGCATATCTCCTGTTTCAGTTTCCCTCTGTCACCTCTCACAACATCCACAGCATCTCATAATTTGCTCGGGTTGTGGATCCTCTCACGCCTCCACTATATGGCTCGAAATTGATATAAAAAAAAATACATGTATCAACGCAAAAACTTACAGACTGCATTTGGTGTTTATGGTATATCAGTGACATAGCAGTGAAGACACTGCAATTTGGCGGCATAAATAGGTAAGAGGGTACCACCTAGTAGTGTTATTCGATTTTTAGTATATATTATTATTCTTTTGGGGTAAAAATATTATTATCAAGAATAAACATGGAACAGTAGCAGAATTATTCTCACCGGCAAACGATTACCACCAGAGGTACAAATTACTACTGCGGTTTACCGCCGCGTAATATTTTTTTTTATAGAATAAGGGTGACAAACAAGCACACCACCTAATGGTAAGTGGATGCTTTGGCCCATAGACATGTACATTTATTCTTAATTAAGATTGAGAATGCAGGAAACCAGGCGCAAGTCCATCAGGCTTTACTTACTTTTCGAGGCATAACGGTGAAACTGTGTGCGTGCGTGCGTACCTTTCTTTTATAACTGGTTTTACGGCTCTGGGTTCTAGCCCTTCTGAGCCTGAAGTTACAATATATAGTTATCCTTCATAGTACACTGCTGCACAATATGTTGATGCGTCACAATGTGCAGCCCTTGGGAGATTTTGACGGCAACTTGAGCTAGCAGACAGCTGACACTTGGCGATGGTATCTCAAGGCGCCTAAGCAGACAGTCACCTTATCTTGAGAATCATATCACCATTAGAGCACATGTTTCACCGTTTCGACTAATAGCTCACATGCGCAGACACTTTTTAACAGTGGTAGAGCTAAGCGGTAGCTTTTGCTGTCGCACGGATGGGCCAGCTCGAACCGGGGTGGTACCACGACCTCACAGAATACCAGCGTGAAGTAGAGGTTTACCTCTGCGTTGCACTTGGTAAGTGCAGGTGGCCGGAGGCCCAATTCCCCCCCTCCCCCCATCAACATGGTAGTGGAATTAAATAAAAGACTACCCCAGGAGGGTACCAGCACCCCTGGAGAATCCCTCGCTGAGCATCCACGACCAAACTACTTCACTCCTGAGCGTGGGTGCTCAGGCTGCCCCGCGTAAAATTCCGCTGGCAAAATTCCGCTCGCGACTAATGCTGCTCGGGGCAAGCGGAGCAATACAACCCCTGTCACGCTATTCGTGAATATTTGCAACATCAGGGGACTTCATTCCAACCTTAACGCTGTCCATTACCGTCTAGAGACGGCGAAGCCGGCCTTGCTCTTTTTAAGCGAGACTCAGGTGTCCTCTCCGGCTGATACTTCATATCTCTCCTACCCGGGGTACAAATTGGAACACTCCTTTGTGCCCCGGGCTGGAGTTTGCGTATACGTCAGAGAGGACATCCGTTTTAGACGCCTCGGCAGTCTTGAAGGTACGGACCTGTCCATCCTATGGCTGCGCGTAGACAGCGACGACCATCCCCGCGTCTACGGGTGCCTCTATAGGTCCCATAGCGGTAATGCCGACACAGACCGACTCATCGACCACGTCCAAATGGCTGCAGACTCCGTGCTACAACAGGTCCCATCCGCAGAGATCGTGATCCTCGGTGATTTTAACGCCCACCACGCTGAATGGCTTGGTTCTCGTTTAACCGATCATGCGGGTAGATCTGTCTATGACTTTGCTTTAGCATATGGTCTAACACAACTGGTTACTTCGCCTACGCGGATCCCAGATGTGGAAGACCATGTACCTTCCCTGTTGGACCTTCTGCTGACCTTTCATCCGGACGGATGTCAGGTCTCCGTCGATGCCCCTCTGGGCTCCTCGGACCATTGTCTGATCCGGAGTACGGTGCCACTCACGCTCCAATCGCAGTTGCGATCTGCAGCTTGCCGCCGTGTTTGGCACTATACCTAGTCAGGTCATAAATTCGATCACATGTTTAATATAAAATAATTGAAACAAGTTTATTCATTATGTAACCATTTATATACCAAAATGAACTTAACAAAACATAGATTCTTATGACACTAAAGTTTATTCAAAATGACCTCCGTGATTTTGAATACAGGCCTTCAATCTGTGCGGCCAGTCGTCTATCGCAGCACGAACAAGGTCCATGTCAATATCGGCGGCTGCCTTAATCAAGGATGTCTTGAGTGACTCCAGATTGGGATGAGGCCTTGAGCACGCCTTTTCCTCCAAGTGTTGCCATATCGTGTAATCTAACGGATTCAAATCTGGACTGGAGGAGGGCCAGTCTTCGTGCCGGATGAAGTCGATTTCACGCACCGCCAGCCAATCTTGTGTGCTCTTCGCTCTATGAGCTGGCACCGAATCTTGTTGGAATACCCAGTGCCTGTTATTGAAAATGGTATGAGAAACAGGTTCCACAAGGTTCGTCAGGATTGTATTTTGATACACAACTGCATTCGTTTTTACACCTTTCTCACAAAAATGTACCTCTGTTAAGCCCCAATAAGAAACTCCCAACCATATCATGAGCGAGGATGGAAAATGACCTCGTTGGACACGCGGAATACGGTTGCTCGCTTCTTCACTATTGTGTGCGTACACCTTATTATTTTGTTTGTTGTAGCTCTCTTCTACGGTAAAAATTTTTTCATCCGAAAAAAGAATTTCCCGATATTTTTTTCCCGCGTACCGCTTCAACAAAGCGCGGCATCTCTTCAGTCTCAGGTCCATTAGACGAGCACTCAAACGATGTCCTGTTTTTCTTCGATATGCCCGAAGTCTTCATTTAACACCCTTTTCACCGTGGTTTTGCTTAACCCCATCTGAAGGGCCAACAGTTTCTACTTACGTTTGGGATTTCTTTGAATTCGCGCCTTCACAGCTTTTATCACTGCTGGAGTCCTAACAGACCGAGGGCGACCACTTCTTGACCTGTCATCTACACGTCTTCATTGTATCGTTTGATGGTACGATAAATGAATCTTTTGGTTATATTCAAATTTTTCAGTATGTCAAATATTTGAATTGGCGTGTAACCGCAACGATGCAACGCAATAACTGCAACACGGTCTTCTTTAAGCGTCCACTCCATATTTAAAAATGAGTAAAATTCTAAAAAGTATACAGTTTTATTTTCATGAACAATTCGAAATTCGAATTCAATAAACTTTTTTGTGGCCAGCATTCTAAAAGAAAAGTTTTTACTGTGTGACAATACTTATGACCTGACTAGGTAGGTCCTTAGATGCGGTCTTTTTTTGCATCCTACCCTTGGGGGCGGGTTTGCTTCTCGCCGGAAGATGCCAGCGTTGTTGCCGATTCTGTTGCTGATGTGGTACTTCAGGGTATGGAACTTTTTATTCAATCTTCTGTGGTGCCCATCGGAGGCAGATCCTAGCCATGGTTTGGTCGCTCCTGTAACATAGCATCACGCTATAAGCAGGAGTGCTACCGGGCCTGGGCTGACGCATCAACGTCTCGGGATGTAAACACCAGCGCACTTAAAAAGAAGTATAATTCTGCCTCCAGGTCCTTCAAAAGCGTCATTGCCAAGGCAAGGTCTGAGCACATCGGCAGAATTGGCGAGAAGCTAGTTCGCCTTCCTTTGGGAACCCGTGTATAGTGGATCGAAGTGGACTGTATGAATTTACTTGTTGTTAATGGACTGTATTGTATGACTGACTACGCTAGGGGACTGCTCAAAGAAAAGATGGTACTGTAGAACTATACTGTATTCAACTATTTACAAATGTGGCACTAATAAACTATGTACAAAGGGGAGTCTTCTGGATTTGTCTTGAGGTTTCTTCTCTTGTAGTTTCTTCTAGTGCCGCTCTCGAAATGAACGACTCACAGACCAAAACGCCCTTCTTATATCCCGCAAGAGAGCGTCTCGGTTTGTGAGTAGCGTCGTAAGGCGATGCCGCGCGCTGATTGGTCGGCGACGTCGCGTGATCTGCTGCCGGTGTGCGGGGTGCGCGGGGCGAAACGGGGTGTGAAGGGGCGACGGGGCGGCGGCCTCCTTCGCCGTCCGCTACACCGTGCATTCTGGTCTCTCGCCAAGGCTGTCCAAGGGAACTTCTGTCAGCCATCTCTTCCATCTCTGCACAGAGAGGACGACTCACTGGCCCATGCCGCAAAGGAGAAAGCCGATCTGTTGAGCTCTCTTTTTGCGTCCAACTCGACTCTAGATGACGGGGAGAACACACCGCCGCCCATCCCGCGGTGTGAGTGCTCCATGCCGGATGTGCGGTTTACACAGCGCTCGGTTCGCAAAGCACTCTTCTCCCTGGACGTCAGCAAGTCGAGTGGGCCCGATGGAGTCCCTCCCATTGTGCTGAAGACGTGTGATCCGGAGTTGGCACCGCTTTTAACGCGTCTTTTCCGATACTCCTACTCCCAAGGCGTAGTCCCGAATTCATGGAAGACAGCTTTAGTCCACCCGATCCCTAAAAAAGGCGACCGCTCAGACCCGTCCAACTACAGGCCTATCGCCATCACCTCCTTGTTCTCCAATATAATGGAATCCATTATAAACTGCCAGCTCATGAGGTACCTTGAGGATCACTAGCTGATTAGTGACCGCCAGTACGGTTTTCGTCGAGGTCGATCAGCTGGTGATCTTCTAGTCTATCTGACTCATAGATAGGCGGAGGCAGTAGGCCTTCGATCGGGTCTGGCACAAAGCGTTTCTTTCGAAGCTTCCTTCCTATGGGCTTCCCGAGAAATTGTGCAAATGGATCACCAGTTTCCTTGTTGATCGGAGCATCAAGGTCGTAGTAGACGGTGCATGCTCTGATTTCAAGCCTATCAACGCTGGTGTTCCACAAGGCTGCGTGCTATCACCAACGCTGTTTCTCCTGCATATCAATGATATGTTGCTAACTGGTAGCATTCATTGCTATGCAGACGACAGCACTGGTGATGCCTTATATACCGGCCGTGCCAATATTTCTCGGGAAAACGTCGCCGAAAACCGGGACAAACTTGTGTCTGAAGTCGCGTCTTTGGTTAACAAAGTCTCAGATTGGGGCCGACAAAATCTAGTCCAGTTCAATCCCCAGAAGACACAAGTTTGCGCATTTACCGCTAAAAAGAACCCCTTTGTCGTATCTCCTCAGTTTCAAGGCACTCCCCTTGCTGCCTCAGCTAGAATCGGAATCCTTGGCGTCGACATATCGAATAGTGTGCAGTTTCGTGGTCAGGCGTGCTCAGCAGAGCGAGACAGTATTTTATGCCGGCACATCGTTTGCGACTTTACAAAGCGCAAGTTCTGCCCCACATGAAATACTGTTCTCATCTCTGGGCCGGGGCACCCCAGTGCCAGCTCCTTCCACTTGACCGCATCCAGCACAGAGCGGTTCGAATCGTCGTCGACCGAGTTCTCTCTGATCGGCTCGATATACTGGCACTGCGTAGAGATGTTGCATCTCTTTGCGCATTTTACTGTGAGTGTAGAGTACTCACGTGCAGAGAGAGCGTGCCGTCGTGCGCGAGCCTGTAGGCGAGGTGCAGGCGCACGTGCAGCATGGCGGTGGCCCAGCGGCGGGCGACGCGCGCCTGTGAGTGTAGAGTACTCACGTGCAGAGAGAGCGTGCCGTCGTGCGCGAGCCTGTAGGCGAGGTGCAGGCGCACGTGCAGCATGGCGGTGGCCCAGCGGCGGGCGACGCGCGCCTGTGAGTGTAGAGTACTCACGTGCAGAGAGAGCGTGCCGTCGTGCGCGAGCCTGTAGGCGAGGTGCAGGCGCACGTGCAGCATGGCGGTGGCCCAGCGGCGGGCGACGCGCGCCTGTGAGTGTAGAGTACTCACGTGCAGAGAGAGCGTGCCGTCGTGCGCGAGCCTGTAGGCGAGGTGCAGGCGCACGTGCAGCATGGCGGTGGCCCAGCGGCGGGCGACGCGCGCCTGTGAGTGTAGAGTACTCACGTGCAGAGAGAGCGTGCCGTCGTGCGCGAGCCTGTAGGCGAGGTGCAGGCGCACGTGCAGCATGGCGGTGGCCCAGCGGCGGGCGACGCGCGCCTGTGAGTGTAGAGTACTCACGTGCAGAGAGAGCGTGCCGTCGTGCGCGAGCCTGTAGGCGAGGTGCAGGCGCACGTGCAGCATGGCGGTGGCCCAGCGGCGGGCGACGCGCGCCTGTGAGTGTAGAGTACTCACGTGCAGAGAGAGCGTGCCGTCGTGCGCGAGCCTGTAGGCGAGGTGCAGGCGCACGTGCAGCATGGCGGTGGCCCAGCGGCGGGCGACGCGCGCCTGTGAGTGTAGAGTACTCACGTGCAGAGAGAGCGTGCCGTCGTGCGCGAGCCTGTAGGCGAGGTGCAGGCGCACGTGCAGCATGGCGGTGGCCCAGCGGCGGGCGACGCGCGCCTGTGAGTGTAGAGTACTCACGTGCAGAGAGAGCGTGCCGTCGTGCGCGAGCCTGTAGGCGAGGTGCAGGCGCACGTGCAGCATGGCGGTGGCCCAGCGGCGGGCGACGCGCGCCTGTGAGTGTAGAGTACTCACGTGCAGAGAGAGCGTGCCGTCGTGCGCGAGCCTGTAGGCGAGGTGCAGGCGCACGTGCAGCATGGCGGTGGCCCAGCGGCGGGCGACGCGCGCCTGTGAGTGTAGAGTACTCACGTGCAGAGAGAGCGTGCCGTCGTGCGCGAGCCTGTAGGCGAGGTGCAGGCGCACGTGCAGCATGGCGGTGGCCCAGCGGCGGGCGACGCGCGCCTGTGAGTGTAGAGTACTCACGTGCAGAGAGAGCGTGCCGTCGTGCGCGAGCCTGTAGGCGAGGTGCAGGCGCACGTGCAGCATGGCGGTGGCCCAGCGGCGGGCGACGCGCGCCTGTGAGTGTAGAGTACTCACGTGCAGAGAGAGCGTGCCGTCGTGCGCGAGCCTGTAGGCGAGGTGCAGGCGCACGTGCAGCATGGCGGTGGCCCAGCGGCGGGCGACGCGCGCCTGTGAGTGTAGAGTACTCACGTGCAGAGAGAGCGTGCCGTCGTGCGCGAGCCTGTAGGCGAGGTGCAGGCGCACGTGCAGCATGGCGGTGGCCCAGCGGCGGGCGACGCGCGCCTGTGAGTGTAGAGTACTCACGTGCAGAGAGAGCGTGCCGTCGTGCGCGAGCCTGTAGGCGAGGTGCAGGCGCACGTGCAGCATGGCGGTGGCCCAGCGGCGGGCGACGCGCGCCTGTGAGTGTAGAGTACTCACGTGCAGAGAGAGCGTGCCGTCGTGCGCGAGCCTGTAGGCGAGGTGCAGGCGCACGTGCAGCATGGCGGTGGCCCAGCGGCGGGCGACGCGCGCCTGTGAGTGTAGAGTACTCACGTGCAGAGAGAGCGTGCCGTCGTGCGCGAGCCTGTAGGCGAGGTGCAGGCGCACGTGCAGCATGGCGGTGGCCCAGCGGCGGGCGACGCGCGCCTGTGAGTGTAGAGTACTCACGTGCAGAGAGAGCGTGCCGTCGTGCGCGAGCCTGTAGGCGAGGTGCAGGCGCACGTGCAGCATGGCGGTGGCCCAGCGGCGGGCGACGCGCGCCTGTGAGTGTAGAGTACTCACGTGCAGAGAGAGCGTGCCGTCGTGCGCGAGCCTGTAGGCGAGGTGCAGGCGCACGTGCAGCATGGCGGTGGCCCAGCGGCGGGCGACGCGCGCCTGTGAGTGTAGAGTACTCACGTGCAGAGAGAGCGTGCCGTCGTGCGCGAGCCTGTAGGCGAGGTGCAGGCGCACGTGCAGCATGGCGGTGGCCCAGCGGCGGGCGACGCGCGCCTGTGAGTGTAGAGTACTCACGTGCAGAGAGAGCGTGCCGTCGTGCGCGAGCCTGTAGGCGAGGTGCAGGCGCACGTGCAGCATGGCGGTGGCCCAGCGGCGGGCGACGCGCGCCTGTGAGTGTAGAGTACTCACGTGCAGAGAGAGCGTGCCGTCGTGCGCGAGCCTGTAGGCGAGGTGCAGGCGCACGTGCAGCATGGCGGTGGCCCAGCGGCGGGCGACGCGCGCCTGTGAGTGTAGAGTACTCACGTGCAGAGAGAGCGTGCCGTCGTGCGCGAGCCTGTAGGCGAGGTGCAGGCGCACGTGCAGCATGGCGGTGGCCCAGCGGCGGGCGACGCGCGCCTGTGAGTGTAGAGTACTCACGTGCAGAGAGAGCGTGCCGTCGTGCGCGAGCCTGTAGGCGAGGTGCAGGCGCACGTGCAGCATGGCGGTGGCCCAGCGGCGGGCGACGCGCGCCTGTGAGTGTAGAGTACTCACGTGCAGAGAGAGCGTGCCGTCGTGCGCGAGCCTGTAGGCGAGGTGCAGGCGCACGTGCAGCATGGCGGTGGCCCAGCGGCGGGCGACGCGCGCCTGTGAGTGTAGAGTACTCACGTGCAGAGAGAGCGTGCCGTCGTGCGCGAGCCTGTAGGCGAGGTGCAGGCGCACGTGCAGCATGGCGGTGGCCCAGCGGCGGGCGACGCGCGCCTGTGAGTGTAGAGTACTCACGTGCAGAGAGAGCGTGCCGTCGTGCGCGAGCCTGTAGGCGAGGTGCAGGCGCACGTGCAGCATGGCGGTGGCCCAGCGGCGGGCGACGCGCGCCTGTGAGTGTAGAGTACTCACGTGCAGAGAGAGCGTGCCGTCGTGCGCGAGCCTGTAGGCGAGGTGCAGGCGCACGTGCAGCATGGCGGTGGCCCAGCGGCGGGCGACGCGCGCCTGTGAGTGTAGAGTACTCACGTGCAGAGAGAGCGTGCCGTCGTGCGCGAGCCTGTAGGCGAGGTGCAGGCGCACGTGCAGCATGGCGGTGGCCCAGCGGCGGGCGACGCGCGCCTGTGAGTGTAGAGTACTCACGTGCAGAGAGAGCGTGCCGTCGTGCGCGAGCCTGTAGGCGAGGTGCAGGCGCACGTGCAGCATGGCGGTGGCCCAGCGGCGGGCGACGCGCGCCTGTGAGTGTAGAGTACTCACGTGCAGAGAGAGCGTGCCGTCGTGCGCGAGCCTGTAGGCGAGGTGCAGGCGCACGTGCAGCATGGCGGTGGCCCAGCGGCGGGCGACGCGCGCCTGTGAGTGTAGAGTACTCACGTGCAGAGAGAGCGTGCCGTCGTGCGCGAGCCTGTAGGCGAGGTGCAGGCGCACGTGCAGCATGGCGGTGGCCCAGCGGCGGGCGACGCGCGCCTGTGAGTGTAGAGTACTCACGTGCAGAGAGAGCGTGCCGTCGTGCGCGAGCCTGTAGGCGAGGTGCAGGCGCACGTGCAGCATGGCGGTGGCCCAGCGGCGGGCGACGCGCGCCTGTGAGTGTAGAGTACTCACGTGCAGAGAGAGCGTGCCGTCGTGCGCGAGCCTGTAGGCGAGGTGCAGGCGCACGTGCAGCATGGCGGTGGCCCAGCGGCGGGCGACGCGCGCCTGTGAGTGTAGAGTACTCACGTGCAGAGAGAGCGTGCCGTCGTGCGCGAGCCTGTAGGCGAGGTGCAGGCGCACGTGCAGCATGGCGGTGGCCCAGCGGCGGGCGACGCGCGCCTGTGAGTGTAGAGTACTCACGTGCAGAGAGAGCGTGCCGTCGTGCGCGAGCCTGTAGGCGAGGTGCAGGCGCACGTGCAGCATGGCGGTGGCCCAGCGGCGGGCGACGCGCGCCTGTGAGTGTAGAGTACTCACGTGCAGAGAGAGCGTGCCGTCGTGCGCGAGCCTGTAGGCGAGGTGCAGGCGCACGTGCAGCATGGCGGTGGCCCAGCGGCGGGCGACGCGCGCCTGTGAGTGTAGAGTACTCACGTGCAGAGAGAGCGTGCCGTCGTGCGCGAGCCTGTAGGCGAGGTGCAGGCGCACGTGCAGCATGGCGGTGGCCCAGCGGCGGGCGACGCGCGCCTGTGAGTGTAGAGTACTCACGTGCAGAGAGAGCGTGCCGTCGTGCGCGAGCCTGTAGGCGAGGTGCAGGCGCACGTGCAGCATGGCGGTGGCCCAGCGGCGGGCGACGCGCGCCTGTGAGTGTAGAGTACTCACGTGCAGAGAGAGCGTGCCGTCGTGCGCGAGCCTGTAGGCGAGGTGCAGGCGCACGTGCAGCATGGCGGTGGCCCAGCGGCGGGCGACGCGCGCCTGTGAGTGTAGAGTACTCACGTGCAGAGAGAGCGTGCCGTCGTGCGCGAGCCTGTAGGCGAGGTGCAGGCGCACGTGCAGCATGGCGGTGGCCCAGCGGCGGGCGACGCGCGCCTGTGAGTGTAGAGTACTCACGTGCAGAGAGAGCGTGCCGTCGTGCGCGAGCCTGTAGGCGAGGTGCAGGCGCACGTGCAGCATGGCGGTGGCCCAGCGGCGGGCGACGCGCGCCTGTGAGTGTAGAGTACTCACGTGCAGAGAGAGCGTGCCGTCGTGCGCGAGCCTGTAGGCGAGGTGCAGGCGCACGTGCAGCATGGCGGTGGCCCAGCGGCGGGCGACGCGCGCCTGTGAGTGTAGAGTACTCACGTGCAGAGAGAGCGTGCCGTCGTGCGCGAGCCTGTAGGCGAGGTGCAGGCGCACGTGCAGCATGGCGGTGGCCCAGCGGCGGGCGACGCGCGCCTGTGAGTGTAGAGTACTCACGTGCAGAGAGAGCGTGCCGTCGTGCGCGAGCCTGTAGGCGAGGTGCAGGCGCACGTGCAGCATGGCGGTGGCCCAGCGGCGGGCGACGCGCGCCTGTGAGTGTAGAGTACTCACGTGCAGAGAGAGCGTGCCGTCGTGCGCGAGCCTGTAGGCGAGGTGCAGGCGCACGTGCAGCATGGCGGTGGCCCAGCGGCGGGCGACGCGCGCCTGTGAGTGTAGAGTACTCACGTGCAGAGAGAGCGTGCCGTCGTGCGCGAGCCTGTAGGCGAGGTGCAGGCGCACGTGCAGCATGGCGGTGGCCCAGCGGCGGGCGACGCGCGCCTGTGAGTGTAGAGTACTCACGTGCAGAGAGAGCGTGCCGTCGTGCGCGAGCCTGTAGGCGAGGTGCAGGCGCACGTGCAGCATGGCGGTGGCCCAGCGGCGGGCGACGCGCGCCTGTGAGTGTAGAGTACTCACGTGCAGAGAGAGCGTGCCGTCGTGCGCGAGCCTGTAGGCGAGGTGCAGGCGCACGTGCAGCATGGCGGTGGCCCAGCGGCGGGCGACGCGCGCCTGTGAGTGTAGAGTACTCACGTGCAGAGAGAGCGTGCCGTCGTGCGCGAGCCTGTAGGCGAGGTGCAGGCGCACGTGCAGCATGGCGGTGGCCCAGCGGCGGGCGACGCGCGCCTGTGAGTGTAGAGTACTCACGTGCAGAGAGAGCGTGCCGTCGTGCGCGAGCCTGTAGGCGAGGTGCAGGCGCACGTGCAGCATGGCGGTGGCCCAGCGGCGGGCGACGCGCGCCTGTGAGTGTAGAGTACTCACGTGCAGAGAGAGCGTGCCGTCGTGCGCGAGCCTGTAGGCGAGGTGCAGGCGCACGTGCAGCATGGCGGTGGCCCAGCGGCGGGCGACGCGCGCCTGTGAGTGTAGAGTACTCACGTGCAGAGAGAGCGTGCCGTCGTGCGCGAGCCTGTAGGCGAGGTGCAGGCGCACGTGCAGCATGGCGGTGGCCCAGCGGCGGGCGACGCGCGCCTGTGAGTGTAGAGTACTCACGTGCAGAGAGAGCGTGCCGTCGTGCGCGAGCCTGTAGGCGAGGTGCAGGCGCACGTGCAGCATGGCGGTGGCCCAGCGGCGGGCGACGCGCGCCTGTGAGTGTAGAGTACTCACGTGCAGAGAGAGCGTGCCGTCGTGCGCGAGCCTGTAGGCGAGGTGCAGGCGCACGTGCAGCATGGCGGTGGCCCAGCGGCGGGCGACGCGCGCCTGTGAGTGTAGAGTACTCACGTGCAGAGAGAGCGTGCCGTCGTGCGCGAGCCTGTAGGCGAGGTGCAGGCGCACGTGCAGCATGGCGGTGGCCCAGCGGCGGGCGACGCGCGCCTGTGAGTGTAGAGTACTCACGTGCAGAGAGAGCGTGCCGTCGTGCGCGAGCCTGTAGGCGAGGTGCAGGCGCACGTGCAGCATGGCGGTGGCCCAGCGGCGGGCGACGCGCGCCTGTGAGTGTAGAGTACTCACGTGCAGAGAGAGCGTGCCGTCGTGCGCGAGCCTGTAGGCGAGGTGCAGGCGCACGTGCAGCATGGCGGTGGCCCAGCGGCGGGCGACGCGCGCCTGTGAGTGTAGAGTACTCACGTGCAGAGAGAGCGTGCCGTCGTGCGCGAGCCTGTAGGCGAGGTGCAGGCGCACGTGCAGCATGGCGGTGGCCCAGCGGCGGGCGACGCGCGCCTGTGAGTGTAGAGTACTCACGTGCAGAGAGAGCGTGCCGTCGTGCGCGAGCCTGTAGGCGAGGTGCAGGCGCACGTGCAGCATGGCGGTGGCCCAGCGGCGGGCGACGCGCGCCTGTGAGTGTAGAGTACTCACGTGCAGAGAGAGCGTGCCGTCGTGCGCGAGCCTGTAGGCGAGGTGCAGGCGCACGTGCAGCATGGCGGTGGCCCAGCGGCGGGCGACGCGCGCCTGTGAGTGTAGAGTACTCACGTGCAGAGAGAGCGTGCCGTCGTGCGCGAGCCTGTAGGCGAGGTGCAGGCGCACGTGCAGCATGGCGGTGGCCCAGCGGCGGGCGACGCGCGCCTGTGAGTGTAGAGTACTCACGTGCAGAGAGAGCGTGCCGTCGTGCGCGAGCCTGTAGGCGAGGTGCAGGCGCACGTGCAGCATGGCGGTGGCCCAGCGGCGGGCGACGCGCGCCTGTGAGTGTAGAGTACTCACGTGCAGAGAGAGCGTGCCGTCGTGCGCGAGCCTGTAGGCGAGGTGCAGGCGCACGTGCAGCATGGCGGTGGCCCAGCGGCGGGCGACGCGCGCCTGTGAGTGTAGAGTACTCACGTGCAGAGAGAGCGTGCCGTCGTGCGCGAGCCTGTAGGCGAGGTGCAGGCGCACGTGCAGCATGGCGGTGGCCCAGCGGCGGGCGACGCGCGCCTGTGAGTGTAGAGTACTCACGTGCAGAGAGAGCGTGCCGTCGTGCGCGAGCCTGTAGGCGAGGTGCAGGCGCACGTGCAGCATGGCGGTGGCCCAGCGGCGGGCGACGCGCGCCTGTGAGTGTAGAGTACTCACGTGCAGAGAGAGCGTGCCGTCGTGCGCGAGCCTGTAGGCGAGGTGCAGGCGCACGTGCAGCATGGCGGTGGCCCAGCGGCGGGCGACGCGCGCCTGTGAGTGTAGAGTACTCACGTGCAGAGAGAGCGTGCCGTCGTGCGCGAGCCTGTAGGCGAGGTGCAGGCGCACGTGCAGCATGGCGGTGGCCCAGCGGCGGGCGACGCGCGCCTGTGAGTGTAGAGTACTCACGTGCAGAGAGAGCGTGCCGTCGTGCGCGAGCCTGTAGGCGAGGTGCAGGCGCACGTGCAGCATGGCGGTGGCCCAGCGGCGGGCGACGCGCGCCTGTGAGTGTAGAGTACTCACGTGCAGAGAGAGCGTGCCGTCGTGCGCGAGCCTGTAGGCGAGGTGCAGGCGCACGTGCAGCATGGCGGTGGCCCAGCGGCGGGCGACGCGCGCCTGTGAGTGTAGAGTACTCACGTGCAGAGAGAGCGTGCCGTCGTGCGCGAGCCTGTAGGCGAGGTGCAGGCGCACGTGCAGCATGGCGGTGGCCCAGCGGCGGGCGACGCGCGCCTGTGAGTGTAGAGTACTCACGTGCAGAGAGAGCGTGCCGTCGTGCGCGAGCCTGTAGGCGAGGTGCAGGCGCACGTGCAGCATGGCGGTGGCCCAGCGGCGGGCGACGCGCGCCTGTGAGTGTAGAGTACTCACGTGCAGAGAGAGCGTGCCGTCGTGCGCGAGCCTGTAGGCGAGGTGCAGGCGCACGTGCAGCATGGCGGTGGCCCAGCGGCGGGCGACGCGCGCCTGTGAGTGTAGAGTACTCACGTGCAGAGAGAGCGTGCCGTCGTGCGCGAGCCTGTAGGCGAGGTGCAGGCGCACGTGCAGCATGGCGGTGGCCCAGCGGCGGGCGACGCGCGCCACGCCAGCGCAGCGTCGCAGCAGCGCGCCCGCGTCGTCCGCGCGCTTCACGCCGCGCCCGCACTCGTAACGCATCGCCTCGCACGCCACCCGAACGCATGTCGTCGACAACGTGTCCGCGTCTACCGATACACGAACACTCCGCCGTAATATTAATTATTTACGAAAAAAATGTAAATACTATGGTGATCTAAATAAGAATAGGACTGATCTGTGAGACGTCATAGCAATCAATTCAAACTGGTAGAGTGAGCAAAACAAATATTTTTGAAATATATTCATTTTCAAAAGAACTAAAGAACCATGAACGAAAAAGTATTAATTTGAATTTAGGATTTCAATTTCGCTCATCTCTGCATCACTGTCTAAGGAGGCTTCATTGTCATCATCACTACTGCTTTCACTTATAAAAATAGAACTTGGATTCATCTAAGTATTTAAAATATTCCACCGACTAGTATCAATATTTTAAATTAATTTATAAAAATAATTATGTGTTCTATAGATTCGGTAATACTCAGACTCAGTTAAATAAAGCGGGAAAAAAAACGTTATTAATATGCAAATTAAATTTTCTTTGCAAACCGTACTTTTCAAGTAACAGTTGATAGATCGCAGTCATTGGAAGTCATTGACGTTCCTATTCATTTAAATTACATTGTAATTAAAATTTGATGCTCCGTGGCCAAGTTGCAGCGCTGAGTGCCGCTGGTTTGAATCCCGGAAGGAATAAATATTGTATACCATATCAATAATTATTCCAGGACAAGACGAACGCCACGCCGCGCCTGCACTCGTAGCGTATCTCTTTGCACTACAGGTATGCTACGCACGTCATAGACAACGCATTTTTTTATAGAATAAGGCTGATAAACAAGCACACAGTCCACTTCCATCTCCGCCTCCGGTTCTCTTTGTTGGAGTTAAAATGAAAGATACAGCTTTATAGCAAAAACGTGTTACTTTTATTTAAATCTTGTTAACAACGAATATAATACTATTTAGTAGCAATGGAAAAACAGTGTTTGTTGTTAGTTTTCTTTTTATAGAATAAGCCTGACAAACGAGCACACATTCCATCTAATGGTAAGAGAATGGTGTGGCCCTAGATATCCACATCTATCCTCGAATAAAAATCAAAAGTTCACTTTTTACCCCTAGACAGTAAAAGACAAATATCAGATCATTATCAGATTATTATCATTAAGTATTTGTTAAAAATTGTTAATGGTCTCATAGACTGTCTTTTCTTATTAAAGCAATTTAACATCGGGGTACTACGCAAATTACCTATAAGACGTACCCAACCTCTATCAATACCCAGAGCTAACACTAATTATCGTCGCAACTCTTTCTTTATTCGCACAAGTAATTTTTTCAATAATCTCTCATTAGGTAACACCTACTTCTAATTATTTCGGACTAAACCTTCAAATATTAACAAGCTGTTTGCCTCAGAGCATTTCGGCCCCACTCTATTATGTGTGCAGAAATATTTAGGTCTATTTCCCTCTCTTTTTCTACTTTTTAATTGATCGATTTTATTTTCATAAAGCTTGTGTGGCCCATATACATTTTAATATTTATATGCCTTTTAATAGCTATGTCGATTTAAAATTTTGTAATAAGTGATATGTATGAAAGCTGTTGGTGTTCTGAATGAAATAAATAAATAACTAAATAAATGCAGATGCTAAAATAGAATGCCATTACCAGTAAGAGGGTCTCTGGTTCTCTACTCACCGTACAAAACACAGCAGAATTAAGTTGCTATTTTACACTGGTATGCTGTGAGAGCGCGGTCCCACCCTGGTCGAGACGACCCATTCGTACTACAACCATAATATAGCTGCAGCGTGGCTCTACCACGTACATAATCCAACGAGAACAAGAGACCCTTTATACTGGTAATGAAACATGCCATATCTGTATTCGAGGAAGAATAATGTATAGGAAGAAAGCTACATTGTTTCATCAAGTTCCTACTGCAAGAGACCTTGTGAAAAGAAGCAACAAGAAAGTCACATGTAGACGTAGTTGACTTCCAATAGTGTAAATTTTACTTTGAATAATTTAATATACACAAATAAATCAAGATTAATTTTAAAACACATTACCCTCATGTGCAACATCAACCGTGGTGCTAAGTACTGGAGTTTCGGCGCATATATGCGCTGGAGTGTTCGACTGCACGTGATCCAACTTCAGCGTCAACCGCAACCTTCGGCGCATGAGCATAAATTGCCATGTGTACAAGTCAGCATACTCCCACTCGCACTCGCAGCTTCTGTAAAATTAAAATAAAACTTAATTCGAAATAGAATTCTTTTTGTTATTAAATATTAATTATACATAATATTACTTGAGTAATTTTAACTTGTATTATGAAAAATACCTCCGTCCTGGGAAGAACCAGCCAGAAACAGAATGAGACTTGTATTGTTGTACAATCGTATAATATTCTTCATAGTATAAATTAATTATACTTGCACAAATTTTTTTTGAACTTAGTTAAATATCTTGCATTTTGTTCTAACACCAATTAGTCAAGCATTACATTACATTAGCATTATGAATAAATTACCGATTCTCTTGAATTGAGTAAGTAATATTACTGCCTGTTCCCAGTATGCATACATAGGCTGCACTAAAAGTATCGGGAATGGAATATTTCCACTGTTCCTGTCATGTTAAAATCTTTTTAATTGAAAAATCCTTGGTTTTAAAAATCGAATACCATTTATTTATTTAAAAAAGATTCTCGGTCAAGGTTTTGTCAAACTTGTTTAGTCGTTGAGAAAATGGAATTGACTCGAGAAAATTCAAGAGCGATGATTTATTATGACTTTCGAAGTGGTTTAACACAAAAACAGCGTGTTGACCGGATGATTTCTGTATTTGGTGATGAAGCTCCATCCAAAACCACAATTTATCGCTGTTTTGCTGAATTTCAACGTGGACGTGTCAAGCTCAGTGATGATCCCCGTCAAGGTCGTCCAAAAACTGCAGTCACCCAAGAAAACGTTGATGCTGTGCGTAAGCTGATTGAGGAAGATCGACATGTGACATACCGCGAAATTCAGGCAACTTTAGACATTGGCATGAGTCAAATACAAATAATCTTGCATGAACAATTAGGTGTAAAAAAGTTGTTTTCCCGATGGATACCGCATTCGCTCTGTGAATAGCAAAAAGCGGCTCGCGTTACTTGGTGCGTCAGAACTGTCGAAAGATTCCACGCAGGATCCTCAAATGCTGTATACAACATCGTATCAGGTGACGAATCCTGGATATACGCGTACGAACCCGAAACAAAAAATCAGTCACGAGTTTGGGTGTTCGAAAATGAGTTAAAGCCAACAAAAATTGTTCGTTCACGGAGTGTTGCAAAAAAAATGGTGGCCACGTTTGTCTCCAAAACCGGCCATGTTACGACTATTCCTCTTGAGGGACAAAGAACGGTTAATGCAGAATGGTATGCTAGCATTTGATTGCCACAGTTCATTTCTGAACTCCGTAAAGAGAACTGCAACCGCCGCATCATCCTCCATCACGACAATGCGAGTTCTCACACCGCACACAGAACAAAAGAGTTTTTAGAGCAAGAAAACATAGAATTATTAGACCATCCGCCGTACAGTCCCGACCTAAGCCCTAATGATTTCTATACTTTCCCTAAAATAAAGAATAAATTGCGTGGACAGAGATTTTCATCACCTGAAGAAGCTGTGGACGCCTACAAAACGCCCATTTTGGAGACCCCAACTTCCGAATGGAATGGTTGCTTCAATGATTGGTTCCATCGTATGGAAAAATGTGTCAAATTTCGCGGAGAATGCTTCGAAAAGCAATAAATACATTTTTAAATAGTAATGTTGTGTCACTTCCTTGATTCCCGAAATTTTCAGTGCCGCCCTCGTATAACTTGTTTATGTACGTACATTACATTTTTGTAAATATATAGAGACTAAAGTTAAAATTTAAGTTCCTTAATCTTTTGTCTAAAAACCTAACGAATCGAGAATTACCTAAAGAGTCCCTTTAGATATTTTTCATCTTTAATTCAATCATAACTTGCTCTTATGGCCATCTTCTGCAATTACTTTTGGAGCACTTCAATCAGAATATTGAAATATGCCAAAGTGTGCGCGGTAGAGTAAAGAAGGGCGCTGTGAGACGCTCCTGTTTATCATTCTCTGGAAACTAAACTTAGGTATTCTCGGGTACAAAATAAACCGCATGTCCAGTTGTAGCTGTGTAAATAAAGAACAAATGACGCTCAAAGATCAATGTGGAGCAAAAAATGGTAGTGGCGGTGTCAAGCCTTACACCACGCTTGGAAAATATGTGTGGAAATCACCAAGTCACACGTCACATTGACTAAGTTGTCATTGTATTTTATTTCCTATTTTTCTTAAATAATAAGTGTATACTTGTGCGTCAATATAAATTATAAAATTCAGCCTCATATTGTGGATGTTTTAATTTTTGTGTGTTTCTACCTAGTACCCTGTTTCGACTAGCTACGGCGCCGAGACAATGTACTAATCCTGTTAGTGCGCCGCGAACTGTAAAAGTTTGGAAACCCCTGGCATAAAGTTGCTTACGATGCTTAATTTTGAAACAATGTGAAGTCCACCAACATGCATTGGATTGGAATAGCATGACGGACTAATTATTCCAAAATTTGGTAGAGCCACGCTGCAGCTATGTATATTATGGTTTTAACACGAATGAGTTTGCTCGACTGGGGAAGAACCACGCTCTCACATAATACGAACGTAAAATAGCAGCTTAATGTTGCTGTATTACGTATGGTGAGTGTAGAGAACCAGAGACCCTTTTTACTGGATACCCTGTTTCGACTAGCTACGGCGCCGAGACAATGTACTAATCCTGTTAGTGCGCCGCGAACTGTAAAAGTTTGGAAACCCCTGGCATAAAGTTGCTTACGATGCTTAATTTTGAAACAATGTGAAGTCCACCAACATGCATTGGATTGGAATAGCATGACGGACTAATTATTCCAAAATTTGGTAGAGCCACGCTGCAGCTATGTATATTATGGTTTTAACACGAATGAGTTTGCTCGACTGGGGAAGAACCACGCTCTCACATAATACGAACGTAAAATAGCAGCTTAATGTTGCTGTATTACGTATGGTGAGTGTAGAGAACCAGAGATCCTTTTTACTGGATACCCTGTTTCGACTAGCTACGGCGCCGAGACAATGTACTAATCCTGTTAGTGCGCCGCGAACTGTAAAAGTTTGGAAACCCCTGGCATAAAGTTGCTTACGATGCTTAATTTTGAAACAATGTGAAGTCCACCAACATGCATTGGATTGGAATAGCATGACGGACTAATTATTCCAAAATTTGGTAGAGCCACGCTGCAGCTATGTATATTATGGTTTTAACACGAATGAGTTTGCTCGACTGGGGAAGAACCACGCTCTCACATAATACGAACGTAAAATAGCAGCTTAATGTTGCTGTATTACGTATGGTGAGTGTAGAGAACCAGAGATCCTTTTTACTGGATACAAAAGCATTCCGTCTTAGACCTCAGCTGTGACGACGCATCTGCTTTTTGATTCATAACTGAGGATAGATGTAGATGTCTATGGGCCACAGAATCTACTTACCATCAGGTGAACTGTGCTCGTTTGTCACATCTTTTACAGGCAGATCTATTTCAATAACAAAATTAAAAAAATGAAAGGCCTGTGCTTAGCTGTGGCAAGTAGGTAATAGGCAAGGTTGTAATTTCACTATTTTATTTCGAATGAATAGATTCCTAGTATTCTTTTAAAAAAAAAGCTACGGCTTATTCCTCGCATTTTTAGTCGGCATCTTGTGCTCAGTTACCTGCAACTGATCTCAAACGCCCACAGATGCGTGTCCCTTCTGGATCTGGAAATGGAATGCATGCCTATAGTATGGAGTCACAACCTCACAACCAGCTGTGCAAGCACTGCTGTTTGGCGCCAGAAATAGATAAAATGGTGGTACCTATCCAGACGAGCTTCTATACCGAAAAGGAGATGTACCGCCTAGTTCAAGTATCATGTATTGTAGAGGCATTTTTATATTAAGTTGCTCTGTTTGACTGTTCTCGATGAACTTTAGGGACTTGAACTTTAAACATAGCTCAGAATTGGCAAAAAAAACACGTGTGCAGTTCACACGCGGTAGAAGTGAGACCTTCAAATAAAATATAAATAAAAATATTTCACGCCAAATGATTTATTTAATGTGATAACGATACTTGATGGCTCCGTGGCGCAGTGGCTTAGCAATGAGTTGCAGCACTGGGGACCGCGGGTTCGAATCCCACGCGGAGCAAGTATTTGTATGGCCAGGCCTCTGTCACTCTTGCTACCTGCGTGAATTAATTACCTATAATCGCGAGCTGCTCCAAGAGTAAATTGCAGTCGAGGCTAGCGCGCTCTATACGATTAAATGTTAAAGTTCTTTTAACGCTGTTTACGTAAATAATTATTTGTAAATACTTGTTGAAATACTCGTGGAAATAGTTTTTGTTTAGTGTTTAGTATATTTAATTGTAGAATAAAATAATTGAAAATGTTTTAATGTAATTTAAGAATAATATATATGTATATTACCTATCTATTTGATAAATTATAATAGCAAAACGACGTTCCTACTATAATTGTTGCGGGGATGGATGCTTAATGAGCAATTAAAAGGATTCAGATATATCATTTTTTGAGTTATCGAAGGATAATGAAAGGTAAATTTATTTCATTTTTTGTTAGATAGGTACTCATAGCGAAAAAAAAATTAGTAATAATTTAACTACAGAAGTAATACCTAAGTACTTTATTACAAAACTTGGTTGAAATTTACTTCACTACCTAAATACCTACTACTATACTCGTCTTTGTAATTAGTTTTAATAGCACAAAATACTGAAATTAAAACTTTGTTTACAAGATTTTTAACTAAGTAGATTACGATCAATTTCTGTTAGGAATCGTATTTCGGGTTTATTTGTTGTTTACGCTATCTACCTATACGAACCAAGCATCGCGATTCCCGACGAATGGCCTTGCAAGTTGCATGCGTTGGGCATCACAGAACTCACATAGTAGATAGTATGATCGATTATAATCAGCATAGGTATTTTACCTAAGTAACTTACCATTTCACAATGTATTTTTATACTCTTTATTAACAGCCCTTAGCAACCACGGAAAGTCCGATGTGACGTAGTAAGGAGAAAAGATGCAAAGTAATACGGACATTCGCGCGCAGCGATAAAGTTTTATTTAGCTTGCGTGCGCGATTTATCTGATTAATAATAACTATGTAGGCTATTAAAACTTCGGCAAGCAGTCAACATCAAGAGTGCAACTTTTGTACGTAGTACTATTATTTATTCTGTGGTATAGCCTACAAATAATCGTTCCGGGTCTAGATGTTTTTGATGGATAAAGTCACAACGATTCTAAAGAAGTTTTCACTTCAAAAATGTTCACCATCTTTAATTATTACTTAAGTTTTTTTTTCTCATTGGCAACACTGAATTTTTTCCTGATTTTGCTGATTACCATTTGTTTGGAGATGAAGGAAAATATCGTAAGGAATCCCGCGTGTCTGAGAAATTAAAACTGTGTTAAACCCGCCAACACGCACTGAAATGGCGCAGCGGTATAACCGAACCATAACCCTCTTTGAAATGAGAGGAAACCACTGCTGGGTGGGGCATATATGGCCTGTAATTTGAAACATGAAACAAAATCTCACCTTATAAACAGTAGCATGTTGATTTTGGGCAACACATTTTCGCTGGATTCGGACTCCAATACCAGCTTCTTAGAGCCGCGCTCGTTTACATCTTCTGTCTGCCAGTTCAATCGTGATGTGTCACTTGATGTACTGTTAGCCTCTGCAGAGATGGTGGTGGTTACACTTGTCACGCACTGAATTTCTTTCATAGCTTTACTACTCGTGAACGAACAGGCCATTTCTGGACTTAAACATTCTTCTATTTCTTTTTGAGAGACCGTTATAGTCTTTAATGTGCTAGATGAACTTGATTCAGATTCCATGTCCTCTGCGGTTTCTCTAGCCTTTACTTTTGATTCTGTCTCAATTTTACATTCCACCGTCACGTGCTGAACGATTACAGTGGCTTCCAATTTATGTTTAGAATTACTTATAGATTTCTGCTGGGTTTTTGTTTGTTTTTTGGTAGTCGAAATATTAAGAGATTTTTCCGAACCTTTTGAAGCATTTTCGATTTCTGCTATACTAGGTTTGGCAGTGGAAGAACGGTTGGACGCATTTTTAAGCCTACCAGGTCTATCGGACAATTTTTGCATTTTACTTAGAGGCTTAGGAGTTACTTCAGGACTTAACAATGTAACTTTTTTGAGCTGATCACTTTTCGCGGGACTGTAAATTCGTTTCTTAGCTTTGGTATTGTTTTCGGCGTCACCTAAATCAACACTGGAAGGGAAATTTTGAATGACTTGATCGGTTATTTTGAATATCATTTTGACGGGAGAATTTTGTTCATTTTTAAGATCTGATTTAGTTGTGCCTATGTCATCTTCTATTTCTATAACGTTTTGCCCGTCATCATTGACTAAAGTCAATGACGATTTTGCTTCTAGAAGCTCCTTGTTGCTTTTCATAGCTATTAAAGTATTCACTTCGGTGTCTTTAATGTGTGTTTTTATATCATTTGTAGAGTTATCTGCAGAGGCTGGTTTACTGTTCACTAAAACTATACTATTATTTTCAACTATTTCATTACTCAAATCACCTGATTGCAAACCTGAGCCAGTTAATTCAGGTTTGCAATCAGTTGCACTGGTAATAATATTGTAATACGTCGAAATTTTCTGACCCTTCAATTCCTCTTCTACACTATTTCCTAAAGTGGAGTTTTGGGGAGGTTTATCTGTTTTAACTTCGTAAATTAATTCTGAAGATTTCGATGGGCTGTATTTATGAATATCGGTTTGGCCCGCAGGAGATAATACAACATTATTTAAAGGATTTGTGTGATCAAAGACCAATATTTGTTCTGGTACTGTTCGTTTTTGTAAATGCTGAATGTGTGTTTGTTTATTACCATCAGTAGAAGGTATGTTTTTTAGCGATTCTGCTGGTAAACCCGCGGCTGTAGGATCGGAATGCTTAAGATTGTAATCAAATCCTTTGTTTGCTTGTGTTTTAGCTACATCACATTCCGAATCCGGGTACGATTCTATGTCGATGTCAATTTGGCTAGATGTGATAATGTTCGCTTGTATTTGTATGCTACAAGTCGAAGGATCGTGCTTAGTCATCTCATCTAAACGAGACGTCTCGAATGGTATCACGTCAGCCATAGGTTTAACTAAGTCATGCATAAGTGATTTAATGTCATCAGAAACTTCTGACAAATAAGACCGAATCACTTTTGCTTTGCTCTCAATTAAATTAGAGGTGTCATTAAATGCAGTTTTTTTTAATGGCGATAAATTTATATCCGATTTTGACTTTATTTCATTGATAGAATCATCGAATTGTAATTTTTTCACCACTTCTGTACTCACTCTCACTAAGTTTCGTGCTGTGTTGGCATCGTCCATAATTTCGTCAGATTGTTCTACTGGTGTTTCACAATGGGTTTCATTAATAGATTCGCTTTCATTCATATCTGTCATTGCCTGTTGTAGTACTGCATGTGCCATTGATATATTATTAAGTAAATCTTCTCGACTAAGCATTATCGACAATCTACTTTTCGCGAGACTCGTGCGTTTAAATTCATTACAGTCAGTTCTATCTTCTAGTGCAATAACATTATTAACATTAACTGATGGTTTATCTTCATCTTCTTTGGTTTCTTTAGCTATTGTTCTATCGGTAAAATCTGAAAGCATTTCTAATAGTTCATTTGTATCATCTGCTGTTTTGAAGGTTCTATTTCTATACGAGTTTTGAAGTTTTTTACTGTCAATTTCATTCATGCTCTCATTAATGGTACGATTTTTGTTTTCTTTGAAGTTTACTTGATCGGGATTCGAACTTAAAACATTTTCAAAATGTCTTTTCGTTTGTGCACTATTCTGTTGTTCAGGTTCATAAATTAGGTTCCTTAGTTCAAGGACATTTTCTTTCAATAAAGAATCCTCTGGTTTGTTTTCTTTACATTCAATAGACTCAGATAATTCAAGGTCTGCTTCTTGAGTTTTATGACAATATTCCGGGATTTGATCAAATTGAGATCCCATTTTGACCATTAAATGTTTGTCATCAATGCCATCAACAGATTCATATAAAGATTTGCTGGACATATTTAAAAGTTCATTCAGTATTGAATTTCTTGGTTTTTCTGTTTGATGCGATGTGTCATATTTTAAGACTACGTTTACTGACATATCTAACGACATTTCCTTATTTTTTAATTCTGTCAATTGTAGTTTACTTATGTTTAGCAAATTTCCATCACTTTGATTGGGATTGTCAGAAATACTTGCGGGTCTTTCAATACTTTCATTTAAAGTTTCATCCATTCTTGAATCATTCCGTTCAACTTCCATATTTTGATGCCTGGAAACATTGTGAGTGGTGACAGCTTGGTACACAAAGAGGTCTTGATGATTATGTTCTGTGGCAGATTTGTTGATTTTTGTTTCAGATTTTTGTTGAATATAAGACAAACTTTCTACAGCATTGTTAGATGCTTGAGATATTTCTTTTTGCTTAAGAAGATTCGCAGAAGCCTTGTTTATTGTGTCGTTACCCATATTATTACCATCTGATTCTATTTCGCTCTTCTCGGATATGACTTTAGAGAGTTCTAATATATCTTGTTTTGTTTTTGAAACAAAGGAATGATTACAAAGCTGATTATTGGTAACAATATCTTCTTGTTTCATGGAATTATGAGCCTTTTCTTTGTACATTGAAATGTCAGAATGAGGGTTAATACTTGCTTTGCATGAAGAAATATTATGTTGATTTTGTTGTGTATACTCTGTCACCATATTAGCAGACTCTGTGAACTCGTTATTAAGCACTTCATTGTTTCTTCCATCATCAGTTTGTGTTGCATTGCCTGATTTAAAATCTATTTCATTTAGCAAATTATTAGTAGTAATTACTTGAGTTCCTGGTATGTTACTCAAGTTGTCACCATTAAGTATGGTTTTTCTTTTATCGAAAATTATGTTAGTTCTTAGAGAAACATCATTTTGGTGTAATAATTGAGTTAGGGACATAGCCAAATGAGTTTTATAACTTTCCGACATAAATGAATCTTCAGGGCTTCCCTCGTGCCTAGTTTCTATTAGATTGTTTTTAAAACTTATACGTTCTGTAGCCTCTTTTCTCTCTGTGTTTGATATATTTAAAGCTAAAGAATTTAAATGCAACATATTTCCTGACTCAGTTTCGCGAGTTGCTGCATTTGTATTTGAACCCAGTATATCATTCTGTAAAATAATATTTTCTGGGACTGTCTCCACAATTGTATTTTTCATCTCTACAGATTTCTCTTTGGCAAATCCTTGATTGCAATATTTTTCTTGATCAGATATAATAATGTATGATGGAAGGGCTTGTGTTACAGAAATGTCACACACATTGCTTGCATTATTTAAAGTTTTCCTTTTTTGTAATGAAAATTTATTAGCCATCAAAATATTTTCTGCAACTTCTTCAGTCTTATTATTCACAAATTTACTTTTGTTAAATGATTCATTGTCCTCTAATTGCTTCACATCTTTTTTTATTTCTATTTCAAAGTCTACTAATGTTGTTGGAATGACTTGAGTCTCTGAAATATTGCCTTGATCTTTATCGTAGTACGTTGTTTTTGTTTTATCAGCGGTACTAATATTTGATATGATAATATTTTTCGGTATAGCTTCAGTCATAGATATATTACAACTATCTTTCTCATAAACTATCGTATTTTTTGAATTGTTCTTTTCTGAGCTTTGATCTACTGTTGTTATAGTTGCGGAATTGATGTCGTTTCGATTCTCAACCATTAGTATATTTGTTGGTAGAACACGGGTAATTGAAATATCTCCTGTATCATCTCCATATAAAATAGTATTTCTATTATTTGATTGAGTAAATTTACTTGATAGCAGCATATTATTAGGAACAGCTTGAGTTAAAGACATATGAAAGTCGTTTTGAGTAGGTAATGTAGAATTTTGACAAAAAAAAATTGTCTTTTCAGATAGTAACATATTTGATGGCAATGCTTGAGTAAAAGAAATGTTATCGCCATCGAAAACAACTGTTTTGTTATTAGTCGTTTCTTTAGTACATACGTCAAAATTTGTAGGTACTAATTGTGTCATAGATAGATTTCCATTGTCATTTTCGAAGAAAATTGTTTGCCTTTTCTCATCCTTTTCCTTCTGTTTTTCTAGAAGAATGTCTGTCGGTATTGGTTGAGTTACCGAAATGTTAGCTATTTCGTCATTGTCATTAATAACTATGCTTGTGATTCTGTTCTCACCTTGATTATTGATACTATTTTTCTGGTCAGTGACATCTCTACTTATAGATAAACCATGAACTTGGCCAAGCAAAGACACATCGCCTATAAAATTAGGTAAGTCATCGTTAACATTGAGAATAATAGTTTTTCTTTGTGTGGGTCGCTCAGAAGAGTTGTTGGGCAAAAGCGTTTTACGGAAATGTTGTTCATCATTGTCTTTATTGAAAATATCATTATTCTCAGGTTGAATGGTTAATTTGCGACCATCAAATACTAATATTTGATCTGGGATCTCATTTATTGCAAAGTTTAAAGATTCTTTTGGTGCTACGTAAGGATTTATCGCGATGTTTTCTTTATCAACTGTCCAGTCTTTATTTACGTTTGATTTGGTGCCATTATTAACAGATATATTACTCTTTGATACTTCTTGTACTTTCGGACTATGAATAGTATCAGTTATTGACATATCTGAATATTCATTCTTCATTCCTATATGTGTCATATTTAAGTCCACTTCAATGTACTCAGAATTGTTTCTTCCCCGAAAGGGTCCTTGACAAACCACGTTTGGTTGGGACCTGTCAAGATCCCTTTGAATTTCTTCTAAATCATTACATTTGTCATTATTAGAACCAACAGGCTCTACAGCTGAAAAGTTTATATTGATTTTGTTAGACATATCTCCTATTGTCGGAATTGTATGCTCATCACCAAAGAGTTTACTTCTCTGGTCTGTAAAGGAACTTAATTCAAAATGTTGTTGTGGCGCAGCGAGTTTCCTATCATCTTCTTCACATTCAAGCGCTGCAATCTGTTGTGTGAAGTTGATGTTCATGGACATATTAATTTCTTGTACCCTTGGGTTGCTTGAAAGCATAATATTTCCTCCATAGTCAACAAATTCCATTTCTTGGAAATGTTGATCAAAAATATTCTTGCCTAAGTGACCTATAGTCTGTCGAGGGGGATTCATTGCAGAATCATTACCAGAGGAATCCATCGATTTATTTTGTTCTTCATAAACATTCTTCCATGTAGTAGTAGCTTCATTTGTTATAAATTCACTGAAATTAAAAGGTTAAGATTTCAAAATTATATAACCTTCTCTTCACAATACTTTTTAAATTACAAAATTTTATAAATATTTAGTGTTGCTACGGTGCAGATTACTTTCCCATGATTTTATTTTCAAGCCTCAATTTTTGTTTCTACCTATCATTAAATATGTTTGATGACTGATTTGTATTCGACTATAGAAACATCTAAATGGAATCATAAATAAAAGTTAACAATTAGGGATATTATTGTGCCATAAGTATAATAAATTTATCACCCCATTTCGTCGACTGTGGGATATGTCAGAAGAAACCGGTTTCAGAAAGATGTTGATATAACCATCTCAAATATAATAATAATAATAAATAAAAAATAAGGCGTAGGGAATTGACGACCCCATCGCCCGCTGACGTAACAGTTAAGTGACAAAACTGCTATGTCAGTGCAGTCAGTCAGCGCCTTGCCAAGAGGTGTGAGCGCCGTGCCTCGGCAGAACTGAGGGTGCAAAGGCTCGTTTGTGCTTACGGCCGCACCATGAAACGGTGCCGGGCGTGGGCGTCTCCCGTTAATTGACGCCCCTTTAATGGGTGATGGAAAAAAGAAGAGTGCGCAAAGGGCCGCTGCCTGGGGGTCGCCAGGGCGCGTCTGGAGCTGGCGCTGGACGCGACAGCATGCGGGCCGCCAGCCGAGCGTGGGGGGCTGCAAGACCATCTAGCAGCCGCGCGCATCCATCATCCCCACCAGAGGGCTTGATGTCGGCCGAGTCTTCTCGGACTCAGCAAGCGGCATCCGCCGCTGGTGGAGCACGTCGCATGCGTTGGACGGAAATAATGAACAAAAACGCATTGCGAGCGTACTTTAGGGCGAAAGGGGAAGAAACTGGAATGTTGGCGTATCGGGCTCGGATGCATCGCTTTTTCGCAGAGCTGGAGCCATCGGTTCATGTAACGGAGCAAAACCTGGCAGACCGAGTTCGGTATATCCTGCGCTCCAACATATTTGGTGACGCCGAACTCGAACGACTACGACGTGAGGCTGTTCCCTCATTGGATGAAAATGCTGCAGCTGGTAATGCGGCGCTACTAATTGCAGAGCAACCCGCACACGTAGATGCCGCAGTGGATATTCCAGTTGTGGTTCATTCAGACGATGAGGAAATAATCTCCCACATAGAAGAGCAAATGAGGAGTATATTGGAAGAGGCTATTTTGGAAACGCGCAGTACGCCTCTCGAAAATCGACCGCGACTTCCCCGCATACCCCTAAGCAAGCGGAATCGGGCTGTCGTGAGGGCTCTCAACCCAATGCTGGTGACCTATTTGGAAGCCAGCCGGGACCTTTGCGATACGGACTCAATTCTTTTTGGCGCCGCATTGGCAGTTTGCCGTATTATTGGCGCCAAACTTCCCACGGCTGGAGGCACTACTAGACTCAGTAGCGCCATCCCAGCCTGGAGAAAAAGAATTGAGGACCGTATCTCAAAGGCAAGAGCCCTAATCGGCAGACTGACAAGCTTCAGGTCGGGTAATAATAGACCGAGAATTGTGCGCACACTCAGGATGGCGTTTGCTGGGACAAATATAAGTTTGTCCCAGCCGGATATTACGCAAAAGCTGACGGAGCGCATAGATGACCTGAAGCAGAGAATCGCTGCTTGGGGAAAGCGGATTCGGCGATATACCGAGAGGTCGACACGGTTCAACCAGAATCGTCTCTTCTAGAGTGATCAGAAGAGGCTCTATAAATCATTGGATCGACCAATGGTACGTGGAACGGGCCAAGCACCGAATCAGGCCGACACTGTCGCATTCTGGCGCGGCCTATGGTCAGAGCCCGTAAACCACAGCGAGGGCCCTTGGACGGAAGTTGTGGTGAGTCTGTGTGCGAATCTTACGCCCATGGACCCCGTCATTATAACGCCGGACGATGTAGCTGAGGCGGTCCGAAGGGCCCCGAACTGGAAAAGTCCGGGGCTCGACGGGCTGCATCACTACTGGCTGAAGGGGTTCGTGGTGTGTCACGCTGTGCTCGCCCGACAATTTCAAGAGGCTCTCGACCAAAAGTCGCTCCCGAGCCTCTTCACTACTGTGATCACTCATTTGGTTCCTAAAGACCGGGATACCATAGACCCGAGCAAATACCGCCCCATCACGTGTCTACCCACGATATATAAGACACTAACATCCATTTTGAGCGCGAGAATCACTCGTCACCTGAACTCAAATCAGGTGATGTCGCGCGCTCAAAATGGATGTCGGGGCGGTGGTCGTGGAACCAAGGAACCACTCCTCATTGACGCGGTCATTGGCAAAGTGGTTAAACGCAACCGTCGGAACCTATCCGCCGCCTGGATAGACTACAAAAAGGCATTCGACTCGGTGCCTCATACATGGCTGAAGAGGGTCCTCGAGCTGTACAAGGTTGACTGTACAGTTAGAGACTTCCTCGGGCAGTGTATGGGGCAGTGGAGTACGATCCTTTGTCATCTAGGCGAGCGGATGACGGCTGCGGAGAACCACATAAGGATAAGAAGGGGTATCTTCCAGGGCGATTGTCTGAGTCCAATCTGGTTCTGCCTCTCTCTGAACCCTCTCAGTACCTTACTGGAGGGTTCCGGGAGGGGATTTCAGCTTCGGAAAGGAGGTACAAAAGTGACCCACCTTTTCTATATGGATGATCTCAAATTATTCGCCTCCAGTCGCTCCCATCTTATGGAATTGCTGAACATCACTTGTGATTTTAGCAGTTCCATTAGAATGGAGCTGGGGACGGATAAGTGTGCGGTCCTCCATGTCGAAAGGGGTAGGGTTGCTAACTCTGAGGGTATAGACTTATCTATGCCCATCAACATAAAGAACCTATCCGAGGCTGAAACATACCGATACCTGGGTATGTCACAGAACATAGGTATCGATGAGGCGGACATGAAACAGTTGGCGATGTGTTTTATGCACGCTTGACCAAAGTGCTCAACAGTCTTTTGTCGGGTGTGAATAAGACACACGCATATAACGGTTGGGTCATGCCTGTCCTCATATATACCTTCGGCATACTCAGGTGGTCTCAGACAGAACTGAACGCTCTGGATAGAAAAGTCCGCACTGTTATGACGTCTCACAGGATGCATCACCCGAGATCGTCAGTAATGAGGTTGTACTTGCCACGGAAACATGGTGGGCGCGGCTTTTTGAGCGCTCTCACCATGCATAATCGTGAAGTGTGCAGCCTCCGTAACTACTTTCTGATGAGATCGGGTGATCCATTCTATAGGGACGTCATTTCGTGTGATAAAGGGCTCACCCCTCTATCCTTAGCCAACGAGCAATGGCAAGACCCAGCAGTACAGTGCATTTCCGACCGGGAGACCGTATGCAAGGAGAAGGAACTCCACGGGAGGTTCTACAAGGCTCTACATGAGCCTTTCGTAGACACAGTCGCCTCCCTTCACTGGCTACGTTTCGGTGACCTCTTTGGGGAAACCGAGGGTTTTATCTGTGCGATACAGGATCAGGTTATTAAGACCAATAATTATCGGAGATACATCCTAAAGGATGGTGCCGTCGACATCTGTCGAGCTTGTCGCCATCCCGGTGAGTCACTTAGGCATGTCATCTCCGGTTGTTCGGCGCTTTCTAACTCTGAGTATTTGCACAGACACAATCTAGTAGCCAGGATTCTACACCAGGAGCTCGCTCTGAAATACGGCCTCGTGGATCGGAAACTGCCGTATTATAAGTACTTGCCGGAAACCGTGCTCGAAAATGACCGCGCCAGGCTCTACTGGGACCGGGCCATCATCACAGACAGGACTATTCTTGCGAATAAGCCTGATATTGTGCTGATGAACCGGGCACAGTCAAGGATCTTTTTGGTCGACATTACCATTCCTTATGACGAGAACCTCGTGAAAGCCGAAACAGATAAGGTGACAAAATATCTGGACCTGGCTCACGAGGTTGCCGGCATGTGGGGTGGTCTGCCGACCGAAATTATTCCTGTGGTCGTTTCTGCGAACGGGTTAATCCCAGTCAGCCTCCCGGGTCATCTGAGGCGACTGGGACTCCGTGACGGACCGCTCCAGGCTCAAATGCAGAAGGCGGTGCTCCTCGATACCGCCCGCATCGTCCGCCGGTTTCTTTCCCTTTCCCCCTAACCCTCGGCCGTCTGGTCTCCCCTGCCGAGGGCTTCCATCTGGTTGGGTTTTTATATATTTATGTATTTATTTTATTTTATTGATATTTATGTATGTTTACTATTTTCATTTACAATTATATATTTATACTGCCCAACCAGATGAGAAAACTTTATAGATACCCCAAAATAATAATAATACCCAGAACCAAGAAAAATATCCAGACCAGCAAAAGGCGACAGCGTCAAAGGTGTGTAGTTTAGCTACTAATTAGTGTTTGCTATTTAAATTGTTAATTGCTATTTTAAGTGCTGATTTACCACGTGCTCGGCGCTGAAGGAAAACATCGTGAGGAAACCTGCATGTCTAAGAAATAAGAAAAAAATATTTCGAAGACAAGTGAAGTTCGCCAACACGCATTGGGGCAGCGCGGCGGACATTTCCTTGTCCTAAAACCCTCTCAGAAATGAGAGGAGGCCTGTGCCCAGCAGTGGGACGTAAATAGACTGAAACTTTACTTTTTCCAAAGAGAGGCCCGTATTCAGCCAAGACAGCACTTACAGTAAGAAACCAAATGCAATGACAGTAACATAATTATAATGATGCATATATTGAAGATATGCAGTTTTAAAAACTAATATCACGTTATTAGTTTTTACATTAATAACTTAAAAAAAAAAAAACAGGAAAATGCCTTATTCCATCTTTATTGTATTATTATTTGATATTTTTTATGTATCAGCGTCTCTTAACCGGTAACGAGCACTTGAGCTTATGTATTCGTAATGTTAAAGGGAATGTTAAAAGGAGCCAGTATAACTCCAGGTGAAGAGACATTTCATCCTCAGGTTAACTAAGCTTTTTAACGTGGGCTGCAGTGGTCACTTAGTATCAGACAGTTGCTAGCTTGTTTGCCATATAAGCTTAAAATTTCAGAAAGTATCTGACAGTTGGGCCACATGATTGTTTAAATAATGAATGTGATTAAACATTTTTTTGGTCATATATCTACTACTCCATAACATCCAGTCGTTGTCGTAACAATTTTTTAATGCGTTACATAATATGACAATAACAAACTTACGCAACACCAGTGCGCCGTGAGAAGCTGACTCGACGGCTCTTCGCCGTATCAGTGGGCGTAGCAACATTAAACTCGAGTTCTGACAAAGGTGTGCGGGGTGCACGCTGGCTTTTCAGAATGGACGATCTTCGCTTTCTCCTATAAAGTATAAATATACAATAAGAAAATAATTTAAAATACACAAGTTCATTGATTATGGAGAGCCAATTTATTATTGTGACAGTGTAAGACAATCTAACACCCAACTTGACCATCATCTATTAGAGGTCAAGATCTCACAACTTCCAATAGATGGTTCTTTGTTTGGTTTTTGTGTGTCTTCTGAATGACTAAACTGATCGAGGTCAGGACCAATACATACATAAACACTCACGGCTGTCACCCAGAGGGGTAGGCAGAGACTACAGACTTCCATTTGGGACGATGATTCATGTTCACAATATTATGTTGGTGTAGTTCCTTCTTCACTCAATAGGTGCTGCTGGTTGCCAAGTTATTAATAAATTTTATATTTACACTACAAAAAGCGTTAAGTGAATTCAGGGTAAAATACATCGCACAACCTACCCGATCGGGCAGAAAAACGTCTTGCAGATTAAAAAATACTCAGACTGATGACAGAGCACTGCAATACTTATCTTGCCTGACAGTGGTACAACATAGGATGTTGTCACGCAGAGCCCTGCTTAAAAAAACCTTTGTATGTTATTTACAAACTAGCTTTTGCCCGCAACTTCGTCTGCGTAAATATTGTACTTTAAACGATAGGTGATATATCAATAATTGCACTTTCATAGTAAATTCTATAACCCTCTTTAAGGATGATTTCAGTGATCAAAGCTATCCTATTTCCTTCCCTGGGACTCTCGATACCAAATATCATCTAAATCACTTCAGCAATTTATGCGTGAAGACCGCACTGCACGCACCGGACCGCACAATTTTATATTGTCGTTAGTTTTAAAATATTTTACCAAATTACGTAGTTTAAAAGACAAAGTTTATCTACTTTGAACATCAGAAGCGGTTAAAGTATTTATTTTGATTAAAAAAAAATCTCTGTCTACCTTCAAAGTGAACAGTTGTGTTGGTGAATTTCACCTACTCTAAATTTCGATTAAAAATCAATATTCACTGTGTATTTACACTCACTTCGCGAACATGTCTATTACGAAGTGTTATCAGTGTGTAAAAAGTGTAAATATGGAGGATGCAGTGCAATGTGATGAGTGTATACGACACTTGTGTTTAACTTGTAGTGGACTTACTAGCAGTGAAATTAAAGTAATGGGCCTAAAAACCAAACGTACAATGCTATTCCTATGCATACCATGTCGCGAGGGGCTGTTTCAAGTACCGATTTTGATAAAAGCTGTTGATACATTGCGGGATGAAGTACAGCAGTTGCGATCGGAATTGGCATCGAAATCTGGCCTAACTGACGCCACTTCTGCTTCAAAAACCGTCACGTCTGATGTTATAGCGGAAATACGTGAGCGGGAGCGCCGAGCGTGCAATGTTTTGATCGCGGGCACCAAGGAATCTGAGGCGGAAGATGTGCAAATACGCCAGAAACATGATGAAAGTATGGTGAACAATATTATTAGTAATCTAAACGACGAAATATCCCCAAGTGATGTGCTTAAAATTATAAGGCTAGGGAAAAGAAAAACAGGCAAGACTCGTTTGCTCAAAGTAGTGTTTAAGTCTCGGTGGGTAGCTGTCAAGACACTTCAAAACAAAAAAAAAGTTGAGCAAACCGTTGCAAATCTACTGTGACCAAACACCAAAACAAAGAGAGGCCCTACAGGCTCTGCGTACCGAACTGCTAGCTAGGCAAGAGAAGGGTGAAACGGACATCACAATCAAATATGTCGACTAGTTCGATAGTGCGTACCGTCGCGCCTGTAGCAGACGTTGTACATAGGCCCGCGCCCCGCGCCCCGTCGGTCCGTTCAGTCCGTTCAGCCCGGCCGACAGCTAGCGCAATATCAAAGTTAAAGCAAATCGAGTATAATACCGCGGAGGAACTAGCTGCAATTAGGAGGAAGCAATTGCAAATCGAGGAAGATCTCATCAAGAAGAAGTACGCTTGGGATATCGCTCAACTGCAAGAAGAAACGGATAGGGAAAGTCTAAACAAGGACGAATTAGTTGAAAATAGGGTACGCGTTGATAGGTGGTTAGAGAACGTAGAGACTGTGCGGGGGGAGCCGCCCTACCGCCCGTCTCAGCCCGCGCCCCGCATCGAGATAGAGCAGGCCCCGCCGAGTAGGGGAACCGGTTACGACCACGCTGAAGATGCCCAGGGGAGGTTGGTTGCGAATGATGTTCAATCGCGCCGCGTAGATACGATACAGAGGGACAATGGAGTCGCCGAAGAAATGAACCAGGTGGATCGCCGTGTACGGGTTACGTCGCCGTCGCGCGTCCAACGCCGCACTCTATCGCCTATACATAGATCGCCACATCGCCACGCGGATCGTAGATTACCGTCGCCGTGTAAGGATGTAGGTGCACGTAGATCGCCATCGCCACATCACCACGCGGATCGTAGATCACCGTCGCCGTGTAATGATGTAGGCATAGATAAATCGCCACATCGCCTTGCGGATCGTAGATTACCGTCGCCGTGTTATAGGGATGTAGGTGTACATAGGTCGCCAGCGCCACAGCGTAGGCTAGAGGGAAATAGGGATAGAGATAGGTCGCTCACCTCGCGAGGGAAAGATAGGGGTATAGAACGATTAGCGGAAGCTTTAGAAAGCATGATTAGAGTTAGACCAGCCGCCGCGAAGCAGACGCAGGACTTGCCTATTTTTAACGGTTCGGCCGCGGAATGGTTAGCGTTTAAAGCCGCGATGAAAGAATCCACGCGTTTATATGGATTCACAAATACGGAAAATATGGCAAGGTTAAGGAACTGTTTACGCGGTGAGGCTAGAGAAGTAGTATCGGCGCTGCTGTTTACCGCGAAGGATCCGGCAGACATTATGCGGACACTGGAGCAGTGTTTTGGCCGCCCGGAAGTAATTATAGATCACGCCTATACTTACGGACGTATAGGCGTGATCTATAATTACTACCGTCGACTAAGGAATCGCCCGTAAAACGAGAGGCGCCGCCGTCGAAAAGGATAGTGTCGACACGCCGCGTAGAGGATAGGGCCCGCGACGTAAAGACGTTCACCGCCCAGGAGGACACTGGTAGTGCCTCATGTATGTGTTATGGGTGCTCGTCGAGTGTTAGTAGTAGTGCGTCCGTACTATTGAAAGTGTGCCCCATAACCGTGCGCGGACCGCGCGGCAAGGAAATTAATACGTATGCGCTACTTGACGAAGGCTCTACCATATCGTTGATCGACGACGACTTAGCTCGCGAGTTAGGAGCGGAAGGACCGGTAAAGTCGCTCAATATTAGAGGAGTAAATAATAGTCAACGCGAGGCCAATAGTAGGTTAGTTAATATAGGGATACGTGGCAAGACGCGCAGCGAGATGTATAATATAAGCGCGCGAACGATATCAGATTTAAAGATAGGTTCGCAGTCTGTGAGTAGGGAGTGCTTACGGTTAAAAGTTGTGTAGTTGTACCACTTCTAGACCACCTGAGTCAGACGTGGTTCAACGACGTTCGTCGACACCCGATCCTAAAAAAAAAAAAAAAAAAAAAAAAAGGTTTTGGCATGCTCTGATCACGAATCCGCGGTCCATTTTTGTGTAGAATGCACGGTTCCGGAGATGTGTAGATCAATTAGCTAATATCTAATTGATATCCGGTAAGGGCCTCCACCGTCATTAGCGTCCCATTGTTCCTATTTCTATTGTTCTATTGTTCATTAATCACCTTCATTGCAGCGTGTGCGTCGACTATATCAGTGCTATTGTATTGTACTTCTTTGTTCTCATCCACTAAAATATCGTTGTACAATGTGTTCCTTGTAAATATACTCGTAAAACTATGTATTGAACATCCTTGAAACTTATATAGCAAATACATTAAGCAATATTCGCCACAAACTGAAGTCCACTCATTCTGAATCCTATCAACATTCCAGTTCCATCTTTTACAATTCCTTTTTAAAAACTCTAGATGATATCGTACAGGTGATCGTCCATATGAATCAAAATATTGACCGACGTCATTCGTATCGATATATAAAGCTACCCAATGTGACCCTGGTTTATCATCTGTATCCAAATTACATATTATATACGTTGGTACGTGGGTATACATAGGCAGTCTATTAGCTGCATAAACATTATTTTCTAGACTGGGGTGAATCTTTTTCAGATGTTGTTGTACATCTAGTGTATCCATGATATTACTGCTATTAGTACATTATTACAGTACCAATCTACTCAATGAATAACATAGGAATGGTCAATTATAGTGATTTCTAAATATTAAATTGCATTTTTGTGTTATACAAATCGTACTTGAGTCATTGATCACCAAACAAAACACAATACGAAGAAATGTTGAGATAGACAACGAAAATGTGAGATAAACTGGTTGGCGCATAAAGTAATTATCAACTCATTACGGAAATACTTTAGATTAGAATTTTTACGTACTGGTGGTATATAAGACCAACAGACGCAGTCATCGAGTTAGTGTACGGTCGTTTGACTACAGTGGATCTATCAATAGTACATTTGTGTTACTTCAATACACCAAAGGCTATGGATGTAAGTGTTTATTCTATTGACTAAATTACTTTTTTTCTGTTATTTTCATGTGTGTGTATTATTTTATTTAAATATTGTGTATGTATATGATTAAGCCGTGGTAACTCAGATGGTTAGCGCTAGCTGTAAATTTCACAGTACGCGACCCGGGTTCGATCCCCGCCAGCACCAATTAAATTGTTAATCGCAATTTTAAGTGCTTATTACCACGTGCTTGGTGGTGAAGGAAAACATCGTGAGGAAACCTGCATGTCTGAGAAAATTTCGAAGGCATGTGAAGTTCGCCAACACACATTGAGGGAGCGCGGCGGACATTTCCTTGCTCTAAAACCCTCTCAGAAATGAGAGGAGGCCTATGTTCAGCAGTGGACTTTAATAGGCTGTAACTTTAACTTTTTTAACTTTTATGATTAAGTGTTAACAAATTGATATTAACATGATAACTGTGTTGTTGCAGAAATCATTGAGCTTCGATGAAAATACCTATAAACAGTATTACTACTCGCCACTCTCCCCTCAAGAAGAGAGTGATAACCTCGTCATTAATAATAACACATGCGATGGTGGAAAAAGAAAATCGCAATCGATTGATCATTTTTTTGAAGCTGAATCAAAAATAAAAAAGAGGAAGCTGTTATCATCAACCGTAGCACGAGCCGCTAGAGATGGTGTATCATACATTTCTACTAATTCTGACGACGGAGACCAAGCGACGCATCTCATCAAAATTGAAATGTACGATATGAAGAAGCTATCCAAGATTCCAACTACTGATCATTGGAAACATGCTTCCACGAGAATTAAATATTACGTAAAGACTAATAAGGATAGCATCTACGACAACACAAACGCCCTCGTATACAATATAACAAAGACAATAGCAGAAAATGAAAAAGTTAAAAAATACTTTTTTAACAATGACAGTCATTAGCTGATCATTAGTGAATGTGATTCTGTTTACTTCAATTACAGGAAGACAAGAGCGGAAGGAAGAGATGAGTGTGGCATACGTGTACAAAACACATCATTGAATAACAAAACTACAACACTGAGTGGAGAAGAAAACGAGAAGAGTATGCAGTACTCAAGAGCTGAATATCCATTCTTCAGTTCAAAATCTAGCCGTTTGCTTAGTTTCGAAAACTGGCCTCTCGTTATGCGACAGAAACCTGAAGATCTTGCAGAAGCTGGTTTCTTTTATACTGGCCATGCAGACGGGACCAAGTGTTTCCATTGTGGTGGTGGTTTAAAAGATTGGGAAGATGATGATGATCCTTGGCAGCAGCATGTTCAGTGGTTTAGTCAGTGTGCTTATGTAAAATTTCAACTCGAACAGTGTTTTGTATTAGATTAAATAGAAGATTTATAAAGAAATAAAAAAAAATATATTGCATACAATTTGTTTTATTTAATTTTATAACGTTTCACATAGTTACATACACACAAAATGCATTACACATAACACATAAAATCTAACACACAACACATATTATAACCTTAACTACTATAGTCTACAGTAACATTTCTGTTTTTATCTATCTCAATAATATTATCAAACTCAGCATAAACTATACAGTTAATTGTTTGTATTAATGAGGATTCAAATCGTACTTCTATTCTTACACTACCATGCTTTATGAGATTCCAATGAGTTGATGAGTTAGCTGATAAATCAGGAGTTAAGTCAAATGCTAATAGACAGTAACCTTTGCCATACTGTTCACAAGAGATTCCATTTCCTTCATTAAGAAAGTGAATACCAGTTCCCGAGAATAGAGTATGATATGCTGATGTAAATATGCTATTATTAAAAGATGGTTGCAAAGCTTTTGAAGGTATTTTTTGACCATCAATATATAAGCTGAAAGAATTAATACCATAGTTTTCAAAGTTAAATGGATTTTTAGTAAGGGAACCATTAAATGCAGAATTGTTCACAAATCCAATTATACATCTTTTCGGTACCTGTCCTAAAAATATATTATCAAGAGTTTTTCCTTGAACACCCGAAGGAATTGTTAAAACTTTTACTTCAGCTCGAGTAATAGGATATTTAGCAGTGGTAGAAGCTAAAACTTTTTGATGTGCGAGTAATACACTTGGATTAATTCGTGCTCGTCGAACAATAAGAGTTGCGTCCGTAATGCAAACTTTAAACTTTACATCGTTTGACCCAACAATTAAATTAAAACTCTCTCTTGATCGAACCAATTTAACACTCATTTCAACACCATTAATTAAAAATTTATCTTGGTTAAACATGTCACCATCTTCACGGTGACATTTTTAACCAAGATAAATTTTTCCAATCATTTCTATTTCCTTACTTTCACTAATCAATTCCTGTCTTTTAACAAATCCTATGTTTTTACCATCTGTAGAATCCATTTTTCCTGCTGTATCCTCATACCAAAGACTACAAGTAAGATGAGATTGTTTAGCAGCAGGGGCATAGTTTAAAAGGGTTTCCATGTATGCTCGATATGCATAGGTATTATTAGGTGGTGATAGAAGTTTTTGGTTTAAATAAACATCAAGTTGACTAAAAAGTGAATGCAGCCAATTATTTACAGGTGCTACTATTGTAGTAGATACCAAGTTAGTTGAATCTTGATTTAATACTTTTGCCTTTATGTGGAGTAATGTATGAGACAAATCTATGTAGTCATCGCCGGTCCCAGGAACTTGAAACTCGATAGGTCCATCATCACCAAGAGATGAAATTGGTTTATAATGAATCCACAATCCATTTTCAATGCTAGTTTGTGTAGACGGTAGTGCAAACAAATCCAATTCTGACTTAACGCACTCACAAGAATGATTATGAAGGAAAGACATATTTAGTTTGAAAATATATCTTTGATATTTTTTGGTTTTAGACAAAGTTTTTTCGCAGCTTTCACTTTAGCAGTTAATGGTGGAATGAACGATGTCAATCGTTTTCTTTTAGTTTTATACCCAGATCCAGTCATGTTAAATTGATCAATTTTCTCATCAGCCTTTCGTTTTAAATTCGTACTAACTTGCTTTAGACGATCTTTTATTGAGGCTTCCATAGGACGGGCTTGAACCATATCCGATAAAAGTCCTACTCCAGCGCTTAATGCCTCCTTACCAATCACTCGAGCACCACTTGAAAGTAAAGGTAAAACTGATTTGAATAACCCCCCTAAGAAGCTCCCAATACCATGACCGCGTTGATATGGTGAACCCTTATAAATTACTCCAACTCCTGATCCAGCTTGATGTGTATAATAATTTTCATATGGACATTTATGATGATCACGAAGAGAATTCATTATTATAATTTTCGGAAATGTAGTTTAATACACACGGTTTCAAACTGGAATGGTATTTTTTGTCCTGTACTCGATCTTATAACTATTTCCAACGTATCGAACTCTCTTCGCATAACAGGTAAGTAGTGAGGTTGAGAGAAAACGTGCATTTTATTTGCACCATAAATGTATTTTGTAGGATCTAATGAAATGACTCTTAATAAAGGAGTCATAACATCACCCACAATCTGAGGATCGATAATGTCGCAATATAGAAATAGTTGAGATGGTAACCCTAAGTGTAAATTAGCAGGACACTTTCCAAAATTTCTCTCTAGGAGATTTTTATTTGGTTCATAACCTAGCTGTAAACTTAATTTGGGTGATAATGTTACGGATGTTATATTTTTATCCAATACCGAAATAGACACAAATTTTGTTATTTCATCATAGCGAAATTTCAAGTTCTCTCCGATACCATTTAACACTCTTAAAATATGCTCAGCGTTATCATAGTTGGTAGCTGGAATATGTTTTTTGTAGTACACTGTGGATGGTTTATCTTCATTAGGCATTAACATAGATTTTGTAATGTATATAACATTTTCATGGTCTTGAACAGTAAACATGGTACATGGATATTGAAACTCGACAACTCCAACCGACCATTCACCTTCTAATTTTATAGCTTTTGGTAATTTCGTTGAAAAATTTGTGGTCTTGTTATCAGGAAAGTATTCCATTGAACTATTGCTGAGCAAAGTTAAATAGAAACTTTCTTTATTCATATTTCTTTTAAACTAGAAGCTAAAATCCAACTGTTAAATTTATCTGGATAACCTTTCCACTTCACTAATACTTCTTTTCTGTTACCTGAATAACGAGTGTCAATTATTTTATCTATTTTATGTTGTGAGTAGACATGCGCGCCGAGCAAGAATTCGGCGGCGGCGGCGCGCCGACCCATTGTGGTCGGCGTGGCGACGCCGCGCCGGCGCGGCCGTATTTTATTTTAATTTTTATAAACATTTATTTAAAATAAGGTAGTAACAAGTGAAACATAGACCTGGATAGGAATTCAAATTTAATTTCTCAAAATAAAAACAAACCAAACAAGTTCTAATTAATTATACCTTATAATTTGTGCAAAAACGAAAAAGCACATTTTTTTGTTTCTTGCACAAACTATAGGAAATTAAAATTGTGTTTTTTACACAATGTATAATTATCATGAATAAAAATAATTTTATTAACGTGTACTGGGCTTAGTCTAGATCTTTTAGCAGTCACAGTTAGTCCCACTATAGAAAAAACGCGCTCACTAGGCGTCCTAGTAGCAAATGTTCTGATCACAGAGTAGTTTTTATATACATACTGAAAGTTCTGATACGCGCTCCAGAGACTGTAAAAATTTAATTTGTTCTATTTCCGCCGCTCGCTTCAATTCCGGTAAGCGATACCGAACGATTTTTACGATCTTTTTACATTTTTTTATTGATTTTTGAATTCTTAAATAATTGCATGGTTTTATTGACCCCGCGCCCGCGCGCCCGTCCCGCGTTGGTTCACGGCGCGCCGATCGGATTTATCGGCGCGGCGCGGCGTGGGCAGGGCGCGGCGTGGCGCGGCGGCGCCGGCGCGGCGCGCATGTCTAGTTGTGAGGTGGGGTTGTAAGTGATTTTCTGTAATTCTCTTTCATAAAAAGTACCAATTATTGGTTCATTTTGTAAATCTGTTATTGTATAAACAACCCATGGAGATCTATCAATTATTGAAGATATAATAAATATTTCATCACTCCAATTTGATTCATATCCTTTTTGGAATACATGTTTATATTTAGTTATTCGAACATAATCACCCACATTGAAATTTGGTTTAGGATTTTCTAAAGAAAGTTTTTTTGACCGTCTATCATAAAGATTAGTCCAAACTGTCATAATATTGTTGGAATTTACATCACATGGGCACATCTTAATACTAGAGTGAAAGCTGTGATTATAAGAGTATATTAAATCTTGTAAAACATCTATATATCTATAAGTATTATTATGAGTGAAATAACGCCACATTTTCATTTTTAGTGTTCTTTGAAATCGTTCAACAATACTAGCCTTAATGTCAGGATTGTTAGTGGTATAGTAATTAATCTTTTTGGATTTAAAGTATTTTTGTACATCTTTTGAAACAAATTCTGTACCTTTATCGGATTGTATGTGAGTAGGTGTTAAATTACTTTCAGTAAATATACTTTCAAAACATTCTTTAGTTGTTTCTGAGTTTTTCTTTTTCATTGGTCTTGCAAAAGCATATTTACTAAATACATCAATAATACAAAGTATATACTTGAAACCATCATTATATTGAGAATAAGTTCGCATATCACTTAAATCAGCTTGCCACAGTTCATTAATATTTGATAGAATGTACCTATTACGCGGGAATTTTTTTCGAATGGGTTTATGTAATGTGTATGTTTCTTGTGATTTTAACCATTCCTTTACTTGCTTTTTATTCATTTTACCCTTCATGGCTTTTGATAATTTATCAATACTACCAAAACCAGCGGGATTAGATGGATCATAATAAATCCTGTTAATTTCTTCTAGTACGGGGTCCATTTTTCCCACTCAAGTCCTTTACGTATTTTAGTTGTAGACTTTTTATCTCTACTGACCGGTGTAGAAAACTCTTGAACTTCAATCTCAGAGGGTTTGTTCAGATCTTTTGCTTGAAGTTGGTTAATAAACTCACATCTCCTTGGATTTCCAATATAAGTAAGTGGTACTTTAATATCTTTTAATGCTTCAGCAAATCTAACCCACCCTACCGGATCACTTCTTTTTAGGGGTCTTAGTGAATCATTTATTAAATCAACAATATTACTTCCAGGAATTTTTTCACTATCAATTATGACTGTACCTTCATTATCCCAATGTATTTTACTTTTACTTGTTTCAACTAAGTTTAATAATAACTGCCCTTTTTTATGATAAGTTTTTGGTATTAAACTGAGTATTTGAGCTGGTGTGTAAAGTGGATTTTCATCATTTTCTTTACTTTTAATGGATCGATTCTCCTCCAGCAAAGATTCAATATCAACTGAAGTTTTTAGATCTCTATCTTTATTTTTAAAACCAATTTTTGACTCATTTGAATCTTCATTAGATGTATCAGAATAAATTGGTAATTTGAGTGGTTGACGATCCTCTTCGGTAAAATGAAGGTATCTTTGCAGTGTTTGTAAATATAATATCCATTTCTTTCGGTCTTCCGTCTTACTATTCATAATATTTTGCATTTCAATATCTAATCGAGATAAATTACTATTAACCTTATTTTCTTGTTTTAATTTTTCAATCAATCCAGGTTCGATAAGTATCATTTTCTTTGCATTTTCCATGTTAACTGGCTAGTCCACTCACTAATCCACTCAATATTGCACCTAATATTGTTGGTAAGAAAGCCCCTCCTTTTTGTATAATTATATTTTTTCTTAGTTTATGTTTACACTTACGTACTAGTTTACGGAGTATGTTTTTATGTTTATTCAATTTTTATTTATCCTGATCTTTAAGAGGTACTTTTCCTTGTAAAACGTTATGAATACACTCACAAATACAGTTAATTTCTTCTTCATCACACGTTTTAAGTAATGCTCTTTGATATTTTGGTTTAAGCGTATGCAAAGCGGTTAGCAAATGTTTATACGTTGTGAGTCGACGATGCATCATTTAGCAATGATTTCAATTGTTTGATTCTTGGTGTATTTAAACTCTTTTGTGGGGACGTAGACTGTACAGAAACCATTAAATGGAAAGACATTTGTCTTGATACGACAAAAATCATTGGTATTCTGTTTTAAATCTACCATTAAATATCCATGCGCCTCTAGAGTTGCATCCCTGTAGGCATTTTCAATGAATTTTGGGTTATCTGGTGATACTTGTCTTGCTAAATATCTTATTTGAGTTTTATCTCGAGGGTTTTTAAAATATATTATATAACTTGAGTTTAAAGATATGTCTCTTTGTCCTTTACCCTGATGAAATAAATTTTGTGTTAGATAAAATACACTAAGATTCCTGTGATGACTACCTTTTGTAAATATATCCACAATTCTTCCATCGGACTCTCTCATTAGATCATCAATAATAACAAGATGTGGGTTTTCACCATCAAACATATTAAGATTTGGAATTCCTTGATGATAGTTAACATTTGGTAAATTATATAATGGTTGCATTTCATCAAAGCACCATGTGATCTGATTAAAATCACAATTACATATTTCTGTAACTGATTTTATGAAATTTATTACAAAATTTGACTTCCCACACCCACTTGGTCCTGCCACAATAGCAGTGAACGGATGGATAAAGTGAAACATAACACACGTCTAAAGTTCAAAGGGGTGAAATAAAAAATGAAAGTGTTGGTGTAAACAATTAATATATATTCCAAAAATTATATAAAACAGAATTATCTGTATACTATTTCTAACACAATTAGTACATCATAATTTTACAATTAACTCAACCTCAAATAAATAGAAACAACAATTAGTACATCATAATTTTACAATTAACTCAACCTCAAATAAATAGAAACAACAATTAACTTAAATTATTTACAATAAAACAATGATTAAATATGTAATAAACTACGTCATATTATAGTATTATCATAATTTTACAATCAATATAAATTTTTCTTAAACGCAGACATAAAAGTAAAAACTATCAACACTTAACGCAGTTTATAATGACCCCAAGCTAATGTTTCAATATTATTATCTAAAATATGTCTCTTTGTGTCATTATATGATATACCTATCTTATTTAATTTTTGTGTGAAAATTGTGTGTTTAATTGATTTAAATCTAAGCATACTATAATATTGCACTTTTTTATTAAATAGAGAAGACTTATAACTATTCATTGTCATCTTTTTAGTGATACATTTATTTACCCCTTTTGCCTTGGCTATAGTCTTATTCTCTAAGTTAAAAGCGTACATTTTGGATCGTAAACCCACAAATTCTTTCATGATTTTACCATTATTTTCATCTTTAAAAAAACCTAATTTCTTTTTATTTAATTTTGGATATTCAAAAATATTATTTGTATCATAATCTGAGGTATCAAAGTATGATGAAAGGTCAGGTTTTATATCAGTGTAAAAATCATTTGTAAATATATGATATATTAAACTATCCGTATCTGTATACAATAATTTGATTTTACTAAACTTTTTAATCATATAGTTATAATGAAAATCATACATTAATGTTTTTGAAATATCTAAAATGCAAAACCCTAAATAAATTGGTTTGTTATATATTAACTTCGTTTTTCGCAACTGAACCGCAACTAGGTTTTCCGAAAATATTGAAAGGCTATGAAATTGTGGTTTAGCGATTAGATCTTGAGCACCTAAAGCTTTACCCTGGTTCTCCCAGTGCGTAACTAATTTTATGTTAACCCTTTTTTCAATATTCTTTAATTTATCACCAGGTTCCGGTTAAAGTAGGGGTTACTTAAAAAGGTAATAATGGACAGGGTCTAAATCATATGTATTAATACATAACTTTCTAAAGTTTTCAAATACATCGGATAAAAGTAAAACGTCTGTTTTTAAATACAGGTTTGAATAATCTAGCATATTACAACACCCAAAATGTTCCCAAACATCTTTAGCATGATTGTAATCATCATTTGAAATATGTGAATCTGTGAGTGAACTATAAAAACATTTTTGTTCAGGGAGCGATGTTAGACTTAAACTATCATAATTAGTCATAAGTTCATATGGATAAACACCTTTCCGTTTTAAACGAAAGAAATCTTCATCATTAGGGTAATTTCTACGTAATTCTTGAAATTGATCATTACTGAGATTTTTGGCCAATTCTTCTAATTTACACGATAAAAACTTAAATGAATCTAAGAATCTCAATATAATTTCGTGGTTATTCACTTTTAATTTTTTGGAAAAGGATATATATTTTTCTTTATTTTGAGGGATAACTTCGACTTCACCATCACAAAAGTTTAACGCGTGAACAATAAAATGAGCATCATAGTGACTAAGGTTGTGTAAAAATATTGGTATATAACGAGGTGTTCTGATCTTCGAACAACATGATTCATGAGCAACACCTATAAAACTACCAGTGTACCAATCAAAATCATAAAAATGTTTTGCCAACTCAGTTTCACAAATATGACAAATGGTTGCATTTGAAATTTGGTTTTTGTCTTCATTTGTTAGCGGAAGTGGTGGATATTTTTGAAGTCTATTTATTTCTTTTAGATTGTTAGATAAACTTTCCATAAACACTTGTGCACAGTTGGGTCCGCAATATGTTACATATTTTGATAATTTATCATCATATGAACATTTTATATAATATCCAAAACTATGTACTTCATGTTTCTGAATATTACGAGTGAAAGGTTTGGAAGGATCGTTAGAACATGATTCTATTGGTTTTAAAAATGCTTCAAAATCAGCATAAACTACGAATGGTATCTTTAACTTTTTTTCATAACTATCAAATTTAATTTTATCATTTGAAATAGGTTGACCAAACCAATTCTTTTTTTTTAAAGTTTCACTGTTTGGTAATACTGTACAAATGTGGGCACAATCGTATTGTTCATGGTTATTTAACCTTTCCTGAGATGGAAAACGAAGTAGACATGCTTCACAAATGTACATGATGTGACCGTCTTTTGAAATTTGTTTACTAACTAACCGCGATAAATTTTTTATATAGCAATAATGATTTTTTGTATCCTTGGAAAAAAATAATAAATTGATATGTCTATCTTTACGACACTTTGTTAAAAATAATGGACCTACTATAGAATTACATCGTTTTTCTTTATTATATTCTAACCCAAAAACATTAATACTAATATCATTTAATTTCTCTACTTTTGCTATGTCAGAAATTTTAACCGGAAAGGAAATACCATCAAATTTAAGTTTATTTGCATGTTTAACGTACGATGATACCCGATCGGTGTGTTTGTTTACAGGATATAACGCCGAGAGTAACGCCCATTTAAAACAAAAATAATCCTTGTTTTTTACATTTATAACAGCCTTTTTTAATTTTATGTCACGAGGAAGATCTATGTATGAAGTACCGCGTAGGGGGTTAAATTTATTAACATTCATGTCTATAGATTTTATGTTTTTTAGACTCCATCCACTATCTTTTTTTTCGAAAGCACTAATTTTAGTAGTAATTGTATCATTTAAAGATGAAAGAAAAATATTTAAGTCATCTCCTTGACAAATAATATAGTTAAGCGTTTGAAAATCGAACGTATCATGAATATCTTTAGTTTGTTGAACAAAACCAGCATGCAATATGAAGTTTACCTTAAAAATTATGTGTTGATGAATACACTCTTGTAATAAAAATAAAATATCATCTTTAATAGAATTTAAAAATAGTTCAGGAGTTTCAAAATTTACCCATGTCGAACGATCTACTCTACTCTTGATTTTATAAGTTAAAATCCTATTTCCAAAAGCAGATTCAATAACACTAACGTTTGATAAAGAATTATGTGAATTTAAAAGATTATTTTTATGAACATTACTTTTAAAATGATTAGCTAAATACCGTTTCTTGATAAATATATGGCACGTTGGACATTCCACTTGATCATCGTTACTGATACTGTTCCCTGCAGAGGTATGCGCTTCTGCTTCCGTTGTTGGTTTTTTGATGATCTTGGATTCTTTGCTGCACGTTCGCTTCGTTCCTCTTCCAAGTTGTAATGGTTGACTGCTAAAATGTTTAAATTTATTAAAAACTGTATAAGACAATATGTAAATTATGATCGAAATGAATATTTATTTTACATACTTAAACTGTGTTTCAACCATCGCACAGTGATGATACAACTCATCATCGTATGACGAATCGAACAGTTGACCCCTCTCCATTTCTTCACAAACTTTAGACAACTCCTGATTTAATTCGCTATTGAATAGTTCCGTATTCTCTTCCATGATTGTGGAGAAAAAAGCACTGGTGCACACTTCACTGAAGTTTTCCCTTCCTCTTTTTTATTTTTGATTCAGCTTCAAAAAAATGATCAATCGATTGCGATTTTCTTTTTCCACCATCGCATGTGTTATTATTAATGACGAGGTTATCACTCTCTTCTTGAGGGGAGAGTGGCGAGTAGTAATACTGTTTATAGGTATCTTCATCGAAGCTCAATGATTTCTGCAACAACACAGTTATCATGTTAATATCAATTTGTTAACACTTAATCATAAAAGTTAAAAAAGTTAAAGTTACAGCCTATTAAAGTCCACTGCTGAACATAGGCCTCCTCTCATTTCTGAGAGGGTTTTAGAGCAAGGAAATGTCCGCCGCGCTCCCTCAATGTGTGTTGGCGAACTTCACATGCCTTCGAAATTTTCTCAGACATGCAGGTTTCCTCACGATGTTTTCCTTCACCACCAAGCACGTGGTAATAAGCACTTAAAATTGCGATTAACAATTTAATTGGTGCTGGCGGGGATCGAACCCGGGTCGCGTACTGTGAAATTTACAGCTAGCGCTAACCATCTGAGTTACCACGGCTTAATCATATACATACACAATATTTAAATAAAATAATACACACACATGAAAATAACAGAAAAAAAGTAATTTAGTCAATAGAATAAACACTTACATCCATAGCCTTTGGTGTATTGAAGTAACACAAATGTACTATTGATAGATCCACTGTAGTCAAACGACCGTACACTAACTCGATGACTGCGTCTGTTGGTCTTATATACCACCAGTACGTAAAAATTCTAATCTAAAGTATTTCCGTAATGAGTTGATAATTACTTTATGCGTCAACCAGTTTATCTCACATTTTCGTTGTCTATCTCAACATTTCTTCGTATTGTGTTTTGTTTGGTGATCAATGACTCAAGTACGATTTGTATAACACAAAAATGCAATTTAATATTTAGAAATCACTATAATTGACCATTCCTATGTTATTCATTGAGTAGATTGGTACTGTAATAATGTACTAATAGCAGTAATATCATGGATACACTAGATGTACAACAACATCTGAAAAAGATTCACCCCAGTCTAGAAAATAATGTTTATGCAGCTAATAGACTGCCTATGTATACCCACGTACCAACGTATATAATATGTAATTTGGATACAGATGATAAACCAGGGTCACATTGGGTAGCTTTATATATCGATACGAATGACGTCGGTCAATATTTTGATTCATATGGACGATCACCTGTACGATATCATCTAGAGTTTTTAAAAAGGAATTGTAAAAGATGGAACTGGAATGTTGATAGGATTCAGAATGAGTGGACTTCAGTTTGTGGCGAATATTGCTTAATGTATTTGCTATATAAGTTTCAAGGATGTTCAATACATAGTTTTACGAGTATATTTACAAGGAACACATTGTACAACGATATTTTAGTGGATGAGATGTTTCGCTCCTATTTTATAGATAATAAGTAATAAGATTTTGTATTTTATAAATAAAAATTGTAACAAAATTATGTAATGTGTTTTATTGATGATTCAGATTAGCGTTGTATAATTAGGAACAAAGAAGTACAATACAATAGCACTGATATAGTCGACGCACACGCTGCAATGAAGGTGATTAATGAACAATAGAACAATAGAAATAGGAACAATGGGACGCTAATGACGGTGGAGGCCCTTACCGGATATCAATTAGATATTAGCTAATTGATCTACACATCTCCGGAACCGTGCATTCTACACAAAAATGGACCGCGGATTCGTGATCAGAGCATGCCAAAACCTTTTTTTTTTTTTTTTTTTTTTTTAGGATCGGGTGTCGACGAACGTCGTTGAACCACGTCTGACTCAGGTGGTCTAGAATTGGTACAACTACACTACTGTTAAAGCACTTACGTGACTTACCGAGTTCGGTGTGTTACGACGACGCGAAGCCGAGATTGTTATTAGGCGCCGACAATTGGCATTTAATAATTACCCGTAGTTTGAGAATAGGACGTCGAAGGCAGCCTATAGCTGCACGTACGTTATTAGGGTGGGTAATTCAGGGAACCGTGCCGCGGTTAACGTGTAGGGAAGACGGCGAGACCGTATTACACGTAGCGAGCACTAGCGGATGGTCAGATAGGGACATCCGAACGTTTGCCAGTCAGGACGAGGAGCTAACGGAACTCCTCAAACGGCATTATGAGATAGATTCTATAGGTATCTTGCTAAAGAATAGGCCGCGACGGGATGAGGAGCGCGCTGTCGACATATTCCAGCGCACCGTCAAGAAGGTCGGCAAGCAATACCAAGTTGGACTGCCATGGAAGGACAACAACGTGCGGATGCCACGCAGCTACGAAATGGCAGCTCGAAGACTACAGACGATTGAAAGGAAGATGGACCAGTCGCCGGAGTTTCGTGATGCCTACACAGCCCAGATAGACAACCTCCTGGCGAAAGGATACGCAAGGGAAGCCGAGGGGACGGAGCGAGAGGATCCCAAGAGCTGGTACCTGCCACACTTCGCAGTACGGAATCCGAACAAGCCGGGGAAGACAAGAGTAGTATTCGACGCGGCAGCGCGCGCGTCCGGTAGATGTCTTAATGATTATTTACTCGACGGCCCCGACTTATTACGGAATTTACCGGGCATACTGTTTCGGTTTAGAGAGAATGAGATAACCGTGTCCGCGGATATTAGGGAAATGTTCTTGCGTGTGAAAATCGACCGTCGCGACCAACCCGCGCAATTGTTTCTCTGGCGAGGAAACGAGCGACACAGCCCACCGCGGGAGTACGTTATGACGTCGATGATTTTCGGCGCGAGGAGCTCGCCGTTTCTCGCACATAGTGTTAGAGATCATAACGCGCGCGCACACGCAGAGACACACCCGTTGGCACTTAACGCTATCGTACGTAGCCATTATATGGACGACTATTTAGACAGTTATGCAACATTACATGAAGCGGTAAATACGGCGAGGCAGGTTACGGAAGTACACCAGAAGGCCGGTTTCACCTTGGCAGGCTGGAATTCTAATCACGCAGTCCTATTGGAAGACAAGCCGGAGGAATTAATGGCGCGCAAGCCTAAGGAAGTAGGCTTAAGGCAAGACAGCCCAGGCAGAACCCTAGGGTTGTTATGGATGGCCGACGAAGACGCCCTAACTTTCAACACATCGATGAATAGGGTGCCGCAGGAAGTAAAGGCGCTACAGCGACCACCGACCAAGAGGGAAGCATTAAGCGCAGTCATGTCTGTGTTTGACCCGCTCGGACAGCTAAGCTACCTCACCATCACCACCAAGATCCTGCTACAAGACCTATGGCGTATGAAGAAGGTCGGATGGGATGACGAACTACCCGAGGAGGCAGCAGAAGAATTTCAGAGGTGGCTGCGAGTCCTCGAAGAGGTGTCACGACTACGACTGCCAAGGTGCTATGCTCCTACGGGGTGAGTGGTAGAGCGTCAACTTCACGTGTTTAACGATGCAAGCGAACGTGCGTACGCATCCGCGGCATATTGGCGTATACGATATAGCGACGGAACAGTTAGGGTACGATTAGTGGCGGCTAAGGCGAAAGTCGCTCCAATCAAAGCGCAAAGTATACCGCGATTAGAGTTACAGGCGAACTTAATAGACGCGCGACTCGCGGAATTCGTTCAAGGCGAACACAGAGTGGTAGCGGATAGCGTCGTATATTGGATGGACTCTACTACGGCGCTCCACTGGATACAAAATGATACGTTGCGTTACACTCCATACGTGGCTCACCGGTTAGGGGAGATAGCTGAGAAGACATCACCCGAGCAATGGAGGTGGATACCGACTGCGGAAAACGTAGCGGATCAAGCAACGCGTATGAATTTCGCAACCAAGGAAGAAAGCGATAAGTGGTTTACAGGACCACCCTTCCTCTACGAGAACGAAGACAGATGGCCCCACCGACAGGAAGAGAAGGCAGGGGACGATGAAGAGTTGGAGGAAATCGTGGCGCACCAGAGCGACACCCAGGAAGCTCCACACCTGCCAGACATAGAGCGATTCTCTGCCTACGAGAGATTAATCAGGGCCACAGCGCGAGTACTACAGTTCGTCGATACGGCACGAGGAAGGGCACGAGGATTGACATTGCAGCACATCCAGAGGGCAGAGCGGATGTGGATAGAACATAGCCAACGTGAAAGCTTCGCTGAAGACATCAGCCGCCTTCAGCGGGGAAAGAATTTGGCCACCGGCAGCGCACTGAGGAAGCTCGACCCCATATTGGAAGATGGAGTGCTACGAGCAAGGGGAAGGATCGACGCAGCCGACGTGGACGGCCAAATGAAGAGACCCATCATACTGAACGGACGCCACCAATTCGTGAAGCTGCTTGTGGACAAGGCGCATCAGGAAGCAAGCCACGCCAACAGAGAGAGAGTGGTGAACGACCTGCGCACTAGGTTTCATATCCTCCGATTACGACCTACCGTACGAGAAGCGGAGCGGAGATGCCTACGGTGCAGAGTACGGAAGGCGACACCACGGCCTGCGATTACAGCAGATTTACCACCCGAACGGTTAGGGGCGTTTGCGCGACCATTCACGTACACCGGAATTGATTATTTCGGGCCTCTGACAGTTACGATAGGACGACGGCACGAAAAACGGTGGGTGGCACTATTCACGTGCCTAACGACGTGCGCAGTGCCTTTAGAAGTAGTCTACTCTCTGACCGCGGACTCGGCGATATCGGCATTGCGGCGCATGGCGGCTAGACGTGGGTAGCCACGGGTTATTTACTCCGACAATGGTACAAACTTTCATGGGGAAAATACAGAACTGCAACGGGCGATGGAAGAGTGGGCACCGCAGCTGAAGGATTACGCGCTGACTCGGCGAGTCGATTGGAAATTCATCGCACCGGGTGCGCCTAACCAGGGAGGCGCATGGGAGCGTCTCGTACGCTCAGTGAAGACCGCACTCGAAGCCACTCTACATCAGAAAAGCCCACGAGAAGAGACGGTGGCAACGCTCCTAACAGAAGCAGAAAACACAGTGAATTCTCGACCGTTGACGCACGTACCGGTCGACATCAACGACGAAGAGGCGCTGACACCCAACCACTTCCTACTGTAGGGACCATCGGGCCTACCAGTCACCGCGCCGTGCACACCCATGGATCGTCGGGCGTGGAGAGCGGCGCAGGGGCTCGCCGACGAGTACTGGAGGCGCTGGGTGAAGGAATACCTGCCGACGCTGGTTGCGCGCGGGGACTCCCGAAATGCTCAGCAGCGCCAAATTCAAGAAGAGGACCTCGTCGTGGTTGCGGATAGCAACCTGCCAAGAAATGTGTGGCCGCGAGGTATCGTGACGAAGACATTTCCTGGACCAGACGGCGTGGTGCGCAACGTCGAGGTCAGGACCAAGGGCGGAGTGCTGCGGCGGCCCGTCAGGAAGATCGCCGGAGATTCACTGTTTTCCAAATCCAATCCCAGACAAATGTCACACATGCAGTCAAGACATCTGCTTAGATCAAAGCGCGGGCATCAACTGGTCATTCTAAATCGTAATGTTGCGATTACACTTTCCTAAATTGTAGACAATTTTGAAAGTAGAGCGGTTGGGACCTCCACCTTTAATTAAATCGGATCGTATCTGTTCTAAGTACGAATACATTTTCCAACTTCCTAATTTTTAGAAAATCAATTATTAGATTTTCTAAAAATTGAATAATGTAATAAACGCTTTAGGACCACTACAGCAACGAGGCAGATAAAATATTATATATATATGTATATATATAAATTACGTGTCACATTGTTTGTCCGTGATGAACTCTTAAACTACTGAACTGATTTCAATGAAATTTATATATATATATATATATATATATATATATATATATATATATATATATATATATATATATGTGTTTATGTAAGTATATATTTGTATACATGTATAAACAGGAGATATTGCTATAGTTTATTTATTTTATATATCAGTAAAATGTATATATTACATAGTTAATTATCATTTTTATTTTGTTTTTATCTATATTGCTACACCTACATCAAATTCTTACCACCCCATAGGTTGACTGCTAGAGAATGTCTCAAGGGATTAAGTCTGCCCTTTGTATTCTTTTATAATAAGGAATGCAATCTATAATATAAAAATGAATCGCTGAATATGTTGCTAAGTGCAAATCTCGAGAGCAGCTGAACCAATTTCGCTAATTCTTTTATTATAATGTTCCTTGAAGTACGGAGATGGTTCTAACGGAGAGAAAAATTTAAAAAATTGCCTGAAAAAGTCTAAAAACAACACTTTTCTATATTCCCATACAAAAGATTCGTAATAATACTTAAAAGCCAATTTGAACTTTAACACCATACCATAAAGTTTAAGTGTTAGTGGAGGGGTTCCGCAAAGGCAAAACAATTGAGTGACGTTAGTATCGTATAAATATTCTATCGTATCGTATCTTGTCGTATAATTTAGAATAAGTAAAAATAAAATGAAATATAATAAGTAGGTATCATAATAATAAATCAGAAATTGTAATTTTCATTGTGATTTTTTTAGTGACTATTAAAAGAATTTTAAGTGTTTTATAATTTTTATTTTTTGACATAATGTAATTGTTGAATTATCAACTTTCTTTTTTTCTTTTTTTATCTTACTAGCTGACCCGGTGTCCCGAATAGCAGAATAATAATAATAAAAAAAAAAAAAAAAAAAACGACTGTTAGGCGATACTAAGTTCGCCGAGTCAGCTAGTAATATAGTTTTAATTTGTGCCTGAATGTACCTAGCTATGAACCTGTTTTGACAAAAAAAATTATATAGCTATGATTTCAATTACTCAGAAGTTATGCTAGGTATATATAAATGATTATTTTTATCAAACAACTGTTTAATTGTTTGTAAAATGTCTACGGAAATGTATGGATGTCTAAATATCATTAACTAAATAGTTGATTGACAAAAAAATATCAAAAAAGTCACTAAAAGAGGCAGCAACCTACATATAAAAGATTCAACTATTAGTAACTAATGTGTGATTCCATCTTAATCTTCCAGAGCCACAATAACAGTTGATTATTAGAGATGCCAGAAAGGTTTCAAGATCTGATAAATAACATCTCATACTAGTAATGGCACTATAATTAAAAGTAACAAGGTATTGTTGAATAATTTTACATTCCAATTATCAATAGTTAATATCTCACAAACTGCAACATAATATTTATGACATGACTGACAAAAATAAAATCTATAACTAATAAAAGTCTATCAGATAAAGCTTCAATTCAATTATTGTGAGTTTTGTACAACTGATAGCTAGTAACTGACTTTCTCTTTTTAAAATTTGGAAGGTGGTTACTTATATTATGTTTGCATAACAGTACATGCAGCAATAATTTTTTTGTAAATATTAAACTTCAAAATATTATTTTTTTAGTGTTCATAGAACTATATAGTTTGTAATAAATAATAAAAGAAAAACTAAAATTAAAGAGAACTTAAATTATTATACAGTTCTACTTCCCAAAGCGGTGACAAGTCATTAATACGAACTTGGGAAATGAATTTATTTTTCATATCTTTATATTATACATTTATTTAAGTGACGACATATACTTTCCAGTATATTTAGCTTTACTTACGTTGCTGCAGCGGCAGCGTCAGATATTCGGCTACCTTGTGTATCGTCCATCTTTTTCACATATACCGAGAAGCTTTTACTTGCTATTTGTATGCATAATATAAACTATAAATCAAGTTTTGTTTAAACTGCACTTGTAATAGCGAGTTATGAATTGTTTTTGATATACAAATCAAATAAGAAGCTGTATGTACGTAACGTTTATTTTCAAATCAAAATAAAATTCGTTGTTGTTTTTATTATTCGCTCGAGAGAGCAGGCAAAGGAATTAAGCCATACAGCCTTGTCTTTTTTATTTTGAATATATAGAATTTTAGAGTGTAAAGGCCGGAACCAAGTCTTATTTTTCTTCTTTCCATCTCTTCAAAATCCATAAAGGCCGTAGTCAAGTCTTATTTTCTTTAATTCTTCATATTTTCAAAAACCCGTAAAGGCTAAAGCCAAGTCTTCTTTATATTATACTCTTTGTATGTTTCAATCCATGTAGATTTGTCAATCCAATTTTTTTTTTTGGAGTTTATGGCCTGGTATCTAGACCTTTAGGCCAAGTCTTAAGTATTTTTATTCGGTTTATTGTAATTTCCCCACTCCTTCATAATATACTGCTTCACAATATGTTGATGCGTCACATTGTGCAGTTCTTGGGAGATTTTGGCGGCAACTTGATCCAGCAGACAGCTGACAGTTGGCGATGGTATCTAAAGGTGCCTATGCAAACAAACAGCTTATCTTGAGAATCCATCACCATCAGAGCACTTGTTTCACTGTTTCCACTAATAGTTCACATGCGTAGACACTTAATACACAAAATCGCAACACTTTTATATATCAAAGTCCACTTCAAACTATTATTTAAACAATAATACAGGAGCAGCAAACCGCCGCCGGTCAATTTCCCGCCAAAACTCCCTGTCAATCCAATATTTTCAAAAACAGGGATACCATATTTCATATTTCTTTTACAGTATTATGAATAAAATTGCAAAGTGCTAAATATGTCTTAGTATTCCTAAGAACATTTTGCAGGGCAAAATAAAATTCGACATTGACAGCTAGGGCTGGGCTAAGCTAGAGTAGATTATGATATTTGGTCTATGGTAGATGGAGAATTGAATCTATGCCTTTTATTGACAATCGAGATACATTTCGTCACAGACTTCTGTGGTGCTAGTACCTCTTATTAGTTCTTGGTTTCTCTGTAGTGCTAGTACCTCTTATTAGTTCTTGGTTTAGTGTTAAGCGCCATAAATACGGTCCATCTTGCATCAACTCACAATAATAACCACACACAGAATAAGTGAAGTCACCCGAAAACTTTGAAAATAAGCAATATACATTTTGAAGTTGAATCTGTGATCATATCATACTTTTAATGGTTTCGAAAAAATAATGAGTTAATACATTAGATGCCTATGTTTTTTTTTCTAAATGGTATAGTAGTTTATATTTCAGGGGATGACGATTTTAATGTTTGTATTTAAACGATATTCTGGTTGTTAACTTGTGATATTTCTTAGACCACTTAAAAGGGTAAAATTATGAAACTATTAATAAAAAGTATAAACAGACTTCAAAAAATAAAAATAAATAAAAACATACCTTCTGAAGTCTGGGGCTTTAATTCTTTAATACATTGTCTTAGCGCATACCTCAAAAGGTGTTATGTGGTGATTTTGTTTTTGAAGTCGGTATTTACCTACTTTATATTAAAAGTTTATTTATTATTTAGTAAAGTAATAATACACGAGAGGACATTCAGCTATCTTTTTCTTGATGCCTAGTGTAAACGGACAATTTTGTATTTAACAAAACCGCATAATACTGCATCATCATTTAGTACCAAAACTCTCTGTACTAATAGCTAATCTAGGATGGACCAGATATATCTAATCTAGCATTTTGTGGCAGGAGCATTTTGCTACATGTAAGCTAAGACACATACCACACACTAAGACTTTCTTCCAAAATCCATTTAGTTGTTTTTGCGTAATTGAGAACAAAACATATATACATTCATATAAACTCATATTTATAATATTATATTTTACAGTACGCGAGCAATCCCCACCGACACCAATGTAGTTTTGCAATTTTAAATGTTGATTTAATAATAATGTACTCCAGATCGAATTTTGGTCACGGTGGCCAGTCTCAATGGAGGCTAGCCATCGGCGCAGGACAGGATTATAGTGCACAAGTGTATGCGCAAGCACAGGTGTACTCTATATTCACTCACTCTCATAGTCCGTTGGGACGGTAAGCCGATACGACCGGAGAGAGATCAGGGACAGTACCAACGGCTTTACGTGCTTTCCGAGGCACGGGGGTGAGACACCGCCTAGTTCCTGACTCCGGGCAGCTGCTGAGAATTTCTTGATGGAAAAACTCAATAACTGATTTTTTTTGACCCGACTCGGGATTCGAACCCGGGACCTTATGATCAGCAATCGCACTACTACAACCACTAGACCAACGAGGTAGTCAAATGTTGATTTACCATGTACATGGCAGTTAAGGAACACATCGTATATTCTCTTAGAAATGACAGTAGACCAGTTCCCAGTGCCCAGACAAATATATGGTATATTTTCTTTACTTACTTTACTAGGACTAGTAGGGTGATCATATGCGAACAGGTTTCCGTTTCACATTATCGAGTTGGATACAGTTTTTACTGCAGTAAGCGACTCGAAATTACGGACTTTATTATTGAGCAACATGAAAATTAATTTTAAATTGTAAATAAAGAAAAAAGGTTATTTTGTTGGTAGCGCTTCTTCCAGAAAAAAGGATCAATTCGAACTTACTAGAGGGACATGTAATAGAAGATTGATAGCTCAACCAGTCCTAAATGATATAATATTCTTTAGCTAGTACAGTGTAACATGAAGGTACTTTTTGAAGTACCGTTTAAAGTGTAATAATAAAGTATCTAGTAAGTATCTAGTAATAAAGTACAGTTTATACACGTGAATATATAGAGAATGCAAAATACAATAAAAAATACTCACAGAACATAGCCGGTAATCAGTGTGCTAGCCGTAAGAAGCAGGAAATAAATTGCACATTTTGCAATCCAGGTGTAAATGTTAGTGTCCTCGCGCGCCTGCACGAATGGCGCGCGGAGGCACTATGCCGGGGGGAAACCCCGCTGCCGCGGCAAGTTGTCGTGCAGCGGACAGACTTCCGGCATGATCTCATGGCGACATGGAGAGAGCGACTGTCGCAACCCCGTGCTGGGCACGCCACTATAGCGGCGATAAGACCCCTCTTTGAGGAGTAGCTTGAGAGACGCCACGGCGTCCTCACCTTCCGCCTGACGCAGGTCCTCACCGGACACGGTGTGTTCGGGAGGTTCCTGCACCGAATCGGGCGGGAGGAAACGCCCGGGTGCTCCCACTGCGAGGATCGACCGGAGGACACGGTGGAGCACACCGTGGAGGTGTGCCCTGCCTGGGCGGAGCACCGCCGTGTCCTCGTAGTGGCGATAGGCGGCGGCGATCTCTCGCGTCCGGCCCTGGTCGAAGCCATGGTCCGGAGCGAGACGGAATGGGATGCCGTCACCACCTTCTGCGAAGCAGTGATGCTAGCGAAGGAGGTGGCGGAGCGGGAGAAGGAGAGAGCAGCAGCTTTCCTTCCCGGCCGCCGCGGGAGACGCCCCGGGCGTCGGGGGCTACGTCGTGGCCCCCGGCCACCGTAGGCGCGGGCCTGTGGACGGCGAGCAATGGGTAGCTCGCCGTCCGTCCGTCTAACGACGACAGGCCGTGTCGACGGCGCGTTTTGTTCCACGCGCACCTCAAAGAGCTGTCAGCAGCGTGAAGGGGCCCGCAAGGGCCGACGCCTGCCGGGGCTGCGGGCTGTTCGAAAGAGATACCGCGGCTCCGGAACGTAAGGGCACTGAAGGAACACGGATGCTTTTTAGTCAGTAAAAGTCTGACACTCCCTTCCGCTCCACCCAGTCATTTGATGATTTTCCATCCGCAAAAAAAAAAAAAAAAAAAAAGGTGTAAATGTTAGTACAGGCTAAATCTAGTGATCCAGTCATTGATAGCTGAACCACTTTGATGAATTTGATTCTATATTACTAAAATCACTTTAAATTTTTACCATTTTCAATGTTTACACCATTGAAATTTACTCTAGTCTAAAATGTCATTTAACGTCATTGTGACTGAATGAGAAGAAGAATATTTTTTGTTAGCTGCCATTTATAGCCAGTTTATATTTTATTAATGACACTATCTCATTTACCTGTGTTTTGCATGAGTTCTATGCGTTGAGCTCGAGCTATATAGCCGGACCATTGCCACTTGAGGATAATGTTCCGTTGCGCTATGTGGGTCACTCTGATTCTACTGCAGATACCCTCATTAACAATTCAGACAATTCGTAGAACTGACAACCGATAGATTCTTGAAGTTTAGGGTAGCCCCCTTTAGATGGTAAAAGACCTGGAAGACATGCAAGAAATCGATAGATGCAGAGGGATCAGAACCGAGTTTTGTAGTGATTTTTGAGGAACGTAAGGCCCTACGTGCAGCAGAGGACTTGTGAAGAGTTACGACTGATGATGAGTTCTTTGACAGTAATAGGTACTGTTTACCGTAATTGCATTGATTATGGAATGCAATGAATAAAACATGCCTAATCGTCATCATTATAACATAATTAGAACTCCACAAAGTTCTCTACTGAATATAGGCATATCCAGAGATTGCTACAAAATATAGTTCAGTCCTGGCTCACCTGCACCTCTTCTATTCATGTTTTTTATCATTAACATCACTATTTAAAAAAAAATTGCTCACGTGCATTTTGTGCATTTAACGACAACAAATAAAGAATCATCAAAATCAGTTCATCTAGAAAAAAACGTGCGTGTTTACTTACGTACGCACGTAAGAAGTTATGCTTCTTTAGCGTAATAAAACAAAAATAACTAAAATAAAACACTTTTATAGATTCATATATGTATATTTGAATGAGCTACCTTGAATATAGTTCTTCTTCTTCTTCTTTACTCTCACGAAAACTTGACAGTTGACAGACAATTACCAACTGAATTTGTCGCTTTTAGGCTTCGGTGTGCGCGCGCATCGTAAGAACTTCATGGTGCCGTTCTTAGGTGTCGGTGTGCGCACGCATCGTAAAAAAATCATTCACATCATTTTTCTCAAACGCCCCAAAAGAAGTATAACTTCAAAAGTTCTGAGGTAACACACAAAAAATACAGTCGAATTGAAAACCTCCTCCTTCTTTTGAAGTTGGTTGATAAAACTAGTGGAGTTTTGGCAGAAACTTGACCAGCGGCGGTTTGCTGCTTCTGTATTATTGTTTAAATAATGGTTTAAAGTGGATTTTGATATGTAAAAACGATTTTGTGTATTGATTGTCTGCACATGTGAACTATTAGTGGAAACGGTGAAACAAGCGCTGCGATGGTGGTGTGAATCTCAAGATAAGGTGCCTGTCTACTTAGGCTCCTTGAGATACTATCGCCAACTGTATGCTGGGTGCTGGCTCAAGTTGCCGTCACAATCTCCCAAAAATACTACGCAATGTGATGCATCAAGATATTGTGAAGCAGTGTACTAGAGAACATTATTATATAGGGGTATAGGGCATAGATGAGCAACTCTGACAAATTATTAGGTGACGAAACGAAGGAAGTTTCATGTACTTAGCTGAATGACGTTGGGATTAAAACTACCGAAATAATACACGAGAGGGCGCTATCAACTAGGTTCAGTATTATTTCGTACGTTTTAATAAAATCAAAAGTATTTTTTTAAAGAATAGGTATATATAAATGTATATAAAGAGTTATCAGTAGTAATTTAGTGTTTTAAACACACTAAATTACTACAGATAACTCTTTATTTTACTTCATTTTAAATGATCGTAGTTCTATTGTAAGCAAATATTACACTTCCGATGTTAGAATTATTATTCTCAATTTTTTTTTAAATAAAAGAACACTACTCGGTAACAAACCATCTTTACTATCAAAAGCCATTCTGGAGACCAATTGTCAAAAACAACAAAGGTGTGAGAGCGTATGCTCAATTTGCTCTCCTGCTTACGCAACCAATCATTATCAGCAAAAATACAGCGCACTGCACTATACACATAGCATAGAGCAATACAGTTCGACCAATCGTAACATGTTCCCGTCACTATCATGCACCGGTGTAATGTGAAGGACCCAATTACATGATAATACCAAGGTATGCAAACCAACAGCAATACTACCCATCTCAATGTAACACAGGGCAACCTCTCTGCAACATGATCTTCCTTGCGTACACTAGTAGAATACCCGGGCAGAATAACGACAGTGAGACTCGTAGAATTATAGACCGACTGCTCTCTCTTAGTCGCCTACGCGGTACTTGATACTGCTAGAATGGGTGTGAGATTACAGTTCTATTCTACCCTTACTTGTGCGTATTTCAATTTATTTTACCCTCATTCCTAACAATACATATTATATACCGCAGTACTCTGAAACTTTGATAGGGTGATGTAGGCTTCAGCTTCAAGCTTTCACTAAATTCACTTTCATTAAATGTCGTTAGTGGCGCCATCTTTTGCATAAAATTTGTAAAATAGTGGGTGTTTTCAACGACTGTGAGATGTCAACGTAAAAGCGAGCTACTGAGTTAACGCTAACTTAAAGCTAACTTTCATATACCCATGGCATGGAGCGCGCTGCGATATCTACGTGTAAAGACAGTTATTCTATATTTTTAAACCTACAAGGGTGCCGTGCGTTATTTTAGCACGGCCACCACGGACTTAATATACGTAGACTTGCGTTTTACGTGGCCCCTTCAGTGTGTCTCGCTATTTCCATAACAGTAACACTAGGTTTCTTTCATTTATTCATTAATTACAGCCTATCTATCCAATATACTGCTAAACACAGGTCTCCCCATAGATTGGCTCATAAAGAGAATATATGCCACAGTTGGAGGATGCTGCCATGCTTGAAAGGTGAGTTGGCAACCGCAGTTTTTTTCCAGTTATTGTTAAGAAGACGCTGCTGATTTCTTTCCCTCTTTCGCCTCTTATAACACTTACGAGACGATATGGGATAGTGAATATTCTTACACCGTCATTACACGGTTCACATTAGGTTTAATTTAGTGATATTTAGAAGAATTTCTCTATCTACAAAAAACACAGAATTTTCAATAATGAAACATGTGAGGTTTTAAATCGTATATATTTTTAACAAACACCTGTAATTGTTAACTACAAAGAAATCAAATTATTACAAACAACATTCACAAATGAAATTATGATCAACTGCTAACAATTTTACAGCTAGCAATATTTACAAGTATTATATTCATTACACATTTGAATAATATCGGTTTGGGTTAATCATAGAGCCAGATCGAATTTCGTTATGTAACCCTTTACGGCTCGCGGCCGGAAAGTCTCATGGCTAGCATCACTAACATAACGTCAAGTCCAACAAATTATCTACTCGGATTATATTAAATTGGAAAAAAAATTAAAACACAAAGATTATTTCTAAATAGTAGGAAGAGCAATAATTTTTATTCGCTATCCATTTCCGAAACAGAGGACATTGTCACGCTAGTGGTACAAAAAGACCGAGTATAATAAGTCGAAACGGTACTCGAAACTGACTCACAGTCGGTGGCACATCGTCTGAAACAAAAGCGTATACATAAAGATCATTTTTCTCTTTAAATAGATCAAATTTATTTAAATAAATAAAATTGAAGTGTCTATTTGTAATGTCAAAATACCAGCTTTTTACTAAATGCATATGAAAGTATATATGGTACTTATAACTAAAACACAATTTTTAAAATTTTTGTCTGTCTGTCTGTTTGTTCCGGCTAATCTCCGAAACGGCTGGACCGATTTCGACGGGACTTTCACTGGCAGATAGCTAGCTGATGTTATAAGGAGTAACTTAGGCTATTTATATTTTAGAAAAAGAATTAGGGTTCCGCGCAATATAATTAAAACCCTAAATTACACGCGGGCGAATTCGCGGAGAACAGCTAGTCAAGGATAAATGTAGATGCTTATGATTCACAGCATCTACTTACTATCAGGTGGACTATGTGCTCGTCTGTCACCATGTTTTATGAAAAATAATCAACAAAAAGAAACGGAGTCCCCATTTCTCATCACTCACTCTACGAAACACAGCAGTAATGGGGCTTTCTAACACAAGTAAGTATTTATTCAATCATAACAGTGAATGTGAAAAACTCTGATACTGAATAAATTATTGGATTTATTTGATTTAATGTGCTACTATTTTGCGTTGGTATGAGTAAAAGTGTGATCTTTCCCCGGTTGAACTTTTAGCCCACATATTATATAGAGAAAAATAACAGGGTAAAAAATAAATAAATAAGGATTAATTTCTTAACATGCGTAGTTGTTTTCATAGCTATTATTGCTTGTAACAAGAATAATTCAAAACCTCCATAGGACACACAGACGGATAGTAGAGACCAGCATTTCTAGTACGAGGGTATCAGCTTTTACAGCTCCAGACGTGGTGAAAAGTGAACACTGTTAAAAGAAAATAATGTCTCAGGTTACATTATTTTCTACATTTATGATTTTTTTTTAATTTCATGTCAAACTGTACACTTAATAAAACTTCAGATGAAGAAAATTATCTTTGCTTAGTTAAATACTGTTGCGCGCCACTATTAATGTCTTGTACATGGCAACACTAGTTACACTAGCACCCTCTAGTGTCGAGTAGCAGAACTAGGAGAGTCGAGATCCTTCTAGAAATTTCGGGACCGATATGTACTCGAACATTCTAGATGTCGCTACAGGACCGAGGCAGTATTGAATTGGCGATACAAGAGAATACTTCGAAGCGAAATAACGGCGAACTGTGTTTTATTATTAGTGTGATTTTAGATTGTAATTAGTGTTGTGTAATTAAAGTGTTAATTTTGGTAATTCAATCGGCAGTTTTTAATTGTCTCGAACCCCAAGCTCGTAACAATTGGTGTCAGAAGTGGGATCAAATATGCCGATTTTACCTAAAGACGACACGGAGGGTATCCGTACCCGAAGTCAACGCCAACAGGCGACGGACCAGAGACGATTTGGTAATGCAACGCCGCAACCGTCGGAGGGCCTGCTGCTAACCACGGAGGCCGGCCCGTCAGCAGCTCCTGCATCTCCAGCACCTGACTTAGGTGCTCTGATGATGATGCTGCAGGATCAGGCTCGCCGACAGGAGGAGCAGGCCCGCCGACAGGAGGAATAGGCCCGCCGACAGGAGGAACAGGCCCGCCGACAGGAGGAACAGACCCGTCGGTTGGAAGAGCAGCTGCAGCGCGGTATGGAAGAACAGATGCTCCTCAGGAAGGACCTTTACGCTACCTTCGGAAAAGAGATAAAGGAGGTGAAGGATAGGGTTGCTCAACATGACAACCGCCTGTCGGAAGCTGAAACCCGAATCGACCAAGTGAACAATCGGGTTGACAACGTGATGGCTGATGTGAAGAAAACGCTGGACGACCTCAAACTTGGGGATGGAATTACAGCTCCCGTGGTAGCTACAACACCTTCGCTACGTGGATTCAAAGTGCCGCCGTTCGACGGGAGTTCTTCCTGGTCGGCCTACAAAATCCAGTTCGAGGCTGTCATGAAAGCGAACGGCTGGAATAAAAGTCAGGCCATGACTGCTCTCACCCTAGGCCTACGCGACCAGGCCTTAACTGTTTTGGAAGCGCTCGGTAAGGAAGTGACTTACGAGCAGCTCCTTGAGGCATTGGAGGCGAGATATGGCGATGCTCACCTGGAACACGTCTTTCGTGCGCAGCTCAAAGATTGCGCGCAACACAGTAACGAAAACCTGCAGCAGTGGGCCCTTGAGGTGGAGAAGCTGGTTCGAAAAGCGTACCAGTCTGTACCTGCGCTCATTGTAGGGAACCTGGTGCAGACATTCATCGACGGCATCCGCGACCTTGAAGTCAGAGCTGCTGTGAGGCTCGGGCACCACGAGACGCTTAAGGACGCCTTGACCCATGCACTGGAGGTGGAAGCCGTGCGGCAGGATCATCGTTCCCACCACGTCAGGGAGGTCGCAGCAGCTACAGTTCAGGACCGCAATAAGGGCTACAACCCTAGGTGCTACGGCTGTGGGGAAAGCCATCTTTGATCCAGCTGCCCTAAACGAACTGTAGAAAGGGAAGGTGATCGATATCGAGAGGGTAGTGTGGCTGACAGCACCGCCCAGCAGCAGCAGGGAAACTGACGGGTGCTGGCTGATGTTAAAAGAGCCCCAAGAATTTCGATCTCACAAACCCATGATGGGAACAGCCTAATCATCAAGGGCGAAGTTAACGGAACGCCGTGTAAACTGACCATAGACACTGGAGCCTCTCGCACGGTTGTCAGTTCCCAACTTATAAGTCGGTTCCTTGGGGACTCCGCATACAACCGAGAACGCATTAATTTGGTGACAGCCACCGGTCAGCGCATACCCGTCCGTGGAGAGAAGGATATGGAGTTGAAGCTAGGCAACATGATCTACCTGCATAATGTTATCGTGGCTGATATAATGGACGACTGCATCCTGGGCCTAGACTTTATGAGGAAGAATTGTTGTAAGATCGACGTTAAGCAAGGTGTTTTGAAATGTGGACAAGAGGAACTTTTCGTGGAAGGGGCGTTACCAGGGAATGTGTACAGCCTTAAGAAGATTGTTCTTCCGCCGAGATCGGAAACGATTGTGCCGGTTAGACTTCCACGGAATCCTGGGCAAACTCTTCGTTGTGTACTCGTGGAAAGGGTAGACAATGACCTTCCATGGAAAGTGGCTCGAACCTTGGTCAGAACCGCGGACATATCAGGAGTACGTGTGCTGAACCTTTGTGATCAGGAACAGATTATAGAAAAAGGCACATTGGTTGGTACTAGTGAGGAAGTGGATTGGTTGCGTCAGTGCCAATATCTATCGACTGGGACCCCCAGCAAGGATGGACAAACTAGAGTGACCACACTTTTAGAAGACTGTCGCAGCGTTCTCTCCCCGAATGAAACGGTCAAAGCGAAGAAGTTGTTACTCAAGTACGCCAATGTTTTCTCGTCAAACGAAGCTGACATAGGAAAGACTGGCTTAGTTCAACACAAAATAAACACAGGACAAGTATTGCCTATTCGTCAGCGGCCAAGAAGATTGCCTGTAGCACGTGAAAAGGAAGTGGAAACCATGATTGAGGGAATGGTGAAGGATGGTGTTATTGAACCTTCATCTAGTCCATGATGTTCACCTGTGGTGCTGGTAAAGAAGAAGGACGACAGCATGCGGTTTTGTGTTGACTACCGCCACCTGAACGACGTTACGAAGAAGGACAGCTATCCCTTGCCAAGAATTGATGACACGCTGGACATGCTTACAGGCGTAAAGTGGTTTAGTACGCTGGATCTGAAAAGTGGCTACTGGCAGGTTGAAATTGACCCTAAGGACAAGGAGAAAACTGCATTCTCCACAGGAAAGGGTCTGTGGCAATTTAAAGTCATGCCGTTTGGATTGTGCAATGCTCCAGCAACGTTTGAAAGGTTGATGGAGCTTGTACTTACCGGGCTAATTGGAGATGCCTGTCTGGTCTATTTGGATGACATCATCATCGTAGGCCGTACGTTTGAGGAACACCTTCAAAACCTGGAACGCGTGCTCATGAAGATCCAGAGTGTCAACCTCAAGTTGAGTCCAAAGAAGTGCTCACTATTCAAACGGCAAGTTAGTTTTTTGGGGTATGTAGTGTCGGAAGAAGGTATCCGCACGGATTCAGAGAAAATTGCTGCTGTCAAGGAGTGGCCGGTTCCAAAAGACAAGACACAGGTTAGAGCGTTTTTGGGTTTGTGCTCTTATTATTGGCGATTTGTGAAGAACTTTGCAGATATAGCCAAACCTCTGCACAAGCTAACCGAGGAGAAGCGACATTTCTGCTGGGATGAAAGTTGCGATATTGCATTCCAGGAGCTCAAGAACCGTCTGTGCAAAACACGTATTTTGGGGTACCCTGATGCGGGCAAGGAATTCATAGTTGACACAGACGCAAGTGATATAGGACTTGGCGGTGTGTTGTCTCAACGGAATGGTGATCAAGAGATTGTGATAGTGTACTTCAGCAAGTCGTTGTCAAAGCCGGATAGGAACTATTGTGTCACAAGACGGGAATTGCTTGCTGTGGTAAAGTCCTTGCAGCATTTTAGCAAATATCTCCTGGGGCGGAAATTCTACTTACGAACTGACCATGCTGCACTGAAATGGCTATTGCAGTTCAAAAATCCGGACGGACAAGGTGCGAGATGGATTGAACTACTACAGGAATACGACTTTGTGATCGAACATCGCAGCGGGAAATCTCATGGCAATGCAGATGCATTATCAAGAAGACCTTGCCCTGAAGATTGCAAGCATTGTACTAGGCAAGAGGGTAAAGAAGTGGTATCTGCGAGGATATTCAGAACAGACCAGCTCAGCAATGAATGGAAGGACAGCCTACAACATGCACAGCAGGAAGATTCGGACATTAAGCCGATTCTGGAATGGATGAAGGCCAGTGCTCCTAAGCCCAAGTGGAGCGACGTCTCAGCTATGAGTTCGACCACGAAAAGCTATTGGGCCCAATGGGACAGCTTGCTGATTCAGGATGGAGTCCTGTGCCGTAAATGGGAAAATGGTCGGGGAGACAGGTGTCATTTGCAAATGGTTACCCCTAAGGCTAAAGTGCCGGATGTTCTACAGCTGTACCATAGTGGTTGTTCAGGATGCCACCTGGGAGTTAAACGAACTGTCCTGACGATCCGAGAACGGTTTTACTGGGTCCACTGTCGTGACGATGTCGAGGACTGGTGCCGCAAATGTACAAGTTGTGCGGCTGTAAAGGGACCTCAAATTCGTAGTAGAGGCGCATTGAAATTGTACAATGTTGGTGCACCATGGGAGAGGATAGCCATTGACGTTGCGGGGCCGTTTCCAGAAACTGAAAGTGGTAACAAGTATTTCATGGTTGTGATGGATTACTTCACTAAGTGGCCAGAAGTCTTCGCTATTCCAAATCAAGAAGCTTTAACAGTTGCAGATAAACTAGTTCATGAAGTCTTCTGTCGTTTTGGAGTACCTTTAGAGATTCACAGCGAACAAGGAAGGAATTTTGAGTCTCAAATATTCCAGAAAAATTGCCGAGTTATGGGTACTCAGAAAACACGAAAAACTTCTTACCACCAACAATCTGATGGAATGGTAGAAAGATTTAATCAGACATTGGAGAGGTACCTAGCAAAAGTTGTGGAAAAACGGCAACGAGACTGGGACAGGCACATACAATCGTTTTTGTTGTCATATCGAAGCGCTGTTCACGAAAGTACATCAGTGACACCAGCTGTTGTAGTTTGGATAGGAGATGATGGTGCGAATAACAGGCAGCTTTAAATAAAAATCTGTCTGATAAATACTGTCTTCGGAGAAAAAGAGGAGGCTCGACACATTCCACTTGGAGAGCGAGGATAGGAGTAGATTTCATTGCTCCTGTTATGATTCTGAGACATTTTGACTGGATTTTGTCCAGTATGTTAAGTGCCATTTTACTACATGGCTCCAGTAAAAAACAACCATAGTCGAAATGGCTTCTTATTAATGCATTATATAAAAGCTTTTGGGAATAAGGATGGGAGCCCCACCAGGAGCCTGATAGAGATCGGATGACATTTAAATTTTTTTCACATTTAGCAGCTACATAGGATAAATGTGGGATACCTGTCATTTTACTGTCTAGAAATACTCCTAAAAATTTCACTTGAGTCTGAAAAGGTATAGGAGAGTCATCAATATGGATAGGCACATCTGGGGAAAACCTTCGTCTAGTAAATACTACTGAGTTACTCTTACTAGCTGAAATGGACAAACCATGTTCTATAAGCCAAAAGTTGAGGGATTTAACTGCTTGGGATAGACGGGAGATTGCTTGGTCAAAGGAACTGTCGGATGCATATAAGACTAAGTCATCAGCATACTGTAGGACATTAGCTAAGTAGTTTACAGATCTATCAAGTTCATATGTATAAAGGCTGTATAACAAGGGGCTCAGAACTGAGCCTTGAGGTAATCCCTTCCAGACAGGTCTAGGTGATGTGAGCTTGCCTTCAGAGCGAACTAATATGCGCCTCTGCGAAAGCAGGTTTGACACGAAATTTGTGATTCTCTCCGGGATGTTCAGCTGTTGCATTTTCTGCCTGAGCAGCGGAAGAATAACATCATCGTAGGCCGAACGAACATCCACAAAGACGCCTACAAGATACTCATTGTTGGAAAAAGCAAGTCTTATGTCTGATACTAAGATACTAAGGCTATCCATTGTACTAAAACCTTTTCTAAAACCAAATTGAGTCCTTGACAGAATGCCCCTATTTTCTAATATCCACTCCAGTCGATTCTTTACGAGATGTTCCATGACTTTAGATAAGGTTGATGAGATAGCAATAGGGCGGTAATTTAATGCTGAAGAGGGGTCTTTTCCAGGCTTTAAAATGGGTATAATAATATGGGTTTTCCAGTCATCTGGGATAGGACCTGTCGTAAAAACCTGATTAATGATGTTAAGAAAGATCTGTTGACATGAAGAGCCCATATTAACCATAAATGAATAGGGAATACCGTCAATGCCAGGTGAGGAGTCCTTGAGGTGGCTGAGCACTAACTTTAATTCTTCTAAAGAGAATGGTTCGTTAAGGTTATTTGGGATGCTGGGAGAGTGGGAGGGGAAACTTTTTGCAGTTGGAAATATCTCTTCCTCCATAGGAACCCATGGAGGAGCCAGTCTGTAACAGAAGTCGTTTAGCCATTCTGAAGGATCTGCACAGGAGGAATTATTGACATTTAAAGCTCCGCGAAAACGTCTGATATTTTTCCAAACTAAGGAAGAAGGAGATCGAGGGGATAGACTCTCACAAAATGAAAGCCATCCCTTTTTTTTCTTTTCCGAAAGAAGTTTTTTGGATTCAGCGGCAATTTTTTGGTAACTTAAGAAATTTTCCATTGACATATTTGAGGAGTATAACCTTTCCGCTGCCTTGCGTTTTCTGATGATCGAGGAGCATTCAGAATCCCACCATGGAGGTGAAGATAGTTTCTTAGGGGATGTGTTTTTCAATGGAAAAATTTTGCAGGCTGAAGTATTTAATATTGCTATGAACTGATTATATACAGAATGTAGGTTTTGGGATGTAACAGTAGGAAAGTTATGAATACTACATTCTGATTCTGTGGCAAATCCTTCCCAGTTGGCATCCGACAAATTGAATTTTAAAAGAGGAGCTATATTTCTGGGAGGAGTACATCTATTGGACAGGTTTAACAGGATGGGATAATGGTCACTTCCAAAACAAGAAGATAGTGTTTGAAATGACATACTGGCAGCCAGGGATGGAGAGCATAATGATAGATCAACTACAGATCTAGGATTATGGGAGGGATAACACATTCTGGTAGGAGAACCATCATTTAGAAGACAAAGATTGAATTCATTAAAAACATCAAGCAGTAAGTATGAAAAAGAGTCCGATTTATGGGAGCCCCACATTACGTGATGGCTATTAAAGTCGCCAAGAATAATGTAGGGAGGGGAAATGCTAGATAGGATCAAGTTTATTTCAGGGATACATGAGGGAGTGGGGGATGATACATAAATTGAGACAATGGTTATATCCATAGCTTTAATGGCTACGGCATTAATGTTATCTTGTACTTGAGGAAGAAGGACAGGACTGGAAGGAATGGTCCTGTTTAGTAGTATCATAGTGCCACCATAACCATCATTCCGATCACTATGATAACAGGAGAAGCCTGGGATCAAGAACGTAGAGCCTGGCTTGAGGCAGGTTTCCGCAATTGCAAGGATTGAAGGATTGTAAGTGTTGATTAAGTAAATTAAGTCAGATTTCTTGTTCCTGATGCTCCGACAATTCCATTGAAGGAGGTTTAGGGATGGGAATTTTGTACAATTTTGAGAAAAGGGTGTCAAGTTTAGTTTTCACGTTAAACGGTAGATATACATCATCAAATTTGCCAACAATATCCGAAAGGGATGCCACAAGGTTTTCTAAAAGGTTGTCATTAGGAGTAACATTGGACTGCAAAGCATGTCCATTGGGCAAGGAAGAGGTAGGAGTTCTTGTTATGTTGGAATGAGAAATTCTATCATAACCAACTGTAGATCTCACTGGAATGGTTTTGGCTTTTAGAATGGTTTTCCTGTAGGATTGGGGAGAAGGGCGAGAGGAGGGAGTGCTAGGAGCCTGGGTAGAGGAATTGTTACTCATGGAGACTTGAGAAGAAGCAACGTCCGCATATGGTCTTCTGACGGCTGGAAAGCGAGCAGAAGCCTCCAGATACGAGACATTCTCTTGTGACATTACTAACTTAATTGCTTTCTGGCGAGAATGTTCGGGGCAGCTTTTATCAGTTGCCATATGTTTGGCAGAGCAGTAAAGACAGGTTGGTGTGTCTGTAAGGCAATTTTCCCCAGTGTGTTCCTTTGTGCATTTATAACAACAAGGTTTTGATCGGCATTGAGCCTTTACATGTCCAAAACGACAGCATTTCATACATTGAATGGTGGGAAGGAGGTAGGTTTCGACCGGGATTGATGAATAAAAACAGTATAAATGTGAAGGAAGCACTTGACCGGAGAAGGTGAGGACAATAGTTTGGGTTGGAACCCACTCCACTTCATCACCCTTTTTAACTTTTCTGTGGAGCCTTCTGGCTTTAATAATTTCCCCTCTCCCAGAGGGGAGCTCTGACTCTGCAACTAATTCCTCCATTGAAATGTCAGTTGGGATTCCCCTAACCACACCCATACGAGTTACGTTGAAGGTGGGAATAGTTGCGGCAAGTTTATGTTGTAACAGGAATTGAGAATCAATGAAATTGTTAGCATCAGAGGCAGTCTTGAATGCAATTGATACTCTGTTGCGGCCTTCATGTTTGATACCCTGCTTTTCTATATTTGCTACTTTATTTTGTGAAAGTATATGACCTATTTTCACGGGTCTAATGGTATAACCAGCCGCTGGGTCAGGTTCTGCGCGGGTTAAGTGGATAACGAAAGGTCCTTTATCGCTATCTACGTACTTTTTTTTTTCCTGGGAATCAGGGTGAACATACACATTTTGTCGTAAGGAGGATGGGTTGACGTCAGTTTTTTTCCTGGGAATGTTATTAATTAATGAGTCCGCGGGTTTTCGTTTGGCAACGCCAGAATTCCCAGATTTATCCGGGGGTTCTGGTTCCCCTCCATCTACATCCATCATTACCACACTATTCTACATACACTATATTAATATTTCTACTACTCACCGGTTAATTAGGACAATACGAACAAAACAATCACAGACAACACAAAAAAATTGTAAAGCCTTGCACAAAATTGCCAAAAAGTAATCAATAATCTAGAAAACGAAAAAGCACGTGTGACAACCAATCACTCTGACAGCAGCCAGAATCCGCACAAATTATAAAGTTGTATGTACAAGAAGAATCCGAGCTCATAATGAAAGACTCAAAGACGTCTAGTCTTCTTCTTCTTTCTTAGTTTTATGGCCCCTCTTTTTAGAATTCTGCCAATGTCAAGTCAGTCATGGGAGTGACAAGAGAGTGTTTACAATAGTTACAAGTTATTATTGTTTGTGTAGGTCTTCACAATCTACAACAAAAGACGCCACAAGTTTATAACCATCACCATGTTAGTAATCTTACAACTTAATTTTATTAGTTCTAATATAATCACACAAAATATTTACAAAGGGAGTAAACACAAGGGACAGTAAGTATGAGAAATTAGTAGGACGAGGGATGTAGTTAGGGAGTATATCATAAAAGGAGAAGGAGACCTTGGGGCACTCAAAAAACAGGTGGTTAACTGTTCCTTCGCCTAACCCACATTCACAGATTGACGTATCCCTAATCCTTAATTTAGCTAGGTGTACAGGTGTGCAGGTGTGACCGAATCGGAGACGGCAAACAGTTGAGGTAATCACTTTACTAAAGTGACGGGTTTTAAAGAACCAAGGTTTTAGGGGGATATTATTTTGGACATTAGCATAATTTTTACATTTTATAAGTTTTGACTGATGCCAAATGGTTTGCCATGAGGAGTGTAAACTTAAGTTAGCCTTCGACAGGAGGTCATATGAGTAAATATTGTGTTTGGGTAGTGATCCAGATTTAGCTGCTTCCTTAGCTATCCGATCAGCAACCTCGTTGCCCTGAATCCCACAGTGAGCAGGTATCCACGCCAAGACAATCCTTAGTCCCTTTTTATGACATTTGAATAGAGACTCTCTGATATTTAAAATTAATGGGTATTTTACTTTTAATTGAAATGGGCTGGAAGCAATACTTTGTAAGCAGCTAAGGGAATCTGATAATATGAGAGTTTTTTTCAGGCTGTGAGATTCAGCATACAAAACTGCCTCTAATATAGCCAATGACTCACATGTGAATACAGAAGAGTCAGAAGGGGAATTAAAATTTAAAATAATTTTATATTTAGGTATCCACACTGCGGATCCTACTAAACCTTTTTCGCTGACCTTTGAGGCGTCAGTGAACATAATCACCCAATCAACCCACTTTTCAGCTAGAATCATGTTTAATTTAATATTTGGTTCAGTGCTGTCCTTATAAATGCCAATATTTAAAAATATGTCTGGCTTATACAGGGTAATTTTTAATTTACTGAAGACCTTTTGGGAATATATTATTTACATCATAACAACAACATCTGTAAGAAAAGAAATTATATTTCTTCTATTTTTATTTTCATACAAAAATAAAAATATTTTAATTGGACCTTCTAAACGGCAATAGTCCTAAATAGCAAAATAAAGCGCGTGGCGTGGTAGGGGTGGAGGGGTGTAGGAGGCGGCGCTTGCTCATTTGAACTTGACCTAATTATCTGTGTCGTCAGTCGGTCAGTCGCCTTTTGTGCGCCCGCGACTTTTCTCCTTCCGTTGTGAGATTAATATCGCGAACGTTACGCGTAATACAATGGCATACCGATACTCAAATATTGAGTATACCGAACCGAACTGGTGCGAATTTTAGCAATTTGCAATGATAACGTTAGTGAAGCCTGCCGTGAATATTCAAGGCGATTTCCCAACTCACGTGCACCGAGCTACGCTAAGATGCTAGGTACTACACATCGATTGCGAGATTACGGGCAATTCCAGCCCGTATCAATCGATCGTGGTCTTCCACCGCGGCGCACAGTACGTGAGCAGGAAGACATACTGCAGTTTTTTGAACAAAATCCAGCAGCGAGCACTTATGAGGCAGCCCGACAGTTCAATGTGTCACAGTACTACGCATGGAGTGTCATACACAATGAAGGGAAGTACCCTTTCCACTTGCATCGTGTTCATGAACTCAGCGAAGCTGACAAACCAGCGCGAGTTACATTTTGTAACTGGTTACTAGCTGCTGAACGAGCCAACATTTTATGGACTGATGAAGCAACATTTGGCAGAATAGGACTATTTAATTCGCACAATGAACACTTGTGGTGCTATGAAAATCCACATGAACCAAGACCGCATAGCTTTCAACACCGGTTTAGTGTCAATGTGTGGGCAGGCGTCATTAAGGCGCAGGTTTTTAGAAGCTATCTACTTTTTATTTAAAAGATATATCAACAAATAAAAAACACATTATATTTCTACATAATCTTGATTCCATAAAAGCTATATCCAATTTTTTTTTAAAGGAATAAATATTAATATAATCTCCTTACAACGAAACCACATAAATGTGAAATTATTATTGATAACATGCATCTCCTCGTAAAGTAAGTATTATTTTATTTTGCGATTTACACCAATGGATAGGCAATTTATTAATGAACATTTCTATAGTAAATTTTTTTTCAAAAGACCAAAATTTGATTTTATTAAGAAATTATTTTAAAATCTGGGCATATTTACTGCTCACGGGCTTGCTGAAGTCAGTGAGCGCTGAGCTCTTCGACGTGAAGCCCGTGCTGTTAGAGCGTCGACCAACGCATACGCCACGTCATATGAGTCGATAACATTATTACTTATTAGGTTATTTATAGGTAGTATTATTTGTTTGTTTTGGGTATAATTTTTCGTATTAGTTATACATATATTTGTTGTGTTTTTTACTGCGCGATGAAGCTTTTTGCGTGTATTTTCTTTGAAGTAAATGCAAATAAAAAAATGAAGCACCATTAGCATGTAAGGTTCGAATCTATAATTAAAATTTCGACAAATATTATAATTTACACTATAAAAGGCTAATTCAATATTATCACCCAACCACAATATCTTATCAGGTATAGTACTGCCTCGTTGGTCTAGTGGTTGTAGTAGTGCGACTGCTGATCATGAGGTCCCGGGTTCGAATCCTGGGTCGGGCCAAAAAGTCAGTTATGAGTTTTTCATTTATGTTCTAAGTTATAATTAGTATTACTAAGTTATAGTTTTTTGCTAAAATATAGTATATTATTTATTGCTTGTATTTTCTTCTTTTTCAAAAAATAATTGAGTACATAAGGTGTTCTATACTTATAATTCGGTAAAAAGTACTAATATACCTACTTTTTACTATAAACTAAAAATTTTTAAAACTAAATTTAACTAAAAAGACTAAACTGACCATTTATTTTTTAACTCATAACAGGACATGGGTTTATTTATACTCTAAAAACTATAACTTTATACAATTAGTGTTCACTATAAAATTATATTCGGTATAGACGGTAATTATTAAATGCAACATATTTTTTTTAATTATTAATTACATTTGTCAGTGGATTAAATTTGCTTTAATAAAGTTGGTGATGATTTTAAATAAGAATAAAATTCTGCTCAAGTTTTTTATTGTTATCTTTGTTAACAACATCGCCTTTAGAACTCTGGAACCGTAAGTGTTTCTTTCAAAATTCAAAATAAAAATATACTCTTTCTACCGGAGCATTCGTACCAGGTAGACATAAAATATATTCGATTAAAAAAAATTATGTTGAAGATTGTTGACTTTGAATACTTCCATCCAACTAGTTACATGACAATTTTGTGTCCCGGAGCTTTGTTTGGGGACAATGGGACAGGAGACCGAGAAAAGGGACAGTCCCGTTCAAAACGGGACGTATGGTCACTTTAGCTATAACCCGGCGACCATGAAGCAAATACAAAGTTAGTCTTTGTATTAGCTTCATGGTGGCGCAGTGGCTTAGCAATCAGTTGTTGCGCTGGGGGCCGCGGGTTCGAATCCCGCATGGAACAAGTATTTGTATGGCCTACAAATAATTGTTCCGGGTCTGGATGTTTGTTTTTGTGCAATTTATGTTTGTAAACTGCCTCCACGACACAGGAGAAAATCCTAGTGTGGGGGTAACGTTTTTTTACAACTGAAATTGAAAGATTGAACCCTTATACTTCTTGTTGATTTTTGTATTACCTTTATTAAAGTTACCCTTATGTATAAATAAATATAATTACGTATGTAGAAATAAAATTGATTTTCATCCTCATCAATCATTGGGGTGAGGATAATATCTGCCAGCATAAGTTCAAAAATTAGTAGGTAACTTTTCAATACGTGACACGTAAAAATTAACAATAATCAAAAACACATATGCGAAACATCCTATTTATTTATTTATTTTTTATTGCACCAAATATTTGTACAAAAGCCGAGCTATCTATTTATTTACCTATAGTGAATAGGTATCTTTTAAACTCACAATTTTCAATGCTTCAGTTTTAATATATAATTAATTATAAAATTTCATAATTAGATAATATATGAAAATACATAATTCTAATATAATGCAACTAATATATACAGAATAAAAAAATTAAAATACATTTTTCTTTGTACGCTATGTGTATTTCCATAAAATAGTTTATTGATGTTGAAAAAATAATACTACTTTCGTACAATAGGTGGCGTCTTACATATTTCTTCCGGCGAGCCGCTCGCTACAATATATTAATATTGTAGCAAGCGGTCAAATGCTCAAGGTCGTTCGCATGGAGTAGCCCCTTAATACAACGTTACTGGGCCTAGGTAAGTCTAATTTTTAAATTTGTATTTTAATATTTTTATTGAACCATTATACTTTAATATCTTTATTCAATTACTGTTAATTTGTATTTAATCATTATAAATATTTTATTGTAATATTTGTAATTATTTTAACCTGCATCCATTTTTTAAATACAACTTACATTAAATAAAAAAATAGTTAATCATACTCATTTAATTTGCACGTGCTGCAAACATCGATCACCAAATCGATGCCTGCAAACCGAAAAGGGCAGGCGGCGCCTTTGATGACGGTGACACCTGTGTCGACGTTATAATATATCGTTGGCTTGGCCTTGGCCCGCCGCATGTGCGACGTTGAGGCGTTGCCTCTTGGATGCAGGCAGAGTTGCTAGCAAACAGTATTCGTAAAAAAACTACCTAAATGTCTATTAAATAATGTCTATTAATTCTTAAAGAAATTAATCAAATGGTTTTATGCAAAATAAAGAAGTATATGAAAAGTTAATGTAAAGTCATTTAAAGTGGCGCCCTGGTGGAATAGGCACAGTGATGAATGGTTTAGTAGGCTCTCGCAACTAGGGTTACCATATCTCAGGATTTGTCCTGAGATTTCAGGATTTTTAGACTCTTCTCAGGATTGCGGATGGATTTTGCAAATCTCATGAAATCTCAGGATTTTTAGAACTTTCAATATAATACAGCTTACATTTTAAAAGATCTCTTAATAAAAAGTTAAACAAACTAAAAATAATTTTCCTTTGGTAATAATTCCACAATTAAAATCAAAACTTATTTATCCAAGTAGGTACTTAAACAGTTTTTTCATACTTAATATGTGAAGATACCTTTTTAAGTAAGGTTTTCTTCTCAAACTGTAAAACAATCTCAGGATTTTTAAATGGAAATCAGGCCTCTTCTCCGGACTTTTAATTTTTTCATCTGGTAACCCTACTCGCAACGCAATCAGCTGAGCGCGGGCGTCGACCGGCCCGGCGGTCATTCTTACTTATTATAAATTTTAATATTTGTGGTTTTTTTTTGAATGTCATTTGCTCATTTAATTATGTTTAATGATTTCAACACAATGTTTGATACTGTATCAAGTGTAAAAATGCCTTATTTATGCATTTTCATTGACGATTTATTCTGAAATTGTTTATGTACTACAAAATACAGACTTAAAAGGAGTCAGACATAACAACAAAACCTTAAAAGTAGTTTTTTCGTAAATATATTATATTCTGTGAAGAGTGATCTCACTAAAATTGTTTGTAATGATGTAACCAATATATTCCCAAAAGGTCTTCAGTAAATTAAAAATGACCCTGTATATTAGGGCCTCATAAGGAATATTGTAGAGAGGGTTCCTAAGAGACTTGGAGATTGGAGAAGGAAGATTGACAAGTTTGGAATAGCTTTTTATAATGCATGGCAAATCCTTATGTGACCAATATTGGGATCGCTTGACTAACTGGTTAAGGGAATGTAGTTTGGATAGGAGATGATGGTGCGAATAACAGGCAGCTTTAAATAAAAATCTGTCTGATAAATACTGTCTTCGGAGAAAAAGAGGAGGCTCGACACATTCCACTTGGAGAGCGAGGATAGGAGTAGATTTCATTGCTCCTGTTATGATTCTGAGACATTTTGACTGGATTTTGTCCAGTATGTTAAGTGCCATTTTACTACATGGCTCCAGTAAAAAACAACCATAGTCGAAATGGCTTCTTATTAATGCATTATATAAAAGCTTTTGGGAATAAGGATGGGAGCCCCACCAGGAGCCTGATAGAGATCGGATGACATTTAAATTTTTTTCACATTTAGCAGCTACATAGGATAAATGTGGGATACCTGTCATTTTACTGTCTAGAAATACTCCTAAAAATTTCACTTGAGTCTGAAAAGGTATAGGAGAGTCATCAATATGGATAGGCACATCTGGGGAAAACCTTCGTCTAGTAAATACTACTGAGTTACTCTTACTAGCTGAAATGGACAAACCATGTTCTATAAGCCAAAAGTTGAGGGATTTAACTGCTTGGGATAGACGGGAGATTGCTTGGTCAAAGGAACTGTCGGATGCATATAAGACTAAGTCATCAGCATACTGTAGGACATTAGCTAAGTAGTTTACAGATCTATCAAGTTCATATGTATAAAGGCTGTATAACAAGGGGCTCAGAACTGAGCCTTGAGGTAATCCCTTCCAGACAGGTCTAGGTGATGTGAGCTTGCCTTCAGAGCGAACTAATATGCGCCTCTGCGAAAGCAGGTTTGACACGAAATTTGTGATTCTCTCCGGGATGTTCAGCTGTTGCATTTTCTGCCTGAGCAGCGGAAGAATAACATCATCGTAGGCCGAACGAACATCCACAAAGACGCCTACAAGATACTCATTGTTGGAAAAAGCAAGTCTTATGTCTGATACTAAGATACTAAGGCTATCCATTGTACTAAAACCTTTTCTAAAACCAAATTGAGTCCTTGACAGAATGCCCCTATTTTCTAATATCCACTCCAGTCGATTCTTTACGAGATGTTCCATGACTTTAGATAAGGTTGATGAGATAGCAATAGGGCGGTAATTTAATGCTGAAGAGGGGTCTTTTCCAGGCTTTAAAATGGGTATAATAATATGGGTTTTCCAGTCATCTGGGATAGGACCTGTCGTAAAAACCTGATTAATGATGTTAAGAAAGATCTGTTGACATGAAGAGCCCATATTAACCATAAATGAATAGGGAATACCGTCAATGCCAGGTGAGGAGTCCTTGAGGTGGCTGAGCACTAACTTTAATTCTTCTAAAGAGAATGGTTCGTTAAGGTTATTTGGGATGCTGGGAGAGTGGGAGGGGAAACTTTTTGCAGTTGGAAATATCTCTTCCTCCATAGGAACCCATGGAGGAGCCAGTCTGTAACAGAAGTCGTTTAGCCATTCTGAAGGATCTGCACAGGAGGAATTATTGACATTTAAAGCTCCGCGAAAACGTCTGATATTTTTCCAAACTAAGGAAGAAGGAGATCGAGGGGATAGACTCTCACAAAATGAAAGCCATCCCTTTTTTTTCTTTTCCGAAAGAAGTTTTTTGGATTCAGCGGCAATTTTTTGGTAACTTAAGAAATTTTCCATTGACATATTTGAGGAGTATAACCTTTCCGCTGCCTTGCGTTTTCTGATGATCGAGGAGCATTCAGAATCCCACCATGGAGGTGAAGATAGTTTCTTAGGGGATGTGTTTTTCAATGGAAAAATTTTGCAGGCTGAAGTATTTAATATTGCTATGAACTGATTATATACAGAATGTAGGTTTTGGGATGTAACAGTAGGAAAGTTATGAATACTACATTCTGATTCTGTGGCAAATCCTTCCCAGTTGGCATCCGACAAATTGAATTTTAAAAGAGGAGCTATATTTCTGGGAGGAGTACATCTATTGGACAGGTTTAACAGGATGGGATAATGGTCACTTCCAAAACAAGAAGATAGTGTTTGAAATGACATACTGGCAGCCAGGGATGGAGAGCATAATGATAGATCAACTACAGATCTAGGATTATGGGAGGGATAACACATTCTGGTAGGAGAACCATCATTTAGAAGACAAAGATTGAATTCATTAAAAACATCAAGCAGTAAGTATGAAAAAGAGTCCGATTTATGGGAGCCCCACATTACGTGATGGCTATTAAAGTCGCCAAGAATAATGTAGGGAGGGGAAATGCTAGATAGGATCAAGTTTATTTCAGGGATACATGAGGGAGTGGGGGATGATACATAAATTGAGACAATGGTTATATCCATAGCTTTAATGGCTACGGCATTAATGTTATCTTGTACTTGAGGAAGAAGGACAGGACTGGAAGGAATGGTCCTGTTTAGTAGTATCATAGTGCCACCATAACCATCATTCCGATCACTATGATAACAGGAGAAGCCTGGGATCAAGAACGTAGAGCCTGGCTTGAGGCAGGTTTCCGCAATTGCAAGGATTGAAGGATTGTAAGTGTTGATTAAGTAAATTAAGTCAGATTTCTTGTTCCTGATGCTCCGACAATTCCATTGAAGGAGGTTTAGGGATGGGAATTTTGTACAATTTTGAGAAAAGGGTGTCAAGTTTAGTTTTCACGTTAAACGGTAGATATACATCATCAAATTTGCCAACAATATCCGAAAGGGATGCCACAAGGTTTTCTAAAAGGTTGTCATTAGGAGTAACATTGGACTGCAAAGCATGTCCATTGGGCAAGGAAGAGGTAGGAGTTCTTGTTATGTTGGAATGAGAAATTCTATCATAACCAACTGTAGATCTCACTGGAATGGTTTTGGCTTTTAGAATGGTTTTCCTGTAGGATTGGGGAGAAGGGCGAGAGGAGGGAGTGCTAGGAGCCTGGGTAGAGGAATTGTTACTCATGGAGACTTGAGAAGAAGCAACGTCCGCATATGGTCTTCTGACGGCTGGAAAGCGAGCAGAAGCCTCCAGATACGAGACATTCTCTTGTGACATTACTAACTTAATTGCTTTCTGGCGAGAATGTTCGGGGCAGCTTTTATCAGTTGCCATATGTTTGGCAGAGCAGTAAAGACAGGTTGGTGTGTCTGTAAGGCAATTTTCCCCAGTGTGTTCCTTTGTGCATTTATAACAACAAGGTTTTGATCGGCATTGAGCCTTTACATGTCCAAAACGACAGCATTTCATACATTGAATGGTGGGAAGGAGGTAGGTTTCGACCGGGATTGATGAATAAAAACAGTATAAATGTGAAGGAAGCACTTGACCGGAGAAGGTGAGGACAATAGTTTGGGTTGGAACCCACTCCACTTCATCACCCTTTTTAACTTTTCTGTGGAGCCTTCTGGCTTTAATAATTTCCCCTCTCCCAGAGGGGAGCTCTGACTCTGCAACTAATTCCTCCATTGAAATGTCAGTTGGGATTCCCCTAACCACACCCATACGAGTTACGTTGAAGGTGGGAATAGTTGCGGCAAGTTTATGTTGTATCAGGAATTGAGAATCAATGAAATTGTTAGCATCAGAGGCAGTCTTGAATGCAATTGATACTCTGTTGCGGCCTTCATTTTTGATACCCTGCTTTTCTATATTTGCTACTTTATTTTGTGAAAGTATATGACCTATTTTCACGGGTCTAATGGTATAACCAGCCGCTGGGTCAGGTTCTGCGCGGGTTAAGTGGATAACGAAAGGTCCTTTATCGCTATCTACGTACTTTTTTTTTTCCTGGGAATCAGGGTGAACATACACATTTTGTCGTAAGGAGGATGGGTTGACGTCAGTTTTTTTCCTGGGAATGTTATTAATTAATGAGTCCGCGGGTTTTCGTTTGGCAACGCCAGAATTCCCAGATTTATCCGGGGGTTCTGGTTCCCCTCCATCTACATCCATCATTACCACACTATTCTACATACACTATATTAATATTTCTACTACTCACCGGTTAATTAGGACAATACGAACAAAACAATCACAGACAACACAAAAAAATTGTAAAGCCTTGCACAAAATTGCCAAAAAGTAATCAATAATCTAGAAAACGAAAAAGCACGTGTGACAACCAATCACTCTGACAGCAGCCAGAATCCGCACAAATTATAAAGTTGTATGTACAAGAAGAATCCGAGCTCATCATAGATAACACCTATATACCAGGAAGCTCATAATGAAAGACTCAAAGACGTCTAGTCATAGTCACTTCTTAAAACTGTCAAAGTCGTCAAACGTCATATCTATTATCTAACACAACTGTCATGGCTGCCCTTAAAATAGGGTTATCATAACAAAAATATTTTTAAATGATAATTTTTGTACGGCTATACCCGTTTTCAAATTAATTTGTTAGTATTTTTATGAAATTCTTCAATTTTTTTCCTATTTATCTATGTAGTGTACATAGTGGTAGCCCAAAATCGAACATCTCCTTTGAACTCAATACCATAATATATTATGTCACAATAAAATAGGCCCAGAAAACAAATAAAAACTTAAGTGCATGAGTCAGTCGTTATTCCAGTGTATATTATAAATTCTTAGCAATCCAGCATCCGAATCGGTCTTTGACTGATCCCCAATTACTAACATCAAGAATATCTAAATATCTAATCATTATATGAATAACTAGCTGTTCCCCGCGACTTCGCTTGCGTGTAATTTAGGGTTTTAATTTTGTTGCGTGGAACCCTAATTATTTTTCAAATATATAAGTAGCCTAAGTTACTCCTTATAACATGAGCTATCTACCAGTGAAAGTGCCGTCAAAATCGGTCCAGCCGTTTCGGAGATTAGCCGGAACAAACAGACAGACAGACAGACGGACAGACAGACAAAAATTTTAAAAATTGTGTTTCTGTTATAAGTACCGTATATACTTTTATATGCAATTAGTGAAAAGCTGTTATTTTGACATTACAAACAGACACTTCAATTTTATTTATTTGTATAGATGTGTAGATATAGATATTAGAATTTGTTTTTAATTATTAAATCATTTTGGTCCATAAAAATGAATTATGTTTATTGTCTACAGAGCCACCTATTGGATCATGTCGCAGCTATGAACCATCGTCTTGACAAAAAAAAATTGTTAAAATGACCTCAATCGGTCAAGTCGTCCAGAAGTTACACAATCATTTCACGATTAATGGATGCACCAACGATATATTCTGTGAGAGCAACGCGATCATTACGTGTGACCAGGCGTTGCTCTATGTTAAATGTAAAGATATAATTTATAATAAACCTTTGACCATAATTTCTTTGCCTTCTTGTTTTTCGCACATAACTACACTTTCTTCTGGTATTTTGTTTACTTTTATTTGTGTTATTCATTTCGTTTTCTCCAAATACTTCTTTTCCATCATCGTTGTTCTCTTCTAAACGACGCCTTCGCCGTTCTCTGTATACTTCGCAATAACTTTGAATATAAATAAATAATAAAACTAAAAATTTGGAATAACTTTCCAAGTGTTTCTCTTTTCAGAAAGCTGGCATTTCTTAAAATATTTGATAAAACCCGTGTCATTTAAATTAATGTGCAGTATATGTGTTGAATGTGTGTGGCCGTCTAAGAATATTTACTACCCCATATCGTTCCGTGGATGTCATAAGAGGGAAACGATCAACAGGAGATGAGCAACAGCGTCTTCCTAATAATATCTGGACAATTGAAAAATTTCGCCTGGTTTCATAGTAATTTTAACAAATATCCTCCCGAAGAGGCAATATATGGGGGAGGCCAATGTTCAGATGTGGACTCTGATAGGCTTTTGATAGGAACATAAATGTGTTTAATTTTCCTAAAATCTTAATAACTCCTATTGGTTCCTATTCCTATTGGATCCTATTGGTTACTTCAAAAAATCTTAAAAACTTATATATTTTTTGAAGTAACCAATAGGATCTTTCTGGCATTTCTTATAATTGCTTTCTTCTTACCCCGGAAATACATGTTGGCCCAGCCTCAGCCAACGCGAACGTTTACAAATTGATACAAGGCGAGGTCTACACTTTGGTCAAGTTCGAAAGAGACCAATGCCAACTGCCAATATTCACGAGTTTTTGTGGGGATATCCACATGTTGGCCGTAATTAGTTTTCATTGAGAATTGGAACTATATGGATGACATAGGAGTTATTGCAGCTCCTGCCATTTATTTAATGAGTGCATATAATCATCATGTCAGTGTACTTCGCAGTAAATTTGTAAAAAAGAAAAAGCAGTGACATTGTCGAAATTATTTTGAAGTTGTAACGTAATTAAAACATAACATCTCACCGGGATGGACACCAAGCTGTAACTGACATGGCCGACTAACATGTGGACGCGACTTGCTGAGTGCAGGCGAAAAACCGACACTGTTCCAAAGTGAGACGAGTCGTGGCGAGCGATCGCAAGTGGTGGCAAGGCACGCCAAACGAACCGTATACACGTTGGTGCTCGCCTGCACTCGGTCAGCTAGGCGAGGGCTAGAAGAGGCTAGATAAATGGGCTGTCTATACGTTGGTACTTGCCTTCGCTCGACCAACATGTATAGTCGGCTTTACAAAAAGGGACGAACTAGGTTGACAGATTATATTGCGTCACCGCCACGTACCTAGTAATACTTATTTAAATTCAAATACTATTTACTATTCACTACAGCCCATCACAAGTCGGCTGCTGAACAAAGTCTTCCCTCACAAATTTCCCCAAGTACGGTCCTTAGCTAGCTGCATTCATCGACTACCTGTGTTTCATCAGGTTGTTACTCCATCACGTTAGTGAAGGGTCGTCCAGCATTGCATTTGCCTGTACGAGGTTTCCACTCAAGAACCATTCTTCCAAATCCGCTGTCGGTTCTTCGAGCTACATGGTCGGCCTATTTTTGTACATATGTATCTTAAGACCTATCCGTGGGAAAACACTACTGACGTCGTTCAGTACAGTGCTAAGGTACTCCAGGGATTTTGCCGTAATAACAATATCGTGAACAAATTAAAGGTGAGTGATGTATTCGCCAGTGATGTTAATACCATATCCTTTCTAGTCCAGTAGCTTGGAAATGTCTTCCAATGCAGCGGTGAAAAGTTTCGGATATAAAACGTCATCCTATCTTACACCCCTCTACACTTGGATAGGTTTCGTGTTTTGGTTCTATACTTGGATAGACATCGTAGCGTTACTATCACCTTGATATACCGACTGATAACACTGCGCCGCTTAAAGGACTGTAGTAGAAAATTCACCTGAATCGAAGGCTTTCACATACTCAAGATATAACAGAAGCTCTCTTCAATCTTTTTTATAAACTGCCGAAGGGTATGCATGTGGTCTATGGTACTAAAGGCTATTCTGAAACCGGCTTTTGTTCGGGAGGAGCTAAGCCTCCTAGGTTTAATCAACTTTCAAGAATAAAACTATTATTGAAATACTTTTATGTTTTATTTTACATTAAAACGAGTGTTCTAACCCTCATCATCACCCTATTAATAATCCTTTGGTGGATATACTTTTTCCATAATGAAGTGAATTTGTCGTAATCGCCACTTTTGATATACAAATTGTTGATGGTATTACCAAACTCTAACAATAATCACCTTGATAACAAATTAAAATAACAACAAATGCGGCTGCCGACGCGCCTGCCAAGCCTAGCAACTATGGCAAAATTCCTCCCATGAGGCAATCTACGAGGGAGGCCTATATTCAGCAGTGGAATTTTATAGGATATAATGGATTAGCAAGCATATTCTACTTTATACGCTCCTCCCTGCTGCTGACTTGAATATTTTACATTCAATAAGCAACCTATACCGCCATATTTTGCAGGTCTTGAAACCTTTATTTTTTTTCGCATTTTCGGCTCCTATGACACGTATAGGCAGATATAGAGTGATGAATTATCTTACGCTGTCACTCCACGGAAAATAAATATAACTCTTTATTATACATACTAAATTTATACCTTTTTCTTTTTTCTTATTCTATTTTTAGTAGTTTTACTCTTGGTAGTACATTTTAAGTCCCTTGATAACGCCATGAGATGTCTAACTTATTTACAATTTTTATGTTTTTTATATTTTTGTAAATCTTTCATGCTTCATTTTATTTCATTTCAAACATAGAGTTTTTGTATAGAGGCACTTGTTTTACTCTTTGACATAGAGTAACATTGTAAATTATTTATTTCTAAAACACTCTTGAAAGACACGTGCAATTACAATATAGATCTAAAATCTACAGTGTCCAACGGAGGATGGCTATAAGGAACGTGCGAGGATGACAAGACACCATTTGAGGCGGCAACAGACCTTTCTGGTGGTTATGAATGCGACAGTGTACAATCGAATCCACACCCTCCGTCCGAGCAGTGGCAGTGAGCCAGATGGGGCGTTCGAGTCAATTAGGCCTTTGACACGGTAGACGATGACGTTCTTCTAGCAAAGTTGGGTAGCGCAGGCTGCACACCACACACATTATCATTTTTCGCCTGTTATTTACGAGACCGATGTTAGTATGTTGACTACAGCGGACGGCTTTCCGAACCTTACTTTAAAAGACCAGGTGTCAGTCAGGGCAGTAATTTAGGGCCTCTTCTCTTCATTTTGACAATTAACGATTTACCGGAAGTAATCAGTAAGTCTACACCCTTTTTATTTGCTGATGACCTAAAACTAGTTTTTAAAATAAAGCAAAAGGCGGATCATGACATACTACAGCAGGATATAAATAATTACTTAGAGCGGAGTTTTAAAAATAAATTATATTTCAACGTGGTGAAATGTTCTATTCTATCGTTCATCCGTGCACATAACCCGAGTCATTATCAATATTACATGAATGGTACCCTTAAATCATTAACCTCATCAACACGCTGCAGTGTTAATGATTTAGGCGTGCGACGCACTATGGATATACAATTTCGAAAACACTAAAAATGCATACCGCAATTTATGGTTGGTTTTAGGGCTAGCGAACCAATTCACGAACATCGGTGCTCTGAGAGAATTATACGAAGCACTTGTAAAAAGTCATTTAGAATGAAATGCTGTCGTTTGGTCACCACATGAATCCAAATATAAATTAATGTTAGAACGTATTCAGAACAAATTTGTGAGATTTAGGTATTTAAAACAATATGGTGTGTACCCGGGTTGGTGTGTACTGTTGTACCCTACTCTATTCATACTGGGCATGATCGGCTATTATAAACTATAAACCAGAAGGGAAGTCGCTTTCGCCACTTACTTACTAAAAGTGATCCGTGGTAAAATAGATAACCCAGGTTTTTTTATTACAGACAGTTAAGATGTATGTCCCTGACGAGTACGTAGGACGACGGCGGCGGCCGCTGCTCTTGTCGGCTACTTGAAGACTCACCCATATACATACACATACATATACTCGTCATTACTGGGCACAGGTGCTTTGGTGATCATCTATGTAAGATTGGAGGTGAAGAGACGGTGTACTGCTTTCAATGCGGTAGGCGAAACCAGCCCAACGTGAGAACGGGAGCGGACGATTATAGTGAGTGGGATCAATCGGACCTCTCCCTGCCAGCAGTTGTGTCAGCGATGCTAAGCGAGGATTTGCCGTGGAGGGCTGTAGCTACATTCTGTGAGTCAGTTATTTTGGGATCGGGGGAGGACAGATTCGTCTATTTGTAAAGGCCCTCCACCCTTGATGATGGTACTCCTCTACCGAAAGGGCCACAGAGATTACGGGCGTTCGGAGTGGGGTGCTTTAATGCCTAGTAATGCACTGCGAAGTTGCTGGTTGCTAGTATTGCCCCCGTGACGTGCTTCCAATAAAGTAAAGCCAGGGGCCCCGTTTGCATTCCAAACAGAGATCCCGGGACCCATCGTATTCGTTGATGGCGACAACTGTGGGATTTTAGCCGGTAGGAGTCCAACATAACCTTTATGTTACCCCGCAGCTGAAGGTATCCATGAGGATTTCTCCACGATAAAAAAAACACTTGAAATGTTCAGGGCTTGTTGCAGGCGTACAGCAGGCCTCAATGGAAAGGAAAAGGATGGTAGAACAACGAGTGAATGCAGCACACAGAGTAAATGGGCTCTTTATTCTATTGTGGGAAGCGAGAATGTGTCAAAAAGGCACGTATGGCAATTCAGAATGCTAGTCCCATCCTTAATGTATGATAGTGAAAGTAGATACGCGTGTGGACAATATACTGTCCATGACAGTAAGCATTTTTCTACAAGGGTCATCGAAAATACCACTTTCTAATCTGTTTCTTGGGGAAAATTGTTTAATAATTTTATTAGACTTAACTCTCCAGACATTATTAGGATTTTATACATTTTGTATTAAAATCCACCACAAGACAGGCAGGTTTAGCTTATACCGGCTAACATGTTTTTTGAATGAATAAAATTATAATTATTTATTTTGGATCTGACATGGTAAAAAATCGATTAATTTTTAAAGTTATTCAGTTTCGTATACTAAACTAATTTTGTTGAACCGTTTTACCATTCCCTTAATATTTCCAATTGTAGTATTTTGGTCGCACTGAAATTATTTATCGAAAGTCCATAAGGTGAAAGCTCCAGGGTGTAATTCAAATTTTCTTACGTTTTTTGGAATTTGCAGGTCAGGGTTAGGTAATGAGTATGTGTTTACAGAATTATTATCATTAAAATCACCATATAATTCCTTTGAATGCGTTTTTCTGGAAATAGCCATACAATGGGATTATACGAACTTAGAGGGTTGTATTAGTGATTTTAATGATAATAATTCTGTAAACACGTACTCGTTACGGTCGCGAATCATATTTGTTAAACCTACAACCTAACACTGACCTAAAAATTGCAAAAAACGTAAGAAAATTTGAATTTCGCGGGTTACCCGCGCTTTCACCTTAAAGGTAAATTAAACATTAAACATTACTATATATACTTTATAGTTAGCTCACACAATGACAAGTCAGGTCATCTATAAGCAATTCCAAATGAATTAAAGAAGTGTACCTACATTTCTCCGCTCACTTTAACTCCCGTCTTTTCCGCCTGGATTGATCCGTAATACGCGAGAAAGTCGAAGTTAAAACAACAATGAGATTTTTGTCAGTTCTTTTCTAATATTATCATAGATGTAGAATATATTCGCGTATGTGTTTATGAATATTATTATACTTATTCTTTCTCCCAAGATGAAGTACGTTTTTTTCAACCAACTTCAAAAAAAGGTGGAGGTTCTCAATTCGACTGTATTTTTTTAATGTGTTACCTCTGAACTTTTTTCTAGGTGAACCGATTTTGATGATTCTTTTTTATTTCAAAGCTGGTGATAAAGATCTGACCAGTTGTTTTTGAGTTATCCTTAATAATGCGTAATTAATTGACTTTGATCTAAATTGATGATGTTCGAATTTTATTTTATTGAAGTTGGTTGTACAACATTTTAATTTTACCACTTGTTATATTATGATATTTATGTCCTGTGTTTTTTTACCAAAATGTTCAATCTGAAGAGTATATTTTTATCTAACCGAATCTCATCTCATCCCATAGACACTAAAATATCCCACAACCTAATAAGAAGTGCTGGCGCAGAATATCCGAACGCAATGTCATATGACTAATGACGTTCAATGCTACCAACGTACCAACTTTATGAAAAAGTCCTCCATTATTGAGGCAGCTGATATTTGTATCATAGTAGATTTCTTCAAAATAAAGTCTTAAATCTGCAGAAATGGGTGCTTCATTTGTTCCCATCACCATATTCACCGTCCTTTGGGGTGTTGTGGGCATTGTTTGCCCTATTTTCGCTCCCAAGGGACCTAACCGAGGGTAAGTTTTAGAGATGAGACATACTTGCAAAATTTAATACCAGGGCTTCTAAGTACGAGTATGGAAAAATACCAGGGTCGAAAACCAGCTTTTAAAAATACTTGAAAGTATTTGTTAATGTCAATATATATTTGAATGCCTAATTTGATTCGGGCAGAAATTTATACTGAACGTTTTTAATTTTTTTGTTAACGAAATGAAATCTTTCCTTCCTAATTTTCGGCTTAGGACTCTTAATTACCTAATAAAAGTTTTAAAACTGTCTCTAAATTCAATATACACGCGAAATAACTATTCAAAAATTAGGTCACGGTCAGTAGGTTACGTAATCAGTTCACAATAACAATTGAATTTACAAAAAATCGAAACAAAACTTATAGGCCCGCCATATACATACGGAATTCCGTTTCGAGATTCCGTTTCGGAATTCCGAACGGGTCGGCAACACACATACGGAATCCCATTTCGCCCACAAAATTTCGAACGGAAAACTACCGTACGTGTGTGACGGGTCATAGATTTTATATGAACTTGCTGCGTTCGGGATTCCGAATCGGAATATCGAAACGGAATCTCGAAACGGAATTCCGTATGTATGTGGCGGGCCTTACTTCCTCGAATATAAACATAATTCTTATTACTTACTACTTGCGCGACGTGTCCAGCCGCGGTGTCAAAGTTAGAAAATACTTGCATAAGAATTCGACTCGCTTTCCATGTTAGGCTATTATGACTAAGGAGCAAAGTCGTATAAATAAAAAAAATACTTTGAAGTTGAAAGTTTTTTTTTTTTATAGGATAAGTGTGACAAACGAGCACACAGTCCACCTGATGGTAAGTGGTTGCTGCGGCCCATAGACATCTACATCTATCCTCGTTTGCGAATCAAAATGCAGATGCGTTGTTACCCGTGAGGACTAAGATGGAATGCCTCATTTCCAGTAATTTTTCATTCACAAATACGATTGAGTTTCTTATTACTATTGAGATATGGATCATTTTCCTATGCAAGTATTCTCATACTTGAAAGTATTTTTTGGTCGTAAAAGGGCGCCGTACTTTAAAGTTAAAGCCTGGTAGCGTAAATACGTCTCATTGCGATGCGAGGAACGTGTCCAGCCGTGGTGTCAAAATCTGAAAATACTTGCATAGGAATTTCACCCGTATTCCATGTTATCCTACTATGAATAAGGAGCAAAGTCGTATAAATAAAAAAAATACTTTGAAGTTCTAAGTATTTTTCATTCACAAATACGATTGTGTTTCTTACTACTATTGACATATGGATAATTTTCCTATGCAAGTATTTTCATACTCGCAAGTATTTTTTGCTCGTACCAGGGCGCCGTACTTTGAAGTGAATACCTGGTTTTAAAATCTGGTAGCGTAAATACGTCTCATCTTTAGTAAGTTTGTTTCACTTACAAGGATAAGCGATTTTCCAAAGTTTTTCCTCATCTTATCGTTTTATATTTCAGAATAATCCAAGTGGTATTAATGTTAACGGCAGCGACATGCTGGTTATTGTAAGTATATTTTGAATAACTTAAATGTCTACATTTTACAGTAATCTATGTTTATGATTTCTATTATTTGGGATCTCCTTAAAATTCTAAATTTGGGAAATGTAAGCCGTGGTTTGCTATGAATATCCAAGTGTCTTAACACAGCATCTAACGCTTCCTCTAATCTTGTGGAATTACTATTATATTTGAAACTGAAGAGAAGGAAATGTACTACCTTTGTGATAGTAATCACAAAGATAGTACATAGTAATGTTATTTACAACATACAACTGCTAAGGATATTGGTGCAGTGGTCAAATCTGTATATCTTTGAAAACCATAATGTTATTATAAACAACTATCTGTATGAAATTAAGCTAAAAAAACTAATGCTCTGAGGGTATCATTGTGATTGTTGAATGGCATATTTTGTTCTTTACCCTGTACCATTTGTATTTAGTAGGGCTTTGATTCATGCCAAAAGTTATTAGCTGTTTCATATATAATATACAGAGTTATTTTTCAAAGAGTAGCCAAATTTTAAAATTAAGTTCAAATATATAAATAATAAAAGTAAAAGTTAAGTTGTAGCCTATATACGTCCCACTTCTGGGCACAAGCCTCCTCTTATTTCTGAGAGAGAGGGCAAGGATATGTTTGCCGTACTGCCCCAATCCATTGCGTGTGGACGAACTTCACATGTCTTCGAAATTTGTTTTTAAACTTATTTCTCAGACATGCAGGTTTCCTCGCGATGTTTTCCTTCACCGCCGATAAAATGGTAAATCAACACTTAAAATTGCAATTAACAATTTCATTGGTGCCACCGGAGATCAAACCTGGGTTGCTCGCGTACTGTGAAACTTACAGCGAGCGCTAACCATCTGAGCTATCACAGCTCATTATATAAATAATGATACACTGTTATTGCAGTTGTAGAAAATACGAGTAAATAAAGCTTCGACTTTTATTTAAAATTATCCCAAATTGAATATGATTTATGGGCAACAACATTTTTGCCTACTAATCGACCTTTACGAATGTGTGTGTGTACAGTAAATCTGTTAAAATAATGCATTTTGAGTTTAAAAGATAAAAAGGACAATGTTTAAGATTTTTTTTACCTAACTTTTTAAATCTTTTCTGGAAATTTGACTGGTTATTACAAAATACTACAGCACAATAAATAGTCAAGTCAACACAAGTGTATACTCATCTGCATCTTACATTTCAGGAAAGACCCACTTACCTGTCTTTTGTTAATGCTTTGTATATGGAGATAATTACATCCTTATAAGTTATTCGATTCAAAACCAGATAGTAGACAGGAAATTGTCCTGGATCATTTTTGATTATGGAATTCTGAATTATTAGAGGCTATTAGCTGCACTGCAGTAGACATTGTAATTTCACAATCTACTTTTACGGATTTTATCGCGTTTAATTAAGTGATTTTATATTCCCGACGTTTCGGTTGCTTTCCAGCAACCGTGGTCACGGGGGACTGAGGTGATTAACGTCCTGATGTCAAAGTTAACCCGGAGTACCTTCAGCTTTTTAATTATTAATTTTGGTCCGATCTACGCAGAATGAACTAACTGTGTCTTGAAGTCTTGCAGTGGTATGCTTGGGTTTAGTTTTAATTTTATGAATACTACCACCTGCTTGGGATCCTGTAGATCCCAAGCAGGTGGTAGTACCCAGCCTCCCTCTCTATTGAAATTAGGATGTTTTTTAATTTCAATAGCCTCACGTATCATCCTTGGCAGGAATCGATGTTCTTTTGCGAGAACTTGTGGTTTATCAAATCTAATGTAATGGCGGGGGCCGTCTAGGATATGATCACAAACTGCAAACTTCCCGGAACGTTGGTGCTTCACGTCAGCTATGTGTTCTTTTACGCGGGTTTTTATTGATCGTTTTGTTTGCCCTATATATGAGAGACCACACTCACAATCAAGCTTGTATACTCCTGCATCTTGTAGAGGAATATTGCACTTGACGGATGGTAAGAACTGACTAATCTTCTTCGGCGGCTTGAAGAATGTTTTAATAGAAGCTCGCTTCAAGATGTAGCCAATCTTGTCTGTGACACCTCTGACATATGGTAGTACAGCAGGCACACGCTCGACTGTGGCCGGCTTCACTCGGTCACTGTGACGTAGGCGCGGAACCCGAAGCTTGTTGTCGTGCAGAACCTGCTTGACGTGTTGAAGCTCGGCGGCCAGGTGTTTGCTGTCACAGATCCCTCGTGCCCTCTGCAACAAAGATTTGCCCACGGTAGCTAACTGTGAAGGGTGATGGTGTGATTCTCCGTTTAAGTATCGGTTTGTATGGGTCTTTTTTCTATATACAGTGTGACCTACGGTGTTAATAGGATTTCGAATGACTGACACATCTAGGAAAGCTAAAGAATTATTTGCCTCTAACTCCATAGTAAATTGAATTTTAGAGTTTATGGAATTAAGATGTTCTAAAAATGCAGTTACTTTGTCTGATGGTAAAATTGTGAAAGTATCGTCTACGTACTGCTTGTAGAAACTTGGAGTTACTGGTGCAGTAAGCAGGGCTTTCTCCTCAAAGTCCTCCATGAAAATATCGGCGACAATGGGAGATACCGGTGAGCCCATCGCAACACCATCTACTTGCTTGTAAAACTGTTCCTTCCACAATAGATAGCCAGATGTAAGGCAATGTCTGAGTAATACTGCATATTCTGCTGGCATGTTGTTTTCCTCTAGTTTCCTAGTTACAATTGAGATGCAGTCTTCAACAGGTAGGTAGGTAGGTAGTTTCATTGTCAGTAAGACATAGGTCTTTTATCTCACTGACAAAATGGTATGAATCCTTAGTGTGTGCTCTTGTATGTCCTCTGAGTGGTGATAGTACTTTTGCTAAGTGTTGAGCCAATCTGTAAGTTGGCGAATCGATCTGACTCACTATTGGACGTAATGGAGCGTTCGGTTTGTGTATTTTTGGTAACCCATACAACTTCGGCGGTTTGGCACACGCAGGTATTATCGAATTAACGTCTAGATTCAGTTTCTCGGAGTATTTCTTGGAGTTACTGGTGCAGTAGCACCAGTAACTCCAAGTTTCTACAAGCGGTACGTAGACGATACTTTGACAATTTTACCATCAGACAAAGTAACTGCATTTTTAGAACATCTTAATTCCATAAACTCTAAAATTCAATTTACTATGGAGTTAGAGGCAAATAATTCTTTAGCTTTCCTAGATGTGTTAGTCATTCGAAATCCTAATAACACCGTAGGTCACAGTGTGTATAGAAAAAAGACCCATACAAACCGATACTTAAACGATGAATCACACCATCACCCTTCACAATTAGCTACCGTGGGCAAATCTTTGTTGCAGAGAGCACGAGGGATCTGTGACAGCAAACACCTGGCCGCCGAGCTTCAGCACGTCAAGCAGGTTCTGCACGACAACAAGCTTCGGGTTCCGCGCCTACGTCACAGTGACCGAGTGAAGCCGGCCACAGTCGAGCGTGTGCCTGCTGTACTACCATATGTCAGAGGTGTCACAGACAAGATTGGCTACATCTTGAAGTGAGCTTCTATTAAAACATTCTTCAAGCCGCCGAAGAAGATTAGTCAGTTCTTACCATCCGTCAAGTGCAATATTCCTCTACAAGATGCAGGAGTATACAAGCTTGATTGTGAGTGTGGTCTCTCATATATAGGGCAAACAAAACGATCAATAAAAACCCGCGTAAAAGAACACATAGCTGACGTGAAGCACCAACGTTCCGGGAAGTCTGCAGTTTGTGATCATATCCTAGACGGCCCCCGCCATTACATTAGATTTGATAAACCACAAGTTCTCGCGAGAGAACATCGATTCCTGCCAAGGATGATACGTGAGGCTATTGAAATTAAAAAACATCCTAATTTCAATAGAGAGGGAGGCTGGGTACTACCACCTGCTTGGGATCTACAGGATCCCAAGCAGGTGGTAGTATTCATAAAATTAAAACTAAACCCAAGCATACCACTGCAAGACTTCAAGACACAGTTAGTTCATTCTGCGTAGATCGGACCAAAATTAATAATTAAAAAGCTGAAGGTACTCCGGGTTAACTTTGACATCAGGACGTCAATCACCTCAGTCCCCCGTGACCACGGTTGCTGGAAAGCAACCGAAACGTCGGGAATATAAAATCACTTAATTAAACGCGATAAAATCCGTAAAAGTAGTTTTATTCAATTCACAAGTGTATTCTCTAATACTGATGCAGTCAAGATGTCTTTTCTTGTATATTATTAGCTACCACGCTTATGGTCTCAAAGGAACTGACATATTTGATATCCTGATATAACATCGACCTACTATTAAATGGACAGTGGATCTAGCACAAAATTCATGAAAAATGTGTTTCAAGTCAATCTATATAAGCGTAGATGGATATATATATATATATAGAAATATAAAAACAAAGTATAACAACCTAATTCAAACCATATTATTATTATAAAACTGCTAAACTACAATTTGACTTGTGACAATTTATCAGTCTATTAAATTCGACTAGAGGTTGCACTATTTTCACCTTATGAAACTTCTAGCCAAAATTATAGATTAAAGTTAAAGTTGCAGTGTATACACGTCCCACTGCTGGGCACAGACCTCCCCTCATTTCTGAGTGGTCATAGTATGAATTTAAATGAAATACTGTGTATCTAAGCAAAATATTACTTTTGAATGATTAAATGTTAATAGTCCTTATAGCCTTATACATCATATTGTATGAGTTTAAATAAATAAAATATGATACACCATCCTCTTTCTTCAGGGTAATTGAATAATAATTCAATAATCATTACTAAACTGTCATTTTCCCAATAAATAGATAAAAACTGGACCTAGGCCTCAGCTGCTATGTTGTGTCTTGTTCTATCACACGGACTTCGGATGCTCTACTTTCTCTCTCGTATATATTTAATTGCTCCGATTTTAAAACTTTATAGCAATGCAATAATATTCTATAAACGGTTTTTTGCAGGAAAGCCAATGCGATTCTTTTCATAATTAAATTATCTTTCTTCTGATCCTAATTTTTATTGGTGTCATGTTGTCATGTCATGTATGTGGTGTCATGTCGGTGTAGTTACCTACATTGACTTATCTGTTCGTACTTGCTTGTCAGGTAGCCATGAATAGAAATAAGTAGGCAAGCTTACCAAGGCATATTCTCCATATTAAAAACTAACTGTTTAAACTAAATTAGTTCGATTATCAAAAGAGTGAACGTAATGACAAAAAATTGATTAATATTAATTTAATTAAAAATATCAATGAACACTTTTTGAAAGGCAAACTATATATAAGCAATAGGCGTGTTTATAAATAAATGAAATTACATAAAAAAAAGTCGATCTTCCACAGTCTCTTAGATTTGGTGTATTAAGTCGTTCGATAAAACGAAGACTGGTGTGCGATTGGAACCTCTTTTTGCATTTCGGAACTCTTTTGGCTTGGACACTTTAGAGTGCAGTCCCGAGGTCCATTTAGTAGTAGATCAATGGTTATATCATCATACTGTTTTATGTGGTAGAGCCATAAGAATGAAATAGCAACATAATATTACAGTTTTTTATATGGTGAGCGGAGAGAATTTGCGAACCCTTTACTTGCAATGAGGCATTCCATCTTACTTCGAAAGGGTGACAATGTATCTACATTTTAATTCTTAATCAATTAGAGATGTAAGATTTATGAGCGACAGCATCCATTTACCTATTACCATATGGTGGATTGATGCTGTGGCCCTTATACAATGAAAACCTTATACAATAGAAACTGAATACTGTGGTTACCTTCAGCTTTTAATAGTTAATTGGTGGTCCCATCTATACAAAACATACCACACCATGTGTTCCGTTTTCTTGTATGTATATATTGATGCAACAATTTAAAATATACTTAAAAATATTTGTAAAATAAGTTTTTTCAATGAGTAATATTCAAATCAACATAGTAAATCATTTATTATGTAATAAATAATAAAGTCATATCTATTTCTGCACTTTTCAGCTGGCTGTGTGCGTATATGGCGCAAATGAACCCTCTCATTGGGCCCAGACTAAACAATGAGACTCTAATCTGGATTGCTCACACATGGGTAAGCTTTGTGTGCACATGCCTGCATTTGCTTGTGAGAGATTTCTGGATAACTCGGTATTTAAATAATAAACACTGTGTGACTTCATAACATGTATTGAGCGACTCACTCGAGAAGACGCGCGGTGGCGCCTACCTACATAATACAATATTGATTTATACCTACATATATCACACCTCCCTTCTTAATATATGGTATTATCAGATATTATTAAGTAAGGTACATAAATTATGTAATCACAAATTTACTTATAATAATACCTTAACTATATAATACATTATCTATAAATCTAATAAACTAAACTAAACTTAGTTACTACATCTAATAAACTAATAAACTAAGCTAAACTTGAAACCTAACTTAAACCTAACTTTACTTATAATAATACCTTAACTATATAATACATTATCTATAAATGTAATAAACTAAACTAAACTTAGTTACTAAATCTAATAAACTAATAAACTAAGCTAAACTTGAAACCTAACAACAGGTTTACGAACTCGCCCGGATCGGGCTCGAGGCGGTTCAGGCGACGGTGCACTAGGTGACGTTGGCGGTGTACTATAATCGATTCCAGGACTTTTAATGCGTTCACTCGAAACCCGTTTCCTCTCCTTTCCCGAATCACCCACAACCGTAGTCGGAGATGTGTCCGGGCCGTCGTCCTCCTTCGACATTCCGTCTCTCGCCGAGCCACTACTATCAGGTTTTTGTACCCTCATTGACTCGCTTTGCTCCTCAGGGAATGGTATGTCGTACAACCCTGATCTGCGCTTGATTTGATCCACGTGCTTAACTACTTGTCGACTGTCCCCCTTGTCCACAGAATATCTCCTCGAACCTTCGCCATGAACTATCGTTCCCTTCACCCACCTATCCTTGTGGCCGTACTCTCGCACCCACACAGGTTCCCCCGGTGCAAACGAGCGCTGCACCCCGCCCGTGTACTCCACTTGCTTACTTTGAGCCTGATTTACCTTATTTATGAGCGCGCGATCGCTTCGTAATAAGTCTAGCCGTGATCGTAACGTTCGTTTTTGTAACAGCATTGAAGGGCTTTCACCTGTGCTGCTGTGTATACTGTTACGATAAGTAAGTAAAAATGTTTGCAACGCGGCGTCAACATCGATTGATTCCCTATGTGCTTTTTTTATTGCTTTTTTACAAATATTTACAGCATTTTCCGCGGCGCCATTCGAAGACGGGTGATAAGCAGGCGAGAAACGTTGCTGAATACCATTTCGTGTTAAAAACTCCTTAAATTCCGCGCTAGTGAAGGGTGGCCCTTGATCCGATACTAGCTCTAGTGGTAAGCCGAATCTTGCGAACGTACACCGTAATACCTTAATAACCGCTGTAGCATTTGTTTTTGGCATTTCAAACACTTCTAGCCATTTCGTACTGGAGTCTATTAAAATAAGAAATTTTTTTCCGTTAAAAGGGCCTAAAAAATCTATATGGAGTCTGCTCCATGGCTGCAAATGGTACGGCCAAGGCTGCGGTGGGGTGCGCGGGGGTGCTTGTGACTCCACCGCGCACGTCTCACATGCTCGGCATTCGGATTCGACGTCTGTATCTATATTAGGCCACCATACGTAACTTCGAGCTATGGACTTAGTTTTAACAATGCCCATGTGACCAGTATGTAATTGCATAAGTATTTTTTTTCTTAAAGTGCGCGGTATCACCAAGCGGTAACCCCACATAATACAGCCCCTATCTATGTATAGTTCATTACGTTTAATATAATATTGCTGCAACACTTCTTTTGGGCAGGACGCGGGCCATCCGGACTGAACATAGGTTAAAATTCTACTTAATTCCGGATCGCTTGCTGTTGCCGTTCTGACGTCATCATTTGTGACCGGGAGAAAATTTTCTACGAAATTAATGTAATTCATTCCCTCCGACTTCGGAAGCCGTTTATGTACCGGTTGCGGCAAACGAGATAACGCATCTGCACAATTTTTGTGTGAACTTACATATTCTATGTCATAATTGTATCCCGACAATAATACTGCCCAACGCTGTAATCTCGAAGCGGCCATAACTGGAATGCCCACTTTACTGCCGAAAATATACGTCAAGGGTTTGTGATCAGTCCTTAAAACGAATTTTCTACCATATAAGTACTGATGAAACTTTTTAATACCGAATATTATTGCTAAGGCCTCTCGATCTATCTGCGCATAGGCCCGCTCGGCCGCGCTGAGCGTACGCGACGCATATGCGATCGGCCGCTCTCCCTCCTCAGTGATATGCGATATCACGGCGCCGACTCCGACCCCGCTGGCGTCCGCCGTCAGTACCACGGGTAAGTCTAACGTATAATGAGCAAGCACTTCGCTCGAACTTAATATTTTTTTTACTTCATTGAATGCCAATTGACACTCAGTACTCCACAGGAATCGAACCCCGGTTTTTAGCAAACGATATAACGGGGCCAGCAATGAACTAACATTTCGTACGAATTTACCATAATACATTACTAGCCCGATGAAAGATCGCAGTTCTGAAATATTGGTGGGTGCAGGCGTGTTTACAATTGCCCGGACTTTTTCCGGACACGTGTGAACACCCTCTTTACCAATGACGTGCCCTTAGTAGTTAATAGATTCTGCGAAAAATACACATTTTTCTTTCTTAACGCGCAACCCGTGAGACTGCAATCGCTCGAACACTTTATATAAATTTTTTATGTGACTACGACTATCAGGACCCGTTATAATTACGTCATCTAAAAACACACCCACGTTCGGTAACCCTGTCAATAATTCTTCTAAGTGTTTTTGAAAAATTCCTGGACTCGACGACAAGCCGTAAACTAGTCGATTGTACATGTATAAACCCTTATGTGTATTGATAACCGTATACTTTTTTGATTCGTCAAGCTCAAACTGAGCGTACGCCTGAGATAAATCAATCTTACTGAAACGTTCACCGCCATGTAAACGCGATAACAAATCATCTATGCGTGGCAAGGGATAACGGTCGACTTCTAGCACTTTATTCAGTGTTAATTTATAATCAGCGCATATCTAATATTACCATCCTTTTTGAGAACGGGTACAATGGGTGTGGCCCAGTCGGAGCGCTCCACCGGCGTGAGGACGCCGTCTCGCACCAGCTGCTCGAGCGCTCGCTCCACCGGTTCCCGCAGCGCATACGCCAGAGGACGCGCGCGCATGAACACCGGCCGCGCCCCCTGCCGCAGGTGGATGCTAACCCGCCCGCCGCTGAACCGTCCAAGCCCATCCGCAAATACTTCACTGAATCTATACATAAAATTACTTTCGTCAAAATCCTTATAATTAACATTGTTTACATCGTGATACTGAAACACTGGTAGTTGAATTTTAAGTTCGGCTAACCACTGTCGACCCAAAAGAACGGTTTTACCATCTCTGATTATGAACAAATTTAATTTTTTTTGTGTATTTTTATACCTCACTAGTGGCGTAGCCACCCCCACCGGACGAACTATTTCACCTGTGTAATATCTAAGTAAAACATTACATTTGCTGATAGGTAAATCACTAAAATTATGTTTATAAAATTTGTAACTTATACAAGATACGGCGCTACCCGTGTCACACTCCATGTCAATATCTTTTCCGTGAACGTTGATTGAAATACATAGCGGTGTACACTCTTCTATGGATAATTTTTTTATATCAAATATTCTTACCTCGTCACTGTCCGTCTCGTCCGATTCGACCACTTTAGGTGTTCCGATGTCTACGTGATGGTACGTCGTCAGGTTTGGGCACATCCGACGTAGATGCCCCTTACGATTACATACTCTGCACACATATGCCGCGAACCGACACTTCGTGCCGCCATGGGGTCCACCGCACGCAGCACATTGTTGTGCTCCGTCCGCTGCTTTTCCTTGCTGCCGCTGCCACCTCGATGCCGTAGGTGCCGTCCTCCCTGGCCGACCGCGTCCGTTGCCACTTCGAGTCGCTGCCATCGCCTGGCACTCAGCCGTGCTCGAGCTGCCCGACGATTCACCTTGCCCGTATCCTTCCACAGCCGCTGCATCCTTCTCCGCCGCCTCCATGTTCACTGCCAAGCTATACGCTTTCCCATATTCCAACGTGCCTTCTGCGAATAGTCGTTGCCTTATCGTTTCACTTAGAATACCGCACACCAGCTGATCTCTTAAACTTTCTTCCAACCATTGACCAAATTCACAAGATTTCGACATTCTCTTCAATATTGCTGCATACTCCGCTATTGTTTCACAACTTTTTTGTTTCCTATGCCGGAATTTATATCTTTCTGCGAGGGTACTTGGTTTTGGTTGGAGATGTTTTTCTAGAATGTTTGTGATTTCCAAAAAAGATTTATCTTTTGGTTTGGTTGGAGTACATAAATTCACTAACAGTTCGTAACACTCGGCTCCCATCACGGTAATTAACGTCGGAACTTGTAAATCCTCCGAAATTTTGTTGACAACAAAATATTGTTCGAGGCGGTCGACGTATGACCTCCAATCGTCCTTATGTAGGTCAAACTCAGGAATTCTTCCAATCGACATTTTAATTAAATACTTGTCGTTTACAAATACTTTTCCAAGAGTTCGTTGCTATCCTCGTCGCCACTGAGAGATTTCTGGATAACTCGGTATTTAAATAATAAACACTGTGTGACTTCATAACATGTATTGAGCGACTCACTCGAGAAGACGCGCGGTGGCGCCTACCTACATAATACAATATTGATTTATACCTACATATATCACAGCTTGCACAATATTTATTTTGCATTCTCACCCATTTATTCATTACAGCCATTTAAAAGTCCACTGCTGAACGTAGACCTCCCCATAGAACACCATTACTCTTACTGAGAAAATACTATCTCCATACTAAAAAAAAAAACCAGCGAGTCTTACAGTAATTGCATATGATGTGTAACATCTGACATCTCACCTTGGTAATAAGCAACATTAACATATATCCTGAAAAAACGTGGTACGTGGTACGTGGTAGAGCCATGCTGCAGCAATATTAGTAGTATAGTTGTAGCATGAATAGGTCTGCTCGACCGGGGAAGGATCACGCTCTCACAGAATACCAGCGTAATATGACAGCTTGACACTGCTGTGTTTCGTGTGGTGAGTGTAGAGAACCGGAGACCTATTTTACTGGAAAAGAGGCCTAAGTGCCTAAGGCTGATATTAGTGCTCGACCGACGGTCAGCACGTACCGTACGCGCTGACGGTACGTCGTGATCGTTGGTCGAGGCCAAGCGTTTAGTGCTTCACTGACGGCAAGCTTTGTTAGAGGTGTACAATTACGAAGAAAAACGAATCCATTTAACTCTATAATATGTGCGTACTATTTACGCAAACGATTACGGTGTAAAAGACGGAGAAGATATCATGTGCACCCAATAATTGTAAACCTTTTAATTGAAGGACAATTTAGTTCACTGTATTCGAAATTGCGAGAACAATGTTCATGTATCAATGTTCATTTTTATTCGCGATAATGCGTACGCGCGTACGGTCGGTCGCTCTGTCAGCGTCGCACTGAACGCACGCATGTACCGCCATAGCGCGTCAGTCAACCGACGTACGTCGGACCGACGAGCTCGACCTACGGTCCTCGTATGCGCGATGTAGCCGTACGCGCGTAGTACTTCATCAGCGCTGCACTGTAGCCGTTAATAGGTTTTTATTGATAGAGCTACGCTCAACCGATGTCAGCGCTCATCGTCGGTCGAGCACTAAATCCAGCTTAAGTCCTTAGGGGTGCCAACAAATTTGTATTTTGATTCTTAATTGAGGATAGCCACAGCATCCACTTACCATCAGGTGGACTGTGTGCTCGTTTGTCACCCTTGCTGTATAAATAAATTAAAAAAAAGTTATAAGTACGCACAACACGACAACGCATCTGTAGCCGTTTTATTTGAAGTTGGTTGTATGTCCATGGAATGCATTAGTCACTTACTGTCAGGTGGTCTGAAGTTCGTTTGTCACTTCAGTTTAAAAAATAAACAACTAAATGAAATATTTAGGGCTTCGTTTTAATATTGTATAACTAAACTAGTTCATTTCCGCGGCTTTGCCCGTGTGGACTTTTTTGAGGAGAAAACTTATTTAGAATCGTTGTGATCTGAAACTCGATGAAACAAAAAGTGACACTAAAAAGAGACAAATATGTATATACATGTATTGGAATTAAACTGCGCGAGAATGAGACAGATACAGTATACAGTGTTTCCTATTATGTATAGAGATAATGCATGTGATCTATGAGATAGGCCCGTATGGACTTCGCGTTAATATCATCATTATTCTTGTTTCATGACAATATTTGCGGTCACCTTGTTGTTTGTCAGTGTGTCTGTCTGTCTATTTCAAGCATTCTTCTTAGAGTTCATATTAATTCGTTCACTCCGAAATATTTTTAGTGTAAATTTAAAAAAAAAAATGGGTGAGTATCGTGGAACACTCGGTTGGAACGAAGTTCCTTGCGTAGTATATTATTATTGATAAACGTAGGTATTATATTATTGATTAACAAATACAAATAAATGAATTACTAGCGTCTATTAAAATGAAGCGTCATTTGAAATAAAATAATATTTCTTTCATGGCAATATAAGAAAAAGTGCGAGGGAGATGGACATTATTCCATCTCACTGCTTTATTTCGGCGCCAAGGCCGTCTACACTATGACACAAGGGGTAGTGACGAAAAAATTTTACACTTTTTGTCGCCTAGCTCCCTTCCGCCAGGGACTTAAATACCGTTAAAATACAGTAACGTTATTTGCGCAAGTGCGAGATAACATAATGTTATCTCGCACTTGCGCAAATAACGTTACTGTTTAAGAGAAACGATATGTCAAAACGATATTATGCAAAGCTTTGCATGTATATAACGTTATAATTACGTTACAATAAATTCGTCAAATAAACGTTTCTAAAATATTGTTATCACAAAATCATAACGTTATTTGCGCAAGTGCGAGATAACATTATGTTATCTCGCACTTGCGCAAATAACGTTACTGTTTAAGAGAAACGATATGTCAAAACGATATTATGCAAAGCTTTGCATGTATATAACGTTATAATTACGTTACAATAAATTCGTCAAATAAACGTTTCTAAAATATTGTTATCACAAAATCATAATGTTATTATTTATTGGTCTATGCCATCTCTTTTACTCGTATGATCTATCGAACGCAGTGCTCTAAAATTATAGGCTAAAAATACGTTTTGTGGTCGTTAGGCGGAGCAATTGAATTATCAACTGTAGTAGTACATACAACTCGGAATATGGGTGTTTCAAAATAAATAGTTCATAAACTTTGTATTACATTCATAATAAAATTATGTTCTTAATATCTTACCGCATACATTAAGGATTGTGTAGACAAAATAATTGTATAGAAGTTGAAATATTCTTCTATATTATTGTTAAACTAGATTATAAGTATGTTAGATTGCCCTTGAATTTCATAAGTAATGTGAAAAAAAACATGTGTGAGTGTCGTGGAACACTCGGTTGGAACGAAGTACATTTCGCAGTATATTATATTATTATTATTGATAAACGTATTATATTATTGATTAACAAATACAATGAATTACTACTCGTAGCGTCTATTAAAATTAAGCGTCATTTAAAATAAAATAATATTTCTTTCATGGCAAGATAAGAAAAAGTGCGAGGGAGATGGATATTATTCTATCTCGCTTTTTTATACGTCAGAAGGGGTCGTGACGGAAAAATCTTACATTTTTTCTCGCCTAGCCCCCATCCGCCGAATTCGTACCGTCCGATAAGGAACTTCGTTCCAATAAGTCTGCCTTGTCTATTTAATTTGTTTGAATTCCAGGTTGATCTATCCACATATCAATACATAGTTGAAACTCTACTTAGCTTATCTGCTTATACTACATCAATCAAGTAGTATTGAAGTGACACCAAGAAAGACGATAATGTTAAAAAAATATCTAAATTAAAGAGAAGAATAATAGACAAAGAAAAGAGTTAAAAAATGGACATGCTCAAAAGAAAGTATAGGATAGATCTAAAGGAAAAAAAAGTAAAGTAAAGTTGCAGCCTATTTACGTCCCACTGCTGGGCACAGGCCTCCTCTCATTTCTGAGAGGGTTTTAGGTCAAGGAAATGTCCGCCGCACTGCTCCAATGCGTGTTGGTGAACTTCACATGTCTTAGAAATATTTTTTTTCTTATTTCTCAGACATGCAGGTTTCCTCACGATGTTTTCCTTCACCGCCGAGCACGTGGTAAATCAGCACTTAAAATTGCAATTAACAATTTCATTGGTGCCGGTGGGGATCGAACCCTGTGCTCTAGTACTGTGAAGCTTACAGCGGGCGCTAACCATCTGAGCTACCACGGCTCTCGATCTAAAGGAATTCAACATATATATATATATATATAATACAAATTCTCTGCCACTTCAAAGTATATTAGTATTAAGTGATTTTCTTTCCATGCACATAAGAAAAGAACTTAGTTTTGCAATATATTAAATGTGGATAGATAGGAAGAGTTTTGCTAAACAAACTTAAGTGTGAAGACATTATCGCAGTTTGGCATTCTGAGCTTCTCAGCATAATGATGTAAAATCGTTAATATATTTATTTATATCCTTAAAGATAAAATAGGTTAAATTTACCCATCAAAAGACGTGATTGATGTATACGTGATATTTTGTGAAACAATATTAAGAGCAAAAATTTAAAATAATAAGGTTTAAAAATTTTAATAAATACAAATTATATATATATTTTTAAAAACGTTATCTCCACAAATTTTACTTTTATAATTAGATTTTCTCCTGTATCGCAGGGAACGTTTACATACATAGATTTCACAAGGATAAACATCTAGACCTAGAACAATTATTTGTAGGCCATACAAATATTTATTCCGTTCGGGAATCGAACCCGCGGCCCTTAGCGGTGCAACTCATTGTTAAGCCACTGCGACACGGAGCCGTCAATTAATTGTCACCAGGATTCTATATAATTTTTAGTTTTTTTGGTTTGTTACGCTAAAAAAGTGTAAATTCCTACGTGCGTATATAAGTACACACACACTTTTTTATTACATTAAGCATCTTTCAACTTAAAGAACAGTGCAATTTTCATAAAAATCACTTCAGTAGTTTTCAAGATATGTTCTGTCTAAGTGTAAAGTCGGTTTCAATTTTTAACCCACTTTAAAAAAGATGGTTATCAATTCGACACGAATGTATGTAATATTATTGGAACTGCAAAATATTCACATATAATTATCTAATATACAAAATTTTATACGTCTATATAAGTATGTATGTTTATCCACGCATTTCTCCGAAACTAGTCGGATCGTGATCATTCGTTTTTTATTTATTTCAACTTAGGAATTATTTGCTTACATTTATTTCAACTTAGGGAATAATATCGATTTCATCAAAATCGGTTGACTAGTGTTTATGATATTGGCTAAAATAATATTGATAGTTTTATTAAAAATGTGTGTTTTATCAAATATTTGCGTAAATCTAAAAAAGTATGCCATCAAAAACATAACTTGTAAAAAAACCAACTCTCGCAACTCAGATCTTCTACCGTAAAAAGTTGTGAGATCCATGTAATACCAAGTCGGTTAATTTATTCAGTCCCTACTTAAGGGTTCTTCAGTCTCAAGTTATTAAGTAATTAGCTAACCTAACAACATCTTATAGTGACCACATCAATACTAAAGATGTTTTATATTTTAAATAAATAGATTGACTTGGCCATCGCATGAAAACTGTATCTCTCAAGTAATACATATTATATTAAATTAGATTGTTTAGTGCGATTGCCAAGTCAATTTATATCTAAAGGGAATAGGTACCTATCTAACAGGTAAATATGACAAAGTATGATGTTGTAGAGCTATGCTGCAGGCTGCAGCTATATTAGTACTATAGTTGTAGTACGAATGGGTCGGCTCGACCGGGGAAGGACCATGCTCTAACAGAAGGTAAAGTAGGTTGGTATCCTGTTTTCTAGGAGACCCTGTACATATATAAATACAATATTTTTCTTAATGAAAACTGACTGAAAAAGGCACATTCTTCTACACGTTATCTAAGATTTTTGCTTAACTTACCTTCAAAACTTTTTCGTATCCAGCAATTAAACATTTTGAAGTCTTACTATTGATCAAGATTAAAATATCTATAAGATTAATTAATTTATACGATCCATTTTCAATATTTGTAAACAAGTGTAGTTCGAATCAGCTTTAAAAAATAAATAAATATAAGTAATATGATATTTATGGTTAGCTGGTAGAGAATGCCATATAGCATCAAGCTCGCCTTTTGTACAAATATTTGGTGCAATAAAGAATAAATAAATAAATTTTTCTAGGTATAATTATTAATACGTCGCAAATCGCAATTCGCAAGCGGTTGATATTATCAAATGTTCATTCACTTTACAACGTTGCTAGTTCGCTTCTGGAGTGCGTGCGGTGCAAAGAATTCCTCGTCCGTCCAAGCTATCTAGTAGACCTGTTCGCGCCAAACGCTGTTGTCGGAATTGACGTCTAGGGGTCGCGCGGCTCGGTGCCATACCGGTTTGACAGTTGGATGTGTCGAGCGCGCGCGAGTGCAAGTCAGTCGTCTGCCAGCTGTGCTTGGGACAGCACGCTCTCATTCTTTGTCGGGAACTCGGAATAATTAGGCGCGGCCAGTAAATATACGGTCTAGGATTGTGACGTGGACTGTGGATTGTTCCTTGCTGGAGAGCTTCCCAGGGACTCATTGTGTCTGACTCAGAATCTGCATAAGTGCATTCGGCAATATTAGCTAGTGCGGCCTTTGATATTCTAGAAATAACTGTTGCTACGCGAAACGGTAGTGACCTTTGATCCGGACACTCCGTGTTCGTTTTGTGCGTTAACCTTATAACAAACGAGAGTTAGTGGCTTCTGTAAGTTAGTTAATCGTACGATAGAGTTAATGGACTGTCATCGTGACGAACGAGGAAAGTGACTGTGGACAACGCCGCGGAAGGTTACCTCAATTTGGAGCAGTGTCGACGCCCGGGCTGCTGCCGACGGCCAAGGTCTACTCGGGTCAATCACCATCAGTCACACCCAGATACACATCACATCACCTTATTTCCCTTGCACTACACAACCACATGACCGACTCCGGAGGGACCAGTCGCCTTGGATATAGGTAAGTAAACTCCGTCTAATATTCTCCCGGTCGAATTGCCGTAGTATAGAATGCTCCCCCATATAGTTTAGTGTAATTAGAGATTTTCCACTTTGGCCTGGAGGAGGCCCAACCTACGTCTGCTCGTCGAAACTCAGCTGAATGGGCCCCTGAGGATTTGACCTTTAAGGGAGCAGCCGTAGGCCGTAACATACTGGTAGCAGAGCGTGGTTCCGGGTTCGATTCCCCGGTCGATCCCGACCATAGTGTTTGATAAAAATTAAACAATTCTGTTGGCAGGGAGCGTTGGTTTGATTGGTTTGATTTGTATCTACAATCACGCCCGTCCGTAATACGTAAAAATATTTGTTTGTACGTAATAATAAAATTATTTTCCTTTGTTGCTTGCCTTTTTTTTGGTTAGTGGGTAGATTGAAAAGCCGCGCCCTAGGTTGCGCAAGCGGGAGTTTTTCTAGAGATATACGTCATGTAGGTAGATGGTTATTTTTACGTAATCGGTTTATTATCGTTGTCGGATAGTTGTAGTGGATTACTTATCGAAAGGTCGATTTCCGAGCTAGGCATTTTTTGTTGATCGACCGTGATGTGTATCTTCGTTTGTATTGTAATTTGTATTTGAACTAAAGAGTAGTAATTTGTATTTGCGCCATTTGAATTTAACTTGATTTGATCGCACTAGTATTTGTTATTTGTTAATTTGATTTGTGTCTTTTCTTTTGTGCTAACTTGTATTTGATTGATACGTAGTAATTCGTATTTGTGTAATTTCTATTCAACTCGATTTGATAGGAACTGCATATATTAACTGTTAATTTTTTGTTGCATTTTTTAATTGTTATCTTTGTAATTTGTGCTCGAGCCGCGTCGTAATTTGTATTTAGTAGTGATATCATCGCCCAAGCTACTAATCCGTTGCCTGCGGACTGAGTTACGCTGGGCCACAAGCGCCCATGCTTTGATAGGTCGACCGGATAGGGTCCATAACTTGATGAAGCGGTTCGAGCAGGTGGATGCTCAAAGGGCCGCAGTGGAGGAGGCTTACGCTGAGCTCGAGGATTCGGATGTGGAGAAGGGAGTCCTGGACTCCTGCTTCGCGGACTATGAGCAGTTCTTTTCGCTCACGGACGAGTTGATCGAGGCTGAAGGCAGGTATGCCGAGGAGGCGCGTGAAGCTCGGATGAGTGGCCTGCCCGAGTCCTCTCGGAAGCAGCTTCAGCCGGAGCTGTTGGGACGACTCCCAACTCTGGACCTGCCAAAGTTCTCCGGGGCCCTTTCCGAATGGCTGACCTTCGTTGGTCTTTTCGACAGCCTAGTGGACGCCCGGAGTGACTTGAACCCGAGCCAAAAGATGGCGTACCTCCTGGCCTCACTGGAGGGGGAGGCTCTGGGCGTCGTCGGCCACTTGAGATTGTCAGACGACGCCTACCAGACTAGAATAGAATAGAATAGAATAGAATGATTTTTATTCAATATGGATTATTACATAATACTTATTGAAAGTCATTATTTTATTTACCACTGGTTCGGAAAATACCTCTGTCCTGGGAAGAACCAGCAAGAAACCCAGCGGGACTTTTTTTTTAAACATAATTTCACTTAACAATAATTTTGTTTACACAATTTTAAATGAATTTTCATAGAACCAGCATGGTGGCGATCACCTTATTCCCAGGGGTTATTTTCATTCATGTATTCCTTGATATTATAATAACCCTTTTTGTACAGTTTTTCTTTAATAAAACTTTTAAACTTGTTTATTGACAAACTTTGAACATGTTCTGGGATTCTGTTGTAAAAGCGTATACATTGCCCCATAAATGAATTACTAATTCTGTGGAGTCTTGTAAGTGGCATTACAAGCTTATGTTTGTTCCTAGTGTTTAAGGTATGAACATCCTTATTCTTATTAAAGCTATTTATGTTTTTATGTACATACATTACATTTTCATAAATATATTGCGATGCCAAAGTTAATATGTTTATTTCTTTAAATTTTTCTCTAAGGGACTCTTTACAATTTAGATTATAAATCGCCCGTACGGCTCTCTTTTGCAAAACAAATATAGCTTCAATATCAGTCGCATTACCCCATAGCAAAATTCCATAAGACATTACGCTATGAAAGTAACTAAAATACACTAACCTAGCTGTCTCAACATCTGTGAGACTTCTAATCTTTCTTACAGCATATGCTGCAGAACTAAGTCTGCTTGCTAATTTAGATATATGGGGGCCCCATTGAAGTTTCGCGTCAATAGTAATACCGAGAAAAACAGTGGTATCCACAAGACTCAACTCCTCCCCATTTAAGAGCACATTGGTTTTCGAATGTTTTACATTAGGTATTGTAAATTAAACTGCAGCAGGTCATACTGCTGCTCTGCTGCTGCTGACTGCTCGGGACCTCCTAGCCAGAAGATACGCCAACGTGCGGCGAATTGCGGACGAACATGTTAAGCAGCTTCTAAGCCTCCCGCTGCTTAGTGACTGGGCCAGACTACGTCCGGACCTGTTGGATCCAGTCCTGGTGGCCTGTAATACGTTGAGGCGGCTGGATTTAGATTTAGATTTAGGTACGGCGGGGATGAGGCCTCCTATATTCCGCCCTTCTATGACCTACTGCGGTTTTTGGAGGAGCAGTGCCTGCAGATCGAGAACGCGACGGGCACCGTTGACGACTTACGAGCCGTGCCCAGTGAGAGGCTGAATCCGCCAGGCAAGTCGTCGTCAACCCCCCCCCCCCCCCTGCTCCTATTGTCGAGCATCTGATCACCGGGTAACGTCGTGCCTGAAATTATTAGGTAAGCCGGTTCCGGCGAGGCGAACTATCGCCAAGGAGCGCCGCTGGTGCTGTTCATGTTTGGGAGGGCACCTCCAGCGAGACTGTCCGCATCGGCGGCCCTGTCTGCATTGCCAGGGCAATCACCATGCAGTGTTGTGCCTGGGTGCGAACGGCGTCTCCTCTCCGGGCTCTGCCAGGACCTCGACCCCCACGGGCGGGGGCGATCAGCCACGCCCTCTGCCGGGCGACTCTCGGCGCCCGCCGGCCAGCCACCAGGCCCCTAAGTTTGAAAGGGGTCCCTCCCCCGACCAGTCGGGGTCACCCCCCCTCAGCGTGTGGAGAGGAACTTCACGGCCACTCATCGGTCCGCTGGACCCTTCTCACTCCCGTTAGCTGAGTGGCCGCGATTGGTGTACCACTGTTCCCCATTTGATGGAGGCGGCCCTGGCTAGCTGCCGCCTTAGCTCCCACCACGGCCGCCTCCACTGAGCCTTAAGCCGTCAACAGTCCACTTGTCAAAATGTTCTGTTGCCGACGGCCTCAGTGAAGGCGTACAACCCGAGTGGCGACTGTTAGCGGTTGCGCTCTATTGGTCTCGGGTTCACGCCGTGTGGCCTCCACTTGGTAGTGGGAAGATTAGGGCCACCCTGGAGCGTTGAATCACGCTGTCAAAAGGGGTATTAGATTTGGTTTGGTCGAGCACTTAGTTAAAAATTCTTTGAATTAAAATTAAAAAAATGCTTTGGGCTTTCCGCGAAATTTTCCTATTTGTAGCGGTTGTGATTAAAAGAATTGAATTTAATCTACTCCTTTAAATGCTGCTGCATATGTTTTGTAAATATATTTAATCACTGCATTTGATTGTTGCGCCTAGTTGCTGAAAAGAAAATTTGAATTCATTTGAAATTGAATGTCGCGCTATTTGGAAAATTATGTATATGTTTTGTGATAGTGTTTAATCATTTTGCTTTGTGAAAAAGAAGGCTGAAATTAGATAACCCTATTTGTGCCGAGGTAAATAAAAGTCAATTCTCCTTTGGTTTACATTTTGTTGGCACTGTCTAAGTTACGTAAATGAGAAATAGGGCTGTCTCTTACGTTATTGTTTTGTTTAATTTGTCAAGTTGACCTATGTGCATCGGTGATTAATTTGGTTGAATTGATTCTGTAGTTGAACATTGATGCTTTGAAAAATTTGTTGAAATATGAGCATAGGACTGCTTGTCTAACAGGCTAGCTAGTTTTGGAGATTATCAGATTGAAATCAGCTGCCGCACTATTTTAGTAAATGATAATATGGTGGGTGGCCTGGCTAGGCCTACTTGTTGAAAATTCGTACTAGGGACTATCTGTGCGTTTCGTTCGGCTCTCCACAGACGACGTTCATGTAGAATTTATGGGTGCTCTCTGCACTGAAGCTTAGGAGGCCGCTCTGGGCCGCTTCGTGTCGCGTCGCTGTTTGCAGACCCGATCCGGTCGGATTGCGGAACTAATCGTAGGGGCACAGATAGGTGTTTGAAAGAGGTCGTCGGACTTCTGTCCAGAATAGGACTTATTTATGGGCTGCGATGTCCAGGAAGGGCATCCAGTTCAACCCTCCGGCTTGCCCACGTTGGGGCGGTAATTTTGAGGCGTTGGTTAGGGTTGCAAGATCTGATGGGGTGCCTAAGGTGGCCTAGTTTGGTTGTAGATTCGGTCTTGCAACTTGCCGTCGCGACCTTGTCCCGCTGACCGGTTTGCTCGCGGATCTAAATCCTTATGTCCGGGACGGGGGTTTGTTCGCGCCAAACGCTGTTGTCGGAATCGACGTCTAGGGGGCGCGCGGCTCGGCGCCATACCGGTTTGACAGTTGGATGTGTCGAGCGCGCGCGAGTGCAAGTCAGTCGTCTGCCAGCTGTGCTTGGGACTGCACGCTGTCATTCTTTGTCGGGGACTCGGAATAATTAGGCGCGGCCAGTAAATATACGGTCTAGGATTGTGACGCGCATTCCTTGCTGGAGAGCTTCCCAGGGACTCATTGTGTCTGATTCAGAATCTGCATAAGTGCATTCGGCAATATTAGCTAGTGCGGCCTTTGATATTCTAGAAATAACTTTTGCTACGCGAAACGGTAGTGACCTTTGATCCGGACACTCCGTGTTCGTTTTGTGCGTTAACCTTATAACAAACGAGAGTTAGTGGTAAGTTAGTTAATCGTACGATAGAGTTAATGGACTGTCATCGTGACGAACGAGGAAAGTGACTGTGGACAACGCCGCGGAAGGTTCCCTCAATTTGGAGCGGTGTCGACGCCCGGGCTGCTGCCGACGGCCAAGGTCTACTCGGGTCAATCACCATCAGTCACACCCAGATACACATCACATCACCTTATTTCCCTTGCACTAAACAACCACATGCGACCTGACAGACTCCGGTGGGACCAGTCGCCTTGGATATAGGTAAGTAAGCTCCGTCTAATATTCTCCCGGTCGAATTGCCGTAGTATAGAACGCTACCCCATATAGTTTAGTGTAATCAGAGATTTTCCACTTTGGCCTGGAGGAGGTCCGACCTACGTCTGCTCGTCGAAACTCAGCTGAATGAGCCCCTGAGGATTTGACCTTTAAGGGAGCAACCGTAGGTCGTAACAGACCAATTGCATCCCAGGCCCCACCCATCTTTTAAGTCGCGCGGATTCGCGCGCTTTTGAAAATGAATAGGTTTGGCAACGTCGCGTCTTTATCGTTATAATAACGTTAAATTGCCTGTCACAATTTTGTTCTGTTACTCTTAAAACTTTATACTAAATATTGAAAACGCTATGCTTGTTAAGGTAACGATACCATTATAACGTTATTATAACGTTATACATTCTGTTATTTATAACGTTTTAAGTCCCTGCCTTCCGCCAAATCCGTACCGTCCGATTAGGAACTTCGTTCCAAAAATATAAGTATCTCTACCATAGCGCCACTTATCGATGTGATTTTCTTTTTCGCCACTAAATAAACTTCATCCATTACAGCCTATAAAAGTTCACTGCCGAACATAGGCCTCCCTCATAGATATCCTCATGGGGAGATCTTGCCATAATTGTCACGCTTGGCATGCGTGTCGGCAACCACACTTTTTTATTATTTTGTGTTGTTATCAGTAAGATGCTGCCGTCCATCTCTGTTGCATTTACCATCTGTTCCTCTGACGACACCTATGGTATAACTGCATGTGTCGTAAAAGACGACAAAGGACAACAAATCAGGAGATAGGCAGCAGCATATTCCTAACAACGAATAAAAAAGACTGCAGCTGTCAACCCGCTTGCCAAGCGTGGCAACTACGACAAATATCCCCTATGAGGCAATCTACTGAAGAGGGTTATGTTCAACAGTGGATTTTAATAGGCTATAACGGTGAATATAATATACTCATACGGTCAGAATGAGGAAATAGAGTCTTTCGCAGATGACTTGTCGTAAGTTGAGACTGGTCGCCGTGACGGAAATTTGGTCTGGAAGACTGTATTATTATTACTTCCCAGAATGAACTATCTACATTCATAATTAAGTACTTTAGGGTGCTAGTACTATTCGCATCTTAAAGTTGGCAAAAAATTACTTCGCGTACATCCGCTCGATAAAATAAAATGATGTGTCTACCTAGTTTGGAGGGCACCTCCCGCCCTCCCTCAATTGCGTGCACTATCACCGTCACCACTAATCCCAGCATCACTGCTCCCAACACCACTACACTAGGAAAGATACACCACCGACGACAATACGACACGTGTTTCGCCTCTACACGAGGCATCTTCAAGTGATCTAGACCAAAGGCGGTCAGCCACTGCAGAGTCTGAATCCATCGCGAGGGCGGGAGGTGCTCTCCAAACTAGATAAGACACATCATTTTATTTTATCGAGCGGATGTACGCGAAGTAATTTTTTGCCAACTTTAATATAATGGACTTCCGCAAAGTAACGCCTCATTTTATTAATTATCTATTCGCATCTCTCTGAAAATATTATAGCCGCAGTACGAATAAGTCTGCACGACTGGGGAAGGACTACGCACACAATGCAAGTTTGTAATGTCAGCATTATATTGCTGGGTTCCGTATGGTAACGGGTACAAAGTATTCCATCTTAGTTTGCAGGTGTGACAACATATCTGCGTCCTGATTCTAGATAGAGGATTGATAGTCTATGGACCACAGCATCCACATACTAGTGCCGCGAGTGGTTACTAAGAATATATGTCTACCACGTACCTGTACGTGGTAGAGCTAAGCTGCAGCTATATTTATAATATAGTTGTAACACGAATGGGTCGGCTCAGAATACCAGCGTAAAATAGCAGCTCAATGCTGCGGTGCTTCGTATGGTGAGTGTAGAGAACCGGAGACCTTTTTTACTGGAAAAGAGGAATTCCATCTTAGTCCTCAAGGCTGACAACACATCTGCATATTGATTCGAAAACGAAGATAGATGTAAGATGTCTATGTGCCACAGCAACCACTTATCATCAGGTGGACTGTGAGCTGGCTTGTCACCCTAATTCTATAAAAAAAAATATACAACTAAGAGTTAAATGCTTTATAAATTAGTTTCTCTATTATACATGGCAGAGCTTTGCTGCAGCTATATTATAGTTGTAGCACGAATGGGTCGGCTCGACTGCGGTAGGACCACGCTCTCACAGAATATTAGCGTAAAATATCAGCTTAATGCTGCTGTGTTTCGTATGGTGAGTGTAGTGAACCGGAGACCCTTTTTTACTGGAAACGAGGCATTATATCTTAGTCCTCAGTGAAGTGGTTACAAGCATTCTGCATTTTGATTCTTAATCGAGGATGGGTGTAGATGTTTATGTGCCACAGCATCCACTTACCATCAGGTGGGCTGTATGCTTGCTTATCATCCTTATTCTATAAAAAGAAAAGATCTAGACTACTGTCACTTTCTCCGAGTTTCAATGATGATATCTCTGTGTAGATCGTTGTAGATTTTGACGTTCACACTGGCTTTAAACAAGCCTAAATTGAATAAAAAAAAGAAAACCGGCCAAGTGCGTGTCGCATGAAGCGTTCCGTACCATTGTAGTACACGTTTCTAGTAGGGGAGCCTCTTTTAATTTTTAATTTATTTTAATTTTTATTATTTGTTGTTATAGCGGCAACAGAAATACATATTCTCTGAAAATTTCAACTGTCTATCTATTACGGTAGTACGGCCTGCTGACAGACAGGCGGACGGACACACGGACAGTGGAGGGCTAGTAATAGGGTCCCATTGGTTACCCTTTGGGTACGGAATCATAAAAGGGTTATCAATGAATGCATAATCTTGCTCGTTCGTGGTTTGGCCTCTCTGTACGCTAGATGGCGTTCTTCGCTAAAGCCGTTTCGCAAAGTCTTGAATCTGTCTTATATTTTTTATATTTATGTCGTAGTTTTTTTTTGTTACAATGTAAATCTTATTTGGAGTTTTTAAAGTAATACTAGCGACCGCCCCGGCTTCGCACGGATCATTTCTGTATCTCGACAACAGCGCCAGCTACCGGGTCGAAATATAAATCTAAACCATCTAGGAACCCATACAAACACACACAATGTTTTTTATCAAAATCGGTCGAGTCGTTTTTGAGTTTTAGCGTGACTAATGGACAACAATTGATTTTTATATACCTAGTCAGGTCATAAATTCTGTCACATGTTTAAAATAATTGAAACAAGTTTATTCATTATGTAACCATTTATATACCAAAATGAACTTAACAAAACATAGATTCTTATGACACTAAAGTTTATTCAAAATGACCTCCGTGATTTTGAATACAGGCCTTCAATCTGCGCGGCCAGTCGTCTATCGCAGCACGAACGAGGTCCATGTCAATATCGGCGGCTGCCTTAATCAAGGATGTCTTGAGTGACTCCAAATTGGGATGAGGCTTTGAGCACGCCTTTTCCTCCAAGTGTTGCCATATCTTGTAATCTAACGGATTAAAATCTGGACTGGAGGAGGGCCAGTCTTCGTGCCGGATGAAGTCGATTTCACGCGCAGCCAGCCAGTCTTGTGTGCTCTTCGCTCTATGAGCTGGCGCCGAATTTTGTTGGAATACCCAGTGCCTGTTATTGAACATGGTATGAGAAACAGGTTCCACAAGGTTCGTCAGGACTGTATTTTGATACACAACTGCATTCGTTTTTGCACCTTTCTCACAAAAATGTACCTCTGTTAAGCCCCAATAAGAAACTCCCAACCATACCATGAGCGAGGATGGAAAATGACTTCGTTGGACACGCGGAATACGGTTGCTCGCTTCTTCACTAGATACTGTGTGCGTACACCTTATCATTTTGTTTGTTGTAGCTCTCTTTTACGGTAAAAATTTTTTCATCCGAAAAAAGAATTTCCCGATATTTTTTTCCCGCGTACCGCTTCAACAAAGCGCGGCACGTCTTCAGTCTCAGGTCCATTAGACGAGCATTCAAACGATGTCCTGTTTTTCTTCGATATGCCCGAAGTCCTAAGTCTTCATTTAACACCCTTTTCACCGTGGCTCTGCTTAACCCCATCTGAAGGGCCAACAGTTTCTGCTTACGTTTGGGATTTCTTTGAATTCGCGCCTTCACAGCTTTTATCACTGCTGGAGTCCTAACAGACCGAGGGCGACCACTTCTTGACCTGTCATATCTACACTAGAGTCTTCATTGTATCGTTTGATGGTACGATAAACGAATCTTTTGGTTATATTCAAATTTTTCAGTATGTCAAAAATTTGAATTGGCGCGTAACCGCAACGATGCAACGCAATAACTGCAACACGGTCTTCTTTAAGCGTCCACTCCATATTTAAAAATGAGTAAAATTCTAAAAAGTATACAGTTTTATTTTCATGAACAATTCGAAATTCGAATTCAATAAACTTTTTTGTGGCCAGCATTCTAAAAGAAAAGTTTTTACTGTGTGACAATACTTATGACCTGACTAGGTATAGAGCTAATATGTACTTACATACATTTTGGTACACTGACAACTTTGTTGTAGAATCGGACAGTGATGCTAATTCGAGGCGAGGTCTTCACGTAATTAATTGCTTTGATAATTTATTATATATATTTGTATTGTGTTTGCATTCTGTCTTATGTTTAAAAGATTTAGTAAACACAAGTAAGGGCTAATACTGAGATAATTTTTATAGCTATTTTTATAGGTGACAAACGAGAACACAGGCCACCTGATGGTAAGTGTTTGATGTGGCCTATAGACATCTACATCTATCCTCGTTTGCGAATCAAAATGCAGATACGTTTTCACCCGTGAGTTCTTCCCCGGTCGAGCCGACCCATTGGTGCTACAACTATACTACTAATATAGCAGCAGCATGGCTCTAACACGTGCATTTCTTGACAGAAAAATCCAATATTGCTTTTAGTCCGACCCGGGTTCGTACCCAAAACCAACAGTCACTCTTACGATCACTAGAACAACGAGGCCGTAAACGAGTAGAATATTCAACCTCTGAACATCCAACTTCTAAGTCTAGTCCGACTTTAAGGCCTGCGGCGTTGAGTTAGAAGACAAAATAGGTGAAAGGACTGACTCGTGTCTTCGAAAAATCAAAGGTAAATAAAGGTATAAAATATCCGTTTACCTCCAAAAATGATGCCTTCCACATTACGATAGTGGTTCAAGTCTCTGAGTGATAATCTTAGAAATGGGGATAACCGCAGTAGAACCAGAGTAACTGAATTAGCCCAACGGATTAGTAAGCTAAGTGGCAGTTGCCCGGCTATATAGCTTGAAGAATAGAATAGAATAGAATAGAATAATTTTTTATTCAATATAGATCACATGTGTAATGCTTATTGATAGTCATTTTTTACTTTACCACTGGTTCGAAAAAAAACCTCTGTCCTGGGAAGAACCAGCAAGAAACCCAGCGGGACTTTTTTTTAAAGCAAATTATACAATAATGGTTGTACAAACTATATAAGTACAAAATTTATTTTAGAAACAGCTTGGAAGCGATCACCTCATTCCTAGGGGTTATTATCAACCATGTATTCATTTATACTGTAATAACCCCATTTTATACAGTTTCAACTTAACAAAACATTTGACACATTGAAGAACCGACAACCGATGGGGAAGAAAGGTTCTCGAGCGGCAGTCTCGTAACGGTAGACGAATTGTAGGGTGGCCTTCCACTAGATGGAGTGACGACCTGGTAAGACATGCAGGAAGTCGATGGATGCAGGTGGCTCAGGAACTTGTGAAGTGATGTAATGATGATGATCTTCAATATATCGCCGTTCACTTCTGCAACATAAATTTGCATTTTACTTATATTTTTTACTACTTTTTCTATCTACATGACCAAACTACCGAAGTATTCCTTTCTTAATCCTGGTCAATATCGTCGTGCAACTCCATCTTAAGTTCTATTTAAAAAATCTGTAGTAAAACACGAATGTGTGAATCGTTTTAGTGCAACAGCATGTTCGCTCGAGGCAGACAGTGCTGCCAACACTACGTGTCTATTATTATCCCCTCTTACACGTGACTATTGATTGTTCGTGTTACCATATTAATGGATTTTCTTGGGACTTTTAAATTTGACATTTTTTTGGATATAGGCTTATTACTAGTAAAAAAATGGTAAGATAATAATGGATTTCCCTCGGGCTTTATTGCGATGATTTTTTATATACAACATCTGCCGTGAGCTTCGTCATTATGGTATTGATGCAGTTAGATACTAATGAAGAATGGTAAATGGAATTTGCGACCTTTGGTTAACCCATTGACCGCCAACGACGCATCAAAACGTGATTCAAAATTATGTTCGGGACGCCGACGACGTCTTAAAACGTCTAAAAATGCTGTTTGATTACCATTGAAAAAAATGTTATGACTATGTTCATTAGAGTTTATTTTTGACCCAATATCTTACCATGACTGCGTTGAAGATATATTTACCAGAGAACGTAGGAAAAACTATCTAATCAATTGCATAAACATTTAAAATGAATGCCCAAGAACTGAAGCATTAAAGTTATGTACCGGACGCCAGTGACGTGTTTACGCGTCGCGTAGTGATGTTTGTGTACCCACTAAAAATAAATAATAAAAAATAATAATCATGTAGGTAGATTGAAAGAGAATTATAGCGATCTAGTTCGGCACTAAATAGCGGTCGTGTATCAACTTAGCAAGACTTCTGCAAATTGAAAATGATGAAATATAGAGGTATATTTTGAATCGTTATTTTTGTTTTGTGAAAATAGGCGACGAAATGATCTTAAATAAAATTATTTTCTTTTATTTTTTAAACTTTAACTTTGGATAAAATAAATCTCAACTCATTGTTATCTCTAAAAGGAAATTTTTGTTTTGGATCTGTACGGCCACGAACGCCTCCTTTGCCCTGATTTCCTAAATGAAAGATACAACATTATAATAATAAATAGCTTTTTATTTCCGAAAATCGAGTTTATGCAAATGCAACTATGTTTATGCAAATGTCGGTAGTCAATTACGTTAGCTGCGGCCGGAGGTTCGAAAAAAAACCAAATTTACTTATAAAATATATTTAAAATAAAAATTACAAATTATGTTACTATAGCTAATTAATCTAACAGAATGAACCTCGTGTAACTGAGTACGTGATATTTTATACATCCGGCACGTGGCTTGAATTGCTGTGCCTGCATTCCTGTCGGTTTACATAGCAACTGTTCTAGGTGCATAGTCAGCGATCGTCATATCATAGGTGTATGTAACTCCTCCACCCTCAGAACGGCAACTATTTGAGTATGTTCAGGGAAAATGTTGCCGGAATTTCGGGGTTTCCATGATCTTCTGAATTAGATGTTGGTGATTGCGCTGCTTTGCTCGTTTCCTTTCTGCATCTTGATATGTAGCGACGGATGGCCAGTACAAAGATAAGGATACCTCCACTCGATAATATGATATAAAAGGGAATTGTCGTATGGTATAGTGTGTCACTTATGGCACGTAGTTGTACTGGTGATTGCATGAGAATTTTGTCTTGGATGCTGTGTAATCCTTGGAGATAGATTGAGTTTAGGTGGATGCGGGTAGATGCTGTAGCTTGTTCCGGAGATCTGAAAGGTAGTCCAGTGAGCTTTAGAGGTTGACCTTTTATCTCATTATTGTCGTTGACGATAGTGAACTCGGCAGTTTTAAGAAGACAGCTGGCTGGAATCGTAATGAGATAACTCCCTTGTAGCATGGTGAATTCTTTTCCTCCGCAAGACAATTGTACCTTGGTATAGTGTGGAAAGGACAGGATATAATGCTGGTCATCTAGTTTTTCCATCGCTTCTTTTGACAGGATGATAGTAGTAAGATTGCAGGCTTCTTGTATGACTTGCTTGGTGATCAATTCTTGTATGCAATCGGGTTGTGTTCGGATCTGATAGGTAGTGCGTTCTTCACAGAGATACCAGTGGTTAAACTTCGGACATTCTGTCTCTATGTACGCGAATGATAACTCGTTAGTTGCCATGAAGGGATAGGTTGGGATAAGGGCCTGTGAATTTTTATTTGGGACAATGGATAATTTATATAAATCAAAATTATCTCTAGAAGTTATAGGAAATTTAAAGATGAACACGATTTGTTTCTCCGTGTAATATGAGCCGAGTTTTATTACGTCATAATAGTCTCTGAGTTCTAAATTTAATATTTGATCTGAGCTGTTAATACTTCTAATCTTACTTAACATGGAACCTAATACATCTATATCTATCATAGAATGATGCGTGCTAGATGCACGAATAAAAGCTAAAGTGTTTTCTATTCTAATTAATTCTAGCATTAAGTCCTCTACATTATCACTAATTATTTCTAACAATTGCGCGAATTTAGCGTATTTAATTAAACTAGTTTGCCTATATGCATCACTATTTAATATAAGTATCAAAGTCTCATTAATTTTTCTTTGATTTTCCGCTATCTCAATAATTGCATTACTATGCTTAGACATCCATTCTTTACTTAAGCTGAGATGTTGATCGAATTCGGATGCAACGCTCAGTTGATTATCCTTAAGGGTTTTAATTGCCTCGTTATATCTTAACGCGTCTGTATAATCTAAGTTACCCGTTATGCTTTTTATAACTGAACCAAGACTATCTATAAGACCTCTTTTAGATCTATTGGGCTTTAGGGTTCTGAGATGACTTAACACCTTGCCAAGTTTGTTAGACAGATAATCTATTTGGATTTCGTATAGTAAATAAGTATCGTTAGTCAGTCGGTTTTGGAAAGTCAGTAGTTGATTCTGTAGGGAGTGGATATTATCTTCAATGTCATCGAGTTGTACGTACTGTAAAAATGTATGGTAATGAGTAGTCAATTTCGTGGGTCCTAGTTTATACGGTAGTAGTCCTGGTCCGTCTGATAGACTTTCAAGTTTTATCTCTGTCATCTGAGTCCTTTGAAGGAGCATTATTAGCAGTATCCTGCAACAAATTAACTGCTTTAGGAACACGCTTGAGCCGTGATTTTGCTACTGGACCACGTTTTTTAGATGTATATATGTGAATGGGTAAATCGGCTAATACAGTGTCCTGAGTATAACGTGGTGCGGTTTTCTGGCGGGCGGCAGATGGATTTTTAATAAAAACTTGTTGCTGCGGCGCGTATTCTATTTCCGATTCGCGGTTCTTATTCCTACTCTCTATAATGGCTGTGCGATTGGCTAGTGACGTGCTATTAATAATTTCGTACACCTTTTTCATTTGATCTCTATGCGTCTGTACATACTGCTGTAGTAGTTTCTGGGTTATGTCGATGTCAAGACAGTCTCTATGGTCAAAGTGTCCCGTTAATAAGTCAAATGGTCGACACCTAGTAAAACTGTGTATTGAACTATTGTAGGCTATTATTGCGTAAGGCATGAGATTGATGACCGGTTCGTCCTTATGTTGTAATTTTAAAATTCTAATATGTTCCAAAAGGGTCGAATGGAACCTTTCAATATTACCGTTATCGTTAGGTGAATGGGCTAAAATACGATGGTGATTTATCTTATGGAGTCTAGTAAATTCTAAAAATAATTGGTTAGTGAACTCTGTTCCGTTATCAGTAATTATTGTTAGGGGAACACCGTGATGGGTACAATATTGTAGAAGGGCCTGTAATATACTAATAGCGGTTCCGTCGCGTAAATGGTAAGCTTGTCCGTATTTTGTAAAAACGTCTATAAAAGTTACATATTTTTCACTTTGAACTGTAAAGAGGTCCATGTGAATTATCTCAAAGGGTTTGGTTGCAGGTGGTACTACATTAAATTGAGGTCTTACTGGGTTTCTATCATATTTGGCCTGTCCGCAGATGGTACATTCGTTAATAAATTTTTTGATATGGTCTTTCATTTTTGGCCAATAGTATTTGCGAGATAATGCTAAGTAACGCTCGTTAATACCACGGTGGTTGGTTTTACCGTCGTGATAGTGACGAATAATTTCTTGCTGTCTCAAATATTCCTTAACATTCTCTAACTCGAATTTAGTTAGAACAAGGTTAAGTGAAGAGCTTTTAAATTTATCCTGTAAGATTGGTATTACTTTATATAATGCTAAAGGTGGGTTTATTAAGAGAGCTGTTTTGATTTTCGGATTGACATACTCTTTTACAGCGTTTATGACGTCTTCTTCGAGACTATTTTCCGATAGTTGGATGCTAACACGTGTATGGGTATCGAAGGGTTTAGTCACGATGGTTTTCCGTTTAACGTCGCTAACGACAGTCAAGTGAATTTGTCTATTAAACTTATTGAGTGGTTCGTCAGTTATAGGAATTTCAAGTATAGGGTGTTCGTTACTGGTGTGTACGGTCTCAGTCGAAGAGTTTGCAATACCTTCGCTTGGGTTGTCTATTAACGAGTTTAGTTCGTCAATTTCGTTCATTAACATCATTACGTCTTCATTGTGAATCTCTATACGTGAGAGAGCATCGGCATTGGTGTTAGTTTTGCCTTTCTTATAAATTACTGTAAAGTCATACTCGCTAAGTCTAAGTCGCCATCTTGTGAGACGAGAATTTGGTTCTTTCAAATTCATCATCCACTGCAATGGTTTGTGGTCTGTCAAAATTTGAAATTTACGTCCAAACAAATATGGTCTAAAGTATTACGTAGCCCAGACTATGGCGAGAAGTTCTTTTTCGATTGTACTGTAATTAACTTCGCTTTCGTTTAACGTACGAGAAGCGTAACAGACTGGTTTGTCGGATCCTATTGGACCTTGTGACAGTACGACACCAATGGCAAAGTTAGAAGCATCTGTCGTTAGGTTAAACTCTTTAGTAAAGTCTGGATATTGCAAGATGGGATCGTCTGTCAAAAGAGACTTACATTTTTCGAAAGCGTTAACGTAATTATTGTCTATTGTTACCTTTTTGCCTTTCTTAAGACACTGAGTTAATGGTTTAGTAATACGGGCGAAATCCGGAATGAACTTTCTGTAATAACCGAGAAGGCCTAAAAATTGTTTAATTTCTTTTGGATTCTTTGGAATAGGGTATTTTTGTACAGCCGAAATTTTATCGGGGTTTGGTTTAATACCGTCCCTGGTGATAATATGATCGAGATAAGCCGTTTCATGTTTGAGAAACTCCGATTTGTCCATTTGAATTTTAAAGTTGGACTCGCGAAGTCTACTAAATACTTTAAGACATTGTCCATAACTCTTTGGAACGTAGATGGACTGTTCTTCAGGCCCATTGGCATGCGAAGAAATTCGAAATGGCCATGCTCTACATTAAAAGCTGTTTTCGCTATGTCCTGAGGGTCCATTTCGACCTGATAAAATCCGCTTGCTAAGTCTAAGGTGGTAAAATACTGGCACTTCCCTAATTTGTCAAGAACATCACTAATGTTCGGGATAGGGTATTTATCGTCAAGTGTCTTTTCGTTTAATTTGCGAAAGTCAACTACAAGACGCCACTTCTGTTTGCCAGAAGCATCTACTTTCTTTGGCACAACCCAGATGGGTGAGCTCCATGCAGATTCGGAAGGTCTTATAATACCCTGATCTAACATTTTGCTTATTTGGTCCTTAACTTCTTGTCTATGAATGAATGGATAACGATAGCTTTTAGTGTGTATTGGTACTTCGTCCGTGGTTCGAATCCGATGTTTTATTCTATTTGTGAAAGTGAGGCTTTCACCTTCTATGTAAAAAACGTCCGAGTAACGAGAGCAAAGTGCTACTAAATTAGCCTTTTCCTCCTCGTTTAGGTGGTCTGTACGTAATCGCGAAACTACGTCTTTTGCGCGTGCTGATAATTGTTCGGTACGCGTGCACTCAATATTAAATAATTCCGCGTGTGCTGGCCGGTCGAGTGAAAATATTATGTCGCTTGGCGTTGGGTTCTCTACCTCAATATAACCGCGATTATTGACGACATTGGTAACACATTCGTGAATAATACAATTACATAGAACCTGTTCCGTAATATAGGCTTCGCCATCCTTTGTATCCAACGGAACTCTAATAATTTTCGAAGAGCTGGCAGGTATTATATCTTCGTATAAATTAACATTACGCGAGTTATATAATTTTATGGGATTACATGCTGAATGCGTTATTAATTGTCCCTCCTTTAGATCTATACCGGCCTCCCATTTACTTAATAAGTCCAAACCTATAAGGCCGTCAAAATAGTCATGAAAGCGATATACAAAGAATTTCACTTTATCGGAATCATTAAATTCAGAAAAACAAGGTAATGTTATAGAATAATTATTACGACTTGTCGCGTGTATGTTTGTTACTTCGAACGGGTCAAAATTAAGTGGGAAATCGCTGAAAAATTTTCCTACTGCTTCAGGGCTAATAAAAGACTGATTCGCGCCAGTATCTATTAGAAATTTTAATGGGGGGTTTGCTATCTGTATATATGGTAATTGTCTTTGAGTTTGAAGATTTAATTCTATTTTTGTTTTTTTATAGTCGAATCGTCCTGAAAATCCTGATCGGAGTGCTTAGACTCTACTTGTGATTGATTTTGAATATAATAATTATTGTCTTGGTTTTCGTCAGTCGAGTTATAATAAGAAAAATCAGAAGCGAAATCCGGGGCATAAGCATTGTTAAAGTCGGTGTAGTGTGCGTACTCGTATTCAGTGTTATACTCGTAATATGAATCGCTATACGCAGCGCATTCGTTTGTATTCATTTCGCGGGATTTAAAATAATTTGTTGGTGGCGGATTGCCAAATTTATTCCAGTCATGTCCTGTCAACATTTTTGTGTGTGGTAAAGCCTTGGGAATAAAACGCTGGACTCCACTCATGGGCTGAGGTTGTTGAGGGTTATTTCGGGGTGGTAATCGGAACACGTTACTACGCTGGTTGTAGTTAGGACGGGGTGCACCGAACATGCGCTGGGTATTAGTTGGCATGCGCTGTTGGTGTGGTACGGGTTGAGGAAATTTGAACGGCTGAGGTGGGGGTCTGTAAGGTCTTTGCCCAACAGGAACTGGCCAATTAGGTACTGGAGTTTGGAAAGGTTGATGTTGAGGAATGGAAGGTGGTGTGGATGGTGGAATGAACTTGGGGGAATGTTGACTTTTTATGGAGTCATTGCGCTGTTGGAGATACATAATGTTTAATTCCTCCTGTACATATTCTAAAGCTTTCTCTATTGTCGATGGTCGCATGCAACGTATACGAGATCCTAAAGGTTCCTTTAAGCCGCGGACATATGCTTGCATTGCGACTTTCCTATAAAGGTCCCGTTTGGCATCGATGGTTGTCGGTATGGTCTCATGTAAAGACACGTAAGTCATTATCGTACTAAACAAAGTTTGGCAATGGTCGTAAAATTCTTGTGGAGTTCTGTTGCCTTGCGAAGCTAAGGAGAGGTCATTATATAAAGCCGTTTCGTCCCGCTGGTCGGAAAAATTATTTATTAGTGCTGTCCTAATACCTAACCAATTTTCAGGAATGCCATTAGAGTTTATAGTGCAGGCAGCGGTTCCTGTTATTTTGTTAAGAATACCGTTCAAAAGACATAAATTAGAAAATTCACTATCGGGCGCATTGCTTAGATACTGCGAAGCTAGTCTGTCACATATTTTTATAAATCTAGTTAAAACGTTAGGGTTCCCATCAAACTCCGGGACGAGGCGTAAAGCCTTAAAAATTGTGCCCGGGTCATGGGCCATCTCTGTTAAATAAGTATTATTTAATTCTAAATTCTAATTCTAAATCTAAATCGGTTTGCCTACTATTATCTAATATATGACGGCGAGCCTGTCGAGATTCAATTCAAGTGTACTCACGTGGATTTCATCTGGTTTCTCTCGATGAATCGAAGGCTGGATTCTCCTCCTGGTCTGCAGCTGGTCCGTAGATCCGGATACTCTTCGAAGGGACTTGATAGCCGCCGGGGTGCTTCACGGTTATGAAAAGATATTCCCTAACTATCGCAAAACTACCCCTGAGTATCCTACCGACTGCGCCAATTACGTTAGCTGCGGCCGGAGGTTCGAAAAAAAACCAAATTTACTTATAAAATATATTTAAAATAAAAATTACAAATTATGTTACTATAGCTAATTAATCTAACAGAATGAACCTCGTGTAACTGAGTACGTGATATTTTATACATCCGGCACGTGGCTTGAATTGCTGTGCCTGCATTCCTGTCGGTTTACATAGCAACTGTTCTAGGTGCATAGTCAGCGATCGTCATATCATAGGTGTATGTAACTAGTCCCCGTTCATCAATTTTTGTCATTGTTTTTGTTTATGTATTCATATAAATCGCAAAATAAAAGTCGATAACTAAATCGATCTTCACTATCTATGACATATTTTTATGTTCCGCGCACGCCATTGACGATTTAAAGCGCCCGCTTATGAGGTCACAAGCGCTTCAAGGGATATTGGTAGTGATGGGATTTGAAGATAGAATGAAATATATTTTTATAAATTTACTCTACAAACAGATAATATTATTGTAGTAAATGACTGTTTAGAAATTAGCTGTGTCTGGCCAGCAACGCAAAGTACCAGTAATTTGCGTTTAGAATAGCCCAAAATTAGGGGATTTTTAGGTGCTAATTAGGTGCCAAGTTTAAAAATTAGGTGCTCTAAAATTTTCACCACAACGAACTGTTAACATTTGCGCAGCTAGCAAAACAAATCTCTAGCAACGCAGTGACGATGATAGATATACGATAAATATTAATATCATGGAATTAAGTACTAATTAGTTGCTGCAAGTATTGGCAATGACAAGGCGCCCCTAATAAAAATAAAGTCGTTATTAAGAACAAAGCAGATGCAAAACTCAGGTTTTCTGAAAATCAGAATACAATCAAAATTGCTTTTAGAAAAAGTCCAAATTAGGGACATTTTAGGTGCTATTTGTTAATGTATATGACGGCACCTGCACCGTTGTAGATGCGGTGGCGTCGGTCTAGCTAGACAGAATTCTTGTAAACGACACGTGTACCGCACACCTGCGGCATTGCACTTGCGTTGCCGCCCGTCCTGCTTGTATAAAACGGACTGAGCGGCCGCCGTTAAGACAGTCTTGGCTCTGACGTGGAACAGTACGCTTGTCGTATTCCGTTACTAGTTTATCCTCGACCCGTTGGATAATTAATTCGTGTAAACGAATTAATTATTATTCCTAACTACAAAATTAGTCTCTGTACTATACTCAATTACCCTTTCTACATCAGAAGTGGGATAAAGTCCCCATTTTTGCCCACATACAATCTTCGAATAGTATGAGGATTATTACATTTGTGAAAGACTATAATGCATTCTGCATTGATAATTCTATTTTTATGTTAAATACCGTAATGAAATTTGCTGTCCTACTTACGATATTGTCGTATCATTAAAGTGTAGAGAAAAGATAAAGTGAAATTATTTAAGTCAAAAGTTAAGTCTTTTTATTCAATTTATAATAGAAAGTACCCGCAAGTATTTTCATTATTTCTTAACGTACCCAAATATGATAACAAATGTCGAAAGAAATGTTGGAGATATTCTGAATGAGTTATAGTTTGCATTCAGTGGAAGTTTAACTTGCTCAAGTAATGTTATAATTTGATACACGAGATGTGATTTACATGGCCTAGTTTTAAAGTTCAAAATGTTTAAACGATGTACCGAAAAAAAAGAACATGATTACTTTAACGTGCTATGACTTAAAAACACTAAGTAGTATTTTTGTGATCTAATGTGATGATAAGTGTTACAGTTTACTCCGAGCATTACGTAGTCGACAAACTTGGAATGGTTTAGTGGAAAGCGTGGAGCTGTAGCGCTCGCTTTTGAGTATGCTGTCGGCTTATGACGCCGCGGACTTATTATTTGTCGCTGCTACTGATCACCATTAGATACATGAGGAAAGTAAATTTATCCTAAACATTGGCTCAGAAACTATTTTGTAAGAATAAGTGTTTACATTTTTAATTGGTTGCGAAAAATGCCGGAAAACCGAAGTATAACTGATGAAAGTGAAGTAGAGCCAATTAGTTCTGACATTGAAGAGAGTATTTAAGTTTACATGAGGACCGGACCATACCAGAGGTTGTCGTGTAGCCGCAGCTCAGTATTTGGTGCCCTAGAAAGGCGAATGGTGTACCAAGAGTAGTGCTGCATTTCTTGAAATCAAGTTCCGACTGAGTATTTTTAATGTTTTCTTTTATGTGTTACAGTAGCGCGTGTGATGTGATTACAAGTGCGTGAGTGTGTGCCTTGCTGGTCGTAACGGACTGCCAGGTCCAGCTGTAACATGGCCTGGTTTCGGCAGATGCGTATGCGCGTATACGCATGCGCCATCCCGGAGCGCGCGTATGCTGTACATGGCGATGCCTCGGAAGTCGTGTACTCTGTATGCGTGGGAGTCACACTGTGTGCGCGGAAGTCGTATGCTGTGTGCACGGTAATGTTTTCTGAACATGTATTAGGCTCTGTCCTGGCAGGCGCTGTCCTGGTTCACGTTTTTAATGTGGTTCACGTAGTTAACGTGGGAACTCGCAAGTTCAAGTAAGAGTATGTGTCAGATACTTCTTATGAAGACCTATATTTACTTGTGAAAGCGAAGTGCTTTATTATAGTCCAAGGTATGAGAACGTATTTTTGTTTTAGGGCCTCGTATGTGTGATAGATGAGAGAACAGGCAACTGTGTATGTTGTCCTTATAGTTAACAATTTGTTTTTCACGCAGATCATGATGACTACAACCCCGACAATGCTTGTAAACCCTCAGGTGCTCCTGCTGCTCTCGTTTTGTTGTAATTTGATAGTTCACGCGAAACATAATTATCATTTGCTATATTTTGAAGTTCAAAACTTTTAAGGGTTGTACTACAATAAAGGATTAACTTTAACACGCTATGAATTAAAAATAATAAGTGACATTTTTGTGTTCTAATGTGTTGACCAGTGTTGCAGTTTGCTCCGAATATTGTGTCGTTGACAAGATTAGGGTTTGATTTCGAGGGATTCGTAGAAGTCTCTACAACAATGATCAATAAGGAAGACGTTGTGATGGCTAATCTAACATGGTCAGGTACGGCCGAGCGCTGGTTAGATTAAGCCTACACCGCTACGATCGGTTACTTATCGGCTGATCTTACGGCAGGGCAATTCAAGCGGCCGCCGAACACATGGTCCTTTGGTGCTGTAAATGAACGTCTGAGGCTTGGTCGGCTTTCGTAGATTTTGCGCAGTTGCCTCCTTCCCTTTGAAATATGTGATGGTATCCGTCCCTACACATAGTTTCCGTTTTTTGAAATGTTTTCAAATGTCATACAGTTGCCGTTTCTTAAGAGAATATGTGATGAATTTTGGAAGCTCGGAATTCCATGGTTCGCAATACATTTATCTCGATTTCTTTTAATTTTGCAAAGCAGTGCGACGATTCGCTGGCGCTAGTACGGCGCGACGGCTTGCTGGCGCGAATGTGGCACGAACGCTGCAGAACGAAAAGCTGTAGTGCGTTTGACTGGAGGTAGCCATATCGGCGCGTTCCAGACCTAAATGAAGTCTGGGATGGTCGACCGTTGTAATATTTAACAAGAGTTAGTATCTGTTAGCAGGTGGTGATAACTGATAGACCGTATGCTGTTCACTGTCAACCGCACGAGGACGTGCGACAGTCAGAGGTAGCCGTGTCTGTGCATCTAGAAAATACTAGAGACGTTGCAACACTCTAGCGAAGTAATTATTCTAGTGCAGGAAAGGAACATGAAGTTGCAGGGAGGCTGGTCTGTGCTACACTGGGTTTTGTGTCGAGTTGCTGTTGGTTTACATACTTAGGTGTTATCGTGTCACTACGTCCCTCACGATACACTCTTGTGTGATTGTGACGGGGACATGTTTGCGGTATGGTTGGTCTGTAACTGTTCTATACTGAATTGAAAAAAAAAGAGAGTAAGAAAAAAAATGTGGTTCTTACTATCGTTGCAGGGCGTTTGCCGGTCCAATGATATAGCTAAAGGGAATAGTGATTCCGGATTAGCATAAATAGTACTTGAAAAAAAAAGCGTAAGAAAAAAAAATAGTTCTTACTATCATTGTAGGGCTTTGTGCCGGTCCAATGATATGGCTATAGGGAATAGTTATTCCGGACTAGCGAAAACAGTACTTGAAAAAAAAAAAGAGAAAATAGAAAAAGCTACAGACTAATCATTCCGATCTAGCATAAAGGTGATAAAAGTTTTGTAGGGCTTACTGCCGGAACAAAACTGATTATCACCCGAATCTGAAGGGCTGACCCTTCAGACCGGACCAGACGCTGTTTTGTCAGGATAATCGAACGATAATGATTTCTTATATTTACGCGAACACTACACATTTTTAAATAAAACTAATTTTACGGATTTTATCGTGTATATTAACTTATTTTTAACTTATTTTTTTATTGGAAAGCACGCAAGCATGCTGGAAAGCACCCGAAGCGTCGGGAATATAAAAATAAGTTAAAAATAAGTTAATATACGCCATAAAATCCGTAAAATTAGTTTTATTTAAAAATAATCGAACGATGTTTTACAGATTAGTTGTTACAGATAACTAAAATTGTGATGGAGCGCGTGCGAGGACGCACGCATGTCAGTATGGCCGTGACGGCACCTGCACCGTTGTAGATGCGGTGGCGTCGGTCTAGCTAGACAGAATTCTTGTAAACGACACGTGTACCGCACACCTGCGGCATTGCACTTGCGTTGCCGCCCGTCCTGCTTGTATAAAACGGACTGAGCGGCCGCCGTTAAGACAGTCTTGGCTCTGACGTGGAACAGTACGCTTTTTGTATTCCGTTACTAGTTTATCCTCGACCCGTTGGATAATTAATTCGTGTAAACGAATTAATTATTATTCCTAACTACAAATTTAGTCTCTGTACTATACTCAATTACCCTTTCTACATATATTATAAAGTATATTATTACATCGATAAAGTCACTTACATCACTATAAATTTAGGAAATATCTGTTAAAAATACACGTTGAGGTCGCCAGTGACGCTTTAAGGCGTCAACTAGTTGCGCTAAAATTCTTGATCCCTATCTTACATTCTAAAAGCATTTTGGTGTTAAATCTTTATTGATAGGTGAAATAACATTCATATTAATGTATTATTGCTTATTTTGATCAGAATTATAAGGGATTGAAGTGGACTGTATTAATTTACTATTGCAAGTGGACTGGGGGTCATTGTAGAAGCGTGCTCGTCGCGACCCCTGCCAGCCCTTTTCAGGGTTGCAATTCTACTCAGCTGCGCACCCATGTCAACGAGGGTTAGGGCGTCCCCCCAAGGCGACGCACACCAGCTCGTCCCCGTTGGTGTGGAATGCAGCGCGCAAAGCGGCGATGGGGACCGCCACCCGTCACGCACAGCCCGACACGGCGGAAGGTGGAGGACGGAGTGCAGAGTTGGCACGTGGAATGTTAGAGGAGGCATGAGAGATAAGACGAATGAGTTGATCGAAATAATGAAAGAAAGAGAATTAGATGTCGTGTGTATGTCGGAGACCAAACGGAAGGGCAGTGGTACTGAAGAGCTCCCTGGCGGGGCGTTAGCTCTATGGTCCGGAGTCCCGGAGAGCGAGAGCGCCTGCCAGGGAGTGGGGGTGCTGCTGTCTTCTCGGTTGGTCGATGTTATGACTGAATATAAGTTTGTGAACTCAAGACTTCTCTGGGTTCGCTTTAAATTGGGACTGACGAAGTTATTCCTTTTGGCTGTTTATGCGCCGGTGGCTTCGTCGTCCAGGGCTGAGCTGGAGGAGTTTTGGGAGAATGTAAGAGAAGTTCTAGATTTGGCTAGGGGAAACGAAAGGATTGTTGTATGTGGTGATTTGAATGGATGGGTTGGTACCGCTCGACCAGGGTACGAGTCGGTACTTGGAAAGTTTGGCGATAAAAGGGTTAATGATGCTGGCAAGCTTATACTGGCGGTATGCAAGGAAAAGGGTCTTCTTGTGACAAACACTATGTTTAATCACAAGAAAATCCATATGTATACTAGAGAAAGAAAGAATGAGAGAAGTATGATCGATTTGTTCCTGGTGGATGACCGACTGCGAAAACAGGTTATGGATACGCGAGTGTTCAGGGGTGCTGACCTGGGAACGGATCACTATCTAGTGATTACTAGATTTAGGGGTCTGTTCGCGGGTTGGCGCTACCGGACGACAGTGACAGAACCACAGTCGGTCTGTCGCATCCGAAGCTGGAAGCTTCAGGAAGCGGATACTAGGGACAAATATCATGCGAGGGTAGCCGAAAAGCTTGACACCATCGATGGCAGAAACGAATGTGTAGAAAGAACATGGCAGAACCTTAGGGATGGAATGGTAAGTGCAGCGGAAGAAGTGTGTGGAACAATAAAAAGAGGCAGTAGTAAAAGAAGAGACGCATGGTGGAATGATGAAGTGAAAGAAGCTGTAAAGAAGAAGAAGAAAGCATGGTTAGACTACTTGGCCTCTAGTAATGATAAGGATATGAGAGAGAAGATGAAAGAAAGATATAAGCTGCAGAAAGTTCACACGAAAGCATTGATTGAGGAAGTGCGTGAAAGGTGTAGAATGGAAGCGGATGAAAGGTTGTCGCACAACTTTAAGGAGAACTCCAAACTCTTCTGGGAAGAGGTTGGAAGGACCCGAAGTGGTGCGACGGCCTTAAGAATGAACAAAGTGCTTTCGAGAACTAATGACGTCCTCTCAGAAAAATCGGACGTCATGCAGCGATGGAGCGAATTTTATAGAGAAATGTATGCGTGTGATGATCTTAGTGAGGGATCCGGGGATGATGCCGTGACTGGCACGCCAGACCCGGACCTCGATGACACCGAGGTCATCAGTATGAAAGAGATTGAACGTGCGATTCGAAGTTTGAAATGTGGTAAGGCTGCGGGACTAGACAGAGTTACTGCTGAAATGGTCAAGTATGGTGGGCCTCGCGTCTGGGACAGCTTTCATCTGCTGTGCAATTTGTGCTGGCGGACGGGGGATGTCCCGGATGATTGGCGATCCGCAGTCATTGTGCCTTTATATAAAGGTAAAGGTTCACATTTTGACTGCGGGTGCTATCGGGCGATCAGCTTGACCAGTTTAGCAAGTAAAGTTTACTCGAAGGTTTTGACACGTAGAATGCAAGAGAAATCGGAAAGATTTCTATGGGAGGCACAATGCGGATTTAGACCTGGAAGAGGATGCACGGATCAAATGTTTTCTCTCCGTATGATCACGGAAAAGCTTCTGGCTGTTAACCAGAAGATTTTCTGTGCTTTTGTGGATCTTGAGAAAGCATTTGATAAGGTTGTAAGGAAGAAAATGTGGGAACTGTTGCCGGGGTATGGTGTGGATGGCCGATTGCTAAGGGCTGTGCAGTCTCTTTACTGTGACTGTAAAGCCTGTGTGCGGGTAGGGCATGACCTGTCACCCATGTTTAGCGTCCAAACGGGCGTAAAACAGGGTTGTGTCATGTCTTCCTGGCTGTTCATACTGTATCTCGACAGCTGTTTACAAAAGCTGAAAGATAGCTGTTTGGGTGTGAAATTGGGTGACATAAAAGTAAACTGTCTGCTGTATGCTGATGATGCAGTGCTTATTGCACCATCAGAGGCAGAACTGCAGGCATTAGTCACGTGTATGAAAGAGGAATGTGAAATTAAAGGTCTCCGTTTGAATGCTAATATAACTAAGGTTCTGGTATTTGAAAGGGACGAAGAGAGAACGAAGTGTGAAATATGGGTAAATCAGGAATGTCTAGAACAGGTAAATGAAATTGTATACTTGGGGAGTGCTTTTAGCCGGGATGGAAGATGTGATTTAGATGTGGACAGGCGTGTCGCTGCCGGGAACAAAGTCAATGGTGCCCTGACTGCGTTAGTCAAAAGGCAAGGCGTAGCGAAGAGTGCACGCCTTGCAATACATAACGCAGTGTTGGTACCGACTTTGTTATATGGCAGCGAAACCTGGGTATGCCAGAAGAAGCATAAAAGTAAGTTGAATGCAGTGGAGATGCGATCTCTTCGTAAAATGTGCGGCGTTACTATGGCCGACCGAAAGCGAAACGAAGAGATTCGCAATATGGCAGGTTTGAAAGATGACCTTATCACAAAAATTGATAAGGGCGTGCTTCGGTGGTTTGGGCACGTTGAGCGAATGAGTGAAGACCGAATGGTGAAGAAAATATATAGCGCGAAAGTTAATATTAAAAGGTGTCGAGGTAGACCGAGACTAACTTTCGAAGACCATGTGAGCAAATTGCTCGAAGAGGGTAGGGTCAAGAGTACTCGGATACCTAGACGTGCATGTATGAAGAAGATAATGAATCTGAAAGAAGCGAAAGAGATATGTAAGGATCGTGACACTTGGCGATCTGTTCTCTCTGGCTACCCCGTCAGGGATTGTGCGTGAAGATAAGTAAGTAAAGTAAGTGGACTGTATGACTGACTAATTACTACGCTAGGAGACTGCTCAAAGAAAAGATGGTACTGTAGAACTATATTGTATTCAAACTATTTACAATGCGGCACTATTAACTATACACTATATACAGAGGGGAGTCTTCTTAATTTCTATGGAGTCTTGATTGAAATGAACCCATCACAGACCAAAACGCCCTTCTTATATCCCGCAAGAGAGCGTCTCGGTTTGTGAGTAGCATCGTAAGGCGATGCCGCGCGCTGATTGGTCGGCGACATCGCGTGATCTGCTGCCGGTATGCGGGGTGCGCGGGGCGCAATGGGGTATGAAGGGGCGACGGGGCGGCGGCCTCCTTCGCCGTCCGTAACATCCTCCCCCCGGAGTAGCCTGCGAGCCTAAGCTTCCCTCGGGAGGACGGCTAATCCTGACGGGCCGCCGCAGCACTCCGCCCTTGGTCCTGACCAACCTCTCGTAGGATGAGAATCGTTCTGTATCCGGCAGGTGTGTTGTCGTTGCTGTCTACAGAGATGTGAGTTAATAGTCTGCTGTTTACTGTATACTCCACCTCGCAGAGCAGCGTGGTTAAGACTTCTTCATGTGGATGTCTCTCATGAAGGACGGTGTATAGTGCCGTCTTCACGCATCGTACGAGACGTTCCCACACCCCTCCCATAAAAGGTGCGGAGGGGGTTATAAAACGCCACACTATGCCTCGTCGGCTGGCTTCTTCTCGAAAAGCCTCTCGAAGTTCCTTGTCTGCGCCGTGCATGTTGGTGCCATTGTCAGAGTAAATTTCTGTAGGGCACCCTCGGCGTGCCGCAAATCTTCTCAATGCCAATATGGCGGAGTCTGCGCTGAGATTTGCGACAACTTCTAAGTGGACAGCTTTGGATGTGAGGCAGGTGAAGAGAGCCACGTATCTCTTCTGGTGTTGACGTCCCACTGTGACTGAGAGTGGTCCAAAATAGTCCAGACCGGTGAAGGTAAACGGTCTCTGGTGATGAGCGAGACGTGTGCTGGGATTATCACCGGTGGCTGGCACAGATGGTTGCGTCTTTCTGATGCGACATTGTACGCATTGGCTCACTATTCTTTTCGTGGTGGGTCTACATCGGATTACCCAATAGTGCTGTCGAACCTCGTTGATGGTAGGTTCGGTTCCACAATGATGCAGGCTACGATGCGTCCAGTCTATGTACAATTGAGTGATGTAATGATCACCATCCAATATAGCTGGCCCTTTCATGTCTTCCGAGACTCCCTTCATGGCGGCTATGCGACTTCGTAGAGCGATGATCCCGTCTTTCAACTCTATTTGGAGCGGTCGTAGGCGGCTATCATGGGCGACTTTTTCATCTTTATGGAGATCGGATATCCCTCGTTTGAAGGAGTCCTCTTGGATGACACGTGCTAGGAGGTTTTCGGCCTCTCTGATGAATTCGGCCTCGAGTGTGATGTATTTATTTGCATCTCTATTTGTTACTTGACTGGGAGGCTGCGCGAGGTGTCGCGGATTATTTTTCGATTTCCTCCAGTCGGGTTCTTCCTCTTTTTGGTCCTTTTGTAAAAGGTCCTGTTTGTTGTTTTACGGCAGAGTGTAATAAACTGAAGCACTCTGGCCGTCGCTCGCAATAAGCGTTCCCATTTCGAAAACTTTACTGGATCGGGAATGGCTTCTCTGAATAGCGGCACTTTATGCGATTCTGTAATGGTGAAGGATCTTTCTTTACCGGTCGGTTCGGATGACGTGTGTTTTTCGGTCGGCCATGCTGACGGTTCTTTGTAAAGAAACGATGGGCCGTTGTACCACTCGTGATTTGAGTTGAAGTTCGGTGGTACGTCCCTCGTAGCGGTGTCAGCTATGTTTAATTTGGTAGGTACATCACTCATCCACTTTAGTATGGTCCTCGATCGCTGCTACTCTGTGTGCAATGAAAGGTTTATAACTTCTGGACCCCTTTTTATCCAGGTAAGGACAGTTTTGCTGTCAGTCCAATATGTGACAGCTTCGGGCTTTACGCCATGCTCCTGGATGACGGCAGCAGCTACGCGACTTCCCATCACGGCGGCTTGTAACTCGAGGCGAGGTATAGATGTTACTTTGAGCGGAGCTACCTTCGCCTTGGCCATGACGAGGCTCACGTGTATTTGCCCATCGGGTGTCGTTGATCTCCAGTAGACTGCCGTTGCGTAGGCGCTCTCACTGGCATCTGTAAATACGTGTACTTGGAGTGAACGTGCGTCGCTGAATCCCGGGTAGCATCTTGGGATGCTTACTGATTTGAGTCGTTCCAGGTGTTGGATCCATGTGGACTGTGGATTGTTTACTCAGGTCTTCGTCCAACTCCTGGTCCCAGTCTGTTCCTCGTCTCCATGCTTCCTGCAGTATTTGTTTTGCTCGTATCGTAACTGGGGAGGCGAGGCCGAGCGGGTCATACAGCGACATTACTATTTTGAGTGCTTCCCTTTTTGGTTGGTGTTTTATGCAGCAAATCGATTGGAAGTCAAGCGAGCTTTAGGTTGAAGCTTAGCTGATCGGTACTCGGTTTCCAGATTAATCCGAGTATTTTCTCTTCGGTTCCCTTGTCGCCCAGGTCGACTGACTCAGTTGTTTCGTGGTCAGGTTCTCTCTTTTACAATTTCTGGTGCGTTGGAAACCCATTTTCTTAATGTGAAGTGCGCGTTTTTGTGTATGTCGCGCACTTCCTTCGATATTCGCATTGCCTCTTCCAGTGACTGGAAACTGTCCAGATAGTCATCCATATAGTGGTTTTGGATGATAGCTTCTACGGCTTCTGGATACTTGTTTATGTGCCTTTTGGCGTTCCAGTTCTTTGCGAATATGGCTGTGCAGGGTGAACTAGCTGCACCGAATATGATCGACGTCATTTTATATACTTGTGGAGCCTCATCGCGTCGATCTCCTCTCCAGAGATATCTTAAGGCATCTCTGTCTTCGGGTCTGACTTTGATTTGCATGAACATTTCGGCTATGTCCGCGGAGACAGCGATATTATGGCGTCGAAAACGCATCATGACCCCTGGTAGTGATTGCAGTAGGTCTGGACCCGTGAGCACGAAGTCGTTCAATGCCACCCCTTTTGTTTTGGCTGCGGCATCGTGTACTATTCGGAACTTCTCTGGCTTCATTAGAATAGAATAGAATAGAATGATTTTTATTCAATATGGATTATTACATAATACTTATTGAAAGTCATTATTTTATTTACCACTGGTTCGGAAAATTCCTCTGTCCTGGGAAGAACCAGCAAGAAACCCAGCGGGACTTTTTTTTTAAACATAATTTCACTTAACAATAATTTTGTTTATACAATTTTAAATGAATTTTCATAGAACCAGTATGGTGGCGATCACCTTATTCCCAGGGGTTATTTTCATTCATGTATTCGTTGATATTATAATAACCCTTTTTGTACAGTTTTTCTTTAATAAAACTTTTAAACTTGTTTATTGACAAACTTTGAACATGTTCTGGGATTTTGTTGTAAAAGCGTATACATTGCCCCATAAATGAATTACTAATTCTGTGGAGTCTAGTAAGTGGCATTACAAGCTTATGTTTGTTCCTAGTGTTTAAGGTATGAACATCCTTATTCTTATTAAAGCTATTTATGTTTTTATGTACATACATTACATTTTCATAAATATATTGCGATGCCAAAGTTAATATGTTTATTTCTTTAAATTTTTCTCTGAGGGACTCTTTACAATTTAGATTATAAATCGCCCGTACGGCTCTCTTTTGCAAAACAAATATAGCTTCAATATCAGTCGTATTACCCCATAGCAAAATTCCATAAGACATTACGCTATGAAAGTAACTAAAATACACTAACCTAGCTGTCTCAACATCTGTGAGACTTCTAATCTTTCTTATAGCATATGCTGCAGAACTAAGTCTGCTTGCTAATTTAGATATATGGGGGCCCCATTGAAGTTTCGCGTCAATAGTAATACCGAGAAAAATAGTGGTATCCACAAGAGTCAATTCCTCCCCATTTAAGAGCACATTGGTTTTCGATTGTTTTACATTAGGTATTTTAAATTTAATACATTTTGTCTTATTGCCGTTTAAGAGCAAATTGTTGGCGTTAAACCAATGTACCAGTTTCGATAGAGCATTATTTACATCGTCATATTTAATTGACTGCCGTTTCAGTTTGAAAATTAGAGAGGTATCGTCAGCAAATAATACTATATCGTGATTGTCCCCTACAAGATAAGGTAAGTCATTGAAATAGATTAAGAACAGGAATGGGCCAAGAATCGAGCCCTGAGGAACGCCCATTGATACTACCGATCCGGAGGAACATTTACCATTGATGACGACTTTTTTAGTTCTGTTACTTAAATATGAAGTAATAAGTCTTAGCGCCAAATTTTTTACACCGTAATCTTGTAGTTTCCTGATTAATGTATCATGATGAACACAATCGAAAGCCTTGGAAAGGTCACAGAAAATACCGAAGGCATCTTGTGAATTCTCCCAGGCATTAAAAATATATTTCATAAGCTCAACACCGGCGTCAGACGTCGAGCGACCCCTTGTAAAACCAAATTGATTTTTATGAAGTAATTTATTTGTATTAAAAAAAATTAACAACTGATCCAAAATTATTTTTTCAAAAATTTTACTGAGAGTTGGTAGTACAGAAATAGGTCTATAATTAGCGGGGTCTAATGTACTACCAGATTTAAATAAAGGTATTACTTTACTATACTTCATTAAATCAGGAAACACACCAGAATCGATACAAGTATTAAAAATAATAGCAAGATGAGGTGCAATTAAATCTATTATGGACGCAATCACTGTAACGGAAATCCCCCACAAATCTGCGGTGTTCTTTACATCAATGGTTTTGAAGTATTTTACAATATTATGCGGTAATACTTTTTCAAATCTAAATTCTTTTAAACAGGTATTAACATTCTGTTTAAGTAATGACTCTGCGACAGTTGGAGAAGTATTCAATGACTCTGTTGTCAAGATAGGAACATCAGTGAAATATTTCTCAAACACCGCTGCAACTTCTTGATTTGATTTAGTCAATTCATTATTAATTTTTAATTGATAGTTTGAGTTACGAGGTTTCTCTTTACCGGTTTCGCTGTTAATTATACTCCACGTCATTTTAATTTTATTCTTAGCCGTTTTAATTTTGTTACTAATATGTAATGATTTGGCTGTGGAGCAAACTCTTTTAAACATTTTAGAATAATTTTTTACATATTCTTTAAAAGCATCGGAAAGATTATACGATCTTTCATGGTAAAGGCCATATAACCTTCGTCTGCTTTTATGAATTCCTACTGTCGCCCACTCATTAAATGCCTTGCGACTGTTCCTGGAGAATGTTTTAGAAGTGAATGTTTTATTAAATTCATTGTTTATAAAGGTAAATAATTCTCTATATAAATAGACTGCATTGTTCTTATAAGAAAGGGATGGAAGGTTTTTTACCATATTACTTCTAAATATCTCCAGGCGTTTTGCATTAATAGGAACAAACACAATTTTCTCAATTACCTGTTTTTTGTGCATATAAGGTAACGAAACCAGTTGTCCACAGTGATCTGAACTAAGTTTTTGAATTATTGATTTGTTGATTGGTACAACACCTGTAAAATATTATCAATACAAGTTGCACTACATCCTGCAATACGTGTAGCTTCAAAGAATAAATTATTAAGATTATAGGATTTGAACAAAGAACAAAATTTAATACTAATGGAAGAAGTTTCCAGGAGATTGATATTAGAGTCTCCACACACTACAAGAGATTTATTCTGTTTATTAAGCTTAACTAAAACTTGTTCCATAATTTTTTCAAAAGTATCATAACTTGAACATGGGGGTCTGTAAACACTGACAACAATAAGGTGCTCAAGCTCAACACATGCCATTTCTACAGTACGCTCAACAGAGAGGCTCACAATGTCTTTACGTTCTTTACATGATAAGGACTTATTAGCTAATATTAAGGAGCCACCACGTAATTTAGTATCTCTATTGAACGAACTGACCACCTGGTGATTACTGAAATTAAATATGGAGTTTAATCTTTCAACCAATGTTCTGTAATACATAAAATATGTATACTGTTACTATTTAAAAATAATTCAATTCTTTGCCTAACATACCTTGTATATTTTGATGCACCAGGTTGATACAGTTTTTATTATTGTTATTTTGTAAAATTGCATAATTATGTATTGGTAAGTTGCATTCTAAGCTATTTAAATTATCTTTGCTAGAGATTACCTCTATTGTCTTATTATCTAATTTAAATTACTTGGAACTGGTTCCAAATCAAATGTAAAATTATATTGTTGCTCAAAAGAAGCAGGTGTCAAGGTAGCCAAATCATTGGCTGAGTTAAAATATAAATAATAAGATAGCATATTTGCTACCAGTCTTAAACTATACTTTGATAGGTAATACCTATCTCTTGTCAAAAACTTTTAGTTAAATTATTAATATCAATTAAATGAAATTTATCATTATTATTTTTACAATTAAATGTCAAATTTAAGTTATTGTTACATGTCAAGTTATGCATCATTAAATTTAAATTATGTCTTAGTTTATTTTCCTGTGGCCACCCCTCTATGTAAGGCAATGTAAACAAGATAATTTTAACCACATTTATGTTATTGAGATATTCAATATATTTTAATAATTGATTCTTGTTCATATTGCCTCTTCTCCCAACAAAAATTATTAATATACTATTAGGGTTAAATTTACTAGTTAAAATTTTATTCATAATATCACTGAATGATGCTCCAGGCATGCAGTAATTACTTATCTGTTGCCTTTTTAAACAATTATTCAATGATGTACCCAAGTTTTTGCCTATGTCATCACTATACACAATTACATTATTTTTTTTCATTATATGAATTACTTTTTAAATTTATCTGCTTTGTTATGGTACTATCATAGAGTGTAGGTAAAGAAAATGAAGTATTACTGCTTGTCATATTATTAACACACACTGTCCCTAAAGAACCTGGCAGTGAGCGCTGATATTCATTTTGGTATTTTAATAAGGAGTCAAAACGTTCCTCGTTATATTTGCAGGACTTTACCAGATTATCCATGGCCAGTATGTGTTCTTTTATCTCATTTCCTTCAGATTTATATTTATTTGACATAATTTGTAATGAAGTTTGAAGTGATAAAATTTCTGAATTAAGACACTATTTCAGTCTCATAACAATTTTTCATGTTTTCCACCTCAATTGAATATAATTTAATTTTACTAATTAACTCTTGCTTTTCCTTACATACATTTGTATAATTTTTAATATTAATTTTAGTTTTAACTAATTTTTGCACTTTCCTAATATATTTATTAATTTTTATAAATTTTCTTAATTTCCTTCTGCTGCTTGTAATCCTTTCTGCTGTTCTTGATGTGGTAGAATCATCAGTCAAATCTATTGTTGTGGAGGGTTGCAACGTTTTATGAGATTTACATTCTACGAGCTCCTTGAACAGACTCTGAGTTTTAAGTGCATGCAAGTTATCAATGTATTGTTTAAATTGTGAAATTTGCTCATTAGCTTCAGTTAATTGTAATTTCAATGCAGCAATTAATCAGAGGGATTCCTCATTGGGTTATGGACATCGAAGTGGGGTAGGTACCATGTCCTTCCCGGTGTGTTAGTTTTCGGTGCTATTTCGGCGTATCCCTTTTGTACAAGGGAATTCATGTGTTCATTATATTTTCGTTTTAGATCTTCATTTCGATCTAATTTCTTTTCGATGGAAACGAGCCTTTTTATTGCCGTTTCATAATTACCGGGCATCTCGACATCTTTCTTTTCCAGAGAAGCGCTGTTTCTATGTGCCCGTCTTCCAACTGACGGGTGCTGCTATTTAGTATGTCTTCAGCTTTCTTCTCCGGATCGGAGTCTGGTCTTCTCGGATTGATTATGAGAGATTCCAGCGCGAAGTAATCGCGGAGTTGATCGTTTATGGTCTCCTCGCTCGTGTGCAGCTCATTGGCCGCGTGGACGCGCTGATACGGGGCTTTAGTGTGTGCCCCGTGTAGCACCCATCCTAGTTCTGTGAGCGAGGCGATTGGCTGGTGTGGCGGACCTCTGCGGACTTGAGTGGCTATTAGAAGTCTCCAATTGTCCTGTCCTATTAGGATCCTTGGGTTGCCGGAGTCATATATTAGTTGCTCCTTCAGGTCTTTTAAATGTTTGCAATTTGCTATATCTGCTGCACATACAGTCTGTGGCCCCAAGTTTAGGCTGTCGACCGTGCGTGCTCTGAATGGCACCCTTTTTCTGTGGAGACTCTTCAGCGAAACTTTGACTCTTCGGGAGTCCGGCGAATCGAGGGTAGTGTTCCCGATAGCGGTGATCTTAAAAGGGTCCAACCGCCCTGTAGCTCCGATTTGTTTGGCAATTTCCTCATCCATCAATGAGACTGTTGACCCATCATCCAGCAGGGCGTGTGTGTTTACAGCTCCCGCCGGTCCGATTACTCGAACTGGGATTATTTTTAGGTAGGCGTGATGCTTTGACACAGCGAACGAGTTAGCTACGGTTTAAATAAAACTAATTTTACGGATTTTATCGCGTATATTAACTTATTTTACTTTCCCGACGTTTCAAGCACTTTACAGCACCCATGGTCACGGGGGGGACTGAGGTGTATGACGTCCCAATGTCATAGTTAACCACGGCTACCTCCAGATTAAAAATTATTAATTTTTGTTCCGATCTACGCAGTATGAACTTACAGTATCATGAAGTCTTGCAGTTGTATGCTTGGGTTGGGATTTAATTTTATTAATTATGGGATCCCAAGCAGATGGTAGCACCCAGCCATCTTCTCTATTGAAATTAGGATGTTTTTTGATTTCAATAGCCTCGCGAATCATCCTTGGAAGGAATCGGTGTTCTTTAGCGAGGATTTGTGGTCTATCAAATCTAATGTAGTGACGGGGGCGATCCTGTACGTGTTCACAGACTGCAGACTTCCCGGAGCGTCTATTCTTCACATCAGCTATGTGTTCTTTAACGCGGGTTTTTATGGATCTTTTAGTTTGTCCTATATAAGAGAGACCACATTCACAATCCAGCTTGTACACTCCTGCATCTTGCAGAGGAATATTACACTTGACTGATGGTAAAAACTGACTAATCTTCTTCGGCGGCTTGAAATATGTTTTAATGGAAGCACGCTTCAAGATGTAGCCAATCTTGTCAGTGACGCCTCTGACATATGGCAGTACAGCAGGCACTCGCTCGACTGTGGCCGGCTTCACTCGTTCACTGTGACGTAGGCGCGGGACCCGAAGCTTATTGTCGTGCAAAACTTGTTTGACGTGTTGGAGCTCGGCGGCCAGGTGTTTACTGTCACAGATCCCTCGTGCTCTCTGAAACAAAGATTTACCCACGGTAGCTAACTGTGAAGGATGGTGGTGAGAATCACCGTTTAAATATCTATCTGTATGGGTCTTTTTTCTATACACAGTGTGGCTCAAGGTGTTATCAGGATTCCGAATTACTAACACATCTAGAAAAGCTAAAGAATTGTTTGCCTCTAACTCCATTGTGAACTGAATTTTAGAATTTAAGGAGTTAAGATGGTCTAAAAATGCAGTTACTTTATCTAAAGGTAGAATTGTGAAAGTGTCGTCTACGTACCGCTTGTAGAATCTTGGTTTTATGGGAGAAGTAAGCAGGGCTTTCTCCTCAAAGTCCTCCATGAATATATCGGCAACAATGGGAGATACAGGTGAGCCCATCGCCACACCACCTACTTGCTTGTAGAACTCCTCCTTCCACAATAGGTAGCCAGATGTAAGGCAGTGTCTGAGTAATACTGCATATTCTACGGGCATGTTATTTTCCTCTAGCCTTCTAGTAACAATCGAGATGCAGTCTTCAACAGGTAGGCATGTGAACAGAGACTGCACATCAAAACTCACCATAGTTTCATTGTCTGCCAGATGTAGGTCTTTAATCTCGCTGACAAAATGGTAGGAATCCTTTGTGTGTGCTCTTGTATGTCCCTTGAGCGGTGAGAGTATATTCGCTAAGTGTTGAGCCAATCTGTAAGTTGGTGAATCGATTTGGCTCACTATAGGACGTAGTGGAGCATTGGGCTTGTGTATTTTTGGTAACCCATACAACTTCGGTGGTTTAGCACACGTAGGTATTATCGATTTTACGTCTAGATTTAATTTTTCGGAGTGTTTCTTTATGAGATCACTAGTTGTTTTAAGTGTGTTTTTTTTTTTTTTTTTTTTTTTTTTATAGGAGAGGGGGCAAACGAGCATGCGGCTCACCTGATGGTAAGTGACTACCGCCGCCCATGAACAACCGCAACACCAGGGGAATTGCAGATGCGTTGCCGGCCTTTTTAAAAGGAGTAGGCTCTTTTCTTGAAGGTCCCTAAGTCGTATCGGTCCGGAAAAATCCCTGGTGGTAAACTATTCCACAAGGAAGTTGTGCGAGGAAGAAAACATCTTCTAAATCGCACAGTGGTGGACCGCCAATCATCCAGATGGTGTGGATGGTATCGGGAGTTCTGCCGCGATGTGCGTTCGTGAAATTTGGCGGCTGGGATTAATCCGAACAATTCCTCAGAGCACTCCCCATGGTAGATGCGAAAGAAAATGCAAACAGATGCAACATCTCTTCGCAGTGCCAATGAATCGAGCCGATCGGAAAGGGCTCGGTCGTCGACGATTCGAGCCGCTCTGCGCTGGATGCGGTCAAGTGGAAGGAGCTGGCACTGGGGAGCCCCTGCCCAGAGATGGGAACAGTATTCCATGTGAGGCCGAACCTGCGCCTTGTAAAGTTGCAGGCGGTCTGCCGGCATGAAATACTGTCCCGCTCTGCTGAGCACGCCAAGCTTTTTAGAGGCCAATTTGGCCTTCTCTTCCAAGTGACCACGAAACTGCACGTCACTCGATATGTCGACTCCGAGGATACCGATACTGGCTGAGGCAAGAAGGGGAGTGCCTTGAAACTGAGGAGATACGACAAAGGGGTTCTTTTTAGCGGTAAACGCGCAAACTTGTGTCTTCTGAGGATTAAACTGGACTAGATTTAGTCGCCCCCAATCCGAGACTTTGTCCAGCAAAGACTCGACTTCAGACACAAGTTTGTTCCGGTACTCGGCGACGTTTTCCCGAGAAATATTGGCCCGGCCGGTGTATAGAGCATCACCAGTGCTGTCATCCGCATAGCAATGAATGTTACCAGTTAGCAACATATCATTGATATGCAGAAGAAACAGCGTTGGTGATAGCACACAGCCTTGTGGAACACCAGCGTTAATAGGCTTGTAGTCAGAACATGCACCGTCTACAACGACCTTGATGCTCCGATCTGCAAGAAAGCTGGTGATCCAATTGCACAATTTCTCGGGAAGCCCATAGGAAGGCAGCTTCGAAAGAAGCGCTTTGTGCCAAACCCGATCAAAGGCCTTCGCAATGTCCAGACTAACGGCCAACGCCTCCCCCTTGGACTCTACTGCCTTCGCCCATCTATGGGTCAGGTAGACCAGAAGATCACCAGCTGATCGACCCCGACGAAAACCGTATTGGCGGTCACTAATCAGCTGGTGATCCTCAAGGTACCGGATGAGCTGGCAGTTAATAATGGATTCCATTATTTTGGAGAACAAGGAGGTGATCGCGATAGGCCTATAGTTGGACGGGTCTGAGCGGTCGCCTTTTTTAGGGATCGGGTGGACAAAAGCTGTCTTCCATGAATTCGGGACTACGCCTTGGGAGTAGGAGTACCGGAAAAGACGCGTTAGGACCGGTGCCAACTCCGGAGCACACGTCCTCAGCACAATTGGGGGGATTCCGTCAGGCCCACTCGACTTCTGGATGTCCAGGGAGAGAAGTGCTTTGCGAACTGAGCGCTGTGAGAATAGCACATCCGGCATGGAGCACTCACACCGCGGGATGGTCGGCGGTATTTTCCCCCCGTCATCAAGAGTCGAGTTGGACGCAAAAAGGGAGCCTAAAAGGTCGGCTTTGTCTTTTGCGTCTTGGGCCAGTGAGTCGTCCTCCCTGTGCAGAGATGGTAGTGATGGCTTACAGAAATTCCCTTGGACAGCCTTGGCGAGAGACCAGAATGCACGGGTTCCCGAAGGAAGGCGAACTAGTTTCTCGCCAATTCTGCCTATGTGCTCTGACTTTGCCTTGGCAATAACTCTTTTGAAGGACCTGGAGGCGAAGTTATACTTCTTTTTAAGTGTGCTGGTGTTTACATCCCGAGTCACCGAAGCCGCAGCCCAGGCTTGATAACACTCCTGCTTACTGCGCAATGCAGTCTTACAGGAGCGACCAAACCAAGGCTGAGATCTGCCTCCGATGGGTACCACAGATGATGGAATAAATAGTTCCATTCCATGTAGCACCACATCAGTGACAGATTCAGCAACAGCACTGGGATCATCCGGCGAGAAGCAAACCCGCCCCCATGGGTAGGATGCAAAGAAAGACCGCATTCCGTCCCAATCCGCCGACCTGTAATGCCAAACACGGCGGCAACCTGCAGAACGCAACCGCGAAGGGAGCGTGAGTGGCACCATACTCCGGATCAGACAATGGTCCGAAGAGCCGAGAGGGGCATCGACGGAAACCTGATATCCGTCCGGATGAGAGGTCAGCAGAAGGTCCAACAGGGAAGGTGTATGATCCTCCACATCTGGAATCCGCGTAGGCGAAGTAACCAGTTGTGTCAGACCATATGCCAAGGCAAAGTCATAAACAGATCTCCCCGCATGATCGGTTAAACGTGAACCGAGCCATTCGGCATGGTGGGCGTTAAAATCGCCAAGGATCACGATCTCTGCGGATGGGACCTGTTGTAGCAAGGAATCTGTAGCCATTTGGACGTGGTCGATGAGTCGGTCTGTTTCGGCATTACCGCTATGGGACCTATAGAGGCACCCGTAGACGCGCGGATGGTCGTCGCTGTCTACGCGTAGCCAAAGGATGGACAGGTCCGAACCTTCAAGACTGCCGAGGCGTCGAGAACAGATGTCCTCTCTAACATACACGCAAACTCCAGCCCGAGGCACAAAGGAGTGCTACAATTTGTACCCCGGGTAGGAGAGATACGAAATATCAGTCGGAGAGGAAACCTGAGTCTCGGTCAAAAAGAGCAAGGCCGGCTTCGCCGTCTCGAGATGGTAGTGGACGGCGTTTAGGTTAGAGTGAAGTCCCCTGATGTTGCAGAAATTCACGGATAGCGTGGCAGGGGTCGCCTTGGTATTGTTGCTCAGCTTGCCCCGAGCAGTTTTGTTTTTGAGCGGAATTTTGCCCCCCCCAGAATACGCGGGGCAGCCTGAGCACCCACGCTCAGGATTGGAATAACATGGTCGTGGATGCTCAGCGAGGGATTCTCCAGGGGTACTGGTACCCTCCTGGGGTAGTCTATTGTCTAATTCCGCTACCATGTTGATGGGGGGGGGGGATTGGGCCTCCGGCCACCTGCACTCACCAGACGAAACGCAGAAGCAGAGCCTCTACTTCACGCCGGTATTCTGTGAGGTCGTGGTACCAACCCGGCTCGAGCCGGCCCATACGTGCAACAGCAAAAAACTGCTGCAGGGCTCTACCACCGTTAAATGTTAAATGTGTTATTTGTTGGGTCATTTTTAACCTTTTTATACGTACTTGCATCCGACAAAAGTTCTTGTATTTTAGAATTATAATCTGACGTATCCATAACTACCGTGGCATTTCCCTTATCTGCGCGGAGAATCGTGAGTTCTGGTTTATTGCGTAGGTTAGTCAACGCTTTGAATTCGTCTTTAGGTAGATTCGGTTTTGGCGCTGAACTTCGACGTAACATAGACGAAATGTCTTGACGTATCGCTTCCAAATCCTCCTTTTGCATATTGTTTTTAAATAAACAGTCCTCGACACTACAGATAATTTGTTCGTACGGTAATTTTTTCGGTGTTATAGCAAAATTAAGACCTTTCGATAATACTCTAATTGTTGCATCATCCAGAGTTTGTTTTGACAGATTATAGACCGCGTTTAATCTATGATCCGCGTTCGTAGTCGACGGTTGCGTTTCGTTCTCACGTCGACACAGATCTTTGACATTTAATTTGGTCGTTAATTTTTGATATTTTATTATATGTTTGTTTTTGCATTCATTATATTTATTAATTTCTCGTTTATTTAACGTTTCGATGCAAACATTATAATCAAATGTCGTTAAAACTGCCTTTAAATCACTGAATGATGTGTCTATGGATTTGTTTATGGTATGTAGATCGGAGCGTTTTTGTTGGATTACCGTTCGTAACAACTTTTTACTTGCCTCATTTAAGATCTTAGCGCTTCCTCGAATGTCCTTTTTAGTGGATATTTTGACACACGTAGGGATGATATTATTATCACGGCAGCGTTTTAAAAAGTTTAATGCTGTTATATATCTTGCGCGCTTAGTCACGAGATCTTCTAATCGGCGAATTTTATTTGCAATTACCAGTCCGTACTGGTTCACATAATGATTTCTTATATTTACGCGAACACTACACATTTAAATAAAACTAATTTTACGGATTTTATCGCGTATATTAACTTATTTTACTTTCCCGACGTTTCAAGCACTTTACAGCACCCATGGTCACGGGGGGGACTGAGGTGTATGACGTCCCAATGTCATAGTTAACCACGGCTACCTCCAGATTAAAAATTATTAATTTTTGTTCCGATCTACGCAGTATGAACTTACAGTATCATGAAGTCTTGCAGTTGTATGCTTGGGTTGGGATTTAATTTTATTAATTATGGGATCCCAAGCAGATGGTAGCACCCAGCCATCTTCTCTATTGAAATTAGGATGTTTTTTGATTTCAATAGCCTCGCGAATCATCCTTGGAAGGAATCGGTGTTCTTTAGCGAGGATTTGTGGTCTATCAAATCTAATGTAGTGACGGGGGCGATCCTGTACGTGTTCACAGACTGCAGACTTCCCGGAGCGTCTATTCTTCACATCAGCTATGTGTTCTTTAACGCGGGTTTTTATGGATCTTTTAGTTTGTCCTATATAAGAGAGACCACATTCACAATCCAGCTTGTACACTCCTGCATCTTGCAGAGGAATATTACACTTGACTGATGGTAAAAACTGACTAATCTTCTTCGGCGGCTTGAAATATGTTTTAATGGAAGCACGCTTCAAGATGTAGCCAATCTTGTCAGTGACGCCTCTGACATATGGCAGTACAGCAGGCACTCGCTCGACTGTGGCCGGCTTCACTCGTTCACTGTGACGTAGGCGCGGGACCCGAAGCTTATTGTCGTGCAAAACTTGCTTGACGTGTTGGAGCTCGGCGGCCAGGTGTTTACTGTCACAGATCCCTCGTGCTCTCTGAAACAAAGATTTACCCACGGTAGCTAACTGTGAAGGATGGTGGTGAGAATCACCGTTTAAATATCTATCTGTATGGGTCTTTTTTCTATACACAGTGTGGCTCAAGGTGTTATCAGGATTCCGAATTACTAACACATCTAGAAAAGCTAAAGAATTGTTTGCCTCTAACTCCATTGTGAACTGAATTTTAGAATTTAAGGAGTTAAGATGGTCTAAAAATGCAGTTACTTTATCTAAAGGTAGAATTGTGAAAGTGTCGTCTACGTACCGCTTGTAGAATCTTGGTTTTATGGGAGAAGTAAGCAGGGCTTTCTCCTCAAAGTCCTCCATGAATATACCGGCAACAATGGGAGATATAGGTGAGCCCATCGCCACACCATCTACTTGCTTGTAGAACTCCTCCTTCCACAATAGGTAGCCAGATGTAAGGCAGTGTCTGAGTAATACTGCATATTCTACGGGCATGTTAATATGCAGTATTACTCAAGATTCTACAAGCGGTACGTAGACGACACTTTCACAATTCTACCTTTAGATAAAGTAACTGCATTTTAGACCATCTTAACTCCTTAAATTTTAAAATTCAGTTCACAATGGAGTTAGAGGCAAACAATTATTTAGCTTTTCTAGATGTGTTAGTAATTCGGAATCCTGATAACACCTTGAGCCACACTGTGTATAGAAAAAAGACCCATACAGATAGATATTTAAACGGTGATTCTCACCACCATCCTTCACAGTTAGCTACCGTGGGTAAATCTTTGTTTCAGAGAGCACGAGGGATCTGTGACAGTAAACACCTGGCCGCCGAGCTCCAACACGTCAAGCAAGTTTTGCACGACAATAAGCTTCGGGTCCCGCGCCTACGTCACAGTGAACGAGTGAAGCCGGCCACAGTCGAGCGAGTGCCTGCTGTACTGCCATATGTCAGAGGCGTCACTGACAAGATTGGCTACATCTTGAAGCGTGCTTCCATTAAAACATATTTCAAGCCGCCGAAGAAGATTAGTCAGTTTTTACCATCAGTCAAGTGTAATATTCCTCTGCAAGATGCAGGAGTGTACAAGCTGGATTGTGAATGTGGTCTCTCTTATATAGGACAAACTAAAAGATCCATAAAAACCCGCGTTAAAGAACACATAGCTGATGTGAAGAATAGACGCTCCGGGAAGTCTGCAGTCTGTGAACACGTACAGGATCGCCCCCGTCACTACATTAGATTTGATAGACCACAAATCCTCGCTAAAGAACACCGATTCCTTCCAAGGATGATTCGCGAGGCTATTGAAATCAAAAAACATCCTAATTTCAATAGAGAAGATGGCTGGGTGCTACCATCTGCTTGGGATCCCATAATTAATAAAATTAAATCCCAACCCAAGCATACAACTGCAAGACTTCATGATACTGTAAGTTCATACTGCGTAGATCGGAACAAAAATTAATAATTTTTAATCTGGAGGTAGCCGTGGTTAACTATGACATTGGGACGTCATACACCTCAGTCCCCCCCGTGACCATGGGTGCTGTAAAGTGCTTGAAACGTCGGGAAAGTAAAATAAGTTAATATACGCGATAAAATCCGTAAAATTAGTTTTATTTAAATGTGTAGTGTTCGCGTAAATATAAGAAATCATTATGTGAACCAGTACGGACTGGTAATTGCAAATAAAATTCGCCGATTAGAAGATCTCGTGACTAAGCGCGCAAGATATATAACAGCATTAAACTTTTTAAAACGCTGCCGTGATAATAATATCATCCCTACGTGTGTCAAAATATCCACTAAAAAGGACATTCGAGGAAGCGCTAAGATCTTAAATGAGGCAAGTAAAAAGTTGTTACGAACGGTAATCCAACAAAAACGCTCCGATCTACATACCATAAACAAATCCATAGACACATCATTCAGTGATTTAAAGGCAGTTTTAACGACATTTGATTATAATGTTTGCATCGAAACGTTAAATAAACCAGAAATTAATAAATATAATGAATGCAGTAAATAAAACTGAGGAACTATCATTTGCAATCCAAGAGTTGTCACAAAAAGGTCCAAAGATAGATATGGTGTGTTTGACAGAAACTTTCATTAAAAAAGGTACAGAAATGCTTTTGAAAATACCTGGTTACAAACTAGTTGCATCGTATTCACGGGACACTAAACGAGGAGGGGTATGTATAATGATAAATAATAATTTGATATACAAAAACGTGACTAATATTAATGACTTAGCATGTAAATTTAATTTTGAATGTTGTGGCGTAGAAGTAAATAAGATTATAATCATTTGTTTATATAGAACTCCTAATAGCAATCCACAAATATTTCTTGAAAAGCTAAAACAGTTACTAGCAAGACTTACTAGAAAACATAAAAAAATTATTCTTTGCGGTGACTGGAACTTGGACATCTTAAAGCCAAACAAGAGTTGCGAAGAGTTACAAAGTATGTTTAAAAACTATAACATTGAGTTGCACATTCAGACACCAACAAGACAATTGTCATGTCTCGATCAATTTGCAAGCAACATCAAGCAAGTTAAAGCGGAAATACATCACCTTGCCTTGTCTGATCACGAAACGGGACAAACACTTTCGCTCAAAACTACAAAATCGTACGAAATATGCTCTTGGTATGAGGATGTCAGAGATTATAGTAAAGAAAACATGGACAAGTTCTGTAGTTGCGTATCATCTCTTACTTTCTCAAATGTATACGAAAAAAATAACTTGCAAGAGGCGTTTATCGAATTTTATGATTTATTTAAATTATTTTTTGATCTTTGCTTCCCAATAAATACAATAAAAAGGGCAACTAAAAAAGGGAACCATAAATGGTTGACGAAGGGCATTAGAAAATCCTGTATAAGAAAAAGATATCTCTATCTTAGTCAACAACATAATAAAACAAACAGGAAAACAATCAATAAAACATATAAAGCATACAATTCCATACTTAAAAAGTGCATATATAAATCGAGACAATTACAAAGTAAGAATTATATTGAAAATAATAAAAATAAATGTAAAGCCACATGGACGGTTATTAATGAAAATATTGACGACCAAAACATGAAAAAGCAAATTGACAAAATAATTAAAAATAATCGGATATATGACGACCCAAAAAAAATTTGTGACATATTTAATGAATTTTATATACAATTGACAAATGAAAATAATTTTAAATATAATGTTGACGAAATAAACAAGACTATAAATACTAATAATGAATATACAATATTCCTTAAACCTACTGATGCAATGGATATATTTCGGATAATTAACAGTCTTAAGAACACAAACGCAGTAGGGTTTGACAACATCACAACCACTGCAATAAAATTATCTGCACCATACATATGTCAACCGCTATGTTATTTGATTAATATGTCTTTTGAAGAAGGTACTTTTCCAAATATATTGAAAAACTCTATTGTAAGGCCACTTTTTAAGAAAGGTGACGCATCTGATATGAATAACTATAGGCCAGTGACGCTTATACCCATCTTGTCAAAAATCTTCGAAAAGACTATGTTGATAAGACTTCAAGAATTTACAACAAGTCATCGTATTCTTAAAGATGAGCAATTTGGGTTTAAACAAAATAGTACAACTTCATTAGCATGTTTTAACTTGATTAAAATAGTCACCCAGGCTATAAATGATGGCTTACCAGTTGCGGCAGTCTTCCTGGACATGAGCAAGGCGTTTGATTTCGTGGACCACAAACTACTCTTATTCAAATTAGAAAAATATGGAATAAGAGGTAAAGCTAACGACTGGTTGAGAACTTACTTATGTGACAGACAACAATGCGTGGAAATATCTAAAATCCATAAAGGCAAAAAAGTTTTATATAGAAGTGACTATCAGTCAATTAATTTTGGCGTGCCACAAGGCAGTATATTGGGACCATTTTTATTCCTCATTTATATTAACGATCTCCCTAATATCACTCGCCACAACACAATCTTGTTTGCTGATGACACAACCGTTATCGTGAAATGTGAAAATGCAGATACATATGAACTAGAGGTAAATATGGCTATTAAAAACATAATAGACTGGCTTTATTGTAATAATTTACAAATTAATATTGATAAAACTAAAATGATCCAATTTCAAACATCTAAAAGACAACCATTGAATATTAATGTTAAATATAAGGATACAATCATCGAACAAGTAGTAAGTACAAAATTTCTGGGTATAATGTTGGATCAAAATTGCAACTGGAAAACTCATGTCGATTACATTTGTGACAAACTCGACAGATTTGTCTATGCAATAAAAAGATTACGAGTCACGGTATCAACTGAAGCTGCTCTATGTGCATATCACGGTTATGTTTCGTCCGTACTCTCATATGGTATTTTATTGTGGGGCAACTCGGTGGATATAAAAAAAGTGTTTAGAGTACAAAAGAAATGTGTGCGTGCAATCTATGGAGCCTGGTGTACGGATAGCTGTAAGCCTTTGTTTAAAAAGTACAATATCTTGACATTACCATGCTTGTACATTAAAGAAGTATGCCTCTTTGTAAAACAACATCCGGAACACTTTGAAAAGCATATAGATGTAAGTAAACGAAATGTAGCTCCTAGAAATAAACATAAGCTCTATTTACCTCAATGCAGACTGGAATTGCATAAAAGGAATTCTTATGTAAATGCTATAAAGGTATATAACAAATTGCCCAACTCATTTAAAGAATTACCTTTAACCATGTTTAAAAAAAAGTTGACACAATGGTTAAAGGAAAAATGTTTTTACGACTTCAAGGAATTTATATCTTATTGCGAAAAATAAATCTGACATCAGTAATATTGATACATATATAGGTAACTAACTAGTACGTTTATTACATGATCTAACATTTTAAAAATTTTCATTTAAATTGACATTATAATTATGACTGCAATTAATTAATTTGTTTTTAATAATTATAAATGTATACCTTACTAAATAATCTGACATTTTAAGATTTATCGTTTGAATTGACATGATAATTTTGACTTCAGATAATCAATTTGTTTTTAATAATTTCTATTTTCTGTTTAAATAATTTTTTGCATGTATACCTATAAAATGTTTGCACACCATATGTAGTGGTAGAATGTAAATGGGCCATTAGATATAATTTAAGATCATACTTTATTGTACACCTACATTCTGGCAAATAAAATTAATTTGAATTTGAATTAATTTGAATAATTTGAATTTAAATTTGAATTTGCAAAAACAAACATATAATAAAATATCAAAAATTAACGACCAAATTAAATGTCAAACATCTGTGTCGACGTGAGAACGAAACGCAACCGTCGACTACGAACGCGGATCATAGATTAAACGCGGTCTATAATCTGTCAAAACAAACTCTGGATGATGCAACAATTAGAGTATTATCGAAAGGTCTTAATTTTGCTATAACACCGAAAAAATTACCGTACGAACAAATTATCTGTAGTGTCGAGGACTGTTTATTTAAAAACAATATGCAAAAGGAGGATTTGGAAGCGATACGTCAAGACATTTCGTCTATGTTACGTCGAAGTTCAGCGCCAAAACCGAATCTACCTAAAGACGAATTCAAAGCGTTGACTAACCTACGCAATAAACCAGAACTCACGATTCTCCGCGCAGATAAGGGAAATGCCACGGTAGTTATGGATACGTCAGATTATAATTCTAAAATACAAGAACTTTTGTCGGATGCAAGTACGTATAAAAAGGTTAAAAATGACCCAACAAATAACACACTTAAAACAACTAGTGATCTCATAAAGAAACACTCCGAAAAATTAAATCTAGACGTAAAATCGATAATACCTACGTGTGCTAAACCACCGAAGTTGTATGGGTTACCAAAAATACACAAGCCCAATGCTCCACTACGTCCTATAGTGAGCCAAATCGATTCACCAACTTACAGATTGGCTCAACACTTAGCGAATATACTCTCACCGCTCAAGGGACATACAAGAGCACACACAAAGAATTCCTACCATTTTGTCAGCGAGATTAAAGACCTACATCTGGCAGACAATGAAACTATGGTGAGTTTTGATGTGCAGTCTCTGTTCACATGCCTACCTGTTGAAGACTGCATCTCGATTGTTACTAGAAGGCTAGAGGAAAATAACATGCCCGTAGAATATGCAGTATTACTCAGACACTGCCTTACATCTGGCTACCTATTGTGGAAGGAGGAGTTCTACAAGCAAGTAGATGGTGTGGCGATGGGCTCACCTGTATCTCCCATTGTTGCCGATATATTCATGGAGGACTTTGAGGAGAAAGCCCTGCTTACTTCTCCCACAAAACCAAGATTCTACAAGCGGTACGTAGACGACACTTTCACAATTCTACCTTTAGATAAAGTAACTGCATTTTTAGACCATCTTAACTCCTTAAATTCTAAAATTCAGTTCACAATGGAGTTAGAGGCAAACAATTCTTTAGCTTTTCTAGATGTGTTAGTAATTCGGAATCCTGATAACACCTTGAGCCACACTGTGTATAGAAAAAAGACCCATACAGATAGATATTTAAACGGTGATTCTCACCACCATCCTTCACAGTTAGCTACCGTGGGTAAATCTTTGTTTCAGAGAGCACGAGGGATCTGTGACAGTAAACACCTGGCCGCCGAGCTCCAACACGTTAAGCAAGTTTTGCACGACAATAAGCTTCGGGTCCCGCGCCTACGTCACAGTGAACGAGTGAAGCCGGCCACAGTCGAGCGAGTGCCTGCTGTACTGCCATATGTCAGAGGCGTCACTGACAAGATTGGCTACATCTTGAAGCGTGCTTCCATTAAAACATATTTCAAGCCGCCGAAGAAGATTAGTCAGTTTTTACCATCAGTCAAGTGTAATATTCCTCTGCAAGATGCAGGAGTGTACAAGCTGGATTGTGAATGTGGTCTCTCTTATATAGGACAAACTAAAAGATCCATAAAAACCCGCGTTAAAGAACACATAGCTGATGTGAAGAATAGACGCTCCGGGAAGTCTGCAGTCTGTGAACACGTACAGGATCGCCCCCGTCACTACATTAGATTTGATAGACCACAAATCCTCGCTAAAGAACACCGATTCCTTCCAAGGATGATTCGCGAGGCTATTGAAATCAAAAAACATCCTAATTTCAATAGAGAAGATGGCTGGGTGCTACCATCTGCTTGGGATCCCATAATTAATAAAATTAAATCCCAACCCAAGCATACAACTGCAAGACTTCATGATACTGTAAGTTCATACTGCGTAGATCGGAACAAAAATTAATAATTTTTAATCTGGAGGTAGCCGTGGTTAACTATGACATTGGGACGTCATACACCTCAGTCCCCCCCGTGACCATGGGTGCTGTAAAGTGCTTGAAACGTCGGGAAAGTAAAATAAGTTAATATACGCGATAAAATCCGTAAAATTAGTTTTATTTAAATGTGTAGTGTTCGCGTAAATATAAGAAATCATTATGTGAACTAGCTACGGTTTCCTGAGGTTCTTTTTGTGTGACCTCTGTCTTCTCCTTTTTATTATGGTGGAGAAGTCGATTATGTGTCGCGGTGCATCGTTTTATGCCACACTTAGTGATTTTGCATTTGTGTGTTTGATTTCTGTAGCGTAAACAGCGGAAACCTAAATTACTTTGTTTTGCAATTTCCCATTTTTTATCGACATCTTCTTTGTTAAATTTGTTACAGTCGGATCCGTAATGACCCTCTTTTTCGCACACTCTGCATTTCAGAGACGGCTTAGTGCTAGCCGCGTGTGTTCTGTGTACTGAACGATTGCTCTGAGCTCAGTTTATAATTTCAGGAGGCGCAAATGCACTGCAGAAGCGAGCTTGTTCGGTGATAAACTCGCTGAATGAACCGAGGTCTGGTCTAGAGTCGTATTTTTCGGTGTAGATTCTATACCACTGTGCACGTATAGAGTTTGGCAATTTGTCGGTGAGGTGTCGTAGCACCTCTGCGTTGACGAGGTAATGGTCTCGTTTGAATGCCCGAAGAGTGACGACGCTTCCCCTCACTTTGCTCGCGAATGTGCAGATGTCTCTAGGTGCTTCTGTACAGCGTGGTAATCCTCGTAATTTCTCGGTTTCGGCTTGTGCAATTGAATCTGGACGCTCAAATTGTAGCTCCAGTTCTCGCATAATCTCATCTGGCTTAGCATGGCCGATGAGTTCAGAGCTGACTGTTTCCAAGGCTCTTCCTTGTAGACTTCTTCGTAGTCTTGCAGTATTTTCGATATCATTGAAGTAGCCTCGGGTTGTCTCGTAAATGGCACGGAACGAAAGCCATTCGGTATGTGCTCCGCTAAAGCTCGGCAGTGTCATTATAGCTTTCGACGCTGCGAAAGTATGCGACGATAGTGATGCACTCTCTGGTTTATGTTTGTCAGCGAATGCGGCTATAGCGGATGTGAGCTCCGATATAAATGGTCGGAGCCCTCTGTCTTCATTAATGACAGGTGCCTGGTTAGGCTTCGTTGGCATGGGATTCTTCGGTACATCTTCCGGATAGGGATCCTGGTAGGTGAGCTCTGATAAAATTGGTAGGAGCTCCCCCTGTCTTCATCAACCTTAGAGTCCTGGCTAATCTTCTGTGGCATAGGATTCTTGGGTACATCTTCCGGATAGGGATCATGGTAGGTGAGCTCTGATACAATTGGTAGGAGCCCCCTGTCTTCATCAACCTTCGAATCCTGGTTTGCGAGCTTCTTCTGCGGCTCACTGAGGTCGACAACCTCCGGGGGTGGCTTTGTGACGGTTTTGTTTAGTGGGGCCTCCCCTCCGGTGGTGGCGCCTTGAGTTGGCTTTGGCTTGGCTACGGAATTTTCGAGCCAAGATCGGACGTACTCACTTTTGGAGTGACCATCTTCATCATAGTCGTCCGATTTATCTTCTTCCTCAGCCATCTGTAAGGAAATCTGTGCGAGTTCCAATTTGATTCTCAACACTTCTTCACGAGCCTTCAAAATTTTTTTATTGGGCCGAATAGTCTTCTTTGACTTCGTACTTCTATCGGTGTGGCCCCTCGGTGGCTCTTCGGCGCGAGTGTCTTCCCGGGCTGTTGGCGGTGATGCTCTGCGAATGTCATCGTTGCCTTCTATTTGTTCCCTCTGCTTCGGTGTACCGGTTGTAATGGCCGGCACGGGCAGGAGTACCCCCCCCCCCATCGCGGGGGCAAGATGGCGCCTCAGCGCCCTCTGTTGTCGATGGTGAGCGTGGTGGCATCTGGTGGTGGACGGCGTCGGTATTGTCCGACGGGCCTCCTTCCAGACCGACGGTCCACGCCATGGCTCCCCTTCCTTGCGAACGAGTGATCGGCATCTTGATTCTGAAAATTCAGCAGCTTTAATACGGTAGTGACTATGTATCCGGTTCCGATATACAACGGATGATAGATCCGGCTCGAAGGACCAGCGAATGTGCCGGACAGGCGTAACTCTCCGGAGTAAATGTTGTCGAAGATACTCCGCGAGTCGCTCACGTCCTACACCTATAGGTTCCGGAGGATACTTTCACTGCCGTCTCTGTGTGTGCTGCTGGAAAACTGTGGACTGAGGTTCAAAATTAAAATAGCAAGGGAGTGGCCAGCGGTTCGTCTGATTAATTAGTCGCGAAATTTTATAACTATTATTTATTGACTACGGTTGTTGAACACGGTTGTTCAACTACGGTTGTTCACTATCGGTTGGTCACTATATATTTCAAAAGATTCAATTAAAATGTGCGGTAGTATTAAAATATCTATTGGTAGTATCAAAATATCTATTGTTAGTATCAATTATCTATTGGTAGTATCAAAATATCTATTGGTAGTAGCTGGTTTTCTGACACTACTGACTAGCAGCTGTTAATCAACTAAAACTAGTTGTAGTAGTTGTTGTAGTAACTGCGAATTTTCAGTTACCACTTTTTTCGGCTAGCTAACACTTTTTTACTATATGCAACTGCGAATTTTCAGTTGCCACTTTTTTTTCGGCTATGTGTAACTGCGATTTTCAGTAACGACCTTTTTCGGCTAGCTTTTTTTAATTTACTATTACTGTTCACGATGTTCTGCTACTAGTCACTTCAGCTACTACCGGATACTACTGCTTGTCACTGGTAGTTTTTCCTACTACAACGTTACTGGGATTCGCCCCCATAAGGTAGACTTCGGCTATACTGTATAGTGAGCCGCTTGCCATTTTCCGTTTTGCCTCTTTATTTTTAAACATTTTTACTATGTAATTAGCACAAATCGCAATATTTTCTATATAAGCTTAAATCTTACACTAATATGCTAAACATCATTAAATAGGCATTTTGGTCCTTTATCAGTATGTGATAAAGGTTATTCAATATATTTACATTTAAAAAAGTTATTAAACGAAATGTCCCAAATTTTCACAACAAATGGGTACATTAATTCTTTAATTTTTCTATAACTACCAAATGCGTTTAATTATACAAATTATTTCTTCACTATCGTAATCTATATATCATATGCTAACTAAATGTCATATTTACAACTCTTTTAGAACACAAAAATATTCTCATTATTTTCAGTACAAACTATTGCGCAGTTAATTAAACTTCCAGAAAGTTCTACGATATGATGCGCTGTGATTATTCGAATTTTTCTTAAATGCTTAAAGTTGTTTATATCAACTATTATTAAAACGACATTCTATACAAATATATTAAGAGTTGTAAACACACTGTAAAACTATATTAATACACAATTTGCTCGATTTCGTTGGTAATTTCACTTTTATACAAAACAATATTCTTTCATCACTTTTTTCTTAAAGTCTTTAGGCCGTCGCGAACAAATCCTATAGATGTATTTGTTTGTCTCTTTTCGGTTGCACTTTTTCATTTCATCGAGTGTCAAATCACAACGATCCTAAAGAAGTGTTCACTTCAAAAAGTCCTGTATTAACTGTTTAAGGCTTCGAGTACAATAAATACTGAGCTTTAACGTTTCTATTTTTAAGCAACGCCTTTTATATCCGATAGTTAGTCCGATCGATAGTATATTATGTGAATTAATAAAACAAAAGAATTAAGGAAATTATTATGATCCAAACTATTGAATATAACAATAATTGTCGTGGTAAACCCCTTGGTTTTAAAAATCGTAGGTATACCATTTATTTATTTAAAAAAAGATTCTCGGTCTTGTCACAAGGTTTTGTCAAACTTGTTTAGTCGTTGAGAAAATGGAATTGACTTGAGAAAATTCAAGAGGGATGATTTATTATGACTTTCGAAGTGGTTTAACTTAAAAACAGTGTGTTGACCGGATGATTTCTGCATTTGGTGATGAAGCCCCATCCAAAACCACAATTTATCGCTGGTTTGCTGAATTTCAACGTGGACGTGTCCAGCTCAGTGATGATCCCCGTCAAGGTCGTCCAAAACTGCAGTAACCCAAGAAAACGTTGATGCTGTGCGTAAGCTGATTGAGGAAGATCGACATGTGACATACCGCGAAATTCAGGCAACTTTAGACATTGGCATGAGTCAAATACAAATAATCTTGCATGAACAATTAGGTGTAAAAAAGTTGTTTTCCCGATGGATACCGCATTCGCTCTGTGAAGAGCAAAAAGCGGCTCGCGTTACTTGGTGCGTCAGAACTCTCGAATGATTCCACGCAGGATCCTCAAATGTTGTATACAACATCGTATCAGGTGACGAATCCTGGATATAAGCGTACGAACCCGAAACAAAAAACCAGTCACGAGTTTGGGTGTTCGAAAATGAGTTAAAGCCAACAAAAATTGTTCGTTCACGGAGTGTTGCAAAAAAAATGGTGGCCACGTTTGTCTCCAAAACCGGCCATGTTACGACTATTCCTCTTGAGGGACAAAGAACGGTTAATGCAGAATGGTATGCTAGCATTTGTTTGCCACAGGTCGTTTCTGAACTCCGTAAAGAGAACTGCAACCGCCGTATCATCCTCCATCACGACAATGCGAGTTCTCACACCGCACACAGAACAAAAGAGTTTTTAGAGCATGAAAACATAGAATTATTAGACCATCCGCCGTACAGCCCCGACCTAAGCCCTAATGATTTCTATACTTTCCCTAAAATAAAGAATAAATTGCGTGGACAGAGATTTTCATCACCTAAAGAAGCTGTGGACGCCTACTTACTTCGAAAAGCAATAAATACATTTTTAAATAGTAATGTTGTGTCACTTCCTTGATTCCCGAAATTTTCAGTGCCGCCCGTAGTCGTATTAGCGTTACCGTTATGCTGGGGCCACAGTAACGGGAAACGTCAATGCCCATAAACGCAACAATTATTGCTTTAATTTTAACGCGATAGAGTGGCTACACTTGAACGGTCAACGTCATTTCTACGAGTATTTCAATGCCATTGAACGGCGTTAAAGTTAGTGTTAATGTTCCTTGAATTTCATGCAAGATGGACGTTGACGCTGACTCTATATTTGATGAGTGTAAATTTTAGTAATAAGTATAACTAAAACTATTTTTGAGTCTCGGATACCACAAACATGGCTCTGTTTGCAAAATCTCAAGAAACTTAAACTTTTTACGTTACTTCCTTCCGAGACAGACGTAATGTGGCCACTTCAACCTTCAACGCGTTTTTTCGTGCGTTAATCTCTTTGATGTACCGCCACTCTAGTTATCGCCAAACGGCAAACGGCATTGTTAATGCCGTTGTCAAATTAACACGTTAAGTCGTGGATACACGTACATTCAACGTCCATCGGCATTTGTCGTTAGTGTGGCCCCAGCATAGAACATAGATCTGCCCCATATATTGCCTCATTGGGAGGATTTTGCTATAGTTTCCAAGCTTGGCAGGTGTGTTGGCAATCGCAGTTTTTTATTATTTTAAGTTGTTATCATCAGGAAGATGTTGCTGCACATCTTCCGTTTTAATTTCCCGCTGTCGTCTCTTACGACACTTGAACTTGAAATGGGATAGTGGATATTGTTACACCGCAACTCCATGGTATATACAAAGTATATCGATGAATCAAAGCCTCGACATCAGAAGTTGTATTATACATGTGGAAATTATTTTAACCGACTTCAAAAAAGGAGGCGTTTCTCAATTCGACTGTATTTTTATGTATTTTTTTCTAGGTGATCCGATTTTGATGATTCTTTTTTTTTTAAAGCTGGTGCTTCTCATGTGGTCCCATATAAATTTGATCAAGATCTGACCTGTAGTTTTTGAGTTATCCTTTATAATACGTATTTAATTGTCTTCGACTACGTTGACAATGTTTTCATTTTATTTATATTGAAGTTGGTTTTACAAATTTTTTAACTTTACCACTTGTATACTTTTTATCTTGAAGTCGGTTATAATTAAAATATTATTTTTTATGGATATCATAAATTCAAGTTTCATATTTAGAATGTCTTAAATAGTTACATTCAAAACTCCTGAAGTAATTTATTATTAAAAAAAAAAAAAAAACATTTAAATCTGTCCAGTGGTTACCGAGAAGTCGGTGAACATGAATAAAAAAACACGTATCGAATATAGAACCACCTTGTTTTTTCTAATCGGTTAGTAAACAAGAAACCTTACCGGTACTTTTGATCGAAATACCATATGAAAATCAACCTTGCGTCCACCGTGTAAGGTGTATCTTATTTGTACATTTGTACACGTAGTGCGTCCGACCGCATCCTTGACACAGATACCTTGATTTTGGCGAACCCCATGCTAAATTTAAATCCATTAAGACGGCTGCTCGTTATTGACCGATCGCTAGCGAGGGCCGCCATTTGCCTCGGACATAGATAAAAATAAAATGTCCGGCTTAAAATTAATTTTGATTTAAGTAGGTTACGTACGTCAATTACTACTGAAGAATACGTATAACCTATATCACTATCGCTTTCTAAGTTTCGGCACTTGTTTTGCAATATATTATATTACTACATAACTAGCGCCCTGGATGGGATCTATTAACGTGGCGTTATTTATATTTAAGCTCAAAGTCCATTTATATGTACTGTCACATTTTCGATTACTCAAAAATAATCTCCAATTTTTGGGATAATGCTCTACATTACTCCTGGCATTACTCTCTATCTGTGCTGGAAGTTGCACCACAATCGGTTCAGCGAAGATTCGGGCGAAGATTAGCCCGGACAGACTTTTTAATGCTTAATAAAACACTGTTATTTGTATTTTACAGACGGCCACTTCAATTCTATTTATAGCTATATATATATAGCTAGTTATAGGGTACTTATTTAACACTAATCTCAATTGATATACTTCCTATGAGATTTCAAAGAAAGCTTTGTATAGAAATTGTATGAGAATATATTGTAATGACGTCATAGTTCATAACACTGAATTTACGTGATAGAGCCATACTGCAGCTATATTAGTAGTATAGTTGTAGCAGGAATGGGTCGGCTCGACCTGGGAAGGATCACGCTCTCACAGAATACCAGCGTAATATAGCAGCTTAACGCTGCTGTGTTTCTTATGGTGAGTGTAGAGAACCGGAGACACTTTTTACTGGAAAAGAGACATTCCATTTTGAGTCTTCATTGATGATAAATGTAGACGTCTATGGGTCACAGTAACCATTTACCATCAGGTGGACTGTGTACTCGTTTGTCACCCTAGCCTATAAAAAAACACGCTTTTACTACCTTGACCTACATATGTATGTATCTATGTATGAACAAATGTATATTTCTGTATGAATGTAATGGAATTTTATAATTCAGTTTTCACCCTTTGTCGGGCGTCTGAACTGTGAATAATTTTAAATTTTTCGACGTACTATAAAACGATTTGAACGCAGATAATTTCACGACAATGGACTAATATGCAAGTAGTTGCAGTACTAAAAACATCAAGTCATCATGTACATTGTGATTTTTTTTAAATACAATTATATGTTATTATATATTACTTTAACTTTTAACTTTACGTGGTACATTATATAGAGAAATTTTAAATTCCAAATTTATTTAGTTTTTAAGTTAGACCTCTTAACAAAACGGTATACAAATGACACATTTAAATGCTCCCCATCTTCTTTGAAAATAAAAAGATTGAAAACTACATTTGTACTTTACTCTGTGAGCTCTAGAATAACACCTCAAAGGCTAAGGTAATAAAAAAAATCGGCTTCTTTATGTATACCCCCCTAAAATTTATTTAATAGAGTCGGTACTCCATTCTTGGGGCAATGTATATGTAGGAAGTATAGTGGGTATAGTACAGAGACTGATTTTTTAGTTAGGAATAATAATTAATTCGTTTACACTAATTAATTATCCAACGAGTCGAGGATAAACTAGTAACGGAATACGACACGCGCACCGTTCCACGTCAGAGCCAAGACTGTCTTAACGGCGGCCGCTCCGTCCGTTTTATACAAGCAGGACGGGTGGCAACGCAGGTGCAATGCCGCAGGTGTGCGGTACACGTGTCGTTTACAAGAATTCTGTCTAGCTAGACCGACGCCACCGCACCTACAACGGTGCAGGTGCCGTCATATACGCTGTTAGTGTTACAACAAAGTCCCAAAACATATACAAGGTCTCTCTATTACCAAGTTTAAATATTTTATTAAACAAAAACTGTGTAAAAAGGGTTATTATAATATAAATGAATACATGGTTGTCATTAACCCCTGGGAACGAGGTGGTCGCTTCCAAGCCGTTTCTAAAATAAATTTTGTGAAAAGTTCCTACAGCCTACAGTTTTTATATAATTTACTTTTTTTAAAGTGCCGCTGAGTTTCTTGCTGATTCTTCTCAGGACAGAGGTTTTTTCCGAAGCAGTAGTGAATTAAAAAAAATACCTTCAATAAGAATTACATGTAATTTATACTTTAATTTAAATTTAATCATTTGCAATTTGAGTGAGCGGCAGGGTCGGGAAGGGACGACCTAGACGAAGGTTTATCGACCAAATCGGCGATACATTAAAAATGGGCCAGATTAGGAGTACCCTTAACCGACGAGCGTGTATGCGTAGATATATGGATGTAACGGAGGCGAGAGAGGTGTGTTAGGATCGCGCCAAATGGAAGTCCGTAGTCTCTGCCTACCCCTCTGGGTGACAGGTGTGAGTGTTTGTTAATCATTTACGTATTAAGTATATTAAATAAAAATTATTCTATTCTATTGGTTCTCGAGTGGCAGGTGAAATGTAGGGCGTCTCCCCACTAGATGGAGTGACGACCTGGTAAGACATGCAGGCAGTCAATGGATGCAGGTGGCTCGGGACCGTGCTTTGTGTCGTTCCTTGAGGGAGGCCTATGTTCAGTAGTGGACTTGTGAAGGGCTGTAATGATGATGATGATGATGATTCTATTCAATATTTGGTTTTGGGTCAAACTATATGTACCTACACAAGTTTTACGTCTGTCCACGAGCTAGAAACCGTAGAACCGTAATATACCGACAGGTAGACAGCAGTGATGTATATAGGGCTCCGTTTTACTCTTTGTATACGGAAACCTAAAAACTATCTGATCCCACCATAATGTTATACTTTTTTTCTTTTAAAAGATATTTAGTATAATAATTTATTTTTCTTTAATTCCAGGGCAACCCCTACAACAACGGTACAAAATAAACGCGGGACGGCTGTTACAATAATGTTTTCTTAAAAAAATATAACAGTTTTACACTCATTGCTCTGTGTTCTTAAGCATAGACAAAGTTGTTATTTTTATTGTCATTATAATGATTAATTTGAATTGATTATTCCGTAAGAAATAATATATTTGTCATGAAGTGTGTATGGTTATTAAAGTGTGAATAGACCCTTATATAAGATTTCATATTAATTTCCGTCAAATTCTAAAGGTGCTATTTTTGTTTTAATAAATGTGTTGATTCCAAAATCGAAGTATATCGATGGATAATTCTGTTTCGCGTCAAAAATTGTATCATTCCATAAATAAGATGGTTACACAAGTTAATGTTTCACATTAAACGCTAGTATTTATTATCTGTGTCAATGTATTAAATTGTAGATAAATAAAATATGGTGTACAATGAACAAGAATTTTTATTTATAACTAGTTGGTCCCTACCCGGCGCGTTGCTGCCGCAGAAGAAATAATTGTGGAAATATCGTTTTAAATTTGGAAGTTATATTGTTTAATTAGGAATTATTATACATTTATTGAAGTTGAATGATAAAATATAACTTACAAATAAATTAGTCGGTACGATACGCGCGACACCTAGTGTAAGTTAGTTGTAATATGCCTATAACCTTCTCAGAAGTGCAAGCTATAATTTGACAAATTTAGCGCAATCATATGGACGGTATGGCAGTGCATAAAATACGAACAAATAAATATTAATTTTTATATATTAGATAATATAAATCTTTATAATGGGGATATTTACACAGACGAGCATAGATGCCACGCTTGGTAAGCGAGTTAGGAAGTGCAGATTTTTTATTTATTAGGAACACGCTGCCACCCATCTAATTTGTTTCTTTCTTTTCCACTATCGGTCAACCAGGCAGTCGGCGGGTCTTCGCAACTTTGGTATCGATACTTTACGCATTAGAGCCAACGGTTTGCTTCGACTTTCGTAATGAGTACAGCAAAGGAGTAGAATCATTTGCGAACGTCTTTCTGTATGTCTGTCTCCGTGAACACAAAAGAGTACAACATAAACTCTAACTCCAAAATGTCTAAAAGGTTTAGATAATTACTCTACCAAAGAGTGTATAATTCAAATCCTACGTACTCCAGGGACCTGCAAAACACAACGAGACATTTCTCGCTCCCGATTTCTGGTACTTTGAGGTAGTGTTTCGCCGATAGCAGAGACGCGCCAAAGAAGAAAGTTCCCTAATATGTCCCCATGTTTATGTTTTATATATATTTGCAGGTTATGGTATATACATATTGCTATGGGCCAATGTTCTTAATTTTTAAGTCCTTGATGCCTGAAATAAAGTTATTAAAATTATAAATCACTACATTTTACATACTACCTAACTTTTATAGAACTTTTGCCACTGTGGAGTTTAAATCTCAGTTATTAAACTCGTGATGGTCTTTGAATATATATCTACGTTTAGCAAGCACTGACCGGAGGCCGGGGCGGGCACAAACGCTAAAAACTTTTACTGGAAACACGGCATTACGAGGGCGGCATTGAAAATTTCGGGAATCAAGAAAGTGACACAACATTACTATTTAAAAATGTATTTATTGTTTTTCGAAGCATTCTCCGCGAAATTTGACACATTTTTTCATACGATGGAACCAATCATTGAAGCAACCATTCCATTCGGAAGTTGGGGTCTCCAAAATGGCCGTTTTGTAGGCGTCCACAGCTTCTTCAGGTGATGAAAATCTCTGTCCACGCAATTTATTCTTTATTTTAGGGAAAGTATAGAAATCATTAGGGCTTAGGTCGGGGCTGTACGGCGGATGGTCTAATAATTCTATGTTTTCTTGCTCTAAAAACTCTTTTGTTCTGTGCGCGGTGTGAGAACTCGCATTGTCGTGATGGAGGATGATGCGGCGGTTGCAGTTCTCTTTAGGGCGACAAACGAGCACACAGTCCACCTGATGGTAAGTGGTTACTGTGACCCATAGACATCTACATGTATCATCAATAAAGACTCAAGATGCAGATGCGTTGCCACCCGTAAGGACTAAGATGGAATGCCTCTTTGGCAGTAATAAGGGTCTCCGGTTCTCTACACTCACCATACGAAACACAGCAGCGTTAAGCTGCTATTTTACGCTGGTTTTCTGTGAGAGCGTGGTCCTTCCCCGGTTGAGCCGACCCATTCGTGCTACAACTATACTACTAATATAGCTGCAGCATGGCTCTACCACGTGAAAAAATTATTTGTATTTGACTCATGCCAATGTCTAAAGTTGCCTGAGTTTCGCGGTATGTCACATGTCGATCTTTCTCAATCAGCTTACGCACAGCATCAACGTTTTCTTGGGTGACTGCAGTTTTTGGACGACCTTGACGGGGATCATCACTGAGCTTGACACGTCCACGTTGAAATTCAGCAAACCAGCGATAAATTGTGGTTTTGGATGGGGCTTCATCACCAAATGCAGAAATCATCCGGTCAACACACTGTTTTTGTGTTAAACCACTTCGAAAGTCATAATAAATCATCGCTCTTGAATTTTCTCGAGTCAATTCCATTTTCTCAACGACTAAACAAGTTTGACAAAACCTTGTGACAAGACCGAGAATCTTTTTTTAAATAAATAAATGGTATTCAATTTTAAAAAACCAAGGACTTTTCAATTAAAAGATTTTAATATGACAGGAACAGTGGAAATATTCCATTCCCGATACTTTTAGTGCAGCCTATGTATTTGTTTCTCCAATTACACGTACCTGAATTCAGTGACTAAACTAGGTACAAAGTAACGTACAACGAAGAAAATTACAAAAACTTGAGATCTAAATGTACATGTCTTGCAGTTTGACAAATGGATCCTACTTAGCCAGATACAGTTAAAAGTGCAGCAGGGTTTAAATAATTTAATAAAGTGGTCCCACGACAATGGTATTATCATAAACTTGAGTAAAACCAAATTTATGGTAATATCATCACCATATAACCGTTCTATAAAAACTGTAGATATAGCTCTTATGGGTCACACTTACGATTGCCTGCATACTGATCGGTTTGGCTTTCTCTGTTGCTGCGAAAAGCTACAATGTGTAACGAACTATAAATATTTAGGGTTGGTTATAGATAATCATTTCTCATGTGACTTGCATGTTGAATTAGTGTGTAGCTTAGAGCAGTTTTAGGTAAGCTGAATCATATAAAATATGTTGTGAACCGAGGAGTCATGTATATGCTGTATTATGCCCTGGCAGACGCAACGATCGGATATGGCTTAAGTGCATATGGACTTACTTTCCCAACTTATCTTAACAAAATAAAGTCTATACAGATAAAAATTATGAAATGTTATTTAAAAATTGCAAAATTCTTCCCATAGACAAGAAAGTAAAATCCATCATCATATTAGAACAGCGTGGTATGGTAACATTTAAGAAACCTAAGACATATATAATGCCGAAGCGCCAAGTTACACAAAGGAGGAAATATCCTAGGGTTGAAAATTACTTTGGACGACGTACAAGCCAATGGATAACTCCGACCTTGTGTAATGAGGTGGCGGGTATTTATGACTGTGATGTTCACTAATTTAAGTATAGGGTTTAGTAAAACAACCAACTATCAGTAAGTAGGTACACAGCACAAGACAACGTCCACTCGCTACCGATGACAGATCGGCAATGCGAGTGTGGCGCCACCGTTGGTCTGTGTACTACATTTAATTATACATATATCACATCTCTTCCTTTTTATATATTAATTAATTTTATTACTACAATAAACAAACAGAACAATGTTTTATAATTTAATCAATTATCAATCTGAACTTCTTTATCCTGATCAACAACTTTCCATTGACCTTCCACTTTCTTATGGTGTACGATATTCCTCCTGTGCTCCTGACCAATTTCATCATTTTTTATGTTTATGTCACTGCCTTCGGAGCTAATAACAGTATGGGGGGTTGGGTTAAATTCTGAAACTAATTTATTTTCTTTTATCAAGTTCTACACGTACACTTTATCTCCTATTTCTAGTTCCCTATCAACAGCTCTTCTTTTCCTGTCTTCGTTTAATTTGCTTTTATCTTTTCTTTCTATGTCTCGGTCTCTTATTTCTTGATCATCATAACTATTTTGCAGGTCCGTTAAAAAAGGTAGTTTGTCTCTGAATTGTCTTCCATAGAACAGCTCGGATGGAGACTTTCCTGTGGAAGGATGAGGAGTACTGTTATACATCATTAGGTATCTTAACAAATCATCTTTCCAGTCTGATTTTTCGCACTGACTTATTCGCAGTCGTTTAAGGATATCCCTGTTTTGCCTCTCTACTTCACCATTTTGCTGAGGCCAGTAAGGGATCGTATTAAAAAGCGTTATTCCTTGTTCAGTACACAATGTTTTGAATTCCTGACTACAGAATTGTCTACCATTATCGGCTGTTATACTAGCAGGATTTCCGGCTCGTGAAAAAATTTTTTTCAATACTTTTATTGTGTCTTGTGTTGAAATAGATTTCATGATTTCGATCTCTTTATACCGACTGTAATAGTCAATAATCACTAAAAGATGATCTCCGCTTGGCAGTGGACCCAAAAAATCAACGGCTGTATCCACCCAGGCTTTTGAAGGGAGTTCACGCCTTTTCATAGGTACTGGTGGATTGGGTGCCGAGACTAAAGTACACCCTCTGCAGCTTTTCACGGTATTTTCAGCGTCTTTGACTATTTTTGACCACCAAACTTTTGTGCGCAGCCTAGCTTTCATATTGACTATACCTGGATGACCTTCATGGGCCGCTGCTAACACTTGTTTCCTCAACTTAGTAGGAATCACCATTTTGTTTCCTCTCAACAAGACGCCATCGTGTAACCAGAGTTCATGTTGAAATAATTTATAATTATTTATTGAAGCATCCCAAGCATTGTTCATCAAAGCTTCTTTTACTAATTCAAACTCATCATCGTCATTTGATGCTTCAATAATCGATTTAAGAGATAATGCTATGGGTCGCACGTGTTGAACAATCTGGTTAACACGATGTTCATCTTCAAAAGAACTGTTTTGAATGCTGGTCGTACATAAACGTGGTAATGGGTCTGCTATGTTGGATTTTCCGGGCTTATAAATAACTTTATAATCATATGCTTGTAACCGACGGACCCAGCGCTCGATTCGTGCACAAGGCTTTGATCGCGTACCAAATATAACCTCCAGAGGTTTATGGTCTGTGATAAGCTCAAACTTTTTCCCGTATAAGTACATGTGGAAGTGTTCAATTGCCCACACTAAAGCCAATGCCTCCTTTTCGGTCTGACAGTATCGTTTCTCAATGTCTGTCAGGCTCTTGTTTCCGAAGCCAATGATGCGGGGTCCATTGTCATCATACTGAATCAGTACAGCGCCTAAACCTACCGGACTTGCATCGGCGATTACTTGGGTACGATCATTTGGGTCATAGTAGCCAAGAGTAGGAATCTTGGAGAGACAATTTTTTAATTCGTCAAAAGCCGTTGAATGTTCTTTTTTCCAAAAAGCTATGATATTAGCATTTTTGTGCATTTTTTTTCGAAGCAATTGCCGAATGGGTTCCGTTAAGGTTGACAAATTGGGGATCCACTTTCCTACATAGTTGATTAAGCCCAGAAAACTTTGAATTTCTTCGATGGTTTCCGGTGGTCTAAACGTCTCGATTGCTTTAATATATTTGTCAAGTGGTTTAATACCTGATTGCGAAAGCTCGTGGCCCAGAAACTGAATAGACTTTGCATTAAAAATACATTTATTTTTATTCAGTAAAACATTATTGTCTTTGAGTACTGTTAAAACATGTTGAAGCCTGGTATCATGTTCTTTTTTATCACGTCCAAGACAACAATATCATCTATGAAGTTTACCACTCCTTCGCATGGCAATAACATTTTCTCCATAATTTTTTGGAAATGTTCAGGTGCGCAAGATATCCCGAACATTAACCTTTTGTACCGGTAAAGCCCTTTACTAGTGATAAAAGTTGTGATATTTCTGCTATTTTTATCTAGTTCAACCTGATGAAAAGCATTCTTAATATCCAACTTTGGAAAAATATGTTGCTTTGCAAAATTTGGGAATAAGTTGTTCCATGGTAGGCAAGGGATGATTTTCTCTAATAATTGCTTTGTTAGCAGCACGCATATCCAAACAAATTCGAATATCATCATCAGACTTTAGAATCGGTACCATCGGAGAAACCCAAGAAGATGGGTTATTTACAGGTTCAATGATGTCCATTTTAACCAGTTCGTCTATTTTCTTATTTATCCTTAATTCCAAAGGAATTGGGACTCGTCTATAAGGTTGACAAACTGGAGGAACAGTTTTGTCAATAGTGATGTTTAATTGAACATCTTTGAACTTGGGAAATTGTTTTTCCTCAATGGAATTCACGACAAAGCCTAGTTTTAGCACATCAAGGGAAATGGCGGTTTCTTTACCCAAAAGATTCCTTGAACCATTTTCTATGACATAAAATTTTGTTAATAATGATTTAGGACCAACTTTTATTTATGCATCAAATGAGCCTAACACTTTAAGGGGATGTTTGGCACCATAAGCCAGGAACGTTTTATCTGAAGACTTTTGTTGGTTGGAAACTATAACTTTAGATCGTTTCATGTATACCCAAGTTTTATCATTAATAATATTTGATCTACTACCGGAATCAATGAGCATTTTTATATTTACACCACCTACCTGACAATCTATTGTTGCGTCGTCGTCGATATGGAAAATATAGTCTACAGATGCAGACTCTCTATTTTTTGTGGTTTCTGTCTTGGGTTTCTTAACTTTATGGTTTTCATTTGACGAGAGGTTGGTACTTTTTCTTTTATTGGCCCTTGTTCTACAGTGTTTCTGAAAATGACCTTTGAACCCACATTTCATACAATTCACATTTATAGCAGGGCAGGAACTATTGTCATTTTTGTGACTTTTACTGCCACATCGGCTACAGAAATTAACCTCTTTTTTAGAATATAGTTTTGTTGTTTTAGTGTCAATTTTATTTAGGGTGGTAGTTGTTGTGCTCTGCCTATCGTGAAACTCGTTTAGCTGCCGCTCTACGGTTTCTAGGGAATTTGCTTCTGCCACGATTTTTTCAATGGTTGCCGTGTCACCAAGTACCAAAATGTTCTTCCTTAATTTGGTCGAGCTACACTTTTCTATTATTTGGTCAATAAGATTTTCGTCTGCATTAGCGAAATTGCATTTAGAACTTTGACGTCTTAGACGAACCAAGAATTTTTTAAACTTATCGTTTGGTTCTTGTTTCATTAACCGAAAAATGTGCCTTTCAAATAAATAACTTTGTTTGGGGGAAAAATACTCGTCCAACTTTTTAATTGCTGTGTCATACACGCCAGTCGCATCAGGATTAGTCACGTGGGCACCAGGTATATTGAAATAAATGTCTTGTAACGCCATGCCTCCGAAATGTAGTAGCATGGCGCGTTTTGTAATTTGAACATTGGTATTGGTTGCTACGAAGTATATTTCTAGGGCACGTTTCCATTTGTTCCACCGGAAACTTATGGAGGTTGGATCGCCTTCACAATCGAATGGTTCTATTGCTGGGACTTGTGATTGGAACATTTTTGGACGATCTGCAAATAAGTAAGGGAGGGGACTTGTAAGCATACCAATGTAGTAAAAGAATTCCTAGATCGATTTTTTTAAGTAGCGTAAAATAAATGGTTAATATTAAAATTATCAATATTCATATTGAATAAATTTTATTGGCTTTAGCAAAAGAATAAGCCATTTTATTAAGAAGTATAAGCCATTTTATTTTTAGTTGAGATTGACTGTAACCAGCATTTAATATTTTGTGACTAGCAACATCGATACAGCAATAGGGTCCACACTATGCACTAGCTTGCTACATATTTCTTATTCTGTGATCCGTACCGTGAAAGCTAACCGTAGAGATTATATACTCCTCGGTGAACGCAATCTCATATCATGTACATAAACAAGCATATTAGTCTGCGACATAGATTACTGTATAGTCTGTCTCAATAGATTACTCTATGGTCTGTGACGACTATAGATCCACACAAAGATCTGTTGATATTTGGTAAGTACTCACTATACTATCTGACTTGATATTATTACAAACAAACAGTTATGACACAAAATATTATATTATTATGATGTGCAGCGATATTAACAAATAATGACACTAAATAAAGAAGATATATAAATAATGATTTCTTATATTTACGCGGACACTACACATTGAATAAAACTATTTTTTTACGGATTTTATCGCGTTTAATTAACTTATTTTATATTCCCGACGTTTCGGTTGCTTTCCAGCAACCGTGGTCACGGGGGACTGAGGTGATTGACGTCCCGATGTCAAAGTTAACCCGGAGTACCTTCAGCTTTTTAATTATTAATTTTGGTCCGATCTACGCAGAATGAACTAACTCTGTCTTGAAGTCTTGCAGTGGTATGCTTGGGTTTAGTTTTAATTTTATGAATTACAGGATCCCAAGCAGGTGGTAGTACCCAGCCTCCCTCTCTATTGAAATTAGAATGTTTTTTAATTTCAATAGCTTCACGTATCATCCTTGGCAGGAATCGATGTTCTTTCGCGAGGACTTGTGGTTTATCAAATCTAATGTAATGGCGGGGGCCGTCTAGGATATCATCACAAACTGCAGACTTCCCGGAACGTTGGTGCTTCACGTCAGCTATGTGTTATACCACTGTGCATACCACTGCAAGACTTCAAGACACAGTTACTTCATTCTGCGTAGATCGGACCAAAATTAATAATTAAAAAGCTGAAGGTAATCCGGGTTAACTTTGACATCGGGACGTCAATCACCTCAGTCCCCCGTGACCACGGTTGCTGGAAAGCAACCGAAACGTCGGGAATATAAAATAAGTTAATTAAACGCGATAAAATCCGTAAAAATAGTTTTATTCAAGATATATAAATGTTTGTTTTATAACGATAGACAGTGCAAAATACATTCACTTTGTCCTATTTTTTTTCCATTATATTACTTATCCATAACGGGTTTGACACTTGTTTAGTTTTAACAGTAACTGGAACATAACTCCCAATTTATTGAAGTGGTACTATGTTAAACTGGTAACACGATTCGTTACACTGTTTGGTTATTTTAACAAAATATTTTTGCAATTAGCAAACAGATTTGGTCAACAATACTTGTATTATAATCATAGTTGAGTACTTTGCAAACACTATTTAGATATATAATAAGGATATTAATTTACTTTTGTCGAAATAAGACTCGAAATGAAATGCCGTAACCCCTTTCGTTACACTAAATAAATGACGAAATGACTTCGATGAGATTTAAACAACACGTTCCTGGTCAATCGCCACCAAAGTTTTTTTTTTTTTTTTTTTTTTTTTATAGGATAAGGGTGACAAACGAACACACAGTCCACCCGATGGTAAGTGGTTGCTGCGGCCCATAGACATCTACATCTATCCTCTGTTACAAATCAAAATGTAGATGCGTTGTCACACGTGAGGACTAAGATGGAATGCCTCATTTCCAGTAAAAAGGGCCTAAAAGTGGCACGGTAACGGCACAATAAACGACGAACTATTTAATTTTGAATAAACAAGTAATATAAATACTCAATAGTAATATAATTTCATAGTATCCATCACTTATTTCTTTTTTTTTTGAAAAAATGTATGTAAAAAAATAAATGTACTGTTTTAATTTTGTTGCTGACCAATATCCGTAAACTGGTTGAAAATTTTACCGAAAATTTTACTTACTGCGCTTTTACTCGTCGCCAATGTGATGTTCACTAATTTAAGTATAGGGTTTAGTAAAACAACCAACTATCAGTAAGTAGGTACACAGCACAAGACAACGTCCACTCGCTACCGATGACAGATCGGCAATGCGAGTGTGGCGCCACCGTTGGTCTGTGTACTACATTTAATTATACATAAATCACAATGACGAAAGCGTAACTAAGTCGCAGCTCAAAACAATGTTGAGGAAACATTACATGTCGTTGTGTCCTTTTTTTATAGGATCGAGCGACAAACGAGCACACAGTCCACTTGATGGTAAGTGGATGCTGTGGCCCATGGACATCTACATTTATCTTCGTTTGCGAATCAAAATCAGATGCGTTGTCACTCGTGAGGACTAAGATGGAATGCCTCTTTTCCAGTAAAAAGGGTCTCTGGTTCTCTACACTCACCATACGAAACACAGCAGTGTAAAACTGCTATTTGACGCTGGTATTCTGTGAGAGCGTGGTCCTTCCCCGGTCGAGCCGACCCATTCGTGCTACAACTATACTACTAATATAGTTGCAGCGTGGCTCTACCACGTAAAACGTCCTTAGTAGTGAATAGTGTTGCCCAAAATCGGTCTTGGTCTTGCAGTCTTGGTCTTGTTCTTGCATTTTTGCAAGACCAAGACCAAGAACAAGACCGCCTCTTTTTAGCAAGACCAAGACCAAGACTGACCGTGCAAGATTTGCGCAAGAACAAGACTAAGCTTGCGAGACTCTTGCGTCTTGCAGTTAGGACTAAGTGTCGTTTCAGGGAGTATAGGAGTTCGGGTATACGCTTAGGGACTCTATGAGACGCAAAAAAATATAATGAAAAAAAATTGGAAAATTGGACTTATGCGCATTACGAACAATATCATAAATATACATAGCGAATGAAAATATCCATTAAAAGAAAAAAGAGTGCATCCCTAGTTTTGACCATCGGCACTTTGATAGTGCGCGGCGTCTTGTTGTCGGCGTCATCAAAGGTCGGATACTGACCTGTCAAAGAAATTGTGCAGCTATTCAAAAGTACAAGGTCAAGATACACGTGCCGGCGGCTACTATTGATATCGCATAGAATCGTCGCCGCCGCGCCATATGCACTACATTTGACACTGTTTGATTGCCGCCACAGAGTACATGTTTCAAAGAATAAAATAAGTTTCCGGGTGCTCAGAATGGACACGAATACATTATCCTGATCTCGCAAGAAATATTGTAATTAGATAATAGGTAGGTATCATAATAATTTATTCTAGTAAGTAATTATAATAAAATTAACTATATGGATTTATAATAATTACTTACTATTATTGTTATTATTATTACCTAAAAGATAAACATGTTCAGTAAGTTCACTGCAAATCTCGACTTTTGCAAGTGTGTGTTTTTAAAACACAAAGTGCTCGAATATGCACATTTGATAAATATGGTTGACACCATAGCACTTTTAAAACACTTGAAATGTGTAAAAATGGATCTGGATCTTGTCTTCAAGGCTTAGTTATTAAGGAGTTGGAGGGGTACCTAGGTAAACCCAGAGGCGTCATCTCGGAAGACATTTTAGACTGTTGGAGGACGCATGAGACAAAATATCCGATTTTATCGAAGATGCCCCGTGATTTTCTTTTAATACCTGCAACTTCAGTACCTGCTGACTGATTATTTTCTAAAGCATCATTAGTAATTAGAAAATATAGAAATAGGTTAAGTGATGAGTCAGCCAGATGGTTACTTTGTATTAATGCTTTGTCAAAAGAATAAATATAAAGTAACAGTAATGTCAAAGCTGTTGTGTACATACTGTGAAATAATTTAATTTGTATCGTATTTTATTTTTTATTTAAATAAATGGTATATTGTATAACTCTTTTATTCCATTTCATATATGGTGAGGGTCAATCAATCTCTTTCTAGAGAGATAATGTTATTTAAAATACAGTGTAGTTATTGCCATTAATTTGTTTTTATGTGTATGTTTAACCATGTTTTAGCACATGTAAGCTTATTAAATGTAAACGTTTATTAAGAAACTGACGCCCGTGGCCGTGGGACACGGTAGATAGCTCAGTTGGTTAGAGCATCGGCACGGATCGCTTAGGTCATGGGTTCAAACCCCACCCGGTGTCAGTTGATTTTTCGAATTTCTAATTAAATGTTTAGACATTTACTATGGCTATGTTAATTCAAGCTCAATATGTACCTACTCTGTTAAGTAGTTTTAAGATCTAAAGTAACGTTTAATAAATAGTAATAGGCTAATAGGCCATTGCGAGACTTGCGAGACTCTTGCTGCAAGACCAAGACCAAGATCAAGACTGGGAGCGCAATACCAAGACCAAGACCAAGACTAGGTGTATTGGCGCAAGACCAAGACCAAGACTTGCTAAGTCTCGTCTTGTTCTTGCATTTGGGCAACACTAGTAGTGAATGTTTCTTTAATTATGTGTGTGTTAATTTAAGTATTTATAAGTAACTTATATTGTTATTAAGGAGTGTGAAACGATAAACTGTTGCGTTGCCGACAAACTGGCTTACAGTTTGGCAAAGTTTGAAATGTAAATAATGTAACACTCTTTCTAAGAATAAGTAAAAAAAAAAACTTCATCTTACTAATCCTCGGCTCAATAAAAGAATTATTTCTATATTACAGACAGACACTTCGATTTTATTTATATGTATAGATATAGGTTGTTAGTTAATTAAAGTCGACTTTACTTTTTATTGTACTGCGGCTGTACCCGCAGTACAATAAAAAGTAAAGTCGACTATAAGCTCAATTATATATGTAGTTACTTCGTGGGAAGTAGTGTGCAGAACAGGATTACGGTGCATGTATGTGTGTGCAAACACAGGTGCACTCTATTCTCTCACTTTCATAGTCTGACGATTCACAAATCGCGACACGATCAGAGAGATCATTCGGAGCACCAACTTAACCTGCTTTCCGAGGCACAGGGGTAAAACGCCACTAATTTCCATACTCCGGCCTGAAATTTCTTGACAGAAAAATCTAAAAGCTAATTTTAGCTCGACCCGGGATACGAAACCGAGACCACATTATCAGTAGTTGCGCTGACAACCACTACACCAACGAGACAGTTCATCGCAGTAGTTTTCGTGCTCCTGGGAACTATAGGTAAGGTAACAACTGTATATTACTCTAAATAATTTAAAATTTTGTCCAGCCGACTTCAATATAAGTTATTAAGAATAACTCAAAAACTATTGGTCTGACCTTGATCAAATTTATATGGGACCAGACGAGAAGTATCAGCTTTGAAATAAAAAAAGAATCATCGAAATCGGTTCACCCAGTAAAAAGTTATGAGGTAACACACATAAAAAAACACAGTCGCATTGAGTACCGTCTCCTTTTTGGAAGTCGGCAGAAAAAGGTAAGTCGGATTGAAAGTACAAACTTTGCAATGGAAAAAATGTTCTCCCATGCATAGGTCTACACCACTGCCGATGTTCCGACTATGTTATAACAATATATCAACAATTTTCGGATTTTTTTCCTTTACTTGTTTTATTTTTATAGTATAAGGGTGACAAACGAGCACACAGTCCACCTGATGGTAAGTGGATGCTGTGGATCATAGATATCTACATTTATCCTCGATTAAGAATCAAAATGACCACCCCTGAGGACTAAGATGAAATGCCTCGTTTCCTTTAAACAGGGCCTCCGGTTCTTTACACTCACCATACGAAACAGCGGCATTAAGCCGCTATTTTACGCTGGTATTCTGTGAGAGCGTGGTCCTACCGCGGTTGAGCCGACCCATTCGTGCTATAATCATAATATAGCTGCAGCTTGGCTCTACCACATATAAATTTTCTTTTGGTTGTGCTGTAAGACCTTGCATCTTGCAAAATTTCATGATTCTAAGTCAACGAGAAGTATCCTATAGGTTTTGATGAGTGAGTTTGTGAGTGTCAGAATATGACATAAATATTTTGATTGTGTTGACTTAGAAGCTTGAATTTTTTACCTCCCTTGTAGGTGACCGTAGACTGGTATTTGATATCTATTAATTTCAACTTGATACCTCTTCCACCCGTTCTCGAGAAAAAAGGTCTTGACAGATGGACAACAAAGTACCTAATCCTATGTGGGTTCTGTTCTTTCCTTTTGAGGTACGGAACCCTAAAAGTATGTATACTGACTCTTACCTATCTGGAACATAATGGCAGAAATAAGCCTTATTACCAATTTCTTTTACGTTTGCATTTTTCGTGTCACCCAAAAATAATTTATGTCGCACTGAGATTACTGTGCCAAAAAAAGCCATTCGCATCAGCTGAAAGGTGTCAAGAGTCATTCTAATAATAAAATGTTGAAGGAAAATCACACGTTTTCTAATTCTGAAATTTATTTTGGTGATAAAGGTATTTTAAACGTCGGATTACGCCATGTTTTATATAAATTAAATAGTTTTAACTTCATTACGAACAATAATTTTTTGGACTAGGTTTAGAAATGAACACACAGACTTGTAGAATGTTCTTATTGACGCTCTTTTCAAGTTGTAGCCTTGACTGTGACTTGTCTGACATGAGGTAGGTATCGCCAAGGGGTTTCCTATTTAGTTGTAGTTAATACTATTAATTGTACTATCAGGTCGTCAAGCACCAGGGTCCCAAGCGAGCACTCGGTTTATCTGATAGTAAGTGGATAGTGTAGCCCATAGACATGTACACATTTACTCAATGATCAAAATGCAGATGGCCACATCTTATTCGTCCTCAGAGGTGACACTTTGTTACTAGTAAAAAGAGTCTTCAGTCCTCGATATGCTGCTATTTCTCGCTGGTATTCTGTGTGAGCATGGCCTTTGCCCAATTTTGTCGAGCTATTCGTGCTACATTGTGTTCTATCGCGTAAAAAACGGCTCGCCTTACCTCTGAACTACCACATACTATAATAAGCAGAACAAGAATTAGCAAACATAATAACTGTGTAAATTAAACGATCGCAGTGTGGTCGCAACTTAAGAGAAGAACGAATACGATACAGGGAAACTGCAGCATCCTCCTGATAACAACTCGAAATAATAAAAAAACTTCGATTACCAACACGCTTGCTAAACATGGTAATTATGGGAGAGATAGTTTTCCCTGGGTGTTCTAGCAGTGGATTTTTGATAGGCTATAATCATACTTCTTACTTCTACTTCTTTAAAAAAAACGTTACCCCCACACTAGGATTTTCTCCAGTATCGTTGATGCAGTTTACAAACACAAATTGCACAAGGACAAACATCCAGACCCGGAACAATTATTTGTAGGCCATACAAATACTTGTTCCGCGCGGGATTCGAACCCGCGTCCCCCAGCGCAGCAACTCATTGCTAAGCCACTGCGCCACGGAGCCGTCAAAATCATGATGATAAAATTAAGCGATAAATATCATCATCACCATTATTGCCCCTTACAAGTCCACCGCTGAACATAGGCCTTCCCAAGGAATGTTTTCTGTAGATCTATAGGACATGCCCTGGGGGTAATCGACGATTTATACAACAAGCATATATTATGCATTAAAACCACTTTGTTCTTCCGCGGGTAAGTGAATTCTATGGTCTTTACAGACACCTACATCTTTAATCAATTAGGTTTTCAAATGGAAATACGTTCTAACCCCTATGACCCGAATTTGGTTAAAACCAATTTTACCAGCCTCGAACACATACGTAAAGTAGCCAGCCTTTCGGTTTTCTACAGGATGCATTTCGGAGAGTGTGCGCAGGAATTGCATAATTTAATTCCCCCCTCTCCCTTCCACCATCGGACAACCAGACGTTCGGCCAGCCTCCACCCTTTCGTTGTTGACGTACCACGCATTCGAACCAAACGGTTCGCCACGTCGTTCATCATGCGTACAGCAAAGGAGTGGAACAAGTTGCCAGCATCTGTTTTTCCATCCGATTACAGTGTGGGTGTCATCAAGGCAAGAGTGAATAGGCTTTTGTTAAGTCAGTGCGCTTCACCATCTTAGGCTACATCACTACTTACCATCAGGTGGGATCGTAGCTAAGCGATGGCTTAGTAGAATATAAAAAAAAGAACCAGTATAGAATGCTTCGTTAGTTCGTTACCAATACAAGTTGTAAATTAAAAATTTTGTATAAACGACTTCAATATGAATATAATTTATTGTTGATATTTTAAAAACCCCTCGACCGATTTCGATATAATTTAAATGGGGATACCTGGGAAGTATACCCTTTGAAACATAAAAGATTTTTTTTAAAGAATAAAAGAAATTATAAATAAAGAATATTTCGTATTTGAGTAATCGGTGAATATACATAAAAAAAGATTCCGACAAATTGAGAACTTCCTACTTTTATGAAGTCGTTTGAAAAAGGGTCCGGCTGGGAAAGGATCTTAAGATATAGTCTTAAGAATGTATGTAATTTCGCAGCTTTTATACGACCCATTGCTGGGCACACCAGGCTAACTCCCATTTCTGGGAATTGTCTGATGCATTTTGTCTCTTGCAAAATATTCATTATGATCTTTTTTGCTATTGTGGTTCATCATCTTCATCATCACAGCCATCAGCATAGGCGTCCCCCAACGAATGCCACAAAACACGGTCCTGGGCCATCTGTATACATCGAATTCCTGCATGTTTTCCAGGTCGTCACTCCATCTAGTGGGGGGACGACCCTACACTTCACCTACCGGAACGAGGCTGCCACTCGATAACCTTTCTTCCCCAACGGTTGTCGGTTCTTCGAGCTATATGCCCGGCCCATTGCAGCTTCAGCTAACTAATCCGTTGTACTATATCGGTTATTCTGGTTCTACTGCGGATATCCTCGTTTTTAACTCTATCACACAGAGAAACCCCTAGGTTTAAAGAACATTTATTTTTCTGCCAAAGTTTAGTTGTTGGGTAGTGTTCGTGTGATCTTTCAAGACTTCCCGGTTCCCGATGGCAACATTCCTAGTTTATTTCCAATCTTTGTCTGTCACAGGCCGTCAATAATTTAGATTTTTTATTTCTTGCATAACCTCATAATTTAAAACATTTGACCTACACTAGTGCTGCGACCTTGCGCATTCGCTCGTTGTGTTTTGCGTAGAATTCTTGGAGTGGCGCCAAAGCAGCGCGCGCTCATACGGGACATTATTTCGACGCTGCCCTTTCTTACGTAAGTCAATGTACGTAACTATTTTTCAAGATCGTTGTCGCCAGTACTACAGACATAATATACGCAATGCGTAAAATTATTATCTGTGGCGTAAATATCTTTTCTTCACTTGTTAATAGAATACGTGATATTATATTTTATGGACGGATTAGTTATCTATCAATATTTTAATATCTTGTGAAGAATCTAATGACCCATATGTTTTATCATAATAAGTTAATAATTAAAAGCATTTTTTTTATATCCAAGTTATGAAATGTCTCAAAAATATTTTTTTAAGTACCTCGTGCTAAAATCAAGTGATAATATGTAATGTGTGTTACCTACATTAAAGAAACAGAGTTCTCTTCAAACTATTTATGTAATACACTCAATATTATTTTGTTTTAGAGTTTAATTCCAAAGTTTATAAAATTGTCGAACTAGAAACCCAGTATGTCATCCAGAAAAGTCTAACTTTTCTTTTTTCATAGGCTGCTTTGCGCAACGTTTTTATACGTGTTAGAGCCACGCTGCAGCTGTTATGGTTGTAGAACGAATGGGTCGCCTCGACCGGGGAAGGACTAAGCTCTCACAAAATACCAGCGAAAAATAGCAGCCTAATGTTATTGTTTCGTATGGTGAGTCCAGAAAACCGGAGACGCTTTTAACTAGAAACGAGGCATTCCATCTTAGTCCTCAGGGATAACAACACATCTGCATTTTGATTCTTAACCGAGTATATGTAGATGTCTATAGGGCACTGCATGTATCAAGTGGACTATGTGCTCGTTTGTCACCCTTATTCTATGAAAAAAGCTACGACTAAGCACATATTTAGTGTGTAGGCAGTAGGTAATTATAATTATTGAAGTCATAGCTTGTCGCAAAATCTTTGCATTATCTTAATACTTATATCACTAAAGATATTGGACAGGGACCTCGGCACGTAGAATTGCTTAGCCGTGGATCTGAAAGTGAGCACACTTTCTTCAAACTCCATGTAGGCTCAGCATAGAGAGCATAGCAAATAGATCTTTATTAAAGCAACTGTCCTTATTTAACGTTATTAATAGTTTATATTCCACCAAATCTAAGAAATACCTTTTGACGTTTCACATCAATTATTCCGCAGTAACTTTGTACTTACACGATTTAAAATTAAAACGATTTACGTATAGCTTTGTCAAAAGGTATCCTTAGATTTGTGTCGAGTATAGATTTGGAGTTTATTCAAATTAAGCAAAGTATTTTATCGGATATGCGGCTTTTTTTATAGGATAAAGGTGACAAAGGATGGTAAGAATGCTGTGGTAATCAATCAATCAATCAATCAATTAACAATCTAAATTCAGATGCGTTGCCACCCCTAAGGACTAAGATAGAATGCCTCGTCTGCAGTAAAAAGGGACACCGCGGTTCTCTCCACTCACTATACGAAACACAGTATCAGTAAGCTGTTAGTTATTTCACGCTGATATTCTGAGAGAGCGTGGTTCTTCCCCGGTCGAGCCGACTCATTCGTGCTAAAACCATAATATAGCTGCAGTATGGGTCATGTGTTGATGTTATCGTCACAGAATAAATAATACTTGGTAGATAATTTTTCCCTTATGTTGAGTCTCGGTACGTCGAGCCGTGAGCATTATCTTATCGCCTTTACATCGTACAAAGTACTTACAATTGAAAAGATTTAAATGTATAATTTACAAGAACTAAAAAAAAATATTGACTAATAAGCTAATAACTGTTAAATAATAATGTTCTCCTGATCGAATTTCGATAATGGCGGCCAGACTTATCGGAGACTAGGCATCCGCGTGGGACAGGATTATAATGCTCGAGTGTGTGCGCAAACACAGCTGCACTCTCTATCACTTACTCTCATAGTCCGATGGGGCGGTATTCCGACACAGCTGGTGAGAGATTAGGTGTAGGACAAACGGTTTTACGTGCTTTCCGAGGTTCGGGGGTGAAACCGCCAATTTCTTGACTCCAGGCTGCTGCTCTAAAATTTCTAGTCAATAAAACCTAATAACTGATTTTTGTTCCGATTTGGGATTTGAACCCGGGACCGCATAATCGGCAGTACGGCATAATCGACGATCGCGCTTACAGTCACTAAGCAAACGAGGTAATCAAGTAGGTATACTCAAGGCTTAAATAGTCAGCTATCTGCGTGGTAGCAGTTCTTTACTCATGTGATAGCAGTGCATTAAAGCTGCAGCACGAATGGGTCTGCTCGATTGAGAAACAACCACGCTCACATAGACTACCAGCGTAAAACAACCAGCTTAATGCTTCTCCAGCAAAGATGTAGATGCGTTGTCGCTCTTGACGACTAAGTAGTAAATAGTTAACCTCGTTATTGGTAAAAAAGGTCTCGGGTTTTCTAGACTCACCATACGAAACACAGCAATATTAATCTCCTATTTTACGCTGGTATTCTGTGAGAGCGTGGTGTTCTCTTCCCCGGTCGAGCCGATCCATTCGTGCTACAACTATAAAATAGCTTTAGCATGGCTCTACCGCGTTAAAAATACGTTAAAAATTTACTAATGAGACCTATTTATTATACGCATATACATATAAGAACTTTATCACAGCTTTATTATAAATTTTGAAAATGTGTGAGAATGTTTGCTAACCAACTTTAAATAGTTATAGATTCTAAATGAACATTCAAAATGAAAAGATGATTTACAAAGGTCTATTAAATGATACCCCACTTGACTTAGTTCGTCGACTTTATTTTTTTTTTATTTTTAACAAAATGGCGTCTAATAGTGGCCATATTGAATTTTGACTACTGTCTTTGTTTTAGTGCAAACAGATTACCTACTACTTAAAAATGTCTTTAATTTCGTGACACTTACACGATTAAGACAAATCGCTTGACGCAAGAATCATCAAAATCGGCCCTCGCGTTTCGACTCTAGAGCGCCACTAAGGCTGAGATAAACACAATAAGTACCCTCCTTTGCGTCGCGCAGTCGGGTAAAGAGACGAGCATATCAATTACCTATAGAGTTTGTATGCTTATCGATACTTACGATTATTACAATCTTATACGTACTTCAACGAAAGATATAGCGATGTCGTCAATTTTGAAGACCAGCTTGAAATTGCAACAATACTACTGAAAAGGAAAGCGCTTCTTAATCCGGCTGCGAAGGAGCAATTGAAAAGGAACGAGGGAAGGGTTTGGTCACGGCTCGTTCAACAGCGAATTTCGTAACCTCCTATGACACCTACGTTGCGTTCGAGAACAACGTATGTGAACCCCGTAACGGAGTAACACACAAGGGCATCGGCCGCTTCCTTTTCTTCAAATAGGTTTAGATGGGGATTACGGGTCTTCCGAGGTCGTCCCGGTCCCAGCGCCTTATTTCTTCAATATGTGCCGCGTTAGCGACTTCTCCTTGTGGAGGTTTTACATGTGTCGAGGAGACCCTCTTTACATGGGCGGCATCTCAGGAGGACACGACCCCCCGGTCCTGGGTGCTGCGTTGGCAGCTTTTATGTTGGTGTATTGCGCACCTCGCGCCATCAAGTCAGGTGTCGGGACGCCCACTCACCCCCGGCGTCCCTTGTGCCGGGCGGTGAGCGTAGAAGTTCACGTGGGAGTGGTCGCCCGTCAGGTGGACGGGCATGGAGAGGAGCTAAGTTCTAAAGATGGGGATGTGGCCCGTTATCTGCGCGGTCAAACAACCGTCTCGCAGAACGGACCACAAATTCTTGGATTGATTCGACCTTGAGCTCGCGTGAGATGACATCGTTCCTGACGTAACGACCGGCTCCCACGATCACCCGAAGCGCAAGATTTTGCTGGGCCTGCAACCTCCTGCGTTGAGTGGCCGAGGTCAACGAGTACCAGGCTGGTGCCGCGTAGGTCAACCGCGAGCGGACGTAGGTCTTGTAGATACCAATTTTTGTTTTAGTTGGAAGTTTGGATGCCAGTATAGGATAGAGTTTCGCTCGCGCGACTCTGGCCTGTCTCACAACGTGATTGACCATCGGGGTCATGCGCAGCGAGCGATCTATCTGGCATCCTAGGTATGTAATGGTACTACTCCAACCCACATCCTGCCCGTGGAGTTGCAGAGTTGGTGGTGTTCTGGCCAGCCTGGTCATGAAGGCGACGGTCTTCCCGACGTTGACTGCCAGCCTCCATTTGTCCAGCCACTCAGGCAAGAGGTCGAGTACCCTAGCAGGAGGGATACTGGTTTGATCTTCTAATTTGTAGAGTAATACAGAGTGCCACACTCTGTCGAACGCCTTCTCTATATCGAGAAGGACGCCCAACGATGTGCGGCCGAAGTTGTGCTCAGCCGCAAGATAGTGCAGCACCCTGGTCAGCTGTGTTGCTGTTGAGTGATCCCTCCTGAATCCGTGCTGCTCCGTCCGAAGTTGAATGCAAGGGCGGAGGCGTCTTAGCATCAGTCTTTCTAGCAGTTTAGCTATGTGTGGTAGTAGCGTAATCGGCCTGTAGCTGGCAGCCCTACGCCTGTCCTTCCCGGGCTTGGGTAACACAATTACCTTCCCTATCTTCCAATCCTCCGGGAAGTGGGATGTCCGCAATATTCCATTGTAGAGTCGTCCGATCTCTACTAATGTCCTATTGGGCAGCTGTCGAAGCGCAGCGTTGGTGATCCCGTCGTGCCCCGGCGCCTTCCTGGGTTGCAGGCGGGCTACTGACCTCCGCAGTTCAGCGGGGGAGATGTACCACTCACCTGCAAGCGGTGGCGCGGGCGATGACAGGAACTCCTGTACGCGGCTCTCCTTCCGGGCATGATGATCCAAGAACTCCGCACTTGCTGGGTTCGGCATAAATTGCTCCTCGAAGTGCTCTACTAGGATATCCGCTCTACCCTTGGCATCATATCGACGTTCGCCCGTGCTGTTGGTCAGCGGGCATACGGCAGGACGTTTTTTAGTCAACTGCCGATTCAATTTGTAGAGCGGCGCATCTTGCTCGTCTGCCTTCACGATGCGTCGCTCCCAGGCCTCTCCTCTGTGGGCCTGGATTGCAACCGACAGTTCATCTGAAATCCGGTTTAGCTGGGTCTTCAATCTTGGGCAGCGAGTGCTCGCCCAGAGCTTCCTCAGCGCCCTTTTGCGTTTAATCTGCTCGCATATATTACGCGGCAGGACGTCCCTTCTGGATGTTAGCGGGGCGACCGTAGAGGCCGCGTCGAGGGCTTCTTTGATGGTGTTGGTTATTCTTGTTGCAGCGGCCTCTACGTCGTCCGCTGTATTGATTGGTGTAAAGACTGGAGGTCTCTCTTGCAGGTGTTGATAGTAGAGCCCCCAGTCTATTCTAGTCTTGAATGCTCTGGGCGGCGTAGTCACTGCCCTGAGGCCAAGGGTAATTAGTATCGGGAGGTGCTGCGTATCCATGTCGTACAGCACCTCTACCACTATCGGGCAGTTGACGTTCCTAGAGAGCACGATGTCCAGCACGTCCGGACTTCTTCGTGTGTCTGTAGGGACGTGTGATGGTTCCTCGGGACCTAAAACGTCGTAGTTGTTCTCTTCCGCATCTTCGTATAGTGCACGACCCGGCGGGTTGATCAATCTTGACCCCCACGCCGGGTGTTTGGCGTTTATGTTCCCGGCGATGATGGTGGGCGTTGTGCCTTCCATTACCGTCCGGACGTCTGAGGAGTGAAATGGAGTCCCTGGCGGGCGGTATGCTGCGTAAATCCTTAGTTCCTCGCCCGCCGCCTCCATTTTTATGCCGATGGAGCGCATTGATCTGTAATCTGGTAGGTCTAGCTCTTGGTGGACGATGTCTCTCCTCACTAGGATCGCCGTGCCTCTATAGGCGGACCCATGAGGATTGACCTCGTCCCTCCTGTAGATGTGGTAGTTCGGCAGCTTCAAATGCGTTGATGGTCTGAGTTTCGTCTCCCCCAGCAAGATCACTTGAATGTCCTGTTGTTGAGCGACTGTGCGGAGTTCTTGCATCTTCTGCTGTATCCCATCCAGGTTCCAGTAGAGGAGGCGCAGGTTACTGTTACTCTCCTCCGTAATGCCGGGCCAGTAAGGTTGCAAGTGCCTTCATCATGGCGGTAATGGGGTCAGCCCCGGCTCTTATGTCTGCCAGGACTTGCGTGCCGACCTCGATAGCTATGCCTAATAATGCTGTCTCGAAGTCGGCTGATGGTGCTGGAACTGTTAATCTTGTTCTTGGTACTGGCCTGGGGACGTTGGGTTTCACATTTGATTCGATTCGTTGGGTAGAGCGCGCTCTATGTGTAGAGCTGGCTCTACGTTCCGGTAGAGCCCTTTCCGGCGCTCTACCCTCGCTGGTTTCTCTCCTAGTAACCTGCGCCTTTGCGGCTGTTGTTACTTGCGGTGTCGGGGTAGAGGTCACAGCCTTAGGAGGTAGAGGCTGCTCCTTGTTTTTCCTTCTCCTCACCCGCTTCCTTTTCTTGGAGGACTGACGCTCTATTGCATCATTAGCGGGGGGCTGTAGAGTCGCCCCGGTGGTTGCCTTCACTTCGGTAGGTTCCACCGTTTCCATTTGCTTTCTGATTGCCTACCCTTTCCTGTCACAGTGGTCCACCCGTCTTCTTGTATTGTTACTGCTCTTGGGCGACTCTGGGTGATCTTCTTCGGATCCTCCGGGAGTAGTCCCGGCAGAGTAATCCCCTGCCTCCTGGCAACCCTCCTAAGGACTGGACAGCGTCGGCTCTTCCTCTCTACCCCGAGGGCAAAGGGCGGCAATGTGCTCCCCGGCACAGCAAACACACTTCACTGGCCTGAAGCAGTTGGCAGAAGCGTGTCCGAAAGCCTGGCAACGATGGCATTGTGCCGGTCCTGTCCTTTTCTGCCAGGCTTTGATGACTACTCCTCTCATGAAGAGGAGTTCGTCGATATGGTATAATAGGTTCAGCCGCTCCAGGCTCAGGTGATCCCACTGGGCGAAGTAGAGGCATCCCGGTCTGCCTCTACGCGGTGGTATCGCCTTAACAAATTGAATTGGGAAGCCCTTTGCCCTAACAGCCTCCTCTATGGTTTTGGTGTCCGTTCCCACTGGCAGCCCCCTGATGCCCACCTTTGTGGGCTTCTCCTCCTCTGGGGTGAAGCAGTACCAGGACAAGTCTGGTGTTTCTTCGGAGAGTTCCTTCATGTATCTCTGTATGATACGGAACTCATCCGGGCTCTGGGGCGTGAATCGTACCCCCTTCCCGAATGGGCGGGCATTGGGGGCGTGGCCTAATTTTTCATTGAGAATTTTGAAATGCCCCGTCCAATTCGGGAGGCATTCTACGACGATAGGCGGGTACCTTGCCTTCTCGGCTTCTCTAGCCGATGTTGGCTCCTCCGCCGCCTTCGCCCTTGGTACTACGGGTGCTGCTGCCAGCTGGGCATAGCTAGTTGATGGCCTCTGCCCATCATCCTGTGGCAATCCCGATGGATTGGAATGAGGCACGGGTGATGAGCGTCCGGCAGATGCAGCTAAGGTCGCATACGTAGTGGACCCCCAGCTGTACGATTCTTCGCCTCCCTGCTCCTCATGGGCCGAGTCCATCTGGCTCCTTCGGTCCGGTGATGTGTAGGTGGCTGGTTGGGGTGGCGATGGAGACTTCGGAGGAGTCCTCTCCTTCTTCTTCCCTTTCGCGGTTGGTGGTTCTTGTTCTTCATCCGAAGATGAAGAGCATGATGATGAGGATGATGAAGATGACGGCACTGGTGATCCTATGCATTGCCTCTTCTCTTTCAGGGAGCTCTTGGTTTACGGTGGGGTGTGCCTTCTCGCCGACTTCTTCGGCCGCTGGGGCTTGGGTGTCGATTCCAACCCACTCGTATGCTCAGATACGGTGGGTTTGAGCTTGACGCTCGGTGCAGCCTCCTTGCTCGGCGAAATTGGCTTCGGGTTCCTTTTCGGGATGTGGCTGAAGGACTCCACTACCCTGGAACGTTCCGGGTTAGATAGATCCTTCAGTACAAGTGGTCTGTTGAGTATACCTGGACGATCCGGTGGTTTTCTTGCGCGAGGGGGTGGGGGGGCTCCCCCGACCCTTTACCTGACATGTCGATTTACGCTTAGTAGGGTCCTACTGTAATTGTGCTGTGTCTGATTGAATCCCTATCTTACGTGGCAGAGTGACGGGCAAGCGACGCACGACGTACGATACGGACGGGGACGAGTATGGGTGGCCGCAACACTTAGGCGCACTGCCTACCCCTTTCTTAACGAAAGGATTGGGGTAAGTGCTTGAGAGAGCACTCACGTACGCGACTTAGCACACAAGGCACGGAACGCACTTGAGTGCCAAGAATCTGCCTAAGGGCCGGTGACCTCGACACCTCACGGAGTATGCGGACTCGACGATCGGTGGAGTATGTCGTACCGGTGGCTGCTTGGGACCACTGCTAATCCACAAACAGCACACACTTAGGAGATCCTTGGTAGGTGGGTCGATGATTTGTATACGGTGTTCTTCTCCTGTTCGTCCCTTTTCTTGGGACAGGAGGTTTTCAGGTTTCGAGGTGGCCCTCACTACCCGGGCGTCATCGCGGGGGGGCAACGGCTCCCCCGGTCTTGGGTGCTGCTTTAGAAGCAGCTTGTTGGTTGATGTTGCACGTGCTTCACGTCATCTAATCCGGTGTCGGGACTCTCACTCGTCCCCGGCGTCCCCGTCGCCGGGCGGTGAGCGCAGAAGTTCTCGTGGTAGTGGCCGCCCGTCAGGAGGGCGCGCGTGCAGTGGTGCTAGATTGCGTAGGTGTTCGTGTGGCCCGTTGTCTGCTCGGTCGAATAACCGTCTCGCAGTACGGGCCACGAATTCTTGAATGGTTTCTATTTTAAGGTCTCGCGCTATGACGTCGTTTCTGACGTATCGGCCGGCTCCCACGATCGCCCGTAGTGTAAGATTCTGCTGGGCCTGCATCTTCTTACGCTGAGTGGCTGGTGCTGCGTAGGTCAGCCGCGAGCGGACGTAGGTTTTGTAGATACCTATCTTGGTGTTCAGTGGTAATTTGGATGCCATAATTGGGTATAGTTTCGCTCGCGCGGCTCTGGCCTGTCTTACGACGTAGTTGACCTGCGGGGCCATGCGTAGCGAGCGATCTATATGGCATCCGAGGTAGGTGATGGTCCTCTTCCAACCTACGTCCTGCCCACGGAGTTGCAAGGTTGGTGGAGTTCTTGTCAGCCTGGTCATGAAGGCGGTGGTCTTCCCGACGTTGACCGCCATCCTCTATTTGTCCAGCCACTCAGGTAGCAGGTCCAGTAGACGCTGCAACTTCTTTGCAGCTAATTCTACCCGACGAGATGACGTAAAGTATGCGCTGTCGTCTGGGTATAGTGCAAGGACGACGTCCTCTTCTCCCTCTTCCAGCTGGTCTTGGAGAGTGGGGATATCGTTGGTGTAGACCGCGTACAGATGTGGTGATAAGCAGCTGCCTTGTGGCACTCCCGCTGCGATTGGTCGTGCTATCGAAGTTGCCTCTTCTAGGCTAACGAAGAAGCTCCGCCCTTCCAAGTACGACGCTATTAACCGCACAAGCATCGGCGTTAGGGTGGTTTGCTCTATTAGCTTGAAGACTAGCCCTGCGTGCCACACTCTGTCGAAGGCCTTCTCCATGTCTAGGAGGACCCCCACAGTGATGCGGTCGCGATTGTATTCGGCCGCGAGGTACTGCAGCACGCGGGCCAGTTGTGAGGTCGTAGAGTGTGCTCTACGGAAGCCGAATTGCTCTTCTCGTAGAGTAATGTGCTGCAGGAGTCTTTTCAGTACGAGTTTTTCAAATAATTTTGCTATGTGCGGTAATAGCGTTATAGGGCGGTAGCTAGCCGGGTGCCTCCTGTCCTTCCCCGGCTTTGGTAGCACGATGATTTTTCCTCTCTTCCAGATACTCGGGAAGTGACCAGTTCTTAAAATGCCGTTGAAAAGTCTGGAGAGCTCCACAATCCCTCTTCTGGGCAGCTGCTTAATTGCCATGGTGGTGATTCCGTCGAATCCCGGCGCTTTACGGGAGGGGAGGCGCGTGATAGCGCGCCACACTTCCGAAGGCGAGATGAAGTATTCGCCCCGTAAGGGCGGTGCCGGTTTCGATAGGTATTTCTGTACACGGTCTAGTATGTATTCTGCATATTCAGTGTTTTCTCCCATGCTTCCCTCCTGAACGCTCTCACCGCTTCCGACAGCTCTTCCGTAAGTGCATTCAGCTTCCTCTTGACGAGTGGGCATCGTGTTCGTGCCCAGAGCTTGCGCAGTTTCCGCTTCTCAGATAGTTGGACTTGTATTCTGTGTGGGAGTTCCTCTCTTCGGCGCCCCGTAGAGACAGGGTGTAAAGAAAGTTGTAGTTTGTCTTGAATGGTCTTGTTTAGATGTAGAGTCGCTGTCTCTACGTCTTCTATTGTGTTGATGTTGGCGTCTAGTTTGAGTTCTTCCAGTGCGTTTTGGAATCGGATCCAATTAGTCTTCATCCTTAAGGCTCTGGGCACTACGGCGTCTGCACTTGTGTCGATGGTGAACAACACGGGGAGGTGCTGTGGCACCTCTAGCCGTATTGGATACGGCATTTGATGGCACAGCACTATGTCGAGGACATCGTGCTGATGTTCGGGTTTGGTGGGGATGTGAGTGGGCTCCTCTGGGCCCAGGACCTCGTACCCCCAGTCTTCAGCGTCTTCGTATAGCTTCCTCCCAGGAGGGCTGATTATCGCGGAGCCCCAAGCAGGATGTTTTGCATTGAGGTCTCCAGCGATAATAGCAGGTGTTTTTGCATTGAAAATGTTCCTTATATCTTGAGGGGTGAACGAGGTGCCGGGAGGTTTTTTTGTTCCCACCTTCATCCTAATCCCTTCGGTCCTCGTGGATGTGAAGTTTACGTCTGTTTCCACTTCTTCGTGTATGATGTCTCTTCTGACTAGTGCCGCAGTACCTCTGTACGCGACACCTTCGGGAGGACACCTCGTCATGTCGATACACGAAGAAGTTAGGAAGTTTCAGTTGGGCGGAGGGGCGCAGTTTTGTTTCTCCCAGCAGTACAATCTGGATGTTGTACCGCTGGACCAGCGTTCGGAGTTCGGCGGCCTTCCCAGCGATGCCGCCGGGGTTCCAGTATATAATCCTAATTTGTTGGCCCTCTGTTGATGGCTGATAGTTGGGCTAGGGCGCCTAGGATCGCCGTTAGTGGGTTTGAGCCTGTGGTCATCGCTTTGAGTACGTCTCCAAGTATCCTTATAACCACTCCCACCACTTCTGTGAGAGCTTCTTCAATTGTGGTTGGTGTGTGGTTATTTTGCATTGTGGTAGTGGTGACTGTTTCTGTCCTTTTTTGGCGTTGGTCTCGGGGTTGGTATTCTTGGTGCAGTTGTTGCCTCGGTTGCTGCTGAGTGGTGGAAGTGAGAGGTGGAAGTGAGGTCAGCATTTCTCTTGCTTTTTGTGCCTGAGCTGCCGTCTTCTTCTTCTTCTTTTTCTTTTTGAGCGGTGTATTTCTTTCCATCGGGCCATTTGCAGGAGGGACTAGTGTTGCTCCTGTCGCGACGGACGTTGTTGGCGCCGGAGCCGGTGCAGGAGTGCTGGTGAGTTCTTGCTGTGGTTGCGGCGTCACTTGATATTGCTGTGGTATTTGTTAACGTTGTTGTGATTGTTGTCGCTGTTGCTGCGGTGGCTGTTGTTGTTGTTGTTGTGATGTTCTTGCCGGTTGGGGTGCTCTTGTTTGTTGTGGAGGCATGGTTGGTTGCAGGTTGATGCCCCTTTTTCTGGCTATTCTTTGCATAACCTGGCACCGTCGGTCGCTAGCCGTGTGAGCCTTAGTGCAGTTTGCGCACTTGGGCTGTGCATCGCGCGGTGTTTAGCACTCCGATGTGGGGTGATTTCCCGCATAGCGAACACATTTAAATGGGCGGTGGCAGTTTACTGATGCGTGTCTAAATCCTTGGCATCTATGACATTGTGCAGGGCCGGTTCTGCCCTGCCAGCCCTCAATGGTGATTCCCGGCATGTACAGAAGTTCGTTTATTCCGTACAGCCGGTTGAGCTCCTCTGGGGAAAGGTGGTCATAGCAATGCTACTAGTTAGCAACATATCATTGATATGCAGGAGAAACAGCGTTGGTGATAGCACGCAGCCTTGTGGAACACCAGCGTTGATAGGCTTGAAAGAATAGAATAGAATATTTGTTATTCAATATACATTACATGTGTAATTCTTATTGAAAGTCGTTTTTTACTTTACCACTGGTTCGAAAAAACCCTCTGTCCTGGGAAGAACCAGCAAGAAACCCAGCGGGACTTTTTTTTTAAATAAATTTTACAATATAAATGATTACGAACTATTTACAAAATTTATTTTAGAAACTGCTTGGAAGCGATCACCTCATTCCCAGGGGTTATTATCAACCATGTATTCATTTATACTATAATAACCCTTTTTATACAGTTTCAGCTTAATAAAACAATTAAACTTGGTAATAGAAAAATCAGAGCATGCACCGTCTACTACGACCTTGATGCTTCGATCAGCAAGGAAACTGGTGATCCAATTGCACAATTTCTCGGGAAGCCCATAGGAAGGAAGCTTCGAAAGAAGCGCTTTGTGCCAGACCCAATCGTAGGCCTTCGCTATATCCAAACTAACGGCCAATGCCTCCCCCTTGGACTCTACTGCCTCCGCCCATCTATGAGTCAGATAGACTAGAAGATCACCAGCTGATCGACCTCGACGAAAACCGTACTGGCGATCACTAATCAGCTGGTGATCCTCAAGGTACCTCATGAGCTGGCAGTTTATAATGGATTCCATTATTTTGGAGAACAAGGAGGTGATGGCAATAGGCCTGTAGTTGGATGGGTCTGAGCGGTCGCCTTTTTTAGGGATCGGGTGGACCAAAGCTGTCTTCCATGAATTCGGGACTACGCCTTGGGAGTAGGAGTATCGGAAAAGACGCGTTAAAACCGGTGCCAACTCCGGAGCACACGTCTTCAGCACAATGGGAGGGACTCCATCGGGCCCACTCGACTTGCTGACGTCCAGGGAGAAGAGTGCTTTGCGAACCGAGCGCTGTGTAAACCGCACATCCGGCATGGAGCACTCACATCGCGGGATGGTCGGCGGTGTGTTCCCCCCGTCATCTAGAGTCGAGTTGGACGCAAAAAGAGAGCTCAACAGATCGGCTTTCTCTTTTGCGGCATGGGCCAGTGAGTCGTCCTCCCTGTGCAGAGATGGAAGAGATGGCTGACAGAAGTTCCCTTAGACAGCCTTGGCGAGAGACCAGAATGCACGGGTTCCCGAAGGAAGGCGAACTAGTTTCTCGCCAATTCTGCCGATGTGCTCAGACCTTGCCTTGGCAATGACGCTTTTGAAGGACCTGGAGGCGGAATTATACTTCTTTTTAAGTGCGCTGGTATTTACATCCCGAGACGTTGATGCGTCAGCCCAGGCCCGGTAGCACTCCTGCTTATAGCGTGATGCTATTTTACAGGAGCGACCAAACCAGACCAGGATCTTCCGGCGAGAAGCAAACCCGCCCCCAAGGGTACGATGCAAAAAAAGACCGCATCCCGTCCTAATCAGCTGACCTATAGTGCCAAACACGGCGGCAAGCTGCAGATCGCAACTGCGATTGGAGTGTTCCAATTTGTACCCCGGGTAGGAGAGATATGAAGTATCAGCCGGAGAGGACACCTGAGTCTCGGTTAAAAAGAGCAAGGCCGGCTTCGCCGTCTCTAGATGGTAATGGACAGCGTTAAGGTTGGAATGAAGTCCCCTGATGTTGCAAAAATTCACGGATAGCGTGACAGGGGTCGCCTTGGTTGTATTGCTCCGCTTGCCCCGAGCAGCATTAGTCGCGAGCGGAATTTTGCCCCCCCCAGAATACGCGGGGCAGCCTGAGAACCCACGCTCAGGAGTGAAGTAGTTTGTTCGTGGATGCTCAGCGAGGGATTCTCCAGGGGTGCTGGTACCCTCCTGGGGTAGTCTTTTATTTAATTCCACTACCATGTTGATGGGGGGGGGGGGGGGGGGGAATTGGGCCTCCGGCCACCTGCACTCACCAAGCGCAACGCAGAGGTAAACCTCTACTTCACGCTGGTATTCTGTGAGGTCGTGGTACCACCCCGGTTCGAGCTGGCCCATCCGTGCGACAGCAAAAGCTACCGCTTAGCTCTACCACTGTTGGATGAGTGCTTCTTGTATTTCAGTGGGGTCGGTGTCTGCTGGGAGTCCTCTTAACCCCACCTTTGTGGGTTGCTCTTCCCGCGGCGCGTAGCAGAACCACACGAAGGTGGAGTCCTCCTTGCTTTTGTGTATTAGGTATTTTTGAATTTTCCTATATTCTTGCTCCGTCTGGGGTCGAAAGCGAACTCCTTTTCCAAACGGACGAGCATTCGGGGCGTGTCCAAGAATTTGTTGTAGGATTTTGAAGTGCTTCGTCCAATTTGGGAAGCACTCCACTATGATTGGAGGATATTTCGCCATTGTTGGCGTGTTGGTCTCGTTGTAGGTGGTGTCGGTTGCGTTGACCTCGGTGCGGCCGCTATGCGCGCGTACGAGTCTGGCGCTGTAGACGGTCCCGGTATGGGTTCAGTGTCCATTTCTTGAGTGGGGTCATCGCTGTCCTGTGTCCTCTCTTGTTCCTTGTCTGTTATGCCAGACGAGGATCGTACTGGAGTTGGAGATTTTGGTGGTTGGCTAAATCTGGTATTGATTATTTCCCTCTCTGGTGTTGGTGAGGGTGGGGTAGACTCGGTTGATGATGAGTCGGATGATGGTGTACGGGAGCCTTGTTTGTGCCTCTTCTCATCCTGGGTGTCGTCTATTCCCATTTCTGCGGGTGTCCTTCTTTTTGCAGTCTGGCGAACTGTTATTGCCATTTCTGGGTTTGATACACGCTCTATCCCGCTAGCGATGAGTGCTGAGCTGATGAGCGGTGGACTGCCAATACGCCTCGGTATTTGGCTTAGCGGGGGTATGATTCGAGATTTCTCTGGAGCGAAGAGGTTCCGCTCCATGAGAGGCCTGTCCAATACCCCCGGTCGCCTGTCCGGTGGTCTTCTTGGTGGTGGGGGAGGTTCTTCCTTATCCGACATCTTGGCTTGGGTGTAGTTGTGCTTAGCCTTTTAGCTGTCACACACCTTACTCCCCTCAGCGCGTGCAACCACACCGGGTGAGACCCCTGGGGGAGGCCCAGCGAGGTGCCCGCGAGCAGGGAGGGGTGTGTGATGCTCTGGTGGAATGGGCGTTTCCTCACACAAGTGCGGTACACTGAAGTACTCTTCTTGTACAAGAAGAATTACTCAGCGCTGATGCTGAGTACCGTGAAACAGGGCTTGGCGGTGGAGGCAGCCTTCACTATTCTCAGCTATCCTCTTCTTTTTCCAGGAGTGGCCAGCGACGTCTCGGCCTCACGGAGTAAATCCTCAACGTTTGGCGGAGTTCGTCGGCCGGCGGATGCGTACACAGTCACAAACACTACTGGTGGTGAGGGGAGAGGTAACAACCTAGGTGAACGATGATTTGTATGAAAACCAGTCTAATGGGGTATCAATAAAGCTATACTCGAAAGAGAATCGCGCCCTCTGCGCGATTTCGCAACTCAGTTACATCAATTTGTACTATCACTCCCTCACGGTTTGCCCAATATCTTTATTTGTATAAGACATACATTTATACATTTTATTTATAAAGATAGCACAAAAAATATCTATACTATGATATACATTACATTTTTATATCACAAAAAACCTTTTATTTATTCAACAAAATATGCCTATTTTACAACATATGTACTAAGTTAGAATTCTTAAATATCTAACATATAAGGTTGAAACAATGTTCTTTATTTGAAAATACAAATATCTTAACTAATCAGGGGCGTAGCTACCGCCGTATCAGCCGTATCAATTATACGGGGCCCCCGGGCTACAGGGGCCCCGAACGTGTGTAAACAAAAATTCCAAGGACTTCTATGGGACAGGAAATGCTACCACTATTGTCTATATAAGCAAATAATTTAGTAAAACTGAAATCGTCTTCAGTTATGAATGCCGCCGAATCGTCTTCAGCTATGTTCGCCGAACAAAAGGCAAGAAGAGTGTATATTTGATTTGAATTGTTTGGCTAGCTTATAGTTTCTAGGAGTATTAATTGTAAGTAATAATTTAAAATCAATATATAATAATTTTAATTCAAAGCAAAAACGCTTGTTTTGTTCCTTTTATGAAATCTTTACTCTTCATAGGGGCCCCCCCAACAAATTTTGATACAGGGGCCATCTAAGGCACGCTACGCCACTGTAACTAATACAATAGTTTAATTTACATTTTTCCTACATATTTTACTATTTAAAACACTTTTAAATTTCTTATACAAAACTAACAATATTTCACTATTCCAAAAGAATTTATACATGAAAACAACACAGAATTAACCTATTTTGCTCATACAGTCAACCTGAAACATTTTACAAGTCAATTTGACATAAATTGCTGAAATTCACAAACATTTAAATTTCCACTTATTTAAACTTTCAATTCTACAGATTAGCGCGCTGCTGTTATCTGCAGCTAAATGAACAACTAACTTTCACCCTACACCTCGTTGTCGGTAAAGCAGGTGGCAATTTTAGCCTATTTCTCTGCTGTACATTATCACAAGATGAGCAACCAATCCCTGCACGACCCTCATTGTCGGCAAGGTAGTATCCAATAAGAATCTCTTATTAGTTATCAAAATTGTTATCAGTTATCATGTTCTTATCAGATAACACAAAGAAAATATTTTATGAACCAAACATTGAAAATAGACATTTTATTTTTCATACAAAACGTATTCAACTTATATAAGATAATACTTATGCAATATTTTACATTAATTCTACTTATACACAAAGTGATCATTTCGACCGGGGAACAAAGCCTGGTCTCTAACTTTATTTTAATATTTCTTTAAATTAACAATGTTATTGGAAAGGTAATTTCAACCGGGGAACTGAACCCGGAAACATAATTTATATCTTAAAAATTCCCTTTATGAATTTATTAAGAAAATATTACTAAGAAAACGACGAACTAGTCCGGCCTGGGAATCGAACCCAAGACCTTCAAATTATTAATTCGATATTTCTTTAAGATTCAACTAAGCGTTTTCTTATAAGAATATTATTGCTTGATAATTTGATATTAAAAGCTATTCGTAATCGGTTAACTAATAAATTGAAATGTTTTTATAGACGCGTCGCCAACAGTCTCCCCCCCGTGCATCAGCACCATCATTTGGGAGGCGTCGCGGGTACCAGGACTATTATTCTGGATGTAGGATGTACTCCTCAAGATACTTGTGCTAGTAATGACGTCAACCACTCTAATGTGATCGTCTGGTCCCGCTAGTGTCCTATTAATCTTGCCTTTCGGCCACGTATTTCGTGGCAACGAATGATCTATTATCAAGACAATATCACCCTCTTTAGGTTCCATGAACTTTCCGTTATCACCCGTTCGAGGTATTAAGTTGGCATGTACTCTTTTAGCCATCTCGTCCAAAAATGGTCGGCTAACCTCTGGGCGGCTCTCCAATTGAGTTGACCCGTCAGAGGTCGCTCTAAAAATAATCCAGGTGGCCGATCACCACATGAGCGTCCGAGAAGAAACTGATTGCGTGTCAAACCTTCTTCAGGACTATCTATACTGAATGTTACCAGAGGTCTGGAATTTACAGTATGCTCTGCTTCTAAAAGCAACGTATGTAGAACCTCCTCTCGCGGGCTCCTTTCTTTGAGCGTAGCTTTTAACGCAATTTTAATCGATCTTACTAACCTCTCCCAAGCGCCACCCATGTGCGTTGCTCCGGGAGGTATAAATTTCCATTTAATATATTTTCTAAATGACTCGTTTTTCATGCCCTCATAGCACTCTTCGCATGCTTGCGTTAATTCTTTATTTGCAGCTTTGAAATTCGTCCCGTTATCGTTGTATATAACGGCTGGTTTTCCTCTTCTGGCGATAAATCGCCTCAACGCCATTATCATTGACGCTGGTGTCAATGAGGCTGCTAACTCCAGATGTACTGCTCTGGTGGTCAGACACGTGAATAAAACACCCCAACGTTTTTCGTGTCGCCTTCCTATAGTCACACTCATAGGTCCGAAATAATCTACGGCTGAGCATGTAAAAGGTGGCTCATGATGAGCTATTCTCTCCAGAGGAAGGTTTCCTTGTGGCACGTTCTGCGGCTTTGACCTGTATGTCCTGCACCACTGACAGTGATGTGTCAAACTCCGTACTACGTTAAGTAAATTCAAGACATAAAATTTTTGGTTCACCTCATTCATCACCGTCTGGTGATTGGCATGTCCAAAATGATGATGAACTTCTCTAATCATCATTTTAACGATTTCGTGATTACCGTCTAATACGACAGGTTTTCTACTCTCCTCAGTCAAATTAGACTTGAAAGGTAAACGCCCATTTAAACGGAGTAAGTTATCTTCTCCTATTTCCATAGATAATTTACTTAGCGTGAACTTCTTTCAACGCTTTTGCCTGCTTTCAAGCATTTTATTTCCGAATGGAAACACTTGTCTTGAACGAACTTCCAAATTAGTAATTCAGCTCTTTTTAGGAGCGTTATGTCCAACGCGCCGTCGGGTCCTTTAACCGACTTTGCTAAAATTTCGTTGAAACACATAACCGACTTTTCGGCTGTGTTGTCGGGTCCTTTAACCGACTTTCTTAAACTCTTGAATTTTTCTACCGCTTGTAATGTGCGTGTAGTTGCCCCAAGGAATTTCTTAAAGCTGCTAAATCGTATTTACGCCTTTCGGTGATTTTTCTTCACCCGTTTCTAAGCTATTTATGGTGTCCACTTGTTTGGGCCATAAATCAGGACTTGTCTTGAGAAATTCAGGTCCTTGAAACCAGCGATGATTTTCATCGAAGGTGGAAGGAAAACTTCTAGTGGCGTCGTCTGCCACGTTTTGCGACGTTGGTACCCATCGCCATTCAGATGGTTTACTGTGATCTTCGATCTCAGCCAATCGATGAGCAGCGAATGGTTTAAAATCGCGAGGATCTGACTTAATCCACGCTGACTGTACGTGAGTTCGTCCAAAATATTCGTTCGGATATCTCGTACTTGCTCTCTTCCTTAACTGATGCAGCAAATCGGCTGCCCATAAGAGCTGCTCGCAATTCAAGCCTTGGAATGGAAATTGGCTTCAGCGGCGCTACTCTTGCCTTTGCGGCGATCAGCGTAATCCGCCTTTCTCCAAGCTCGTCCGTGGTGACGTAATACACCGCGGCGGCGTATGCTTTCTCACTAGCATCCGTGAAAGTGTGTAACTCCCCTCTGCCGACGCCTTCAGCAACGGTCTAGGTACTTCTAAATGACCTAATTTCTTCACTTCCGATATCCATTTACAAAATAACACGTGTAATTCGTGTGGAATTTCTTCGTCCCAAGAGATGCCTGTCCTCCATGCTTGCTGGATTAGCGACTTCCCTTGAATCGTTATAGGTGATGCGAGTCCTAAAGGATCAAAGACTGACATCACAGCGCTCGTTATCTCCCTCTTCGTAGGCGGTCGTAAACATTCCATCACCTCTTCCGGTGTGTTACGAAGACTTATGGAGAAACTTATTATATCTCGTTTGATATTCCAGATCAAACCTAAAGTGCGTTCTGTGTGCTCCTTGTCTCCCAGCGAAGCACTGTCGCTCTTATATTTATTTTCCATTTTACATAAAACCTCGGGTCGATTGCTAGCCCATCCCCTCAGTTGGAAAGAAGCACGTTTATGTAATTCATACATATCGTTTACTATCCTTTCGGCCGTCGTCACGTCGGGAAATGCCTGTAGATAGTCATCCATATAGAAATTGCTTTCCGTCGCGAAAGCTGCTTCTGGATGTGCGTTATCCTGCGCATTTCTATTCTTCACATATGATCATGATGCATGAGGTGATGCCGCTCCAAATATGAGTGACGTCATTCTATACTCTTCCGGTGGCGCGTCACGATTGTGCCGCCATAAGAATCGAAGGCTGTCCCTGTCTTCTTCGCGAATTTTCACTTGCAGGAACGTTTCTCTAATGTCTGCCATCACTGCCACGTTTCCTTCTCTGAATCGGAGCAGAACGCCAAATAACGACTTCAATAAGTCCGGTCCGGTTAACAATGCATCATTGAGACAACGTCCGCCCGTCCTTGCGGCGGTGTCGAAAACTATTCTTATTTTCCGTTTTTGTGGGTGAGTCACTGCGAAGTGAGGAAATATGGTTCGCTTTCTCTGCGTAATCGTTAACGATGAGATTTTCAATTTGCTTCTAAAAATATTTAAAGCTCGTTCTTCTGGGTCGTTTGCGGGCTTACGCGCAGACACCCTCAAAGATTCCAAACTAAAATAATCCTTGATTAACTTCTCCATGTCCTCCTCCTTCTTGGTGGAAATGTGGTTAACAATCTTGATTGGTTTAATGCCACCCGATATGTGACCATGTAAAACCCATCCAAGTTTGGTGAGCGATGCTACAGGCAGGTTCTTACCTCCTGAAATTAATTCACGAGTAACTATGAGATGCCAATTGTCCTGGCCAATTAATATGGTAGGTCTGGAACTCTCATAAATCAACTCGTCCTTAATCGGTGTCAAATGAGAACACCGTTGCAATAATTCTCGGCTCACCGACTGCGGAGAAAGGTTAAGTGACTTAATTGTTTGTACACTTATCTCCTCTAAGTCGTTCGAGAAAATGCCTTTTATTTTATCATTTAAGCGATACGAACTGTTGTCGTTAATTCGCTTACCCCCTACGGCCTCAATACGTAATTCTTCTTTGGGTCCGCGAGGCGCTAACTTCTGAGCCATCCACTCCTCTATGAGTGTCATGGTTGATCCTTCATCCAGAAGAGCTGTGGTCTTGACCTTTCCTCTAGGTCCATACAACTCGACCGGTATAATTTTTAAATATGCACATGCCAGTGCATTTACTGTACTAACAGTTGTAATTCGGGCCTCTTTACCCCCCCTCGTCCCCTTGCGGCGAGGTATTTTTATTGGGGTATCGATGTAGCATTCGATGATGTGCCATTCTACATCCCTCTACATCACATTTTTTCGCCCTGCACTCTAACCTCCTATGGTTAGGTGACAAACATTGGAAACATATTTTCGCCTTTTTAACCGCTTTTCATTTTTCGCGATTATTCATATCCTTAAATTTGTAACAACTCTCTATAGAGTGTTCCTTGTTGCATATAACACACTTATGTGTTACCCGACTTACAGGCTTATCCTGGGTTATCATAACCACTTGTCGGTTGTGCCCTTTATTATTTCGGCGTTCATAACGCTCACTCTTAAAACGGTTGCGAACAGACCCCTTTGCAGTGTGTACGGTTTGCTTCCTGAATTTAGGACGTTTCCGTTTTTCAGGCACATTTTCATTGCTTAATGGCGTTCCAAATTGTTCACTTAATGAATTCAAATATTTCGCCATCTTTTGCAGCTCTGGCTCCAAAGGATGCTGAGCTCGATATTCGAACCATTTAAATTTAATCATAGTTCCAAGCTTCTCCACTATACGGCTTACTAACTCCGGTGAGTATAAATACTGTGGTTGGTTCAGCGCTTGTATTGCAGCTACCACGTTCGTAATGCGACTTGCAAAAGATCCTCTATTTCTGCAATCTTCTGCCAATCTTGGCATACGCTTTACATTCTCGATTTCGGCTAGAATGAGCATCTCAACCCTACCGAATCTTCTTTCAAGAGCGTTCATTATTTTTTCAGGTTCACACAAAGTAAACAACAATGACTTAACCGCTTCCTTAGCGGTGCCCTGTAATGCCCTCCTAAGGCGTGCGACATTCTGCTCCCCTGAAAATTGGCTTCTTGTGTCTTCAAACACCGTTTTGAAAATTATCCATTCACCCGGGTCTCCATCGAAGACCGGTAATTCCTGGAGGAAATGAAGCTGGGAAGACTTATCTTTACCCGCTATCGTTATTGCACTCACAATCGCTTCGGTCAATTCTGACACCTCACACGCGTGTGCCTTCTGTGCATTTCCTAGGTTGCGCTCGACCTCCGCCCCTTTGCGGCGTGATCCCTTACACGCGCCCTTTAAAGTAATGTCGGGTTGCGTTACACTAACCGGCGCGCTCATTATGGTTTGTTGAACCTAACTCCTTACGAAAGGTTCCAACTGAGTATTCCGCTCTTCATCATCCTCACTCGAGTCGATTTCCTCTTCTCGGTTGAGACGTGCCAACTCCAATTGAGACTTGGTCAAGGCAGCAGCTGCCTGTGCTCGTTCGAGCGTTCGAATTTAATCTGCGCCTCTAATTCGGCTTTCAGCCTCGCCGATCGCGATGACCTACTACCTCTCTGTGACCCTTTGTCACTAGTGTGCCCGATTACTGTTCTTGACGATGCCGCTTCTTCGGTCCCTTGACGTACTTTTTCGACTGTCGTTTCACTCCTGGATATAATGGATTTCTGTGCGGTGCTGGTCTGCGTACCACTGGTGTCCGTCCTGTTGCTTGTCGTTGCCACGGACGCCCCTGAGTCCCACGTGCCTGTGGACGTATCGGTGGTGGCCCCACTTGAAGGAGTTGCCCCACTCGAAGCAGTAGCTGTGGTCGCTCCAGATGATTCCGCCTCTTTTAGCCTTTCTTGAGAGCCCTGTCCTTGTCCTGGTTCGCTCGCTACTCTCGGTCTGGTCTTGTGCCTTCTTCATCTTGCAGGAAGGTGATTGTTGGCCTACGGTCCCTAACTGTCCCTACGGTCCCTACGGTCCCTACAGTCCCTACGGTCCCTACGGTCCCTACAACCCCTTACCTACAACCCTTCTACACCCCAACCTAACCCCACTACCCCTCCCCCCCTTTATCTCCTAACCCTACAACCCTACTCCCACCCTAACAGCCCTATCAACCCTATCAGCCCTATCAGCCCTATCAATCCTGGACGGGGGCCTACCGTGGTGAGCCGTCCAGGGATGGAGTCGTGCAGGAATGGAATGGAGGAAAGGTTTAGGAACTGTCCCGCCAAGGAATATGGCGAAACATTCGAGCTAGTAGTGCAAGCGCAGTCTCGCTCGAGAGAACTGCTCCACCTGAAGGTGTTGTGCCAGAGCCCGACCCTTGGCACCATTAGGGGGTCAGGATGTATGCTGTGCTCGCCGCCCAGTTGCCGGTGACGCCTCGTCCAGGCGCCCTCCTCCGGCCGCGATGCAGTCAGGTGCCCACACGAGCACCCTCGCCTGGCAGCAGCAGCGGTGGATGCTTCTTCTTCTTTCTTGCACCCTTGCCTGGCAACAGTGAGTGCGTCCTCTTCTTTCTTGCACCCTTGCCTGGCAGCAGTGAGCGCTCCCGCCTGGTAACAGAAAACACCAAACGCCTTTGAGCGCTACAGGAAATGAAAACACAATCCCCATAGAGGAAATGCCGAGTCTGATGACCCGACAGGAAATGCCGGACACGGTCGTCCGACAGGAAATGCCAACTATGGCCGTCCAATGGAAAAATGCCGAGCACGCTTGCCTGACAGAAAAAAATGCCAAGCCCTGCTTGGCTACGATGAGCGCCTTCAAAAGGCACCTGCGCCTGGCTGCGATACGTGCCCCATGCGAGCACACGCCCCTAGCCGCAATCCCGGTTTTCTTTCTTCCGGTAGCTACCGGTATTTCAGGTCCGGTCCTGCCTAAGCCCTGATGGGCCTACTGCGCTAGCCTGGTCTTCTTGCCTTTGGTCCTGTTGCCTCAGCTCAAACCTCCGGCTTCCTTCGGTCGCTGATCTTCACTCGGCTCTTAATCCGGCTGCGAAGGAGCAATTGAAAAGAAATGAGGGAAGGGTTTGATCACGGCTCGTTCAACAGTGGATTTCGTAACCTATGACATCTGGGCCGTCGAGTAAATAATCATTAAGACATCTACCGGATGCGCGGGCTGCCTCGTCGAACACTACTCTTGTCTTCCCCGGCTTGTTCGGATTCCGTACTGCGAAGTGTGGCAGGTACCAGCTCTTGGGATCCTCTCGCTCGGTCCCCTCGGCTTCCCTTGCGTATCCTTTCGCCAGGAGGTTGCCTATCTGGGCTGTGTAGGCGTCACGAAACTCCGGCGACTGGTCCATCTTCCTTTCAATCGTCCGTAGTCTTCGAGCGGCCATTTTATAGCTGGGTGGCATCCGCACGTTGTTGTCCTTCCATGGCAGTATTGCTCGCCGACCTTCTTGACGGTGCGCTGGAATATGTCGACAGCGCGCTCCTCTTCCCGTCGCGGCCTACTCTTTAGCGAGATACCTATGGAGTCTATCTCATACTGCCGTTTGAGGAGTTCCGTTAGCTCCTCGTCCTGACTGGCAAACGTTCGGATGTCCCTATCTGACCGTCCGCTAGTGCTCGTTACGTGTAATGCGGTCTCGCCGTCTTCCCTACACGTTAACCGCGGCGCGGTTCCCTGAATTACCCACCCTAGTAACGTACGTGCAGCTATGGGCTCCCTTCGACGTCCTATTCTCAAATTACGGGTAATTATTAAATGCCAATTGTCGGCGCCTAATAATAATCTCGGCTTCGCGTCGTCGTAACACACCGAACTCGGTAAGTCACGTAAGTGCTTCAACCGTAAGCACTCCCTACTCACAGACTGCGAGCCTATCTTTAAATCTGCTATCGTTCGCGCGCTTATATTATACATCTCGCTGCGCGTCTTGCCACGTATCCCTATATTAACTAACGTACTATTGGCCTCGCGTTGACTATTATTTACGCCTCTAATATTGAGCGGCTTTACCGGTCCTTCCGCTCCTAACTCGCGAGCTAAGTCGTCGTCGATCAACGATATGGTAGAGCCTTCGTCAAGTAGCGCATACGTATCAACTTCCTTGCCGCGCGGTTCGCGCACGGTTATGGGGCACACTTTCAATAGTAGGGACGCACTACTACTAACACTCGACGCGACGAGCACGGTTTCATGCGGTTTTGCCGACGTTTCAGGCGTGCGGTCCTTGCGGATGTGAAGAAGAGCGTGTTTTTTTTTTTTTTTTTATAGGATCGGTTGACCAACGAGCACACAGTTCACCTGATGGTAAGTGGTTACTGTGACCCATAGACATCTACATCTATCCTCAATAAAGACTCAAGATGCAGATGCGTTGTCACCCGTGAGGACTAAGATGGAATGCCTCTTTGCCAGTAAAAAGGGTCTCCGGTTCTCTACACTCACCATACGAAACACAGCAGCGTTAAGCTGCTATTTTACGCTGGTTTTCTGTGAGAGCGTGGTCCTTCCCCGGTCGAGCCGACCCATTCGTGCTACAACCATAATATAGCTGCAGCATGGCTCTACCACGTAGATAAGTAGTGGTGGGGGGTGTTGCAGCCGTCGACGCCGCACTTCCTAGCTTTGCAGCGTATGCGTTGGTGTTTGCTGTTTAAGCACTTAAACCACACCCCATCTTCCCTTACCCACTTCCACCGGACGTCCAAACCCATTTGCTCTAGCTTCCTACTTTTGGCGATAGGGTGTTCACCCCCACAACACATACATGAGGCACTACCGGTGTCCTCCTGGGCGGTGAACGTCTTTACGTCGCGGGCCCTATCCTCTACGCGGCGTGTCGACACTATCCTTTTCGACGGTGGCGCCTCTCGTCTTACGGGCGATTCCTTAGTCGGCGTCAGGGACGTATAGGCGTGACTTAACGCATGGTCAGCCTCTCTCATCATAAACCGGGATAGCGTGACAATGTCCGGTTCGTCCGCACTTCCGTAATGCTCCGCATAATCGCACCAACGCGACTGTAAGTGAAGGCTAAGCTTACTCGTAACCTCCCTAGTTAGCATCGTATTTTGTAAATATCCTTTGCCGTCGACGTTCTGCATAATACACACTATATTCTGTAATTTAATAGCGAACGAATTTAACTCCTGGGCGGTTTGTCCCGGGCGCGGAAGGCGTTTTAATTCCTCTAACGCACGATCTATAATTACTTCCGGGCGGCCAAAACACTGCTCCAGTGTCCGCATAATGTCTGCCGGATCCTTCGCGGTAAACAGCAGCGCCGATACTACTTCTCTAGCCTCACCACGTAAACAGTTCCTTAACCTTGCCATATTTTCCGTATTTGTGAATCCATATAAACCCGTGGATTCTTTCATCGCGGCTTTAAACGCTAACCATTCCACGGCCGAACCGTTAAAAATAGGCAAGTCCTGCGTCTGCTTCGCGGCGGCTGGTCTAACTCTAATCATGCTTTCTAAAGCTTCCGCTAGTCGTTCTATACCCCTATCTTTCCCTCGCGGGGTGAGCGACCTATCTCTATCCCTATTTCCCTCTAGCCTACGCTGTGGCGCTGGCGACCTATGTACACCTACATCCCTATAACACGGCGAGGGTAATTTACGATCCGCAAGGCGATGTGGTGATTTATCTATGCCTACATCATTACACGGCGACGGTGATCTACGATCCGCGTGGTGATGTTGCGATGGCGATCTACGTGCACCTACATCCGTACACGGCGACGGTAATCTACGATCCGCGTGGCGATGTGGCGATCTATGTATAGGCGATAGAGTGCGGCGTTGGACGCGGGACGGCGACGTAACCCGTACACAGCGATCCACCTGGTTATTTTATACGGCGACTCCATTATCCCTCTGTATCGTATGTACGCGGCGGTTGAACATCATTCGCAACCGACCTCCCCTGTGCATCTTCAACGTGGTCGTAACCGGTTCCCCTACTCGGCGGGGCCTGCTCTACCTCGATGCCGGGCGCGGGCTGAGACGGGCGGTAGGGCGGCTCCCCCCGCACAGTCTCCACGTTCTCTAACCACCTATCAACACGTACCCTATTTTCCACTAATTCGTCCTCGTTTAGACTTTCCCTATCCGTTTCTTCTTGCAGTTGAGCGATATCCCTAGCGTACTTCTTCTTGATGAGATCTTCCTCGATTTGCAATTGCTTCCTTCTAATTGCAGCTAGTTCCTCCGCGGTATTATACTCTATTTGCTTTAAATTTGCTATTACGCTAGCTGTCGACCGGGCGGACTGAACGGACTGAACGGACCGATGGGGCGCGGGGCGCGGGCCTATGTACAACGTCTGCTACAGGCGCGACGGTACGCACTATCGAACTAGTCTCTGTAGTCGGAAGATCTTCTATAATCGCGGCGAGCGTCTCTGTGCGCGGCGCGGATGTGCTAACTTCTCCCAAGCGATCGGTTGTAGACACGGACATAGCGAGGCGCGGCGGCGCGGGCGCGGGCGCGGGCATAGATGCGGGCGCGAGCGGGGACTGCGGCGCGGCGGAGGGCGCTTGTGCCAACGCGAGATAATCGGACGGGGACGCGGGTGCTTCCTCGAATATCCGCATTCCTACTGGCGTTTCGTCGTCGTTCCGTGTCTTCTGGCTTCTTGTCTTCCGCATGATGATGTCCCACGTTGCGACCTCCGATCGTCTTCAAAAAGACGCACATATTGGACGCCGTTCCCGCCGCAAGGGCGTTACCAGATGGTCACAGTTTGGCACCGTTAGGGAGCAACCACCCGGCCGCGTAAATGCGGTTTAAGATACAAGAATTGTCTGGAAACAGATAGACTATAGGTGTAGGACTTGAGCGGCTCGCGGAGTATCTTCGACAACATTTACTCCGGAGAGCTACGCCCGTCCGGCACAGTACTGTAGAACTATACTGTATTCAACTATTTACAAATGTTAGTGGCACATACATAAACTATATACAGAAGGGAGTCTTCTGGATTTCTCTTGAGGTTTCTTCTCTTGAGGTTTCTTCTCTTGTGGTTTCTTCTAGTGCCGCTCCCGAAATGAACAACTCACAGACGTAATATTTAAGCTGAACCAGTTACAACCAGTTACCAGATTGATGGCAATTCTCGAGTCGTAGAATTGTTATTTTTCTCAACATTCATCATTGCAGCCCTTCACAGGTCCACTGCTGAACATAGGCCTCCTGAAATCTTCCTCACTCTATCTAGTGAGGGCCCGCCCTACACTCCACCTACCGGTACCACCGTTAGTGGGCCGGCCATATAGCTTATAGAACTGACAACCGATGGGGAAGAAAAGTTCTCGAGTGGCAGCCTCGTACCGGTAGGCATAATGTAGAGCAACCCCCCACTTAATGAAGTGACGACCTGATAAGACATGCAGGAAGTCTATGAATGCAGGTGGCTCAGGATCGTGCTTTGTGACGTTCAGGGAGGCCTATGTTCAGCAGTGGACTTGTGAAGGGCTGTAATGATAATGATGATGATGGTGATATAGACTTCGCTGCAATCTGTAAAAAACCATTTAGACATAGGGTTTATGTAAAATTGTTTTTATACAGGTACTGTAGCGGACAACCCTCCACCTCCCATGGCCCCACCAACCTTACGGTTATACGGGCCGAATCTCGAGAGATGCACGCGGTACTTGCTCAGGGCTCTTTCCCGCGTGCACTTTCTTGATTCTCTACAAGTTATTTATTCTTCTCCTTGTCCCGTAGTGTCACTCTCCTTTTCTGGGCTGGACGAACACACAACGCCTTCGGTTCCGGGCAGAATCCTTTCTTGGTTCTTCTCCATCGCAGTTCTCCGCACATGCCAACCATGCGCAAACTCCCGCAGCCGGCCAAAGCTCTCCCTACCGTCCACGAGGTCCGGGTAGTAAACCGGACCCACCCCTCTGCGTACTATTCCGTCCATCATCTTACATCTCAGGTCATCATACAACTCGCACTCCCATAGCACGTGATGCCTATCCTCATAGGCAGCACCGCAATCACACATACCAGATTCAACCAATTTCATATCATGCAGTCTCTTTCGAAAACATCCATGCCCACTGAGTATCTGCGAGACTTGATAGTCCGGCACGACCCAATTCGCATTGAGCCGCGCCGACACGTCCGGGAAGAAGCACAATAATTCTCTTCCATTCGTCTCGTTCATCCATCGTTCCTGCCATACATCCATAACTTCAACCCAAATTTCGCGCTTACGCCTGCTCAACTCCCCATTCTCAACGTTTCTACGCGCCTGGTCAATCCTACCAACACGAGTTACCTCCAGATCGGCCGGCAGGACCCCGGCTAATACCGGAAGCGCCGCAGTACTTATCGTCCTGTACCCCTTTGTCAACAGCACGAGCGAAGATCTCTGCGATCTCAGCAGTGCCGTTCGCACTGTATAGTTCCCCACCCGATCAACCCAAACGGCCGCAGCATATGTCACTATTGGAACATATTGTGACGCCTCATAATTATTATTAATAAATAATAATTAAATTCATTATACAGACATTTAAAAATGTCATAGAAATTATAATTTAAACAATAAAATGCAAATAATAAGCATAGAGTTCAAAAATATCCATTTGGAATATTGAATATTATATATATTAGTAAACGCATAAAATGTCTCAAAAAATCTCTAAATTTATTAAAAACCTGCTTAAAATGTTCAAAATATATCAAATCATATAAATACAAGGCGATTATATTGCAATAACAAAGATAAATAACATTTGTAATATAATAGAAAAAATGAATTAAAATTTTCTAAGTTGATGAAGGAGTTCGTGTAATAATTGGAAAATTTCTAAGTTAATGAACGTGTTCTTGTAATGTACCCTTATATTGGGGCGTTGTCGGAGACACATACCCAAGGTTGTACATATATATGGGGTGGTCGGCTGACCGACTGCTAGTACTAAGGTTGCACAATGACTAGTCCTATATTAGGGACTTAACATAGTAAGGTCTGACGAACCAAAGCATTAATATAGAAGGTCTCTATGATGCATAAGCATTATGATAGCAGAGTTATGACTTGAAGTCCCATATGAATAAGACATACAGTAGTATGGTCTATGAAATAAAGCAAATATGTGGAAGGTCTCAAATATGTAAAAGCATTATATTGAAAGAAATGGGACTTGAAAAGGATTATTATAGTGGCGTGTAGGTTGCTTCGCAGCCTCTGAGACCGAGGTAAACTTGGACTCACTAACCGATGTGTCCTAGACATATCATCTTAGTGCCGGTGGTAAGCGGGTTTGTTGTAGCAATACGACTTGCCCGTGGACATCGCACACCCCTACCGGTTGTGGGCGGCGTCTTAGCGCATAGCGTTATGATACGTCGGCTATCTTTCGGATTAGGGTGAGTGTGTTTGGTAGTACTTTTAAGTGCAGCAAGCATACTCAACTTCATGTCTTAGTGCAATAGCGCTATGATACGTGGAGTTTTGGCTACTGACGTCTTAGTACCGTACTACTATGATACGTCGGTGGTATTTTTAGTTAACAACATTATCAAATTTTGTTACCAAAGTCGATAGGGATCATGTGGGTGTGTTGTGAGGGGGCGCCATCCGTATGATAGTTGCATTGATGCTTACTGCTACTTGCAGTATTGCGTCTTGTGATGGATCTGCGGGTGTACTGCACCTGATTCGATGCATCTTGTGGTTCTGGTCGATGGAGGTATGCGGGTGGTGATGTCTGCTGGGACTGTATGGGGGACCTTGGGATGGTGTAAGCCCGACGATAGTCGTATTGATGCTTGTTGCATTCTGTAGCATTGTGTCTCTACGATGGTTGTTTGGCGGGTCGCTATTCTCAATGGCGCTCTCTGCGTCTTGGTTTGACTCACAACCTAAGTAGCTTTGCCCAAGTCGGGTCCCTTCATAGCGGGGCTGCAGACTGTCTGCCCTCCATGATGTTTTATATAACAACTTAATAATATATCTCTATAAAGTTCCCACCTTTGAGAGATTGAAGGCAACTTGTTGGTGGGTGAGACAAACATGATCGAAAAATGCATATACTCAACGTCAGTGACACAAACCCTTTCTGATGGCGAATTATTAATATTATCTTATAACTGCCTATTGGCTATATCTGCCATTGTATTGGTTGGTGGAGCATATGTGTTGACCTCATGCGGGTGGTAGCTGGAGGGAGAATCTGAGGAGGCTCTCAAGGCTGCGGCCGAAAGCCGCGCAACGTGGGACCCCATTCCCTTGAGGTGAGCGGTAGACTCATGACACGCTCTGCGGCCAATTGGCCGTGCTGACCATGCAATTGGTGGTGATGCCTTACACTTACATCACGTCTGCAGGAACGGCGGTCTGGCAGGTGGTGGCGCTCACGGAAGGCTTTTTATGGTCAGTGTGCCTATTGTTGCCTAACCCGTGTGACGTACATTCACTGTGACTGGATTTGATCGTATTCTGTATGGCGTTTACACGCATTGACATGCGCGACTTCGGTCGATGTTTGTGCTTACGCACTATCAAGGGGCCAAGTCCTCTTTTACTGGTTCGCCAGTTATTTTGCTGTGGACTACGGTCCAGTTCCCAACTTTGCGTACCCTTCGGGGGGAGCGCATTAAAATGGTTGGCGCTCACCGTGCGCGGCGTGTGTGGGGCCGTGTACCTCCTCCACAATTTTTTTAAAATGTGGGAGAGCGAAGCCCTTGTAACTGGTATTTGATATAAATATTGTGAGCCTTTTCCAAGCGGGAAGGGATTAATTAATAAGGAATTGACTGTTGTGAACCAGATACAAGTGGAATAGGGACAATTTATTGTTCTTAACCTTTTTGAGCTCTGTCTTCGTGAACGGGGTTCTCTAGCTTATAAGACTCTACCAACAGCTTTCGATTGCTCTCGTGAATATTCATTCTTCCAAGATACACCTAAAAGAACTAAGTTACTATACAAACACAACGTAAAAAAGGGTCCTAACTAAGACGATCACGCCATAAATTTATTAAACGGCCTATATTTAAACCTTTAGAAAGATCAAGTTATACTGGTCACGTAAATTAGATATATTTATATATCTTACAGATATAGATTCTAAAGAAATACAAGTATAAGTGGATATATAGTAGAAGAGAAAAAAGATGGGGGGGGGGTTCGTTACAATATGTACCCTTATATAGAACACGGAGTGCGGGGTAGCGCATACCCCAAGAAGATGCCGACACCCGCGACATCTTCCCAAAGCATCTCCCAGCCCTCTCTCCCATATCTTTGGCGTGCTGAATAAAGAATAGACTCGTGTCTAACGTGACATCCAATACTTTAGTCGACATTACGCTTTTAAATGACTCCGTCCCCATCCTTATAACAGGTGGTCGCTGGAACTTGCCTTTAATAGTCATGGTACATGACTTCGCGGAGGAGAAGGATAACCGGTTCCTCTCTCCCCACGATGATACCAACTCCAGTGCAGATTTGGCCGCTCTCTCTATTTCAGCTCTAGAGAAGGGCATGGCAAAAGACTAGAAGAAAAGGAGACAGGTCGGAGGAATTAGCCATGGAACGATTCCATAGTGTGAGAGCGCGATATAGACAGTTGATGGGGGATACGGAATTGGCCCATTTTAGAAAAATTTCGGAGATTGGAAGTGCTGACCCATGGGGACGTGCATATCAGATCTCTAGCGGGACATATCGTCCTCCTAGTAATGTCATCAATGTCATTGAGTACGCGGAGCGACATTCGGGGGGGGGGGGGGGGGTGAGGGAGGCCATGCGGGGCCTGCTCGGGGCTCTGTGTCCGGACGATGATTCGTCCAAGGACACTGAGTTTCATGGGCGGGTGCGTCTTATGGCCGCCTTCACCCCATCTGGATCGGCTGCCGTTCCCCCAACCATTGGGTGTTTGGGGGGTATAGTCAGGGCGTTGCCCAACACTACTCCGGGACTGGACGGGATTGGTGCCAAAATTGTTAAGAATGTGTGGAGAGCTGCACCTAGGGAATTCCACTGGGTGTATGCCAAATGTGTGGAAGAGGGGGTTTTCCCCGAAGTATGGAAGAAAGGACGGCTGATAGTTATTCCGAAAGGTAATGATAGGCCACTAACAGATCCCAAGGCCTACCGCCCGATTACGCTCCTCCCCATCTTTGGGAAGTTGCTGGAGCGAGTTCTGCTGCGGTGTGCTCCGAGCTTGGTGAGGGGCATATCGGAATACCAGCACGGGTTTTCGCCGGGTCGGTCCACGGTAACGGCGCTGCAAGACGTGCTTAGTACTGCGCGCGAGTCGCAGCGCAAGTATGTACAAGCCGTCTTCTTGGACATATCAGGAGCATTTGATAATGCATGGTGGCCAATGATACTGCTGAAGGCTAAACAAGGAGGGATTCCACCTAACATCTACCGCATGTTGGTGGACTATTTCACCAACAGGCGAGTGGGTATATTCGTGGGTGATTGTGCCGAATGGAAACGCTCGACCATGGGTTGCCCGCAGGGATTGGTCCTTGGACCGACCTTGTGGAATTTACTGCTGGACGATTTGTTGAGGCTGCCTTTCCCCTTAGGGATGAAAATGTTGGCGTATGCAGACGACGTGACACTTTTGATACAGGCGAACTCTAGAGCTGAAATAGAGAGAGCGGCCAAATCTGCACTGGAGTTGGTATCATCGTGGGGAGAGAGGAACCGGTTATCCCTCTCCTCCGCGAAGTCATGTACCATGACTATTAAAGGCAAGTTCCAGCAACCACCTGTTATAAGGATGGGGACGGAGTCATTTAAAAGCGTAATGTCGACTAAAGTATTGGATGTCACGTTAGACACGAGTCTATTCTTTATTCAGCACGCCAAAGATATGGGAGAGAGGGCTGGGAGATGCTTTGGGAAGATGTCGCGGGTGTCGGCATCTTCTTGGGGTATGCGCTACCCCGCACTCCGTGTTCTATATAAGGGTACATATGTTCCAATAGTGACATATGCTGCGGCCGTTTGGGTTGATCGGGTAGGGAACTATACAGTGCGAACGGCACTGCTGAGATCGCAGAGATCTTCGCTCGTGCTGTTGACAAAGGGGTACAGGACGATAAGTACTGCGGCGCTTCCGGTATTAGCCGGCGTCCTGCCGGCCGATCTGGAGGTAACTCGTGTTGGTAGGATTGACCAGGCGCGTAGAAACGTTGAGAATGGGGAGTTGAGCAGGCGTAAGCGCGAAATTTGGGTTGAAGTTATGGATGTATGGCAGGAACGATGGATGAACGAGACGAATGGAAGAGAATTATTGTGCTTCTTCCCGGACGTGTCGGCGCGGCTCAATGCGAATTGGGTCGTGCCGGACTATCAAGTCTCGCAGATACTCAGTGGGCATGGATGTTTTCGAAAGAGACTGCATGATATGAAATTGGTTGAATCTGGTATGTGTGATTGCGGTGCTGCCTATGAGGATAGGCATCACGTGCTATGGGAGTGCGAGTTGTATGATGACCTGAGATGTAAGATGATGGACGGAATAGTACGCAGAGGGGTGGGTCCGGTTTACTACCCGGACCTCGTGGACGGTAGGGAGAGCTTTGGCCGGCTGCGGGAGTTTGCGCATGGTTGGCATGTGCGGAGAACTGCGATGGAGAAGAACCAAGAAAGGATTCTGCCCGGAACCGAAGGCGTTGTGTGTTCGTCCAGCCCAGAAAGGGAGAGTGACACTACGGGACAAGGAGAAGAATAAATAACTTGTAGAGAATCAAGAAAGTGCACGCGGGAAAGAGCCCTGAGCAAGTACCGCGTGCATCTCTCGAGATTCGGCCCGTATAACCGTAAGGTTGGTGGGGCCATGGGAGGTGGAGGGTTGTCCGCTACAGTACCTGTATAAAAACAATTTTACATAAACCCTATGTCTAAATGGTTTTTTACAGATTGCAGCGAAGTCTATATCACCATCATCATCATTATCATTACAGCCCTTCACAAGTCCACTGCTGAACATAGGCCTCCCTCATGGAACGTCACAAAGCACGATCCTGAGCCACCTGCATTCATAGACTTCCTGCATGTTTTATCAGGTCGTCACTCCATTAAGTGGGGGGTTGCTCTACATTATGCCTACCGGTACGAGGCTGCCACTCGAGAACTTTTCTTCCCCATCGGTTGTCAGTTCTTTAAGCTATATGGCCGGCCCACTACCGGTGGTACCGGTAGGTGGAGTGTAGGGTGGGCCCTCACTAGATAGAGTGAGGAGGATTTCAGGAGGCCTATGTTCAGCAGTGGACCTGTGAAGGGCTGCAATGATGAATGTTGAGAAAAATAACAATTCTACGACTCGAGAATTGCCATCAATCTGGTAACTGGTTGTAACTGGTTCAGCTTAAATATTACCTACATAATTACTTCATGATCTACACTGTACTGTGTGATTATACAGTATTAAAATTATGTATTTTGGTTAAAAAAAAACAGCAATCATAAACCATTCAGCTAATAAAAATGCCTATTTACTCTCTTATAAAATTAGACTGTTAACGTTGTGTAAAACAATTACAGTGACCTCGTTGCCTAATGCTGTTATCATCAAGTTCATTCTTCGCCACGTCTCAAGACCTTATCAAGTGACATTACAACATGAGTACCATACCTTACGATAAATATATTGTAGTAATGAGTACATATTACTTCAATTTTAAATATTATATGGTTTTTATTTATATAAATTTTACAAATAAATATTTTATATATAAATATTTCGTAGTGGCGATGTAAGAATATCCGCTACCCCATATCATCCCGTGGGTGTCGTAAGAGGCGACAGAGGGAAACAAATCAGGAGATGGGCAGCAGCGTCTTCTTAATAGTGACTAAAAATAAATAACTTATAACTAAAAACTCATAAAAATACATAGCTAACCCACCTGCCAGGGTTGGCAATTATTCACTGTGCTGCGTAGGGATGATGCAACCCTTTGCATTTTCTATCGAAACTACAACGATTCTACTCTGAGGAATTGTTCGGATTAATTCCAGCCGCCAAATTTCAAGAACGCACATCGCGTCAAAATTAACGATACCATCCTCACCATCTGGATGCTTGGCGGTCCACCACTGCGCGTTTTACTAGGAGTTTTCTTTCTCGTACAACTTCTCTGTGGAATTGTTTACCGCCGGCGATTTTTCCGGCGGTTGTACATGGGTGGCGGTAGGTAAGAAGTCACTTACCATCAGATGAGCTGCATGCTTGTTTGTCCCCTCGTCTATAAAAAAAAGTTGCCACGCTTGGTGGATCGGGGTTGGGAAGTCTTTTTTTATTTGTTGTTACGTGGTACAGACATGTGTTGCAGTTATAATATTATAGTTATAGCGCGAATAGATCGGTTCGATCAGGGAAAGACCACGCTCTCACAGAGTACCAGCGTAAAATAGCAGCTTAATGTTTTAAAAATTTGTATAGTGAGTCTAGAGAACCGGAGACCTTTTTACTGGAACCGAGGCAATCCATCTTAGTCCTCAGGGGTGACAACGCCATAGATATAGTATATACTAAATCTACGATTAATACTAAAGACAACGCATCTGCTTTTTGATTCTTCTTATCAGGTGAATAATTGTGTGCTCGTTTGTTATCCCTTCGCCAACACGCATTGGGGCAGCGTGGCGGACAATTCCTTGCCCTAAAAACCCTCTCAGACATGAGAGGAGGCCTGTGACCAGCAGTGGGACGTATATAGGCTGTAACTTATTTACTCACTTACTTGTCGTCCTTATTCTCTAAAAAACAAATATTAGATAACGCTGCTGCCCATCTCCTGGCTAGTTTCTCTTTGTCGCCTCTTACGACACCCACGGGACAACGAATATTATTCTACAAAAAAGATTATATTTAAGTAATATAATAATAGCCATCCGCTGTTCACAGACAGGTAAGCACGAACACTTATAACATCTATACAAATAAATAAAATTGAAGTGATTGTTTGTAATACCAGCTTTTTACTAAATGCATATGAAAGTATATACGGTTCTGTCTACTGTCTGTTTGTTCCGGCTAATCTCCGAAACGGCTGGACCGATTTCGACGGGACTTTCACTGGCAGATATTATGGCAGATGTTATAAGGAACTTAGGCTACTTTAGTTTTAAAAAAATAATTAGAGTTCCACGCAGAAAAATTAAAACCCTAATTTACACGCGGGCGAAGTCGCGAGGAACGGATAGTTTTATATATAACCGAAGTGTGAAGTGATAAAGCGGCTACAAACATATTTAAAATTAAAAATTTTGTACAGCCGATTTCAATATAAATTATTAAGAATAATTCAAAAACTATTGGTCTGACCTTGATTAAATTCGTATGGGACCACACGAAAAGTAGGGGAAGGGCGGGCAAAAAGGATCCGTTAAGGTTGAATAATAAAAATACGTTCTATAATCAAATAACATGTAATGAAATTAAAACAAAACCAAACACTGGTTAATAAAGTTTAAAAATAAAAATAAAAGAAACATAAAAATCAACATCTTCATTGTCATTTAATTATTTTTTTAAAGTCTCTGAACTATCCGTTTTGCCCTATTGGGTAAGGTAAAACGGATATACTTCGAGGGTAAATGGATATATCCCTTAGCATTCAAAAACTAATCACTACAAAAATTACAATAATAGGAACCATGTCCCGAGTATGACGAACAACTCTCATGCGTCCATTCGCGACATTGAGAGCATTCAATCCTGTCTTCCATGGGGGTCTGGTATACTACTCCTTGCACACAGCACAATAATGTCGTCTTTACTGCACTCTTTGTCTTTAACTTCCAACAGTCTTTTTTCTTGCCGGTTGTTGGCTTCTTTAATACACAAAAGCTCCAAGGTTTATTTTAAAACTGTTTTTTTTATTTATCTTCTTGTATGGTTTTTATAGGTGTGCTGGTTAATATTTCAGATTTTTGTAATTTTCTACCCTCACTTAGTTCTTAAAACTGTTGCTGGGGCAATGGATGAATTTCTTCGAGTAAAAAAAGAAATTTTTTATACACTCTTTACCAGCAATGTTCGCGACGGCCTAAAAGATTTTAAGAAAAAAGTGATGAAAGAATATTGTTTTGTATGAAAAGTAATTTCACTTTATTGTTATAATTACAACAATTATTGTTATATTCAATAGTTTGGATCATAATAATTTCCTTAATTCTTTTGTTTTATTAATTCACATAATATACTATCGATCGGACTAACTATCGGATATAAAAGGCGTTGCTTAAAAATAGAAACGTTAAAGCTCAGTATTTATTGTACTCGAAGCCTTAAACAGTTAATACAGGACTTTTTGAAGTGAACACTTCTTTAGGATCGTTGTGATTTGACACTCGATGAAATGAAAAAGTGCAACCGAAAAGAGACAAACAAATACATCTATAGGATTTGTTCGCGACGGCCTAAAGACTTTAAGAAAAAAGTGATGAAAGAATATTGTTTTGTATAAAAGTGAAATTACCAACGAAATCGAGCAAATTGTGTATTAATATAGTTTTACAGTGTGTTTACAACTCTTAATATATTTGTATAGAATGTCGTTTTAATAATAGTTGATATAAACAACTTTAATCATTTAAGAAAAAATCGACCAATCACAGCGCGTCATATCGTAGAACTTTCTGGAAATTTAATTAACTGCGCAATAGTTTATACTAAAAATAATAAGAATATTTTTGTGTTCTAAAAGAGTTGTAAATATGACATTTAGTAAGCATATGGTATATAGATTACGATAGTGAAGAAATAATTTGTATAATTAAACGCATTTGGTAGTTATAGAAAAATTAAAGAATTAATGTACCCATTTGTTATGAAAATTTGGGACATTTCGTTTAATAACTTTTTTAAATGTAAATATATTGAATAACCTTTATCATATACTGATAAAGGACCAAAATGCCGATGTAATGATGTTTAGCATATTAGTGTAACATTTAACCTTATATAGAAAATATTGCAATTTATGCTAATTACATAGTGAAAATGTTTTAAAATAAAGAGGCAAAACGAAAAATGGCAAGCGGCTCACTATACAGTATAGCCGAAGTCTACCTTATGGGTGCGAAACCCAGTAACATTGTAGTAGGAAGAACTACCAGTGACAAGCAGTAGTATCCGGTAGTAGCTGAAGTGACTAGTAGCAGAACATAGTGAACAGTAATAGTGAATTAGAAAAAGTTTAGCTAGCCGAAAAAGGTCGTAACTGAAAATCGCAGTTACACATAGCCGAAAAAAGTGGCAACTGAAAATTCGCAGTTACATATAGTGAAAAAAAGTGTTAGCTAGCCGAAAAAAGTGGTAACTGAAAATTCGCAGTTACATATAGTGAATAGAGTTAGCTAGACGGAAAAAGTGGTAACTGATATTCGCAGTTACACAAGTGATAAAATCAACTAGTTTTAGTTGATTAATAGCTGCTAGTCAGTAGTGTTAGAAAACCAGCTACTACCAATAGATATTTTAATACTACCAATAGATATTTTGATACTACCAATAGATATTTTGATATTACCAATAGATATTTTAATACTACCGCACATTTTAATTGAATCTTTTGAAATATATAGTGACCAACCGATAGTGAACAACCGTAGTTGAGCAACCGTATTCAACAACCGTGGTCAATAAATAATAATTATAAAATTTCGTGACTAATAAATCAGTCGAACCGCTGGCAACTAACTCCCATGCTATTTGAATTTATAAATCGTGCATTTTAATTTTGAACCTCAGTCCACAGTTTTCCAGCAGCACACACAAAGACGGCAATGAAAGTATCCTCCGGAACCTATAGGTGTAGGACGTGAGCGACTCGGGGAGTATCTTCGACAACATTTACTCCGGAGAGTTACGCCCGTCCGGCACAAGCAATATTGTTGTGAAATGGCGTTTGTATGTTTTGCCGCTTAGCGTACTCACCAGCTAATTCCATAAATTCATTTCTAGCCCTAGTGGTCTTCCGTATGTAGTTGTTTTTTTTTTTTTTTCTAATGGTCCTCTGATGTGGTGGTCAGAGCCTTTGTATATCTTGTTTTAATCTCTGGGTTGGACTTGTCCATAACTTTTTTGTCATGTTCATGTTTGTCATGATGTAGGTCAATTGTTTATTTCAGACTATTTATATATATATTTATTCTTGGCACATTTATTTTTATGTCAATATATGATGTTAGTTTATATAATGCATACTAATAACTTTAATGCTTTGCTTGATTATAATTATTACTGTTTCATGGCATTTACACTCCAAACTATTTTTGAGTTTATATGTTTATATATTTTGACTGATGTTTTGCATTTGTCTTATCTTATACAGAATTTCGTATGCATAGATGATATATTACGTAGTAATATATTCTATCCATTTTTCTTACTTCTATATATATTTTTTAATATCTTTATTATTTACCTAGGTTTTATTTTTTATTTTCTCCTGTCTTACTATATATTCACAGAATTTAATAAAATATTTTCTTTCAGTTTTCCTTGTTAAAATATCCGAAATATTTGTTTGTGTAATCTTTAAATTTTTTTTCTGTTCTAGGTCAATCCTTTTACTGCTGTACACTGGGCAGTCTACGAGCAAGTGCATCACAGTTTCTTCCACCTCTGGGTCACAAGCACATCCAGCGCTTGTCCTACACTTGAAGCGATTTAGGTACCCTGCAAAGGCACCGTGTCCAGTAAGTATTTGCACTAGTTCAGGTGATGGTCTAATTTTCCTAATAATTTTGTACGCTGTTTCGGCATTTTTGAGGAACATTTTGGTAGTCGTAGCTGTTTCACTATTTATGTATCGCTGGTTCCATTCCTGCACTGATCTTTCCCTTATCGTTCTTTTTATGAACGATATGGGGCATCTGTCATATTGGGATGCTGTTTTTTTGTATAGTGCCGCTTCTTTTGCCAGGTGATCTGCTCTTTCATTTCCTTCATGTCCCACATGAGCTCTAATCCAAAATAACTTTACCGTTTTGTTATTATCATTTATAATCTTTAAATTTTTTCTAGTGGCGCGGACTAATGGGTGGAAGTTGTCCGGGGATTTCAATGAGTGCAGTCCTGATTGGGAGTCGCTGTAGATATTGAAGACACTGTCCTTATGTTTCATCATAAGTTCTGTGGCTTGGAACAGTGCGTAAAGTTCGGCTTGGTAAACTGTGCAGAAGGATTCCAGCTTAAATTCTTTACTTAAAATTTCAGTGTTGTCCCTCCACACAGATAACGCTGCCCCTACCTTCCCGTCAATTTTACTCCCATCAGTGTATATCTGTACCGCCTCTAGCTGTTCTTTTGTTACTTTCATCTCTTCCGGTTGTTTACCTTCTATTGTGCTAAAAGTTATTTCCTGTTCTTTAGCTGGATGGTCGGCTTCAATAAAGAGTTCCTTTACTTCAACTTTTCTGTCCCCCAGGATATCCTCCTGCGGTTTCCCGCGCTTTGCTTCATACAGCCTTGCAGCTTCCCGCAAGCGGATATCCAGAGGTAACAGTCCCATTAATATGAGTGCCGAATTCAGCGATACGGTCCTGTAAGCTTTGCAAATTTTTTGTGCGAAACCCCTCTGCAGGGTGTTGAGATGTTTTTGTACAGTTATTTTTTGTGATGCACTTGCCCAGACACTGGCTGCATAGAGTACGATCGGCTCGACGACTGAAGCATATATCGTCCTGATGATCTCCGAACTCAATCCCCAAGAAATTTTTGCTGTCTTTATTAGATATTTATACATGTTTGTAACCTTTCGACATATATGTACAACATGACTATGGAAGGTTAATTTTTTATCTATTATAAGGCCTAATAATTTAATTTCGTCTACAATTTTTATGTTTGTTCCACCCATGTGGAGTTGAGGTGTGTCGTATTTAAGTTTTTTGGTAATTATTATTGCATTGGTTTTGTGTGCAGCAAAACCAAGTTTGTTACGCACACCCCAATCATGCACAAGGGCGAGTGTTCTATTTGCTTTTTCTTCAATTTTGGGGATTTTTTGTCTAGAGAACACCAGGACGACATCATCGGCAAAGGCTTGACAGTAAACTTCTTCACTGTCCATCAAGTCCAACAAAGGGTCCAGTAGCAGGTTCCAAAACGTGGGCCCTGCGATTGATCCCTGCACGCATCCTTTTGATGTAGATTTATCAATTTCTTTATCTGCGTATCGTAACTTTATTTTGCGGTTTTCGAAAGAACTATTAACGATTTCCCGGAGGTTTTGGGGACACTTTTTCTCTAATAGCTGGCATTTTATGGCAGGCCACCAAGCATTGTCGAAAGCTCCCTGTATGTCTAGAGATATTATTAAGTTTATCTTTTTGTCTTTGAGGTTTACTCTTATGTGATGTAGTAGATCATACAGGGAGTCTTCCGTACTTCGCTGAGGCACAAACCCATATTGTCTTGGATTACTTTTCAGCAAAATGTGCCATCGTATTCTCTTAACTATCAGTTTTTCTAATATTTTACCTCATATTGAAAGTAATCCAATAGGTCTATATGCCTTGGGGTGGGTATAGTCGCTTTTACCGGGTTTTTTGAGAACTATTACAACGGTTGCCTTCCATGGTGTTGGGTAATGAGTGAGCTGCAAGCATTTGTTGACAATTGACAAAAAAAGTTCTTCATTTGTTCCTATTGCCGCAGTACAGATATCCATTGTAAAACCATCAGGTCCAGGTGCCTTCTTCATAACGTTCAAACTTCCCATAACGTTTCTTAGTTCAGCTTCAGTAAATGGTGGATCCTGGATGTCATTTGGTAGGTATTGGTGTATTTTTCCAGCTTTTTCTCTCTTTACCTTTTGTTCAGCATTATCGGTGGTATAGTCATCTACTGGGAAAAAACTATCTGCTAACCAAGCCGCTGATTCGTCAGGAAACAAGGCCTTTCCATCATTCACTAATAGCTGATCCTGTTGCCTTTTTGTTCTTTTTCTAATTACTCTATAAATTTTATCCCAGAAACTTTCCCTATCCTGATTTGTACAGTACTCCTTCCAACTATTTGTTTGTGCACTAATTGCCTCTTTTTCATATTTCATTTTTGCTTCCAGGTATTGCTGTACTACGTGTTCTCTTCTATGCCATGCAGCGCATCGGATCCTTCTACGTTTCGTTATCATCGCCTTCTTCAGTTCTTCCAGTTCTCTACTCCACCATGGTAAAGATGTTTTTTCTTTTATTTTTAGTTTAGGAATACATTTTTCACATGCTTTATTTATACCCTCAATATATGTGGCTATAATGCTTTCCAAAGCCTCCTTTGATACAATTTTTCCGACTTGAACTGCCTCAATTCTATTTTCTTCTAGATAATTTTTAAATATTATTTTAAAATCTGTCCAATTAGCTTTTTTAGTGTTATAAATTCTGGTTGTTAAACTTCTTCTTTTTTCTTGCGGTTTGTCTAAATTGATGGAAAAAACTATAGCATTATGATCTGAACTTATTAAATCCTTATCTAACCTCCAATCTTGAATATGCTTAAGTAAGCTTTCATTACAAACTGTTATGTCTACATGACTTGTGTATAATTTGCACCCTCTAATTGTATCAAAGGTAGGCTCTGTTCCTTCATTTAGTATATGTAATCCCATTTCATCCAATGCCTCCTGTAATGCCACCCCTCGATGATCTATTGAAGTGCTGCCCCACCACGTATTCCACGCGTTAACATCTCCTCCAATTAATATATATTTAGCTGTTAGATTGTTGACTATTTTTTCAATTTGTTTAAGATATGGTTCTATAGGTAAATGATCTTCAAAGTATATTGATATTGCCCCTATTGTCCACTTATCAGTTTGTAAAATGGCAACTACAATGTTTTCCGTAACCAAAGTGGGGTCTTCTATTATTTTAATATTCGAATCGAAAACAAATATAGCTGCTTTGTTTGGCTTTTCTTTTCTTCGGCATTGTACTATTCTACTACCTGGCGGTTGCTGTACTTCTCCTGTAGCAGCTGTGTAAGGTTCTTGTACTAAGGCTATCTGGATGTTTTTACTAAGCGCTTCAATAAATACCTCTTGTGTAGCTAGCTTTTTTCGTTGTAGGTTTATTTGTATAAATTTATATTCCCGCTTACTAGGATTTCCGTGCAGGGATTGCGTCAATTTGAAGTTAACTTTCTCGTCTTAACAGTAGGCTACGCTAGATCTTGCAATTGCGTCCCATTTTTTACGTATAGGACATCTGTCATCGAAGCTGTTATGGTCGGTTTTTTCGTTTTTGGCCAGGTGACAGTTTCGGCACGTGGGTACATCTCCTGAAAGCCATCCTGGGCAGTCCGCTCTTAAATGCGGTCCAGAACAGTGGCTACACAGTGCAATAGACTCCTTACACAGTTTGCTTCCGTGACCGTATCCAAGACATTTTGAACACTGCACCAGCGGTGATTGATCCTGAACTCGTACCCTTTGTAGATCGATTTGGATACGGCCTATTTTTGTCATGCGTTGCCAAACTTTAGGAGAGACCTGTAGGACTATGTGATTCTCATGTGGGTTTCGTGCTTTTTTCCTGTACCTAACAGATATGCGAAGGTCTTCTGGCTCTATGTTTTCGATGACATGTTTGTTTTGATTTTCGATTGCTTCAATGACGTCCTCGTCTGAATTATACGTCAATACGTCTTTTAATATTATAAGCGGATCTTTGTTCTTCGTTTCTTCTATTTTCAATGTACGTTCTGAATTTTCAATTTTTTCTCTTAACTTTTTAAGATCTTCTTTTGACTCACAGCTTAAGATTACTTTCTGTTCTTTCGCTTTCCTTACTCTGTCTACACGGATACCGGAAGATTTTGCGTCCACTGCCTCCCTTATTTTGTTAATGACTACTTGGCTGGTGTCATTATCACTTTTTGATGAAACAATGATTGAGTGCATTGACGCATAAGTTGTTGGTTGAGACCGACGGGCCACAATTTCGGCATATGTATAATTGCCATTTTCTTTTTTCACGTTTAAATCATTTTGGATTTGTTCCATTTGATGTCCTAATTTTTTCAGCTCGATGCTTGATTCATCAATAGCCAGGCCATTTTTCATTATTTGCGCTAAAATTTCTTTAGTCGCTTGTCCGTCATTTATACCTATTTGCATTCCGCTAATTTTATTAGCAACGTCCTGTGTCAAAGTTTGCCTAATGGATGATAACTCTTTTAAAATGTCCCTGGCCGTTCCCTTTGCATCTCCTCCACTGGACGTTTCCAAAATACCCTTCAACTTATTAACGTGCTCTTATTCCTTTCTTAGCAGTTCCTCCTTTGCACTTAGTTTAGCTTTTTCAAGCTGGAGTTGCAACGTCTGGCGGGATTCACACATGCGTAATATTATCTCATACATACCAGTTATTCCGAATAAAACCTTTTCTTTAATAGATGTTTTAAGGTTTCCTGACTGTTCTAGTTGCGCTTTTGTATCTTGCAAGAGCTTGTTTGCTGCAGCCGTTAAAGTCGCTAAAGGCATTGTCGAAAAGTTAACTGAAGTATCATGTGTTCCGCTTTGAATATTATCTGACTTATCTTCGCTTGCTGATGTGCCTTGTAACAGCGCTCGCTTACGCATATCAACAGTTCCAGCTGAGGGTCTATGAGCCATTATATTTTAATAATGCAAACGTCAGCAAAAATAAATTTACCTAATATTTAAATCTACCAGGGCAAGGAATTTATAGTTAATATTTTAAAGTAATATAATAATAAATAATACTAAAGACTCTCAATGAAACAGCAACTGCGTTCTTTTGCAATATTTCGTAATCAATACTCAGAAAAAAAAATTTTAACAAGAGAAATTTGTATTTTCTCAAATACAGTATACGAATTCTACCTTATTAGTGAAAACAGGGTTGGTGGGAGGGCGAAATTTTGCTATTTTCTACGTTTATTGTTGCAGATTTTGGCTGATACGGCGGTTTTGGAGCAAGGTGGACCAGATAGGAGCAAAAGCGGAAGATATTTGTAAAATTTTAATATAGACGAAAAATTTTGATATATTACGTTTCTCAAAAACAATAATTTTTTAATTTAAATTAGAAATTTCGCCCGAAATGGCTTGAAAACACTGTAAACTAATAGAACTAGACTAATTAAATATTTCAGGGCAACCAGGGAGTTTTTACAATGTTTTAATGCAAATTTATAAGGTAAATATGTATGAAAATTTGTTCTAACTACTATACCTCGGTGTTTAATTTTCTTAAAATTTTGCTATTTTCTACGTTTATTGTTGCAGATTTTGGCTGATACGGCGGTGTTACGGCCTACGGCTGCTCCCTTAAAGGATCCAATCCTCTGGGGCCCATGAGCAGAAGACTTCCCGAGCAAACGTAGGTCGGGCCTCAATGTGGCCACGTGGAATCTCTCTAATTACACTAAAATATATGGGGGAGCGTTACACTACGGCCAGTCGACCGGAAGGAATTTGGACGAAGCTTACTCACCTATATCCAAGGCGACTGGTCCCTCCGGAGTCGGTCAGATCGCATGTGGTTGTGTAGTGCAAGGGAAAGAATGGTGATGTGGTGTGTATCTGGGTGTGACTGATGGTGCTTGAACCTAGACCTTAGCCGTCGGCAGCAGCCCGGGCGTCGACACCGCTCCAACTTGAGGGGGCCCTCCGAGGCTTGTCCACATTCACTTTCCTTGTTCGTCAAGATGACAGTCACTTAACTCTATCGTACGATTAACTAACTTACAGAAGCCACTAACTATCGCGGGGTATAAGGTTACCACACAAAACACGCACGGAGTTTCTGGATCAAAGGTCACAACCGTTTCGCGTTGCAACAGTTAGTTCTAGAATACAGAGGCCACACTAGCTAATATTGTCGAATGCACTTATACAGATTCTGAGTCGGACCCAATAAGTCCCGGGGAAGCTCTCCAGTAGGGATACGCGACACAAAATTCCTAGACCGTATTTTTACTGTCCGCGCTTAATTATTCCGAGTTCCCGCGCTTAATTGGCAGCGTGCCAATCGTGAGCACTGCCTAAGGACGACTGACTGCCCTTGGGCGTTTTACGCACGACCGAAAGTCAAACCGGTATGAATGCACCGCGCCGAGAGCCCTCTCGCGTCAATCCTTGAAAGTGTTTGGCGCGAACAGGCGGTTTTGGAGCAAGGTAGACCAGACAGGAGCAAAAGCGGAAGATATTTGTAATATTTTAATATAGACGAAAAATTTTGATATAAGTATTACGTTTCTCAAAAACAATAATTTTTTAATTTAAATTAGAAATTTCGCCCGAAATGGCTTGAAAACACTGTAAACTAATAGAACTAGACTAATTAAATATTTCAGGGCAACCAGGGAGTTTTTACAATGTTTTAATGCAAATTTATAAGGTCCGTATGTAGTTGTTAACTATCTGCAAGTAACAATAACACAAATTACATTTAATATTGAATAAAAATAAACACAATTTATTCGTATTTATGGTAGGGCAAAACGGATCTCGATCCGTTTTGCCCGTTCCGTTTCGCGTAACAAAAACAATAACACGTCACTACTTCCAATTCCAAATACACACCACACAAAGCACCGCGAGTGAGTGAATTGGCGCACAACAAGTCAGATTGTACCATGACACAATATTTCTCTATATATGTATCTGTCTAGCATTACTATTCGTATAGAGAAAATATCCGTTTTGCCCGCCTTAACCTTCTTGCCCTCCCTTCCCCTACCAGCTTTCAAATAAAAAAAATAATCCTCGAAATCGGTTTACCTAGTGAAAAGTTATGAGGTAACACATAAAAAAAACATTCAGTCGAATTGAGGACCGTCTCCTTTTTGAAGTCGGCAGAAAAGAACGCTTCAGATGCGTTGTCACCTTTATGGACTAAGATTGAATACTTCACAACGTGTAATTATACTGGTTCTCTATACTTATACCCTTCATATCGGTACTGAACACAACAGTACTGGCGCTGGCACTGCTATTTGGTGGGAAATATAGGTAAGTGTGTGCAGGGCTGGATTAACCGTTAGGCAGAGTAGGCAACTGCCTAGGTGCCCCGCATCGGGTAGGGGCCCCGTGCGCGCACAAATATAATGGAAAATGTTTCATATAGAGAAAATTTTATTGGAAAATTTGTAACCTCAGTGACAATAGGTATTATTACGTTTTAGCGACGCATACTGTCAGTTGATGAAAAAAAAATTGGTAAATCCAATTGGGCATGCCTTAAGCGCATTAAAAAAAATTACGTATAACATGATTATACGGAATTTTTAAAGTAGTTTAAATACATTTCGACAGCACTATCGGCTTCAACACCCTCGAAACCCATGAAAATGACACCCATGATGAAAAAATTGATACCAATTAGAGCCGCCACCTTGGATTTACATTTCGTCAGCACTATTGGCTTCAACACCCGCGAAAACTATGAGAATGACACCCATGATGAAGAAATTTATATCTATTGCAGCCGCCATCTTGGATTTACATTTCGACAACCCTATCGGCTTCAACTCTCTCGAAAACCATGAAAATGACACCTATGATGAAAAAATTTATACCTATTGCAGCCACCCATCTTGCATTTACATTTCGAAAGCACTATCGGCTTTAACACCCTCGACAACGATGAAAATGATACCCATGATAAAAAGTTGATATCTATTGCAGACGCCATCTTGGATTTACATTTCGACAGCACTATCGGCTTCAACACCCTCTAAAACCATGAAAATGACACCCATGATGAAAAAATTCGTACCTAATTCAGCCGCCATCCTGGATTTACATTTCGACAGCGCTATCGGCTTCAACACCCTATAAAACCATGAAAATGACACCCATGATGAAAAAATTTATACCTATTGCAGCCGCCACCTTGGATTTACATTTCCACAGCACTATCGGCTTCAGCACCCTCGAAAACATGAAAATGACACCCATGATGAAAAAATTGATATCTATTGCAGCCGCCATCTTGGATTTACATTTCGACAGCACTATCGCCTTCAACACCCTCGAAAACCATGAAAATGACACCCGTGATGAAAAAATTGGTACCTACTTCAGCCGCCATCCTGGATTTACATTTCGACAGCACTATCGGCTTCAACACCCTCTAAAACCATGAAAATGACACCCATGATGAAAAAATTCATACCTAATTCAGCCGCCATCCTGGATTTTCATTTCGACAGCACTATCGGCTTCAACACCCGCGAAAACCATGAAAATGACACCCATGATGAAAAAATTTATACCTATTGCAGCCGCCACCTTGGATTTACATTTCCACAGCACTATCGGCTTCAGCACCCTCGAAAACATGAAAATGACACCCATGATGAAAAAATTTATACCTATTGCAGCCGCCACCTTGGATTTACATTTCCACAGCACTATCGGCTTCAGCACCCTCGAAAACATGAAAATGACACCCATGATGAAAAAATTGATATCTATTGCAGCCGCCATCTTGGATTTACATTTCGACAGCACTATCGCCTTCAACACCCTCGAAAACCATGAAAATGACACCCGTGATGAAAAAATTGGTACCTACTTCAGCCGCCATCCTGGATTTACATTTCGACAGCACTATCGGCTTCAACACCCTCTAAAACCATGAAAATGACACCCATGATGAAAAAATTCATACCTAATTCAGCCGCCATCCTGGATTTTCATTTCGACAGCACTATCGGCTTCAACACCCGCGAAAACCATGAAAATGACACCCATGATGAAAAAATTGGTACCTAATTCAGCCGCCATCCTGGATTTACATTTCGACAGCAATATCGGCTTCAACACCAGCGAAAACCATGAGAATGACACCCATGATGAAAAAATTTATACCTATTGCAGCCGCCACCTTGGATATACATTTCGACAGCACTATCGGCTTCAACACCCTCGAAAACCATGAAAATGACACCCATGATGAAAAAATTTGTACCTACTTCAGCCACCATCTTGGATTTACATTTCGACAGCACTATCGGCTTCAACACTCTCGAAAACCATGAAAATGACACCCATGATGAAAAAATTGGTACCTAATTCAGCCGCCATCCTGGATTTACATTTCGACAGCAATATCGGCTTCAACAACCTCGAACACCATGAAAGTGACACCCATGATGAAAAAATTGATATCTAATGCAGCCGCCATCTTGGATTTACATTTCGACAGCACTATCGGTGTAGCGGACAGCAAAGGAGGCCGCTGCCCCGTCGCCCCTTCACACTCCAATGCGCCCCGCGCACCCCGCAGACCGGCAGCAGATCACGCGATGTCGCCGACCAATCAGCGCGCGGCATCGCCTTACGACGCTACTCACAAACCGAGACGCTCTCTTGCGGGATATAAGAAGGGCGTTTTGGCCTGTGAGTCGTTCATTTCGGTTCATTTCGGAAGCGGCACTCGAAGAGAAGAAACAGCAATAGAAATCAAGAAGAATCAAGACTCCACAGAAGAGTGAAGACCCCTCTCTATATATATAGTTAATAGTTAATAGTGCCGCATTGTAAATACTTGAATACAGTAGAGTTCTACAGTACCATCTTTTCTTTGAGCACTCCCCTAGCGTAGTCAGTCATACAGTCCATTAACAATAAATTAAATTCATACAGTCCACTTCGATCCATTATATTCTTGGTCCTTCGCCGGCGGATAAGAAGCAAGAAGCATAGTCCCTTATATTCTTGGTCCATCGTCGCCAGATTCAAGCCAGAAGAAAGAAGAAAGAAGGTAATTACAGAAGAAAGAAGGTAATTACAGAAGAAAGAAGATAATTACAGAAGAAAGAAGATCATTATAGAAGATCTTCAAGGAAGAAAGAAGTACGTCGACGAAGAGAGAAGATCGTCGGTACTAATTCCTTCCTGTTTACCGCGAATCCGGCAGACATTATGCGGACACTGGAGCAGTGTTTTGGCCGCCCGGAAGTAATTATAGATCATGCGTTAGAGGAATTAAAACACCTTCCGCGCCCGGTTCAAACCGCCCAGGAATTAAATTCGTTCGCTATTAAATTACAGAATATAGTGTGTATTATGCAGAACGTCGACGGCAAAGGATATTTACAAAATCCGATGCTAACTAGGGAGGTTACGAGTAAGCTTAGCCTTCACTTACGGTCGCGTTGGTGCGATTGTGCGGAGCACTACGGAAGTGCGGACAACCCGGACATTGTCACACTACCCCGGTTTATGATGAGAGAGGCTGACCGTGCGTTAAATCACGCCTATACGTCCGTAACGCCGACTAAGGAATCGCCCGTAATACATGAGGCGCCGCCATCGAAAAGAATAGTGTCGACACGCCGCGTAGAGGATAGGGCCCGCGACGTAAAGACGTTCACCGCCCAGGAAGATACCGGTAGTGCCTCATGTATGTGTTGCGGGGGTGAACACCCAATCGCTAAATGTAGGAAGCTAGAGCAAATGGTTTTGGACGACCGGTGGAAGTGGGTAAGGGAAGATGGTGTGTGCTTTAAGTGCTTAAACAGCAAACACCGACGCATACGCTGCAAAGCTAGGAAGTGCGGCGTCGACGGCTGCAACGCCCCCCACCACGCTCTCCTTCACACCCGCAAGGCCCGCACGCCTGAAGCGTCGGTTAAACCGGATGAAACCGTGCTCGTCGCATCGAGTGTTAGTAGTAGTGCGTCCATACTATTGAAAGTGTGCCCCATAACCGTGCGCGGACCGCGCGACAAGGAAGTTAATACGTATGCGCTACTTGACGAAGGCTCTACCATATCGTTGATCGACGACGACTTACCTCGCGAGTTAAGAGCGGAAGGACCGGTAAAGCCGCTCAATATTAGAGGCGTAAGTAATAGTCAACGCGAGGCCAATAGTAGGTTAGTTAATATAGGGATACGTGGCAAGACGCGCAGCGAAATGTATAATATAAGCGCGCGAACGATAGCAGATTTAAAGATAGGCTCGCAGTCTGTGAGTAGGGAGTGCTTACGGTTAAAGCACTTACGTGACTTACCGAGTTCGGTGTGTTACGACGACGCGAAGCCGAGATTATTATTAGGCGCCGACAATTGGCATTTAATAATTACCCGTAATTTGAGAATAGGACGTCGAAGGCAGCCCATAGCTGCACGTACGTTACTAGGGTGGGTAATTCAGGGAACCGTGCCGCGGTTAACGTGTAGGGAAGACGGCGAGACCGTATTGCACGTAGCAAGCACTAGCGGACGGTCAGATAAGGACATCCGAACGTTTGCCAGTCAGGACGAGGAGCTAACGGAACTCCTCAAACGGCAGTATGAGATAGATTCCATAGGTATCTCGCTAAAGAGTAGGCCGCGACGGGAAGAGGAGCGCGCTGTCGACATATTCCAGCGCACCGTCAAGAAGGTCGTCAAGTTGGACTGCCATGGAAGGACGACAACGTGCGGATGCCGCCCAGCTATGAAATGGCAGTTCGAAGACTACGGACGATTAAAAGGAAGATGGACTAATCGCCGGAGTTTCGGGACGCCTACACAGCCCAGATATACAACCTCCTGGCGAAAGGATACGCAAGGGAAGCAGAGGGGACGGAGCGAGAGGATCCCAAGAGCTGGTACCTGCCACACTTCGCAGTACGGAATCCGAACAAGCCGGGGAAGAAGAGAGTAGTGTTCGACGCGGCAGCGCGCGCATCCGGTAGATGTCTTAATGATTATTTACTCGACGGCCCCGACTTATTACGGAACTTACCGGGCATACTGTTTAGGTTTAGAGAGAATGAGATAGCCGTGTCCGCGGATATTAGGGAAATGTTCTTGCGTGTGAAAATCGACCGTCGCGACCAACCCGCGCAATTGTTTCTCTGGCGAGGAAACGAGCGACACAGCCCACCGCGGGAGTACGTTATGACGTCGATGATTTTCGGCGCGAGGAGCTTGCCGTTTCTCGCACATAGTGTTAGAGATTATAACGCGCGCGCACACGCAGAGATACACCCGATGGCACTTAACGCTATCGTACATAGTCATTATATGGACGACTATTTAGACAGTTATGCAACATTACATGAAGCGGTAAATACGGCAAGACAGGTTTCGGAAGTGCACCAGAAGGCCGGTTTCACCTTGGCAGGCTGCAATTCTAATCACACAGCCCTATTGGAAGACAAGCCGGAGGAGTTACTGGAGCGCAAGCCTAAGGAAGTAGGCTTAAGGCAAGACAGCCCAGGCAGAACCCTAGGGTTGTTATGGATGGCCGACGAAGATGCTCTAACTTTCAACACATCGATGAATAGGGTGCCGCAGGAAGTAAAGGCGCTACAGCGACCACCGACCAAGAGGGAAGCATTAAGCGCAGTCATGTCTGTTTTTGACCCGCTCGGACTGATAAGCTACCTCACCATCACCGCCAAGATCCTGCTACAAGACCTATGGCGTATGAAGAAGGTCGGATGGGATGACGAACTACCCGAGGAAGCAGAGGAGGAATTTCAGAGGTGGCTGCGAGTCGTCGAGGAGGTGTCACGACTGCGACTGCCAAGGTGCTATGCTCCTACGGGGGGAGTGGTAGAGCGTCAACTTCACGTATTTAACGACGCAAGCGAACGTGCGTACGCATCCGCGGCATATTGGCGAATACGATACAGCGACGGAACGGTTAGGGTGCGATTAGTGGCGGCTAAGGCGAAAGTCGCTCCGATCAAGGCGCAAAGTATACCGCGATTAGAGTTGCAGGCGGACTTAATAGGCGCGCGACTCGCGGAATTCGTGCAAGGCGAACACAGAGTGGTAGCAGATAGGGTCGTATATTGGACGGACCCTACTACGGCGCTCCACTGGATACAAAATGATACGGCGCGTTACACTCCATACGTGGCTCACCGGTTAGGGGAGATAGCTGAGAAGACATCACCCGAGCAATGGAGGTGGATACCAACTGCGGAAAACGTAGCGGATCAAGCAACGCGTATGAATTTCGCAACCAAAGAAGGAAGCGATTAATGGTTTACAGGACCGCCCTTCCTTTACGAGAACGAAAACAGATGGCCTCACCGACAGGAAGAGACGGCAGGGGATGATGAAGAGTTGGAGGAAATTGTGGCGCACCAGACCGACACCAAGGACGCTCCACACCTGCCAGACATAGAACGATTCTCTGCCTACGAGAAATTGATCAGGGCCACAGCACGAGTACTATAGTTCGTCGATACGGTACGAGGAAGGGCACAAGGATTGACATTGCAACACATCCAGAGAGCAGAGCGGATGTGGATAGAACATAGCCAACGTGAAAGCTTCGCTGAAGACATCAGCCGCCTTCAGCGGGGAAGGAACCTGGCCACCGGCAGCGCACTGAGGAAGCTCGACCCTATATTGGAAGATGGAATGCTACGAGCCAGGGGAAGGATTGACGTAGCCGACGTGGACGGCCAGATGAAGAGACCCATCATATTGAACGGACGCCACCAATTCGTGAAGCTGATTGTGGAGAAGGCGCATCAGCAATCAAGCCAAGCCAACAGAGAGAGAGTGGTGAACGACCTACGCACTAGGTTTCATATCCTCCGATTACGACATACCGTACGAGAAGCGGAACGGAGATGCCTACGGTGCAGGGTACGGAAGGCGACACCTCGGCCTGCGGTTACAGGAGACCTACCACCCGAACGGTTAGGGGCGTTTGCGCGACCATTCACGTACACCGGAATCGACTATTTCGGGCCTCTGACAGTTACGATAGGACGACGGCACCAAAAACGGTGGATAGCACTATTCACGTGCCTAACGACGCACGCAGTGCATTTAGAAATAGTTTACTCTCTGACCGCGGACTCGGCGATATCGGCATTGCGGCGCATGGCGGCTAGGGTCACCACGGGTTATTTACTCTGACAATGGCACAAACTTTCATGGGGCAAATACAGAACTGCAACGGGCGATGGAAGAGTGGGAACCGCAGCTGAAGGATTACGCGCTGACTCGGCGAATCGAATGGAAATTCATCGCACTGGGTGCGCCTAACCAGGGAGGCGCATGGGAGCGTCTCGTACGCTCAGTGAAGACCGCACTCGAAGCCACTCTACATCAAAAGAGCCCACGGGAGGAGACGTTGGCGACGCTCCTGGCAGAAGTAGAGAATACAGTAAATTCTCGACCGTTGACGCACGTACCGGTCGAAGAGGCGCTGACACCCAACCACTTCCTACTGTTGGGACCATCGGGCCTACCAGTCACCGCGCCGTGCACACCCATGGATCATCGGGCGTGGAGAGCGGCGCAGGGGCTCGCCGACGAGTACTGGAGGCGCTGGGTGAAAGATTACCTGCCGACGCTGGTTGCGCGCGGGGACTCCCGGGATGCTCAGCAGCGCCAAATTCAAGAAGAGGACCTCGTCGTTGCGGACGGCATCCTGCCAAGAAATGTGTGGCCGCGGTGTATCGTGACGAAGACATTTCCTGGACCGGACGGCGTGGTGCGCAACGTCGAGGTCAGGACCAAGGGCGGAGTGCTGCGGCGGCCCGTCAGGAAGATCGCCGTCCTCCCGAGGGAAGCTTAGGCTCGCAGGCTACGCCGGGGGGAGGATGTAGCGGACAGCGAAGGAGGCCGCCGCCCCGTCGCCCCTTCACACCCCGTTGCGCCCCGCGCACCTCGCAGACCGGCAGCAGATCACGCGATGTCGCCGACCAATCAACGCGCGGCATCGCCTTACGACGCTACTAACAAACCGAGACGCTCTCTTGCGGGATATAAGAAGGGCGTTTTGGTCTGTGAGTCGTTCATTTCGGTTCATTTCGAAAGCGGCACTCGAAGAGAAGAAACAGCAAGAGAAATTAAGAAGAATCAAGACTCCACAGAAGAGTGAAGACCCCTCTCTATATATATAGTTAATAGTGCCGCATTGTAAATACTTGAATACAGTATAGTTCTACTGTACCATCTTTTCTTTGATCAGTCCCCTATCGAAGTGATAGTCAGTCATACAGTCCATTAACAACAAGTAAATTAATACAGTCCACTTCGATCCCTTATAATCGGCTTCAACACCCTCGAAACCCATGAAAATGACACCTATTATGAAAAATGGATACCCATTGCAGCCGCCACCTTGGATTTACATTTCGACAGCACTATAGGCTTCAACACCCGCGAAAACCATGAGAATGACACCCATGATGAAAAAATTGATATCTATTGCAGCCGCCATCTTGGATTTACATTTCGAAAACCCTATCGGTTTAAACTCTTTCGAAAACCATGAATAAATGACACCCATGATGAAAAAATTTATACCTATTCTTTCTTTTTTTTTTAAAAAAAACGTCACCCCCACACTAGGATTTTCTCCTGTGTCATGGAGGCAGTTTACAAACATAAATTGCACAAGGACAAACATCCAGACCTGGAACAATTATTTGTAGGCCATACAAATACTTGTTCCGTGCGGGATTCGAACCCGCGGCCCCCAGCGCAACAACTCATTGCTAAGCCACTGCGCCACGGAACTGTCCATAGGATTATATGGATATTGCAGCCGTCACCTTGGATTTACATTTCGAAAACACTATCGGTTTCAACACCCTCGAAAATCATGAAAATGACACCCATGATGAAAAAATTGGTACCTACTTCAGCCGCCATCTTGGTATTACATTTCGACAGCACTATCGGCTTCAACACCCTCGAAAACCATGAAAATGACATCCATGATGAAAAACTTGGTACCTACTGCAGCCTCCATATTGGATTTACATTTCGACAGCACTATCGGTTTCAAAACCCTCGAAAATCATTAAAATGACACCCATGATGAAAAAATTGGTACCTACTTCAGCCACCATCTTGGATTTACATTTCGACAGCACTATCGGCTTCAACACCCTCTAAAACCATGAAAATTACACACATGATGAAAAAATTTATACCTATTGCAGCCGCCATCCTGGATTTACATTTCGACATCACTATCGGCTTCAAGACCCTCTAAAACCATGAAAATTACACACATGATGAAAAAATTTATACCTATTGCAGCCGCAATCTTGGATTTACATTTCGACAGCACTATCAGCTTCAACACCCTCGAAAACCATGAAAATGACACCCATGATTAAAAAATTGGTACCTCCTGCAGCCTCCATATTGGATTTACATTTCGACAGCACTATCGGCTTCAACACCCGCGAAAACCATGAAAATGATACCCATGATGAAAAAAATTATACCTGTTGCTGCCGCCACCTTGGATTTACATTTCCACGGCACTGTCGGCTTCAGCACCCTCGAAAACCATGAAAATGACACCCATGATGAAAAAATTATACCTGTTGCAGCCGCCACCTTGGATTTACATTTCCACGGCACTGTCGGCTTCAGCACCCTCGAAAACCATGAAAATGACACCCATGATGAAAAAATTGGTACCTACTTCAGCCGCCATCTTGGATTTACATTTCGACAGCACTATCAGCTTCAACACCCTCTAAAACCATGAAAATTACACACATGATGAAAAAATTTATACCTATTGCAGCCGCCATCTTGGATTTACATTTCGACAGCACTATCAGCTTCAACACCCTCGAAAACCATGAAAATGACACCCATGATGAAAAAGTTTATACCTACTTCAGCCGCCATCTTGGATATACATTTAAACAGCACTATCGGCTTCAACACTCTCGAAAACCATGAAAATGACACCCATGATGAAAAACTTGGTACCTACTTCAGCCTCCATATTGGATTTACATTTCGACAGCACTATCGGCTTCAACACCCGCGAAAACCATGAAAATGACACCCATGATGAAAAAATTTATACCTATTGCAGCCGCCATCTTGGATTTACATTTCGACAGCACTATCGGTTTCAACACCCTCGAAAACCATGAGAATGACACCCAAGAAGAAAAAATTGATATCTATTGCAGCCGCCATCTTCGATTTACATTTCGACAACACTATCGGTTTCAACACCCTCGAAAACCATGAAAATGACACCCACGATGAAAAAATTTATACCTATTGCAGCCGCCATCTTGGATTTACATTTCGACAGCACTATCGCCTTCAACACCCTCGAAAACCATGAAAATTACACCCATAATGAAAAAATTGGTACCTACTGCAGCCTCCATATTGTATTTACATTTCGACAGCACTATCGGCTTCAACACCCGCGAAAACCATGAAAATGACACCCATGATAAAAAAAATTATACCTGTTGCAGCCGCCACCTTGGATTTACATTTCCACGGCACTGTCGGCTTCAGCACCCTCGAAAACCATGAAAATGACACCCATGATGAAAAAATTGGTACCTTCTTCAGCCGCCATCTTGGATTTACATTTCGACAGCACTATCGGCTTCAACACCCGCGAAAACCATGAAAATGACACCCATGATGAAAAAATTTATACCTGTTGCAGCCGCCATCTTGGATTTACATTTCGACAGCACTATCCGTTTCAACACCCTCGAAAACCATGAAAATGACACCTATGATGAAAAAATTTATACCTATTGCAGCCGCCATCTTGGATTTACATTTCGACAGCACTATCGCCTTCAACACCCTCGAAAACCATGAAAATTACACCCATAATGAAAAAATTGGTACCTACTGCAGCCTCCATATTGTATTTACATTTCGACAGCACTATCGGTTTCAACACCCGCGAAAACCATGAAAATGACACCCATGATGAAAAAAATTATACCTGTTGCAGCCGCCACCTTGGATTTACATTTCCACGGCACTGTCGGCTTCAGCACCCTCGAAAACCATGAAAATGACACCCATGATGAAAAAATTGGTACCTTCTTCAGCCGCCATCTTGGATTTACATTTCGACAGCACTATCGGCTTCAACACCCGCGAAAACCATGAAAATGACACCCATGATGAAAAAATTTATACCTGTTGCAGACGCCATCTTGGATTTACATTTCGACAGCACTATCGGCTTCAACACCCTCGAAAACCATGAAAATTACACCCATGATGAAAAAATTGGTACCTACTGCAGCCTCCATATTGTATTTACATTTCGACAGCACTATCGGCTTCAACACCCGCGAAAACCATGAAAATAACACCCATGATGAAAAAAATTATACCTGTTGCAGCCGCCACCTTGGATTTACATTTCCACGGCACTGTCGGCTTCAGCACCCTCGAAAACCATGAAAATGACACCCATGATGAAAAACTTGGTACCTACTTCAGCCGCCATCTTGGATTTACATTTCGACAGCACTATCGGCTTCAACACCCGCGAAAACCATGAAAATGACACCCATGATGAAAAAATTTATACCTGTTGCAGACGCCATCTTGGATTTACATTTCGACAGCACTATCGGCTTCAACACCCTCGAAAACCATGAAAATTACACCCATGATGAAAAAATTGGTACCTACTGCAGCCTCCATATTGTATTTACATTTCGACAGCACTATCGGCTTCAACACCCGCGAAAACCATGAAAATCACACCCATGATGAAAAAAATTATACCTGTTGCAGCCGCCACCTTGGATTTACATTTCCACGGCACTGTCGGCTTCAGCACCCTCGAAAACCATGAAAATGACACCCATGATGAAAAAATTGGCACCTACTTCAGCCGCCATCTTGGATTTACATTTCGACAACACTATCGGTTTCAACACCCTCGAAAACCATGAGAATGACACCCAAGAAGAAAAAATTGATATCTATTGCAGCCGCCATCTTCGATTTACATTTCGACAACACTATCGGTTTCAACACCCTCGAAAACCATGAAAATGACACCCACGATGAAAAAATTTATACCTATTGCAGCCGCCATCTTGGATTTACATTTCGACAGCACTATCGCCTTCAACACCCTCGAAAACCATGAAAATTACACCCATAATGAAAAAATTGGTACCTACTGCAGCCTCCATATTGTATTTACATTTCGACAGCACTATCGGCTTCAACACCCGCGAAAACCATGAAAATGACACCCATGATAAAAAAAATTATACCTGTTGCAGCCGCCACCTTGGATTTACATTTCCACGGCACTGTCGGCTTCAGCACCCTCGAAAACCATGAAAATGACACCCATGATGAAAAAATTGGTACCTTCTTCAGCCGCCATCTTGGATTTACATTTCGACAGCACTATCGGCTTCAACACCCGCGAAAACCATGAAAATGACACCCATGATGAAAAAATTTATACCTGTTGCAGCCGCCATCTTGGATTTACATTTCGACAGCACTATCCGTTTCAACACCCTCGAAAACCATGAAAATGACACCTATGATGAAAAAATTTATACCTATTGCAGCCGCCATCTTGGATTTACATTTCGACAGCACTATCGCCTTCAACACCCTCGAAAACCATGAAAATTACACCCATAATGAAAAAATTGGTACCTACTGCAGCCTCCATATTGTATTTACATTTCGACAGCACTATCGGTTTCAACACCCGCGAAAACCATGAAAATGACACCCATGATGAAAAAAATTATACCTGTTGCAGTCGCCACCTTGGATTTACATTTCCACGGCACTGTCGGCTTCAGCACCCTCGAAAACCATGAAAATGACACCCATGATGAAAAAATTGGTACCTTCTTCAGCCGCCATCTTGGATTTACATTTCGACAGCACTATCGGCTTCAACACCCGCGAAAACCATGAAAATGACACCCATGATGAAAAAATTTATACCTGTTGCAGACGCCATCTTGGATTTACATTTCGACAGCACTATCGGCTTCAACACCCTCGAAAACCATGAAAATTACACCCATGATGAAAAAATTGGTACCTACTGCAGCCTCCATATTGTATTTACATTTCGACAGCACTATCGGCTTCAACACCCGCGAAAACCATGAAAATAACACCCATGATGAAAAAAATTATACCTGTTGCAGCCGCCACCTTGGATTTACATTTCCACGGCACTGTCGGCTTCAGCACCCTCGAAAACCATGAAAATGACACCCATGATGAAAAACTTGGTACCTACTTCAGCCGCCATCTTGGATTTACATTTCGACAGCACTATCGGCTTCAACACCCGCGAAAACCATGAAAATGACACCCAAGATGAAAAAATTGATATCTATTGTAGCCGCTATCTTGGAATTAAATTTCGACAGCACTGTCGGCTTCAGCACCCTCGAAAACCATGAAAATGACACCCATGATGAAAAAATTGGTACCTACTTCAGCCGCCATCTTGGATTTACATTTCGACAGCACTATCGGCTTCAACACCCGCGAAAACCATGAAAATGACACCCATGATGAAAAAATTTATACCTGTTGCAGACGCCATCTTGGATTTACATTTCGACAGCACTATCGGCTTCAACACCCTCGAAAACCATGAAAATTACACCCATGATGAAAAAATTGGTATCTACTGCAGCCTCCATATTGTATTTACATTTCGACAGCACTATCGGCTTCAACACCCGCGAAAACCATGAAAATAACACCCATGATGAAAAAAATTATACCTGTTGCACCCGCCACCTTGGATTTACATTTCCACGGCACTGTCGGCTTCAGCACCCTCGAAAACCATGAAAATGACACCCATGATGAAAAAATTGGTACCTACTTCAGCCGCCATCTTGGATTTACATTTCGACAACACTATCGGTTTCAACACCCTCGAAAACCATGAGAATGACACCCAAGAAGAAAAAATTGATATCTATTGCAGCCGCCATCTTCGATTTACATTTCGACAACACTATCGGTTTCAACACCCTCGAAAACCATGAAAATGACACCCATGATGAAAAAATTTATACCTATTGCAGCCGCCATCTTGGATTTACATTTCGACAGCACTATCGCCTTCAACACCCTCGAAAACCATGAAAATTACACCCATAATGAAAAAATTGGTACCTACTGCAGCCTCCATATTGTATTTACATTTCGACAGCACTATCGGCTTCAACACCCGCGAAAACCATGAAAATGACACCCATGATGAAAAAAATTATACCTGTTGCAGCCGCCACCTTGGATTTACATTTCCACGGCACTGTCGGCTTCAGCACCCTCGAAAACCATGAAAATGACACCCATGATGAAAAACTTGGTACCTACTTCAGCCGCCATCTTGGATTTACATTTCGACAGCACTATCGGCTTCAACACCCGCGAAAACCATGAAAATGACACCCAAGATGAAAAAATTGATATCTATTGTAGCCGCTATCTTGGAATTACATTTCGACAGCACTATCGGCTTCAACACCCTCGAAAACCATGAAAATTACACCCATGATGAAAAAATTGGTACCTACTGCAGCCTCCATATTGTATTTACATTTCGACAGCACTATCGGCTTCAACACCCGCGAAAACCATGAAAATAACACCCATGATGAAAAAAATTATACCTGTTGCAGCCGCCACCTTGGATTTACATTTCCACGGCACTGTCGGCTTCAGCACCCTCGAAAACCATGAAAATGACACCCATGATGAAAAACTTGGTACCTACTTCAGCCGCCATCTTGGATTTACATTTCGACAGCACTATCGGCTTCAACACCCGCGAAAACCATGAAAATGACACCCAAGATGAAAAAATTGATATCTATTGTAGCCGCTATCTTGGAATTACATTTCGACAGCACTATCGGCTTCAACACCCTCGAAAACCATGAAAATTACACCCATGATGAAAAAATTGGTACCTACTGCAGCCTCCATATTGTATTTACATTTCGACAGCACTATGGGCTTCAACACCCGCGAAAACCATGAAAATAACACCCATGATGAAAAAAATTATACCTGTTGCAGCCGCCACCTTGGATTTACATTTCCACGGCACTGTCGGCTTCAGCACCCTCGAAAACCATGAAAATGACACCCATGATGAAAAACTTGGTACCTACTTCAGCCGCCATCTTGGATTTACATTTCGACAGCACTATCGGCTTCAACACCCGCGAAAACCATGAAAATGACACCCAAGATGAAAAAATTGATATCTATTGTAGCCGCTATCTTGGAATTACATTTCGACAGCACTATCGGCTTCAACACCCTCGAAAACCATGAAAATGACACCCATGATGAAAAACTTCTTACCTAATTCAGCCGCCATTCTGGATTTACATTTCGACAGCACTATCGGCTTCAACACCCTCTAAAACCATGAAAATGACACCCATGATGAAAAAATTCATACCTAATTCAGCCGCCATCCTGGATTTTCATTTCGACAGCACTATCGGCTTCAACTCCCTCTTAAACCATGAAAATGACACCCATGATGAAAAAATTTATACCTATTGCAGCCGCCACCTTGGATTTACATTTCCACGGCACTGTCGGCTTCAGCACCCTCAAAAACCATGAAAATGACACCCATGATGAAAAAATTTATACCTGTTGCAGCCGCCATCTTGGATTTACATTTCGACAGCACTATCCGTTTCAACACCCTCGAAAACCATGAAAATGACACCTATGATGAAAAAATTTATACCTATTGCAGCCGCCATCTTGGATTTACATTTCGACAGCACTATCGCCTTCAGCACCCTCAAAAACCATGAAAATGACACCCATGATGAAAAAATTGGTACCTTCTTCAGCCGCCATCTTGGATTTACATTTCGACAGCACTATCGGCTTCAACACCCGCGAAAACCATGAAAATGACACCCATGATGAAAAAATTTATACCTGTTGCAGACGCCATCTTGGATTTACATTTCGACAGCACTATCGGCTTCAACACCCTCGAAAACCATGAAAATTACACCCATGATGAAAAAATTGGTACCTACTGCAGCCTCCATATTGTATTTACATTTCGACAGCACTATCGGCTTCAACACCCGCGAAAACCATGAAAATAACACCCATGATGAAAAAAATTATACCTGTTGCAGCCGCCACCTTGGATTTACATTTCCACGGCACTGTCGGCTTCAGCACCCTCGAAAACCATGAAAATGACACCCATGATGAAAAACTTGGTACCTACTTCAGCCGCCATCTTGGATTTACATTTCGACAGCACTATCGGCTTCAACACCCGCGAAAACCATGAAAATGACACCCATGATGAAAAAATTTATACCTGTTGCAGACGCCATCTTGGATTTACATTTCGACAGCACTATCGGCTTCAACACCCTCGAAAACCATGAAAATTACACCCATGATGAAAAAATTGGTACCTACTGCAGCCTCCATATTGTATTTACATTTCGACAGCACTATCGGCTTCAACACCCGCGAAAACCATGAAAATCACACCCATGATGAAAAAAATTATACCTGTTGCAGCCGCCACCTTGGATTTACATTTCCACGGCACTGTCGGCTTCAGCACCCTCGAAAACCATGAAAATGACACCCATGATGAAAAAATTGGCACCTACTTCAGCCGCCATCTTGGATTTACATTTCGACAACACTATCGGTTTCAACACCCTCGAAAACCATGAGAATGACACCCAAGAAGAAAAAATTGATATCTATTGCAGCCGCCATCTTCGATTTACATTTCGACAACACTATCGGTTTCAACACCCTCGAAAACCATGAAAATGACACCCACGATGAAAAAATTTATACCTATTGCAGCCGCCATCTTGGATTTACATTTCGACAGCACTATCGCCTTCAACACCCTCGAAAACCATGAAAATTACACCCATAATGAAAAAATTGGTACCTACTGCAGCCTCCATATTGTATTTACATTTCGACAGCACTATCGGCTTCAACACCCGCGAAAACCATGAAAATGACACCCATGATAAAAAAAATTATACCTGTTGCAGCCGCCACCTTGGATTTACATTTCCACGGCACTGTCGGCTTCAGCACCCTCGAAAACCATGAAAATGACACCCATGATGAAAAAATTGGTACCTTCTTCAGCCGCCATCTTGGATTTACATTTCGACAGCACTATCGGCTTCAACACCCGCGAAAACCATGAAAATGACACCCATGATGAAAAAATTTATACCTGTTGCAGCCGCCATCTTGGATTTACATTTCGACAGCACTATCCGTTTCAACACCCTCGAAAACCATGAAAATGACACCTATGATGAAAAAATTTATACCTATTGCAGCCGCCATCTTGGATTTACATTTCGACAGCACTATCGCCTTCAACACCCTCGAAAACCATGAAAATTACACCCATAATGAAAAAATTGGTACCTACTGCAGCCTCCATATTGTATTTACATTTCGACAGCACTATCGGTTTCAACACCCGCGAAAACCATGAAAATGACACCCATGATGAAAAAAATTATACCTGTTGCAGTCGCCACCTTGGATTTACATTTCCACGGCACTGTCGGCTTCAGCACCCTCGAAAACCATGAAAATGACACCCATGATGAAAAAATTGGTACCTTCTTCAGCCGCCATCTTGGATTTACATTTCGACAGCACTATCGGCTTCAACACCCGCGAAAACCATGAAAATGACACCCATGATGAAAAAATTTATACCTGTTGCAGACGCCATCTTGGATTTACATTTCGACAGCACTATCGGCTTCAACACCCTCGAAAACCATGAAAATTACACCCATGATGAAAAAATTGGTACCTACTGCAGCCTCCATATTGTATTTACATTTCGACAGCACTATCGGCTTCAACACCCGCGAAAACCATGAAAATAACACCCATGATGAAAAAAATTATACCTGTTGCAGCCGCCACCTTGGATTTACATTTCCACGGCACTGTCGGCTTCAGCACCCTCGAAAACCATGAAAATGACACCCATGATGAAAAACTTGGTACCTACTTCAGCCGCCATCTTGGATTTACATTTCGACAGCACTATCGGCTTCAACACCCGCGAAAACCATGAAAATGACACCCAAGATGAAAAAATTGATATCTATTGTAGCCGCTATCTTGGAATTAAATTTCGACAGCACTGTCGGCTTCAGCACCCTCGAAAACCATGAAAATGACACCCATGATGAAAAAATTGGTACCTACTTCAGCCGCCATCTTGGATTTACATTTCGACAGCACTATCGGCTTCAACACCCGCGAAAACCATGAAAATGACACCCATGATGAAAAAATTTATACCTGTTGCAGACGCCATCTTGGATTTACATTTCGACAGCACTATCGGCTTCAACACCCTCGAAAACCATGAAAATTACACCCATGATGAAAAAATTGGTATCTACTGCAGCCTCCATATTGTATTTACATTTCGACAGCACTATCGGCTTCAACACCCGCGAAAACCATGAAAATAACACCCATGATGAAAAAAATTATACCTGTTGCACCCGCCACCTTGGATTTACATTTCCACGGCACTGTCGGCTTCAGCACCCTCGAAAACCATGAAAATGACACCCATGATGAAAAAATTGGTACCTACTTCAGCCGCCATCTTGGATTTACATTTCGACAACACTATCGGTTTCAACACCCTCGAAAACCATGAGAATGACACCCAAGAAGAAAAAATTGATATCTATTGCAGCCGCCATCTTCGATTTACATTTCGACAACACTATCGGTTTCAACACCCTCGAAAACCATGAAAATGACACCCATGATGAAAAAATTTATACCTATTGCAGCCGCCATCTTGGATTTACATTTCGACAGCACTATCGCCTTCAACACCCTCGAAAACCATGAAAATTACACCCATAATGAAAAAATTGGTACCTACTGCAGCCTCCATATTGTATTTACATTTCGACAGCACTATCGGCTTCAACACCCGCGAAAACCATGAAAATGACACCCATGATGAAAAAAATTATACCTGTTGCAGCCGCCACCTTGGATTTACATTTCCACGGCACTGTCGGCTTCAGCACCCTCGAAAACCATGAAAATGACACCCATGATGAAAAACTTGGTACCTACTTCAGCCGCCATCTTGGATTTACATTTCGACAGCACTATCGGCTTCAACACCCGCGAAAACCATGAAAATGACACCCAAGATGAAAAAATTGATATCTATTGTAGCCGCTATCTTGGAATTACATTTCGACAGCACTATCGGCTTCAACACCCTCGAAAACCATGAAAATTACACCCATGATGAAAAAATTGGTACCTACTGCAGCCTCCATATTGTATTTACATTTCGACAGCACTATCGGCTTCAACACCCGCGAAAACCATGAAAATAACACCCATGATGAAAAAAATTATACCTGTTGCAGCCGCCACCTTGGATTTACATTTCCACGGCACTGTCGGCTTCAGCACCCTCGAAAACCATGAAAATGACACCCATGATGAAAAACTTGGTACCTACTTCAGCCGCCATCTTGGATTTACATTTCGACAGCACTATCGGCTTCAACACCCGCGAAAACCATGAAAATGACACCCAAGATGAAAAAATTGATATCTATTGTAGCCGCTATCTTGGAATTACATTTCGACAGCACTATCGGCTTCAACACCCTCGAAAACCATGAAAATTACACCCATGATGAAAAAATTGGTACCTACTGCAGCCTCCATATTGTATTTACATTTCGACAGCACTATGGGCTTCAACACCCGCGAAAACCATGAAAATAACACCCATGATGAAAAAAATTATACCTGTTGCAGCCGCCACCTTGGATTTACATTTCCACGGCACTGTCGGCTTCAGCACCCTCGAAAACCATGAAAATGACACCCATGATGAAAAACTTGGTACCTACTTCAGCCGCCATCTTGGATTTACATTTCGACAGCACTATCGGCTTCAACACCCGCGAAAACCATGAAAATGACACCCAAGATGAAAAAATTGATATCTATTGTAGCCGCTATCTTGGAATTACATTTCGACAGCACTATCGGCTTCAACACCCTCGAAAACCATGAAAATGACACCCATGATGAAAAACTTCTTACCTAATTCAGCCGCCATTCTGGATTTACATTTCGACAGCACTATCGGCTTCAACACCCTCTAAAACCATGAAAATGACACCCATGATGAAAAAATTCATACCTAATTCAGCCGCCATCCTGGATTTTCATTTCGACAGCACTATCGGCTTCAACTCCCTCTTAAACCATGAAAATGACACCCATGATGAAAAAATTTATACCTATTGCAGCCGCCACCTTGGATTTACATTTCCACGGCACTGTCGGCTTCAGCACCCTCAAAAACCATGAAAATGACACCCATGATGAAAAAATTGGTACCTACTTCAGCCGCCATCTTGGATTTACATTTCGACAACACTATCGGTTTCAACACCCTCGAAAACCATGAGAATGACACCCAAGATGAAAAAATTGATATCTATTGCAGCCGCTATCTTGGAATTACATTTCGACAGCACTATCGGCTTCAACACCCTCGAAAACCATGAAAATGACACCCATGATGAAAAACTTCTTACCTAATTCAGCCGCCATTCTGGATTTACATATTGACAGCACTCTCGGCTTCAACACCCTCTAAAACCATGAAAATGACACCCATGATGAAAAAATTCATACCTAATTCAGCCGCCATCCTGGATTTTCATTTCGACAGCACTATCGGCTTCAACTCCCTCGAAAACCATGAAAATGACACCCATGATGAAAAACTTCTTACCTAATTCAGCCGCCATTCTGGATTTACATTTCGACAGCACTATCGGCTTCAACACCCTCTAAAACCATGAAAATGACACCCATGATGAAAAAATTGGTACCTACTTCAGCCGCTATCTTGGATTTACATTTCGACAGCACTATCGGCTTCAAAACCCGCGAAAACCATGAAAATGACACCCATGATGAAAAAATTTATACCTGTTGCAGCCGCCACCTTGGATTTACATTTCCACGGCACTGTCGGCTTCAGCACCCTCGAAAACCATGAAAATGACACCCATGATGAAAAAATTGGTACCTACTTCAGCCGCCATCTTGGATTTACATTTCGACAACACTATCGGTTTCAACACCCTCGAAAACCATGAGAATGACACCCAAGATGAAAAAATTGATATCTATTGCAGCCGCCATCTTCGATTTACATTTCGACAACACTATTGGCTTCAACACCCTCGAAAACCATGAAAATGACACCCATGATGAAAAACTTCTTACCTAATTCAGCCGCCATTCTGGATTTACATTTCGACAGCACTATCGGCTTCAACACCCTCTAAAACCATGAAAATGACACCCATGATGAAAAAATTCATACCTAATTCAGCCGCCATCCTGGATTTTCATTTCGACAGCACTATCGGCTTCAACTCCCTCTAAAACCATGAAAATGACACCCATGATGAAAAAATTTATACCTATTGCAGCCGCCACCTTGGATTTACATTTACACAGCACTATCGGCTTCAGCACCCTCGAAAACCATGAAAATGACACCCATGATGAATAAATTGATACTTATTGCGGCCGCCATCTTGGATTTACATTTCGATAACCCTATCGGTTTCAACACCCTCGAAAACCATGAAAATTTAACCCTTTGACAAAAAAATTGATACTACTTACTTTTAGTACGTAACGTACTACTACTATTTATTCTGTGCTTTTAAAATATAATAATAAAAAAAATCTTTTATTATTATTATAATCAAGTATTTAAGAAATTTGGTTATTCGAATATTGTGTATTTGTACAACGACCTTTTTGAGCCGCTGCAAACAACCGAAACAATGTCCACTCACGACGGCGACTGACGCCGATACCCCAAAATATGGTATAATATTATCTGTGGACGCCGAACTGAGTGAATGAGTAAACTACTCTGTGGCTCTATTCTAATCCCGATAAATCCCATTTTGCCAAACATCTTTTGGACACTGGACACAACCTAGCCAACGACCACTCCTTTAAAGTCTTACATACGTGTAATAAAGGGCTGCGGCTGTGTGTTCTGGAACAGTTAGAGATATTAAAAAGTAATAATAATACCGTTGCATTGCTGAATGAACAAACAAATGTTACTAACTCACCTCTCTTAAATATCTTCAAGCCTGCTCTCTAATAATAGAGAGCCTCGCAATATGGTCGTTTGTCACCCTCACGGTGATCGGCGATTGGTTGCGTGGTTGGAGGGTGGGCGTCGCGCGGCGGTTTGTTTTTAATTTTACAAACGGCTGCGTAAGTCCAGCGGTGATTGGTCGCATGTTTTATCGCATGACGCAGTCGCTCGCTCCTTAGGTAGAGAGCGGTTGCATCATCGGTCTGTATAAAAGGCACTTGTTTTGGCTCGCCGCTCACTTAGCGGTTAGCCACCGTAGAGTCTATATCACCTGAGGATGCCTCGTGTAGAGGCGAAACACGTGTCGTATTATCGTCAGTGGTGTGTCTTTCCTAGTGTAGTGGTGTTAGGAGTAGCGGTGCTGGGATTAGTGCTGACGGGGATAGTGCACGCAATTGAGGGAGGGCGGCAGGTGCTCTTCGTACTAGGTAAGACACATCATTTTATTTTATAACGCGGATATTTACGAAGTAAATTTTTGTAAAAGCTTTTATACAGGGTGTTTTTGGAACGCTCCCGAAAACTAAGACAGGCGACAGCACCAAGTATACCTTTGATCATGGGTCACAAATAAATTTGATCCTGATGAAAAAAAAAATCATATTTTTACAACGTTTTATTAGCTTTATTCACGCGCCATCATGTTAGTACAGCTAAATGAAACGATAATTTCATTAAAAAAATCATGAAAATACTGAAACATAAAACCAGCAGTGGAAACTGAATTGATATCACCTGACTAATGGAGGTTAATGTACGAGCGAACGGTAAAAAAGAACGCTGGCCTTGAACTTGGGCACTGAGCGATTTATCACATATTGGTACGAAGGGGGCGCGACGGGGGAACAATCCGCCAGTATTACTGTGCCTGCATGCTATTGGTTCCCGCGCTTTGTTCGCTCCAAAAATACAATCACAAAAGCATACACAGCTTACTTTTTGACTCGCGACGATGTTTTAAAAAGGAAGGAAAGAAAAATTATTTATATCTATTGTTTTATGACTAAACTAGTGAACGAAAAGGTAAATATGATAGGAGAAGGTGAATGGGGAAAATTGTGCAGTAAAGTTAAAAGTGTTGAGGAAGAATACCGAAAAAATTACCATGTGATCGACCTGATGACGGAAGCCCAAGCGAAGATGCAAGTGATGATGAAGTAGCATCCAGTAACACCAACACACCATCAACATCTGGCTTCCATGTGACGTCATAATGGACGGCGTGTCACCCTTAGCTTAAGTTTTCTTGTTACAAACTACTTTATATTTTACGATAGAAATAACAAATAATGCTCAAGTAAACATTATCCATTTTTAATTTCCACCTCTTCCAAAGTTCTAAGTAGCTAGTAAAACACCTATTATGATTCTACAATAAAACAATTAATTACTATAATATTATAAAACAATAGCCCAATACTATGTAGTACTTTAGAACGCGACTGTACCCACACTCACTCCGTTGTCGACCTGTATCTAGCTCGGTACGAAACAATGCTGCGGTCATAAGAAAAAAGGGCGCATCTAACAATTTTTGAATAAATGAGTTAAATATACCATTCGACTTCGACAATTTACATGATAAGAAGGCACATCTACTAATTTTTTTTAATATTCACAAATATCAATATTTTAGAAATTATCGTAAGAATTTTAGACGTAACTGTTGATCACAAATGACATTTTTTTAGTACAAAAGACTTATACAAATTCAACATAAAAGAAAATACTTATTTAACCAGTTGCTACGTCATCTTTAACAATATTTGCATCGATTAATTAAATTTCAATTATTCTTGTCTTATTCTATATCTTATTATTAAGACCTTATATCTTATTATTAGGAGCAGGTGTTTCACATGTGGTCCCATATAAATTTGATGGAGGTCAGACTCATCGACAGTCAGACAGATCGAATTTTTAATTTTTAATTATTATCGTAGTAAGTCTTGTATGATATCCCCTTTAAAATCATTACTCAAGAGTTGCGGGTTGTTATTTTTTGTGTCTCACTACCAATGCTTTTCTAATATTTACTAAGAAAAAAGTAGTAAATTACTATTAGCGTCCTTTCAAGTTCAAATGACCTTTCCAAAATATGTAAAAATGTTAAATGAATGGCAGTTTTTTTATTTATTAGGTTGGGAAGACGTAAATATTTATATGCGTCTTTCATTCGATGTTTTTGTGTTGCCAGGTGTATTTTTTAATCTAAGATGAAAAGGAAAATTCGTTTTATTTAAATAAATAAACAAATTATCAAAAAAATAAGTTCGTCCTTAAAATCTTCATGTCTCTACGTATATATTTCAATTTTCATATAGATACCTTTTAATATACTTTAGACACGGGGTCTGAAAGAAAAATTCATCAATTTATTTTTTATTTCCATTTTACGTTTTTGTTAGTTGCGTCCATCTTTATTATGACGGCAGAATGTAACCCGGCCGGCTCGTGTCGCCTCACGCTGTGACGCAGTAGGTTTCAGTTTTGAAGGGGTTCGTTATTAATTGTAGTTTTTGAAACAGTTCCGTGTAGATTTTGTACACGCGTGCGCGAGCGACAGCTCAATCGTTTTATTTATTAAATTGTTATTACTTGTGATTACGTGTTGTTATTATTCTTGTTGTTACGTTTTTTGTTTTAATAATGCTTAACGCGTACGTTTATAGTGATTGTGAATACGGCAACATGTTAGGTATCCGAACCTAGGTACACGAAGTATCGCTAAATAAATTGTTAAGACGTCGGGATGGAACAAGTGTGTCATACTGTGCAGTGCACAAAGTGTTGAAGCGTAACCGAATGCGCCCATACAAATTGCACAAAGTGCAAGCTTTAGTTCCTGGCGATCACGACCGCCGACGAGTTTTCTGCCGTTGGTTATTATACCAGCAACAACGTGTGCCTGGTTCCATTGAGCACATTATCTGGACGGATGAGTCGACATTTACCAGAAACGGCATGTGGAACCGAAGAAATACACACGTGTATTCAGAGGTTAACCCGCACGCTGTTCGACAAACCGGGCACCAAACCCGATGGTCGGTTAACGTATGGGCAGGTTTATTTAAGGATCGCATACTCGGACCAGTGTTTCTGTCAGAGCGACTGAACGGACAGCGATACCTAAACTTTATAAATGAACAGTTGGTTGACATTTTAAACGACCTATCGTTGGCTGAATATCGCTGCACATGGTTCCAGCATGATGGTGCCCCTCCACATTTCGTGAGGTTCGTCCGTGAGTGCCTCAATGAGCTATTTGATGATCGCTGGATCGGCAGACTAGGACAACACGCTTGGCCACCTCGCTCACCAGATCTGACCCCGTTAGACTTCTTTTTGTGGGGTATGTGAAAGAAAGGGTTTTTAATCGTGAGTGTGATAGTGCTGACGAAATGCGCCAAAGGATCGTGGATGCTTTCGAGAAACTACGTACGGACTATGTCGAAGACCACACGATGATGCCGCCTGCACCCAAATCTACCTTGAAATGAATGGAGCACAATTTGAGCCTCATCTCATAAGACCAACGGAGGATTTAGAGCGGTAAGCTGTTTCATAACTATTTTTTTTAAATAACTTAGTACTAGACTAATCTGAATAGGTACATAACTGAATACATGAGAATAATAAACATACCTATACGATGAATAAAAACGCATGACTCTAACCTTGGTTACATTTCATTTAAGTATTTTTTCATTAGCGGGGAATCGAACCAGTTACTTGGGTTTTTTAACCTGTAAATTCGGATTAAAGTGGCTACGTGGAGACAAGCACAGTGGCAAAATAGTAGGTTAAGTAGATAAGTTAGGTATTTAGACAAGTGTTGTAAATTATTAGGTATTGTGGTATGGCCCGCTAGTTGCGGGCCGCGCGAATTTGCGTTCGCGCGTAGGTACATTGACCTTTAGTCAGGTGATATCAATTCAGTCATTCCACTGCTGGTTTTATGTTTCAGTATTTTCATGATATTTTTTATGAAATTATCGTTTCATTTAGCTGTACTAACATGATGGCCCGTGAATAAAGCTAATAAAACGTTGTAAAAAGATGATTTTTTTTTCATCAGGATCGAATTTATTTGTGACCCATGATCAAAGGTATACTTGGTGTTGTCGCCTGTCTTAGTTTTTGGGAGCGTTCCAAAAATACCCTGTATGATGGATTTCCGGAAAGTAACGCCTGATTCTATTAATTATATTAAAAAGGCTAGCACGGCCGACCAGGCAAGACTCTATGTCAAATTAACAAAACTCCATCGTATTGTTGACCAAAATGTTTGGTTCAATCAGCAGTGCAAACAACTTCATGTTATTCCCAATTATATTCAAATACGTTCCAGCACAAATAGTCGAGCGGCCAGTATAGCTATTTCTAAAGCTCAGAACATTTGGCTTAATGAGGAGTATCGTCGTTGGTTTTCCAATAGAGATAATTTAAAAATCCACCTTAAAGTATTATACTCTGAACTTTCATATAAATTACATAATATTGAATTTGATATTTTGGATGGGAAAGCCAGAGAACTTGCTTCAATGGCTGTTTATGAGAAATATCAAATTCAGTCCCGTAAATTACAACGACTTGTATCCTCTACATCCCGTAATCGTAATACCGACATACATACAGAATATCACCAATTTTATCCCCAAGTTAAAAATCTTTCCGATGTCCAGTTTCCAACAGATGAGTTGTCCCTTTTACATAAAGGCCTAAAGTATAATTTAACACCTTCGGTCTCCCAAAAATCGTTAGAGACTATGGCTATTGACGTGGAGGTGGCTGTTGTAATCGGGAAGAAAGATAACATCGTTAAAAGTTTGGTAGCTAATGAAATTCGGGCTGTACCCGCGTCTTACCATTTCAATCCTGAGTTCCCTGTTTTTAAGTCCCTAAAGCAGAGAATAAGGGAAAACGACCTTATTGTTACTAAAGCCGATAAAGGCAATACTGTTGTTATTATGGAGAGTAGTGGGTACAGCCAGAAAGTTAACGATGTTATCCAAGGTGATGACTTTGAGCTATTGGACTCTGACCCAACCAAAAAGTTTACTTCGGATATTAAGTTATGTATACAACAGTCATCATATGTTTTTCCCGATCACAACTTGTCTCGGAGCAATCTTGTTCCAATGAATCCTCAAGCACCCATTTTATATGGGTTACCAAAAATACATAAAGAACATGTTCCTATTCGTCCAGTTGTCTCATATATTGGTGCACCAGCTTATTTCCTTGCTAAAAAATTAAACTTCCTCCTTCGAGAGAAATCTGGACTCAACCCCACTTACAGCCTAAAAAATGGCTTAGATCTCATTTCCAAAATTAAAGATATTCGTATTCCTCCTAAATCCATATTGTTATCTTTAGACGTTAATAGTCTTTTCACAAATGTCCCATCCTCTGACTGTTTGCGTATACTCGCAGATCTCTTTGAAAAACGTCATCTACATCCCGGGGAAACAAATGATCTTCTTAACTTAACCTCTCTCTGTATGAAACAAAACTATTTTCGGTTTAATAACCGTTTCTATCTACAAAGAGAAGGGTTAGCTATGGGGTCCCCTGTAAGTCCCCTTATGGCGGACATTTTCATGGATAATTTCGAAAAACAACATATAGTTGTCAATCAAAATATCTTATATTACTATCGATATGTAGACGACATAATTATTTGCTGGACTGGCACAAGGAGACAACTGGATGTTTTCCTCAATAAAATAAATAGAGTCCATGACAAAATTAAATTTAAACTTGAATTGGAACAAGATTGTTCCCTTAATTTTCTCGACTTAACAATAACAAGAAAAGAATCGTCACATGTTTTCCAAATTTATCGAAAGCCAACTCACACCGACAAGGTCATCCCCGCGTCATCATGTCATCCGTGGTAACATAAAGTAGCCGCTTTTTATTGTTACATTAACCGTTTGTTCACTGTCCCATTAAGTAAAGAAAATTATTTAAAAGAACTTAATATAATTTATCAAATAGCGGTCTCTAACGGTTTTTCAAAAAATCTCATTAACAATTTAATTAAAAAAAAAAAAAAAAACAAAAGCATGTTATTCGCAACTCTCTGTACGCGGTTCAACCTCAAAGTGTTCATCGATATGTGATCAGTTTGACCTACTTAGGCCCCATATCTGAAAAAGTAGCTAATACTCTTCGACAAAACGGCGTTCATGTGGCGTTCAAAACAAATAATTCTCTTAGAAATATCTGTAATAGTAAAGATAAGTTGGATATTCGTCAAAAGTCAGGTATTTACAAACTTGTTTGTGACGAATGCCACGCCGTTTACGTGGGTCAGACTGGTCGCAATTTCGAGACACGTTATAAAGAGCATTTAGCCGCGTACAGGAATTCCAATCCCGATAAATCCCATTTTGCCAAACATCTTTTGGACACTGGACACAACCTAGCCAACGACCACTCCTTTAAAGTCTTACATACGTGTAATAAAGGGCTGCGGCTGTGTGTTCTGGAACAGTTAGAGATATTAAAAAGTAATAATAATACCGTTGCATTGCTGAATGAACAAACAAATGTTACTAACTCACCTCTCTTAAATATCTTCAAGCCTGCTCTCTAATAATAGAGAGCCTCGCAATATGGTCGTTTGTCACCCTCACGGTGATCGGCGATTGGTTGCGTGGTTGGAGGGTGGGCGTTGCGCGGCGGTTTGTTTTTAATTTTACAAACGGCTGCGTAAGTCCAGCGGTGATTGTTCGCATGTTTTATCGCATGACGCAGTCGCTCGCTCCTTAGGTAGAGAGCGGTTGCATCATCGGTCTGTATAAAAGGCACTTGTTTTGGCTCGCCGCTCACTTTAGCGGTTAGCCACCGTAGAGTCTATATCACCTGAGGATTCCTCGTGTAGAGGCGAAACACGTGTCGTATTATCGTCAGTGGTGTGTCTTGCCTAGTGTAGTGGTGTTGGGAGTAGCGGTGCTGGGATTAGTGGTGACGGGGATAGTGCACGCAATTGAGGGAGGGCGGGAGGTGCTCTTCGTACTAGGTAAGACACATCATTTTATTTTATAACGCGGATATTTGCGAAGTAAATTTTTGTAAAAGATTTTATAAAACAAAATTACACTGCCATTTACATTCAGTGGCTTCCCACATGATAGATGAAGAGATTAAAAAAATTGATTGAGTTAAACAATTGATATTTTCAAAAGTTATCGTGTTTACAAGCCTTGGGGACATGACAAATCCACACCAGAAGCCACTAAAACCACTTTTTTTGTTTAAAAATAGCAATTAATCGATTTAAAAAAAAATAATAAATTCAACAATCATTTATCTTTCTATCAATGTGCTTTTTATATCATTTATATGTATAATATGATTGCTAGATACGATTTTATTCGATAAGACGTTGGAATCTTAATTTTTAGGCGATAGTAGAACATACCTTGCGCTTTCGCTTAAGGCATGCAATACTTCATACTTACAGAACAAAACCATCTAGTATCGAGTAGTAGAACTAATAATATGGATACGTTACAAGTTACATCCCTTTATGCTGGCTGCAAAGAGGCCCCGAGAATTCCATTGCCTAAGGGCCCCGACATGGTTAATCCGGCCCTGAGTGTGTGCTATCTATCTAGACTGACTCCCAGAAAACAAGTACTGCTACCAAAAGTACTTTCTAGTAAACATTTGTTAACGAAGTTTTGTTGTAATTGACGGCTCCGCGGCGCAGTGGCTTAGTGGCAATGAGTTGCAGGTTACAGCACTAATTGCCGCGGGTTCTGCTGCACGGATCAAGTATTTGTGTGTGATCAAGTATTTGCTGCGCACCCATGCCAACGAGGGTTAGGGCGTCCCCCCAAGGCGACGCACACCAGCTCGTCCACGTTGGTGTGGAATGCAGCGCGCAAAGCGGCGATGGGGACCGCCACCCGTCACGCACAGCCCGACACGGCGGAAGGTGGAGGACAGAGTGCAGAGTTGGCACGTGGAATGTTAGAGGAGGCATGAGAGATAAGACGAATGAGTTGATCGAAATAATGAAAGAAAGAGAATTAGATGTCGTGTGTATGTCGGAGACCAAACGGAAGGGCAGTGGTACTGAAGAGCTCCCTGGCGGGGCGTTAGCTCTATGGTCCGGAGTCCCGGAGAGCGAGAACGCCTGCCAGAGAGTGGGGGTGCTGCTGTCTTCTCGGTTGATCGATATTATGACTGATTATAAGTTTGTGAACTCAAGACTTCTCTGGGTTCGCTTTAAATTGGGACTGACGAAGTTATTCCTTTTGGCTGTTTATGCGCCAGTAGCTTCGTCGTCCAGGGCTGAGCTGGAGGAGTTTTGGGAGAATGTAAGAGAAGTTCTAGATTTGGCTAGGGGAAACGAAAGAATTGTTGTATGTGGTGATTTGAATGGATGGGTTGGTACCGCTCGACCAGGGTACGAGTCGGTACTTGGAAAGTTTGGCGATAAAAGGGTTAATGATGCTGGCAAGCTTATACTGGCGGTATGCAAGGAAAAGGGTCTTCTTGTGACAAACACTATGTTTAATCACAAGAAAATCCATATGTATACTAGAGAAAGAAAGAATGAGAGAAGTATGATCGATTTGTTCCTGGTGGATGACCGACTGCGAAAACAGGTTATGGATACGCGAGTGTTCAGGGGTGCTGACCTGGGAACGGATCACTATCTAGTGATTACTAGATTTAGGGGTCTGTTCGCGGGTTGGCGCTACCGGACGGCAGTGACAGAACCACAGTCGGTCTGTCGCATCCGAAGCTGGAAGCTTCAGGAAGCGGATACTAGGGACAAATATCATGCGAGGGTAGCCGAAAAGCTTGACACCATCGATGGCAGAAACGAATGTGTAGAAAGAACATGGCAGAACCTTAGGGATGGAATGGTAAGTGCAGCGGAAGAAGTGTGTGGAACAATAAAAAGAGGCAGTAGTAAAAGAAGAGATGCATGGTGGAATGATGAAGTGAAAGAAGCTGTAAAGAAGAAGAAGAAAGCATGGTTAGACTACTTGGCCTCTAGTAATGATAAGGATATGAGAGAGAAGATGAAAGAAAGATATAGGCAGCAGAAAGTTCACACGAAAGCATTGATTGAGGAAGTGCGTGAAAGGTGTAGAATGGAAGCGGACGAAAGGTTGTCGCACAACTTTAAGGAGAACTCCAAACTCTTCTGGAAAGAGGTTGGAAGGACCCGAAGTAGTGCGACGGCCTTAAGAATGAACAAAATGCTTTCGAGAACTAATGACGTCCTCTCAGAAAAATCGGACGTCATGCAGCGATGGAGCGAATTTTATAGAGAAATGTATGCGTGTGATGATCTTAGTGAGGGATCCGGGGATGACGCCGTGACTGGTACGCCAGACCCGGACCTCGATGACACTGAGGTCATCAGTATGAAAGAGCTTGAACGTGCGATTCGAAATTTGAAATGTGGTAAGGTTGCGGGACTAGACAGAGTTACTGCTGAAATGGTCAAGTATGGTGGGCCTCGCGTCTGGGACAGCTTTCATCTGCTGTGCAATTTGTGCTAGCGGACAGGGGATGTCCCGGATGATTGGCAATCCGCAGTCATTGTGCCTTTATATAAAGGTAAAGGTTCACATTTTGACTGCGGGTGCTATCGGGCGATCAGCTTGACCAGTTTAGCAAGTAAAGTTTACTCGAAGGTTTTGACACGTAGAATGCAAGAGAAATCGGAAAAATTTCTATGGGAGGCACAATGCGGATTTAGACCTGGAAGAGGATGCACGGATCAAATGTTTTCTCTCCGCATGATCACGGAAAAGCTTCTGGCTGCTAACCAGAAGATTTTCTGTGCTTTTGTGGATCTTGAGAAAGCATTTGATAAGGTTGTAAGGAAGAAAATGTGGGAACTGTTGCCGGGGTATGGTGTGGATGGTCGATTGCTAAGGGCTGTGCAGTCTCTTTACTGTGACTGTAAAGCCTGTGTGCGGGTAGGGCATGACCTGTCACCCATGTTTAGCGTCCAAACGGGCATAAAACAGGGTTGTGTCATGTCTTCCTGGCTGTTCATACTGTATCTCGACAGCTGTTTACAAAAGCTGAAAGATAGCTGTTTGGGTGTGAAATTGGGTGACATAAAAGTAAATTGTCTGCTGTATGCTGATGATGCAGTGCTTATTGCACCATCAGAGGCAGAACTGCAGGCATTAGTCACGTGTATGAAAGAGGAATGTGAAATTAAAGGTCTCCGTTTGAACGCTAATAAAACTAAGGTTCTGGTATTTGAAAGGGACGAAGAGAGAACGAAGTGTGAAATATGGGTAAATCAGGAATGTCTAGAACAAGTAAATGAAATTGTATACTTGGGGAGTGCTTTTAGCCGGGATGGAAGATGTGATTTAGATGTGGACAGGCGTGTCGCTGCCGGGAACAAAGTCAATGGTGTCCTGACTGCGTTAGTCAAAAGGCAAGGCGTAGTGAAGAGTTCACGCCTTGCAATACATAACGCAGTGTTGGTACCGACTTTTTTATATGGCAGCGAAACCTGGGTATGCCAGAAGAAGCATAAAAGCAAGTTGAATGCAGTGGAGATGCGATCTCTTCGTAAAATGTGCGGCGTTACCATGGCCGACCGAAAGCGAAACGAAGAGATTCGCAATATGGCAGGTTTGAAAGATGACCTTATCACAAAAATTGATAAGGGCGTGCTTCGGTGGTTTGGGCACGTTGAGCGAATGAGTGAAGACCGAATGGTGAAGAAAATGTATAGCGCGAAAGTTAATATTAAAAGGTGTCGAGGTAGACCGAGACTAACTTTCGAAGACCATGTGAGCAAATTACTCGAAGAGGGTAGGGTCAAGAGTACTCGGATACCTAGACGTGCATGTATGAAGAAGATAATGAATCTGAAAGAAGCGAAAGAGGTATGTAAGGATCGTGACACTTGGCGATCTGTTCTCTCTGGCTACCCCGTCAGGGATTGTGCGTGAAGATAAGTATTTGTGTGGCCTACAAATATTTGTTCCGGATCCGGATGTTAATCCTCGTTTAATGAAAACTGTCCCCACGTTAGAGGAGACAGCCCTAGTGTGAAGGTAACTTTTTTTTATATATATGATTATTACTACTAACATCTTCTACCCACAAAAGTTCACAACTGGACAAAGGCCAAAGACAAGTACTTTTTTATTTAGGGAACATTAAAAATAATCTACCCAACTTTTATCGTCCAAACTCCAAATCTCAATACGCACTTGGCAATATAGATATATTGAAACTATGCGGAATAGATCTCAATGTACGTGCACCAAAACATTTTTAACCCTCGACGGAAAAGAGGGGTGTTATATGTTTAACGTGTGTATCTGTGTATCTATGTATTTGTGTACCTATATGTCTGTCTGTTTCATCGTAGCTCCCAAACGGGTGAACCGATTTACATTTAGTTCTTTTTGTTTGAAAAGTGGCTTAATCGAGAGTGTTCTTAACTTTCAAGAAAATCTTTTTAGCCGTTTGAAGATCGTCAGCTCTTTTTGCGATGGGGATTTTGAAAACTTAAGTTTATATTGCAGTACTTTTCTTTCACTGTCATTTTTCTGCCGAATTCCAAAAAGGAGACGGTGCTCAATTCGAGTGTATGTTTTTTTTTTATGTGTGTTACCTCATAACTTTTTACTCGGTGAACCGATTTCGATGATTCTTTTTTTATTTGAAAGCTGGTACTTCTCGTGTGTTCCCATATGAATTTTATCAAGGTCAAACTAATAGTTTTTGAGTTATCTTTAATAACTTATATTGAAGTCGGCTGTACAAAATTTTTAATTTTAAATTATTTTACTTTTTTTTTTTTGACTGCCTCATTGTTCTAGTGAGCGTTAGCGCGACTGCTGATGATGTGGTACCGGGTTTGAATCACGTGTCGGACCAAAATCTGTTATTAGGTTTTTTCTGTCAGGAAATTCTCAGGATCAGCCCGGAGTCAAGAAGTTGGCAAATACTCGCAAAGTCGTTGGTCCTGCGTCTGATCTCGGTCTTGTCAGGCTGCCTTCCTATCGGACTATAAGAGTGAGGGAATAGAGAGGCACTTGTGCTTACACACTCTCGAGAACTTTAATCCTTAAGTCTCTGTTGAAATTGACGGCTGTGACCTAAATTATGTCTGGAGGATATTATTGGAACGAAGTTTATTTTAAATGACCCTTTTTAATAGACGCTAGTAATTCATTTATTTGTATTTGTTAATCAATAATATAATACGTTTATCAATAATAATATACTACGAAAGGAACTTCGTTCCAAGCGAGTGTTCCACGACACTCACGCATGTTTTTTTTTTCTTTTATATTTAAGTTGAAAGTTACTCAAAATAAAATTAAAATAAAAAAAATATTGTACTGGCAAGTGGCAACCCTAAACCTACACGTCATAACAACGGACGCGAACGGTGTACAATTACCGCTATGTCGATGAGGCACATCATATTACATGAAAATGTTGTTGACTTTAACGATAACTACTTCCTATAGGTAGAGTCTTATTATTAATAAGAAAGTTGTGTTTGTTCCAATAAATGAACATCGCTTGGAGAGGTTTAGAAGTAATATATTAAAAAGACTTCCATCACTTTCGTTTAAAAATAGTGCTAATTATTTGTATGCTACATTATTTGAAATCATACGTTGTGAATTTAGTAGAATATTTACTTCTAAAACTTTCTCTTTTAACAGTCGCAAATCATTTAATGAATGGGCGACAGTAGGAATTTATAAAAGTAGGCGAAGGTTATACGAGCTTTATGATGAAAGATCATATAATAGTAGTGTTATATTTAGAGATTATGTAAAAACATATTTAAAAAAGTGTGCTCCACTGCTAAGGCTTTACATTTAAGCAACAAAATTAAAACTGCATGCAACAAAATTAAAATGACCTGGAGAATAATAAATAGTGAAACGGGCAAGGTCAAACCGCGCAACTCGGATTTTCAAAATCATCATCATCATCATCATTACAGCCCTTCACAAGTCCACTGCTGAACATAGGCCTCCCCCAAAGAATGCCACAAAGCACGGTCCTGAGCCACCTGCATCCATCGACTTCCTGCATATCTAACCAGGTCGTCACTCCATCTAGTGGGGGGACGCCCTACACTTCGCCTGCCGGTACGAGGCTGCCACTCGAGAACCTTTCTTCCCCATCGGTTGTCGGTTCTTCGAGCTATATGGCCGGCCCAATGCCACTTCAGCTTACTAATCCGTTGGGCTATGTCGGTCACTCTAGTTCTACTGCGGATATCCTCATGTTTGAGTTTATCACGCAGAGAAACTCCGAGCATAGCTCTCTCCATAGCTCGCTGAGCGACCTTGAGCTTCCTCATCCGGCCAGCAGTGAAGGACCACGTCTTAGTTCCGTATGTCATCACTGGCAACACGCACTGGGTGTACAGTCTCGTTTTCAAGTTTTGAGGTATACCTGACGAGAAGATGTGCCGTAATTTCCCGAACGCTGCCCAACCGAGTTGAATCCGTCGATTGACCTCTCGGTCGAAGTTGGACTTACCTAGTCGGACTATTTGTCCCAGGTAAACATACTCGTCAACAACTTCGAGCTTAGTGTTCCCAACAACTACCGGCATAGGTGTGACATGGACATTAAACATGATCTTTGTTTTGTCCATGTTCATCTTAAGACCTATCCGTTGGGAAACACTATTGAGGTCATTGAGCATAGTGCTTAGGTCCTCCAGCGATTCTGCCATAAGGACTATATCGTCGGCAAATCGAAGGTGAGTGATGTACTCGCCATTGATGTTGATACCGTATCCTTTCCAGTCCAGAAGCTTGAAAACATCTTCCAATGCAGCGGTAAAGAGTTTCGGGGATATGACGTCACCCTGTCTTACACCTCTCTGCAATTGGATAGGTTTCGTACTCTGGTTCTGTACTCGGATAGCCATCGTAGCCCTACTGTACAAGCACTTCAACACTTCGATATACCGACAGTCAACTTGGCATCGCTGAAGGGACTGCAGCACCGCCCAAATTTCGACGGAATCAAAGGCTTTCTCATAGTCCACATACGCCAGACGTAGTGGCAAATTGTACTCCTCGGACTTCTGTACAATTTGCCGAAGGGTATGTATGTGGTCTATGGTGCTAAAGCCTTTTCGGAAACCGGCTTGTTCGGGAGGCTGGAAGTCGTCAAGTCTGCGCGCGAGACGATTCGTAATGACTCTCGAAAACAGCACGTAGACGCGGCTCAGAAGGGAAATCGGTCTGTAGTTCTTCAAGAGAGCGTTGTCGCCTTTCTTGAAGAACAAGACCACCGCACTTCTGCTCCACGCCTCCGGTGTAATGCCACCATGGAGGACGGAATTAAAGAGCTTCTGAAGGACTTCAAATACCGGTTTTCCACCCACTTTCAGAAGCTCCGCTGTAATTCCATCCTCGCCTGGGGCCTTGCCGTTTTTAAGGTGCTGGAGAGCCATTCTAATCTTGCTCAGACTGACGTCCGGGATATCATCGGAATAATGTCGGATAAGACTCGCTCTTGGATCGTTACTCACACTTGCGTGCAGCTCCAACGATGACGTGTACAGCTGCCCATAGAACCTCTCAATCTCACTCAAAATCTCAGGTGCCCCGGAAACGATGCTGCCACATTCTGTCTTCAGCTTTGACAGTTGGCGCTTTCTGGCAGACAGATCTCTGGCAAAGACTTTGGAGCCTTGGTTCCGCTCGATCACTTCTTCAATACGAGCTGTATTGAAGTTGCGTAAGTCCCGCCGCATGCATTTGGAGATCTGTCTGTTCAGTTGCCTGTAAATTAAAATTAAATATTAACAATAATTTAACGCGATCTGATCAAGAAGTTGCTATGGCTTTTGAGAAACATTTTACTGATGTTCCTTTTTTGACAACAAAATCATTAAATTCTTCTCCTACTGTCGCCGAATCATTGCTCAAACAAAATGTAAAGGCTTGTTCAAATACTTTTAAATTCCATAGGGTACTGCCAAAAGATATCGTTAAATATTTTAAAACTATTGATGTTAAGAAAACGGCAGACTTATGGGGGATTTCTGTTAACGTTATTTTATCTATAATAGATACATTAGCACCTTATCTAGCCACTATATTTAATATAAGCGTCGAATCTGGTGTGTTTCCTGATTTAATGAAACATAGTAAAGTCATACCTATATTTAAATCTGGTAGTACATTAGACCCCGCCAATTTTAGACCAATTTCTGTACTACCAACATTAAGTAAAATTTTTGAAAAAATTATTTTAGATCAGATGTTAAGTTTCTTCAATATTAATAAATTGCTACATAAAAATCAATTCGGTTTTACAAGGGGTCGCTCGACAACTGACGCTGGAGTTGAGCTTATTAAACATATTTTTTGTGCATGGGAGAATTCAGAGGATGCTTTGGGTTTATTTTGTGACCTTTCCAAGGCCTTCGACTGTGTTCACCATGAGACATTAATCAGGAAGCTACAGTACTATGGTGTCAAGAACACAGCGCTTAAACTTATTATTTCATATTTAAGTAATAGAAAACAGAAGGTTATTATCAATGGTAAAAGTTCTTCCGGGTCACCTGTACTAATGAGTGTTCCTCAGGGCTCGATTCTCGGCCTATTCCTGTTTCTGGTGTATATTAATGACTTACCTCACCTTGTAGGGGATAGTCATGATATAGTATTATTTGCTGATGATACTTCCTTGATTTTTAAACTTAAACGTCAATCATTTAAATGTGACGAAGTGAATAATGCTATATCAAAATTAGTGCATTGGTTTAACGTTAATAATCTGCATTTGAACGGAAATAAAACTAATTGTGTTAAATTTACAACAACGAATGTTAAAAATCTGAATACCAATGTGTTTTTAAATGAGGAGGAATTGAGCCCTGTTGTATCCACTGTTTTTCTTGGCATCACTCTTGACGCAAAGCTCCAGTGGGGCCCCCATATATCCAAATTAGCAAGCAGACTAAGTTCTGCAGCCTATGCTGTAAAAAAGATTAGAGGTCTCACTAGTGTCGAGACAGCTAGATTAGTTTATTTTAGTTATTTTCATAGCATAATGTCTTATGGGATTTTGCTATGGGGAAATGCGGCTGATTCAGAAACTATTTTTGTTTTACAGAAGAGGGCCATTAGAGCTATTTACAATCTAAAACCGAGAGAGTCTCTTAGAGATAAATTTAAAGAAATTAATATATTAACTTTGGCCTCAGTATATTTACGAAAATTTAATGTATGTTCACAAAAACAAAGATAGTTTTAGTAAAAGAAGTGATATACATTCTGTAAACACTAGGAACAAACACAAGCTAGTGATACCAGTTTCTCGACTCCACAGAGTCAGTAATTCATTCTTGGGGCAATGTATACGCTATTACAACAAGGTCCCGGAAAGTGTACAGGTTCTCTGTATTACCAAGTTTAAATGTTTTATTAAGCTGAAACTGTATAAAAAGGGTTATTAAAGTATAAATGAATACATGGTTGATAATAACCCCTGGGAATGAGGTGATCGCTTCCAAGCAGTTTCTAAAATAAATTTTGTAAATAGTTCGTAATCATTTATATTGTAAAATTTATTTTAAAAAAAAGTCCCGCTGGGTTTCTTGCTGGTTCTTCCCAGGACAGAGGGTTTTTTCGAACCAGTGGTAAAGTAAAAAATGACTTTCAATAAGAATTACACATGTAATGTATATTGAATAAAAAATATTCTATTCTATTCTATTCTATTCTATTATATAAAAAATGATTTATATTTTGAGAATGTAAACCATAGATAAATATATATGTAGCAAGCTATGCTACGCTGTTTGCGCATACACTTGAGCACTATAATCCTGTCCTGCGCCGATGGCTATTCTCCGTTTAGACTGGCCGCCGTGACCGAAATGCGGTCTGGAGGACATTATAATTACTTGCGTAGCTTATTCCTGACACCAAAAGTACTCTGTGCCTGACACACTTAGCATAATTGGCGTATGGTTTACATCTTGCTACATATATATTTATCTATGGCAAGCACGAGTGCACTCTCTATTCCCTCGCTCTCATAGTGCGATGGGACGATAATTCGACACGACCGGAGAGAGATCAGGCGCAGGGCCAACGGCTTTACGTGTTTTCCGAGGCACGGGGGTGAAACACCACCAACTTTCTAACTCCGGGTTGCTACTGAGAATTTTTTGACAGAAAGACCCAATAACTGATTTTGGCCCGACCCGGGACTCGAACTCGGGATCAGCAATCGCGTTTACGACCACTGGACCAACAAGGCAGTGTCACAAAAATTTACGACATACAGAGTACAGACACCGACAATTAACATTTTTATAAATGTAGTGATGTATTTTTACTATATTATTAGCCGTTCCCCGCGTGTTAGGGTTGTTATGATTTTGCGCGGAACCCTAATTCTTTTTCTAAAATAAAAGTAGCCTAAGTTACTTCTTATAACATCAGCTATCTGCCAATGAAAGTCTGGTAAAAATCCGTCCAGCCGTTTCGGAGATTAGCCGGAACAAACAAACAGAGAGACAAAAATTATAAAAATTGTATTTTAGTTATAAATACCGTATTTACTTTCATGTGCATTTAGTAAAAAACTGTAATTTTGACATTACAAACAGACACTAATTTTATTTATTTACTAGCTGTTCCCCGCAACTTCGCTCGCGTGTTAGGGTTTTTATGTTTTTGCGCGGAACACTAATTCTTTTTCTAAAATAAAAGTAGCCTAAGTTACTCCTTATGACATCAGCTATCTGCCAGTGAAAGTCCTGTCAAAATCGGTCTAGCCATTTCGGAGATTAGCCGGAACAAACAGACAGACATACAGACAAAAACTTTAAAAATTGTATTTTTGTTATTAGTGCCGTATATACTTTCATATGCATTTAGTAAAAAGCTGTAATTTTGACATTACAAGCAGACACTTCAATTTTATTTATGTGTATAGATATAGTTTTTTTTTTATTTTTTTTTTATAAAAACATTACCCCCACACTAGGATTTTCTCCTGTATCGTGGAGGCAGTTTACAAACACAAATTTCACAAGGACTGTTACGGATCGCCGTAACGCCGTTCGAAAAATGAATGCAACGCGTTGGTCTTGCTTAAAACAGGAGGCAAGCGGCGGTGAGGAGGAACTTGTATTTTTTCTTGCTGTGTTTTCTTTTCGGTGGCTGGAGAGCGACTGCCGACCGTTCTTTTTTTTTTTGGGCCCGAAGCAATTTGGAAAAGGCCTACCCTTTACGTAGGGAGGCGGAAAATGCATTACGCATACCACGATGGGCTATCTATCGTGGTTATGGGGGACTCACTGCCTACCGGGGAGCCTAAGTGATACCCCCTAAAAACCGCCTTTGGGGACTGGCAACCATCTGTTTAAAGCTTCATATGCCGTATCGGAAGCGACCCTCTTTTGGGAAAAGAGGGCGCAGGCGGCTACAAGCCGCTGAGGGAGTGCCTACGAAGGCAAATTAATTGTGAAAAATTAATTATGAATTTGACTGAGCCACCAGGAGGCAGTTCAAGTCGTTTGACAGTTTATTAGGCGGGTCCGAGAGGGAGTTCCTCGGCCTGCGGATGCGATAGCGGGAGGGGAGTGGGGCTGCATACTTAGCTGCCTCACGAATAAGTGTGTTTGAATGAGACTCTGAGACTTTAAAGAAGTTTTCAGAGAGAGTTTTTTTATTTTTTAGGGAGTGCCTACGAAGGCAAATTTAATCAGACGTATACTGACCTTACGGTGAAATGATTAAAATAAACTTATAACGTACTTAAAAGATTATGATGCTCTGTAAGAGCAAGGAGTCGGTCCTGAGGGGACTGGGCAGCGCGCAATTTGCGTGCTAAGATGGTGATCTCCCCAATGTTGATGTTCTTAATAGCGGCGTACACCGTATTTAGATCATCAACCATTGAGGGTTGTGTTTGCTGAGCGGCGGAGGACGACCGCGGAGGGTCGGCCTTTTTGGGGCCCCAGGGAAAGACTGGAGGCTGCAAAAAGCTCGCAGGAGGGCGAAGAAGAGGAGGAGGGACCCGGGAGGGCCTTGTTGGACCCTGAGATGGTCGAAAATAGCTCTTAGGTGGCAATCTTGACGGGAGGGCCGGGAATGACTTAGCATTAACCGGCGGTGGAACGTGCCTACTGGGGCAGGGATGAGATGCGCAAGGGCAGCCTCTGTAGTTAACCGGGTGGCCTGTTTGTTTACACAGGACGCACGCGGGTGGGGATTTGGCATTTTTGGGCCGGGGACACTCTTTCGTGTTGTGGGGGTCAAGGCACTTAACGCACCTGGGTGGGGCGGAGCAGTTGGCCGCCGCATGACCATATCACTGGCAGCGGTGGCACTGCGCCGGGCAACCGCGCCTATGTAGGAGCTCAGCCCTCACTCCCGACAGCCCACACACCGTGCGTAACTGCCGGAAGATGGTCTTTGCCTCCGGAACGTTTGCGAGAATTACGAGGGCAAGGGAGAACCTCAAGCCCGTTCTGCTGTGCATTTTATGCACAGCCTCAACGGGGAAACTTAAGGTCCTCAAGGATTTCCTCGTTGGAAAGTTCAAAAGGGACGCCTCGGATGACGGCCCTGATTTTGCGCTCTTCCGGAAGAGTGTACGTATGATAGGAGACTCGTTCGGCTGTGAACAGCCTGGTGAGACGACGAAAGTCGTCGACAGATTGGGGGATGATTTTAATAGCCTCCCCGAGGTTGGTGGCTTGGTCGTATTTTATTCCTGCGTCGTAGCAGGTTTTGGAGAGGCGGGTAAACTGAGCCTTGTCTCGTAAGAAGACAGGGGGCGGGACTTGCTTCTTAGCCGGGTTAGGAGCACATCGGGAGGCTGGCTTGGGCAGTGGTGACTCGGGAACTGCAGCGGGAGCTGCGGGGACTGAGGCAGCTACGGGGGTTGCGGGGTTTGCGGGGGTGGCAGAGGCCGCCGAAACTGTGCGATTTTTCGCGGCGCGTTTACGGCGCTTGCAAGACACTGTGGTGAACTCTGATTCAACGGATCCGTCTGAGTCAGACGACTCCGTAGAACCAGAGCCCCGGAGTGTGGACTCTGAGTAGGAGTTGGAGCACTCCATATCAATTTCTAAAGCGGAGAATGAGTTCCGGGACTCGATGTGGGCCGCTATAACGGGCGGCGGTGGGTGTGCCTGAAGGGCGGGAGAAGCCATAATGGCGAAGATGGCTGCGGCAAGAGCCTGCGGGTCATTATGGAACCTACTGACGGCTTCAATGATTGAACCTTTCAAGTCGGACATTTTGGGACGGAGTGTAAGTTACTGGTAAATTAGGGGGACAGGGGGACGCTGTTCTGAAAAGAACAGATCGTATTCTTAAGAAACAGTAAGGGCGGGATCACCGTTCTGAAAAGAACGGGACGGTCTAAACTCCAGGAGTTGTGCCCTTGTTCTCAAAAGAACAAGGGCCTTGCTCTGAAAAGAGCAAGTAACTCCCTTGAAACAGTATACACGTTATACAATCTCAAAAATCAATATATTAACTTAACAAGCAAGACCAATAGTCAAAACGCCCCGCCCGGAGACAGGGGGGTAATAACTGGAATAAGCGTAAAAGGACTCACCCGGCGTCGCACTGCACAGCCCGAGCAGGACAGCGGAGGCGCGAGAGCGAGAAGCACTGCCGTACGGGGACGGAACGCGGACTATCTGTATACAACCGCTCGAGAGCGGTGCCACAGGCGGAATGTGACGCCCCGACCGTACCGGCTGGCCCGTCTTTTATATGGTTTGGCCGTTGCTGGTCAGCGAACCCTTGCCTCACCCCCGCGCCTTTCTTTATTGGGTTATATCTCTTACGAACTAACACACAGAATTAAATATATAATATTCTTATAACTACTAATTATACTAATATGTACACAACAATTTTTTTCCATATTAAAAAGGTTCAAACTTTGCTTTTGACAACTTTAGGCTGAGGACCATGCCCCTCGCCTCAGCACTATAAATATAAAACGTCGTGGCGCGGTGCGCGTAGCCTCATTTGCTCCGCGGCCGCGTCACGATAACATGCCCTGTTGATAACATCTTATTTTACGTGCCCAAGGGCTTGATATACAAGAAAGGTAAGTTAGATATAAGAACAAATACATCATTCATCATCATTACAGCCCTTCACAAGTCCACTACTGAACATAGGCCTCCCTCAAAGAATGTCACAAAGCACGGTCCTGAGCCACCTGCATCCATCGACTTCCTGCATATCTTACCAGGTCGTCACTCCATCTAGTGGGGGGACGCCCTACACTTCGCCTGCCGGTACGAGGCTGCCACTCGAGAACCTTTCTTCCCCATCGGTTGTCGGTTCTTCGAGCTATATGGCCGGCCCATTGCCACTTCAGCTTACTAATCCGTTGGGTTATGTCAGTCACTCTGGTTCTACTGCGGATATCCTCATTTCTGAGTTTATCACGCAGAGAAACTCCGAGCATAGCCCTCTCCATAGCTCGCTGAGCGACCTTGAGCTTCCTCATCCGGCCAGCAGTGAAGAACCACGTCTTAGTTCCGTATGTCATCACTGGCAACACGCACTGGGTGTACAGTCTCGTTTTCAAGTTTTGAGGTATACCTGACGAGAAGATGTGCCGTAATTTCCCGAACGCTGCCCAACCGAGTTGAATCCGTCGATTGACCTCTCGATCGAAGTTGGACTTACCTAGTCGGACTATTTGTCCCAGGTAAACATACTCGTCAACAACTTCGAGCTTAGTGTTCCCAACAACTACCGGCATAGGTGTGACATGGACATTAAACATGATCTTTGTTTTGTCCATGTTCATCTTAAGACCTATACGTTGGGAAACACTATTGAGGTCATTGAGCATAGTGCTTAGGTCCTCCAGCGATTCTGCCATAAGGACTATATCGTCGGCAAATCGAAGGTGAGTGATGTACTCGCCATTGATGTTGATACCGTATCCTTTCCAGTCCAGAAGCTTGAAAACATCTTCCAATGCAGCGGTAAAGAGTTTCGGGGATATGACGTCACCCTGTCTTACACCTCTCTGCAATTGGATAGGTTTCGTACTCTGGTTCTGTACTCGGATAGTCATCGTAGCCCTACTGTACAAGCACTTCAACACTTTGATATACCGACAGTCAACTTGGCATCGCTGAAGGGATTGCAGCAACGCCTAAATTTCGACGGAATCAAAGGCTTTCTCATAGTCCATATACGCCAGACATAGTGGCAAATTGTACTCCTCGGACTTCTGTACAATTTGCCGAAGGGTATGTATGTGGTCTATGGTGCTAAAACCTTTTCGGAAACCGGCTTGTTCGGGAGGCTGGAAGTCGTCAAGTCTGCGCGCGAGACGATTCGTAATGACTCTCGAAAACAGCACGTAGACGCGGCTCAGAAGGGAAATCGGTCTATAGTTTTTCAAGAGAGCGTTGTCGCCTTTCTTGAAGAATAAGACTACCGCACTTTTGCTCCATGCCTCCGGTGTAATGCCACCATGGAGGACGGAATTAAAGAGCTTCTGAAGGACTTCAAGTACCGGTTTTCCACCCGCTTTCAGAAGCTCCGCTGTAATTCCATCCTCGCCTGGGGCCTTGCCGTTTTTAAGGTGCTGGAGAGCCATTCTAATCTCGCTCAGACTGACGTCCGGGATATCATCAGAATAGTGTCGGATAAGACTCGCTCTTGGATCGTTACTCACACTTGCGTGCGGCTCCAACGATGACGTGTACAGCTGCCCATAGAACCTCTCAATCTCACTCAAAATCTCAGGTGCCCCGGAAACGATGCTGCCACATTCGGTCTTCAGCTTTGACAGTTGGCTCTTTCTGGCAGACAGATCTCTGGCAAAGACTTTGGAGCCTTGGTTCCGCTCGATCGCTTCTTCAATACGAGCTGTATTGAAGTTGCGTAAGTCCCGCCGCATGCATTTGGAGATCTGTCTGTTCAGTTGCCTGTATGCTTTAAATCTGTTGAAGAATGTAGCTTCATCTCCCGTCTAACAGCCATGAGATTAAGAGTGTGATCGGAGAGTTTTAGTATTCTTCTGCGGCGGGTCTTGCAGAACTTAGCTCCGACCGCATGGACAGTTTCCACGAGCTTGTCATTCAAATCGTCCACTTCATTGCAGTCTTCTAGGCACTGAAAACGGTTTTGTAACTCGAGCTGAAAGGTTTCGGGACTTTGGATTAGAGCACGAGGGGGACGGAGCGTTGACTTCATTAGACGAGACCTCTCCAACTTAACGTTTAGGTTCAGTGTGCCTCTAACCATTCGGTGATCGCTGCCGGTTTTCACCCTCGCGATCGCTGAGACATCATTGAACAGTTGTCGTCTGGTCGTCATAATGAAGTCAATCTCATTTTTTGTCGAACCGTCGGGGCTCGACCAGGTCCACTTCCTGTGGGGCCGCTTCTGGAAGAAATAGTTCATCATAAAGACTCCCTCTTTCTCCATGAAGTCGGCCAGCTGCTGGCCCCTTGGGTTCCGTTGCCCTATTCCAAATTTCCCCACTTTCAGCTCACCGTTCTCTCTTGTGCCTAGTTTTGCATTGAAGTCTCGCATTAACACCGTATATTGGGTTTTGGAGGAATGCATGGCTCTAGAGATATCCTCATACATTTCCTCCACCTCCTGATCGGGGTGTGCCGAGTTTGGTGCGTAAACCTGTATGAACTTCAGCGAATACTGTTTGGTGATTCTGAGTATAAGGTACGCAACCCTCGTCGACACACTCTCAATCTTTACAACGTTGTTAACGAGAGACTTATGGACGATAAATCCGACACCTCCTTGGGACAGATGGTCGCCCTCCCGGTAATAGAGCAAGTTGCCGGATTCGAGGATTACCGTGTCCTCCCCCTCTCTTCGGACTTCGGATAATCCTATAATATGCCAGCGTAACTTGTCTATCTCTTCTTCCAGCTCCACAATCTTCTCGTCAGTCCTCAGGGTGCGTGCGTTGTATGTTGCCAGGTCGAGTCGTCGTAGGTAGCAACCGAACCTCCACCGGAGATTCTTAGCACCCCCTGCCCCGCCGTTACCATGGTCGCCACCGTAGCCAGGAATAGCGGGGCCGCCGGGGACTGGGGGCCGTCTCTTCGTAACTTTCATCATGGGGGGTATATTGCCATAGTTGCCACGCTTGGCGAGTGGGTTGGCAACCGCAGTTTTTTATTGTATTTTTGCCGTTACCAGGAAGATGCTGCTGCTCATCTCCTGCCTGTTTCCCTTTGTCGCCTTTTACGACACTCACGGGAAGATATGGGGTAGTGGATATTCTTAACCGCCACTACACGGCCAAAGAACAAATACAATTTACATTAACTAATTACAATAATTAATTTACATTTTAAATCTATGCTAACTCTCGCTATTCATTCGGTGTCTTTATTGGGAGAGTAAGTGCATAGTTACAATACTATTCTTTTTATCAATAAATACAAAGTTATATTTTTTTTAACATTCTGAATAAGGCTGCGCTTGTTTTTTTTCCGCGTTGCTGTGTGCAACCATCGCTAGTTGTCGAACCGTGAGCGCGGCCCGACGATCGTAACACCCTCATGGCTCCGCCCACCGCCCCTAGGTTGTTCAACTAGCGTCGGTTACGAGAAGCATGTATTTCGTTCTACGTATCACGTTGTTTGCGTCGTGCACATTCTCCCGCCGTCGCCACGCTGCGATCCCTTTGGTAGCACGACGATCTTTTTTGTCGGTCTTCGTAGTACATGCCCACTGCCAGTGGTTACGTCCACTACTCGTACCTCTCCGTCGACGCCAGGATATATGTTGCTTATTTTTCCCCTGGGCCAAATGTTGCGTGGTAGATTGGAGTTACAAATGATGACTAGGTCTTCTAGCTCGTTTCCACTGCTGGCGGGTCGTCACATCGCTCTCGCTGAAGTGTCCCGGCGCAGATACGTGCGAGTTGGGACCGATGATAACGTGATTCGGCGTGATGGCTTCTGGGTCTCCTGGGTCGACTGAGACATGTGTGAGAGGTCTTGAGTTAATCGTGTTTTCAACCTCGGCGAGCAGGGTCACCAATGTCTCGTCACTGAGATAGCGCTCGTTGAGGGTGACGCGTAGAGTTTCTTTCACGGAGCGAACCATTCGCTCCCATGCGCCGCCCATGAACGGTGCTGATGGTGGTATGTACTTCCACACAATTTGTCGACATGTGGTTTCGTGCTCGAGGGCTGCGAGTGCTGCTTCGGCCAGCTCCTTGTCTGCTGCCTTGAAGCACGTAGCGTTGTCACTCCAGATTTCTTTTGGGCATCCTCTTCTGCTCATAAAACGCCTGAGCGCCGACACGGCTGAGTCGGCGCTTAACGAGTGGGCTACCTCTATATGTATTGCTCGTGATGTCATGCAGGTAAATAACGCGCCATAGCGCTTTTCACGATGTCGTCCCACTGTGACCTCTATTGGCCCGAAGTAGTCCAGTCCGGTGTATGTGAACGGACGTGCGTGATGAGCGAGGCGTGCGGACGGCAGGTTTCCTGTAGACGGTGATGCAGGCTTGGCTTTTCTTAGACGGCACGGTAGGCAGCCTTTGACGACAGTTTTCACTACTGGACGTATTTTTTTTATGTACCATCTCTGTCTTAATTCGTTCACGACTGTTTCCACGCCTCCGTGATGCAACCTTTCGTGTACGTGTGCTATGTACAGACGAGTGTATGCGTGCTTCCCATCTAGTATGGGAGGGTCGTACGTGTCCTCCTCCACTTCTGATGCTGCTTTTATTCGACCTCTGAGGCGTAGGGTCCCCTCTTCATCGACGTATGTGCTCAGGTGGCCTAATTTGTCGTCGCCTCCCGGAACACTTCCGTTGGTGATCCTCTTGAGCTCCTTCGTGAAGCTTTCCCGCTGACTGGCTTGCACCCACAGTTGTTCGGCTCTTATGTGATAAGCGGCCGGTATTCCTACAAGCGATGAGACAGTAGGAGTTGCTTTTTTCTCCTTGGCGGGGATGTTGTGTCTGTTTGTTCTTTGCCAGCCAGGGTCGCTATCTTGTCTTGCTCTGTTGCGTTTACGCCCAGCCTTTTCACCACGTGCTTGTTTGGTCTGCACATGTCGATGAATAGGAGGACTCTCGCTGTCGCCCTTATGAGGCGAATCCATTTTGAAAATCTTTCTATTTGTGGCAAATGTGTTGTTGGCGAGTCTTCACTTTTAACTGCGATGCTACATACTTCTCGTTCTTCCCCGGTGTCGTATTGTGTCGTTTCTCTTCCTGCGGCCATTCTGCTGGTGGACGTTGCAGAAACGGGGGCCCTCGGAACCACCGGTGCAACTAGTCGAACCTTTCTGGCGTGGTTCGGGTCGCGTCGTCTGCCACGTTTTCTTTAGACGGTAGCCAACGCTATTCGTTCTTTTTGGTCGTATCTTCTATCTCCGCCAGGCGATGAGCGATGAAAGCTTTGTACGGGCGAGGCTCCGACCTTATCCACACTAGTGCAGTACGAGAGTCGCACCAGTATGTCTTGCCCGCTATATCGCCATCGTGCTCATCGACCACGGTCTGCGCGAGACGAGCTCCCAGCAGTGCCGCTTGTAACTCGAGCCGTGGTATGGAGACTGGTTTTAGTGGTGTTACGCGGCTCTTGGCGGCGGCCAATGATACGTTAACGCTGCCGTCTGCTCGCTCCATTCTCCAATACACGGCTGCTGCGTAGGCCTCCTCGCTTGCGTCGACGAATGTGTGTAGTTGGCGCGTCGACACCGGGTTGTAATCGTAGCATCGCGGTATTCTCAGTTGTTCTATGGCGTTAAGTGAAGTAATCCAGTCTTCCCATTTTTCTTTTAACTCTGTTGGCAGAGGGTCGTCCCAGTCCGCCTTGTAACGCCATGTGTCTTGGAATATTCTCTTCGTTGGTGTGGTCACCGGTGATATTAATCCCAGCGGGTCAAATAATGCCAATATGACGCTCATCGCTTCACGTTTAGTTGGCAAGCGTTGTTTTTCTTTTACGTCGGCAGGCATCTTCATATTGTGAGTATTAAATCCAATATGATCGCTTTGTACATGCCAGAGCAGGCCGAGCGTCTTCTCGGTTTCTTTTCCGCCCAGGCACACGGTCGCGTCGTGTTGTTTATGCTCTGTCGTTATTTCATCTATTGTTTTCTCTTCGTTCGATGTCCACCCGCTGAGTACGAATCCCGCTTGTTTGTGGACGTGATCGACTGCTTTTACCGTTTGCTTAGCTTCCGTGACAGAGTGGAAGCTCTGCAAGTAGTCGTCCATATAGTGATTTCTTTTTATGGCGACCGCAGCTTCTGGGTATGCCTCTGCATGTTCTTCAGCATTTTTATTTTTGATGTATAATGCTGTGCATAGTGATGATGTCGCTCCAAAGATGATTAACGTCATCCTATATTCTTTCAGTTGGTCCTCCCGCCGCTTGCTCTCCACAAGAAACGTAAAACGTCTCTATCTTCTTTGCGCACTTTGATCTGCATGAACATTTCTTTTATGTCGGTGCTCACTGCATACGGATACTGCCGGAACTTCATGATTACTCCGGGCAATGATTGTAATAATTCGGGCCCCGAGTGAAGCATATCGTTGAGACATATTCCAGCTGTCTTCGCTGCGGCGTCGTGCACCAATCTCGGCGGCTTGTTTGGTTTCGCAGGATTGATGACTGGGAAGTGTGGCAGATACCATATCCTTCCTTGTGGCGGTGGCATGGGCGCGCGCTCTGCGTAACCCGAGTTGAAAAGGTTCTGTATGCGTTCTTCGTATTGTAGCTTGAGATTGCTTTGCTGATCTCGGTCGAGCCTCTTCTCTAAGGTGTGCAGGCGCCTTTCCGCGTCCTTGTAATTATTTGGTATTTGGAAATCCTTTTGTTTCCACAACAACCCTTTCTCGAATCTGCCGTCCGCCGACCTCTGGCTGGTTTCCCTCAATATTTGCATAGCTCGCTGCTCGGGATCTTCTTTCGGTCTTCTTGGCTCGATGCACAGCGATTCTAATTTGAAATAATTTTTCATTTCAAATTCTATCGGCTGTGTATCTTCCCTCTGATGTAGTCTGCCACAGAAGGTGACCGTCGACGTCAATGAGCTATGACAGCCATGCAGAACCCAGCCCAGGTTGGTGTATGATGCGACTGGTTGGTCTCAACGACCGACGCGCAGTTTTCTAGACACTATGAGGTGCCAGTTATCTTGTCCGATTAGTATTTTCGGTAAGGCGCGTTCGTAGGTAATATCCTCTTTGATATCCAACAGATGTTGGCAATTCTCCAAGTGATTTTTATTCACGGATTCTGGCGCGAAGTCCAACCGCTCTACCGTACGCGCTGCTTCTATGTTGTGTTCCTCTTGCGCGTACTTTCCTCTTATTTTAAGGCTGACGATCTTGCTCTTCTCATGTTTCACCTCCGAGCCGACCCCTTGTACATTGCGTGGGCTGGGCCGTCGGCGCCGATGACGTCGGCGATCGAGGCATCGACTAAGGTGACCGTGCTTCCTTCATCCAATAATGCGTATGTTTCGACGCAGCTTAGCGGCCCCCTTATTGTTACGGGCACAATCTTTAGATAAGCGCGGCGGTGTTTGTACGGTCGAGTCGCTGTGTTGACCTCCCTTGCCGATGTTGCGGTTTCCATAGCGGGTTCTTTTTCAATTTCTGCTGTTCTGTCGTGATGCAGCAATTTATGGTGTTTCCGCTTTTCCGCACGGTGGAGCTTTACACAGCAATCGGCGATGTTTGCCTCGCAGACAGCGGTGGCAGATATTATACTTCTTTACTACTTCCCATCTGTCATTTGTGGACAGAGCGGCGTATGACTTGCAATCGGGCAGTTTGTGTTCTTATTTGCATTGACGGCAGCGTTCTTCATATTGTTTCTTGCTTGTGGCGAAGGCACATTCTATTTTTCTCGGCCTTCGCTCTCTCGTCTCGCTGTCCTCTGCGATGAACTCCGGCAAGGAATACGCGCTGCATTTATCCGCTTCTTCGTTTAAGAACATTGATATCTTCTTAATCTCTGGGATATCCTGTTTCTTTCCGGCTGCATAGTCGTACCATTTGCTTCTCAATATGGGCGTGAGTTTGTCTGTGACAACTCGCGTCATTTCCGGACTATGCAGATAGTGTGCTCTCTTGAGTGCTTCCACGGTGCCCACTACGTTTGCTATGCGATTTGCGAATATGCATAGCTCCCTGGGATTGCCCGTAACTTTGTCCAGCAGCTTCAGCTTCTCTATTTCTAAGTGAATTAGTCGTCCGAATCTCCTTTCCAAACCTTCTATTATTATTCTGGGATCTGGTTGGCTTATAAGTAGGCAACCTGCGGCTTCTTTTGCTGTCCCTTTTATTCTCTCTTGCTTCTGCGTATTCTCGCTATGTTTTCGTTCATCGTGAAGTACTTTGAAGATTCTTCGTACATTGTTTTGAAGCTGAGCCATTCTTTGCTGCTACCATTGAATGTGGGCAGCTCTTGCACATATTTCGGCGGCTTCCTTGTGCTTCGTACTGCTTGTGATAGAGCAGCGGCTAAGGTAGCGACGTCGATTTGTTGCTGCGCCTGTCCATAAAAGCACAGAATAAATAATAGTAGTACGTACTAAAAGTAAGTAGGATGTATACTTATACTTCTTTCTGCGGCGCGGGTTGTGATGCAAACTGCGGAGCGGGTTGCGATGCGAAGTGCGACGGGATGGTGGCGCTGGTGGCGCGGGCTGCGGCGTGGGTTGCGATGTAGGTTTTTCTTGCAACCATGTACTAATGCGCACTGATGCTAAATCGTCTTCTATTTCTTCATCTTCGTCATCGGTTGATCCGACTTCTGCTTATAGTCGCTGCACGTGTATTTCTTGCAATTTCGTTCTTGCTTGCAACTGAGCCTGCTCGAGCTTGAGTTCGACTAACCGCTCTTTCGCCTCTAACTCCGCGAGGAGTCTCGTGCGTGAGACTACGGAGCGGCGCGACCTAGTTTCGTCGGGCTTTAATGTGCGCTGCGATCTTCGATCATTCTCTTGCTGGGTTTCTGCCCCCCGCCTCAGCACTATAAATATAAAACGTCGTGGCGCGGTGCGCGTAGCCTCATTTGCTCCGCGGCCGCGTCACGATAACATGCCCTGTTGATAACATCTTATTTTACGTGCCCAAGGGCTTAATATACAAGAAAGGTAAGTTAGATATAAGAACAAATACAACTTACATTAACTAATTACAATAATTAATTTACATTTTAAATCTATGCTAACTCTCGCTATTCATTCGGTGTCTTTATTGGGAAAGTTAGTGCATAGTTACAATACTATTCTTTTTATCATTAAATACAAAGTTATATTTTTTTTAACATTCTGAATAAGGCTGCGCTTGTTTTTTTTCCGCGTTGCTGTGTGCAACCATCGCTAGTTGTCGAACCATGAGCGCGGCCCGACAATCGTAACACCCTCATGGCTCCGCCCACCGCCCCTAGGTTGTTCAACTAGCGTCGGTCACGACAAGCATGTATTTCGTTCAACGTATCACGTTGTTCGCGTCGTGCACAAGGACTATTAGTATAATATAATATATCAGTTGAAACATCTATCCTTACAGGTCGAACCCAAAGCGATAATGTCCTCTTTCTCATTAACTCATTATAAACTAAATAAAATTAAAATATATGCATCCATATCCATGTCACAAAATATTTTGTGAAAAATTTGGCAAAACGGGTTCACCTACGGAATCACCTCAATGTCTGCTGTTAGTGCAGAAATAGGCATTCAGCATTATATTTTCTTGGGTGGATCAATACGGAAAGTTTTGTCTGTTACGTGCACGACCTTGTTTTGGCATGAGGAAACTCGGGCTCGTGAAATAATGGCTTATACAATTTCGTCAATTATTAACTGTTAGCTACGTGGTGTCTAATAATAATTACATGTTTTCCAGAAAGTTGGACTCTTTTTAGCCGACTTGTAGGAAAGAGAAGATTCTCAATTCGACTGTATTTTTATGTAGGTATATGTTACGCTAATTGTAAATCGATTTTGAGAAATAAAAAAGGAAGAGGTTTTATATTTTATGCGTCCGTTTTTAGGGTAGGGATATTCTAACACCGCCACTACACGGTGAATCGATACTTATACATGTGCACGTAAGTGATAGAGCCACACTGGAGCTAAGTATTATACGGTTGTAGCACGAATAGGTCTGCACTACCGAGGTAGGACCGCACTCGCACAGAATACCAGCGTAAAATAGCAGCTTAACGCTTCTATGTTTCGTTAGGGGTACAATGCAACTGCATTTTGATTCTTAATCGAGGATTTTATTTTTATAGAATAAGGGTGACAAACGAGCACACAGTCCACCTGATGGTAAGTGGTTTCTGTGGACCATAGACATCTACATCTATCTTCGTTTGCGAATTAAAATGCAGATGCGTTGTCAGCCGTGAGGACTAAGATGTAATGCCTCTTTTCCAGGAAAAAGGTCTCCGGTTACACTACACTCACCATACGAAACACAGCAGTGTTAAGCTGCTATTTTACGCTAGTATTCTGTGAGAGCGTGGTCCTTCTCCGGTCGAGCTAACCCATTCGTGCTACAACTATACTATTAATATAGATGCAGCATGGCTCTACCACGTAAAGAAAAGGATTTATGTAGATGTCTATGAGCCACAGCATTCACTTACCATCATGGACGTATAAATAAGGCGGACAGAATTTTGTTAAGAAAGGAATGATGCACTGTCATGGCGGCGGTGCAAGTAAGTAAGGTGCGTGTTATATAGGGTTGTCATGTGAAACAAAATTTCCCCATTTTTGTTTTATAAAACAATCTGTCAAAATATAACATAACTTTGACGAAATACCAATTTATTATTACGTAACTAATATAAATAACACAGTTGACGATTAAAAAACATCTATGAATTTAAGATTTAGATTTTGATTGAAATCGAATTATTCTATTTCAATCAATTTCGATTTAAGTTATTTTTTTATAAACATTATATTATACAAAAATTGTATTATATTATTGGAACGAAATACATAACAAATAAACATAACCAATAATAACCAAAAAATTAATATAAAACTAATTTACAATATATTATTTTAGAATTAATATGGAAACATTTAGAAACAGCATGGTAGCGATTACCTCATTCTCAGGGGTTATTATCAATCATGTACTCTTTAGTAGTATACGCTAATAATCTTTACTAAACAATTTTTACTTGGTAAAAATTTCAATTTTTGATAGATAAGGCCAGCATATTTTCTGGGACTTTGTTGTAAAAGCGTATACATGAAGAATTTACTGACTCTTTTGAGTCGATTAACTGGTATAAGTAACTTGTGCTTTTTCCTAGTATTTACAGAATGTACATCACTAAATACAAAACATACATTAAATTTTCGTAAATATACTGAGAGGCCAAAGTTAATATCTTTATTTCTTTAAATTTTCTGCAAGTGTAAATTATAGTTATTATTTATGACAATAAGTCATAAATAATTACCATAATTTACTCATTTTCATAACAAACAACAATGTTAAAACCTTTTTGTTGAATAATTTTTTTAAACCAACTGTCTTTTACTTTCGAAGGTTCTTGAAATCCCCTCTAATTTAGAAATATGGTAGAATCGAATCGCCAAATATTTTTCTGCTATATATTTAATAAGACTTATTTTGTACTCTATCCCTGCGAATGTGTGCTCAAATTCCAAGCTTACAAAAACCCTGTCATTGGCAATAATCTTTTCTAATATTTTAGTAAGTATATACTTTTGTTGCCTTTTTTTTTTGATTTATTAAAGCATCACCAACATTTGTATACATTGTTAAAATTATAATTGACATACATACGTAGATAAGGTATTACTTTAAATGCTACAAACTATTATAGGTGATTACAACATGCACTGGAATAAACATCAAGAATAATACATAGTTACAGAAAACCAAAACGTTAAAAAAAATACCAAAACTTAATCTATTACATTTGCATTGTGCTTGAGTAGTTCTTTTCTGAGCTTGTTAGGTGAGTCGGAATTAATATCAAAAGCATGGGGAAGTTCATTGATCAATTTACTTAACCTAGAGATCGGGGAATTTGCGCCAAATACTGTTTTACGAAGAGGTGATCTAATAGTAATTATTATCTTACGGGGGTATCTATGAGGTACGCGAAATTTTATCTTATTCAACAATTGAGGGCAGTTAATTTTATTATTTAATAATTTGCTTACGAATAGTAAGTCGGATATTTGTCTACGATTAGCCAAGGATGTAATTTTGAATAAAAAAAGATAGCTGTTTTTCATTCGAAGAAAGTTTCTTTTTTGAAATTCGATTTGAGTATACTAAATGCCACATGAATCTTTTTTGTATTCGTTCTAGGCGTAAAGAATGCGTTGCATAATGTGGTCTCCAAACTACAGAACAGTATTCTAAGATACTTCGTACTAAATTATTGTAGAGCATTATTTTGGTTTTATTGCTGCGGAAAATTTTAATATTTCTGTAAAGAAATCCTAACATTTTGGTGGCACGTTTTGTAATATATTCCATATGCGGCACGAATGTGAGTTTGCTGTCAAATATGACGCCTAAATCCTTGGTCTCTTTTAGTTCCTGTAAATTATTATTGCCTATGTGATAACTGTAGTAAACTAGATTCATTTTCCGAGCAAACTTTACGTAGAAACATTTTTTTGCATTGAGTGCCATCTTATTCAAACTACACCAGTGAAAGATATTGTCGAGATCACACTGGAGTTTACGTGCATCATCTGTCGTTTCAATTATTCTGCAAAATTTTAAGTCATCAGCATACATGTAAGATTCAGAAAATTTTAGGCACAAAGGCAGATCATTAATATAAATATTAAACAGAAGTGGGCCCAGGTGAGATCCCTGTTGTACGCCAGATGTGATTTTACGCAAACTCGACTTAAGGCCATTGATGACCACATAAAAAGTACGGTCGGTTAGATAAGACCTGATCCATTGCATTAAACCATTACAGATTCCATATGCGGACAGTTTTTTTAGGAGTACACTATGTGAAATGCGATCAAGAGCCTTACTAAAATCCGTGTTTATGACGTCAACTTGTTTATTGGCATCAAGTGCTTCATAAAGAGTTTCAGTGAAGCTTACCAGATTAGAGTTTGTTGATCTACATTGAACAAATCCGTGTTGCTTATCACTAAGTAATTGCTTAAAATGATCTTGTAGAAATGGACATATCAAAGCTTCAAAAATTTTAGCAAATGATGACAGTATTGAAATGGGCCTGTAGTTTTTTACTGAATCTTCATTTCCCGATTTATGAATAGGAATAACCTTTGCAATTTTCCATTTAGCCGGGAACATGCCTGTTGAGAGTGATTTATTGTAAATTAATGACAGGGGTGATACTAAATATTTAGCACATGCCGCTATAAAAACGGGTGGGATCTCATCAGGGCCGGGACCTTTATTACAGTCAATACTTTTTAATTTGTTTAAAAGTGATTCGTTATCGATAACAATAGGCGAAAGATGTAGACTATAGTTTTCTAAATAATTTAAATAATTAGAGAGAACGTAATTATTCGAAGCATTGTCAACCCCATCAGTATATACAGATGCAAATTGAGGTGAGAATAGTTCACATACTTGTTCCCCATCTTTAGCAGTTACATTTCCGTCAGACATTGAAATAGGGTATGCACTAGTACCTCCGCGTTTGTTTTTTATGAATGACCAAAATGATTTTGAATTAGTGGCTATTTGCTTCTTCAAATTGCTAACGTAACGATTATAGCACTCTGTTGCCATTCGTCCACAACGAAAACTTAATAATTTTAACTCTAATTCATCCATAGGATTTCCATATTTTTTAAACCGACACCTGATTTTATATTTATCTTTAAGGGTTCTAATGAGATTTTTATCAAACCAAGGTGGGTATTTATTATTTCTTATTTTCTTCTCAGGGACAAACTTTGCAATAATTGCGTTAATTTTGCAATAGAATGTTTCAAGCATGACATCTACACTATGATGACCCTTAAAAATATTTTCCCAGTTGCACTTTGACAATTCCTTATTTATCTTTTCATAATCCCCTTTGTAAAAGTTTAACTTAATAATATTATTATTAAAACAGAGTTTTGTTTCATTAATCAACGTAATATCAACCTCAAGAGGTGGATGTAATTGATCAATAATACTTAATGAGTTATGAGAACGGCTCACAGTACAAGATGGCAAGTTAGATAAAACAAGATCGAGAATTCGGTTAGACGCATTAACTATATGATTAAGTTGTTGTAAACCATTCATATGTGTAAAGTCAATTAAGATTTGATTTAGTCTTGTTAGTTTGTTATCATTCGCGACATGACCTAACAAACTCCAGTTAATACTAGGTAAATTAAAATCACCAATTATACAATGACTATCACATTGTTCGAAAACAAAACTACAATTATCTAAAAAATGCTCTAACAAAGAATAATGTACTGGTGGCGGTAAATAAACGACACAAAGAACTATCTTGCGAATAGTTTTTGAAACCGATGCGTCTATTACAACCCAAAGATCTTCAACTTTAGATTCCTACTCAAACATGCGACGAGACTTTATTTTTCTGGATACAGCGATTAAAACTCCACCTCCATCTTTTTTAGAACAATATTCAGCATCCTCTCTATCCTTTCTGTAGACAATATATCGTTGATCAAAAAGCTCATTATTAAGAACAGATTTATTTAACCAAGTTTCCGTGAGTACTACTACATCGTAATCGCAACAAAGAATTTGCTGATAAAAAAAGTTAGTTTTTGTTCTCAAACCACGCGTGTTTTGATAATACAAATTTAGAGAAGTGAATTTTATATATAATTTGTTCATAAAGTTTAAAAGCCACAATATACTTAACTACTAAATTTACTTAATAACTAAATTATTCTATTTTTTGTAGCATGTCTTTGTTTCTGACGTGGATATAATTTGCTTCATCATTCTTTTGCATAAAGATTCGGCTATTTCTTATCCATACGTATTGGTATCCCTTTTCTTTTGCTTTTAGTCTAGTTGCAGCGTGAAGAGCTTTGTTCGAAGGAGACAGATGCTCAGCCACAAATACAGGTGAAGAATTGCCAGGCACTCCTAAAAGAGTGCTATTCAATTTATTTGCAGGGTTCCTTTTATTATATTTAATTACAGATGCAAGGAGTTAATAGAATCAGGCGTTACTTTGCGGAAATCCATTATATAAAAGCTTTTTTTGTAAAAGCTTTTAGATGCAAGGAGCTCATCGCGTTTTCTTGGGGACGCTAGTTGTAGAATGATAGACCGTGGACGAGTATTATTTCTATTCACCTTTGCGATGCGCGTGTAGTGTATAATGTCATTATCATTCAAAACACAACCCACGGTTTTACTTAACTGCGTAATGATATTTAATAAGTTTTCATTTTTATGCTCTGGCACACATTGCAGTTCAATATTATTCTGACGCGTATGCTGCTCCATTAGGTCAACACGCAAGTTTAAATCATTAATTGTACTCTTCAATATGTCCTTCTCTTTTTCCAATTCGCTTATTTTCATTTTAGAGAATTCGTTCTCCCTCTTCATATCTTCATATTGGCTATTAAGAAAGTTCATAGACTCACTTATCTGTAATAACTCATCCCGTACTGGTTTCAGCTCATTATTAAGGATGTTGATTATACTCTCTTGCATTTTTGAAACTATATTACTCGTGCTCTCTTTAATGATGTCCTGCACCACTTCACGAATAATTTCCTTGCTCATAACAATGTTTTCACTCGCAATCGGAGGAGAGTTAGGGGTAGTTCTTTTGCAACCCCGGGTGAAAACGTTGCGTACTGGAGTGTTATCATGTTTTGTAGCTTTTGAAGCAGCATTTAAGCATTCAGGACAACACTAAAGGGATCGCATCTCAGCATTATATGCGGAGTACTCGAAGCACAAACATGTATAATGATATTTTTTATTACATTTTTTACATATAATATATTTCTCATTATTATCACCATGTGGTGTACAACAACCCCAAATCATTTTTGACATCTTTAGATTTATTAGATAACAAATTATATTAAAGATTGTTATTGAAATAATTACACCTTCACTTTTGTTTTGATAACGGTTGCCCCTTTAGTTCTTATGAACGTTACAAGTCAAAGGAACACTTATGCACGTTACACAACCGTAAATGTCGCGTACTATTCACGCTGGAGACCGTCGCAATAAGAATGTCAATTCACCGCACAAAAGTCGCTTATAATCCAATGTAGGGAACAATTTTTTATAACTGATTTTAGTATATTTATACCCATTAAAAGTTATATAATATAACACTATATGGTATTTATCAGATCACCATTTAAATTTTGATACAATGAATGAGAAAAATTTTAGAATATAATTTTAAAACGCTTAGTTTACGGAACGCGTAACAACACCGACCGTCCAGTTGTAGACATTGCCTTTCATTTGCATTGTAATGTTTTCCTTAATAATCTTTCGTACAAACATTTCGCAAGTACAACAAATATTAAATAAATCGTTAGATGGAAAACGTAAACCTCCTAAATTTATTTATTATTTTTCAAATTTATTTATTTATGAAAGAAATGCCTTTCTACAGTATACAAACGCGCGGTGCATTTTTGGCATAAATTTTTTTTTTTTGTTGCATATTATCAATGCTACCCGCCAGATATCCTATTATTAACTTACGATAGTCATTATGTGATTCTACCCCTAGTCGCTTAGCTAGCTCATCATCTTCTTCAATAATTTCATTTAAAATGATAATGAATCACAAATACTATTATCATCTTCTTCGTGACGGTATGATGGTGTGGTGGAATTGATTATTTGAGTAGCCGAAGTGCAAGCACAGCTATTTGTTCCAAAAGAACATAATTTCATGTAGTTAAGCACGTAAAATCTAGTTGTGCCAGCAGTTTTCTGTTGCAACTTTTAAACTGTCTGACATTAGGGTTGCCATTAAAGCCACTTTGCATTCGAATACAAGAAAAAAATATTTCTGTATGATCCTGACTTAGTTTGTAGGTTGGCAGGTACATTATTTTTTCTTTCATTATGAATATATTTTTCATATAAATATTTTAAGCTTTCTATATTTAATAAAGTGCCAAGGAAAGCTGTTTTGCACTTAGCTCTTATTAAAGATATATTATGATACCGAGTAATAACAAATGTTACCCTCCCATCTCACTTTACTTTTCTTTTGCTGCAATAATTAATTTCTAATTTCATTATGTATTTTTGATTCGATATGAGATTTATATACTAAGTTAAACATGGCAACACATTTAAGAATCTTCTTAACCGTATTATAATTAGTCCAATTTTCAGGAAATAGTAACATTGTAAAAAATAAAAATCACGATTACAATACAACATAACGAACTATGGCCAGAAAATCCAAATAACCGCATTATAATCAATCGTGTAATTTTTCAAGAAAATTGTTACAAAAAAGTGCACATAAAACAACCTTAAGAGGTTGTTGGGCAAACATATATACCGTATCCGTGCCAACGTGGGTAAAATACCAATTTCCCAAATTTCGGGTAATTTTCCCTATAAATAATTAACAACATTGATCACGTGACTCATGTTTCCAAAAATAGCATTTTAATTTAAGACATAAAATTCTCAAATAAGTGATTATAATTACTGCCACACCTATAAAAGGTGATTCCTTTAAGGTTTTTGATAAAACCACTATGATTTTTACAAAATTTAACGACGCAAGACGACATATTGATTTTTGTTTTTACTTACGACAACTACTTCTCACGGACGACGTTTGTTGCGTAATGGCGGGCTGCGCCCTCTTTGTCTTGCGCCCTCTTCTCCCAAAAGAGGGTCGCTTCCGATCCGACAAAGCGGCTTAATCGGCCAATTATCAGTCCCCAAAGTGAAGTTTAGTGGGTAACACTTAGGTTCCCCAGTAGGTAGTCACAGTGAGTCCCACATAGCCACGATAGACCGGCTGTCGTGGTATACGTAAAGCATTCTCCACTTCCTCGCCGTATCGAGGTAGCCCTTTCCAATTGCTTCTGGGCACAAAAAAAAAAGTAATGGCGGGCGCTAGACTTATTATTAGTGTGATTGTGTGCATGACCCCTTGTACGTACAAGCGAGCTGACTTATTATGGGTGCCTCGGTGAGTTGTATAGCGAGATTCAGTCCGCCTTATTTATACGTCCATGCTTACCATCAAGTAAACTGTGTGCTCGTTTGTCAGCCTTAATCTATAAAAGAACGTTTTGGCGTTCTCTACGAAGCCAAACACTATTGCCACCAAAGTTTCACAATCACACTGTCGATCGAGTCATAAAAGGTTTTTTATATACTCCTAAAATAAGCGTGACAAACGAATATAACTTGAGTCAACTTTGGAATTACGCGGGAGTTAGGTAACAATCCGTCGTTTCGTTGCCCGGGCAGTTGGCAGGACTTTTCAATCGATGTCACAGCCTTTGGGAAGGTCATGACCTGCAAATGTGAAAACTTTGTCTATTGAAAGCAACGATTCAAGGTTATCTTAACATATAAATAAAATTGAAGCGTGTGTCTGTTGTGACGTAGTAGGTTTAAAGGTAGGTAAATAAATAAATTAGAATTTCGTAGTGCGTCACAGAATAGTAAATTTATTTATAGCTAGCTGTATGCCGCGACTTCGGCCGCGTGGAATTTATTAGGCACGATTTTGGAATTTATTAGACGAGTCTGTTTACTACGTATACAGAAAAAACTATAAAAAAATTATATTTTGTTAAAAGTACTTTATATATCGCACACCCAGATCTAAACAGAGTTAACTCAAAAAAACACTTTTTTTTTCAGAAAAGGCGAAAAACTATTTTTTTTATAGGATATGGTGACAAACGAGCACATAGCCCACCTGATGGTAAGTGAAAATGTAGACGCGTTATCACCCGTGAGGACTAAGATGGAATGCCTCTTTTCCAGTAAAAAGGGTCTCCGCTTCTCTACACTCACCATACGAAACACAGCAGCGTTAAGCTGCTATTTAACGCTGGTATTCTGTGAGAGCGTGGTACTTTCCCGGTCGAGCCGACCCATTCGTGCTACAACTATAATACTAATATAGCTGCAGCATTGCTCTACCACGTAAAATTAATAATTAATAAAACGTAAATGGCAGTTTAATTTTGTTTTGTTTAGTTATAATTAATTTTTTTCGGTTGCAAAATGACGAAATTTTCGGTGTTTTAGCAGCCTAGTATGTAATTTCTTTTACTAAATAGACTGCTTCACTTAGTCCGGTTGTCCAGCATCAACCGCCGTCGTGAACGGATAATGTATCGGTTGTTTGCAGCGACTCAAAAAGATCGCTTTACAAATACAAAATATTCGAAAATCCACATTTCATACATACTTGATTATTATAATAATCAGATATTTTTATTACAATATTTTAAAAGCACAGAATAAATAATAGTAATACGTACTAAAAGTAAGTAGGATGTATACTTACGTTGTTTTGAAGCTGAGCCATTCTTTGCTGCTACCATTGAATGTGGGCAGCTCTTGCACATATTTCGGCGGCTTCCTTGTGCTTCGTACTGCTTGTGATAGAGCAGCGGCTAAGGTAGCGACGTCGATTTGTTGCTGCGCCTGTCCATAAAAGCACAGAATAAATAATAGTAGTACGTACTAAAAGTAAGTAGGATGTATACTTATACTTCTTTCTGCGGCGCGGGTTGTGATGCAAACTGCGGAGCGGGTTGCGATGCGAAGTGCGACGTGGATGGTGGCGCTGGTGGCGCGGGCTGCGGCGTGGGTTGCGATGTAGGTTTTTCTTGCAACCATGTACTAATGCGCACTGATGCTAAATCGTCTTCTATTTCTTCATCTTCGTCATCGGTTGATCCGACTTCTGCTTGTAGTCGCTGCACGTGTATTTCTTGCAATTTCGTTCTTGCTTGCAACTGAGCCTGCTCGAGCTTGAGTTCGGCTAACCGCTCTTTCGCCTCTAACTCCGCGAGGAGTCTCTTGCGTAAGACTACGGAGCGGCGCGACCTAGTTTCGTCGGGCTTTAATGTGCGCTGCGATCTTCGATCATTCTCTTGCTGGGTTTCTTCCGTTGCGGCCGTTTTATCGGTCGCAGAGTTAGCGGTTGTATCGCTGACCGTTGTGGTTTCGCTCGTGGTGTTTGATGAACCACTAGCGGTTGAGTCGCCCCCGGAGGCCTCTTCTGTGGCCCCCTGGGTTATCTGTTCATCCTTGCGACGCTTCGATGATTCTCCGTTGTTACTACGCATAATCACCATTTTTCTTCAAAATAATATTTTTTCGTTCTTGCGGTTTGCTTCTTTCTTCCGGCAATACCAAGACCGATATTGTCTTTTTCTTCTGGTAATCCGGCTTCTCGAAGGACCATTAATGTTACGGATCGCCGTAACGCCGTTCAAAAAATGAATGAAACGCGTTGGTCTTGCTTAGAACAGGAGGCAAGCGGCGGTGAGGAGGAACTTGTATTTTTTCTTGCTGTGTTTTCTTTTCGGTGGCTGGAGAGCGACTGCCGACCGTACTTTTTTTTTTTGCGCCCGAAGCAATTGGAAAAGGGCTAACCTTTATGTAGGGAGGCGGAAATGCATTACGCATACCACGACAGCCGGTCTATCGTGGTTATGAGGGACTCACTGCCTACCGGTGGAACCTAAGTGATACCCTCTAAAACCGCCTTTGGGGACTGGCAACCAGCTGTTTAAAGCTTCTTATGCCGTATCGGAAGCGACCCTCTTTTGGGAAAAGAGGGCGCAGGCGGCTATTAGCCGCTGGAGTGCCTACGAAGGCAAATTAATTATGAATAACTTAATTAGAGTTGGCCTGAGCCGCCAGGAGGCAGTTCAGGTCGTTTGAAAGTTTATTAGGCGGGTCCGAGAGGGAATTCCTCGGCCTGCGGACGCTATAGCGGGAGGGAAGTGGGGCTGCATAATTAGCTGCCTCACGAATAAAATGATTGGAATGCGACTCTGAGGCTTTGAAGAAGTTCTCAGAGAGTTTTTTAAGGAATTGTTGGATTGTAGGGAGCTCTAAGTCCCGATGAAGGTCGGCATTACGGACGTACCAAGGTGCGTTCGTAGCTCGACGATAGAAGAGGTTTTGAACTACTTGGAGTTCATTAATAATTTTAGGGTCAGCGTGGGCAAAAATGGGGCCCGCGTAGGACATGACTGGTCGTATACAGACCTTATAAAGGGTACGCTTGTTCTGATGGACATTTTACTGTGTCGGCCCAACATACTGTTGAGCCTACCCAGGTAAAAACGTGCGTGACGGGTTACTCTTTTAACGTGGGACCTGAAAGTGAGCCTCGTGTCAAGGGTGACGCCTAAATATTTGGCAGTCGTATGCCAAGGGACAGGGGTCCCTAGCATACGTATTGGTGGAGTGTTTTTGAGTCAGCGTCGTTTATAATCGAAGTGAACCGCGGAGCTCTTCTCCGGGTTCACATCGATGCGCCATTTTTTGAACCAAGCTCCTAGGTCATCAACTGACTTTTGGATCTTGTTCCGTATGAAAGGTAGCGAGATACCTTTACAGTATAGGGCAGTGTCATCTGCGAAGAGGGAGAGCTGAACACCTTTCGACGGGATGGGAATGTCGTTGGTGAACAAAATGTACAGGATAGGAGCAAGTACTGAGCCCTGAGGGACACCAGCTTTGATGGGGCGCTGAGAAGATAGCGTGCCTTCGTGTCTAAAACGAAAGGTACGATGCTTTAGATAAGAGGCCACGAGACGTACTAGACGATCGGGGAGACCTATTTTGTATAATTTGTAGATAAGGCCTTCATGCCAGACTCTATCAAAGGCTTTAGCTATGTCGAAAAAGACCGCGATGGTCTTATGACGACGAGGATAAAAACCGCTGAGGATATATTCCACAATACGGTGAACTTGTTGGGGACAAGAGTGTTTCGCTCGGAAACCGAATTGATGGGGGATAATGTGAGAGTCACCGTCTGTGGGAAATAGATGGCGCCTTATGCGAGTTTGGATGACTCTTTCGAAGAGCTTGCCCATGGCCTTGAGGAGGCTAATGGGGCGATGACTGGAGGGGAGATTGAGAGGCTTGCCTAGCTTGGGAACACCAATCACAGTTGCCTCTTTTCACGTAGTGGGAAAGTAACTAAGGTTGAAGCAGGCGTTGAAGATAATAGATAAAAGGGTTAACACCTACTCAGGAAAATGTTTTAGGGCTTGGTTGGAGATGCCATTCGCGCCCGGAGCCTTTTTAGGCTTAAGTCCTTTGATAAGGGATGAAATCTCATCATTGGACACAGATATAGGTTCGGAGGCTGTAGGGTGCGTCGGGACGGGAGAGAGGGGGAGTGTGGGTGATAGCGTCTATGCGGAGGGCTCTTGCCATCTGATAGTACGCTGTATGAGAGGGAGAGATATTCTCCATGAGCTTACTCTTTTCGAGGTCTCGAAATTCAGAGAGGCGGAAACGGAGTTCTCGTTGAAGACGATTGGCCGTGCGCCTATATTCGGGCGTGGGATATTTTGCTGCTCTCCGGAAAGCAGCTTTTTTGGCTTTTAATAGGTTGCTAATATGCAGGGGAAGCCCAATATTATTAGCAACTGGGACGACCCTTTCATTCTCCTTAAGGGAGGTTTTAATAAGGGTGGAGAGTGAATCGACCGCGGTGTCGATTTTTTCGGGACTGTCTAAGTCCGACGATAGGGAGATGGGGGAGTCCTGTGAGTCCAGAGCTTTTGCTAGGGACTCCTTGAAGCCCTTCCAATTTGTGAAGGTTTTAGTAGAGGGTGTTGAGGGGGGTGGCTGATGGCCAAGAATGAGGGAGACCGGTCTGTGGTCGGATCCTAGATCGTCTAGTGTCTCGATTGCCCTGAGGTTGAGGGAAACACTTTTGAATAGTGCAAAATCTAGCACGTCGGGAGCGTAATCGGTGATATCGGGATAGTGAGTAGCACCGAGGGGACTGTGGACGGTAAGGTCAAGAGACTGCGTGATATCGAGCAGTATCCTGCTACTACGTGAAGTAGTACGGCATGTCCATTCAGTATGCTTGGAGTTAAAATCTCCAAACATAATGACTGAATTGCCTAGAGATAAAATAGCCTCAAAATCTTTTTTGAGGGGAAGGGTTTTAGAAGGGATGTAACAGGAGGCTATGAAGATGGACTGATGTCCAATCATAGCTAGCCTGCATACCGTGGCTTCCATGTTGGAAAGTTGCGGAGTAGAAATGGGAGAGCAGTGAAGTGTCTTCTTGTATTAAATGGCCGTACCGCCGCCTCGGCGGTCGGGTCTGTCATTACGAAGAAGAGAGAAGTTTTTGATGGAAAGGCCTTTAGTGTCCTTAGTATTGAGATTAGTTTCCTGTAGGAGGAGGAAATCGGCTTCACGATTTCGAAGAAAGAGCTTAAGCTCTGGGAGGTTGTTTCGTAAACCGCGAATATTAAAGGATACAAGCGATAAACCCTTAGGTTTGATACGACCGTGAGATTTTGGTAGAGCAGACTGCTCTGTCATTGTGAAGTTAAGTTAATTAAGTTAACTTAACTTACAACGAACACAAAAGATTATGATGTCCTGCAAGAGCGAGGAGACGGTCCTGAGGGGACCTAGCAGCGCGCAATTTGCGTGCTAACTCAGCGATTTCCCCAACGTCGATGTTCCTAATACCGTTTTTAGGTCATCAGCCATTGAGGGCTGTGATTGTTGTGGGACTGCCGTTTTGGGGCCCCAGGGAAAAACTGGAGGCTGCATAGGCTGAGAGAAGCCCGGAGGGGGCCGAATAGTGCCCTGAGGGGGCCTAGGGGGACCCTGAGAGGGCCGAGAGAAGCCCTGGAGGGGCTGAGAATGTTCCTGATGGGGCATTCGTTGGTATAGTGCCGGATATGAACGGTCATTGACCGGCGGTGGAGCTTGCCTACTGGGGCGAGAACGAGGTGCGCAGGGGCAGCCTCTGTAGTTTGCCGGGTGGCCTGTTTGTTTACACAGGACACACGCGGGTGGGGATTCGGCGTCTTTGGGCCGAGGACACTCTTTGGTGTTGTGGGGTTCAAGACACTTAACGCACCTGGGTGGGGCGGAGCAGTTGGCCGCCGCATGACCATATAGCTGGCAGCGGTGACACTGCGCCGGGAATCCGCGCCTATGTGGAGGCTCAACCCTCACTCTCGACAGGCCACACACTGTGCGTACCTGCCGGAACATGGCTTTCACCTCCGGCACGTTGGAAAGGATGACGAGGGCAAGCGAGAACCTCTGGCCCGTTCTGCTGTGCATTTTGTGTACAACTTCTACGGGGAATCCTTGGGATTTAAGGTCCTCTAGGATTTCCTCGTTAGAGAATTCGAAAGGGACGCCGCAGATGACGGCCCTGACTTTGCGCTCTTCCGGAAGAGCGTACGTATGATAAGAAACTCGTTCGGCTGTGAATAGCCTGGTGAAACGCCGGAAGTCGTCGATTGATTGGGGTATGATCTTAATAGCCTCCTCGAGGTTAATCGCGTGGTCGTATTTTATGCCTGCGTTGTAGCAGGTTTTGAAGAGTTCTGTGAATTTAGCCTTGTCTCTTAGGAAGACAGGGGGCGCGACTTGCTTCTTGGCAAGGACTGGAGCACAGCGAGAGGCTGGCTTGGTCGGAGCGGGGATGTCTAGTGACATAAGTGGGGCCGAGGCAGCGGCGGGGGCTGCGGGGGCAGAGACGACAGCGGGAGCTGCGGAGGTTGAAGGAGCGGCAGGGGCCGCTGAGACAGGGACGATGCGATTTTTCGCGGCGCGTTTACCGCTGCGCTTGGAGTTCACCGTGGTGAACGAAGAATCCCCGGTTCCGTCGGAGTCACAGGACTTCGATGAACCGGTGCCAGAATTGGTGGCGGGCCTCTTCCGGGAGGCCGACGCAGAGGACTCGGAGCATGCGTACTCCATTTCTAATGGGGCGAAAGAGTTCTTAGTCTCTAGGTAGGCCGCGAGTACGGGCGGCGGTTGGAGTGCCTGACGGGCAGGGGGAGTAACAAGGGCGGCAATGGCAGCTAGGGCCGTCTCATCGAGGTTTAGGCCCAGACCAAGAGTTAGGTTTAGGGCGGCGACGAGGGACTTAATTTGGGTAACTGTGGACATGTTGAGGGCAGTAATTCTACGAGCAGTACGTATTTGGAACGGAAGGGGCTAGGGGGTGCTGTTCTGAAAAGAACAGAGACGTTCAGTACCTAAACAGTAAGGGCGGGATCACCGTTCTCAAAAGTGCCCCTGCTCTCAAAAGAGCAGGGCCTTGCTCTGAAAAGAGCAAGTAACTCCCTAGAAACAGTATACACGTACACGTTATACAAATAAATAACGAAAACAAAATTAGAAATAGTTAACAATAAGGATTAACAATAAAAATAACAATAATAAGCAGAGGTCAGTCAAACCTCCCCGCCCGAAGACAGGGGGGGGCAAGAACTGTTAGCAGAAATGACTCACTCACCAAAGCGTCGACACTGTACAGCGCGAGCAGGACAGCGGAGGCGCGAGAGCGAGAGAGCACTACCGTACGGGGACGTATGCGCGGACTACCTGGATACGACCGCTCGGTGCCACAGGCGGAATCTGCCGACCGTACCGGACGGCCCGTTTTTTATATGGTTTGGCCGTTGCTGGCCAGCGGACCCTTGCCTCACCCCCGCGCCTTTCTTTATTGGATTATATCTCTTACGAACTAACAAACAAAATTAAATATATAATATTCTTATAACTACCAATTATACAAATATGTACACAACAATTTTTTACATATTAAAAAGGTTTAACTTTGCTTTTGACAACTTTAGGCTGAGGACCCTGCCCCCCGCCTCAGCACTATAAATATAAAACGTCGTGGCGCGGTGCGCGTAGCCTCATTTGCTCCGTGGCCGCGTCACGATAACGTGCCCTGTTGATAACATCTTATTTTACGTGCCCAAGGGCTTAATATACAAGAAAGGTAAGTTAGATTTAAGAACAAATACAATTTACATTAACTAATTACAATAATTAATTTCCATTTTAAATCTATGCTAACTCTCGCTATTCATTCGGTGTCTTTATTGGGCGAGTTAGTGTATAGTTACAATACTATTCTTTTTATCATTAAATACAAAGTTATATTTTTTTTAACATTCTGAATAAGGCTGCGCTTATTTTTTTTCCGCGTTGCTATGTGCAACCATCGCTAGTTGTCGAACCGTGAGCGCGGCCCAATGATCGTAATACCCTCATGGCTCCGCCCACCGCCCCTTGGTTGTTCAACTAGCGTCGGTTACGACAAGCATGTATTTCGTTCGACGTATCACGTTGTTTGCGTCGTGCACAAGGACTATTAGTATAATATAATATATCACTTGAAACATCTATCCTTACAGGTCGAACCCAAAGCGATAATGTCCTCTTTCGCATTAACTCATTATAAACTAAATAAAATTAAAATATATGAATCCATATCCATGTCACAAAATATTTTGTGAAAAATTTGGCAAAACGGGTTCACCTACGGAATCACCTCAATGTCTGCTGTTAGTGCAGAAATAGGCATTCAGCATTATATTTTCTTGGGTTGATCAATACGGAAAATTTTGTCTGTTACGTGCACGACCTTGTTTTGGCATGAGGAAACTCGGACTCGTGAAATAATGGCTTATACAATTTCGTCAATTATTAACTGTTAGCTACGTGGTGTCTAATAATAATTACATGTTTTCCAGAAAGTTGGACTCTTTTTAGCTGACTGGTAGAGCCACACTGCAGCTAAGTATAATACGGTTGTAGCACGAATAGGTCTGCACTACCGGGGTAGGACCGCACTCCCACAGAATACCAGCGTAAAATAGCAGCTTAACGCTTCTATGTTTCGTTAGGGGTACAATGCAACTGCATTTTGATTCTTAATCGAGGATTTTATGTTTATAGAATAAGGGTGACAAACGAGCACACAATCCACCTGATGGTAAGTGGTTTCTGTGGACCATAGACATCTACATCTATCTTCGTTTGCGAATTAAAATGCAGATGCGTTGTCAGCCGTGAGGACTAAGATGTAATGCCTCTTTTCCAGGAAAAAGGTCTCCGGTTACACTACACTCACCATACGAAACACAGCAGTGTTAAGCTGCTATTTTACGCTGGTATTCTGTGAGAGCGTGGTCCTTCTCCGGTCGAGCTAACCCATTCGTGCTACAACTATACTATTAATATAGATGCAGCATGGCTCTACCACGTAAAGAAAAGGATTTATGTAGATGTTTATGAGCCACAGCATTCACTTACCATCATGGACGTATAAATAAGGCGGACAGAATTTTGTTAAGAAAGGAATGATGCACTGTAATGGCGGCGGTGCAAGTAAGTAAGGTGCGTGTTATATAGGGTTGTCATGTGAAACAAAATTTCCCCATTTTTGTTTTATAAAACAATCTGTCAAAATATAACATAACTTTGACGAAATACCAATTTATTATTACGTAACTAATATAAATAACACAGTTGACGATTAAAAAACATCTATGAATTTAAGATTTAGATTTTGATTGAAATCGAATTATTCTATTTCAATCAATTTCGATTTAAGTTATTTTTTTATAAACATTATATTATACAAAAATTGTATTATATTATTGGAACGAAATACATAACAAATAAACATAACCAATAATAACCAAAAAATTAATATAAAACTAATTTACAATATATTATTTTAGAATTAATATGGAAACATTTAGAAACAGCATGGTAGCGATCACCTCATTCTCAGGGGTTATTATCAATCATGTACTCTTTCGTAGTATACGCTAATAATCCTTACTAAACAATTTTTACTTGGTAAAAATTTCAATTTTTGATAGATAAGGCCAGCATATTTTCTGGGACTTTGTTGTAAAAGCGTATACATGAAGAATTTACTGACTCTTTTGAGTCGATTAACTGGTATAAGTAACTTGTGCTTTTTCCTAGTATTTACAGAATGTACATCACTAAATACAAAACACACATTAAATTTTCGTAAATATACTGAGAGGCCAAAGTTAATATCTTTATTTCTTTAAATTTTCTGCAAGTGTAAATTATAGTTATTATTTATGACAATAAGTCATAAATAATTACCATAATTTACTCATTTTCATAACAAACAACAATGTTAAAACCTTTTTGTTGAATAATTTTTTTAAATAACTGTCTTTTACTTTCGAAGGTTCTTGAAATCCCCTCTAATTTAGAAATATGGTGGAATCGAATCGCCAAATATTTTTCTGCTATATATTTAATAAGACTTATTTTGTACTCTATCCCTGCGAATGTGTGCTCAAATTCCAAGCTTACAAAAACCCTGTCATTGGCAATAATCTTTTTTAATATTTTTGTAAGTATATACTTTTGTTGCCTTTCATTGTATATTGTAATGTTTTCCTTAATAATCTTTCGTACAAACATTTCGCAAGTACAACAAATATTAAATAAATCGTTAGATGGAAAACGTAAACCTCCTAAATTTATTTATTATTTTTCAAATTTATTTATTTATGAAAGAAATGCCTTTCTACAGTATACAAAGACGCGGTGCATTTTTGGCATTAATTTTTTTTTTTTGCATATTATCAATGCTACCCGCCAGATATCCTATTATTAACTTACGATAGTCATTATGTGATTCTACCCCTAGTCGCTTAGCTAGCTCATCATCTTCTTCAATAATTTCATTTAAAATGATAATGAATCACAAATACTATTATCATCTTCTTCGTGACGGTATGATGGTGTGGTGGAATTGATTATTTGAGTAGCCGAAGTGCAATTAAGCACAGCTATTTGTTCCAAAAGAACATAATTTCATGTAGTTAAGCACGTAAAATCTAGTTGTGCCAGCAGTTTTCTGTAGCAACTTTTGAACTGTCTGATATTAGGGTTGCCATTACAGCCACCTTGCATTCGAATACAAGAAAAAAATATTTCTATATGATCCTGACTTAGTTTGTAGGTTGGCAGGTACATTATTTTTTCTTTCATTATGAATATATTTTTCATATAAATATTTTAAGCTTTCTATATTTAATAAAGTGCCAAGGAAAGCTGTTTTGCACTTAGCTCTTATTAAAGATATATTATGATACCGAGTAATAACAAATGTTATCCTCCCATCTCACTTTACTATTCTTTTGCTGCAATAATTAATTTCTAATTTCATTATGTATTTTTGATTCGATATGAGATTTATATACTAAGTTAAACATGGCAACCCATTTAAGAATCTTCTTAACCGTATTATAATTAGTCCAATTTTCAGGAAATAGTAACATTGTAAAAAATAAAAATCACGATTACAATACAACATAACGAACTATTTTTTATTTATTTTTATTTATTCAAAGTGGAACAGCTAACAGCTACATTATATATATTACATACAGATAGTACAGTAACATTAATATACGCAATAATACAGCCCACAGTGCTGTTCACAGATTACCTCTTGAGATAGATGATTAAGACGCTAGGAGACCTGCAGTTGTACAGAACGTATTATATAAGTGTCAAAGTATGGTCAGCAATGATATTATAATGTGACTGAGGTGACAAATTATTATTTGAAAAGTGTCTTATATAAAAAACCACGAAACCTTTCCGTTGAGCATGTGAAAATATCTATATGCTCGAAGGTCTCATTATATGTGGCAACCATACGTCGAATCGGTGAACGTATACCGGTATTGGATCGACAGGCACTTACGGCAAAAAGTTTACCCGCACGCACCTGTCGTCTATGGACAGTTCTGGGGACCGCATAACATAACACATTATTTAACTCAATACAGTCAAACTTGCATCTTACTATATGGAAAAGTGTCATAGCCTCTAATTGCTTACGTCTAGATTCGAGGGTTAGAAGTTTGTATCTACTGAGTAACTGGTCATATGGTAGATAAGATTTATGACACCTATAATGCATTGCACGTAGAAACCGGCGCTGAACATTTTCAATTTTGTGTATATATTTATTATAGTAAGGATTCCAAATAGGCACAGCATACTCAAGTTGAGAGCGAACTAGGGTTTTATATAAACAAAGATATGAAGAGGTCCGTTTGAAATCGCGAGTTGATCTCATAATAAATCCATATACTTTGTATGCTTTGTTTACAATTTGTTCAATATGTAAGTCTAAGCACAGTTTTGAATCAAACAATATACCAAGGTCTCGCGTAGAATCCACTTTAGCCAAAGGAATGTTACACAGTGAGTACGAAAATTTTATAATATTCTTGTTTTTAGTAATACTGAGATATTTACACTTCGGAATACTTAACTGAAGTTTACTTTTGTAACAATAGTCTGTCAGTCTATCCAGGTCCTCTTGGAGAAGAATGCAGTCTTGTGTAGTATGGATAGATTTATAAACTTTAAGATCATCTGCATATAATAGAAATTTAGAATTGAGAAAACAGGTACTTATGTCATTGATAAACATTACAAATAACAGAGGACCGAGAATAGATCCTTGAGGTACATCGGAGGTAACCATCGTAACGTTAGAGTGGTATCCATTGATTACAACCCTTTGACAACGGTTAGTGATATAAGAAACAAACCATCGTAAAAGATTACCCCGAATGCCATTGTAAGCTATTCGATTTAGTAACATTTCGTGGTCCACCTTATCGAAAGCCTTTCGAAAGTCTGTATATACTGCATCAACCTGTACGCGATTATCAACATTTTCGAATAAAAAGCTGGAAAATAATAGTAGATTGGTGGCTGTTGATCGACGTTTAACGAAACCATGCTGTTGCTGAATAATAATATTATGCAGTATGGGATATATTTCGTTATGCACAAGTCTCTCGAAGAGCTTCGACAAGGTGGATAAAATTGATATCGGGCGATATTGATCTACACTACGTTTAGATCCGCTCTTGTGTACAGGTGTGATGTAAGCATGTTTCCATACTGTTGGCATAACACCTTCAGTAATGCATTTATTATAGATGATGGTTAGGGGTTTACATATAACAGAGGCGGTGTTTCTTAGAAAATAAGTAGATAGGCCATCAGGGCCTGGCCCTTTAGATGGATCCAGATATTTCAGCTCTCTTAATACCTTTTCTACTTCAAAATGAAGGTCAGTAATAGTGGTATCATGGGATGCTGAATCGGCAGGTGGCCTCCACTGTGATAGTGTAGGTGAGGGCGGTTCATAAACGGAAGAGAAGAATTCAGAAAACATGTTGCATATTGTCTGTGGATCACTTGCAACATCATCATTATATTCAACCTTAGCCGGTATTCCAGGTTTGTCACGACGATTAGAAATGTATACCCAGAAATCCTTAATATTTTTGCGTATGCTATCCTCGACAGATCCAATATATCTAGAAAAACATTTATTACACATATCCTTAAATAATGTTCTATACTTGGAAAATATCTCATAGTCTGATATGTTGTTATATTTCTTCCATTTCACCCACGCTTTACGTTTTTTTCTAAATGTGCTAATTAAAGATTTCGAAAACCAGATCGGAAAAGCAGAAGTTCTGGAGCCAACCAACGGCGTATGTTGCTTGATAATTTCGTCAATTATTCCATAAAATACGCTAAGTGCTTCTTCAGATCCCATGGGAGTAAGTATTTCATCCCAGTTAGTGGACTGTATTTTACGGTTGATGTGCGTATATTCGGACTTATAAAAATTATACCTCTGAAGCGTCCGCCTTTTCATTGGAACAATATCAACATAGAGAGCTATTTCACAGATAAAGGGTGGATGATATGCGTCAATAGGAAGTAGGGGACTCAACGCGGCCAATACCTTACACGAGCGGTTTGATATGCATAAATCAAGTATTTTGTTTTTAGTATTCACTACGTGGTTGTATTGCGCAGCATCTAGAAATGAGATTAAATTATATAATAGGTTATTGGTAACGGATGAGCCCACCCCACTGCCAAGTAAAGCGTCTGTGGTTCCTCGTGTCTACGTTACATCTGGGAGATTATAGTCGCCCAAAATATAGAAGCATTCGACATCAGGATCACACAGTACCTCTTGTAAAGTTTCAAAATGAAGTTCGTATACGGTAGAGGGTGTTTTTGGGGGTATGTAAGCAGCACTGAAGACATGGCGCTTTGAGGTTTGCTTACTAGGAACTTCGATGATGACATGTTCGATAAGGTTATGCAATGAAAAATTTACACGAGTCAAAGACACGTTTAACTCAGATGATCTGAGTGTACGCAAAACCGCAATCAGGACACCACCCCCATCTAGTTTATTCGTGCTGATACGATCACGGTCGCACCTGTACACAATATAGCGTTGATCGATAAACTCATTGTTGCTAATTTCAGATATCAACCAAGTCTCGGTAAGTACGATGATATCATAGTTACTGTTTAAAATGTTCATATAAAGTGTGTGTAATTTTGTACGGAAACCTCTGCAATTTTGGTAGTATAAGGAAAGTTGCTTGCTAACTATTACGAGTAACTGAGAATAAATATGTACATATTAACAGAAATTGTGCGTGCAATGTCTATTTGAATAAGAGCGTTTTCGCTTACGATGTTCAAGTCTTTAAAAAAATAATAAGAATATTGTACCTTATTATAGCACAATATATCAGTCACGCAGCAAATACGCACCCGCAATTCCCCATGAAGAAATAATTCAAAATATAGCTTCAAAAAGTTAATAATAATTACAAAAACATGCATGCAAAATAAAAAAATCAAGAAAACTTTATAATTAATATTACACCACACTGTTACAGCCCACCGGTTAAAATATTTTGTTGATACATAATATACAACATAACAACCATACTTACACCTGTTAAATTTAAGGGCTGACATATTTATGATATACTCATAAATTTTTCATTTGTTTATAATACTACAACAGACAAGTAACACAATATCGCAGTAATTAAAATGATTGAAAAACTCGTAACTTATCAAAGTATAACAACATATGGCAACATAGAGACCAAGACGATTACATAATAATAAACCTAGGAATAACATACAATTTAGTAACACAAGTATGTTTATAAATTTATAATTGAACTGAGGGTTATTTTTAATTTTGACGTAAGGCACACTTATTTTATATTTAAACAAGTTTACTTTATATATAGTTATCACACCAAACGATTTTATTAAAGCACTATCACAATCAATGTTAATATATAATTCATAAAATGAAAAGTTCAACAAAGTGTAACATAGTGCAATAATACCATATAACCCTACTAACGTAACATAGTATAAGGAAATTTTTATTGCAAAAGTATTAAATATTTTATTTGACGTGTTGTTTGCATTTTTGGATGAGAGAGCGATAAACATCATTAATAAAAACGTATAATACAGAATGACACCTAATGAAGAAATTAGGCGAGATATATGGTAGGGAGAGTAATGATAATAATGAAAAGTATTGTTATTACTGAATATGTTGGGTAGAACTACCACAAGGCCTATTATCACCACCTTTAGTGCGACTTTTGATCTTACGAAGGTCATCATCTGTGCGTATAGCAAAAGCAGTTTAACCATCTCGTTCGCGCACCAGAATAGTGGCATTCCGAACCCAGACGTACTTGTATTGGTGCATAGTGGCGAGATCTCTGGTTTTACGAAATAATTGTTTTTTCTTCAGTGTAAGATGCTCGTTCATATATATGGTCATTGGCAATCCGGAGAGACCTAGCTGGTCGGTCTTGAGAGTTTTACCTTACGGAAAGCCGCAAGTACGTTGTCCCGAAGGATGCGTGATGATAGTTTTACAATAACATTTTTCGGCCATTTTGTTTGATGGTGAGCATGGGGAAATCTATGGATTGACAGGATATCTCTCTGAGAAATCGGAAAGTTAATAGCCGTACTAATTGATCCCATTATGTTCAACAAGTTTTCACTGCGAGTTTCAGGAATGTTACAGATTTCGACGTTGCATTGTCTGGCTTGTTGCTCGAGGTACTCGATTCTATTTTCCAAGGTGCTAATAGTTAGGCTAGATTGTTCGGTAGATTTACGTATTGTGTCATCCACTTTTTTTTTGAGATCATCTTGTTCCCCGGAAAGAAACTGCATAGATGCTTTTAATTCTGAAACATCATGGGATATATCAATAGTTTGATGCTTTAGACGCTCATGTTCAGCACGAAGGGTGCATATCTCGTCCCTGAATCCATTTAAAGCAGATTTTAAATCATCATTAAGTTTAGTTATACTCGCCTCCATCTCATATCGCCAGTCATGTAGTGAACTCTTGATATTCTCTTTGAATACAGTTAGTGTATTGTTCATGTCGCTTCGCCATTCCTCAATGGTCTTATGAAGTTCCTTTGTGAATGTATGGAAAGTAACACCCGTCTCCAGGGCAACACAGTCAGGGACTGAAGCAGCTGGTCTAGTCAGAGTACAGGGATTGTTCGATGAGATGGGTGCTTGGCCCTCGGTTTCATATGACATATTCATGTTATCGTCCAAAGGTATTTGCGTGGATCGCACAGGCGTAAGCAAGTTGGATCGTCCACGACGGGTAATATTATTGCACGAGGGACATTTCCAGGTTGCCTTAAATTCTTCTGTCAGTGAGGAATATTGTTGCTGCTTAATATTTAGGCATTAAATGTGGTAGATTCCTTCACAGGCATGACAATTCAGCAGCCGCGCCCCCGACTTGCAGATTGTATTACAACCAGCGCAATTCATTTTTAAGAAGCAGTAGTTTGTAATGTTATTATTGTACACTGTAAACACAAAGAGCGCCACCTTTTGGTGGCACAGGAACTCAATCGATGTAAGTATCAAGAATTGAAATTAGTAGTACCGATGTCAGACGACAATAATTTGTCCTCAATATAAGCATAATCAGATAGATGGCGTTATTTATAATTTTGTAGAAGAGATCAACGACATTGATTCAAAATCAAAAGTAAAAAACTTTTACTACAACCGTCAATATCACACGATGAAACGTTTTTCAAAATACACTTAATGTATATAGTAATATATTGTTGCACTTTGGTTTAAAAGTTATTAACACTGAAATTTATTAATAATTAACTTGAATTAACACAACAATACTGTTATTTATAGTGTCAACAAATTATATTTAATATCGTTATTTCCTACACTTTTCGTGAATGAGAAGACGTTATAACACTTGCACATCACTATTAGGGTTTCCACTTTGCACTAATTAATATTTTAGTTTATCTAAGCTGTTTTATAATTTTTAATAAAAGAAATACACGGAGCTGATTTTAACCGTGGCAACTAGCGCCATCTGTATGAAACTAAACTATGGCCAGAAAATCCAAATAACCGCATTATAATCAATCGTGTAATTTTCAAGAAAATTGTTACAAAAAAGTGCACATAAAACAACCTTAAGAGGTTGTTGGGCAAACATATATACCGTATCCGTGCCAACGTGGGTAAAATACCAATTTCCCAAATTTCGGGTATTTTCCCTATAAATAATTAACAACATTGATCACGTGACTCATGTTTCCAAAAATAGCATTTTAATTTAAGACACAAAATTCTCAAATAAGTGATTATAATTACTGCCACACCTATAAAAGGTGATTCCTTTAAGGTTTTTGATAAAACCACTATGATTTTTACAAAATTTAACGACGCAAGACGACATATTGATTTTTGTTTTTACTTACGACAACTACTTCTCACGGACGACGTTTGTTGCGTAATGGCGGGCTGCGCCCTCTTTGTCTTGCGCCCTCTTCTCCCAAAAGAGGGTCGCTTCCGATACGACAAAGCGGCTTAATCGGCCAATTGTCAGTCCCCAAAGTGGAGTTTAGTGGGTATCACTTAGGTTCCCCAGTAGGTAGTCACAGTGAGTCCCACATAACCACGACAGACCGGCTGTCGTGGTATGCGTAAAGCATTCTCCACTTCCTCGCCGTATCGAGGTAGCCCTTTCCAATTGCTTCTGGGCACAAAAAAAACATATATATAATGGGGTGACAAACGATCATCACACAGCCCACCTGATGGTAAGTGGTTGATGTGATTCATAGACATTTGCATCTACCCTCGATTACGAATCAAAATGCAGATGTGTTGTCACCCGTTAGGACTAAGATGGAATGCCTCGTTTGCAGTAAAAAGGGTCTCCGGTTCTTTACACTCACCATACGAAACACAGCAGCACTAATCTCTCTTATTTTACGCTGGTATTTTTGAGAGCGTGGTCCTTCAAAAAAAATTGGGAAAATTAAAAATTTCCTACAACCGACTTCAATATAAATTATCAAGAATAACTCAAAATCTATTGGTAAGACCTTGATCAAATTTTTATAGAACCACATGAGAAGCACCAGCTTTCAAATAAAAAGAATCATCGAAATCGGTTCACGCAAAAAATGTTATGACCATTAAAAAAAATTACAGTCGAATTGAGTACCGTCTCCTTTTTGAAGTCGAGAGAAAATAAAGAATCATCAAAATTGGTTCCCAATTGACAAAACATTTTGATCCCCTTGGTGGCTGTATATCTATTCCTTGCCCTAAAACCCTCATTGGAAGTGAGAGGACACCTGTGCCCAGGAGGCCGTATTAAGAATTTTTACTTTCATGGCTGTATGTTTCATTTGGTCGACCTTCAACCACAGTCACCTGCAGATGATAGTATTTTTTGTATCAACATAGGTACGTCACGGCTAACAGTCGAAGTGCGGTGCGCCTAAGTTTAACCGGCTATAACTATGTGCATTCGTTTGCGATTGGTAAAAATAAGGTGTACATATTTGATTCATTGACAGGCCTGTTGGTCTAGTGGTTAGTGATCCTGACTGCTATGCCGGAGGTCGTGGGTTCGATTCCCACCCAGGACAAATGTTTGTGTGATGAGCACGATCATTAGTTCTGTGTCTGGGTGTAATTTATCTATAATATTTATGTATTTAGAAATATATAAGTATGTTTATCAGTTGTCTAGTACCCATAACACAAGCTCTGCTTAGCTTGGGACTAGATGGCGTTGTGTGATAGTTGTGGAATATTATTATTATTATTATTTAAGTATATATATTTTTTTCAAATTTTACTATTACGAGTAAGTAGTGTAGTTGTACCACTTCTAGACCACCTGAGTCAGACGTGGTTCAACGACGTTCGTCGACGCCCGATCCTAAAAAAAAAAAAAAAAAGGTTTTAGCATGCTCTGATCACGAATCCGCGGTCCATTTTTGTGTAGAATGCACGGTTCCGGAGATGTGTAGATCAATTAGCTAATATCTAATTGATATCCGGTAAGGGCCTCCACCGTCATTAGCGTCCCATTGTTCCTATTTCTATTGTTCTATTGTTCATTAATCACCCTCATTGCAGCGTGTGCGTCGACTATATCAGTGCTATTGTTTATTATAATTCTTTGTTTATACAACGCTAATCTGAATCATCAATAAAACACATTACATAATTTTGTTACAATTTTTATTTATAAAATACAAAATCTTATTAATTATTATCTATAAAATAGGAGCGAAACATCTCATCCACTAAAATATCGTTGTACAATGTGTTCCTTGTAAATATACTCGTAAAACTATGTATTGAACATCCTTGAAACTTATATAGTAAATACATTAAGCAATATTCGCCACAAACTGAAGTCCACTCATTCTGAATCCTATCAACATTCCAGTTCCATCTTTTACAATTCCTTTTTAAAAACTCTAGATGATATCGTACAGGTGATCGTCCATATGAATCAAAATATTGACCGACGTCATTCGTATCGATATATAAAGCTACCCAATGTGACCCTGGTTTATCATCTGTATCCAAATTACATATTATATACGTTGGTACGTGGGTATACATAGGCAGTCTATTAGCTGCATAAACATTATTTTCTAGACTGGGGTGAATCTTTTTCAGATGTTGTTGTACATCTAGTGTATCCATGATATTACTGCTATTAGTAGATTATTACAGTACCTAGCTACTCAATGAATAACATAGGAATGGTCAATTATAGTGATTTCTACATATTAAATTGCATTTTTGTGATATACAAATCGTACTTGAGTCATTGATCACCAAACAAAACACAATACGAAGAAATGTTGAGATAGGCAACGGAAATGTGAGATAAACTGATATGTTTCTAAATATTAAATTGCATTTTTGTGTTATACAAATCGTACTTGAGTCATTGATCACCAAACAAAACACAATACGAAGAAATGTTGAGATAGGCAACGGAAATGTGAGATAAACTGGTTGACGCATAAAGTAATTATCAACTCATTACGGAAATACTTTAGATTAGAATTTTTACGTACTGGTGGTATATAAGACCAACAAACGCAGTCATCGAGTTAGTGTACGGTCGTTTGGCTACAGTGGATCTATCAATAGTACATTTGTGTTACTTCAATACACCAAAGGCTATGGATGTAAGTGTTTATTCTATTGACTAAATTACTTTTTTTCTGTTATTTTCATGTGTGTGTGTATTATTTTATTTAAATATTGTGTATGTATATGATTAAGCCGTGGTAACTCAGATGGTTAGCGCTAGCTGTAAATTTCACAGTACGCGACCCGGGTTCGATCCCCGCCAGCACCAATTAAATTGTTAATAGCAATTTTAAGTGCTTATTACCACGTGCTTGGTGGTGAAGGAAAACATCGTGAGGAAACCTGCATGTCTGAGAAAATTTCGAAGGCATGTGAAGTTCACCAACACACATTGAGGGAGCGCGGCGGACATTTCCTTGCTCTAAAACCCTCTCAGAAATGAGAGGAGGCCTATGTTCAGCAGTGGACTTTAATAGGCTGTAACTTTAACTTTTTTAACTTTTATGATTAAGTGTTAACAAATTGATATTAACATGATAACTGTGTTGTTGCAGAAATCATTGAGCTTCGATGAAGATACCTATAAACAGTATTACTACTCGCCACTCTCCCCTCAAGAAGAGAGTGATAACCTCGTCATTAATAATAACACATGCGATGGTGGAAAAAGAAAATCGCAATCGATTGATCATTTTTTTGAAGCTGAATCAAAAATAAAAAAGAGGAAGCTGTTATCATCAACCGTAGCACGAGCCGCTAGAGATGGTGTATCATACATTTCTACTAATTCTGACGACGGAGACCAAGCGACGCATCTCATCAAAATTGAAATGTACGATATGAAGAAGCTATCCAAGATTCCAACTACTGATCATTGGAAACATGCTTCCACGAGAATTAAATATTACGTAAAGACTAATAAGGATAGCATCTACGACAATACAAACGCCCTCGTATACAATATAACAAAGACAATAGCAGAAAGTGAAAAAGTTAAAAAATACTTTTTTAACAATGACAGTCATTAGCTGATCATTAGTGAATGTGATTCTGTTTACTTCAATTACAGGAAGACAAGAGCGGAAGGAAGAGATGAGTGTGGCATACGTGTACAAAACACATCATTGAATAACAAAACTACAACACTGAGTGGAGAAGAAAACGAGAAGAGTATGCAGTACTCAAGAGCTGAATATCCATTCTTCAGTTCAAAATCTAGCCGTTTGCTTAGTTTCGAAAACTGGCCTCTAGTTATGCGACAGAAACCTGAAGATCTTGCCGAAGCTGGTTTCTTTTATACTGGCCATGCAGACGGGACCAAGTATTTCCATTATGGTGGTGGTTTAAAAGATTGGGAAGATGATGATGATCCTTGGCAGCAGCATGTTCAGTGGTTTAGTCAGTGTGCTTATGTAAAATTTCAACTCGAACAGTGTTTTGTATTAGATTAAATAGAAGATTTATAAAGAAATAAAAAAAATATATTGCATACAATTTGTTTTATTTAATTTTATAACGTTTCACATAGTTACATACACACAAAATGCATTACACATAACACATAAAATCTAACACACAACACATATTATAACCTTAACTACTATAGTCTACAGTAACATTTCTGTTTTTATCTATCTCAATAATATTATCAAACTCAGCATAAACTATACAGTTAATTGTTTGTATTAATGAGGATTCAAATCGTACTTCTATTCTTACACTACCATGCTTTATGAGATTCCAATGAGTTGATGAGTTAGCTGATAAATCAGGAGTTAAGTCAAATGCTAATAGACAGTAACCTTTGCCATACTGTTCACAAGAGATTCCATTTCCTTCATTAAGAAAGTGAATACCAGTTCCCGAGAATAGAGTATGATATGCTGATGTAAATATGCTATTATTAAAAGATGGTTGCAAAGCTTTTGAAGGTATTTGTTGACCATCAATATATAAGCTGAAAGAATTAATACCATAGTTTTCAAAGTTAAATGGATTTTTAGTAAGGGAACCATTAAATGCAGAATTGTTCACAAATCCAATTATACATCTTTTCGGTACCTGTCCTAAAAATATATTATCAAGAGTTTTTCCTTGAACACCTGAAGGAATTGTTAAAACTTTTACTTCAGCTCGAGTAATAGGATATTTAGCAGTGGTAGAAGCTAAAACTTTTTGATGTGCGAGTAATACACTTGGATTAATTCGTGCTCGTCGCACAATAAGAGTTGCGTCCGTAATGCAAACTTTAAACTTTACATCGTTCGACCCAACAATTAAATTAAAACTCTCTCTTGATCGAACCAATTTAACACTCATTTCAACACCATTAATTAAAAATTTATCTTGGTTAAAAATGTCACCGTGAAGATGACCAATCATTTCTATTTCCTTACTTTCACTAATCAATTCCTGTCTTTTAACAAATCCTATGTTTTTACCATCTGTAGAATCCATTTTTCCTGCTGTATCCTCATACCAAAGGCTACAAGTAAGATGAGATTGTTTAGCAGCAGGGGCATAGTTTAAAAGGGTTTCCATGTATGCTCGATATGCATAGGTATTATTAGGTGGTGATACAAGTTTTTGGTTTAAATAAACATCAAGTTGACTAAAAAGTGAATGCAGCCAATTATTTACAGGTGCTACTATTGTAGTAGATACCAAGTTAGTTGAATCTTGATTTAATACTTTTGCCTTTATGTGGAGTAATGTATGAGACAAATCTATGTAGTCATCGCCGGTCCCAGGAACTTGAAACTCGATAGGTCCATCATCACCAAGAGATGAAATTGGTTTATAATGAATCCACAATCCATTTTCAATGCTAGTTTGTGTAGACGGTAGTGCAAACAAATCCAATTCTGACTTAACGCACTCGCAAGAATGATTATGAAGGAAAGACATATTTAGTTTGAAAATATATCTTTGATATTTTTTGGTTTTAGACTAAGTTTTTTCGCAGCTTTCACTTTAGCAGTTAATGGTGGAATGAACGATGTCAATCGTTTTCTTTTAGTTTTATACCCAGATCCAGTCATGTTAAATTGATCAATTTTCTCATCAGCCTTTCGTTTTAAATTCGTACTAACTTGCTTTAGACGATCTTTTATTGAGGCTTCCATAGGACGGGCTTGAACCATATCCGATAAAAGTCCTACTCCAGCGCTTAATGCCTCCTTACCAATCACTCGAGCACCACTTGAAAGTAAAGGTAAAACTGATCTGAATAACCCCCCTAAGAAGCTCCCAATACCATGACCGCGTTGATATGGTGAACCCTTATAAATTACTCCAACTCCTGATCCAGCTTGATGTGTATAATAATTTTCATATGGACATTTATGATGATCACGAAGAGAATTCATTATTATAATTTTCGGAAATGTAGTTTAATACACACGGTTCCAAACTGGAATGGTATTTTTTGTCCTGTACTCGATCTTATAACTATTTCCAACGTATCGAACTCTCTTCGCATAACAGGTAAGTAGTGAGGTTGAGAGAAAACGTGCATTTTATTTGCACCATAAATGTATTTTGTAGGATCTAATGAAATGACTCTTAATAAAGGAGTCATAACATCACCCACAATCTGAGGATCGATAATGTCGCAATATAGAAATAGTTGAGATGGTAACCCTAAGTGTAAATTAGCAGGACACTTTCCAAAATTTCTCTCTAGGAGATTTTTGTTTGGTTCATAACCTAGCTGTAAACTTAATTTGGGTGATAATGTTACGGATGTTATATTTTTATCCAATACCGAAATAGACACAAATTTTGTTATTTCATCATAGCGAAATTTCAAGTTCTCTCCGATACCATTTAACACTCTTAAAATATGCTCAACGTTATCATAGTTGGTAGCTGGAATATGTTTTTTGTAGTACACTGTGGATGGCTTATCTTCATTAGGCATTAACATAGATTTTGTAATGTATATAACATTTTCATGGTCTTGAACAGTAAACATGGTACATGGATATTGAAACTCGACAACTCCAACCGACCATTCACCTTCTAATTTTATAGCTTTTGGTAATTTCGTTGAAAAATTTGTGGTCTTGTTATCAGGAAAGTATTCCATTGAACTATTGCTGAGCAAAGTTAAATAGAAACTTTCTTTATTCATATTTCTTTTAAACTAGAAGCTAAAATCCAACTGTTAAATTTATCTGGATAACCTTTCCACTTCACTAATACTTCTTTTCTGTTACCTGAATAACGAGTGTCAATTATTTTATCTATTTTATGTTGTGAGGTGGGGTTGTAAGTGATTTTCTGTAATTCTCTTTCATAAAAAGTACCAATTATTGGTTCATTTTGTAAATCTGTTATTGTATAAACAACCCATGGAGATCTATCAATTATTGAAGATATAATAAATATTTCATCACTCCAATTTGATTCATATCCTTTTTGGAATACATGTTTATATTTAGTTATTCGAACATAATCACCCACATTGAAATTTGGTTTAGGATTTTCTAAAGAAAGTTTTTTTGACCGTCTATCATAAAGATTAGTCCAAACTGTCATAATATTGTTGGAATTTACATCACATGGGCACATCTTAATACTAGAGTGAAAGCTGTGATTATAAGAGTATATTAAATCTTGTAAAACATCTATATATCTATAAGTATTATTATGAGTGAAATAACGCCACATTTTCATTTTTAGTGTTCTTTGAAATCGTTCAACAATACTGGCCTTAATGTCAGGATTGTTAGTGGTATAGTAATTAATCTTTTTGGATTTAAAGTATTTTTGTACATCTTTTGAAAGAAATTCGGTACCTTTATCGGATTGTATGTGAGTAGGTGTTAAATTACTTTCAGTAAATATACTTTCAAAACATTCTTTAGTTGTTTCTGAGTTTTTCTTTTTCATTGGTCTTGCAAAAGCATATTTACTAAATACATCAATAATACAAAGTATATACTTGAAACCATCATTATATTGAGAATAAGTTCGCATATCACTTAAATCAGCTTGCCACAGTTCATTAATATTTGATAGAATGTACCTATTACGCGGGAATTTTTTTCGAATGGGTTTATGTAATGTGTATGTTTCTTGTGATTTTAACCATTCCTTTACTTGCTTTTTATTCATTTTACCCTTCATGGCTTTTGATAATTTATCAATACTACCAAAACCAGCGGGATTAGATGGATCATAATAAATCCTGTTAATTTCTTCTAGTACGGAGTCCATTTTTCCCACTCAAGTCCTTTACGTATTTTAGTTGTAGACTTTTTATCTCTACTGCACGGTGTAGAAAACTCTTGAACTTCAATCTCAGAGGGTTTGTTCAGATCTTTTGCTTGAAGTTGGTTAATAAACTCACATCTCCTTGGATTTCCAATATAAGTAAGTGGTGCTTTAATATCTTTTAATGCTTCAGCAAATCTAACCCACCCTACCGGATCACTTCTTTTTAGGGGTCTTAGTGAATCATTTATTAAATCAACAATATTACTTCCAGGAATTTTTTCACTATCAATTATGACTGTACCTTCGTTATCCCAATGTATTTTACTTTTACTTGTTTCAACTAAGTTTAATAATAACTGCCCTTTTTTATGATAAGTTTTTGGTATTAAACTGAGTATTTGAGCTGGTGTGTAAAGTGGATTTTCATCATTTTCTTTACTTTTAATGGATCGATTCTCCTCCAGCAAAGATTCAATATCAACTGAAGTTTTTAGATCTCTATCTTTATTTTTAAAACCAATTTTTGACTCATTTGAATCTTCATTAGATGTATCAGAATAAATTGGTAATTTGAGTGGTTGACGATCCTCTTCGGTAAAATGAAGGTATCTTTGCAGTGTTTGTAAATATAATATCCATTTCTTTCGGTCTTCCGTCTTACTATTCATAATATTTTGCATTTCAATATCTAATCGAGATAAATTACTATTAACCTTATTTTCTTGTTTTAATTTTTCAATCAATCCAGGTTCGATAAGTATCATTTTCTTTGCATTTTCCATGTTAACTGGCTAGTCCACTCACTAATCCACTCAATATTGCACCTAATATTGTTGGTAAGAAAGCCCCTCCTTTTTGTATAATTATATTTTTTCTTAGTTTATGTTTACACTTACGTACTAGTTTACGGAGTATGTTTTTATGTTTATTCAATTTTTGTTTATCCTGATCTTTAAGAGGTACTTTTCCTTGTAAAACGTTATGAATACACTCACAAATACAGTTAATTTCTTCTTCATCACACGTTTTAAGTAATGCTCTTTGATATTTTGGTTTAAGCGTATGCAAAGCGGTTAGCAAATGTTTATACGTTGTGAGTCGACGATGCATCATTTAGCAATGATTTCAATTGTTTGATTCTTGGTGTATTTAAACTCTTTTGTGGGGACGTAGACTGTACAGAAACCATTAAATGGAAAGACATTTGTCTTGATACGACAAAAATCATTGGTATTCTGTTTTAAATCTACCATTAAATATCCATGCGCCTCTAGAGTTGCATCCCTGTAGGCATTTTCAATGAATTTTGGGTTATCTGGTGATACTTGTCTTGCTAAATATCTTATTTGAGTTTTATCTCGAGGGTTTTTAAAATATATTATATAACTTGAGTTTAAAGATATGTCTCTTTGTCCTTTACCCTGATGAAATAAATTTTGTGTTAGATAAAATACACTAAGATTCCTGTGATGACTACCTTTTGTAAATATATCCACAATTCTTCCATCGGACTCTCTCATTAGATCATCAATAATAACAAGATGTGGGTTTTCACCATCAAACATATTAAGATTTGGAATTCCTTGATGATAGTTAACATTTGGTAAATTATATAATGGTTGCATTTCATCAAAGCACCATGTGATCTGATTAAAATCACAATTACATATTTCTGTAACTGATTTTATGAAATTTGTTACAAAATTTGACTTCCCACACCCACTTGGTCCTGCCACAATAGCAGTGAACGGATGGATAAAGTGAAACATAACACACGTCTAAAGTTCAAAGGGGTGAAATAAAAAATGAAAGTGTTGGTGTAAACAATTAATATATATTCCAAAAATTATATAAAACAGAATTATCTGTATACTATTTCTAACACAATTAGTACATCATAATTTTACAATTAACTCAACCTCAAATAAATAGAAACAACAATTAGTACATCATAATTTTACAATTAACTCAACCTCAAATAAATAGAAACAACAATTAACTTAAATTATTTACAATAAAACAATGTTTAAATATGTAATAAACTACGTCATATTATAGTATTATCATAATTTTACAATCAATATAAATTTTTCTTAAACGCAGACATAAAAGTAAAAACTATCAACACTTAACGCAGTTTATAATGACCCCAAGCTAATGTTTCAATATTATTATCTAAAATATGTCTCTTTGTGTCATTATATGATAAACCTATCTTATTTAATTTTTGTGTGAAAATTGTGTGTTTAATTGATTTAAATCTAAGCATGCTATAATATTGCACTTTTTTATTAAATAGAGAAGACTTATAACTATTCATTGTCATCTTTTTAGTGATACATTTATTTACCCCTTTTGCCTTGGCTATAGTCTTATTCTCTAAGTTAAAAGCGTACATTTTGGATCGTAAACCCACAAATTCTTTCATGATTTTACCATTATTTTCATCTTTAAAAAAACCTAATTTCTTTTTATTTAATTTTGGATATTCAAAAATATTATTTGTATCATAATCTGAGGTATCAAAGTATGATGAAAGGTCAGGTTTTATATCAGTGTAAAAATCATTTGTAAATATATGATATATTAAACTATCCGTATCTGTATACAATAATTTGATTTTACTAAACTTTTTAATCATATAGTTATAATGAAAATCATACATTAATGTTTTTGAAATATCTAAAATGCAAAACCCTAAATAAATTGGTTTGTTATATATTAACTTCGTTTTTCGCAACTGAACCGCAACTAGGTTTTCCGAAAATATTGAAAGGCTATGAAATTGTGGTTTAGCGATTAGATCTTGAGCACCTAAAGCTTTACCCTGGTTCTCCCAGTGCGTAACTAATTTTATGTTAACCCTTTTTTCAATATTCTCCATAGTCTTACCGACTGAATTATTCATTAATTTATAAAAATCTTTTTCGAAATCTGATTTTGCTAAAGTTCTTAATTTTGTGTTTAGATCTATGTACATCTTCAACCAGGGAAACTGTTTAAATTTTAAAACTCTATGAATTTTAGTTAATTTAACCCCCATTTCTATGCACTGCTTTAAATTTCTGTAATGAATTACATATTTATCTTTATTATTTAAATTTGGTACTAGTTTATTCTCATTAATATTGCCTACACAAATGTTTTCTGGACATAAAGGAAAGTCCGAATGTAAATCATGAAGTTCATCTGGATATTCCAAATCAACTTCTAAAATAAAACCGAAGTCTGATGTCTTAGACACATTAAATTCTGTATTTGGATTTACCCATTCGAATCCACCAGTAGGAAGATATTGAGACATAGCCCAACCATATAAATTGTTGGCATCAAAATATGTGATATATGAATTTGGTTTCCCTGTATCATAATCCTCCATGTATTTGTTATTAGCTCTAGCATAACGATTACTACATTGAGATACACCACCTCTGATACCTGATTTAATAAATGCAATTTTCTCATAATCTGTTAAAAGTTCTAATTCTATTTTTGTATATTTTAACATTGCATCCCAACTTAAACCGGGTGCTGTGTAATAATGGGCAGGGTCTAAATCATATGTATTAATACATAACTTTCTAAACTTTTCAAATACATCGGATAAAAGTAAAACGTCTGTTTTTAAATATAGGTTTGAATAATCTAGCATATTACAACACCCAAAATGTTCCCAAACATCTTTAGCATGATTGTAATCATCATTTGAAATATGTGAATCTGTGAGTGAACTATAAAAACATTTTTGTTCAGGGAGCGATGTTAGACTTAAACTATCATATTTAGTCATAAGTTCATATGGATAAACACCTTTCCGTTTTAAACGAAAGAAATCTTCATCATTAGGGTAATTTCTACGTAATTCTTGAAATTGATCATTACTGAGATTTTTGGCCAATTCTTCTAATTTACACGATAAAAACTTAAATGAATATAAGAATCTCAATATAATTTCGTGGTTATTCACTTTTAATTTTTTGGAAAAGGATATATATTTTTCTTTATTTTGAGGGATAACTTCGACTTCACCATCACAAAAGTTTAACGCGTGAACAATAAAATGAGCATCATAGTGACTAAGGTTGTGTAAAAATATTGGTATATAACTAGGTGTTCTGATCTTCGAACAACATGATTCATGAGCAACACCTATAAAACTACCAGTGTACCAATCAAAATCATAAAAATGTTTTGCCAACTCAGTTTCACAAATATGACAAATGGTTGCATTTGAAATTTGGTTTTTGTCTTCATTTGTTAGCGGAAGTGGTGGATATTTTTGAAGTCTATTTATTTCTTTTAGATTGTTAGATAAACTTTCCATAAACACTTGTGCACAGTTGGGTCCGCAATATGTTACATATTTTGATAATTTATCATCATATGAACATTTTATATAATATCCAAAACTATGTACTTCATGTTTCTGAATATTATGAGTGAAAGGTTTGGAAGGATCGTTAGAACATGATTCTATTGGTTTTAAAAATGCTTCAAAATCAGCATAAACTACGAATGGTATCTTTAACTTTTTTTCATAACTATCAAATTTAATTTTATCATTTGAAATAGGTTGACCAAACCAATTCTTTTTTTTTAAAGTTTCACTGTTTGGTAATACTGTACAAATGTGAGCACAATCGTATTGTTCATGGTTATTTAACCATTCCTGAGATGGAAAACGAAGTAGACATGCTTCACAAATGTACATGATGTGACCGTCTTTTGAAATTTGTTTACTAACTAACCGCGATAAATTTTTTATATAGCAATAATGATTTTTTGTATCCTTGGAAAAAAATAATAAATTGATATGTCTATCTTTACGACACTTTGTTAAAAATAATGGACCTACTATAGAATTACATCGTTTTTCTTTATTATATTCTAACCCAAAAACATTAATACTAATATCATTTAATTTCTCTACTTTTGCTATGTCAGAAATTTTAACCGGAAAGGAAATACCATCAAATTTAAGTTTATTTGCATGTTTAACGTACGATGATACCCGATCGGTGTGTTTGTTTACAGGATATAACGCCGAGAGTAACGCCCATTTAAAACAAAAATAATCCTTGTTTTTTTCATTTATAACAGCCTTTTTTAATTTTATGTCACGAGGAAGATCTATGTATGAAGTACCGCGTAGGGGGTTAAATTTATTAACATTCATGTCTATAGATTTTATGTTTTTTAGACTCCATCCACTATCTTTTTTTTCGAAAGCACTAATTTTAGTAGTAATTGTATCATTTAAAGATGAAAGAAAAATATTTAAGTCATCTCCTTGACAAATAATATAGTTAAGCGTTTGAAAATCGAACGTATCATGAATATCTTTAGTTTGTTGAACAAAATCAGCATGCAATATGAAGTTTACCTTAAAAATTATGTGTTGATGAATACACTCTTGTAATAAAAATAAAATATCATCTTTAATAGAATTTAAAAATAGTTCAGGAGTTTCAAAATTTACCCATGTCGAACGATCTACTCTACTCTTGATTTTATAAGTTAAAATCCTATTTCCAAAAGCAGATTCAATAACACTAACGTTTGATAAAGAATTATGTGAATTTAAAAGATTATTTTTATGAACATTACTTTTAAAATGATTAGCTAAATACCGTTTCTTGATAAATATATGGCACGTTGGACATTCCACTTGATCATCGTTACTGATACTGTTCCCTGCAGAGGTATGCGCTTCTGCTTCCGTTGTTGGTTTTTTGATGATCTTGAATTCTTTGCTGCACGTTCGCTTCGTTCCTCTTCCAAGTTGTAGTGGTTGACTGCTAAAATGTTTAAATTTATTAAAAACTGTATAAGACAATATGTAAATTATGATCGAAATGAATGTTTATTTTACATACTTAAACTGTGTTTCAACCATCGCACAGTGATGATACAACTCATCATCGTATGACGAATCGAACAGTTGACCCCTCTCCATTTCTTCACAAACTTTAGACAACTCCTGATTTAATTCGCTATTGAATAGTTCCGTATTCTCTTCCATGATTGTGGAGAAAAAAGCACTGGTGCACACTTCACTGAAGTTTTCCCTTCCTCTTTTTTATTTTTGATTCAGCTTCAAAAAAATGATCAATCGATTGCGATTTTCTTTTTCCACCATCGCATGTGTTATTATTAATGACGAGGTTATCACTCTCTTCTTGAGGGGAGAGTGGCGAGTAGTAATACTGTTTATAGGTATCTTCATCGAAGCTCAATGATTTCTGCAACAACACAGTTATCATGTTAATATCAATTTGTTAACACTTAATCATAAAAGTTAAAAAAGTTAAAGTTACAGCCTATTAAAGTCCACTGCTGAACATAGGCCTCCTCTCATTTCTGAGAGGGTTTTAGAGCAAGGAAATGTCCGCCGCGCTCCCTCAATGTGTGTTGGTGAACTTCACATGCCTTCGAAATTTTCTCAGACATGCAGGTTTCCTCACGATGTTTTCCTTCACCACCAAGCACGTGGTAATAAGCACTTAAAATTGCTATTAACAATTTAATTGGTGCTGGCGGGGATCGAACCCGGGTCGCGTACTGTGAAATTTACAGCTAGCGCTAACCATCTGAGTTACCACGGCTTAATCATATACATACACAATATTTAAATAAAATAATACACACACACATGAAAATAACAGAAAAAAAGTAATTTAGTCAATAGAATAAACACTTACATCCATAGCCTTTGGTGTATTGAAGTAACACAAATGTACTATTGATAGATCCACTGTAGCCAAACGACCGTACACTAACTCGATGACTGCGTTTGTTGGTCTTATATACCACCAGTACGTAAAAATTCAAATCTAAAGTATTTCCGTAATGAGTTGATAATTACTTTATGCGTCAACCAGTTTATCTCACATTTCCGTTGCCTATCTCAACATTTCTTCGTATTGTGTTTTGTTTGGTGATCAATGACTCAAGTACGATTTGTATAACACAAAAATGCAATTTAATATTTAGAAACATATCAGTTTATCTCACATTTCCGTTGCCTATCTCAACATTTCTTCGTATTGTGTTTTGTTTGGTGATCAATGACTCAAGTACGATTTGTATATCACAAAAATGCAATTTAATATGTAGAAATCACTATAATTGACCATTCCTATGTTATTCATTGAGTAGCTAGGTACTGTAATAATCTACTAATAGCAGTAATATCATGGATACACTAGATGTACAACAACATCTGAAAAAGATTCACCCCAGTCTAGAAAATAATGTTTATGCAGCTAATAGACTGCCTATGTATACCCACGTACCAACGTATATAATATGTAATTTGGATACAGATGATAAACCAGGGTCACATTGGGTAGCTTTATATATCGATACGAATGACGTCGGTCAATATTTTGATTCATATGGACGATCACCTGTACGATATCATCTAGAGTTTTTAAAAAGGAATTGTAAAAGATGGAACTGGAATGTTGATAGGATTCAGAATGAGTGGACTTCAGTTTGTGGCGAATATTGCTTAATGTATTTACTATATAAGTTTCAAGGATGTTCAATACATAGTTTTACGAGTATATTTACAAGGAACACATTGTACAACGATATTTTAGTGGATGAGATGTTTCGCTCCTATTTTATAGATAATAATTAATAAGATTTTGTATTTTATAAATAAAAATTGTAACAAAATTATGTAATGTGTTTTATTGATGATTCAGATTAGCGTTGTATAAACAAAGAATTATAATAAACAATAGCACTGATATAGTCGACGCACACGCTGCAATGAGGGTGATTAATGAACAATAGAACAATAGAAATAGGAACAATGGGACGCTAATGACGGTGGAGGCCCTTACCGGATATCAATTAGATATTAGCTAATTGATCTACACATCTCCGGAACCGTGCATTCTACACAAAAATGGACCGCGGATTCGTGATCAGAGCATGCTAAAACTTTTTTTTTTTTTTTTTTTTTTTTTTTTTTTTTTTTTTTTTTTTTTAGGATCGGGCGTCGACGAACGTCGTTGAACCACGTCTGACTCAGGTGGTCTAGAAGTGGTACAACTACACTACTCGAGTATAGCGTGCAACACTACATTATATCATTGAAATAACTGTCTTTTATGGATCTGAGGGGCTTATTTGTTGCCATTAGAACATGAATGATATATTATAAGTATATACCTAAAACTTATATGATATAACTTAAAGCAGGTTTTTGGATAATTGTGACGCTTGAATTTTTTTTTAAGTTTAGATTTTTTTCGTGGAGGTGTTTCACATTCATAAATAGCGCGCATACAAACAGAACTAGGTAGCTACCTACCATCTCTACACTACACCTGACAAAATTTATGTGCCGGACGGGCGTAACTCTCCGGAGTAAATGTTGTCGAAGATACTCCGCGAGTCGCTCACGTCCTACACCTATAGGTTCCGGAGGATACTTTCACTTCCGTTTCTGTGTATGCTGCTGGAAAACTGTGGACTGAGGTTCAGAATTAAAATGCACGATTTATAAATTAAAATAGCAAGGGAGTGGCCAGCGGTTCGACTGATTAATTAGTCGCGAAATTTTATAACTATTATTTATTGACCACGGTTGTTGAACACTGTTGTTCAACTACGGTTGTTCACTATCGGTTGGTCAATATATATTTCAAAAGATTCAATTAAAAATGTGCGGTAATATTAGAATTTCTATTGGTATTAAAATATCTATTGGTAGTATCAAAATATCTATTGGTAATATCAAATATCTATTGGTAGTATGAAAATATCTATTGGTAGTATGAAAATATCTATTGGTAGTATCAAAATATCTATTGGTAGTAGCTGGTTTTCTAACACTACTGACTAGCAGCTATTAATCAACTAAAACTAGTTGATTTTAACACTTGTGTAACTGCGAATATCAGTTACCACCTTTTCCGTCTAGCTAACACTTTTCACTATATGTAACGGCGAATTTTCAGTTACCACCTTTTTCGGCTAGCTAACACTATTTTACTATATGCAACTGCGAATTTTCAGTTGCCACTTTTTTCGGCTATGTGTAAATGCGATTTTCAGTTACGACCTTTTTCGGCTAGCTAAACTTTTTCTAATTCACTATAACTGTTCACTATGTTCTGCTACTAGTCACTTCAGCTACTACCGGATACTACTGCTTGTCATTGGTAGTTCTTCCTACTACAACGTTACTGGGATTTGCCCCCATAAGGTAGACTTCGACTATACTGTATAGAGAGCCGCTTGCCATTTTCCGTTTTGCCTCTTTATTTTCAAACATTTTCACTATGAAATTAGCATAAATCTCAATATTTTCTATACAAAGCTAATTTTTACATTAACACGCTATACATCATTAAATAGGCATTTTGGTCCTTTATCAGTATGTGATAAAGGTTATTCAATACATTAATATTAAAAAAAGTTATTAAACGAAATGTACCAAATTTTCATAACAAATGTGTACATTAAATCTTTAATTTTTCTATAACTACCAAATGCGTTTAATTATACAAAATATTTCTTTACTATCGCAATCTATATATCATATGCTAACTAAATATAATATTTACAACTCTTTTAGAAAACAAAAATATTCTCATTATTTTCAATACAAACTATTGCGCAGTTAATTAAACTTCCAGAAAGTTCTACGATATGATGCGCTGTGATTGGTCGAATTTTTCTTAAATGCTTAAAGTTGTTTATATCAACTATTATTAAAACGACATTCTATACAAATATATTAAGAGTTGTAAACACATTGTAAAACCATATTAATACACAATTTGTTCGATTTCGTTGCTAATTTCACTTTTTATACAAAATAATATTCTTTCATCACTTTTTGCTTAAAGTCTTTAAACCGTCGCGAAAATCTCTCCTACCGTGCAGCGTCGCGAAGATCTCATCGCAGTGGCGCTGCATTCATTTCGGTGAGCGACGTTCCTTCTACTTCGGCAGCGGCACGAGTTTTCTGGTTGGCCTCTTGATTAGGCCGTTTGCGGTGCGTACCTCCACAGTGCGGATCTGTCCGTCCGCATCGGGGTATACAGCTTCCACCCTGGAGATTGGGGCCTCGCCCATGGGCCTCCCGCCGGTTTTGAAGTTCCGACAGGTATTCTCGGCAAACGCACCAGGCCCAAAGTAGTTCAGACTACTGAAGGCGAACGGTTTCTGGTGATGAGCAAAACGTGTGCTCTTACGGATGGTTGGCGCTGGTGGTTGCGCTTTTCTAATGCAACACTTTACGCATTGACTCACTATCTTTTTCGTCGTGGGTCGAATTCGTACCATCCAATAGTGCTGTCGAACCTCGTTGATGCTAGGTTCGGTTTCGTAATGACGCAGACTACGATGCGTCCAGTCTATGTACAATTGAGTGATGTAATGATCACCATCCAATATAGCTGGCCCTTTCATGTCTTCCGAGACTCCCTTCACGGCGGCTATGCGACTTCGTAGAGCGATGATCCCGTCTTTCAACTCTATTTGGAGCGGTCGTAGGCGGCTATCATGGGCGATATTTTTATCTTTATGGAGATCGGCTATCTCTCGTTTGAAGGAGTCCTCTTGGATGACACGTGTTAGGAGCTTTTCGGCCTCTCTGATGAATTCGGCCTCGAGTGTGATGTATTTATTTGCATCTCTATTTTTTACTTGACTGGGAGGCTGCGCGAGGTGTCGCGGATTATTTTTCAATTTCCTCCAGTCGGGATCTTCCTCTTTACTCTTTGTGTTCCTTTTGTAAAAGGTCCTGTCTGTTGTTTTACGGCAGAGTGTAATAAACTGAAGCACTCTGGCCGTCGCTCGCAATAAGCGTTCCCATTTCGAAAACTTTACTGGATCGGGAATGGCTTCTCTGAATAGCGGCACTTTATGCGATTCTGTAATGGTGAAGGATCTTTCTTCACCGGTCGGTTCGGATGATGTGGGTTTTTCGGTCGGCCATGCTGACGGTTCTTAGTAAAGAAATGATGGGCCGTTGTACCACTCGTGATTTGAGTCGAAGTTCGGTGGTACGTCCCTCGTAGCGGTGTCAGCTATGTTTAATTTGGTAGGTACCCAGCGCCAGTCATCCACTTTAGTATGGTCCTCGATCGCTGCTATTTTGTGTGCAACGAAAGGTTTGTAACTTCTGGACCCCTTTTTTATCCAGGTAAGGACAGTTTTGCTGTCAGTCCAATATGTGACAGCTTCGGGCTTTACGCCATGCTACTGGATGATGGCAGCAGCTACGCGACTTCCCATCACGGCGGCTTGTAACTCGAGGCGAGGTATAGAGGTTACTTTGAGCGGAGCTACCTTGCCTTGGCCATGACGAGGCTCACGTGTATTTGCCCATCGGGTGTCTTTGATCTCCAGTAGACTGCCGTTGCGTAGGCGCTCTCACTGGCATCGGTAAACACGTGTACTTGGAGTGAACGTGTGTCGCTGAATCCCGGGTAGCATCTTGGGATGCTTACTGATTTAAGTCGTTCCAGGTGTTGGATCCATGTAGACCACTGTTTAATCAGATCTTCGTCCAACTCCTGGTCCCAGTCTGTTCCTCGTCTCCATGCTTCCTGCAGTATTTGTTTTGCTCGTATTGTAACTGGGGAGGCGAGGCCGAGCGGGTCATACAGCGACATTACTATTTTGAGTGCTTCCCTCTTGGTTGGTGTTTTATGAAGCAAATCAATTGGAAGTCGAGCGAGCTTTAAGTTGAAGCTCAGCTGATCGGTACTCGGTTTCCAGATTAATCCGAGTATTTTCTCTTCGGTTCCCCTGTTGCCCAGGTCGACTGACTCAGTTGTTTCGTGGTCAGGTTCTAATTCTTTTACAATTTCTGGTGCGTTGGAAACCCATTTTCTTAATGTGAAGTGCGCGTTTTTGTGTATGTCGCGCACTTCCTTCGATATTCGCATTGCCTCTTCCAGTGACTGGAAACTGTCCAGATAGTCATCCATATAGTGGTTTTGGATGATAGCTTCTACGGCTTCTGGATACTCGTCTATGTGCCTTTTGGCGTTCCAGTTCTTTGCGAATACGGCTGTGCAGGGTGAACTAGCTGCACCGAATGTGATCGACGTCATTCTATATTCTTGTGGAGCCTCATTGGGTCGATCTCCTCTCCAGAGATATCTTAAGGCATCTCTGTCTTCGGGTCTGACTTCGATTTGCATGAACATTTCGGCTATGTCTGCGGAGACAGCGATATTATGGCGGCGAAAACGCATCATGACCCCTGGTAGTGATTGCAGTAGGTCTGGACCCGTGAGCAGGAAGTCGTTCAATGCCACCCCTTTTGTTTTGGCTGCGGCATCGTGTACTATTCGGAACTTCTCTGGCTTCATTGGGTTATGGACATCGAAGTGGGGTAGGTACCATGTCCTTCCCGGTATGTTAGTTTTCGGTGCTATTTCGGCGTATCCCTTTTGTACTAGGGAATTCATGTGTTCATTATATTTTTGTTTTAGATCTTCATTTCGATCTAATTTCTTTTCGATAGAAACGAGCCTTTTTATTGCCGTTTCATAATTACCAGGCATCTCGACATCTTTCTTTTTCCAGAGAAGCGCTGTTTCTATGTGCCCGTCTTCCAACTGACGGGTGCTGCTATTTAATATGTCTTCAGCTTTCTTCTCCGGATCGGAGTCTGGTCTTCTCGGATTAATTATGAGAGATTCCAGCGCGAAGTAATCGCGGAATTGATCGTTTATATTCTCCTCGCTCGTGTGCAGCTCATTGGCCGCGTGGACGCGCTGATACGGGGCTTTAGTGTGTGCCCCGTGTAGCACCCATCCTAATTCTGTGAGCGAGGCGATTGGCTGGTGCGGCGGACCTCTGCGAATTTGAGTGGCTATCAGAAGTCTCCAATTGTCCTGTCCTATTAGGATCCTTGGGTTGCCGGAGTCATATATTAGTTGCTCCTTTAGGTCATTTAAATGTTTGCAATTTGCTATATCTGCTGCACACACAGTCTGTGGCCCCAAGTTTAGGCTGGCGACCGTGCGTGCTCTGAATGGCACCCTTTTTCTGTGGAGACACTTCAGCGAAACTTTGACTCTTCGGGAGTCCGGCGAATCCAGGGTAGTGTTCCCGATAGCGGTAATCTTAAAAGGGTCCAACCGCCCTGTAGCTCCGATTTGTTTGGCAATTTCCTCATCCATCAATGAGACTGTTGACCCATCATCTAGCAGGGCGTGTGTGTTTACAGCTCCCGCCGGTCCAATTACTCGAACTGGAATTATTTTTAGGTAGACGTGATGCTTTGACACAGCGAATGAATTTGCTACCGTTTCTTGAGGTTCTTTTTGTGTGACCTCTGTCTTCTCCTTTTTGTTATGATGGAGAAGTCGATTATGTGTCGCGGTGCATCCTTTTATGCCACACTTAGTGATTTTGCATTTGTGTGTTTGATTTCTGTAGTGTAAACAGCGGAAACATAAATTACTTTGTTTTGCAATTTCCCATTTTCTATCGACATCTGCTTCTTTAAATTTGTTACAGTCGGATCCGTAATGACCCTCTTTTTCGCACACTCTGCATTTTGGAGACGGCTTAGTGGTAGCCGCGTGTGTTCTTTTTACTGAACGATTGCTTTGCGCTCCTTTTATAATTTTAGGAGGCGCAAATGCACTGCAGAAGCGAGCTTGTTCGGTGATAAACTCGCTGAATGAACCGAGGTCTGGTCTAGAGTCGTATTTTTAGTGTAGATTCTATACCATTGTGCACGTATAGAGTTTGGCAATTTGTCGGTGAGGTGTCGTAGCAGCTCTGCGTTGACGAGGTAATGGTCTCGTTTGAGTGCTCGAAGAGTGACGACGCTTCCCCTCACTTTGCTCGCGAATGTGCAGATGTCTCTAGGCGCTTCTGTACAGCGTGGCAATCCTCGTAATTTCTCGGTTTCGGCTTGTGCAATTGAATCTGGACGCCCAAATTGTAGCTCCAGTTCTCGCATAATCTCATCTGGCTTAGCATGCCCGATGAGTTCTGAGCTGACTGTTTTCAAGGCTCTTCCTTGTAGACATCTTCGTAGTCTTGCAGTATTTTCGATATCATTGAAGTAGCCTCGGTTGTTTCGTAAATGGCACGGAACGAAAGCCATTCGGTATGTGCTCCGCTAAAGCTCGGCAGTGTCATTATAGCTTTCAACGCTGCGAAAGTATGCGACGATAGTGATGCACTCTCTGGTTTTGGTTTGTCAGCGAGTGCGGCTATAGCGGATGTGAGCTCCGATATAAATGGTCGGAGCCCTCTGTCTTCATTAATGACAGGTGTCTGGTTAGGCTTCATTGGCATGGGATTCTTCGGTACATCTTCCGGATAGGGATCCTGGTAGGTGAGCTCTGATACAATTGGTAGGAGCTCCCTGTCTTCATCAACCTTAGAGTCCTGGCTAATTTTTAGTGGCATAGGATCCTTGGGTACATCTTCCGGATCGTGATCCTGGTAGGTGAGCTCTGATACAATTGGTAGGAGCCCCCGTCTTCATCAACCTTCGTATCCTGGTTTGTGAGCTTCTTCTGCGGCTCAATGAGGTCGACAACCTCCGGGGGTGACTTTGTGACGGTTTTGTTTAGTGGGGCTTCCCCTCCGGTGGTGGCGCCTTGACTTGGCTTTTGCTTGGCTACGGAATTTTCGAGCCAAGGTCGGACGTACTCGCTTTTGGAGTGACCATCTTCATCATAGTCGTCCGATTCATCTTCTTCCTCAGCCATCTGTAAGGAAATCTGTGCGAGATCCAATTTGATTCTCAATACTTCTTCACGAGCCTTCAAAATTTTTTATTGGGCCGAATAGTCTTCTTTGATTTCGTACTTCTATCGGTGTGGCCCCTCGGTGGCTCTTCGGCGCGGGAGTCTTCCCGGGCTGTAGGCGGTGATGCACAGCGAATGTCATCGTTGCTTTCTATTTGTTGCCTCTGCTTCGATGTACCGGTTGTAGTGGCCGGCACGGGCAGGAGTACCCCCCCCTATCGCGGGGGCAAGATGGCGCCTCAGCGCCCTCTGTTGTCGATGGTGAGCGTGGTGACATCTGGTGGCGGACGGCGTCGGTATTGTTCGACGGGCCTTCTTCCAGACCGACGGTCCACGCCATGGCTCCCCTTCCTTGCGAACGAGTGATCGGCATCTTGATTCTGAAAATTCTGCAACTTTAATACGGTAGTGACTATGTATGCGGTTCCGAAATACAAACGGATGATAGATCCGGCTCGAAGGACCAGCGAATGTGCCGGACGGGCGTAACTCTCCGGAGTAAATGTTGTCGAAGATACTCCGCGAGTCGCTCACGTCCTACACCTATAGGTTCCGGAGGATACTTTCACTGCCGTTTCTGTGTGTGCTGCTGGAAAACTGTGGACTGAGGTTCAAAATTAAAATGCACGATTTATAAATTAAAATAGCAAGGGAGTGGCCAGCGGTTCGACTGATTAATTAGTCGCGAAATTTTATAACTATTATTTTTTGACCACGGTTGTTGAACACGGTTGTTCAACTACGGTTGTTCACTATCGGTTGGTCACTATATATTTCAAAAGATTCAATTAAAAATGTGCGGTAATATTAGAATTTCTATTGGTATTAAAATATCTATTGGTAGTATCAAAATATCTATTGGTAATATCAAATATCTATTGGTAGTATGAAAATATCTATTGGTAGTATCAAAATATCTATTGGTAATATCAAATATCTATTGGTAGTATGAAAATATCTATTGGTAGTATCAAAATATCTATTGGTAGTATCAAAATATCTATTGGTAGTATCAAAATATCTATTGGTAGTAGCTGGTTTTCTAACACTACTGACTAGCAGCTATTAATCAACTAAAACTAGTTGATTTTAACACTTTTGTAACTGCGAATATCAGTTACCACCTTTTCCGTCTAGCTAACACTTTTCACTATATGTAACGGCGAATTTTCCGTTACCACTTTTTTCGGCTAGCTAACACTTTTTCACTATATGTAACTGCGAATTTTCAGTTACCACTTTTATCGGCTAGCTAACACTATTTTACTATATGCAACTGCGAATTTTCAGTTGCCACTTTTTTCGGCTACGTGTAACTGCGATTTTCAGTTACGACCTTTTTCGGCTAGCTAAAGCTAGCTTAGCTAGCTTTTTCTAATTCACTATAACTGTTCACTATGTTCTGCTACTAGTCACTTCAGCTACTACCGGATACTACTGCTTGTCACTGGTAGTTCTTCCTACTACAACGTTACTGGGATTTGCCCCCATAAGGTAGACTTCGGCTATACTGTATAGAAAACCGCTTGCCATTTTCCGTTTTGCCTCTTTATTTTCAAACATTTTCACTATGAAATTAGCATAAATCTCAATATTTTCTATACAAAGCTAATTTTTACATTAACACGCTATACATAATTAAATAGGCATTTTGGTCCTTTATCAGTATGTGATAAAGGTTATTCAATACATTAATATTTAAAAAAGTTATTAAACGAAATGTACCAAATTTTCATAACAAATGTGTACATTAAATCTTTAATTTTTCTATAACTACCAAATGCGTTTAGTTATACAAAATATTTCTTTACTATCGCAATCTATATATCATATGCTAACTAAATATCATATTTACAACTCTTTTAGAACACAAAAATATTATCATTATTTTCAATACAAACTATTGCGCAGTTAATTAAACTTCCAGAAAGTTCTACTACTTTCTATTACTTTCTTAAATGCTTAAAGTTGTTTATATTAACTATTATTAAAACGACATTCTATACAAATATATTAAGAGTTGTAAACACATTGTAAAATTATATTAATACACAATTTGTTCGATTTCGTTGCTAATTTCACTTTTTATACAAAATAATATTCTTTCATCACTTTTTGCTTAAAGTCTTTAAACCGTCGCGAACACTTTATAATCAATTTTAGTTACACATGTCCAAAAATATTGTGTTCTTAATTTTTTTTATCTCTATTTTACATATTATTTTATTTAACTATTCGTTATTTTAATTTTTTATAGCCATTAGTGCTCTATCGCAGTGACGTCACTGTGCCAGTCACAGGGCAATAACATTCTCTACCGAGAAGGTGCCAAGTGCCAGAAGCCGAATGCGCTTTCTGCGATACGCAACACATACCTACATCATTGATATATTAAAAGAGGGCTTTTAATATATCAATGACCTACATTTGTTTTTTTTATACAAACTTTTCTCGAAAGAGTCTTGCCATCTGAGGCTGAAATACTGCCAGAATGACGATCCCTGGAAATTTATGTCTGGACTTCCTACGATTTACGTAACTTTCCTGTATCTTACAAATCAATACTGAGGAATATAACGGTCATTTTGGTGTAATACTCGCGAGACCGTTGATACTGTGTTCCCGTGCAAAGAATTATATTATTACTACATATTCCGACTTCGAAACTTGGATCGGGCCAAAGTCCGTTGCATTACGAAATCAAAAGTCCACTCCTGAACATAAAACTCCGCCATAGGTTGCACATTAGGGATTTGTCGTGGTTGCCACGTTTGGCGGGCACGTAGGCAACAACAGTTTTAATTGTTTTTAATGTCATTAGGAAAACGCTACTGCCTATTTCCTTAAATTTAAATGTTTGAAGCAATCAACTTTTTGAAAGTGTTACACGCACCGCGAAAGACACAAGGTCTGTAATAGGCTGGTGTAGGCGGGCGATGAGGTAAGGGTAGAATATCTTTGCAGATTACCAACAGAACATTTAAGTTTTTATGTTTGTGTTTTTAGAATAATGCCATAAATGTTATAAACTTATATAAACATATATGGAATACCAGCTTAAAATGCCAGCTTAACACTGCTGTGTTTCGTATAGTGAGTGTAGAGAACCGGAGACCCTTTTTACTGGAAAAGAGGCATTCCATCTTAGTCCTCACGGCTCACAACGCATCTGCATTTTGATTCTTTATTGAGGATAGATGTAGATGTTTGTGGGTCACAGCACCCACTTACCATCAGGTGGACTGTGTGCTCGTTTGCTCCCTATCCTATAAAAAAAAAGAAATTGTAATTTTCTACTAACGCTGTATTCAATCTTAGCCGTAAGTGACCAAAAATATAAGTAAGTAGAAATGAATGTACATTTAATTGGGTAATAAAGGGTAATAGGAATCCTTTTAGTTTTATTGCCGAGATGCCAGCTGAAAATTTTGATTTTTAATCACCAGCAGCCGGATCACCAAATCCAGGGCCTGGTTCTGCTCATAACCCTTGTCTGGGTGGTTATCACCCTCTTATCTATTTCTATTGGTAAACAATAGTGTGTCCACTGTTAGATTTCAGCTAAAAGAATATCGAAAGCCGCTATAATTTTAGACTGGAAGGCCTTCCATCTGAGTACTCAGCGATGACACCACACTGACTGTCAATATTTGCAAATAAAACCATCTGACCTAAGTCTTTAAGTTCCTCCCAAAACAAGTGAGCGCGTAGAATTTTACGTAACTCGATATCTTACTATCAAATAAAATCAATACGAAGTCGAGTGAACATAGTCAACAAATATTGCAGTTAGAGGGCAGCATTGCTTCTAAAAGGAAAAAAAAATAACTTCTTTTTATTAACCGAGCTCAAAACAATGAGGTCTTAAACTACGAGTAAGAACATACATAGGTAGGTACATAATATTATGTAGTTATTATTCGACCCGTAGGCACCGAATAATTAATAGGCGTTGGAAGGTATGGTTTTTTATTTATGTTAATCGATTTCTCGGAAACGGCTATTCGATTTGAGGGAGTCGGTGATTCTTTTTTTTCATTAAGTAGATATATTTTATCAACTTCGAATTTAGTAAACGACATAAAAGCTACACTTAGCTTAAAACCGGCTGTTTAGGTTGGTTAGGTTTCTCCGTTTTATTTTACCGCTTTTGCCAACATATCTGTTGATTTCGGATAGCAGGTAGGTAGCAGCTGTTACGAAAAAACAGAATCAGCAGCTATATTTCATTCTTGTGGATAGCAAAATGGCACATCAGTACGCGAAAAGAAAGAGAGAGATAGCATTATTTGCGACAGACAATAAACCGTTTTACCTTATCCTTTATTCCTAACTACAAGAACGCACACGTTCTTGTAGATTACATGCCTATTGTTAGGGATCGCAGTGGACTGTATTATTGAGTACGCTAGGGTAACTGCTTAAAGAAAAGATGGTACTGTCGAACTATACTGTATTGAAACTATTTACAATATGGCACTATTAACTACACTATACAGAGGGGAGTCTTCTTAATTTCTATGGAGTCTTGATTCTTCTTGATTTCTCTTGCTGTTTCTTCTCTTCGAGTGCCGCTTCCGAAATGAACAGCTCACCGACCGAGACGCCCTTCTTATATGTCGCCAGAGAGCGTCTCGGTTCGTGAGTAGCGTCGTCCGCGATGCCGCGCGCTCATTGGTCGGCGACATCGCGTGATCTGCTGCCGGTGTGCGGGGTGCGCGGGGCGCACCGGGGTGTGAAGGGGCGACGGGGTGGCGGCCTCCTCGCTGTCCGCTACACCTATACTCTTGTTTAGCTCATTACATCCAACCATATGATATGCGAGTCCGATTACGTCACGAGTCGAAGGTCCTGGATTTGGTTTGGACAGAGAAGAACCACCAAACGCCCAGCCAAGGTCTTCACAAAAAATATAGGTGTCATCATTATCATTACAGCCCTTCACAAGTCCACTGCTGAACATAGGCCTCCTCCAAGGTATGCAACAGAGCACAGAATCTTCTGAATCTTTTTATCGAATCACGACAATGTTATCGTAAGTAGATTATATAAGTGCATTCAGCTCAGCAGACATTAAAATCTGGCCTCGGTCGCCGTCAACCAGTTTTGATAACTCCAAGGTCTATTAGATGACCGTATTAGGAAGATTATCCATTAAAGTTTTTTTTGTTTGTTATAGGATAAGGGTGACAAACGAGCACACAGTCCACCTGATGGCAAGTGGTTGCTGTGGCCCATACACATCTACATCTATCTTCGATTACGAATCAAAATGCAGATGCGGTTTTACCCGTGAGGACTAAGATGGAGTGCCTCGTTTCCAGTAAAAAGGGTCTCCGGTTCTCTACACTCACTATACGAAACACAGCAGCGTTAAGCTGCTATTTCACGCTGGTATTCTGTGAGAGGGTGGTCCTTCCCCAGTCGAGCCGACACATTCGTGCTACAACTATACTACTAATAACTGCAGCATGGCTCTACCACGTTAAAAAAGTGATTATTCGGGCGATTAAGGGTTACGAAGGGCTTGTTTTTTTCTTCTTACTCATCAGAACGCTTGCAGCACCTGTAACATGATGGTTGTAGCACGAATAGGTCAGCTAGACCGGGGTCTAGGAGCATGCTGCTGTGTCCTATTGAGTGTAAGTAGTAGAAAAAGTAGGTAGGTGTTATTTTTTAAAGTTTCTAACGTTAAATTCACTTTCTAACAGTTTAATTTTTACTGCGATTTGGTATGGTATCTTGTTAACGTGGTGTTTCTTTCAATCGTGCCGAAGCTATTCGTGCTGTAAATGCGCATAACCTAAACATACATCTTAGAACCATTTAATTTTTAACCGAACGTGTAAGCAATACAAACAGAGTTTTAGAATCTGATTTTCCAATCTATACTTATCATGCGCCTTTGTACTATGACAATTTGCTTTTATTTATTTATTTATCCTATATTGCAACACACCAACAAGGAGTTACAAAGGGCGAACTTAATGCCCAATGGCATTCTCTACCAGTCAACCCGACGAAAAATGGTATAAATAAACATGTTGGCAGCTGCAAATTAAAGACAATAATGAAACATAACTTATATCTGTTCGCGACGGCCTAAAGACTTTAAGAGAAAGTGATGAAAGAATATTATTTTGTATAAAAAGTGAAATTAGCAACGAAATCGAACAAATTGTGTATTAATATGGTTTTACAATGTGTTTACAACTCTTAATATAATTGTATAGAATGTCGTTTTAATAATAGTTGACATAAACAACTTTAAGCATTTAAGAAAAATTCGACCAATCACAGCGCGTCATATCGTAGAACTTTCTGGAAGTTTAGTTAACTGCGCAATAAATTGTACTGAAAATAATGAGAATATTTTTGTGTTCTAAAAAAGTTGTAAATATGATATTTAGTTAGCATATGGTATATAGATTGCGATAGTAAAGAAATATTTTGTATAATTAAACGCATTTGGTAGTTTTAGAAAAATTAAAGATTTCATGTACACATTTGTTATGAAAATTTGGTACATTTCGTTTAATAACTTTTTTAAATATTAATGTATTGAATAACCTTTATCACATACGGATAAAGGACAAAAATGCGTGTTAATGTAAAAATTAGCCTTGTATAGAAAATATTGCGATTTGTGCTGATTACATAGTGAAAATGTTTAAAAATAAAGAGGCAAAACGGAAAATGGCAAGCGGCTCTCTATACAGTATAGCCGAAGTCTACCTTATGGGGGCAAATCCCAGTAACGTTGTAAGGATCTCCTAAGTGTGTGCTGTTTGAGGATTAGCAGTGGTCCCAAGCAGCCGCCGGTACGACATACTCCACCGATCGTCGAGTCCGCATACTCCGTGAGGTGTCGAGGTCACCGGCCCTTAGGCAGATTCTTGGCACTCAAGTGCGTTCCGTGCCTTGTAGTGTCGAGTCGCGTGTTTGAGTGCTCTCTAGCACTTCCCCCAACCCTTTCGTTACGAAAGGGGTAGGCAGTGCGCCGAAGTGTTGCGGTCGTTTATCTTCGCTCCCATCCATACCTCGCGGCGCGCATCGATCAGCTGTCAGCCTGCTGGGTAAGGTATATAGACATAGACACACGTACACCACCAACCAAAACAGTGTAACATGACCGGCAGGGGAAAGGGGGAGCCCCCCCCCCCCACCCCCGCGCGTTAGGAAACCCCCGGATCGTCCCGGGGTTTTAGATAGACCACTCTGCGTAAAGGACCTTTCGAACCCGGAGAAATCGAGGATCGTCAGCTCCTACAGCCAGATTCCCAAGAGAAAACCTTCTTCGCCGCAAAAAGAAGAACCCGGAACGAGCGCCGCGCTCACGCCCACCGTGTCTGAGAGCACGAGTGGGCAGGAACCGACGCCCTTACCGCAACGGGCCCGTAAAACGGCAAGAAGACACACACCACCGGAAACTGAAGCATCGCTTTACGAAAAAAGGCAGTGCATCGGATCACCCCTATCATCCGGACAGTCATCACCATCATCATCATCGTCCTCGGCGGAGTCGGAAGAAGATGAGAGAGCCCCAACCAGGAAGGAGGTAGTTAGGACGCACAGATCGCCGCCCAAATCGCCTTCACCACTGAAGCTAACCCCCCCCCCCACCTCACCCGGCCGCAGGACCATGGACGCGACCGAGTTCGAGCAGGGAGGAGAGGAGTCCTATGGTTGGGACTCTACATCCTACGCTACTATAGCGACCGCCGGACAAACATCGGCACCTACAAATCCATCGGGCCTTACACAGGACGACGGTCAAAGGCCGTCAACCAGCTACGCCCAACTGGCAGCGACGCCAGCAGTACCGAAACCGACAACAGAAGCCCCTCAACCCCAACAAGAGGAAGAGAAGGCACGATACCCACCGATCGTAGCGGAGTGCCTCCCGGACTGGACGAAGCACTTCGAAATATTAAACAAAAAATTAGTACATCCACCTAACGCTCGTCCGTTCGGGAAGGGTGTTAGATTCACCCCACAGAGCCCGGAAGAATTCCGGGCAATACAAAGATACCTCATCGAGCTCACCGAGAAAGTACCAGCGCTGTCGTGGTACTGCTACACCCCGGCGGAGGAGAAGCCCACTAAAGTGGGCATCCGGGGGCTGCCAGTGGGCACGGATACCGTCCAAATCGCTGAGGCTATCAGGGCAAAAGGATTCCCCATTAATTATGTGAGGGCGATCCCGCCCCGTAGAGGCAGACCTGGGTGCCTCTACTATGCACAGTTGGACCACTTGAACTTAGAGAACCTAAACAAATTATACGCAGTCGACGAGCTCCTTTTCATGAAAGGATTCGTCATAGAAGCCTGGCAAGGACGCGCTACGAGGGACGTACCACCGAACTTCGACTCAAATCACGAGTGGTACAACGGCCCATCATTTCTTTACTAAGAACCGTCAGCATGGCCGACCGAAAAACCCACATCATCCGAACCGACCGGTGAAGAAAGATCCTTCACCATTACAGAATCGCATAAAGTGCCGCTATTCAGAGAAGCCATTCCCGATCCAGTAAAGTTTTCGAAATGGGAACGCTTATTGCGAGCGACGGCCAGAGTGCTTCAGTTTATTACACTCTGCCGTAAAACAACAGACAGGACCTTTTACAAAAGGAACACAAAGAGTAAAGAGGAAGATCCCGACTGGAGGAAATTGAAAAATAATCCGCGACACCTCGCGCAGCCTCCCAGTCAAGTAAAAAATAGAGATGCAAATAAATACATCACACTCGAGGCCGAATTCATCAGAGAGGCCGAAAAGCTCCTAACACGTGTCATCCAAGAGGACTCCTTCAAACGAGAGATAGCCGATCTCCATAAAGATAAAAATATCGCCCATGATAGCCGCCTACGACCGCTCCAAATAGAGTTGAAAGACGGGATCATCGCTCTACGAAGTCGCATAGCCGCCGTGAAGGGAGTCTCGGAAGACATGAAAGGGCCAGCTATATTGGATGGTGATCATTACATCACTCAATTGTACATAGACTGGACGCATCGTAGCCTGCATCATTGTGGAACCGAACCTACCATCAACGAAGTTCGACAACACTATTGGGTAATCCGACTTAGACCCACCACGAAAAGAATAGTGAGCCAATGCGTACAATGTCGCATCAGAAAGGCGCAACCATCGGTGCCAGCCACCGGTGATCATCCCAGTACACGTCTTGCTTATCACCAAAGACCGTTTACTTTCACCGGTCTGGACTATTTTGGGCCACTCTCCGTCACAGTGGGACGTCAACACCAGAAGAGATACGTGGCTCTCTTCACCTGCCTCACATCCAGAGCTGTCCATTTAGAAGATGTCGCAAATCTCAGCGCAGACTCCGCCATACTGGCACTGAGAAGATTTGCGGCACGCCGAGGGTGCCCTACAGAAATTTACTCTGACAATGGCACCAACATGCACGGCGCAGACAAGGAACTTCGAGAGGCTTCTCGCGAAGAAGCCAGCCGACGAGGCATAGTGTGGCGTTTTATAACCCCCTCCGCGCCCTTTATGGGAGGGGTATGGGAACGTCTGGTACGATGCGTGAAGACGGCACTATACACCGTCCTTCATGAAAGACATCCACATGAAGAAGTCTTAACCACGCTGCTCTGCGAAGTGGAGTACACAGTAAACAGCAGACCATTAACTCACATCTCTGTAGACAGCAACGACAACGAGTCCATCACTCCGAATCACTTCCTCTTGGGAGTATCTGCGAGACTGCTGACACCTGGAGTATTTAATGAAAAGGATATAGATAGCAAAAGACACTGGCGACGCTCCCAGATACTCGCTGATATGTTCTGGCAGCGTTGGGTCAGAGAATATCTACCGGAACTTCAAAACCGGCGGGAGGCCCATGGTCGAGGCCCCGATCTCCAGGTGGGCGATCCAGTCCTCATAGCTGACGGCCAGTTACCTCGTAACACCTGGTCACGAGGAAGGATTGAAGCTGTATACCCCGGTGCGGACGGACAGATCCGCACTGTGGAGGTACGCACCGCAAACGGCCTAATCAAGAGGCCAACCAGGAAACTCGTGCCGCTGCCAAGTAGAAAGCAACGTCGCTCACCGAAATGGATGCAGCGCCGCTGCAATGAGATCTTCGCGACGTTGCACGGCGGGAGAGATGTTCGCGACGGCCTAAAGACTTTAAGAAAAAGTGATGAAAGAATATTATTTTGTTTAAAAAGTGAAATTAGCAACGAAATCGAACAAATTGTGTATTAATATGGTTTTACAATGTGTTTACAACTCTTAATATATTTGTATAGAATGTCGTTTTAATAATAGTTGATATAAACAACTTTAAGCATTTAAGAAAAATTCGACCAATCACAGCGCGTCATATCGTAGAACTTTCTGGTAAACTTCCAGAAAGTTAAAAATAACTAATTGCGTTAGTTCATAAATTAATACTACAAACTATTGCGCAGTTAATAAATTAACTGCGCAATAGTTTGTACTGAAAATAATAAGAATATTTTTGTGTTCTAAAAAAGTTGTAAATATGATATTTAGTTAGCATATGGTATATAGATTGCGATAGTAAAGAAATATTTTGTATAATTAAACGCATTTGGTAGTTATAGAAAAATTAAAGATTTAATGTACACATTTGTTATGAAAATTTGGTACATTTCGTTTAATAACTTTTTTAAATATTAATGTATTGAATAACCTTTATCACATACTGATAAAGGACCAAAATGCCTATGTAATGATGTATAGCGTGTTAATGTAAAAATTAGCCTTGTATAGAAAATATTGCGATTTGTGCTGATTACATAGTGAAAATGTTTAAAAATAAAGAGGCAAAACGGAAAATGGCAAGCGGCTCTCTATACAGTATAGCCGAAGTCTACCTTATGGGGGCAAATCCCAGTAACGTTGTAGTAGGAAGAACTACCAGTGACAAGCAGTAGTATCCGGTAGTAGCTGAAGTGACTAGTAGCAGTACATAGTGAACAGTTATAGTGAATTAGAAAAAGTTTAGCTAGCCGAAAAAGGTCATAACTGAAAATCACAGTTACACATAGCCGAAAAAAGTGGCAACTGAAAATTCGCAGTTGCATATAGTAAATTAGTGTTAGCTAGCCGAAAAAGGTGGTAACTGAAAATTCGCAGTTACATATAGTGAAAAAGTGTTAGCTAGCCGAAAAAAGTGGTAACGGAAAATTCGCCGTTACATATAGTGAAAAGTGTTAGCTAGACGGAAAAGGTGGTAACTGATATTCACAGTTACACAAGTGTTAAAATCAACTAGTTTTAGTTGATTAATAAATAGCTGCTAGTCAGTAGTGTTAGAAAACCAGCTACTACCAATAGATATTTTGATACTACCAATAGATATTTTGATACTACCAATAGATATTTTCATACTACCAATAGATATTTGATATTACCAATAGATATTTTGATACTACCAATAGATATTTTAATACCAATAGAAATTCGAATATTACCGCACATTTTTAATTGAATCTTTTGAAATATATAGTGACCAACCGATAGTGAACAACCGTAGTTGAACAACCGTGTTCAATAACCGTGGTCAATAAATAATAGTTATAAAATTTCGCGATTAATTAATCAGTCGAACCGCTGGCCACTCCCTTGCTATTTGAATTTATAAATCGTGCATTTTAATTTTGAACCTCAGTCCACAGTTTTCCAGCAACACACACAAAGACGGCAGTGAAAGTATCCTCCGGAACCTATAGGTGTAGGACGTGAGCGACTCGCGGAGTATCTTCGACAACATTTACTCCGGAGAGTTACGCCCGTCCGGCACAATATCTAAATATAATTTAAAATTTTGTACAGCCGACTTCAATATAAGTTATTTAAGAATAACTCAATAACCATTGGTCTGACCTTGATCAAATTCATATAGGACCACACGAGAAATATCAGCTTTCATAAATAAAAAAAGAATCATCGAAATCGGTTCACCCAGTACAAAGTTATGAGGTAACACACATAAAAAAAACATACAGTCTAATTGAGTACCGTCTCCTTTTTGGAAGTCGGCAGAAAAACAGTTCGATTATACTAAATATATTACACAATACAATACTACATTTTTGCAATATGCTACGGGTTAACGCACTAAACAGTCGCCCAGACAACTGGATTATTCCGCCGCAAGCTTAAGTTGTACGCTACGTTAGTTGAGACTTCTGATAATTACGATTCATTGCAGACATCGAAGGAGCAGACTTCATCATCATCATTACAGCCCTTCACAAGTCCACTGCTGAACATAGGCCTCCCCCAAGGAATGCCACAAAGCACGGTCCTTAGCGACCTGCATCCATCGACTTCCTGCATGTCTCACTAGGTCGTCACTCCATCTAGTGGGGGGTCGCCCTACACTTCGCGTACCGGTACGAGACTGCCACTCGAGAACCTTCCTTCCCCATCGGTTGTCGGTTCTTCGAGCTTTATCTATTTTTATAGAAAGAGGACACTAAAATAGGAGATGTGCAGGCAGCATCTTCAGCCAACTCCCCTGCCAAGCATAGCAACTATAGTGTTAACGTTACAGCCTATTAAAGTCCACTGCTGAACATAGGCCTCCCACATAGATTGCCTCATAGGGGCGATATTTGCCATAGTTGCCACATAGTTGTTGTTAGGATGACGCTGCTGCCCATCTACTCATTTGTTTCCCTACCACACCCACGGGATGATATGGGGTAGTGAATATTCTTACACCGCCACTACACGGCGAATGGTAATTATCAAAAATGGCAAATCTTTCAAGTTGAATGTTTGAACCTGTAGGTATAGACATGACGTAGGTATATACATTATCTAGACTGGAACTGATACCGTGTGATGTAACAAATGTGTATGGGAGAACTCAACAGATGCTTTAGGAACATTAGTTTATTTTACGAGATAGAGGCAAGCTACAGCTATGTTATGGTTGTAGCAAGAATGGGTCGGCTCGACAGGGAAAGGACCACGCTCTCATAGAATACCAGCGTAAAATAGTGTAAAGAACCGGAGATAGAACTGGATATCCTTTTTACTGGAAACGAGGCATTCCATCTTTACCATCAGGGGTGACAACGTATCTACATTTTGATTCTTAACCAAGGATAGCTATGGGCCTCAGCATCCACTTACCATCACCATACTGTGTATTTATAGAATAAAGGTGACTAACGAGCTCCTCCCCGCTGTTTCCCTTACTAGCTTTTCAACGCTACTTCGCCCGCGTGGGATTTATTACGATTGAATTTCAAGGGTTTTAATTTTTTTACGCGAAACCCTAATTCGTTTTCTAAAATACATACATACATACATAATACATAAACACTCACGCCTGTCACAGAGGGGTAGGCAGAGATTATGGACTTCCATTTGGCACGATCCTGACACACCTCTCTCGCTTCCTCCACATCCATATACCTACGCATACACGCTCGTCGGTTAAAGGTACTCTAGAAAAAATATATTTCTAAAATACAAGTGGTAAAATACAAAAATTTGTACAATGGACATCAAAATAAATTATTAAGGATAACTAAAATACTACTAGTCAGACCTTGATCATTTATATGGTACCACATGAGAAGTACCACCTTTAAAATAAAAAAGAATCATTGAAATCGGTTCACCCAGTAAAAAGTTATGAGGTAACAAACAAATAAAAATAAAGAAAAAACATATAGTCGTATTGAGTACCGTCTCCTTTTTGGAGGTCGGCAAACAACTGTTATTTCGACATTACAAATCTACAAACAGACACTTCAATTTTATTTATTAGTATATATTTTGCGACCTTTCAGAGACTTTTAAGAGTGTGTTCACCATAAGACATTAAGCAGGAAGCTCAGCATCAGTATTACGGTATAAATATCAGCGCGCAAGCTTAGCGGCCCATTACGCGAATCATTTGGAACCAAAGATCCGCTCTTGTTGTTGTTGCAGAGTAATAAAACGAAATATATTCAATTCACAACACACAAAGTTAGCTAATGACGCTTGTGTGGGGCGTGGGGCACCATATAGGCTGAACTAGCTAGCAAACATAGTTCTGCAGCATATTATGCTGTAAAAAAGGATTAGAAGCCTTACATGTTGAAACTCCTCGAAAAGTAATTTCATAATAGAACAATGTATGTACGCTTTTAGGTCAAAGTACCAAGAATCTTGGACTTATATCAAAGTTTATAAATTTTTTGAGTTGTTATTTTCTGCCGTAATTCCAAAAAGGAGACTGTACTCAATTCGACTGTGTGTTACCTCATAACTTTTTACTGGGTGAAACGATTTCGATGATTCTTTTTTTATTTGAAAGCTGATACTTCTCGAGTGGTCCCATATGAATTTGATCAAGGTCAGACATTGAGTTATTCTTAATAACTTATATTGAAGTCGGCTGTACAAAATTTTTAATTATACTAAGTACAATTATGATTGATAATAATCCCTAGGAATGAGGTGAATACAATCATGCTGTTTCTAAATGTTGTAATTGTAGGTACATTTGAGATTTGACCGGGGAAGGATCATGTTCTCACTTAGTACCAGTGTGAAATGTCAGCTTACTGCTGCTATTTCAGTGTATTTAGAGATCTGGATATCCTTTTAACTGGAAACGAGGCATTCCATCCTAATCTTTAGGTGTTACAATTCATCTGTTTTCTTTATTTTTTAATGGATTAGAGCACAGCGTCCACTTACCATTATGTGGACTTTGTGCTTGTTTGTCACACATTTCTATTAGAAAACAGGCAACTACTATTTTATCCAATAAGTTTTATATTTTATATACTGAATGTATGTTAAAGTTTTATCAATCAATTTTTTATCAAAAAATTACACCTTACATAACTGGCACAAGGTGTAACATATAACTTCACTTTTACAATTCTATATTGAATGTAGGTCACTTGTAATGTAGGTAAGTCAGAAAAAAAAAAACAAATTAAATATTTTATAATTTTACTATATTTTTTCACTCTTAATGCATGAATTTTTCTTCACAAAAAAATTCACACCGAGGAGACAATATATGATTTCAGCTTTGCAGTCCACTTTCTACTAAACTTTACAAACAACACTGAATGTTACCTGGGTACAATAGACCATGGTATAGATTTTCACTACATTAAAACACTTTTGAAGTGATTTAAATCATTTTACTACTCGGAACCACTCACACTGCATAGCACAAGAACATTCTAAGTCAACATGTTACATAACAACTTTATATTCACATGATTTTAGATAATTCACAGTAAGATTGTTGAATGTGAACATTACATAAGAGCAAGGTTATAATTTAATTTACAGCATTTATGAAATAAAACTATTACAATGAAAAACAGGATGATTTAGACAGTAACTGCAAAATTATTAGGATCAAACTTGACCTCAAACAATGTACAACGGAGGTTATTACATAATTATCACTGACAGATTTTGTGTACACATAAAAAATAATTTAAACCTCATTTTACATTTAAATTAAGAATTTCGATTAAAACATTCTCAAAATGGCATTTGTATATTTAATAAATTCAAGCAATTATGAAACTAAATTTTATTAATAAAACAATACATATTGGAATCAGTGTATGACACTTATTTAACTAAAAATATGTTACTAATAGTCGTTTTTTGCTTTTAATAATACATGATTTCAAGGGAGTGGCTATTATAGTGACTTGGAATCACAATTGTAATAATGGTAACAATTCTTACATTATGTTTAGAGAAGCTTCTTGATTTCATCATATAAGACAAGCACGAAGGCACCACCAGTACCTCTGAGGACGTTTGAGAAGGCGCCTTTGAAGAAAGCAGATCCTCCTTCAGTCTTGAAGATGGTTGCCCAGCAGTGTACTGTGTTCTTGTACAGCATGTCGGTCTTGGCTCGGCCAGACTGCATCATCATGCGCCTACGGACAGTATCGAAGGGATACGAGATGATACCGGCGACGGTGGTGACGGTTTGAGCAATAGCCCAACTGATGACAATAGGCGTGTTCTTAGGATCAGGCAACATGCCGCGAGCAGTGTCGTAGAAACCGAAGTAGGCGGCACGGTATATAATGATACCTTGTACCGACACACCGAAACCCCTGTACAGACCGGTCAGCCCATCAGACTTGAAGATTTTGGTGATGCAGTTGCCAAGACCGCGGAATTCACGCTGTCCATTTCCTTTGCCGACATCTGCAGCGAGACGGGTACGAGCGAAGTCAAGAGGGTATACGAAGCACAGCGAGGTGGCACCGGCTGCACCACCCGACGCCAAGTTACCGGCAAAGTAACGCCAGAACTGTGTGTTCTTGTCTACACCACCGAGGAACACCTGCTTGTACTTGTCCTTGAAGGCGAAGTTGAGGGCTTGTGTGGGGAAGTACCTGATGACGTTGGCGAGGTTACCACGCCAAAATGAGAGCAAACCCTGCTCCTTGGGAATGCGGACGAAAGCGTCAACGATACCTTTGTAGCGCTGGTCTGCTGCGATTTGCTTGCTGACGTGCTGCACCTGCAGGAGCAGTTTTACACGCTCGATGGGTGCCACCGCGGTCTTGGAGACGGCGGCTGAAATACCACCGGCGAGGAAGTCCTTCGCGAACGCAACCGGATCGGCGAGATTCTTCGACATTTTGTTCAATTAGATGGGCTCTTCACACAGTAATTGCCTCGCGGGCGTCGAAGTGAAGGTTTTACGGTACACACACTTAATGGAAAAATCACGAAACACGAACTCCCGATTTATATAATCAGAAGATATACAGTAATTTCGTGATCTCGGGAGCACAGGGGTAGGTGTGTGACTTTTTTGAAATTCGATCGATCACGTTCTCTCGCTGTTCTGGCTGAAGTAGCGGCGCAAAAGAAGGAAGGAAGGGGTAGATGTTGCCAACGTAACGGCACAGTACCACGAGGCCGGGGTGGTAGCTTAACATCTTAATTTTACCCAAATTAAAATGAAATTTCCCTATATTTAAATTATTGAAATCACGGATAACAACCAAAACAATTATTGAAAATATTGAAATTATGCTAATAACATCACCAAATAATTCATTTGTAATAACATCCCTGCAAAAAAGGTTAATCCTGCTCCGAAACCCGTAATATAATAATAAAACATAAATAAGTAAAAGTTTGAGGAAACAATGTGCAAAATATAACTCCTAAGCAGGTAAATTCCTTAAAATTAAGTCTATTGCAATTGTTTATAATTTGTAATAATCCACATAAGACGGCGTTATTTATGAATATGGCAATAAGAGCTTCATGATAATTAAATGCGTTTTGTTTCTGCTTAACTTTTAGAAACGGTATTATATAAGATATTTTAATTTTTTGCTACGCTTCATTATAATTAATTACAATAATAAAAGAACTGTAATATATTGTTTCTTGCATAAAAAATAAATAAAGGACACATTAAGTCACGTATTAGTGAATTATTAACAATTTTAAAAGGCTGTTTAAGTAATGTCGCCAGCTTTGCAATGAATATCTCCAAAAAAGTGCTTAGTCATATGGAATTAATCTGTAATGTTGGTAAACTACTAGTAAGCCACACTTTTTTATCCATATTTTTGGCTTGGATGCTTGTGTTTCAAGCCATGTCTTCATTTCATTCGAAATCTTCGCTTTTATAGATTTTTTTCTTCACAATATTCTGATGCGTCACATTGCTAAGTTTTGGGATATTTTGACGAAAACTCAACCTGGCGGACAGTCGATGATGACAGTTATTCAAGTTCATAAGGCGCCTAAGCGATCAAAATAACTTGAGGTTTATATCAACATCGAAGCACTTGTTTCGTCGTTTCATCTAATAGATTAAATGCGCAGACAATTACTACACAAAACCACATCACTTTTACGTATCAAAATCCACTTGAAACCATTATTTAAGTTATAAAATATTTAGACCATTCAACCAATGGGTTAAAATGGTCTAAGATAAAACGGTTAAGGTTCAAGTTCTAGCCAAAACTCAAGCTTCAACACAATCGTACATAGACATAAACTATGTCAATTAATGTACACTATAGGGTTGTACCTTGACTCTGGCTGGTAGTTTTGAAGAAAAATATGAAGAAACAAATCTATTTCATTTGTTTCTAGGTAGATGTTAAGGCAATGATTTTCCTATTATTCACTAATTCTTCAGAACTATTTCTGGTGGTTTTTATTAATATTACTATTAGTTTCTATTTCGTTGGGGACCCGATTTGAAGGAACCTTATATCTCCATTATCATCATCGGCATTACAACCCTTCAAAAGTTCACTGCTGAACATAGGACTCCCCCAAAGAATGTCACAAAGAACGGTCCTGCACGTCTGAATTTCCTGCGTCCATCGACTTCCTGCATGTCCTACCAAGTCGTCAATCAATTTAGTGGAGGGCCACCCAACACTTCGCCTACCGGTATGAGATTGCCATTCGAGAACTTTGGTTCCCGGTCGGTTTTCGGTTTTTCGAGCTTTATGGCCAGCCCATTGCCACTTCAGCTTAATTATCCGTTGGGCTACCTATATCCTATATAAGAAACCTTATATAGTTCTATATTATTATCTCTTGCGCGTGATACTTTATAATTACTTTAATTAGTAAATAACAAATTAATCATAAAATACCTCTTCGAGGGATTTTGCCATAGTTGACACGCCTGTCGGGCGAGTAGTCAATCGTATTTTCATATTATTTTGAGTTGTTATCAAGAAGATGCTGCTGCCCATACCTGTTTCCATTTTTCACGTCGTCTTTCGACAGCCGCGGGACGATATGAGGTAGTGAGTATTCTTACACCACCACTACACGGCACGGAATGAATTAACATTAATTAAAAAAAAAAAAACTCCATGTAAAATTAACATAATAAAATGCATTCAATCTACAAATGGCTTGAATTTAATGATATTAAAAAGTCTCATATGAAATTTCTATTGGATAACAGTTTAACGGCCTTACATAAAAAAACTAATAATAAAAAAAAATTCAGTTACAGTTACTCACGAACGGTATAAATACTGTCATATACTTACTTGTGATCACGTCCAATTATGCTCTAAAAATATTTGTCGATTATTGTTTACATAGAAGTAAAGTAACAGTTACAGCCACAAACTAATAAGAAGTAATAGCGCAGTTACCCTATATACGTTGCAGTGCCGGACACTTTATTATATTATCGAATATCACGAGTCCTCGAAATATTTATATTCAGGTTGCCTCGATCCTGCCCGCTTGCTTATTCATTAAACTATTTTTTCGGATTCTGCTTTTAGGCTGTATAAATGTTACATTACTCCTGTTATGCAAATTAAAAACCATCGATGTCATACCATCGTCACACACAAACCGCCGTCAATAGTCATCTATCGATATTATCGATAATACTGACCACTTTGTCTGCATTACTGATTCCATATATACAAAAGTACACTGATTACTGACGTCTGATATTCCTCTTTTGGAGTTTTGGCGGGAACTTGAACGGCGGCGGTTTGCTGCTCCTGTATTATTGTTTAAATAATAGTTTGAAGTGGATTTTGATATGTAAAAGTGGTGCAATTTTGTGTATTAATTGTCTGCGCATGTGAAATATTAGTCGAAACGGTGAAACAAGTGCACTGATGGTGATGTGATTCTCAAGATAAGGTGTCTGTCTGCTTAGGCGCCTTGAGAAACCATCGCCAACTGTCAGCTGTCTGCTGGCTCAAGTTTCCGTCAAAATATCCCAAGGGCTGCAGAATGTGACGCATCCACATATTGTGAAGCAGTGTACTATGAAGGATAATTATTAATTATACATTGTAACTTCAGGCTTAGAAGGGCTAGAAGCCAGAGCTGTAAAGCCAGTTATAAAAAAATTACTGATCTGACGTTTGTATTTGATTTGATTTTTATTGTAATTGACGCAAAGAGGAAAAATTTTTGGCTTTTGATCGTTTGGAAGCGTGTATCTAAAGCTACTGTTTGACTTTGCTTTGAGGTTAAGTGAAAGATACAAGTGTCGTAATTTTTTTCGCTTAAATTTATTGTTACATTAAGTGCTGTTGAGTCACTATAGTAAATTTTTTTGTCTTGGTGGTGGTTTTAACATCTGTAGATTAGTAAGTGTTTTTAATTGTGCCGTTTTTATGTAAATTTTAGTTATAGAAATATTATGGAGGACGAACCTCACAGGACAGGACAGGACAGGAGGTTCACAATGACTCCTTTACTTTACCCGTTGATTATGTAGAATCTATTAATCGTAAACGCGCCCAAATAAGCAATGAGTCTGCCCATCCACAAAAAATAGTTATTACTGATCCAAACCAACAGTTTCCTTCAATACAATCCTCATATACCCATCCTGATTTTATTAATAAGAAAGTAAAGTACTCTCAAGATGATACCGCTCCTTTTCTAGTTCACGTAAGTAAAACGTCAAATGATCAAGTGTCCGGAGTAACTCTCAAACCAATTAAATTTGGTCACTTTCTGTATCATAATAACATTAAAAATATAGTCTGTGACGGCGTCAAAAAAGTTGGACGAAACAGGATATCAGTTGAGTTTAAAACAGCAGTGGATGCAAACACTTTTATTGATCAGCCAGCTCTTCAGACTTCTAAATATGAAACAATTATCCCTTCATATAATATCACTCGTATGGGGCTAGTCAGACAAGTTCCTATAGAGTGGACATTACAAGAATTAATAGCAGCTATAGAAATTCCCTCTGGATATGGTACTATAATTAAAGCTCACCGACTCAATAGACGATCAGTGAGTGACAGCAATAACGTTTCATGGATTCCAACTCAAACAGTAGTTCTAACTTTTTTTGGACAAAAACTTCCACCACATATTTACTGTTTTTACACCTCTATGCCAGTAGAAAAATATGTTCTGCCACTCATTCAGTGTCATAAATGTTGCAGATTTGGCCATGTTACTTCTCAGTGCCGATCATCCCCTTGCTGCTTTATATGTGCACAGAATCATGAAGGTTTATCATGTACTAAGCAAACTCCTACTTGTCTATTCTGCTCAGGACCCCACACAGCAAAAGACCCTACCTGCCCTGAACATCTAAGGCAACAATCTATTAAACTAGTTATGTCACAAGAAAATTTATCATATTTAGAAGCTTCAACTAGATTCCCTCTGGTACGAAGATCCTTTGCTGACGCAACAAGAAGTCCACCTCATAATTCTTCTCATCAGACCCCTTATCCCATAAATGACAGTATTTCAGCTCCTTTGGCTCAGCCTTCACAATGTACATCATATAAAAAAACAGTCTTTATTCCTCAACATACTTACAGACAATCATCAAATTCTGGATATGATAAGCCAGCCCATCAGGCAATTGTTGAGAACCCTCCTTCTTCCCTTCCAAATGGGTGTGCTTTACTGGGGAATGACAACATCTCTAATAATGATAACTTCTGCGAACTTATGGTATCAATGTTAATTAACATGATTTCCCGTTTCAGTGACGCAGAACTTCCCCTCAGTTTACGTCATAAACTTACTCAGCTTACTTCAATAACTAACAACATTCACAATTCTACAATGGAGCATCAAACATAAAAAGAATGAACTTATCTTTCTTATAAACAAATTTAGACCATCTGTTCTTGCCATTCAGGAGATGTGGCTTAGACCTGACTCCCAATTTAGGATCTCAGGTTATTCATGTCTTTGGGATGATAGGAGCGATGGACATGCTGGTTCCTCTATTCTGATCTCAAAAAATATTATATATTCTTCTATACCTCTTCCTACCCACAGCTCCTCGATTAATGCTGTTGCAGTCAAGGCTCTCAACATATCTTTTCTGTCTGTATACATCCCTGATCCTAATGTTACCATCTTAAATGAACTTTTTAATCTTATTTCTTGTCTAACTCCCCCTGTTGTTATCATGGGAGATTTTAATATTCACCATACTTCATGGGGCTCACATCACTGTGATTCTCTATCATCTACGTTTCTAGATATGATAGACGACTTAAATCTTTGCATCCTTAATGATGGTTCTCCTACCCACCGTGTTTCACCTTCTCAGAATGTAAGAAGTGTAGTGGACTTGACTCTTTGTTCTCCTGGCTTAGTTTCCCTTCTATCATGGAAAACATTACCAAATTCACATGGTAGTGATCACTATCCAATTTTTATCACATCTGCTGACTCTACAAGAGCAAATTCTGAATTCAACCCGAGGTTAAAATATAATTTATCAAAGGCAGACTGGCATTATTATTCTTCTGTTTTAGATCAAGCAACATCAACAATTCCTTCTTTGCATCATGAAAATGTACATTCAGTCTATATGGAATTCAAAAATACATTATTATCTTCTGCCAATAAGACTATTCCTTTAAAACAACCCTACAGAAGCAATTTGGTTTCACCTCCTTGGTGGGACCAGGATTGCACATCTGCTTGCAAAAAAAGGAAAGAGGCTGAACAAAAATACTCTTTATCAATGACCATGGAAAACTACATTTCCTATAAACAAATAGCAGCTGAAACAGTGAAATTGCTATCTCAGAAGAAAAAAAACGGCTGGCATAGGTTTTGTTCTACTTTATCTCCTTCCACACCTCCTTCTCTAGTCTGGAAAAACATTAAAAGATATCGCTGTTCTAATACAGTTGAACAGAATGTGTCTTCTAATGACCCTTCAATTTGGCTTGAAGAATTTGCACTTAATCTTGCTCCTCCTTCAGTGCCCACACATGCTGAATGTTTAGTTTTTAATTCTCCTTCTACACAATCTCTAGATGAATTTGATGCCCCCTTTTCTTACGAGGAATTATTTACAGTCCTTCAGGGTCTTAAGGACTCCTCTCCAGGAGTAGATGGGATTCCTTACTCATTCATTATTAAAAGCAGTAAAAAAACTAAAACTGTATTTTTTGACATTCTGAACCACATTTTTGACTCTGGAATTCCTCCCAAAGAATGGAAGACCCAAATAATACTTCCTATTCTCAAACCGGGTAAAGCCAGTGAAGACTTTTCAAGTTACAGACCCATTGCACTGTCGTGTACAATGGCAAAGATACTAGAACATTTGATAAAAAATCGGTTAGAATGGTTCTTAGAGAGTAAGGATGTTTTACCGAAGAACCAATTTGGCTTTCGAAAAAGCTTAAGCACTATGGATAGCCTCAGTACACTAGTAACTGACATCCGTATTGCTTTTTCTAAAAATGAATACCTTGTTGGAGTCTTTCTCGATATTTCATCTGCATACGACAATGTACTTCTTCCTGTACTCAGGCAAAAAATGCTGAAGCTGAGTATACCAGTGAAGATAGTAAATTATATATCAAACTTTTTCTCTTCTCGGTCTATTTTAATAAACTTTCAAAACTCACTACTCCTTCCCCGACATATTTGGAAAGGTCTTCCACAAGGCTCAGTCCTCAGTCCTATTCTCTATACTATCTACACTTTCGATTTAGATCTTGCAGTCAATTCATTTTGTAATGTCCTACAGTATGCAGATGATTTAGCCCTATACATTTCTACAGACAACCTGACTACAGCTAATTCCCGGTTAAATTCTACTATGGAATATTTACAATGCTGGTTAACTGATCATGGTCTATCCCTGTCTGTTTCCAAAAGCAGTATAGTGATTTTTACTCGCCATAAGAATGTCCCTAATATTCCAGTTTTATATAATGGCTTACCTATTCCTATTCGGGACAAGGTAAAATTTTTAGGTATGGTACTAGATAATAAATTATCCTTTACTCAACACATTGAATACATTTCTAAAAAGTGTGAGAAGAATATAAATATTCTTCGTTCCCTTTCAGGAGTGTGGTGGGGATCTCATCCTTTTTCACAAAAGCTACTATATAATGCTATAATTCGTAGTCATTTAGATTATGGATGCTTTCTTTTAGAGCCTTGCAATAAATCGTCACTTAAAACTTTAGACAAAATACAGTACAAATGTCTCCGCATTATAATTGGTGCAATGAAATCTTCCCCAATTAATGCCCTTCAGGTAGAGTGCGTAGATCCTCCTCTCAACATAAGAAGACAATATCTTTCAGACAGATTCTTCTTTAAGATCAGTCAACTCTCTTCTCATCCCCTAATTCCCAGGTTACACCTCCTCTCAGAATTCTTATCTTCAAGTAGGTACTGGCTCCATAAAGATTGTCCACATTTATTTAATAGCTTAGTCTCATTTCTCCAAATTCCTGGGCCCATTTTCTCATGCAATACAAGTCCACTCTTTAATACTCCTTTCAAAGCTATTATATATCAACCTAACATTCACCTTGACCTAGATATTAGAAAAGGTTCCCCTGAAGCAGATTTAAAATTAAAAGAAGCCATAGGGAAAAATTGGAAAGATTGGATGACCATGTATACAAATGCATCCAAAAATACTGATGATGGCTGCACTGGTGCAGCTGTCTGGATCCCCAGGTTTAAAATAATCCTTAGCTTTAAGTGCCCTTCATTATGTTCCATTTTTACTGCTGAGACAATTGCAATCCATGAAGCTCTGCTATATATTGAATCACATAGCCTAGACAAGACAGTGATCTTTAGCGATTCTAAGAGTTGTTTATCTGCTATTTTGGCTAACCAATTTCAAAGTAAATATAAATTTCCCCTAATTCTTGATATAAAAAGCATTCTGTATAGGTGTCATCTTAAAGGGATTTCTGTCTGTTTAGCCTGGATACCTAGTCATAGTGGTATTTGTGAAAATGATAAAGCAGATTTGTGTGCCAAAGAGGCTACTAGAAATGGCACCCCACTAAATGTTACTTATTCCCATGACTTGCTGTCACTTACTAGGAAAAAGCTTGTTAATACGTGGAATGAGATATGGAAAGCATCACAAATACTAAAAGGCAAGCACTATGCTGCTATACAAGATAATATTCCATCAAGACCTTGGTTTTTCATATTTAATAAAGCAAACAAACGTGCCACATCTATTGTCTGCCGGTTGAGAATTGGACATGCCTGTACCTATGTTCACCTAGCTAAACTCAGGATTAGGGATAGTTCTCTGTGCGAATGTGGTTTAGATGAGGGAAACACTAATCATATTTTTTTTAACTGCACCAAATTGTCATCATCTCTTTACGATTATCTGCCCCCTGACATCCCTCGTCCCATAGACTTTAACTCCCTTCTAATCTTCACAAATACCTCTTTTGTATATATTTTATGTGATTTTATTAACTCTAACAACATTAAACTATAATTTGTTTGTCATATAATAACACATTTGTATTGTTCTAACAACATTGTCTGTCTTTTGTTTCAGGTGATTCAGCAGTTAAGTTGACCAAAATCATTCACATAATATTCATTTGTTACCATTTCTTGTATTATCAATTTCCTTTTTTAAGCAGAGTTTGTGTCCCAATTAAACCTTCTCACATGTAACATGTCATTGGCGAATTCATCGTAACCGCCATAAAGGAAGAAGAAGAAGACGCAAAGAGTATAATAAGTATATACAGGAAGATTGACGTCACAGAGTACATTATATATAGGGAAATTGACGTTCTGAACCTTCTAAACTTTTATAAATACAAAGGAGTGTGTTGGAGTTGGTAAGATTTGTTTACGACATTTAATTTAATTTTGTTCATCTATAAGCGTTTGATTTCAATTTGACATGTAGATGAACAGAATGGGGTCGCCGTCGGTTGGAATGGAGGAGGATAACTGCGCCGGTCACGCATTGAGCGACTTTCTTTTGCAGTTGGAAAACTACAATCCCTCCATACCAGACTCTGTTGTTGCATATTACCTGAATGCTTCTGGCTTTGAGTCTCAGGATCCCAGGTGAGCGTCAATTTAATATATTATATTATCGTATGTTTATACATTTTCATTCTGCACTTGCATTTAAGTGCTAACGACTATATTCTGGATATATTGTTATTTTTGTATATTTTTATTTATTATCTGTATTCATTCTATAAAGTGTGCATCATTATGAATGTACAACAAATTGTGTATATAGGACTCATAGAACTTTGTGTTTGCAACGGGCATACACGAAGAGTTTACTTTTTGTGGTAGAGCCATGCTGCAGCTATATTTGTAGTATAGTTGTAGCATGAATGGGTCGGCTCGACCGGGGAAGGACCACCCTCTCACAGAATACCAGCGTAAAATAGCAGCTTGACGCTGCTGTGTTTCGTATGGTGAGTGTAGAGAACCGGAGACCCAATTTACTTGAAAAGAGGCATTCTATCTTAGTCCTTATGGGTGACGATGCATCTGCATTTCGATTCTTTGTTGAGGATAAATGTAGATGTCTATGGGCCGCAGCTACCACTTACCATCAGGTGGACAGTGTGCTCTTTTGTCACCCTATCCTATAAAAAAAAAGAAGTTGTGGGAGTTCTACGTCATTAGGATGTATTGTTATTAGTTGGGTACGACTTTCCATTGACGTCCGTCGAGTTGGGGTTGATATTTTTTTTACAGAAAAGTTACATTATTGTAAGCACATGAAAAGTTTCAACATGTGGAAATGCATACTTTTTGAGAAAAAAATTATTGAAAATCAATTATTTATCCAATATTTATGCCAATCCCCATTGACATCCGTCGAGTTGGAGGTTGATTTTTTTTTACAGAAATGTTACATTATTATAAGCACACACGCAAAGTTTCAACATTCATAGACATACTTTTTGAGAGAAAAAAATATTGAAAATCAACTATTTTTGCAATATTTGTCAATTGCTACCTTAAAACTGACGCCATTTTGTATTGTCGTTGTCAGTAGGGATGTTGATTCTTTCCGAAAAAGTTTGATTTTTTTAAATCGAGTCTAATTGTAAGCTGATGTATCGATTCACAAAAAATCGAATTCTAAATATCTATATTTTTTTATGTTTGCATTTATAATGTAAATATAAATCCATTTTATGAGAAAAAAATCCCCTTCATCATAAAAAAATAGGGGGACTGATTCAGAAGGATTTCTGTATCTATTTTGAGACTGCTACGTCTCCGGCGCTGCGGGAAGAGCAGCCTCTACGCCTTTGCGTAACAAATCGCAGGCATCATTCGACTACGATTTGTTACAACAGGCAGAGGCTGCTCCCCCTATGCGTCTCCGTCTCTATAAAACCACTCTAGGGGTAGGACAGACTTGTACCAGGTGGAGTCGGGGTCAATCAATTCGGTTCTTTGACATAAGTTGAACCTAACCTATTTTATTTGTTATCTACCCTAATAGGTACTGTTAAAATAAAACAAATTTCAATAAGAGATCATTTATTATGGTATCTTTCTTGTTTTTCATAAAATGGATTTATATTTACATTATAAATGCAAACATGAAAAAATATAGATATTTTAGAACTTGATTTTTTGTGAATCGAAAGCTTACGATTCGAGTCGATTTAAAAATCGATCTTTTTCTGAAAGAATCGACATCCCTAGTGACGATGAGAATGACAATACAAAATAGCGTCAGTTTTACGGTAGGAAATAGGAATTGACATAAATATTGTAAAAATAATTGATTTGCAATAATTTTTTTCTCAAAAAGTTTCCCCATTATGAAACTTTGCCTGTGTGCTTATAATAATGTATCCTTGAAATAATTGTTAATTGTTATTACTATTGAGCTGATTGTAACTTTAATCTTTATCAATTAGAGTCCACGGATTTAGTACAATTTTTCTGTTTATTATATTAGGGAGGATTTGCCACCCTTGGCGTTTATTGAACTATTTACAAAAATGAACTTAAGAATTTTCTTGAATAGTTTCTAGTAATTTGTTTGTTTTTGAAAAAAGCAAAGAACATCCATTCTATTTTACTTTTAGATTTTAAATATATATATTATAAATTGTCGTCATATATATATATATATATATATATATATATATTTATTTTTATTTCAAATTTGTATTATTCACTTTTTGATTGTGTAGCTGATCTTCGAAAAATGGTCACCAATTTATATCCAATCTTGAATGTAAACTGAAGTTATTTTTTTACCATTTATTGTTTTATTATAGGCAATCTACTTAATAATGTTAATGCTTATGAATTATAAGTTATGTGTCCTATAAACTCGTAAAATAAATAGTTTATTCAGTAAATGCTTGTTTGTTTGATGTGAATTTGCTAGATCCTTAATAATTGTTAATTACTCTCAATCATAACTAAGTGATTGCAATAATTTCTATACATTCGATACATCAATTGTAATATTTGGTTATGAGAATCACATTTAAGCTTTCTTTGCATGTTCTTTCTATTTCTTATATACACCTTATTATACCATCCATGTTTCGATTATAATTTTTTACTCAGGATAAAAGTAATTTTAGTGTTACCTATTAGAAGTTCAGTTATATTGTTGGGGTCATCATATGATAAGAGATCAAAAATATTATTATTTTCTGCCGACTTCCAAAAAGGAGACGGTACTCAATTTGACTGTATGTTTTTTTTTTATATGTGTGTTACCTCATAACTTTGTACTGGGCGAACCGATTTCGATGATTCTTTTTTTATGTGAAAGCTGATAGTTATCGTGTGGTCCCATATGAATTTGATCAAGGTCAGACCAATGGTTATTGAGTTATTCTTAAATAACCTATATTGAAGTCGCTTATATTGAAGTTGGCTGTACAAAATTTTTAATTTTAAATTATTAAACATTTTAGAGCATTTCAAAATTTATTAATATTTTGGTTTTAAAGCCTTTGCTCATATCACTTACATTGGATAACTTCAGAAAGATTTTTTTTTTATAGAATAAGAGTGACAAACGAGCACACAGTCCACCTGATGGTAAGTGGTTGCTGCGGCCCATAGACATCTATCCTCGTTTGCGAATCAAAAAGCAGATGCGTTTTCACCCGTGAGGACTAAGATGAAATGCCTCATTTCCAGTAAAAAGGGCCTCCGGCCACCTGCACTCACCAAGCGAAACGCAGAGGTAAACCTCTACTTCACGCTGGTATTCTGTGAGGTCGTGGTACCACCCCGGTTCGAGCCGGCCCATCCATGCGACAGCAAAAGATGCCGCGTGGCTCTACCACTGTTGAATAATTATATGATAATTTAGTGATCAATAATGTAGTACTTAGTTTAACAATCAATATAGATTTTTTTATTAAAATGATCTAAACAAATGTTGCCCCTTGTAAAGTCATGTGTCCCAGAAGTAACCCTTGCATTGCAAGCTTATTTAAGCAACTAATGCCCGAATACTGAAACTCAACTTAACCGATTCGTTGAGGCACCAATTTTCGACAACTTTTAGCTGTGGCGGCGATCAAATATTTCATGTCGTATATTCACACGCCGGGCATGTCAATCGCCACAGACAACAATGACACGCCTATTGTGCCATCCGCCATGTGTAAAAGTAATGTTCTTTTTTATGCTTTTTTTACTTGTTTAGACCTAATTAAGTTTATTTGACATCAAACATAAGTTACAAATGGAAGGATACTTGTTTTTAGTGGGTAACTACGTGTTTTTTTACGCGTTTTCTTTGAAATTGAGAGAAAGTTACTTTTTTTATGAAGAGATTACAAACATTTTGTACTATTTTTTGTTGTTATAAAAAGTAATTTATATAAGTAGGTATAGCTAAATCACCCTGGAACCCTTGGTTTTTATTAAATTAAATTTTCACCTAATAATAACATTTGTAAATATCAAACAATGAAGAACCTAGTTATGCAACCACAAGACCATAGGGTTGTTAGGGTTTGTAGGTACCTCTAGGTAGAGGGGGCTGCATAAACATTAGGCAGTATCCAGTAACTGTAGAGTCAGCGCTTTTGGTTGCATGAGATATCAGGCAGAGCTTATGGGAGCGGCCACTTCGTTTTGACATCGACTTCTGTCAAGACGTATTAATTAAGTAATTAGAATTATAATTATTGTAATTAGAAATAAATAGATTTTAAATAGTTTTTAAAAAATCATTTTACGTTCCCGTAAACTTGACTGGCGCAGCCGGTAGGATCGTCATACTTCGGTAGTGTTGCGTCCTTCGCGAATTCGATATAAAACTCTGTCGGAATCGGAGGTCCGCGGCGCGAAGAAAAAAACCGAGACGATCCTCGAACCAAATCAAATTCGTCAAGGAAGCGGAGCTGATCTTGGACCATGAGAGCAGTTGGTGGCTGGTGAGTAGAACTTTTCACCATCCTTTCCACTACCTCGGCGTTCTGTTATCTTGAGATCGAACTTCTCTCATTTTAACGTATTCTGGTTAAATAGTTTAAAAAAAAATTGTTATATAATTTAAGTTTTACCTATTTTAATAAGTACCATATACAAGAAATCATAATTTTACAAAGAAGTATTTTTATTAATCATTTACATTTTATTCCTTAATATTTTCTGTGACATTTAGTTAGATTTATTTCATATTCTTTTTATATTGTTTGTGTGTAAAAAAAAAACATAATTATGGAGAGTATTACACTTATTCCTGGTGAAATGATTAAAATCATTCCTTTGTTTGATGGTGACAA